>OX578153.1:70208257-71565757 GCA_951213105.1 Amaurobius ferox | reverse complement strand
TTCGAAATGAACTTTTCGTAAGCCTAATCTCGTAAGCCTAAATCTCCTCCATGTGCAAGCTTTTTTGCTTGATTTTTTTTTTTTTTTTTTTTTTTTTTTTTTTTTTTTTTTTTTTTTTTATTTGCATTCCTCATTTTTGAAATTTGTTGATTGTCTTTGTCCTTATGACTTGCATTATGCTTTATTATTTCCTCTTTTTGTCTTAATTTCTTTGTATTTGTAGAAAATTTTGGAATAGTGTATTATGAGTTACTACATACATTCTAACTTTGGATTTAATAATTTATTTTTATATATATAAATATATATATATATATATATATATATATATAAATATATATATATATATATATATATATATATATATAAATATATATATATATATATATATATATATATATATATATATAAATATATATATATATATATATATATATATATAAATATATATATATATATATATATATATATATAAATATATATATATATATATATATATATATATATATATATATAAATATATATATATATATATATATATATATATAAACATATATAAATATATATATATATATATATATGTATAAACATATATAAATATATATATATATATATATAAACATATATATATATATATATATATATATATATATATATATAAATATATATATATATATAATAGGGGGTCACAATCCCCCTAGACTAGATATTAATGATCCCTCGTTAGCATTCCTTTTGCTTTCTTTCATAATTGAATTGTAAAATCTTTTGAGTGTTCCTTTTTGGTATATATGTATATATATATATATATATATATATATATATATATATATATATATATATATATATATATATATATATATATATATATATATATATATATATATGTATATATACATTTATATATATATGTATATATATATATATATGTATATATACATTTATATATATATGTATATATATATATATATGTATATATACATTTATATATATATGTATATATATATATATATATATATATATATATATATGTATATATACATTTATATATATATGTATATATATATATATATATATATATATATATATATATATATATATATATATATATATATATATATATATATATATATATCCCTTATTACCTTATTTTAGCCGTACTTCTTCATTCTCTTGAAATTATATTTTCTTCTTTTTATCTTGAAGCTTTAACTGTTGAATATCTCTTTTTATTGTTTTTACGCAGTACAGTTTTTATTACTCTCTTTGGCAACAGCTAATCACATCTTTTCATTTCTGCATATGGCAACATTGGTCTAGCCATATTTTGCTTGTCATGGTTGCACGAATGAAGTGTATTTTAAGGTATTTATGTTTCCTTTATTGTTCCAATCTATATGCTTGTCGTCCATATAACGCAAGTTTATAGATAAAATCTATCTTGTGTTTCAGAAACAAGCATTTTTGTGCTCATTTCGAAGGGATATATGGACTTGAAGAGAATTTTTTCGAAATGAACTTAAGCCTAAAGCTCTTCCATGTGCAAGCTTTTTTGCTTGATTTTTTTGTTTTCCTATTTTCATTCCTCATTTTTGAAATTTGTTGATTGTCTTTGTCTTTATGACCTGCATTACGCTTTATTATTTCCTCATTATGTCTTAATTTCTTTTATTTCTTTGTATTTTGTAGAAAATTTTGGAATAGTGTATTATGAGTTACTACATACTTTCTAACATTGGATTTACTAATTTATATTTATATATATATATATATATATATATATATATATATATACGATTAAAATCTTTCATTTTTCATTTATATATATAAATATATATATTAATTTGCAATGAAATCATGTGTGAGACACCCCAGATTTTTTTAATTTCTAAAGTCTAATCTTTTGCACAATCATTTCAGACAGACATATTTTAATAATTTAACCTTTAACTTTTCTCAATCACCGTTGATCTTGAAACAACCTTAACCGATCATTTACATTTAGTTGCAATATATCAATTCATTATCTAAAGTGATATAGATAAAAAATTATGTATCCATGAATGGCAACTCCCTTGAACTATATACGCATTGCAAAACACTTCGGGCAATTTTCTCCTAGTAATTGACACCGGATTCTTACTAATCGGGTGGAGTTCGTTATTGCTGTCCACTTTTCCTTCGATGCGATATGGGGGAGACCAGTATGCAGATGATTGGGCGGTGTCGTTGGGTCAACAAGGGAGAGTCTCACGATTGACCCAATATTGAAATCGGACACTGGTTCGAGATTTTTTTTCTCTCATGAGAGAGAAAGTGACAAATATGGGATATGTGATTCGGGTTTGAGGTTAAGATGTTGTGCAAGGATTTGTGGTGATTTTTAGACTGTAGTGTTGCTTGTGGTAAGAAAAAGATCGCTAAAACTGCAGTAAAATTTATCTGCTGGTAAAGCATTTCGTTACTAAGTATACAAAATAAATATTTAAAGGTGTTAGCATAAGAAATATCTCCCTCCTCAAGATAAATAAGAAAAAGGCAATTTTCTTAATAATTATCTATTTTTCATTTCTTTCCTGTTGATGGTAGCACAATTTATTCCGACTGTTTGTTTTTTACGCCATTTTATTTGGCTTAATTTGGTTTTATTTATTTGGTTACGTATATATATATATATATATATATATATATATATATATATATATATACAAAAAAAACCATCTCCAGCATATCTGTACAAATAAGTAACTATAGATCAAGACTAAGGATAAAATAGGAGGTAACTCATCACTATATTGGAAAGGGGGTGAGAGAGGAAGATGAGTATACAAATAATTATAATTATAATACAAATAATTATAATTAAAAAATGTATATATATATATATATATATATATATATATATATATATATATATATATATATATATATATATATAAATGTATATATAATATATAAAAAAATAATGTATATATAATATATAAAAAAAAAGCAAACATGGCAAAAATTAGAAAAGGCAATAATAAATAGCTCAAGATTGAAGATCAAGACATGGAGAACAATCAACTGAAACTACACAAAAAATGGCGGTTAGTTCGAAATTGCATTCTCGTCAGGACTGCCATACAATTCGAATTAAAATCGATAGAATAGCCAGTTTTTGACTATAGCTATAGTATTTACCTATATATATATATATATATATATATATTTAAATCTTACATATATATATATATATATATATATATATATATATATATATATATATATATATATATATATATATATATATATATATATGTAAGATTTAAAATGAAAAAAGAAAATATATAGGTGGAATGATTGTGTTTACAGGGTTGCAGGTAGGCATCCCACCTATATATTTTCTTTTTTCATTTTAAATCTCATATTTCAAGACTCTGATAGTGCGGCAATTTGCGCCTTTCTCTTTCTTGAATTTCATACTTTCTTGGGATTGTATTTCTTTATATATATATATATATATATATATATATATATTAGAGTGCTTTAAATTTTTGAGGTCCAAACTAATCAGGTTCTATTCACAGTATCAACGAATTTGATATATGATTGCTTTTTATATTATATTTTAATACTCTGGATTTCAAACTTTATTAGGCTAGCCCGTCATGACCCTTCATAGGAATATACTCGTTTTGGGTGAAAAACTCAAGAACCGGAGCAGTTAGAAAGTAAAAATTTGGTACAACGCTGCCCTTTGTAGTTTTCCTTTTAACGATTTAGATTTTGAAACTCATCAGTCCTGTCCGTCCCGGACCCATCAAAGGAATGCACTAGTTTTTGGAGAATAACTTGAACTTGAGAACCAGAGTAACTAGAAAATCGAAATTTGATATAGAGTTGTATTTCATACATTTAAGTTACGTACATTTTAATACATAATTTTTTATAAATTTGAGTTACACATACGTAATGAAAGAGGGGACTTATATTAAACTACATCTTTTGCTTATTTTCTGCTTTTTAATAATTAATTTGATTTCCCAAAGTGGTTGCTACCTTTATTTCTATTTGATGTTTTCTTTCTTAAAGTGATGTTGTTCCTTTAGGGGGAGGTACTAAAATTAATTTTTAAAACTTTAATTCTTCAAATGTTTTTATTTTGAAGTATAACTTCATGAATGGATACTTTTGCACCATAATCAGCAATATTTTTACTTTCCCTGCAATGTATGGTAATGTATAGGGAAATCATGTATTGGAATTATGTCGAAAATCGCAACTCGAGTTTTCGACGGATCTACACGTTTGGACACCCCTAGACGATGAAAAACTATTTTTAGCGTGACGTCTGTGTGTCTGAGCGTGCAATGTATGTATCGCCTCTAAATCAAAACTAATGACCAAATTTCATAAAATTTGGTATGTAAGTCACTTGCGAGTGACCCTGGTGCTGATTAGTTTTAGGTACGATTTGGGATAAATTAACTCGCACTTTTTTTTTTTGCGAAATGGCCCGTAAAAATTGCTTGTATCCACTCTAGCTGGCAAATTAATTAATCAGATTTTATAACATTTTGGTAGATAAGTAACTTGTGGGTTACACTGGTGCTCATTAGATTTTGGTACGATTCGGAAAAAAATAATCTGCCTTTTTCTGTGAAATAGTCCGCAAAAATCAGCAAAATCTAAAATAAAAAACCACGTAAGCTCAAATATATCCATTAAATGCTTGTTTTATACGTAATTTTTAACGATAAAAAGAATGAGACCAACCCCATTACAGTGCAACTAGCCGTTCTTGAGATATGGCAAGTTATCAAATGAGGAAGAAAATTGAATTAAAAGTGCAAGTTCAGTGTAATTTCAAATAAGAAAATATATTTAAATCTGCAGGGAAAGCTATGTGCTGCCTACATCAGATTTTTAATTTCCCTGCAATACATGGTAATGTATAGGGAAAGTATTGGAATCATGTCGAAAATCGCAACTCGAGTTTTCGACGGATCTACACGTTTCAAGACCTCTAGAATACGAAAAAACAATTTTTATCGTGACGTCTGTGTGTCTGTTTGTATGTCTGTGTGTCTGTCTGTCTGTGTGTCCGTCTGTCTGTCTGTGCAGATTTTGTATCCACTCTGACTAAAAAACTAATGGACCGAATTTCACAAAATTTGGTAGGTAAGTCACTTGTGAGCAAGTCTGGTGCTGATTAGTTTTGGGTACGATTTGGAATAAAAGAACCCGCCTTATTTTGCGAAATGGCCAGCAAAAGCTTGTATCCACTCTAACTGAAAAACTACTGGACTGAATTTCACAAAATTCGGTATATAAGCCACTTGTGGGTCACCCTGGTGCTGATTGGATTTTGATACGATTCGGAAAAAAACGATTTGGATACATACATTGCACAGACACACACACAGACGCCATGCTAAAAATAGTTTTTTCGTATTCTAGAGGTCTCGAAACGTGTAGCGAAACGTGTCTCGAAACGTGTCGAAAACTCGAGTTGCAATTTTAGGCATGATTCCAATACTTTCCCTATATTTTACCATGTATTGCAGGGAAAGTAAAAATCTGATGTGGGCAGCACATGACTTTCCCTGCAGACTTATATCCGCGTTCTCTTTATGTCAATTAAATTTATTCCACTTTTAATACAATTTTCGTTCTCATTCTGTAACCGGATTTATTTTCAAAGGTGTCGTAGAGAAAATACGAAAAACTAAAATATCTCGAGAACGGCTAGTCCTAGTGTAAAGGGGTTGGTCTTATTCTTTTCTTCGTTAAAAATTACGTATTAAACAAGCATTAAATGGATATATTTGAACATATGTAGTTCTAAAGTTTAGATTTTGTCAATTTTTGAGGGCCATTTTGCAAAAAGAGGCAGGTTATTTTTTTTTCTGAATTGTACCAAAATCTAATCAGCAAGGATGACCCACAAGTGACTCATCTACCGAATTTTGTGAAATTCGGTCCATTAGTTTTTCAGGTAGAGTGGATACAAGCGTTTGCGGGCCATTTCGCAAAAATAGGCGAGGCGGGTTCTTTTATTCCGAAACGTACCCAAGACTAAATCAGCACCAGATTCGCCTACAAGTGACTTACCTACCAAATTTTGTGAAATTCGGTTTATTAGTTTTTTAGTTAGAGTGGATACAAAATCTGCACACACAGACACACGCACAGACGTCACGCTAAAAATGGTTTTTTCGTATTCTAGAGGTCTCGAAACGTGTAGATCCGTCGAAAACTCGAGTTGCCATTTTCGACATGATTCCAATACTTTCCCTATACATTACCATGTATTGCAGGGAAAGTAAAAATGAAATAGAAAAATAAAAATAAAATAGAAAAATAAAATAGATAAAAAAAATAAAATAGAAAATAAAAAATAGAAAAATAAAATAGAAAATAGAAAAATGAAATAGAAAAATAAAAATAGAAAATAACAAATAGAAATAAAAAATAGTAATAACATTCTTCTGTTGGCACTGTGTCATTTATATATGTTTCTTGAATCAGGTGTACGCATCACTCTCCATTTTACCTTGAGCACTTAAACATATTTTCCTCGTTCGTCTAAATTAAAGTTTCCAGAACCATCTCTTGATGAGACCTTGGAAACGTCAAATTAATTCACTTATATCCTTTATCATTGTCCAAAGCTTAAATTTTATGCAAGACATGCTTTTAAAAATATATTAGATGATTTATGAAGACTGATGATTTTGTTGCAAATACACAAGCAAAAAATTTTTACCTGGGTATGTTCTAGTGATTCTAGACTGTCTCTTCCCTAGATCTGCTTGTCTGTCACCTAATAAGTTTTATTGGTGGCAAATTTTAGCATGCTATATTTTTACCTATTATAACACCTATTTATTGAGATATGTTATAGATAGAGCTCTGATGACATACTCTGATGCTCTGATAGAGCTCTGCAACATATTTTGGAGAGGAAAAGAGGTTCACTATGGATTTCTACATCCGGTTCAAAAATTGTCATTTACTTGAAACGTCTATATCTCAAAATTGGCTATAGATATAGCTTAGATGATATCTAATATGGATTTTGCATCAAATTCTAGAGAATGTAGGGTGGTTATATAGGAATTTATACTCCCTGTTGCTTTTCCACATCTGGTTCAAAAATTTTCCTTAAAACATCTATTTTTAAGAATTGGTTACAGATAAAGATAATGACTGATATGGATTCAGCATTAAATTCGGAGCGGAACCAGGATATCCTTAGGAAGCTAAGGATATCCTTAGGAAAATTTTTCTTGAAAATTTATTTTTTTAAGATTGCCTATAGATAGAACTGAGATGATGACTGATGCGAATTCAACATTAAATTTAGGAGATGGTTGAGGGTTTATAAAAGATTTCCACTTCCGTTTTGTTTTTCATTGTTTATTTGTTTCACTTCCGGTTCAGAAAAATTTCCTTGAAACATCTATTTCTAAGGATTGGCTATAGATAGAGCTTAGATGATGACTAATATGGATTCAGCGTCGAATTCCAGAGGGGGATAGAGGGATTCACTAAGTGTTTTCATTTCCAGTTTTGAAGATGTCGCAACCGGTTTTCCTGAAGATTCGTATTTCTGTAAGAAATATGTATGCAAATGGGAATTAAAATGCTTAATAATTCCATCAAAAATAAAGTGTACAAACCAATTAGACATTTGCCACAATATGAAGATCTCTTCATAAATTTATTGTATTTTATTATATCTTTGTCTGTTATATAAAATGTGTTCTCCCATAGATTCACTTGCTTTTACTTTAATTAACTTGGAGATTTAAAATTTCAAAGGTTATAATCTTTTAAGTCAAACTTTTTCAATACAATCTAATTCTTTTCAAATAACAATGTTAGTATTTAACAAATATAAGGTTTGTTTATTTCCAATAAAATGTATAAACAAATGTTGCTTTGTATTGAAAATTCCATCCAGTTCAATACACAAAAATGTATAATTTTTTTAAAATGTATTTTGTATTATGAATGTATTTTGAAAATACATGTGTTTTTGTATTTGGAATATTTTATATTTGAAAAGTATTTTTTATTTTTTATTTCGAGCCCTAAAACCTACGTATTTTGTATTTTGTACCGAAAATAAATTGTCAATGTATTTTGCTCAACTCTGTGTGGAAGAATGTATTGAATTCACATTAGATGTTTACCAAACCATTGCATGTCTTTCATTAATATGGTTTTAATTATGTGACTAATACTCGCAGAAGTCAACTTTAGCGATCACTCCCAAAACTCGTATACCACCGTGCTATTTAGAATTTAACGTCTTTTAGAAAAGGATAGCAGATGCCTGCAATGACAGTAGATTTACTTGTTACGTGGAGCAATTTTTCGAATCTATGTAGATACCAACAAAGCCAGTTTTACTGTGTAGTTAAAATTTTAAGAAAATTGTCGGTTTTTAATGAAATTTTGCAAAAAATGCGGCGCATGGCAAAAAAACTTGCTAACTGCAGAATGTTCTTTTTTAAGAATACATGAAATGCACTGTTGCATATTGCCAATCTCCAAGGAAAAGCAACCTTTACAGGCAATGAATACATTGAATACATTGTTGCATATTGCCTATATCCAAGGAAAAACCAACCTTTACAGACAGTCATCCGTATTATAGGAAAGTAGCGCTGCCATACTTTTCGGGCCATGGGGCCAGATTTGACGATTTATCGCTAACTTGGTGATTTTTTTCCGAGTTTTTTAATATACTATAACTTTCTCGAAATAATTAATACTCCTGCAGATACGAGCACTTAATAGAAATTTCTATGGAGAGTATATAAGGGAGTTATCGCTCAAGTGGCGAGAGTTGACGCGATACGAGACAAATTGAGTTGTCACATATGTCAGTGTTTTGAGAATAGTATCTGGTATATTGTGAATTAGCTGAGCTTTTTATTGCTGTTGTTTAGAGATCTTGTAAGATAGTTATCTGTATATTGTTCTTGTTTACGCTTATTAGTACTTTTAAATCAAAGCGTTAATTATTCAGATATTTAGGCTCAGTCTTGCATCCTGAGAGCAAATCTACGATCTAAGCAAGAGGATACGCTGTAATGACATGCTTTGAGCCCGGTATTTCATATGCGTGATCATTACGGGGCAAACAATTTTAACACATTACAAACAAAGCGTTCAAAATACATTCAAAAGTTTTTAAAGTATGTTTTCTATCATTTTTTTTCTCTACATCAGTGTTTCTCAAACTTATAATGATATGATGCCCCTTTGGAGATATAATCTCATCAATGTACCTCCTTTGAATATTTCGTAAGAAGTTTTAACTTCGTAAGAAGTTTATTTTATTATCTGCAAATTGTAGACTAGTATATTGTTTTATTAATCTCATATATTAGTTTCTTTCAAACCATGCTTCAATGTGATTATGCATGTATATTTCGATTAATACTTGAGCTATCTAGAATCTCGTGTTTTTTTTTTATTTTAACTAACAATTCGAGAAATTGCATAAAATTTTCGAAAATGTGAAAAGTTAAATGTACTTTTAAATAAAGAAATAAAATCCACCATTGGGTTTATCCTGGACTCTTTCATCTTTTGGTGAAAGCTAAATGTACAGAAGGTTTTAAGTTGTAGTCGAAAATTAAAATAAATCGGTAGATTTTTTATTCAGATTTTTAAAAGATAAAATATGATTGCAAATTTGGACAAAATACAGTTGTTATGGTTGCGAATGCTGTACTTTTTTATTTAATTAAGTTGTGTTCAAAAAACTTTTGCGCAGAGGGGGATTATTTAGAGGTTTTGCATCTTAAATCCTGGACAACGCCAGATATTCGTGCTAGTTAACATATTTATTGAATTATAAATATTATTATATTTATTTAATTATAAATGTTTTTATTATGATATTATAATAAATAAGATAATTTGTGGCGTGCCAATTACCCCTTATTTTTTTTGAAGTAGTCCCAGTTTTACATGTACCCCAGTTTGTCTCTACATAATAGTAAAAGAAAGTGAAAACAAATGTTCTAGAATATTTAAACGCATCCTACTATGTTATATAGAAATATTAATCTTTTTCTTACAAATTTTTGAACAATTATCTCTTCCTTATAACTTATTTACTCTTAAAATAATATTTTCATGTAGACAGTTGAAGAATTTAAAAAAAATAATTTTATTGGTTTCCACAACAAATTCACTTTCACAAGAAATTCATTTCAATTCACTTGCTTTTCAAGCAGCCCTTGAATTGACCTTAAATGTCAGGCTCTTTCAAGCTGCAAACATAATAGTGAGTCGCATAATAGAAGAAATTTATATTTAATGATAGATTTGTGATGAGTTATGATGTTAAGATATGGGGCTATTTAAAATGTTTGTGACTATAGATATATCTTCAGTAAGGAGTGTGGATAAAAATGGCTAATATGTCATACAATTCAAATCAATGTATGTAAATACAGAAAAAAATAATTCGAATCTGTAGAGAATGTGACATATTGCCCACATCAGAATTTTCGTTCTAAAGGTAGCATGTAATAAAATTTAAAACATTCAGTGGATTACATTTTTACTTTCTTCATATACAGCAGCGAAAGTTACTATAGATTTCATTGACCTATAAATGTTATTACTTTTGCATTTACTATATTTATTGCCATTTTATTGCCGAATCTAGAAACTTAGTGGATCATACGATCTGCGGAGATTAGCAAGTGTAATTATTTGCTGTGATTACATATTTATTTTCTCATACTCCTATATACAGAAAGTATAGCTACTTTTGTCTTTAATTTTATAATTCGATATGTTGACGAATAATCGCGTTTTAAAACCTGTAAAGAGCTTTGCCGCCCCAACCAAAAATCGAACCCTGGATCTCCAAACTGGCCAGCCGACGCTCTACCGTTGAGCTACTGGGACGATATTGCAAGCTCTTATCGTCGAAGTGGACGTTGCATTCTCCACTATCTATTGTCATATTGGCGGGAAACTGACAAACTGACTGACCGCCTCCTGCTATTTTTACCTGAGATTAGCCTCCTGCGACTTTATACCCAGGTTACTACCCTACTTGGTCGTTATCCTCTCAATTTGAAATCGGCGCTCAATCTTCCAGAGACCACCAAATTCGTACTAGTCATACTAGGATCAGTTTCAGACTTTTGCACTAACCTACAGGGTTGATTTGTTCGAGCGCGATTGTAAAGAACGTTGCTGCCCCAACTGGGAATCGAACTCTAGATCTCCGAAGTAGTCATTCGACGCTCTACCGTTGAGCTATCTCTGTCTCTCTCTCTCTCTCTCTCTCTCTCCGTGTGTGTGTGTGGAAACCCTAACTCAAAAACAAATTCATCTACTTCTATCGCATTTTATATGTAGATATATTATATGACAAAATAGAGCTAGATAGAATTAGGTAGCAACCGGTTATAAAGGTAAAAATATCATTTTTCACCAGAATAAAAACCGAAAATCACTAGTACCAAGAACGACTTTGTTGGTACTGGCGCTTTGTTTCATTTATCCCGATGAAGTAAGCTCTTTATTGACTTTGAAACCAGTTGATACCTTATTTAACATGTTATCTAACGAAGCTTTTATTCTATAGCTTCAATATGTAGGTTTGAATAGCTTTACCTGTAATAGAACAGGTGATTTATTAAGTTGAATAGATGATTGTAAGTTGAACAATAGCATCAGTATCAAAAAGGGCAAGAACATGCCAGTCGTCTCATTGGTATTCGTACTTTGTCACTTTTATGCAAACGAAGAATGCTCCTATTTGTCTATGAAAGCAGTTGATAATATATTTAATATTTTATCTAAACATGTTTGTATGTTTTAGTTTTAATATTTAAGTTTGCATAGCCTTATTCGTTATAAAATAGATGGTTTAATAAGTTGAATAAAAGATTATAAGTTAAATAGAGAAACAGTACCAATAATGACAAAAACGCCACTAGTCATATCATTGGTATTGGTATTCAGTCCGTTTTATCCTGACGAAAAATACGCCTTTTGTATCTTTGAAACCGACTTATATCTTTTTAAATCTATTATTTAAAGAAGTTTCTGTTCTATTGCTTCAATAACAAAGTTTGAATAGCCTTATCCGTCATAGAACATATGATTCAGTAAGTTGATTAGATGATTGTAAGTTGAACTAGATAGGAGGCCAGTACCGATGAGGGTAAGAACGTGTCAGTTGTTTAGTTGGCACTAGTGGTCTTTTTATTATATATAGATGAAGAAAGCTCTTTTTGCCTTTGAAACCGTTTACTAACTTATTCTAACTTTATCTGTTATTGCTGAATTTAAGCATTATTTTTCAGATTCTTTCTAACAGCATTAAAAAAAAAATTCGTATTAAAATTACTTATATTGAACATATAAGCTAGCGAAATCAATTCATTGTCGTCACTGGACTGTTGTCAAATTGAAAAAAAGAAACATTTAGAGAATTTTAACGAAATATTTTGAAAGAAAGCCTTGGATATGAAATCCGAAAAATATGCATCATTATATTTTCTTTACATACGTAGTATAATGCATAAAGAAAATATTGTGACGGGGTCGAAAATTCGAATTCGCGTTTACGACCCCAAAAACGACGTCGTAAGTATTCCTGAACTTGAATAGAGCATTTTTCATTTAGTGCGTATGTGTGTGTGTGTGTGTGTGTGTTTGTGTGTGTGTATGTGTGTGAGAGAGAGAGAGAGAGAGAGAGAGGGGGGGAGTGTGTGAGTCTGTGGACTCGATATCTCACGAACGAATGAAGCGTTGTGAAAATTATTTGGTATAATTACTACAATCAATAAATATTAGAATTTTAACCAATTTTAAACAGAAGTGAATGTTTGGAAGATCCCTCCCCCCAATTTCGGAATTAATTTTTGAAAAAACCTTATAAGATCGGTATTTTCACAAATGATAAATAAATAATCATGTCACCCGTAATTTTCCATTAGAATTTGAATGACGCAAACTTTCGAATGTTTAACATAGCCCATTCTCGAAACATGGAACGTTTTTCAAATAAATGTATAAATTAATTACACAAAATTAAAAACGTAGTAAGTATCATTAAATAGGTTCAATTTCCACATGCAATATTATGTAACAAATCTCTTAATATCATTCACGTGGACCTAGTTCGTTCCATTCACGAGAGAAGCTAATTCTCCAATAGTTTTGTATTTTGACAGCAGAGAATTCTCCCATAGTCATTTATTTAACGAATTATTATTCAAATAACAATTGCATTTCCATGAGGATTTCGCACTTAAGTATTAATAGGGTATTCTGTTTGGACTAATCACTTGCTAAAAACACTAAATTTCAATTTACGTGGTGTAAATTCAATTTCACAAGCGCTATCACAAACTGACACAGGCGTATCAATTTATTGAGTGTTCTTAAATAAAATTGATTAGACAACATCGGCGTAAAAATTTCTTAGAAAAGAACACAAACAACTCAGCTCTGAAAAATATCACTATTTTAACAGGTGGCTTTTCTCATGGTGCCAGACAGTGTCATCTGCTAGTAACATTATTCTTTAAAGTGTATGTTTTTTTATGCTTGAAATAATCTTATTTACTATAATTATTTTCGGATTACTTTATACCCATTATATTATTTTACATCCATATTGCAGACACTTTGATGCAAAATTGCAATTACTAATTTTAAAGTGACTTTGTTGGTACAAATAAAATATTCGAATATGCAAAACTCAAATTAAAATATCATTAGTATTTAATAAATATCACGTAAAATTTCCTATTTGCCAAATGATTCGCCATTGAAACAGGAAATTATTAGAAAAACATATTTTTTCTCTTGAATGGTATACGCTAAATTGGTGTTAATGAGTTGAATGGTGTTAATGAACGTTATCGCTTAATATTGCACGTGAAAAGTCAACATCTTTGACAATATTTATTGCTTGTTTTTATGAAAGCTTTTGATAACCTATTTTGAAAAACGTTTAAAATTTTGAGAGCAGTTCATATCAGTATACATATTGTATTTATTTATCCGTAATAAGTTACGTATAAAATGATTGTTTATTTAACATGGCTAACTGTCCTGGTATTCATATGACTATTTCAAAAAAATACTTCGAGCATTTGAAACGCAGTTACTTTTGAACGTTTAATTCCGTGTATTGTCAATATGGTTTCATTATTCACCGATTTTGATAATTTTATAAAATGTCATCCAAATATCTCAGTTATTGAGATCACCACAGATTAAGACACACATATTGGCATATATTCATACATACATATACACACACACACACATATAGATACTTACATACACCCTGCAATGACCCCTCAAATAGTTTGATTCGAGTTCAGGGATGTTCAAAACATGCAAATCCATCGAAAATTCGAATTCGAATTTTCAACATAATCACGATAATTTTCCATTACACCATATGTAGGGTAAGTAATATACAGGGTAGCCAAAATTAAAGTAGACGTGTTTAGAGCCTGATAGTGAGAAAACTGTTGGGCCAAACTCAACCAAATTTGCAGTAAATACTATTTAAACCATGGGGTTTTGATTTTTAAAAGAAAACAAAATAGTTCGGATTTTTGCCACCACGGGCCAAAGTGACGCTGCATGGTCCATTTTTAGAGTAAAATAGGCATAGGAAGTACAGAAAGTTCCGTCAATGCTGAGAGGTATCGAATAATGCTGCTGAACTTTGTTATTCCGCAACTTCAACAGCGTGGATGTCTTGAATCTACGATATTTATGAAGGATGGAGCACCTCTTCATATTGGATTGACGTATAGGAAGTCCTACGACAGCATTTTACCAACAACCGAATAATTAGTCGAGCGCTTCCTATGAAGTGGCCAGCCCGTTCACCTGATCTGACCCCTTGTGACTTTTAGTTGTGGGGGTCAAGTAAAGCGCTTGGTATACCAAGGGAATGTGGATAATTAACCACTTTGAAGGACTGAATAACATTGCAAGTCAAGCAAATCAATGGAGATCTGCTGCATTCTGCAGTAGAGAATTCTGTTCATAGTATGCACTTTTTGGAACATATGCAAGGAAAACATATTGAATCACACATGTAAATGATGGCAATATAAAAATGAATGTCATACGTATGTAAATGTAAGATGCAAATTTAAATATAAAATGTACTAAATACGTATAAAATGTAAATGTTATGTTCTTTTCAAAATACTTGTAAAATGTTAACTTTCTGTACTTCCTTTACCTATTTTACTCCAAAAATGGACCTTACAGCGCCACTTTGGCTGGTGGTGGCAAAAATCCGAACTATTTTATTTCTTTTCAAAATCATAACCCCATGGTCTAAATAGCATTTACTGCAAATTTGGTTGAGTTTGGCCCAACAGTTTTCTCACTATCGGGCTCTAAATACTTCTACTTTAATTATGGCCACTCTGTATAATGAAAAAAATTCAATAATTGAATTGCTTTTTAAATTATGTAGATTCAATATTTTATATTAATAAAACACTTTATAAATAAACCCCCCCATTAACCTCTAAAAGTCAATACCAAAGCTATACCAACTAAACTACCAGGGTGCTGGTAAAAGCATCACAATTTCCAAGACGTAGACACATCGATCTTAAATAAATACATATATTTTCCTTTGACGCTTTGCCATTTCCTTTTATCCATACGTTCTTTATTTCAGATAAGAAGATTAACAACATCGATCAGTCGCCAATATGACGTCATACGTATGTCGTGACATGAATATCCAATGATGGCATCTTAAAACTAAAACTTTGCTAACTGAGTTGCGAAAACTCGAGAGGAATCCTCGATATAACTATTAATTGATCGTGATATAATAAAAATTGTCTGATATAAGTACCCGTTTAATCGAATATCGTACTAAATTATATATTTTTCTTGGAAAAATTATCTATTTAATTAAACGGTTTTGAGTTTTAAATGTAGTTCTGAATTGTTGACCAATTATTACCTGTATCTCATTTTGACAGATTTAAAAATTTTGCGTTTCATATGCGCGCTTTAACAATTACTTCAAACTAAGTATAAAACAATTGATTCTCAAGCAAAATCTACTCCATTACCAAACTAAAATTTGAATTTAAACATCGCCTATGTTGAGATGGGGATTATTTGCCACGAATATGAAAATTAAGCCAATATAGTCGAAATACATGCGGTATTTCAACCAATATTGTTTCTGATTGAAACCAATATTTAAACAATATTGAGACAATATCTTTAGGTAATGTTCATCCAATATTGGTTAGATGATTACTAACAACATCCATTCAATATACTGGAAAAATATCCACAAGTCAACATTACGGCACATTTTAATATTAGCAACCTGAGAAAATTGCCAATTTCCTACGCATGTAAAACCAACATGAAGAATGATACCAGAATATTTTTTGACATAAATAGTAACACCAGTATAAATGACGATTAAAACTGGCCAAATTAATTTTGATAATGTTCTGGGGTTCCGTTCACGACGATAAGTATCGGAAATAGTAATAACATAGGAAATAAAATTAGTAATTTAAATTTCAATGTGTTTTCTATTTGTACAGAAATTTTACGCAGATCAATATATTTTGCAGAAAATCAATATATTTTGTTAAAAATTAGGTTAAACGACCGTGTAGACTTTTAAAGCACAATCCAAGATCTGAGTCAAATTCAATAGAACACCTGTTCTATAACAACTTTAGAACATATTAAGAAAACTTATGACGTTAAACCTAAAAAACACTCACAGCCAAAGCTAAGGGGTTTGCAGTCCAGAGTTCTATTGGAATTACCAGGACTCAAGAGGGAACCTTGGAAGTGTTGACTTGTCCGCCATCTTAGATGTTTGCAATATTACTGCATTATAAAGTTTATTTTATTTATTTTTTGCCGCGGTTAACTGCTATTTCTTGCTGAAAAGCCTCCAAAACTAGTCCATAGATCCTAGTGGCTGTACTGGGATAATTTCAATGCTAATTACTGAAATATGTCCCAAAACTTAACTGTTGAACTCGTAGCACAAGAACGGTTTGAGCAAATTGTATGGCATTAATATAATTGCGATCCTATGTTCGAAAACATTAAATATAAAAGGGTCTTCCCTATTGAAAATTGGAGTTGGCGCATGGATAAATTAAAACACATAAGATTTAGAAAACATTCCAGAATATACGATATTTCTGGATTAACTCTATGATTTAAAAAGGATAAATATTAAGCTGTGTTCTCCTTTATGATGCAATGATTCACGTATTGAGTTTCATTAAAATGCTTAACGCTAAATAAATAAATAAATATATAAATAAAAATAAAAATAGTAAAATAGCGAGACTGAATATTGAACTTATTTTAAACTTTCGTACAGCATTGGTTATTCATATATGATGCAATAGTGAGACTTATTTAAATTCGAAAAAGATATGGAACATAAATTCGTCTTGGCTTTGGAATTTTTCTGGTCAGTTAAGCAACTCGAACTATCCATGTATCAAGTTGGAAACAACTACCTCTTCTAGAAGTGGGTAAACATTTCTGGACATACATTTAAATTTTGTCTTTTATATATTACATTTTGTATTTAAGCTAATTATTTAACATTAGGTATTTTTAAATTTATGCATTATTAATTTCAAGTAGTACTCACAATGTAATAATCGGTACTTGGCCTTTAAAAGGTCTTAAAATATTAAAAAAATTAAAGGGTAATAAATAGTATACCCTTACATAGTCGGAAGTTATTCGTCTTGATTAAACGAATTGTAAGAAACCAATTTTTGGGTAACAATGCATGCTATAGAATAATGAAAAGTAAATACAGAATGCAAATGCAGAATGATAGATGTTGTAAATTAAAAGGTAAGAAAACTACGCTACAGAAAACAATAAGAACCTAAACGCAAATAAAGACAAACACAGTTTTGGGTTTTCCTTTTTCATCTTGCAATTCATCTTTTAGATACATATCAATGATATTAAAAATACCAAAAAGTATCAAAATTACAATAACAGACAGGACAAACATTTTTTTCTATAAAAATGAACTCCGCGGCGGACAATATAATGAGTTAAATGCTAGATAAATACGATTAAATAAATAAATTATCAAAAGTCGTTTGGGAGGCTTAGTAGAAAGGAAGGCCCATGCCTTTGACGAAGTCTTGGAATCCGTTGTCAGAACCTGGTCCCATGGAGCCCATAAGTTTCTTCATGGCAGCTTCAGCTTCAGCACCATGCATCTGCCTGTTGCTGGTAACATGGGTTTCAGTCACGTGAGTGGTTCCCTTGTTATGTGGGTCCCGGACGGTGTATTTCATCTCACGACCAGAGGTCTGAGATCTGCTCTCGGCACTCTGGTGACTATGGCTGTAAGTCTGAGGTTGGGCGTAGTTAGACCTTGGAGCGGAGCTGTGGGCGGGTTGCTGGTAGACGCTTCGTTTAGGGCTGGAGTAGTGGTTGGGGATTGAAGCTGCAAGAGGAAAAATATATTAATCAGGAAATAGTTCAAAGATTTTTGATGAGAGAAGGATATACAAAAAACATATGAATGGGGCCTTCATATGAATATTTAGCATTTTTACACATTTTTGCACGCTTTTTTTGTGCAGTAATACGAATTTTCGAAAAACCGGATGTAGTATCTTTTGAAACGGAAAGGAAAATTTTTAGCGAACCATCTATCCACTCCGAAATTCGATGCTGAATGTATATTAGTTATCATCTAGATTCTATCTATAGTTAATTCTGAGTATTTTAAGAGAAATTTTTGTACCAGAAGTGAAAAAGAAACTGGAAGTGGAAATCCATAGTGATATGTCCTACCTCCTTCAGAATTTGATGATAAATCTATATCAGTTATTATCTAAGGACTATTTTTAGACTGTATCCAGACTAGAGAAATAGATGTTTCATTGAAAATGTAAATATTTGAACCAGAAATGTAAAAAGAACCGGAAGTGGAAATCTTTGGTAAATCCTCCTATCCCCTCCGGAATTCGAAACTGAATCCACATAAGTCATTGTCGAAGCTTTATCTATAGCAGATACTAAGAAATAGAAGTTTCGAGTAATTTGTTTAGTAAAGAATAATAGTAGCGCAAAATCTTTGCCACCAAAATAGTCACAAAGTGGTTCAATATTTTTTTTGTCACGATGCATATTTTTGTCGAAAAACTTAATAATCTACGTCAAAATCTCTTCAGCTGATTAATTCTTACAAAAGGAAAGACTCATGTGGGCAGCACATAGCTTTCCCTACATACCATTTCTTATTTCACAGCGACATAATCATGTTTGTTCAAGTTCTAAGGTGCAATGCTGTTGGCGTTGAATTGTACATTTAAACTTGGCACTTTCCTTGATGGCAACATTCATTCACCATTAGCAAGTGCGGATTTGAAGGTTTTCTACCTAACAAAGTTTGTGTGAGACAGCCCAGTGGTTAGCACACGGTGGTTGCAGTGACATAAATAGAAAAATAGAAACTAAGTTAACATAAAGTGTCTCCGCGAAGCCCCCCCCCCCCCCCCACTCCTCCCAAGGTATGCCCAAAAGAAACGCTGGATTGCTCTCGGACGACCTGAGTTCAATTTCCCACCTGCCCAAAACTGTCTCCGTATTTACGCTGAGTACGGGCACGTTAAATATGTGGGTCTCTAAGTCCTTCCGAGAGGTTGGTGGTAGGGGAAGGAGGGTATGGTCTCTATGGATGCTACACCCACTGAGTTCCGGTCTAAATTGGGTGGCATTTCTCGGTCGTCCAAACAGTTATCTTACACCTTCGAATAGGTCGGACGGCCTGGGTCGAAAAAGAAGAAGAACCTGACAACGCCTCTCTGCGGAAATTAATATCAATTTAATAATGTAGATGAACGCTGGGTTGCTTTTCTAAGCGGGATCTTTAAGATGCAGCAGTACGATGACATTGAATGCAAAAAATGGTTATACTGTTCAATGTTGTTTGCAATGACGCATGATAAAATACAAATAACCGATATAAATATAGTGATATATTATAATGTAACTATGATAAAATATGTTATATAATACTGATGGTAGATGTAAGATAATACTAGTAACAGATAGCAATGCTCTGATATTAAATATGCTAACCCTTAAATGTACATAAAATTTACATTAAAAATATGCTGTCCATGAAATAAAAAAAATTAAATTAAGGCCAAAATCATTTTAAAAACATAATAAAATAGGAAAGCTAAAATAAGTACATATCTACTCGTATAACTATTAAGAAGTACCAAATTAACTTACACTTCGGCCAAATCTTATTTAACTATTACCAACCATAAAAAATCGATGGTGACCAATTAGCAATATAGTCCTTATAATAAATGTTATTAATAATTATAAACTGACATTTTATAAAATAAAATCGATGCTGAGAGTCCCAATCATTAGATTCCTTAGGATAGGCAGGAAGGACGAACACATACAAACATAGAGGGAAAAAACAGCGGAAAAGTGAGAAAATCTGCTAAGACAGTAATGAAAGAAACCTAAAACGTTTAAATCAGCTGTAAAACATAAGTAGAAATTGTTGAAAACAACAGGAAACCAATTAGAACAAACAGAAAAAGATTTAATTCAAATGTGAAAGGAACCACCTGGTTTCGGAGACCATGTGATCTAACTTCATCAAGCAAAATAGAGGGGAAAAACAACTAAAATCAGGAAATCAGGAAAGAGGTAGACTAATAATCGAAAAAAGAAAGAAGGCGACCGGAATGGAAAAACTTAGATCACAGATTCCTTTTCTTATTTGATGGGAAGAAGTCACAACGATCATTAACGAAGAAGTCAGATTGAAAAAAAATAGAGAAATGTTCAAGCCCAATTCAAAAATAGTTCCCAGAATGTTCAGCAATTAAATATTTGGATATCTTCTGTTTGGAAGCATAATTCATGTGATCCTTAATAGGCAATTTAAAAGACAATCTTGCCTTTTTTGCCATTATCTTCTCTTCAGCCAATATTTGCCGCTTTATGCTACTTACTAATACATCGTCTTTTGACGTAATGGCTAGCCGACAGCATATAATGCTGTCGGCTAGCCATAGCGTCAACAATACTGCATCATTTTTCTAACATTTTTATTCAACATTTTCTTTTTATTGCTAAAAGGATGATTCTAAATAAATTAAAATTAGCTTGGTACACAGATTATTATTTTTTCCATGCGCATATCTCGCCATTTCTTTCAGATGCACTTTAGTATAATGAGACATTAGTACGATTATCGATTTCCGTTGGCCTCATTCTTTATCGTCCGTGTTATGTGTAAACCACACGTCCTTCCATACTCAATAGAAAACGCTGTATAACTTTTAGTTGAACATTTTCGACTATCCTGTTTAGTTTTTGAGACACGAATTCTAACTTCTTCAATTCGAAGCTGGAGACGCTGCAAACGCAATCGATAAAGCATTCGCTTTCCTAATAGTTGACCTTGCTTTTGCATCTTTAGAACAAATACTTGGATCGAAACCGCAGTTGTGCATTAAGATGTCTCGCTCCTTCTTGGCAAGCGAACAGTCTTGGTCGTGGAATCGAAAGTTAAAGGGATGGACAAGGATTTATATTTATTAAATTTTAAATAATTTAAATTTTAAAAAGCACAAATCTCTAATATCCAAGCATTTTAAAATCCCAATGCTTAGTTTAAAATTCGGCCATTTGGGATTATTTTTGACAGAAATTAGGCTGCTGCATTTGAAAATTTCGGACATTGCAATGTAACATTCTTGCACACATTCTATTACTGAAGAAAGTTGTAATCCGCTTTCACCAAGACATTAAAGATATCTCTGTAACATAAACAGGATGGCACAATTTTGAAACGAAATCAGATTACAAACATTGTAGGTTTCTTATATCTGACTCTTTCATCGAGGAAGTGGAAAACAATGACTTGTTTTCTTGTTTTCCTGTATACGTTAAGTTAAAGCTTTTTACTGATTTCAGACTGATTTCTAAGTCGGCATCTTTACATGGCGGACATGAATAACTGGTTAATAAAAGAGTTCGTTTCTCAATGTTATAAAAAATTTTAACTATCCAATATTTCTTTAATATGTTTTACTGTTCAATCAAGATCTAGGAATATTCGGCACAAAATTATAAATAACTTATTTAATTATAGGATAGAATATATATATTTGTGTGGGTATATTTATTATTTAAATTGGACTGTGGCTTGATAATATTTCAAACAGAGGGTGTTCGTCTTGAAGCATGAACGATTTCATCATTTTTACTTAGCTCTGCGCATGTGACGATATGGGAATTAAGAACGCGCGCATTTTGTTCTTGGGCTCTCAAGAGGGACCGAATTTGTTAACTGATAATATCATCTTACTTCAACGATGTCACTAAATTTCCTTGGACGTGTCACTGGACCTTGTGTGCAAAGCACAATTTAAAATCTTTGCGCAAATTATTTATGCCTGGATATTGCCACTTTAAAATTAGCAAACAATCTTTAACAAACAATTATTACTCCTCTCAGAGTTTACTCTGGACCGTGAGATACGAATGACGAAACTTAATTCCCATTACGTCATGCTAACAACTTTTTGATTGGTTGCTGGCCTTAATGCCCAATCTTATATTAAAGAACCTTGATTTGAAAGTGTTTTGAGAAATTTTACAAATTTTGCCCTCGGATGGCAACATTTTGAAGAGACTTAGAACAACCATGGAATTAGAGAGGAGATAAGATTCCTGTGAAAGAAAAGCTTGAAAATACAAATATGCTTTGATAATTATAGGTGTCACTAAGTAACGTCCAATCTGGTGTCATTTGACACAGCACGAAAGCGTAGTGTTCAGTATATGTATTGTGAATTATTTTTTAATTAAAGTTCTCTAATTATGAGTAATACCAGTAAGTGTTGTGTTCCTATTTGTAGAATATATTGCATAATATAGAAATAAAAATAAATTAAAGAGTACAATAATAAGTACGTAGGGATATTTCATTTTGTGTCAAATTTTATTTGTACTGCAGATATTTTTTTTCTGCAAAATCAAAAGTTAAAATAAATATAATTTAATTCAATACAAATCGTTTACTATAAAAATACATTCAATGCAGTGGGTGTCATCTTTCCTCAGCGCCACTTCAATTATTGTGTCAAACGATTTCGACGTTTTTCTTCTCTTTAAGCCAAGCAATGACATTTAAAATGCAACAAAAGTACCACATTTTAATCCTGTCATTATCGAGTAAGTGTAATATCATATTTCGTCTTAAAATACAAATATTTCGTTAGTAATATCATAAATTATTGATTAAATGTATCCACCGGTTTCAAAGACTAAAAGAGCCTTAGGCAGAATGAATAAGACAGAGTAGTCACTACGTTAAAGGTACGAGATTTTGGTACAGAAATCTCAATATCTATTTTTTATTAAAGCTTTGTACCAATGTGGCAACAGGTTGATATATTTAAACAATTCATAATATTTGTACTTCTGCAATAATATTTTTAAAATAATGCAAAATTTAGTTCTGGGAATTGCAATACTTGCAGATGTTATTACTTCTTCAATTCCCTTCGAATGGTGTCATTTAAAGACAAAAATTACACAAATCCTCAGAAACTTTATAGAAAAAACACCTTGAGAATTAATAAGTAAAATTAAATGCAACATTCAAAACTACATCAAAATAGTTTGAGACAATAATTCAGGTGGAGCTGGTTTACGATAAGTCCGGCCACATTACATGTAGCAAATGGCTATAGAAAATGGCTCAAATTCATTTAAACTGTTAACTTTAAATAAATGATATTTATTTGAAATTAATTAATTATCGCATTGATATTTATTTTAGTTTTCATATTTTTGTTTCCATATATTCTGCACCTTGTTCACAACTACGAAAACATACTTATTACTTCCATCCACAATAAGGGAACTTTAATTTAAAAATAATCAAAAATATAAACATTTCAATAATAATCTGATAGAAAGAACATACAAATATTAAAAGTTTGGAACATATGTTTTTAGTTATTGGATGCAATAAACTGCAAAAACTTCTTTCAGTTTAATTACTGGATATTAAAAGAGTTCAAAAAAGTGAATTATAATATTTTAGGAAAAATAAAGTTTTTAAACATTTTTTTTTAGTGATCAATAAACTACTGTGTAGTATATTGAATAATTTTAAAGAGGTTGGCATGCCAATCTTTTCCAGATCAACAATCTTTTGAAACTGAAGTTTTGATGAAGTAATTGCTGCGTTATTAACACCTGCACTTGGAGTGAAATGCATTTCTGAAAGAAATTTTGGATAAAAATTGGATTTAAGTAAGGATGAAAATGTTATTAAATATCTGTTAAGAGTGGCACAAATGACTTTTTCTGCAATCAGATTAATTGTTTAACAGACTAATAACAGATATATTAACAAAGATACAACAATAGAAAATTCATAATATAATAAAATTAATAGAACAATATTATATACATTACAAATAGCTACAACAGATGGTTATGTCAAGAAAAGATTTAACAAGATATTTTCTAACGTCATCTGTGCCATATATATATACATATATATATATATATATATATTTCTCTATTTTTTTACATTTTTCTATGTTGTTAGCATCTTTAAAGTTAAGGTATTTTATTCTATCATTGGAATTTCACATTATAATTTTATTATATACTAGCAGCATACCCGTTCTTCGTACGGAGTATATAATATAAAGAAACTTACAAACAATTCGCAATCATGTGCAAATTCTGTTAAAATATTAAATTTATTACTCCTAAAGAGAAGTTCAAGAATACATGTTCTCACTATGCAAAATTATCTTCACGGGCAGATCTGAAGAATAAAACATCCTGGCTCCTTTTGTAAGCAAATTTACAAAAAAAAAAGGAATTGAATCAATATATGTAACCCTGTATTACTTATATTGTCGCAGATTAGAAAATATGCCAGAGTGTTAGTAGAAGATTACCCATATTACAATATAAGTCTCAAAAATATTTGCCAAAATAAAAGAGATGACGTAATAAATTGAAAATATCAATAATCCCTGTACTCTTTATACCAGAAGGTCGTAATTGATTCCAATATATGCCAATATATATCAAAACATATGCCAAAATACCTGTACTACTTATATTATCGTATATTAAAAGATATGCCAGTGTATTTGTAGAAGATTGCTCGTACAACGTACAATATATGAGTTTAAACAATTTTTGTCATAATAAAACAATTGCATAATAACTTGAAAATATCAATAATTCCCGAAAATATCAATAATAATAATGTTTAAACATGAAGACCATAATTGATATTATCCAGTCAAAAATGCTATAAGAAAAATCAAATCGTTCTTTTCTAAAATATATTTTTATATCCATTTATTTATTATTCAAATCGAAAAAATAATTATTAAAATTAACAGACAGAATTAATTTAATTGCGTTTCTGAGTAACATGATATAAGATAGAATCTTCCTCATAAACTGCGAAATTAAATAACCATTTTGGTTTCTTTATACTTTTCATTGTTCAGTAAAAGCTTGTTTAAATAAACCATGGAGGTAGATTTCCCATTTAAATCATGTTTCAAACAATTCATGTTTTCAGAAAGTGACTAATTAGCGCAAAAAATCTCCCATCAAACTTAACGAGATTAAATTTTAATTCACTTTCAAACGATTTTCAAGCTTTTCGTTTGGATAAACCACGGAGTTAGAGAGTAGATCTCCTAGGAAAAAGTTTCGTTTTCTCATTAATATCTCGACAACCCCTGGTCTTAGATACTCAAAACTTGGGCAAAATTTAGAGGGGGCTATTTCAAGGCTATCCACAAAATTTCATCAAATTCAATAACACTTACTGCATCTTCCGCCATAGAAATACATGCAATGCAGTAGGTCCATGGATTTAGGGAAAGGAATTGGATTGATTAAGCGCCGTTCTAAATGATGTTCTAAGTCGTAACCGCAGAAGCAGCCGATAAATTGAAACTGGACGTATTGAGTGACATGTTCCATAGCGCGCAATTGTTATTTTATTGTTAATTTTGAATGTTAATGAATCCGTATCAACTAAAATCTAAAAGCCGTTTCAATGTGATACTTTTAGCTTTCGAAATAAGCCAAAACTGAAAGAATAAAGTATAAATCACAACCCAAAAATATTCAACATATTTGAATGGGGGAATTATACGTCCAATGTCCCAAAATCGTCTGCTAGAACGGTCACGTTTCTACAACGTTATGATATCCGATCAGAGAGACTTATCTTACACCAGCGCCATCTGGATAATTATCTTAATAAATTTTAGCTTTTCTTCCCCTTCTCTTTAAATTCGTGATTAGAGTGATTATGTGAAAACAGTGCTTGCACAGTCAAACTTTGCATCACACGCATAGCGTGATTTAGACTATGCGTAGAGTATAATATCATATATTGAAAGTACTACGCATCATAATTGGCCAGTTTTTTTAATTAACTATAATTATTCGAAAGACAGAAAATTTCCCAAGTATACCCCCAAAGTATAAATATTATCACTGACTATTTAAAAATGATATTTCTCGTAATTTATTCTAATTTTAATGAAAAGTTTAAAGATCTCAGATTGAATAAGTTTTGGTACAATGAATAAAAGAGAGCTTTTAGATTTCTGGAAAAGCTTACTTGATAGTACAGGGGAATAGGAAAATGTAAGGCTAGGCTAAACAATGTAGAATACCTCTTAAATGTTATTAAAAATTGAAGACTAAAATAGTCATATATAAAACAGGTGATGTCATTTCAAATCAAGTAAGTTCAAAAATAAATATTCACATTTTACACAATAAATGAAATTGCTTCTTATGGACATATATCACTTTTTGATGTATCCTTGAAGAAAGCTAGCATCAGAAAAATAAGTGATTACAATTAATTTGAATACAGAATCAGCCCTCTTCTACACGTCGAGAATATCCTAACAAGCGTGTAAAGGTACAACAGTAACGCAGCAAGAAAAGAGACATTAAAATGCAGCTAGAACAACCATAGCGAATCAATGACTGTTACTAGCTCTGGGTATTCAAGCTCTATTTGTTAGAATGTATCTTTGCCTGCCACGTGATGTATCGTGACAGTGCCACGTTGTATTTTACCGGTTGTGAAGATCATATTGTCCTTGAGCTGAGGAACAGGGCTCATAACAGGGCATGACAGGGCTCACGCCCTATAAGGAATTGTAGTCACATATTTTTCTAATGTCTATTTTCTTCGAGGAAGCAATACATAGTTATATTAAAACTGTTACTCATATTTTTCCCTATTTTAAAAGAAAATATTCTAACTTGATATTCAGAAGAGATTGTGTCATTGTGGTAGCTGTTTCGTTAATGTGCGTATAATTAGAGCCGGAGCCTTACGTGTAATGGGTGTATGAAAATAAAATTGAGTGAATATGACGCCTTAGCTATCACAGTTCTTTCAACTTCGATTTGCCTTCAGTACACAGTGGTCTTTACTTTTTCTGTCCGTCTTTTATACAAGACTTTAAACGAAATAAACACGCATGCACACAATACACATATAAATATACACACCCTATACATACATACTCACTTATACACACATACATACATACACGCAAGCATACACACAAATACACACACATATATAATTACCCATATATATGCATAAACATACACCCACACATACACAAATTTACCCACACATAAACACATATTGACACACATATGCACACATATACAGACTTATGCACAATACATACAAATACACACGCATATGCACAATACACACAAATACACAGACATATACATACATGCATATGCACAATACACATACATATATACAAATACACACATATATAAACATGTGCACACATACTCATATGCCTTCCCGGCCGTCCAATTAGTTGCTCAAGTCCACTGGATGAGTCGGACGGTCTGGGTTTTCAACATACTCATATGCACATACATACACGCATGCATACGCACACATAC
This sequence comes from Amaurobius ferox, assembly GCA_951213105.1. Taxonomy (NCBI): domain Eukaryota; kingdom Metazoa; phylum Arthropoda; class Arachnida; order Araneae; family Amaurobiidae; genus Amaurobius; species Amaurobius ferox. Next base: position 71,537,695 of record OX578153.1, on the reverse strand, counting down.
ATAAAAATACATACATATATAAATATACATGCACATACATACACATGCCCACAGAAATACTCACAGATACACACTTATATACACACAAATTTAGATACACATACGCACATAAGCATATAAACATATACACAGAGATACACACATACTCAAATATACAGACATACTCACATATACTCACATACATATATACAAACAAATACACAGACATACTCACATATACACATACACTCACATACATATATACAAACAAATACACACATACTCATAGATACATACATACACACATATACACAGGCATACATACATATAAATACATATGCACATACACATAGATGCCAAAACACATACTCACACTTACACATGCACTTACATACACACAAATTTACACAAACATGCACACATGTATAGACATACGCAAATGAACACACATAAGTACACATTTATAAACATACACACATACATATGCATGCCCACATACACATACATACACACAAATTTTGTATATATGTGTATGTGTGTAGATTTATATATTTGTAAACAGAAATATACAAATATACACACACATACATGCACATGCCCACATACATACATATACGCAAATATGCACGCTTATACATATATACACATAGACACACACTTACAGGCATACACAAAGATGCACATACCCGTACACACAGATGTCCGCATACACACACATACATACATATATAGATACACACATACATATGCACGCTTACATACGCACATGCGTGTATATAATTAAACACGCACAGATATGTAAACAAACACATATAAAATATACACACACATTAAATACGCAAACGGTTACCTTACACCTTTCTGGTAGGTCGGACGGTCTGGGTTTCAATCAACAACAACAACATTAAATACGCAAACGATCAAATATACACACAAATATATACACATATACTCACTCATAAACACACAAACTATCAAATATACACACAAATATGCACACTCGTAAACACACCTACACACACATGCCTACATATATACACACATATATATACACACATTTACATATATACATATCGATACATACATACAAAAACTATACACAAATGCACACACATAATTATGTACACTCAAATACATGCACATGTGCACACACATAGATACACACATACACAAATTTACACATATATACGCGCATACATACACATAGAACCATACACGTATAGATATATACAAACGTACACACACATGCAGATACATGTATACAGATACATAGACACATAGCCATATGTACAAACACGCTCATTCACATATATGTACATAAATACCAATACATGCAAATACAAACACATATATACTTATACACACATAAGCTCACATGCAGATTAACATACACATATATACACTCACGTACACACATACACTCACGTATACACACATATAGACATATACACACAGAAATCCACAAGATGTACGTAGAATACACAGACTTTCATACATGTATATATAGACACAGTACAATCTCAGTAACCTGGCATTGTTTGAAACAAGGTAATGACGAATTTCTGGATTTGTCAGATTATTAGAAATTAGGGATGGTATTTAATAGGCAATGTTGTTAATAATATGTATGTTATTCAAGAGACAAGGCATAGATAGTCTAGAATTTTATAGACCAAGGAGTTTAGTAAGAACAACATATGTATGTAATGATACTTACTATAGTGTGACATGCATAAAACAAACATGATTTGTGTATTACAGTCTTATACATATTGTACTTTTGTAGGCTGCTATTCAATTTAAAATATTGTTTATATAAATATGTTTAGATAGATGTTTGTCTCTTTGTTGATGTCGACAATATCAGACGTGCTACTGGTTGACGAATGCTTTGTTCGGAAATATTTATAAACTTCACGTGACATGAAAAAGGGTTGGATTATTAGACTACCAGAGCATTGAAGTGATGGATTGCTGAGATTGTACTGTACACACACATACATACAAATTTACACATACGTGGATATGCATACACACATATATGCATGTAGATACACATGCATACGCGCAAATTTACAGATATGTAGACATACACATATATACACACATATATGCAAAAGTTTACGCATTCACAAATATACACCCACAGATGCGAACACGTGCATATAGACACATTCACATACTCTCAGATATACATACATATACATACACACATACACACATGTATATAGATACTCACATTTACAGATGTACATACACTCCTACACACGCATGCACATACATACATGTGTTACTATGCAGCTGAAGACATTTTATATTCTTTTCTGGTTGTGGGTGGAAGATATTTCTTTGACATACACATATGCTTGATGCAGCCATGCATTCCATATAATTTATCCTATTTGTACCATTCATGAGTAGAATAATTTTTCTGTTTTGATTTTTAAATCTCTGCTATATAAAAACGGGTAAATTAGGCTTCAATTAGCATTGCACCGTTTAAAAGTTCATATTTCTTCATTATATTCGAAACATCTCTTAAAATAGGCTTGTTATAGGCAGGTACAACTATATATATATATGAATCAATAAAGGTAAAAAGGGGTTATGCCATATACACATGTACCTAGACAGACACATTTACACACGTGTGAATACACAGATGTACATAGATACACACACTTACACACAACTATATACACATTCCTACGCACACATACACACGTGTGTTACTATACAGTGGGTGGAGACTATGGGTGGAAGACATTTCTTTAGGGTGTGAAATATTCTGAGGTGTTTGATTTGACTACGCATTCTCTATCATATATCCTATTTCTACCATTCGTGAATAAAATCATGTTTTTCTTTTATTATGAATTTAAAAATTCTGCTCTTTTTAAACATAAAATTTTAAACATTAGGTTTCAATTATCATTGTATCATTTGAAAGTTCATATTTCCTCATTATATTTAATATTTGGCTATATCTAAGTTTGTTATATGCAGTTTCAACTCTATATATAATTCGATAAAGGTAGAAAGGAAAATTACCATAGTTTTCGTATTTACGTTTACCAAACATTCATGATCTAGTGATATAAATATTCTAAAGGAAAAATTATGTCAAATGACCCTAACTTGAGAAAATTGGGTGACTAAAATTTGATAAATGGAAGAAGGGTTCTTATTAGTGACAAGACCCGTTCTAACATTGTTTGAATCCGCTTTCACACAGTGCCTTTCTTATCTTAACAGAAGAGCTATAAATCTTTTTAATTCGAGTCAAATTAATATACATCTAGCAGTTTCAAGCTAGTATGCATATCAAAGGAAGTTACCAATAACCGATCAAAAAGTGAGCGATTTGAAAAAAATTATTGTTTACATCCTTGAAACATTTACAGGAATTTAACAGTTTGTTTTCTTTCTACCAGCATCTAGAGGTGCCAGTTGACGCAATTCATTCAACTTGCATTAATGAATATGAATTTTATTGTCCGATTTATTTGTCTTTTGTGTTCAATTGCATTTTATCTACCTTTGCATTCCATTTTATTTAACAATTATTTTGAGTAACAGCATTTTAATGTTTCATCTCTCATTAAACCCATAATTTGTAATAAAATATACTTTAAACTAAGCTTAAAGGTAAAATAGGCTCATGTTACAAAATATGTGGAGGAATTATTGCCATAAATTTTCATAAGTAAATGATGTAAATGAAGATTTTTGTACGAAAATTATTATTATTGAAAATTAAGAAGTATTTCTGTAAAATAATAACTAATGTAAAGTTAAAATGTTCTTTGTTTCCTGAAAAATATGTATAATGTAACATGACTCCCTTTTACATTCAGCGGTTTATATAGAGACACATGTAGTTCTATAACAGCAAAATTTTCACCTACCGTGTGCTTGTCCACCAAATGGAACGGGTCCGGCGTAAGGTGCTGGTCCACCGTAGTGGCTCAGTCCACCACTAGGAGCACCGAGGTGTCTAGCTCCTGCATAAGGTGAAGGAGCAGAGTGGTGGGCAGACTGGTGGGCAGACTGGTGGACAGACTGGCGGGAAGATTGGTGGGACCCGTAGTTGTTACCCTGGTTGTGACCTCTTGGAGCACCGTAGGACTGGTGAAGTGATCCTGGATGTCCTGCGGACCTAGACTGCTGATGCCCTGAGGAATATCTGCTGGGACCTCCTCGGTAACCCAGAGAGTTACCTGAATGGGAAGAACCGTATCTGTTGTCGCCAACAAGTGCGGAGGATGCTAGCGCTAGAACGCTAAGAAGCGTTGAAAGAAGAATAACCTGGTAATAAATGAGGGAAATTCCTTTCAGTATATAAATGTTTAAAATTTGATAGATAAATATGATAAAGGTTGCAAAATTTCAGTTTATTCGTTTTAATAAAAGTACATATTCATCAAATCCTATGCACGGTTTCCAGATATTTATGTTGTTAATCTTAAGCTAACTTTTCTTGATATTTAATAAATTGCCTCGTGAAGAGGTAAGATGTTAGACGTGAACCAACCAATGTCAAACCAAAGGCGGAGTTAACCCTGGTAGAGATTTCGAATATTTCGATAAACCGTAGAACTGGTTAAATGTTCGATCACTTATTTATAACAAGTAAATACATAAGTAAATCTTTCCAATTTATTCATTTACATATAGTTTAAATAATTTGAAATTCAAATAAAGTTGAGGTTCGTAAGTATAAAATCCTATAAATTCTAAAATTTAGAACTTACACTGCTTTAAATTATTCAATTCATAAATTAAAATTACGAAAGGCATTGATAAAATTAAATCTCTTATAATAAAGCCATTTTCAAGTGCAATTTAGATTGCTATATAAGTACGCCAAAGCCATAAATCAGTCCAGGCATTGAGGTTTATAATACCTAATTGTCTAAATATCGTCCACATATCATTCACACATATGAGCCACATTAGAGAACTAATTCCAGCACAGAACCCCCCCCCCCTCCCCTCACATACAACCAGAGAAGTAAACTTATTTTGAAAGTAAACTTTCAAAATAATTTCTATTAACAGTTAATTTTTTTTCCTCCAAAAATGTCAGTGGTATGTTAATGAAATTTAAATATATTTTTTTAATTGATTTTTCTTATGTACCAATTTTTTCAACTAGGAAAATAGTTTGTAAAATTAATAGTTCATTTCCCGTATATGTATGTAAATCTATTAAATACAAATATAAAAAAAGATTAATATATTAAAATATCTTGAATTTGTACGTATTTTAGCATATTATGTAAAAATATGAAAGGTTACACTTTTATTTATAAATTTAATTACTTAAAATAGTATCTTCCTTCTTTTATGGAAGCTTCTATCTAGTGGGTTCTTGCGATTACGCACCTACATAGTTGAATTTTTTTCAAGATGAAGTCCATTTTTATAACGATTTGGTTACTGAGTTATTCACATCTGAAATGAAGTTAGTTCTTCAGTATGGGCAAAGATTTAATTCGTCGAGCCGTTTGGGAGCACGAGGATGTGTGCGGCGGCCGGAACAAACCGCTGTAAAACTACTTAAAAATAAAAAAAGTTAAAACACACGAAAAACAGCTGAGTGCCGATATCAATCTACAAAAATAGCTTCCTTCATTATGATAAAAGGACAAAGCAATCATACCTAGAAAGTCAAGAAGGCTTCTGTCTTCAACAAGAATTTATGTTTAATTATTCCAAATATTATTAACTCAATAATTAATAAATTAATTTAACTAAGATTTTCGTTACATATATTTATTTAATTGACAATTAACACCGGCGTTAATAACTTCATTGTCACATAAGTAAACATCAAAATTGCATTTGCTGTCATAATGTGATATGTCTCTGAAACAAAAATTTTTTAAAAATGTGAATTTTTAAAAAGTATCTAAAGAAATTTTAGTTATTAATTAATCAAAACTTATATATATATATATTTTTTTCTTTAGAGGCATTTTTTTTTTCAACTATTTTTTTTTTACATAATCAATCTTTAAAAATGTGTATGTGAATAAATATTAAACATTTATATATAGGAATTGATTTATTATAGTGCTTTTCAGAATATCATGCAAGTACTGTAAAATTATAGAAAAGGAAAAATTTTTCAGCAATTTATATTTAATCATCCAAAATATTAGTTATTTAATAATTAGCAAAATCATTAACAACATAATATTAATAATTAAGATTATCAGAATTAATTATTAGGATAATGAATGAAGTGAAATAATTTAGCTTCTCACTGAAGATTTAAAGTCTTGACAATAAGCACTGGGATTACTATCGTCCCATTAATGAACATTAAAATCACATTTACTCTCATAACGTGGTGTTTCTCAAAGAGGTGAAAGTTGCACTTACTTGATTCATGTCTTGACAGTAGTTAATACTTTCTCTGGACTATCTGAACAAAATTTTGATCACAGTTACCCAGATATAGGGAATTAGAATAACACCTTGTAGACAGTACCGCCCTCTATAAGATATCTGTCTAATAAGGGACACAAACAGTTTTTTCTTGCTTCTGCATTTGACCCCATTTGGCGGCAACACCACCGGTTTGGCGACTCACAACCTTCATCTTGTGTACAATTGGAAATAGGTGATAGGGTTGTCAGTGACATATTTGACAGTTACTCGCCCAGTTTGGCGAATTGGATGAAGTGATTCACCTTTCAGCGAAGGGCAATTAATGTAAAAGAGGGTTTGGTTTTTAAAAGGGAATATCATATGTGCCAAGGTAGATGTGTTGCTACATATCGAAGTTCACTATCCGTAAGGTCATGATTGGTTATCAAGGTTGGTCACTGATTGTGGTTTTTCAATGGTGGTTTAAAAATATAGGGCAATAATAATGTAGAATTCGATAATTAGACAGTTGGGGATATCATTTCTATAATTTTTATTTAGTGTATTTCAAGTAAATTACGTAACGCGTGTAAGTGCCGATGACAAGGATAAAAAAAAATCACCGCAGAAAGTATTTTTTTATTTTTATTGATATTGAATTCTAGAATAATAATTTGGAGACATTATTATATGATACCCTTCGATTGGTATGAACATAAATTACACGTTTCTGCCAATCATAGGATAAAATAGAGATAAATACTTTTGTGAATAATTAAATATAAAATTTGTTATTTAAGAAAAATAATCGAATAACATTAATATAATACAAATAAAATAAACCAATGATAAAAACATATTTTATTAATATATTATTATTAAATATTATAGGCTACACTGATAGACGCTTAATATTACTTTCACTTTGCAAATATAATGTGTGTTTGCATAAGATATAATACATATTTAGCTAATATATCATTTACATTTTAAGTATAATTTTTATAGCGTTTATAGATATCCTTATAATATTATTTTTGTATTATCGTAACGTCATGGTATATAAAAGTTAGTATGGATTTTAAAATAGATTAATTAGTTAAAAGTGAAAAATATATATTTTATCACAATCCATATTTTTATACCAATACTACAAAATGTATTGACAGCGTAATTTCTAGTAGCATTTAACAGACAAAATTTTCTCTAAAAGCAATCGATATACGTTCCATAATCGTTTTCGCAACACTAAATAAAATAATATATATAAAACATGTAAACAATCAACAAGATAATTTAATGGAGTTTATAAAAGAAAACCTGTAAAAGTATTTTTTTTCTTATATTTAATTCCATGATACCAAACGTTTTCTTCAAAACCGCACTTTAGAGGCATTAGCAATTGATTGTAAGAATAAATATCTTTAATTATTTTAATTATTTAGATTGCAGAATTATTTCAATTAAAATTACTTCAGTATCAGAATTATTTAAATAAGTTTGCTATTAAAGGCAGAATGTCGACCCCAGATTAAGAAATGGAAAACTTCTTATATTGCAATATAACGTTCATTACATAAAATATACAAAAAGTTTGAAAAACTGTTTTTTTTTATACTTAATTAATTAAAGTACGAAGAATTGCAATGAAAACGAAATTAAACAATTTATTTCGTACATAGAAATTTACATTTAGCTTATATTGTTAAAAATAACTTGATTACATTATTTAAAATATTGAAAATAGAAAATGATGCTGTTTAAAGTTAAATGAGCTTGATTGTTTTCTTACATAAATTATATAAAAATCCTAAGAAGGAATTTTCATATCCAGTCCCTAAACCATTTTTATATGAACGAAATTTATTACTAAATTAAACAAAAAATTAGATGATGCTGAAAAAGATATTAGATAAATAAAATTAAATATATTACTCATATTCTACAAAATATAAATAACTTTTTTTGATACTCTGTTCATAAAATACAATAATAAATTATCCAAAATATCAAAATTGTATTTAAAATGAAGTAAATAGGGTTTTTTTTGTAAAAAAATGATTATTCCTTAAATTGTTAAAAAATAAGTTGGTTGATAATTTAAAGTATTAAAAATATGTTAATGTTTTATTTGAAGTAATCTACAAACTTTATACTGAATTTTGAAGTTTATTACATAAATTATATAAAAAATGTGAGGATCGGTTTTTGATATTTATCTAATATATTAAAGTATAAAATATTATGTTGCTTTAACCAAAACAAAAATAAGCATAAGGATAAAAAATATAAGTATACGTATAAATAACTAAGCATAAAAAATGATGTTGCTTTAAATAAAGAAAACTAAGCAATCTATTTCTCGTGAAAAGAAATGCATAATTTAAAGTGTATAAATAACTTAGAATATAAAAATTTAAAAATATGATGTTTAGAGTGAAATAAGCTAAATAATTTATATTGTAAAAAAATTTATAGCATAAATTGTACAATAAATGTGAGTAACAGTTTTGATATATAGTTGATAATTAAAACATTAAAAATAAATGTGCATAAATGGCGTAAACTAATTCCACTTAAATTGTAAAAGGAAAAGGAAAGAAAAAACACCTTGGTAGTTAAATAAATGTATTAATAATGAATTCAATGATTATTTTTAAAGTGATGTAAAAGATGAATAGCTTATAACGTGAAAGTAGATGTATTACATAAATTGTACAAAAAATATTAGGAACAGTTTTTATACTCTATTGATTGATTTAATTATTTAAAATATAAATTAATTTTTAAAATAAAGCATCGACACTATATAATTTATTTTGTAAAATTGGGTTTACTTTAATTGTAATTTTTTTTTAATTAAAGCATCAAAATTAAAAAACAATATATTGATGTTCAAAGTAAAATAAGCTATATAATTTATATTGTAATTATCACTATAAACGAAACAATATGTTAATGTTTTAATTGAAGTACAGCATATAATTATTGAAAAAAAAAATTAATTTCATACATCATACAAAAATGTAAAGAACTGTTTTGATATTTAGTTGATTAATATAAATATTGAAAATAAAAATGCTTAAAATGAAATAAACTAAACAATTTATTTTGTAAACAGTTGTAATTTAAATTACAAAAATTGACATAATTGCGTACAATATTAAAAATTGGAAATATAATGTTTATAGGGACATAAGCTAAATACATTATAAAGTAATTTATTTTGTACAAAAATTAGAGGAACAGTTTTGATATTCAATTAATTAATTAATTAAAGTGTTAAAAATGAAAAAAAAAAATCTTATGACACAATTTCTTTATGCCTGCTTTCTTCAAGGAAATACTAGAAAGTTGCATTCTCAAAAACACCAGTTATGAAATAAACAAGTTTTAATCAGTTTATTAACATTTCAAAGATAACGATACCTTAATTGAGGTGAGCTAAAAATTTATATGTCAACCAGAAATTTCCTATCTAAATTTACTAAAGCAGTTAATAAGAAACATTTTCGTATTCGGTTTAATATTGGCAATTTGTATTTCCTCAATCCTAGTTTTAATAAAAGAAAGAAATTATAAACTTATTTTAATTTATAGCATGGTACTTGAATATAACTTATTTATTAAACGGTTATTTATTGTATGGGTAAACGTTTCTAATTTTCAATTTATTTTTGGCAGTTTTAATTTTTTTAATTCCAGATTTATTAAAATCAATTATAAATTGTAGATTAATGATGATCCAGATACTCGAAAATAAAATTTGCAACGTTCAAATTACATTCTGAAGGAATCCTTAAAGTATCAATCATAGAGGAGTGACTATCATCAAAAAAATTTTCCGATATAATATATTTTAATGACATGAAAAATTTGGCTTTCATAAGTTTTTTCCTTATATAATAGGCGGTAAATATGCCTTAACCATTCTTTTATCTATGCTATCAATCTCTTACGAATTAAAACAAAATAATTATTCTATAGCACACGCGTCAAAAGAACTTTGCATAGCAGAAACAAAAATTCTGGAAAAAAAAAATTAACCACTCTTTCATTCGGAAGTAGATATGTATTGTTCTCTTATCAAGCAATTCTTTTTTAAATGTTTACAATAAGGTGTCATTCAAAATCACATCATTGTGATGCTAACATGCAAATGAAAGGAGGTTTGGAAAGAAAAATGCCCAGGGAATAAATGCCTTCGGGTTCGTTGATGTTTATTATCTGATTAGTCGAACAAAGTGCAGTTGTATAGATAAATACATATATTGTCTCTTCCTGGTCTTTATTTTCATAACGCATGCCTCATTATTTAAAGGCGGTACTTCCAATATATTTACTATTCATTTCATTTTATATTTAACAAGAGAAAATAATTTTAATTGGTTCTTTTATCTCTAACAGTGAACATACTCAATTTTTTTTTTATGATTTTTTTCCATTTAAATTTTAAAATATCTGATGTGGGCAGAATATATCTTTCCCTAAATAATACAATGACTTTACTTATTTCGCAGCGAAATAATGGTGTACAGGGTCTGCAGTGAAACAATGGTTTATAGAGTCGACAACGAAATAGTGGTGTACAGAGACTACAGCGAATTAATGGTATACAGGATCCACATCAAAATAATAGTGTTCAGGATCCACAGCGAAATAATGGTGTACAAGGTGCACAGGATACACAGCGAAATAATGGTGTACAAGGTGCACAGGATACACAGTGAAATAATGGTATACAGGGACCACAGCGAAATAATTATGTACAGGGTATACAGTACAATATTTTTAGTATTGCATAAAATTAAAATTGTGCGCTTTTGACAACTTATTAATCCAAAAGGAATGACTTACTCATGCTTACGTGCAAAATCTTTGCTGAAATGCAACTGATATATCCACTAAATAATATCTAAAAAAATAAATAGCTATTGAGGAATTCTTTAGTGTTGAGATATAAAACTACTACAAAAAGTATCTTCTCGTGAATGGAACGAACTAGATACACGAGTTTGATGTTAAATGATTTATTGCATAATATTGCATATTGAGTGTGAACCTATTTGATGATACTTGCCTACTTGATACTTACTCTGAAGACAGTGCACTCGAGAAAGGTTTATGCTGATATTCTAAAATTTGTGTCATTCGTTTTATAATGAAGAATTACATATGAAATGACTATTTATTTAACAGTATTAAAGGTCCTGATTTTCATGGTTTAGTATGGAATACTAAAACTGCAAAGGCAACTTCTTTTATGCCCCGGTATTACATTCTTTTATCTCAAGTTCTGTACCAAACATTTCAGACAAGCCGCGACTTTCTACTTCAAAATTTGCGTTTTATAAATAACCAGAATAACATATATAACATTAAAAGCAAGAAAATGCGCAATGGATCATCTATCAGCACTCATGAACCATGGTTTTGCGGTCACTGCCGATCTTCAGTACAGTACAGACGTTTAATTGATCACTGAGCATGAAACTCTAAAAGCAAGGTTTTAAAAATTTAGAATTATTTCAAGTGAAGTGTTTTCAACGCCATCCACCGTTAATAAAATTCTAAACGCTCATGAAAAGAACACAATTTTTGCCCTATAACAAAGATTTGCGTACAAGAACGAAAATTCTTAAATCATTTATCACTTTTTTTTCATGGTATTGGAAACTCAGTGAGCAGATAATTCTTTAAAGCATAGATTTAAAAAAAATTTTGGTTGAAATATTCAATTTCTAATTAACTAACGATTGGGTGTTTGTAACCCCTCCCGTAGCTAGCAATATTTTAAGCTCTCAAAAACGCAAGAAAAGGCTCAGGAATACAGTGAGGCAATGGAACCATGGTCACGGACAGAGGGGGGGTGATCAGTCGATCAATTTCTTTTTCTTTTATATAACGCCCTACTGTTATAGGGTAGAAGTCGTTTCACTTTATATATTGTACTACCATGCATCAGGCGTGTTTTATAAAACAGAAATGTTATACGCAGTATACATTTTGAATAATTTCCTAACTACCCAACCAATAGAACTGAAGATAGTAGAAAAATATAATATTACATATATAGAAAAATACCTTTCGGTTCTCTGAGTACTGGCCTTTGTCTTAACACTTTATCTAGAGCAAGCTTTCTGATGCCAACGCTTATTTACCGCAAGCCTAAATATAGGTTTTTAGGTACCAACGCTTATCAACGACGAGCTGATTAATAGGCTTTTGCAAGTGATGTTTTACGCAGTAACTTTTAAAGTGTAGATGTGCAGTTTTATTTGTGAATTCAAGACGATGTGAGTGTGAAAGAACGCGTGTCCTTGTGGATTTAAATAATTTTTAGTTTTCTTGATCCAAAACCCAGATTAAATGAATCCTGATAATGAAAGCAAAAATGTTTTTCTACATTCTTTGTCAGAGTGTTCTAATTGTTCTTTGAGCAATGATAGCAGCGATTACAGTGACGATAGTGATATTATAGGGTATACAAAAAGTTATACAGGATTGCTGTTGCAATATCTCACACGACAAGCAAAACCGATCCTGTATTAGGTGAGAATCTGTACTCAAGTTTGGGGGTCTTTTCAATGTAAGCAGTGAAACCGTAGCCGGTAGATTAAGTGTTAAGCAGTATGCGCATGAGCAGTTTACTATTTCGCCATTTTTATCCGAATAACACCAAATTAACTCTGTTAAAGCAACTTGCAACGAACGGTTCAAAAATGGAGTTAGATTTAGAATGCGTGCTGAAGTTGTGGATAGGGGTAGGGTGTTTTGTGTATTCAGGTAATATATTCCTAATTGTTTACATTTTACTGTAAAATGTATAATTAGGTCAAAGTAGCTTTCGACTGAATGAAACATCAGCAGTGCAATACTAGGCTTAACTAGAAATAATTACCCGTCGTTGCCCAAGTTCTGAATAAGCGAAAGCTACTTAAGTAATACAAATACAGATGATATCGGTCAATATAAAAATCGACAGTTTTGAATCAAAATTATTCTCACTTTTATTTTCAATTAAATAAGCGCCCGCTTCTTAAATCATACATTTAAACACAATTAAAATTACTTTGTTTCGGAAACTGCAAGCTTCAAATCACACACAAATCCACAGGCAGCAAGGTCGTACCCACGGAACGTGTTGGGACTTCGAGAAAGATACTTTGCGATTACTCAATGCAATTACTTAAAATGGTATAAAAGTTAAAAAAAATACTTTTGAAATCGAGTTGTTTTTGGTAGAATACTAATATATATATATATATATATATATATATATATATATATATATAATTCTTCTACGGAAGAAATTGTCCTACGGTTAAAACATTGTTGAAAAGAACGCGCTTCGATATTTACTTTGGTATCAAAATGGAACCTCTGTGATAATATTTTCGGTCGCTAAGGAGCCGATTGTGTGAAAATACTAAAACATGAAATAACGAAACACACTAATTCAAATTTTTTAAAAATAACGCCGAGATGCATCTTCCTGGGTCTTGAAGCACCTGTGTAACACACCATTTTGACCATACATCGTTTAGAGATCCCGCTACAGATTGCACACACAGATACACACAGAGACAGACATCATCATTTATTAAGTACGATTTAAATTAATTCAATCAAATTCAATCTAACCCAGTTCGATCCACCAGCTGCAAGTGATTGACCTGAGCATTATTTATTCTTTTGAGGAGTCAATTTACTCTTTCCTGCAGGATAGGTGGAATTTTTCCCACATGATAATATGCAGCTCATTTTTACAATTGATGATATTTACGTATAATTAAGTGAAACCGAAATCTCCAAATATATAACTTTCAAATATCTACCACTACTTATTTCAAATAGAGAAATTCAAGATGCGAAATCCGATCTACGTTTTCTTTCCTAAGGCATTTTGCACGTTTGTTTCCTTTCACTTGTTGCAGTAATCTGTCATTTTGTTTTTGCATTTTATATTCATTTCCGTATTTCCACCCTATAATCCACAGTTCTCTAGTTACATAGTTCTGTATTACACAGTTCTCTAGTTACATAGTTCTGTATTGCACAGTTCTCTAGTTGCATAGTTCTGTATTACACAGTTCTCTATAATGCAAGGCTCCTAGGTACAATCCTCAATCTCACCCCAATAACTTTGTAAAGAAATGGCGATGAATTTACATGCTATGTTTATTTATAATAAAGTGTCCATGTTCGATCGAATAAAAGTAATTACAGCTTCTCCAGCGGAGAAATAAAAAAAATAAGAATACAAACTCGACAACAAAGCGAGATAGACTAAACAATTTAGTTACACATTTGTAGGGCATAGCCAATTTAATATGAATCGACACGAAGGAAGAAAAACAACATGTATATGGACGGCAATCTGTCAGAAAGTCGTATCATCAGAGACTGTAATACGGTTCCACCTGCAATGCTTGCCAAAGAAAGATGTAATATTCTTTCTTGAATTCAAATATGCATTTTTTCTGATGGAGGGTATTACAACCAGGCTCTACGCTTGATTTTTGTTCATACAGTTGCTTATAGTCTTATTTCTAAATAGGACAGCCATTCACTAATTACCATAGTGTGTCAAATATATACCTTCTGTAATAGTTTTGGTGTCGATTGCTACTCATTAAGCAATGCTCTACAACTTCATATTTTGGCTTTTTTTTTCGTCTATCTCGCTTTGTTGCCTAGTACGTTATACTAACTTTTTTTTAATCCTCCGCTACGGGCGATATAATCACTTTTATTCGTTTGGGTATGGTTACTTTAATGTGGATAGACGTGTAGGCCTTTCCTTACAAAGTTAATGGTGTTCTTATGAACAACCCTAGTTGGAATATGTAACTCTGTTTCACTGCTTTAACATTTAACATTCATTTTCGTATTTGCACTAATTACTTTTTTTACGAAACATAGTACATATACACAGTATGTACATATACCTGTATACACAGTATGTGTGCGTGAGTGCTCAATTATAGTTACATAAAATTTAATACGTCGTTGTCTTTTGTGGTACATTTTAATTCTTATGATTCTGAACTTTTACGAACTAGCCCCTCCTAGGCCAGTCATAGGAATGTATTATCTTCTAGAGGATACCCCGAGAACAGGAGCAACAAGAAAATCCAAATTTAGTATGTCTGAGTCATTTATACATTCAAGTTGCATACATTTTTCTCATATTTATGCTACACACAAATAATAAAAATCTGATCTGGGCAGCACACGACTTTCCCTGCAGACTTATATACACGTTCTCTTTATTTTAATTAAATTTAATTCACTTTTAATTCAATTTTCGTTCTCATTTGGTAACTGGACTTATTTTCAAAGGTGGCGTAGAGAAAAAACGAAGCAACTAAAATATCTCGAGAACGGCTGATCCTAGTGTAACGGGGTTGATCTTATTCTTTTCTTCGTTAAAAATTACGTATAAAACAAGTATTTAATGGATATATTTGAGCATACATAGTTTTTTAATTTAGATTTTGACGATTTTTGAGGGCCATTTTGCAAAAAAAGGCAGGTTGTTCTTTTCAGAATCATACCAAAATTTAATCAGCACCAGGGTGACATACAAGCGAGTTATCTACAGAATTTTGTGAAATTCGGTTTATTAGTTCTTCAGCTAGAGTAGATACAAACTTTCGCTGGCCATTTCGCAAAAAAGGCGGGTTTTTCTATCCCGAATTGTACCCAAAACTAATCAGCACCAGAGTCGTTCACAAGTAACTTATCTACTAAATTTTATGAAATTCGGTCAATTAGTTTTCTAGTTAGAGTGGATACAAAATCTGCACAAACAAACAGACAGACAAACAGATACACTCAGACAGACAGACACACAGACAGACAGACGCACAGACACACACACAAACGTCACGTTAAAAATAGTTTTTTCGTATTCTAGAGGGTTCGAACCGTGTAGATCCGTCGAAAACTCGAGTTGCGATTTTCGACATGACTCCAATACCTTCCCTATACATTACAATGCATTGCAGGGAAAGTAAAAATATGATGTGGGTAGCGCATGACTTTCCCTGCAGATTTATATCCACGTTCTCTTTATTTTAATTAAATTTATTTCACTTTTAATTCAATTTTCGTTCTCATTCGGTAACCGGACTTATTTTCAAAGGTGGCGTTGAGAAAATACGAAAAACTAAAATATCTCGAGAACGGCTAGTTTTAATGTAATGGGGTTGGTCTTATTCTTTTCTTCGCTAAAAATTACGTATTAAACAAGCATTTAATGGATATATTTGAGCATACGTAGTTCTTTAGTTTAGATTTGGACGATTTTTGCGGGCCATTTTGCAAAAAAATGCAGGTTACTTTTTTTCCGAATCGTACCAAAATCTATTCAGCACCAGGATGACCCACAAATGACTCATCTACCGAATTTTGTGAAATTCGGTCTATTAGTTTTTTAGCTAGAGTGGATACAAGCTTTTGCGGTCCATTTCGCAAAAAAAGGCAGGCTCTTTTATCTCGAATCGTACCCAAAACTAATCAGCACCAGACTCGCCCACAAGTGACTTACCTACAAAATTTTGTGAAATTCGGCCTATTAGTTTTTTAGTTAGAGTGGATACAAAATCTGCACAGACAGACAGACACACAGACACACACACAGACAGACAGACACACAGACACACACACAGACGTCATGCTAAAAATGGTTTTTTCGTATTCTAGAGGTCTTGAAACGTGTAGATCCGTCGAAAACTCGAGTTGCGATTTTTGACATGATTCCAATACTTTCCCTATTCATTACCATGTATTGCAGGGAAAGTAAAAATCTGATGTGGGCAGCACATGAATTTCCCTGCAGACTTATATTAACGTTCTCTTTATTTTAATTAAATTTATTTCACTTTTAATTCAATTTTCGTTCTCATTCGGTAACCGGACTTCTTTTCAAAGGTGGCTTAGAGAAAATACCGAAAACTAAAATATCTCGAAAACAGCTAGTCCTAGTGTAATAGGGTTGGTCTTATTATTTTCGTCGTTAAACATTACGTATTAAACGAGCATTTAATGGATATATATTTGAGTATACCTAGTTCTTTAGTTTAGATTTTGACGATTTTTGCGGGCCATTTTGCAAAAAAGGGCAGGTTATTTTTTTCCGAATCGTTTTTTAATTAGTTTTTTAGTTAGAGTGGATACAAAATCTGCACAGACAGACAGACACACAAACATACAGACAGACACACAGACACACACACAGACGTCACGCTAAAATGGTTTTTTCGTATTCTAGAGGTCTTGAAACGTGTAGATCCGTCGAAAACTCGAGTTGCGATTTTCGACATGATTCCAATACTTTCCCTATACATTACCATGTATTGCAGGGAAAGTCAAAAGGGGCTCTTTAAAAAACTGTGTTTTACTTTTACTTTCATTCAGTATTTAAAAACAATGTTCTAAGGTGATTTATAAATAAATAAAATAAGTCAAAAATTTAATAGAGTCAGACATCTCCAAATCTCTGTATCTATCGTCTCGTATTAGGAATGCTATTCAAATTGTTCCGACGCGTGGCAAATTCTGTTTATACAAAATTGCTATAAGGATAATATTTAGATCCTATGATTTACATACAATTAGTATTTTATTATCTTAAAATATAACTTAGGAAGGGTCAGACTGTCTCTTAAAGTCTTCAACACTCATAAATCTAAACTCAGATTAAGAATAAACTCTATTGGTCCTTTGTCTTCTAGATCTGCATCACATGCCTGTCTTATACAAAATTGTATTTTAAACATATTTATAAAACAATGCAATGTGGGCAGCATACGACTTTCCCTATGCAATATAATGAATTCACTTCTGTCACAAAGATCAACAACACAATGTTTTTGGTATTGACAAGTTGATGCTACGTAAATTGCAATTTAACGTATGAGTTCAGATGGAATTGCATATTCACACTCAATGCAAAATCTTCATCAAAATGCAATTAGCATTTAAATAATATCCAGTGAAATAAATAACAGTTAACGAATTATTTGGCGTCAAAACATAAAACTATTATAAAAAGTAACTTCGCTTGTGATTTATTAGAAATAAGAGCAAATCTCAAGAACTTTTCATGTTAGAATTCTAAAGTTTGTTTTCTTTCGTTTTCTAATGCAAATGTGCGTATGAAATAATCATTTACAGATTACAGTATTGAAGGTCCTGATATTTAAATGATTTTTTCAAAAATTTAATCGTAAATCGTGCCCTATCTCAAGAACGGTTCATGTTAGTGTTCTAAAATGTGTGTTATTTATTTTCTAATGAAACTTTACATCGAAAATGATGATTTATCATCTTTAAATGTCTAAATTTTTTTAATGATTTTTTCAAAAATTCATTCGAAAATTGGGAGGTCTTCAGAACATTCGATTGAGTTAAAAATTCATGGGAATTTAGTATTCCCTGATTCTAATAATCGAACGTTTAAAACGTTCCGTTCGTCCGTGAGATATCACATCTACACACACACGCACATACACACACACACACACACACACACTGCTTTGTCTATACCAGCTCTACAGAGACAGTACATATAATTTCTGAGTTATAGTAACCACGATACTTCTATTTAGAACAATGAAATATATTTAATGCCGTTTCATCTAAAATAGATTTATGTACAAACACACGAAAAATTTGATTTCAAATGAAATAAATATTTTTTAGAAAATTAAATACTGACAAACGTTTTACCTGAACTATGAGTAACTCGGATATGAAACCGAACAAACCGCATAAAGTAACATAATCTCGAACTCAGATTCAATGACAAAGTTACTCGAACATGCAGTGCTTTCGTATTGCAAACACACGCACACACACAGACATCACATCATAAACGTTCGATTCGAGTTCAAGTATGCTTAAAACGTGCTCTTTCATCGAAAACTCAAATTCGAATTTTCGAATCCATCACAATACTTTCCCTATACGATATATAATAGCTGTACTAAAAGTAAAATATGTTGGAAAATTTTGTAAATGTATCAACCCTCCCTTATCAAACATCACCTACTCCCCTACCTCCTCTACTATTCTCCAGATTCTTATCAATGTTCCAAATTTTTCTTCTATATGCAATTGTTATGTAAATAAAGTCACATTTAAACAGATGTAATAATACGAAAATCCAGGTTATGCGATTGAGTGATATAAAATCAGATGTTGCTCTCTTCCGAAGAGAGGTTTTGAATCTTTTATTTATTTATTTTTTTACTTTGCGGAGGTAGGAAACGTTCTGATGTGTGGTCATAGATTGAGGGAAGGTGTGAGCAATTTAGTTCCTCTTGAGCTTTCATAAACGGTCAAAATGAAGTATTAGAAATATAAAAACTGCGTTGTTTGCGCAAGAGATGGGCAATTAAGATTCTCATTTTGTGATTTGGAGATCTTATTTTTATCGTGAGAATGATTTTAGTTCAAAACAGGCGATTTGAAAATTGAGTATGGTGTTACCTGTGTCTGTATTATTTAAGTACATGGGTAATTATTTATTATCCTAGCAACGGCAGGTGATTCGTTTCAGCTTCGAATAAAATAAATACTTATTTCGGATTTGGCAAAATTTAATTTTTCGTCACAACATAATCATCTGAGAACAGTACATGAGAGTATGTTCAGTTTGTCATCGGATTACACACGCCAACTGATCAGATGTGAGAGTGGTACTGCTTATCGTCCAGAAAATATCCAGGAAAGAGACCGATATTCGACATGCAGCACATGTTCACTATACTGCAAAAACTATTCTGGAAATTCCCAAGTCTAGTAACCTTTTCATTATCATGGCGCTGATTATGTTGCAGAGGAAAATTATCTATGAATCCATAGAAAGGATTATGTTGTAGAGAAAAATTACATTGCACAGACTGACGTACGTACATAGATGTACATATACACACATACACACACATACACACGTGCGAGCCCGCACAGATCAGAGTTCGGGAACTTTGGAACAATATCTGGCATGAAAATCTCCGGCTCTGATATTTTTTCTTTTGTAAAAATTTATCTTATTATTCTTTTCTTTTAAAATATTAATATCCTTTCAAATGAAAATAGACAAATAATACATTGTTTATTAATAGAAAATATGGCAAACCTTCCTTTACTTTGACATTTATAATTTACAACTTCGAAAATGAAATCCTAAAAAAAATTATATATATTGGAGGAGGAATATGAAAAGAAATTACATCGCATTTGAAATTTCAATGCAATTCACTTTGAAAAGTAATTTTCTTGGCAACAATAGAGCTTCTTAAGTTTCTTTAGCAACTTAAGAAGAAATTCTCCTTGGCAAATTTAAAAGTAATTTTGTTTATAAATCTTAAAATTCATTCTGTTTGGCAACTTTAAAAGTGAGTTTCTTTGGCAAATTTAAAAGTAATTTTGCTTATAAATCTTAAAAGTTATTCTGTTTGGCAACTTTAAAAGTGAGTTTCTTTGGCAAATTTAAAAGTAATTTTGTTTATAAATCTTAAAAGTCATTCTGTTTGGCAACTTTAAAAGGAGTTTCTTTGGCAAATTTAAAAGTAATTTTGGTTCTAAATCTTAAAAGTTATTCTGTTTGGCAACTTTAAAAGTGAGTTTCTTTGGCAAATTTAAAAGTAATTTTGTTTATAAATCTTAAAAGTCATTCTGTTTGGCAACTTTAAAAGGAGTTTCTTTGGCAAATTTAAAAGTAATTTTGGTTCCAAATCTTAAAAGTTATTCTGTTTGGCAACTTTGGGCGCGGTAGCCCATTGGTTAGCGCGCTGGAGTTGCACTCGGTAGGCCCGGGTTCGATTCCAGCCACTGCCAAAACTGCCGTCGTGTTCATGCGGAGTACGATCACGTTAAACATGTGGGTCCGAAAGTCCTTCCGAGAGGTTGGTGGTAGGGGAAGGAGGGTACGGTCCCTGTGGATGCCTCCCCCACTGGGTTCCGGTCTAAATTGGGTGGCACTTCCCGACCGTCCAAACAGTTACCTTACACCTTTCTGGTAGGTCGGACGGTCTGGGTTTCAACAACAACAACTTTAAAAGTGAGTTTCTTTGGCAAATTTAAAAGTAATTTTGTTTCTAAATCTTAAAAGTTATTCTGTTTTGCAACTTTAAAAGTGAGTTTCTTTGGCAAATTTAAAAGTAATTTTGTTTATAAATCTTGAAAGTTATTCTGTTTGGCAACTTTAAAAATGAGTTTCTTTAGCAATTTAAATTAATATCTCTTTGACACCTTTAGAATTATCTTTGATAACTTTATAAGTAATTTTCAACTCAAATTTTCAGTCTTATAAAATGGCGCGAAGTCAGCAGAAATCCCTCTAATTGAAATCTTTAGAGAACGATTTATCCTATAATAAATGGGTTTCCCTTATTAAAATTGCCTTATAAAAATTACGTATAAAACAAACTAGCGTTTAATTAATATATTTAGGCATTTTAATTGTAGTTTTTAATTTTAGATTTTGAAAATTCTTGCAATTCATTTAGAAGAAAAAGTTACAAACGCAAGATTCGTCTTTTAGAGTACCCAAAACGTGTAAATCCGTCGAAAATTTTAATTCCAATTTTGACCCCATTCCAAAAGCTTCTACTTACGGGAGGAAAATTAAAATGATGTTGCCATAATATGACAGCGCAGTAACTATTGGATTCCGAAAAGATAATCTCCTACATATTAAGTTTTCATTTATTCCATCAGCCATTAAATAAAATGGCAAAATATATCTTCAGTTACTTAATTATTTCTTCCAGGATGATTAGCAGTACCATGAAGTGACTCCTGTTCACAACCTTCCGAACCACAAGAGGTCCTTGTACTGACCGCAAGGGTGTGGTCAAAATTGACCCTGCCCTTTCGGCCCTTCAAAAAATGGGCCGCGACCCACGAAGAACTTTCCCTGCCAGACACTTAAATGTCCCTGTTCCAAAGGTCTGGTGAACGCCTTTGGAGCCATGTCGTAAGTGAAATTGGAATCCGGACCGAATGTGGGTTTCCAGAGTCACCGATCGGGATTCAACTTTTTGATTTCTGGAATCAACTCTAGATTTGAGTGAAATAAAGTGGTTAAAATTAAGAATGGGTGTGTTGATGAAAGTCTTGGCTTTCAGTCAACGTGCAGAGCAAGTTAGATTTGTGATGCAACTAAATTTGACACGAGTCTGACTGAAGTAATAAGTGGTTACAGTCAACTGTGATAAAAGTTTACACACACACACACACACACACACACATATATATATATATATATATATATATATATATATATATATATATACATGTATATATATATATATATATATATATATATATACATGTATATATATATATATATATATATATATATATACATGTATATATATATATATATATATATATATATATATATGTATATGTATATATATATATATATATATATATATATATATATATATATATATATATATATATATATATATAAGAGTGGACAACGCATGACTTTCTTTATACATATAATGCAATTGCAATGGATATCAGATGTATAAGTTCCAAAGTGCCAACAGTGTTTTTAACGTTGAATTGTACATTTGGCGCTTTTCTGGATGAGAACGTGTAAAACTATTTAGAAATACCCAATCAACTTTACATTGACAACTCTAAATTGACAATTATCAATATTAATAGCATCCTCAATAAGCAATATAGTCCATATATTAAAATATTTTAATAATTAAAGTATTAATTTGGCGTCATTTTCATTACTTGGCGTCATTTTTGCAATTTTTATGATATTTTTCTCAATTTGAAGCGAAATATCGCCAAGTTGGAGATAGATTATTTCCCAAGTTCGCCAAATGTATAGCTAAGTGTTACAGACAAACGAATGCACGAGCATTTTTTATATATTTAAAAGTATGCCTGTTATATGATGGAATTCAAAATTTGCAAAACATTACCTCCCAATCAGCGTCATTTTTATCAATTTGGCGACATTTAAAAAATGTGGCCAAAATTTTCAAAATCACCAAGTGTTACGGACGGACGGAGAAATTGATTATTCTTATATAGTCGATTCTTATGTTTTTTCCCAGATATTGAATTTTCATTAATTAGCGTCATTTTTTACCGATTTCGCGGCATTTTTATCAATGTGGCGACACATTTGTCCATTTGGTAACATTTAAAATAGTCACCAATTTGGCGATATTTCGCCATATTCATCGCCAATATTTTGCCAAGCGTTACGGACGAAAAAATAGATTTTTCTTATAGTTAAATTGTCGCAATTTTCTATGATTTAGCGTCATTTTTATCAATTTGACGATATTTTCGTCAAATTGGCAACATTTTAAAAAGTCGCCTAGTTTACGATATTCAGCTAAATTCATTGCCAAAATTTCGCCAGGCGTTATGGAAATCGCCTATATATAGTTGATAAATGACTATTGGAGTCCAAATACAAAGCTATTACCCAAAGTATCATCTCTCATGAGTGGAACGAACTAGATCCACGAGAATAATGTTAACAAATTTATCGCATAATATTACATATGAAAAGTGAACGTATTTCACAATAATTCATACTTTTTTAATTTTATGTGACTTCTTGAGAAATTTATTTGAAAAATGCGCAATATCTCAAGAACGGTTTATGCTAGTATTCTAAAATTTGCATTAATCGTTTTCTATTGAAAAATTACATAATCAATAATTATTTTCTTAGCTTTAATGAAAGTTCTAATTTTTTGTCGATTTTTTTTAATTTCCATTAAAATTTTTGTAGATTTTCTGAACATTCGATTGTGTTTAAAATCAGTAAGCTTCCAGTATTCACTGATTATAATTTCTGTACCAAATTTGGTGAGAAACGCTCTATTCTTTCGTGAGATATCGTCTCCGCAGACTCACGGGCACACACACACACACACACGCATATGCACATATTTTCACAGAGACGCATACATATATGCACGTACTTTCACACATACACACACAAACAAACATCAGCTCAAAAACGTTCGATTCGAGATCAGGGATGTTGCAAACGCGCTCTTCCTCAAAAACACGAATTCGAATCTCCTCACAATACTTTCCCTATACGTTATATTATGCATATTAGGAAGGTAATACAAAACTAGTATTACATGTTAGATTAACATTACAGTAGTAATAAGTAAAAGAACGGTATAATAAAACTACATCTAATTATTGCACTAAATGCAAAAAATAAATAAGGTGAAATTAATAATTAAACCTGAAGAAAAACCAATGAACTAGAGGAGATATTATAGCACACCATAAGAAGACTGTATATAAAAAAGTCATTATGATTCTGTTTTAAGAAATCAATGCAAAAACTAAAATAAAAATAGCATTGACATCTCAGATTAATGTATAAATGACTGAACATTTATTCTCTACAGATTAAATCCGAAAATTAAAAAAAAAATCCATAAATATTAAAGAATATGCTTGAAAAATGAATTGTTGAAATTGTGAAAGCTGCATAGAGTTGAACGCTAATATTGGACTAATAATACAAACCAATATTGACTAATATTATACACCAATATTGGCGCAATATTATAAGCCAATATTGGTGAAGTATTATTTACCAGCAATTGCATGCAAATTTCTGGCTGATTTTACCTATGTATTGTTTCAAAATATTTTTGAATGGTCTGATAAACTCTTTCTGAATAAACCTTAGAAAAAAAAAATTGAATATAGGTCAACTGCGTGTTTCACAGACATCTGTCTGGGGATATTGGATTTTGATATATGTTCATTTAGAAAAAAAAAAGAATAAAATAAAGATATTGGTATGTTGAAAAAATGTTTGCATGTAGGTCAAAAGATCAACATGAGAGGAAGTTAGTCTTATGATCACAGTGAAAAGGAAATATAGAAGAGGTTTTTAAATAATATTCGTTAAAAAATAGTGGTAAAATGTTTGAATGTAGGTCAACAGAAGGCAGAAGTTGGTCTTGTGATCCCATTGGAAATAAAAAGTAGAAGGGGTTTTTTAAGTAATATTCGTTAAAATATAATGGTAAAATGTTTGAAAGTAGGTCAACAGAAGGGACATGTTGGTCTTGTGATTGCAGTGGAAAAAAAAGTAGAAGGGGTTTTAAAAATAATATTCGTTAAAAAATAGTGGCAAAATGTGTGAATGTAGGTCAACAGAAGGGTGAACAGAAGGGTTGGTCTTGTGATTGCAGTGGAAATAAAAAATAGAAGAAGGGTTTTTAAATAATATTCGTTAAAATATAGTGGCAAAATGTTTGAATGTAGGTGAACAGAAGGGAGAAGTTGGTTCTGTGATTGCAGTGGAAATAAAAAATAGAAGGGGGTTTTAAAATAATATTCATTAAAAAATAGCGGCAAAATGTGTGAATGTAGATCAACAGAAGGGTGAAGTTGGTCTTGTGATCACAGTGGAAATAAAAAATAGAAAGTGGGGGGGGGGAAATAATATTCCTTAAAATATAGTAGCAAAATGTTTGAATGTAGATCAACAGAAGGGGGAAGCCAGTCTTGTTATCACAGTGGAAATAAAAATTAGAAGGGGTTTTAAAATAATATTTGTTAACAAATATTGATCTGGAATTAAAAGCTGTTATATAGCCTGCAATCTCAACTAGGATAAAAAAAATGGACTATGAAAAGCTTAGAAATAATCATTTTTTTTTTTTATAAAAATCTTTAAAAAATAATTTATCAAGTTGATAAAGGATGACGATTGTGACTAGAAGTGCGAAAACATGCCACATTTATCCTAGCAACAAACAAATATTATTGTACAATAATGTACCAGTCTAAATATTGGACATAATATGCAATGTATCAATGTTGTAGTTTTTGTGTACATTTGAACGAATGATCAAAGTCTGGCCTTCGTATCCACAATTGCCGTATTCAAATCCCGGGTAAGAAAATGGTTGTATAAGACTGTATACGGTCATATACGTAAATCCCGGGATCAATAAAGAAATTGATATAAGAATAAATTTTATAATGAAAGGTACTATATTTTTGATTGTGTTATTACGACCATGGAATATAAGATTACGGTAATTATTGATATTCCACATATTTTAATTATTCCTTTTTATTTTGGTAAAAGTGTTTTTTATTCTTAAACGTATTTCCGAATGTGTTTAAATGATTGTTGCATTTCGAATAAAAAAATTATACGAAAAAAATTTTACTGTTATTTCAGTGTATTTATTTTGGCGTATGTTCCAAATCTTCAATTTACAAACTTCACATTTTTGAAAAGCGGGAATCTAAACAGGACCAGGATATTTTATTCTTCATGTTTTATTATATTTAACTGTGTGGATAATTTTGCATAGAGAGAACAGTTCTTTAAAAATTTTATTTTTATTTATAAGGGAATTAAATTAAATATTTTAATGCAATTTTTTTTAAAGCAATATGAATTCTTTTTAAATGTGCACATAATTTAAATTATGATCAACACCCGCTATATCAGCAAGTATGCAATATTTCTCCAATCTTTAAATACGACTAGAAAGAATTATCTAGCGTTGCAGGGGTTCTAAATAAGCATCATAAATAATGAAATAAGTGCCTGCTGTTTAAATAATACATTTAAACACGATTTAAAATGGCTTCAATCCGAAAATTGCATGCTTCAAACCGCATGCGCTCTTCGCAAAAGCAACAAATACTCGTATGAGAAGCACAATTGACAGTATATTCGTACACACATAGCTCATAAAAACGCGAAATGAAGAAAATTGCTCTGACTATCCCGCTTAGGCTGGACTCAGCTCCGTGGGACTTGGCCTCAGTGGTAGTACAGCCGGGAAAAAGAGCACGATTCTCAGACGCGTGGGGAATGGGTTCAACTGACAGAACAGCTTCGGCATTAGGGTCCGAGATGCGTTTGGTTCATTCATAAAATCTCCGATGGTATTAAGATGCAAACTCTGTGATAATATTTCAGGTTGCTAAGAAATCAATTTGTGTAAATATCGGTCTAAATCGGAGTAAAACATAAAACAACTAAAAAACTAATTTGAAATTTAAAAAAATAACGCCGAGGTACACCTGTGTACCAGATTTCATGATTGTACGACGCTTAAATTTCGCATCTTCCTTCCGCACATCTTCCTTTATTATGTTCGAAGGGCTAAATTCTAAACTCTCTCTACCATCCGCTACAACTCAACTCTGCGTACCCTAAATCCTCCCGACCTTCCGAGAGATCAAAAGTTCGTTTAACTACCAAACTGCAAGTGAGTGACCACTTTCTCACGGTCAGCCATTGTTTAAGAAACACTTTTAACAAGGAGGAGAAATCTTTAGTGAGGACACCGGGTTCGTGACCGTGCAGAACGCGGTCCTTCCATTTGAGGACTATAAAGTCTCTTCAGATTTAGGTGAGGGTCGGAATCTAAGGATAATAAGACGTTTTACACAGTTAAATGGTCGTAAATGATACAAGATTATGCTGCAATCGAAAATGGGCATTTCAATTAATGTAATTGGTTGTGGTAATTGGATGAGAGAAAGATAAGTATTTTATGACGATGTAAAAAGAATAATGATGAATAATGATAGTCTTGAACCATTGTTGTTGTAATACTAATTTTTCAAAAATTTTGATTCGCACAACACATGATACCCCCTCTCCTAGATATACAAATTTCGATATTATATTAAAATATATATATATATATATATATATATATATATATATATATATATATATATATCTTGTTTTACTTTGTTGCTTGGAGTTTCATATACATGTTACCAATATTAGGCATAAAAAATATATTTCAAAGTACAACTATTAAACACAATTACATTAACAGTCTACAAATTTCTTGATCTTTTTAATACATATTGTACTGATAATGATATCATTATTTTGACTCCTACCCATTTTTAAAAAATTATATTTTGAAGTACTTAAGATGTTTACTGTTTAGTACTCCAGTATTTTCTTTTCTATACATTTCAGGTTTTGTGGTTACTGTAATTGGATTTTATCTGTAGTAGTCACTTGAATAAATAAATAAATATATAAATAAATAAATAAATGTTTTTGATGAATTGATAGTATCTTCATTTAAAAGTGCGTAATACATAAAAATTAAAAATATAAAGTTATTTTTGTCTTATTATTTCATTTTTATTACTATTTTAAAACAAACAATATTTCGTACATGGTAAAAGTTATATTAATCTAACGTTTTTACTGTCCCTGACTAAAATCGAAAGCGAATCTTCAAACTGGCCAGCGGATAGTCTAACCAATGAGATACTCGGATAAGATTCCGACTTTTTCTCGTCGAAGAAGACCCTATAATATCCTCCCACTGAAATTAGATCAGCCTGTGTAACTGCCTATCTGAACGACCATCTTCGCATTCTTGCATTTTTAAAATCCAGGCTAGCACCCTATGTGATTGGGATGTTAAAACTGGCCCCATATTTCATAAATGTCCACTGAAAATTCGCAACTGAGTCTTTCCCTGAGTTTTACCCATATCAAAATTTCTTACTGGAGTCATTGTAAAGGTCTACCATGGTAAAAGTTATGGGTAGTACATGGTGTAATATGGTAAAAGTTATGGGTAGTGCATGGTCTAACATGGTAAAAGTTATGGGTAGTACATGGTCTAATATGGTAAAAGTTATGGGTAGTACATGGTCTAACATGGTAAAAGTTATGGGTAGTACATGGTCTAACATGGTAAAAGTTATGGGTAGTACATGGTCTAACATGGTAAAAGTTATGGGTAGTACGTGGTCTAACATAGTAAACGTTATGGATAGTACATGGTGAAAGTTATAGTAATCTAAATTTTTTACTGTCTCAAACTGCAATTGAATACGGATTTTCAAACGGGGCAGCGGCTGTCTCCAACCGTTAAGACACTGGGTCAAAAATCGGACTTCTTAACGTCAAACGGGCCCAGTATTATATATGTTTAATAATACGAATGTTCGTAATTAGAATACTAGCAATAAGCATAAACAATTGATAAAAACTATCAACTTCTTTAAGGGGCTTCCTTCTCTAGGATAAAAAGACAGAGCAACCACACCACTAAAGGTAAAAAGCTTCTGTTTGTTTTTGGGTTGCTCTATTCTTCATCTTGTGAGGCTATTTAGGGGTAGCACATATCTTCAATTTAACTGATTTCAAGACTGGCGAATACATCCATAAAAACTAACGGGAAAACTATCTGGGAATTAAAGAAGTACAATTTTCTTAGTTTATACGACATTGAAAAGAAAGCAAAAAACATACTCAGACACGGGAAAACTTGTGGTCACAAAACCATTTACTATGAAATATTAACTTACACTTACTTTACTACAAAGGAAATGTTAGTTTTGTTCCTCTTAACAAGATATTTTCTAGACACGTTCCCTCAAACACATAGCTGAAAGGTTCACATGTAGATGAACACTATCTGGCACTATCAGGCTATGTGGTTTGCTATCTAGCTATCTGGTTCACTATTTGGCTATATAATTTATTATGTGACTTCCAGATATAAATGAGCCTGTCTTGAATCTCGGGTACGATTATACAGCCAGTAACTGGACTTCTGGCACCCTGGAGCAAATAATATATTTCCTATAATGCAGATTATTTAGTGCTTAAAAAAATTGAGAATAATATGCATAAATGTTTAATAATTTGAAAATTATTTTCGTTAAAAGTATGTAACTTTAGCGAGTTTCATACTATGATTTGAGCCCCGTTATAATCGTGTTAGTGGCATTCTCGTTTATTCAATTTTTCTGTGAGTCACTTTTATGGTAAGATTTTTCATTTATCATTCCTGTTCATCTTCTTTACCTTTTTCAAAGGTTGTTCTGCGTCCTACTCTAACCCCCTGGATGAGTTTCAGGGGAGGTCACTTCAACTATTTGTTCTCCCCCCATGGTCTATTTTGTCCTCCTTCTCCCGGATGCAACATCTCAACTTTTTCCATTCAGTTACAACTGCTCGCTTTCAATACACGTGTAAGCTGGGTTCCTACCTCATGGAGCATGGTAATACTTGATTTCCTAATAATCTTTCAATTTTTCCTTTTTTAATGCTTGTAGTCTGTGCTTTGGCATTTATAGTAACTGCCTATTGCCAAATCTGTAACATGCATATGTTTGGGTTAATTAGATTTATATGCTCCGACCTGACGATGAATCTAATTAAACTCCAAAATAAAGTCAATGCTGTTCATTTCTTTTTTCGGCGTTGTAACAGAAACACTGTTAAATAGTTACCCTAAACACCATTGTTCAGTAGTTATTACGGGCTGTTCTTATAAATTTTATTCTTCCACATTTAATGTATGTCTACAAAGAATCAAGCAATTTCTGTAAAATGTGATGTGCTCTGTAAAATTTGTTGCAACAATATAGCTATTGATTTATCAGTGATATAAAACAATAACAAAATTCGATATTTTCATGATATCGATATTGGAAAATTCACGAATTGGGAACATCGAAGTGTCTTCAAAGATCGATAGATAGAAACAAAATGAGAGATCAAGCGATCAATATGAAGCTGATGGAAAATATCGAAGAATAGTTTTCCTCATTTCATACAAGGAACATGATGCCGGAACTATAAAGAACATTTTGTCCAGGCTCAATTGTGCCTGATCAATTGTTGCTCAACTGTGCATGATAATTGCAGGTGTTCTAATATCATGGCCAGTACGTGTAGCTACTGGAGGAAACTTGTACTCACGAGGAAAATATTTTGTCCTATCCATCTCTTTAGACAGGTATAAAAGTAATCATTAATGACTATCTCTATGCATTCATTTAACATCCCGATGTCCTTGAAAACATAAGTTTGACCAGGATTCAGTTTTAGGTCCATTTCTATAAATATGTATGTAGAATATGTTTGCTAAGATATATTACTTTCCTTATATACATAATGTATAAGGAAAGTATTGTGACGGGGTTGAAAATTCGAATTCGAGTTTTCGACGGGAGAGCACGTTTCAAGCATCCCTGATTACGAATCAAACATTTTCGAAGTGATGTCTGTGTGTGTGTGTGTCAGTGAGTCTGTGGAGATAATAACTGACGAACGAATGGACCGATTCGAACCAAATTTGGTACAAAAATCACAATCCGTAAACACTGGAAGCCTATTGTTTTTATACGCAATCGAATGAAATTTTTAAAAAATCGTCAAAAAATCAAAACCACTAATAAAGTTACGCAAATAGACATTTCTTATGTAATTTTTCATTAGAAAACGATTGATATAAATTTTAGAACGCTAACAGGAACCGTTCTCGAGATATTGTACATTTTTCAAAAGAAATATCAAAAAGTCGTTATAAAATAAAAAAAAAAATATTTCCTATTGAGAAACATGTTCGCTTTTCATATGTAATACCATGCGATAAATTGGGTGACATCATTCTCGTGGATCTAGCTCGTCCCATTCATGAAAAAAGATACTTTGAGTAATACTTTTGTATTTGAACGCCAATAGTCATTTATCTGCTGTAAGAATAACTTATTTCTTAGTGCATAACGCTTGGCGATATTTTGGCGATGAATATGGCGAAATGTCGCCAACTTGGCGACTTTCTGAAACGTTGCCAAATTAACGAAAATGGATAAAAATGACGCTAAATCAATGAAAATGACGACTTATTGACGAAAATTCAATATTTTGGAAAGAATATTAGTATCTACTATAAGAAAAGCCCATTTTTTTTACTGTAAAAGTAGTAAATTCATTACATTATATAAGGAAAGTCATGTGTTGCCCACATCGGATTTTTTAAAAGTGTTATACATCCTCATTGACGCATTTGTTGGGAAACAAGATCAACTTATGCGGTCATACCAAGGAGCAAAGCTAATTAACAGGGATTAGACCAGGATTTTAGACCCATTGATTATAAAGTGTGTGAGGAATGATTTCTAAGAGATAATTTAACGTGGTATGTATACATCGTTGTTGAACAATTTGTTGAAAATCGGTATTAAATAACTTATGCATTGGTATTACAGGATCGGGTTTAATTACTGGAAATTTAATCAGGATTCAGTTTTAGACATATTAGTTAGAAAGTGATTGTGTTCAACGTGATAAACATCTTCATTAACTCTTTTGTTAGAAATCAGGATAAAAAATATTATGCTGTCATACCTAAGAGCAGGACTACTTTATCACACAAAAACCCATAAGCTCCGGGCCGAGACTCCATTTTTTAAAAGGATATCCGATTAAAAATGTCTGTATTTTGAAAGAATTCATACGTTGATCAATATTATATGTAGTAAAGGAACAATAGATTTGGAAATAATTTTGAGCGAAAAATTGTATTAATTTCAGTTGTATTACTAAAATTACTTTCATACATGATGTGAATAAGCAACTAATATGAAAAATTCTCAATAGTGCAACAAAATTTATAATATTTATTTTTAATGAAAATTTTAACTGCGCCTAATTTGAGTCGCTTTAAATACGTAACATACGCGTCGTTAAATTTATATATTTTATTAAGATTCGACTTAAAAAAATCTAATATTTAACGGAAATTATTTAAAAAAATCTAATTTTATTAAAAATCTAATAAAAAAAATCGGCTGTGGCTCCAGTTCGATGGAGCCGAAATGGTTTTGCGTGAATAGCATTTTGCAAACTAAATCTCAGTTTTTATAACATTGAAAAAAGAAGAAAACCAATCCAAAATCAGATTATATACACTCATAGGGTTTTCATAAAGTTACAGATTCTTGCTTATTATTTATAGCTATCACTTTTAGTTGTTAAGATAAAAGCATTACAAACTTGCAAAATATAAAATTTTCATACTCCTTCAACTTAATAAGACGATTACTTGAAAACTATAAGATATTATCTTAAAAATAAATATAAATTTATAAAGTAAATTTCCACATACATATTTTTGTCGCTTACTATTTATATATATATATATATCTTTTATAGTTTCGCAGAAGTGAGTTCGAGTGAAAATATGTAAAAATACGATTCCGTTAAAACGAAAAAAAAAAAATTACTTTTTTATCTATTAGGTTCGGGGGGGGGGGGGGGTTAAATCGTCTAACATTGTTCCTTTCAAAAACCTAATTTTCAAAGAAACGAACTAGATTTTCTTGAATCCTGTTTATTTTCGAACCTGGACGTGGCATGGCTTGGCATTCATAAGTTATATAAAGTAAATATACTGTACGTTTTTTACAAAAAGTCCATTGCCTTTATTTTATGTAACTACAGCATAAAAAAACATATAATATGTAAACTTAGCTCGAGAAATTCTTTATTTTTTTTTCGACGGGCTTTTAATAGTTTGTAGAATACATAAATAAAACTTCGTAAAATCTTGAGGTATCTGTATTTGGCTGACACATATTAGGTTTGACTGGAAAAAATTACAAATAAAAGTGCTAGGTTTTAAGTTTTGCAAATTACATATTTAAGTAAAATAAATATTATAAAATATTTTAAATTAAATTGTTATATATAAATTACTGGTAGATGAAAAACGATAAATACAGTACTTACATAAGTCAATTTATATCTGACTTACTGGTTACAAACAAACGTGTATATAAATTATAATGATTTCCTGTTAGCATAATTGTCACGTTAAAACGCTTATAAAATTCAATATTTAACTCAATTACAAAAAAAAAGCCAACTGAATTAAATTTTGACGATCTTTTTCAATTTTATCAGAACCCCTGGACATGGACTTGCTGTGCCCCAGTGTACATTCGTTGTCATTTCATCTTCATATCGTATTTATATTTATACTATTTCAATCTCGTACACAATTTACAACTTCGTTCGAGCATCATGCAAGCTTACTCCGGATGAAACCTGAACCGTTGAACTCAATCTCAAGATCGGCATCCCATTGAGTGAGCTGCATGAGTTCGGTATGGAACATCACAAAATCATAAAAGCTGAAATGAACTCATCAATTCGCTTGTTTGTTCAAAAGGTTTAAAATGTACGCGCTGTTAAGTCGTCCACCATGTGACAGGGTGTTTAAAGTTAAACATAAAATCCCCTTTAAAAAACTGATGTGTTGTACACATTAGGTACTTTTTTCCCAAAAGTATGTTTAAGTAAACACTTTTTTCTTGATTTAATTTACTGTAATATTAAAGTCCTAAAGTAAGACATAGTTTAAATTTATATACTTATACATTGGAAGTCTTACTTACCTTCTTCACTGGTCAGAAGTCCGGCACAGTCTGTAAAAATGCAATACTATTTCCTTCACGGACCCTACGCAGCATTTTCCTCATAAGAAAATCATGTCCAGTTTTTCCTCCTATGTCATTAAGCGCCCCAGGCGCAAGAATTTTCGCAGATGAGCTTTTAAGATTTTTTTTTTACGTTGTTTTTCCTCTCCATCAGCTGAAGCATTATAAGTGGGCATGCAGCGCCATCTTTTGTTACGATTTAAAATCTATGCACGTGTAGGAAGTTTCATGTGTATAACTCATTAGAAATTTTACAACAGAAATAGTATAAATTCTTAATTTTGTTTACTATTGTCTGGAGAGGAATTACATACAGAGGGCAGAATTATAGAGGGCGCCAAAAGAAAAATTGTGGAAAAAATATTTTAGAAATTTTAAATGTAGGACTAAGGGGATCAGGCCAGGCCAGAATATCGTGGGGAATCCCAGAAAATGAAATTCGTCACTAACTATTACTTTTAGATTTTGCCTTCAAACATTTAAGACTCACGGAAGCCTACTTTTTGAATATTATTTCTATGGAATCGAATTCACTACTGATTAATTAACTGTTTATTTGTAGGAATTGCAAATTTTTATATAGATACATTTTTTATTAAAAACAACAACGATTACACAACGATAATCTATAGAATAATTATCAAACCTGTTTGTGTCTTTCTAGATAGTCTAGGAGCCGATTATATCTTTACATAATTATAGTATTGATCACAAGACTTAAACTGGGGGTAGCGGGTTTCGATACACCCCCCCCCCCCCGTGGTAATTTAGATGGCGGAATTCATGCATATTTACAGTTTCAACCATGAAACAAACAGAATCTTATGGAGTCAGATTTCCGATTTCTCCCCTGGAGGCAATGAAGAGGGTCACAAGTTCTTTCAAAACCGCCAGAAGACCCAATTCCCGGTGAATTGGAAGGCTAAAAATTTGCACAATTATAGTACCACGGGATAGAACCTGACTGAACCAATTTCTGATTAATCCGACTATTTTTGAAGCTAAAAGCCCTAAGGGGTTAAACACAGTAAAGCTTAAAAACAGTAGCAATTTATTTTTCTAGGATTGTTAGAGTTCCTCTGTATTTGACAGGCTGTACAATTACTGTAATAAAATGATAGCATCAAAAATAAATAATAATTATTATTAAAATTTAAAGACGTGGATGCACCTGCTTTTTGCTACAAAGATGTTGAAAATATAGCGCAATATGAAATTGCATCTCAGGTTTTGCGCTAATTTTTTTTCTGTATTTATAGTTCTAGGTGCTGACATAGATTAAAACAGACCGTTGATTAAAAAAAGTTAGTAATGAAGGGTATAAAATTTGTTAAATTGATTATCAAAATTGATGCATAACAAAACATTAATGGAACAGTTAAAATATGATAAAATAAAAACCAAAACTAAACAAAAATACAGTTTTTATGAAAAGGTTGCGGAAACCCTAAAATTGTTCCATGGAACTCCAGGGTTCTACCGAACACTATAGAGAGTTAGATTGTATACAACAGTTTTTTGGGTTCTTTTCCGTCTTTTTTTTAGGGGGGGGGGGAGGGGAACATTTGCTAAATTTGCAACGCTCAGCAAATTTGTAATTGATTTTCCCGTCTATATTTAATCTAACAGGAAGCGAGATATCCATCCTCGCCATACCTTCTTAAAAGTGGGGGCCAGTTCCTAAAAGTTTTCTCATTCTGTAGCACTATACATCATAGGAGTTTCTTATACATCTGCATAAAAAATTAAAAAATTGATCCTAATACTTCGAAGATAACCCTAATACTTCGAGTTATTAACTTGGTCCATGACTTTTCTTGACACTCTGTACATGACTGCTTCTCTGCCCTTGCAGTATAACATAATGCACAGTCTAATACTTAACTTATGCATGGTTATGACTGTGTAAAAATACTTGTTTACTTGCAATATACACTGTCTTCCGAAAGGTAAATACGAGAGGCAAATCTAAAGTAGCAAACATATCCGTGTATTTTACTAGGTGAAACTTAATGCTGTCTGTCAACATGGGGATAGTTAAATGTCAAATGATGTGTCCTAAAGCAATTTTCTCCTTGAATAATATGAAATTTAGACATGGGTGAAAAGAACTTGTTTGCGCCCAAGGATTTCAATGCTCAATTATTTTCGAAGAATATTAGGGTTGATTTTGGATCACTTTAGCTTTAATATTACACAAAGAATAAATTTGTAGAATTTCAACGTCAGCGTGCTTGTGGGTAACCTGAGACATAGTCTAAGAAAGTCGTCAATTTCTTTTCAATGGACAATTCTGTCATTTATCGTTTATGAGGGCAATTCCAAACAATAGGGGCAGTTATCTAGATACCCATTTTAGATCGTCCCAGGGCTAGTGCATCCTCTGATGACCAGCATATCGCATTACTGCTCAATCAACCGCACCAGCTTTTTGATCAATGGCTACCACAGCAATAGGAATGTAGATATTCGCCAGTACTGTGAAGCAAAGGCTACACATGTTATAGGACACTATGCACGGGTACCCCAAGTTTGTGTCCTTTTCATCACTAAGGCCAGAGGAACACGATTAAAGTGGTGTCATCAGCATACGACTTGGACAGAAATGCAATGGTCCAACATACTCTTCACAGCTGAATTTGATTTACCCTAGATTCAGACAATGAATGTGCAAGGGTTTTGAGAGAACGAGAAACACGCAGCTTGCTCAATTACTTCGTTGAACACTTCGCCATTAGATTTGGTAGTGTTATGGTATGGACCAGCGTTTCTTTGGAATATCACGCTGGCCTCCACGTATTCGCAGGGGTACTGTGACAGCTAAAATGTATCGAGATTATGTCGTTAAATTTTCTTGAGATTCTACGGAATAGCAGTGGGTCCAGATTATTTTTGATAGATTTTAATGCTCGTCCACACAGAGCAGGGCTGATGGTCCAAAGTCCTGAGAACAAAGGTATTGATTGCATGCAGTGGTCAGCGTATTCTCCGGATTTTGGTCAAATTGAAAATTTTTGGGATACCCTAAGAACAGCTGTTTCTGCCTGTCTACACCCTGTAACTGCCCTCTAAGAGCTGAGGAGATTAGTTGGATGGGGGAGACAGGCTTCGATCAGGTGATCCAGCTCCGAGAAGGCAAAAACTCCCGCAGAGGGCAGTTATTGCCCTCTCCGGCTCTGAATCACCTGATTGAAGGGATAAAATGTCGATGGGAAACTTATGAGAGTCAATAGAAGTCACATCACATCTGATTTTTGTTTTTATAGCATACATAACTTTTTCCAAATGTACGGTGTGAAATAAGCACTTGAGTAGTAATGAATATGCGTCAAATATGTTCTTTAATTCTATTTTTCTGTTCATATATTAATCAATGGAGTATATTTTTGCGAAATTTGGGGTCAATCAAATCAATCAGGTTTCTGAGTGATGTCGGATTTACTGCCACATGCTCCCCCCCCCCCCCCCCCGGGGCGGCCCACTCTCTGAGTGGTGAACGGATCTTAGCTCTGTAGCTCTGATCCTTCAACCTGGGGGACAAATAAATCCGGGAAACCGGCTGTTGAGCTTCGACAAGGCAGTTAGGCCTCGGATTCTTCCAGGTGGCTGTGATCGCATGGACTGCGCCTATTCATGACCTGAGCCTAGATCTGGCCGGCGACTGGGGTCGGGCTTGGCGGGTAATTCTTCGGACCTTGCCAGTGAATAATTCCGCCGAGTACGTTGCCCTGGCTGTGGTTTTGCTGGATAAGAAAGAATGAAAACTGCACGCAGCTAGCCTTAATAGCTGCATAAACCCCCATGCTTGCCATGGCTAGTCTGTATAATCCTGCCACATGCTTAACTTTTGGAAAGCAATTTATTTTTAAAGGCTCTGCAATGCAAATATATACACACAGAAATTTGATTTCCACTGAAAAACAAAATTCTTTATTTTCTGTTTTGTTTGAGCCATCAAATAACAACTTTTATTTTTTTCAATCATGTCTGTTAGACTATTTGTGAGCACAATGTCTCTCGAACAAATTTGATAAATCGGAAATGTTTTCATACGAGTATCTCAGTCATCTACACATTGTAGAGGCCTGTAGACTTTTCAAGAGCTTGGTCGACGACAACACACACACATATTGATAACTGAGGTTTAATATTCATGACTGCGAAACTGTTATCCTGATGTACCTCTGCGCATGAGCAACTTTACACTTATAAGGAGATGCTCCATTGGGTTAGACTGACGGATGTTTCTCTTTCAAATTCGTTTGTTTCTTCTTTGACTCTGAGTCCGTTCGGGTGCTTTTGTTTTCGCACATTTGGGAGACTGACCATGGAATTATTGACCATGGAATTATGAGCGTTACCCGGGTTGTAAAAGCTGCTTTAAACGGGAAAAGGGTGTCGCAATCCACCCCTGCCATTTTTATGTAATTCATACGGTCACTCCCGTCTTTATATGCTTACAATCTTATATATATATATATATATATATATATATATATATATATATATATATATATATATATATATATATATATATATATATATATATATATATATATATATACATATATATATATATATATATATATATATATATATATAATAATAATAATAATAATAGTTTGAAAGTCCAATGAAAGAAAAGTGAGAAGCTGTAACTCGAAAAACCCAACTTTCTAAAAAGCTTACAAAAGAAAAGTATAAATCTGCAAATCTACAATCAAATGGAAAAAAATATATATAAAAAAACAAATTTCGAATCATCAAGTTAAAGAAATCATCAAAAAGTAATGGTATGGAAACAATAAAAGAAAAACAAATGAAATCCAAGCATTAATGCTATACACGTGGACAAGGGCTAAGCCTAAATGATGGATTTGTTCACTTTTCCAAAACTCTTCCTCAGGTCCAAGTATTTTGTTGAAGCAAACACAAAAATGTATGTTTCTGAAGAAATAGATAGATTTTCATTTGCTTTTCTTTTACGGTTTCCATACCATTGCTTTTTGATGATTTCTTTAAATTGATGTTTCAAAATTTGTTTATATATATATATATATATATATATATATATATATATATATATATATATATATATATATATATATATATACATATATATATATTTCCATTTGATTGTGGATTTGCAGATTTATACTTTTATTTTGTAAGCTTGTTAGAAAGTTAGGTTTTTCAAGTTACAGCTTGTCACATTTCTTTCATTGGACTTTCAAACTATTAATATTATTGAAATCATTTTATGTATTAGTTGCATTTGTGCAATAAATTAAATGCAATAAATAATTGTGCATTGTCATTCCTATTTACTCATTTTTTACTTTTGCATGTTTGCAAAGTATCCTTATTACTTTCCTTATATACATAACGTATAAGGAAAGTATTGTGACGGGGTCGAAAATTCGAATTCGAGTTTTCGACGGGAGAGTACGTTTCAAGCATCCCTGATCACGAATCAAACATTTTTGAAGGGATGTCTGTGTGTGTGTGTCAGTGAGTCTGTGGAGACGATAACTGACGAACGAATGGACCGATTCAAACGAAATTTGGTACAAAAATCAAAGTCCGTAAACACTGGAAGTCTATTGTTTTTATACGCAATCGAATGTTCAGAACCTCCCTAAATTTTCGAGTGAAATTTGAAAATATCGTCAAAAAATCAAAACTGCTAATAAAGTTACGCAAATAGATATTTCTTATGTAATGTTACATTAGAAAACGATTGACATAAATTTTAGAACGCTAACATGAACCTTTCTCGAGATATTGCACATTTTTCAAAAAAATTATCAAAAAGTCATATAAAATAAAAATATATATTAACTGTTGAGAAATATTTTCACTTTTCATATGAAATATCATGCGATAAATTTGGTGACATCATTCTTGTGGATCTAGCTCGTTCCATTCATGAGAAAAGATACTTTGAGTAATACTTTTGTATTTGAACAACAATAATCATTTATTTGCTATAAGAATAACTTATTTCTCTGTCAGTAAAGCTTGGCGAGATTTTGGCGACGAATTTGGCAGAATGCCGTCAACTTGGCGACTTTTTTAAATGCTGCCAAATTAACGAAAATCTTGCCAAATGGATAAAAATGGCGCTAAATCAATGAAAATGACGACTAATTGACGAACATTCAATATCTTGGAAAGGATATAAGTATCTACTATAAGAAAAACCTATTTTTTTACTGTAAAAGTAGTAAATTCATTGCATTATATAAGGAAAGTCATGTGTTGTCCACATCAGATTTTTTTTAGTATACTACGGTAATTAAATTATATATATATGTATATATATATATATTGATTATGTTAATATTTGAGTTAAAAATATCAATTTCATATTTAATTTGGCATTTAGAAGCATATGGCATAAATTATACAACAATAACATGAAAAATACTCCGTGTAGCTTTGATGTAAAATCGAAAAATCCAACCAATCGTGAAATTACAAAGACAAAAAATGTTGGAAAATTTTTGAAGATACGTCAACTCAACCCATGTGCAGGAAATATTACCCAGTTGCTGCAATTTAATAGGAAAAAAAATGGTGTTGTAAAATATGAGATTTAAAATTAAAGAAATTATGACAAAAGTTATCACTAATCATCTACTAAAGGTAAAATGTCATTTTTACTTTCACGTACTATTTAATAGTGAAGGAGGAAAGTATTGCTTTCCAGAAAATTTTCGAATTCGAGATTTTAATGCCAATATATGTTTTACCTCCTGAACACGTTTCGACTATTCTTGGAGTAATGTCCGTCTGTCTGTCTGTGGTCGATTTATATTGTGGTATTGTGGTCGGGCACAAATATTAATGGATCTTCACGGAACACTATATCCAGGTTTGTTATTAAAAAATCTGGAACTAGATAGAATTTTGTAAATTCGAGTGAAAACTTCGAAATTTATTCGAAATTCTGTATTTTTTGACATGGCAGCATAGGACATAAAATTTGATATACTCATGCATAAAAGGATTTATCTATGGCTCAATGATCACGATTCTAAAAAATCTGATGTGTGCAGCACATGACTTTCCTTATATAATGCAATGAATTTACTACTTTTACAGTTTAAAGAAATGTTATTCTTATATTCTTTCCAAGAAATTGAATTTTTTTCAATTAGTTGTCATTTACATTGATTTGGCGTCATTTTTATCCATTTGGCGAGATTTTCGTTAATTTGGCAACAATTAAAAATGTCGCCAAGTTGGCGATGGTTCGCCAAATTCGTCGCCAAAATCTCGCCAAGCGTTATGGATGGTGAAATAAGTTATTCTTACAGCACATAAATGACTATTGGCGTTCAAATACAAAAGTATTACTCAAAGTACCTTTTCTCATGAATGGAGCGAGTTAGATCCACGAGAATGATGTCATCAAATTTATCGCATGATATTACAGTTAATATATTTTTCTTAACAGCTAATATATTTTTTTAATTTATTGGATTTTTTGATAAATTTATTTAAAAAATGTGCAATATCTCGAAAATGGTTCATGCTAGCGTTCTAAAGTTTATGTCAATCGTTTTCTAAGGAAAAATTACATAAGAAATGCCTATTTGCGTAACTTTATTAAAGGTTTTGATTTTTTGATGATTTTATCAAAATTTCAGTCGAAAATTTAGGGGAGTTCTGAACATTCGATTGTGTTTTAAAACAATAGGCTTCCAGTATTCACGGATTGTGATTTCTGTACCAAATTTCATTCGAATCGCTTCATTCGTTCGTGAAATATCGTCTCCACAGAATCACTGACGTACACACACATACTTTCAAACAGACATACTTTCACACAGACATCACTTCAAAAATGTTTGATTCGTGATTAGGGATGCTTGAAACGTGCTCTCCCGTCGAAAACTCGAATTCGAATTTTCGACCCCGTCACAATACTTTTTTTATACATTATGTATATAAGGAAAGTAATAATTTCAATTATTGTTATGAAAAATTGCCACGATGCAATTTTGTTTGTGTCTGATGACATTATCCCCCTTGGAGGTAGAAGTTACACCCCTCCGGGGGTTCATTGTTAAGTATGGTAACAATCGAAAGATTTTTTTTCTCAAATCCTTTAGAGTGACGGGTAACAAGCTGGGGTAACGGGTAACAAGTGACTGGTAACAAGCAAAAATAAATTCTGATATTAGAAAGTCGATTTAAGCCACACTTCAGTTAATGTTAATGTTGGCTTCTATTTATGGATAAGTACTTTGGACTACGGAAAGGTTAACAAAGAGCTCGGATTCTCGTCCTCTTTAGTCCCAAATAATTTTGCTTTATTAAACTTTTAATTTTGACTTTTCTTAGTGACTCTCAACTTCAATAAATTGTTAAAAATACTTAATAATTTAAACAAAAAGTAAAATCTAAAAGCAAAGTTAAATTTCCTTAGCTTTGAGATCCTGAAAACAAAATTGAAATATGTTGATTTTTGGAGGAATTATGCTATCTA
The DNA here is from genome assembly GCA_951213105.1 of Amaurobius ferox. Taxonomy (NCBI): domain Eukaryota; kingdom Metazoa; phylum Arthropoda; class Arachnida; order Araneae; family Amaurobiidae; genus Amaurobius; species Amaurobius ferox. Next base: position 71,494,554 of record OX578153.1, on the reverse strand, counting down.
GCACCAGCACTAAAACTGCCATTCATTAACAGGGAAGGTGAAGATTGAAGCTTGCGACTGAGGAAGTCCCTTAAATTTAAGAATACAAAGTATTAGAAATAATAGTACACAAATTGCATAAATTTTTCATCTGAATTCCACAAGGCTCGAATTTTCATTTTTCATTATTTTTAAATGAATGCCTCTCTCATCCTTCCTTATCATATTCCATCTGAATACTAAAATCCAGTCACTTTCGACCCCAGTTTCTTGAATCTTAATAAAGAGATTACTATTAGAAATCCTTATATTTCAATCATTGTTTAAGGGAATTTTTTTTTTATTTATTGACTTAGAAACATGAAAATTTGTATAAATATTCCTCTTAATATTACTATATGCAATACCATTAATCTTTTTTTCAATTTTGTTATAAATTTTTATTTTTTTTTAAATTTAATTTTTTTAACGAAAATTTGAAAATGCTCCTTGCGTGCCATTTGTTCACATTTTTGATTAATTTTACATTATGATCACTCAAAAACACGTTATGACACAAGTACAAATACACAAGTTTGGGTATTTATTTTTAAATCCCTTAGAAAGTTAATTTTTTAAAAATATTTTTCTGCATTAAAACTTAATTTTCATCATTTAATTAGGTTCTTATTCACTTTCCGATTATAAAATGCATACGCAGTTTTTTCCGATTATAAAATGCATACCCAGTTTTTTTCGATTATAAAATGCATACCCAGTTTTTTTCGATTATAAAATGCATACCCAGTTTCATTAAAAAGTAAGAGAGGTGTCTTCTTGCCAAATTTCATGCATCTCAGACAAAAATTAAGACGCATGGAGCATTTTAAAAATGTAAAACCTTTGAAAATTCCGTTACGAAAAAAAATGCATTCAACCTTTTGCTTACGGGTGGGACAGCATCCATCCCAAACGAAGAACCTCCTAAAAATACATGTATTTGACATACCCTCTCCCAAACAGTTCGACCCCCTTTGCAGGCATTGGCGTCCATGGAAATCGCCGACAGAAACATTGCACCTGCTGCGGTATGTCAAATACCTGTCTTTTTGGGAGGTTCTTTGTTTGGGATGGACGCTGTCCCACCGGTAAGCAAATGTTAAATGTGTAAAATAATGTTATATATTAAAACTGTTTTTAGTCGATTTTTGCTCATTTCAATATCCACCGTCCCCTTAAGAGGGTCCACAAAAGCCAAATCAGTTAGCAAGTAGTTAAACGTTATCACATATCTCGTATAAATGGGTGTTTCTAAAGCTACGAATCGCTCTCCCATTGCAATGACTAGATTCTTAGACCGGTTTTGCGCTTTATAACTTTCGTCACGAAATAGCCAATACATACAGGTTATTCAAACATAATTTTTGTCATTTCCAGGCGTAGTTTTTCTGCACATTCAAAGATATACGTGACTCCTTGGAGTAATATTTAGAGATATGAGGCTGAAATGTTTTTGTTCTACAGAAAATTTGGGTGTTACCTACTTTACTCACATAAAAGTAGGGCCTTTATTATCACAAGGGATGGGATTTATTACTCCACCTAAGTTGTAATGTTATTTTGTTTTATCTGAAGAAAGAATTTTGCCAATGTATGCGATGTGCTTTTCCGACAAACAATGAAGTTTGTGTTTTATTTTTCTGAGCACACCTAAAATATTTGAAATTTACCATATATAAATTATTTCATACATGTACGTATTTACATATCTATATTCATGCAATGTAAACACGCTTTTCCAGATCAAAATCATAATTAATTCTAGTTCAATAGGTCTTGTTTGAATTCAAAGATAGAAAGCAGGTCACAGCAACGCTGTAGGAAATTATTAATCACCCCATTAATTTACGGTTTTTCAAAATTCTAGAGAGAAGGACACATTTTATTTACATTAAATCCGGTTGCTATTTTTATCACATCCTGTAACTCTGTAAAAATGCTGCATTTAATATACTATGTTCGAAGTGATTGTTCTGTCTTTAAACTGTATAATAATTGTCTAAAGTGTCTGTGCATTTTTGATCCCCTCCCAGGAACTCTCTGGTGACATAACAGACTGAATCTTTTGATACTTATAGTATCGCCAGGGCAGAACCTACCGGTGTCGGATTGGCGATTCTCCCTGGGGAGGAGTCAGCGAAATTGGGAAGAAAGGCTGAAAAACCTCCTTCGAAGATATCCGATGCGATCTTCCAGAAGATATACGATGAGAAAGAAGATCCAGAAGATATACGATGAGAAAGAAGATCCAGAAGATATGCGATCCTCCAGAAGATATCCTTACAGGTTTAATCTTTGCACACTTATAGCATGGTCCACGGGACAGAGCTTAATGAAACAGATTTTTGAGTTCTCTCTCCGGGGGGGGGAGCTGACATTTAGTATAATTTTAGTATCAGCTGCGGGACAAAACCAAAGCCAAATTTTGATTGAAACGACTATTTTTCACGCTGATCGTCATACATTGTTAAACAAAATAATAAAATCTGATATGGGCATATCTCGATAATGCTTAGTTCTGGAGTTAAGGGATTAGTCTTAGTATTTTTGTAGTAAAAAATTACGTATAAAATGTTTTCGCATTTCGCAATAAAAGGCAGGCTCTATTTTTCTGAGCCGTTCCAAAATCTAATAAGCACCAGAGTAACCCACGTGTGACTTACCTATCCGTGACTTATTTTATGAAATTTGGTCCATTCTTTTCTCAGCTAGAGTGGATACATACAATTTTTGCGGGCCATTTTGCAGACAAAGGCAGATTACTTCTACCCGAATCGTACCAAAATCCAATCAGCACCAGGATAACCCACAAGTGATTTATCTACCAAATTTTGTGATATTTGGTCAATTAGTTTTTCAGCTAAAGTGAAGACATACATTACACAGAGAGGCACTCAGACACACTCACACAGACGTGACGCTAAAAATAGTTTTTCGGGTGACGCTAAAAATAGTTTTACATGTTTCGGGAGTCCCCGAAACCTGTAAATCCATTGAAAACTCGAGTTGCGATTTTCGATACGATTCCAATACTTTCCCTATACATTACCATATTTTGTAGGGAAAGTGAAAACTAATTAAAAGACGTTGCAATTTAATTTTTCTAAAGTGTTAATTACTTTCTTTTTACAAGCTTAAAACGAATAAAAATAAAAGACAAATATTATAAGATAAAACATTTTAATACAACAAAAGAAAAAAATTTGATATCTCGTAGAAACAATTTTTTTTATAAATATATTATTTACATTAATCCCCGACAACAGAGCGTCTTTTATTATACCCAAGTTAAAACATTGTTACGTAACATAAATAAACATTTATTTTTCCAATTGCAAGTTATGATTTTTATTTCGAGCTTGAAACGAGCATTTTCACTATATGGATAATTAGATTAATTAGCTTGCGGATTTTTAATGAGTTAAAAATATAAAATTTGTGCGGTCACGTATCTGTATAACATTTTATCACAGTTTCTCATGAGGATCTCTTTCCATGAAGTTATAGAAATAAATCCACGTAAGTAAAGTCACCATGTGTTCTGGTTTAACCAGGACAGTCCAGGAGATTGTCCCAGTTTTGCAACGGCTTAAGGATCGGTTTGTAGTTTTATATTTATTATAGAAAGAATAAAAAAGAAGAAAAGTATAAAATATCAATTAAAATTTCTTCTTTCTCTCTAAAACTTATAAATTAATTGTAAATTAAAGAAAATTTCTTGAAAACTACATATGTTTAAACTCCCTGCTTTGTAGCATTTTAAATATTTTATATCATCCAACAATTTCGTCAGTTTTTAAAGAAATCAAAGTTTTAACTAAATCCATCATATTACACATCATTACACCAATAAAAATTGTCAAGTTTTTCAAGTATGTTGATCATTAAGAAAAAAAATTCCAACGTAGTCAAACGCAAATTTAATTATAGCACACAGCATACTGCTGTTTTGATGATACGCTGCATCCCCTTTTCAGTGCTAAAAGACCAACATATCCAATGCCAAAAAGCCAAAATAGACCAACATCCAACAGCCAAAATTCCAATTCCATCAATTGAACTTAAGGTTTGTTGATCTTTTAAGCATTGACGAAAGGATTTACAACATATCCTCGTGTACTGCATTGTAATTAATGATGTGCTTAATAAAGTTGCTGATTTTTCCTTATCCTCTACAAAATGTTTAAACATTTGATAATGTTGATCGCTGTCCCGGTTTAACTGATTGAAAATATGGCAACCCTACAAGTAAGTTCTATAACCTCCAGAATTTTTTAATGAGGCCTATAACCAAAGTAAGGCTCTTTCCTGCCTTCGTAGTCAAAAGGTTTTTCATCATCCCTTGGTGGGCAAAGATGTTCAGGCAACTTACAATGATCTCTACCAAGCGCCCGAATGTAACCATACCCTTTTTCAAAGACTTTACCAGGCTCTTTGCTTCCGTACGTTATACCATGACCATAAGTCAGATATCTCCATGGTCCTTTACCATATTTGTCTGTAGGATCCGCTACTACACGTTTTTCATACATAGTGAAAAACAAAGGAAGTTTAGGGTCAGTTCGAACAGGAGCTGGATGGGGTGAATGTGGGCTTGCTGGACCCTGGGTGTACTTTGGTTCTTCGACTGCGTACTTTGAGTCTTCTTTCTTCTCTTCAGGCTGGTGGTAAGGAATAGAACTTTGATACGATTGCTGATGCTGAGGAACTGCAGGTTGGTACTCATGAGGTGGCTGCTGGTATACAATTTCCTGAGGTCTGTGATAAGAAGGATCCTCTGGCTGATGGTATTGTATCGGTTGAGGAGCGGCATGAGGCTGAGGTTGTTGTAAATAAGAGTCATGTTCAGGCTTGGGATACCTGTGGTCCAATGATTGATAGTACCTGGGATCGTTTGAGGGCACTTCTTCATAGGATGATGGTTCGTAGATTGTTTGATGTCTGCTGTTGGAAGGATGGTAAGCTGCCTCATGTGAATCATAGTTAGGATCCTGTTCTAGGTACTCGGGTGCATATTTATTTTGAGCAACCACAGCACTGCTGAAGACTGCCAGGAGACCCTGAAAATAGTATATCAATTAATACCATAAATAAAGATGAACTCATTTAATATATTAAACTATTTGTCACTGGAAAATAGTCTAATGAGCTGGATATTACATTATTCTGAGCGTATCCAAATAAACTTGTATGCATTCATTCACACATTAATATTAACAAAATTATTAAAGTGAAAAATTTATAAAATACAAAAAAACTAATTAAAGTGCTGCTTTATGGCGATTAGACTTTTTGGGTAAATTATAACACGACTGAATTTACTTTACAATACACATGTAATTTTAGATTATTCAACTTGAATTGAAAATGTATTTAAAATACCGTCAGATATTGTAGATTCTTTTATTTTCGGTAGTTGATAAATAAGTTGTTTTGGTAGTTAATAAATATGTTCTTAATTCCGATTCCTACTAATTAGATATTCTTGGACATTTTTCTTTGATTTCCCTTCGTTGACGAGTTCGTTTTCCTAACATTTTAAATTCCCCTTTGTAGACTACTTATTACACAATGCTTTACAACTTAGCAATTGGATTTTTTCGTCTATCTCGATTTGTTGCCGAGTTCATTTTCTAAAAATGCTCCTATAGGGAGCGTAGAAATCACTTTTATTCAATCGGACGTGGTCACTGTACTATTGATATAATGAATGTATACACTCTTCATCATTTCCTTATAAATTTATTAAAGCTTATTACTGCTTAAGGACTTTCTTAGGAACTCTCTATATTAATTTATTAGTATATTTTTGATACATTTTTAACTTTCCGTTAGTCGTTTCATATGGCGAAAAATAGTTTATTTTTCACTTGAAAAATCCTACGGCAGTGATTGTTGAAACACACTACAATTCAACAATTAAAATTGCGGAAAATTAATTAAAATACAGAAAGGGGAAGACAAGTAACCGAAAAAATTACGGAAGCAGAACAGAATTTGAAATTCTAGAGATTCCCAAGAGAGGAAGTGACAATGGTCGTTAACAAGGGAGTTTGATTGAGTAACAACAGAGGAACTTTCATGAAAGGATATTTCAAAATTGAATTAGATGTGAAAATGATATTAGCTTTTGTAAAATCATAAACATGCTGATCCCAAAACAAGAGTCCCAAAACAAGATTCGGAAACTAAGATCAATTTTACACACAAGTCAATTTTTGAATTTTTTTTTTCTCGGAAGTTTTTCTTTTGTTTCTCAATCAAATTCCCTTGTCAACAGTCATTGTCACTTCTTCCCTTCCTTTCGGAAATCTCTATAATTTTTGCCATTCCCTTCTGCTTCCTTAATTTTTTTCGGGTATTTGTCTTCATTTTTTCGAATTTTAGTCAATTTTCCGTAACTTTATTTAACGAAGTTATTTCATATAGCATCCGAAGCCATTTTCTTTCCCCTGTTACCACGTTTTTCGAATTATCCCACATATGTAAAACATTCTGCAACCTTTGCTGATTTTATTTCAGCTACTTGGTTGATAATTCCGGTAAACTGATAAGAATATCCGCAATTGCAGGCGTTCATGAAAATTCCAGCTTCATTTCTGAAATATTCAGCTAATTATCGTCTGCCGAATTGTAAATATATATATATATATATATATAGACTATAGAAGCTTTAAAACAAGACTATCCCCTTGGATTCCTCAGACATTATTATAATGCCTATCACAATAAGTCCGTAAATGCATTTGAAAGCGATTTTGGCAACCGTTTTGATTTGGGTTATACATGGCAACGCTTGTGCTAGTCCTATACACTCTACTCCCTTTTTTCTCTTTTGATTGAAGGATTTTAGTTGAAGTTTTGTTTTTCCTGTGTGTGTTGTCGATTCGGTTTCCGACTTTACATGTATATCCTTACTTTTACTACTTTGTAATGGTGCCCTTCTGTTCTTTGTTCATACTGTTATGTACGTCTTTTGCTTTGACATTTGTACGGAGATTGGCCTCAGGTATTTTTCGGCTCTGGGAGTGTTTCCTAAGGAGTGAAAGTCGACTTTAACCGGGAACTAGGGGTCACCATCCCCCTAGGCCGTTTCAGATTTCCCTGTTGGCTTTTCCCCCTTTTTGATATTTCATATGTAGAACTTTTCTCTTATATATATATATATATATATATATATTATTTAACTATCAGGAACCATACTCTTCATTATGGACAGCTGATTCCCCTGAAGTTTTTATTAACATGCTTACAAATGTTTTACATTGTACACTTTATTAGGTAATATTAATCCAATCAAGATACTTTGTGATCACGGTACAAGGTTTGTACTAATTGAATTGCAATCCTTATTAGAACATTCTTTAATTGGAACTCTGAATTTGTGACCTATTTACTGAGGATAAATAAATATTCTACAATCTGAGCTATCCATGCTGTGTCAGAACCCCCAACTAGATTGCAATTTATCGCATTACGCAGATTTAATACGGATTCTTTAGTCTTCAGTATGTATACATATATAAGAACAATGATCTCCCCAAGATACTCGCTTGAAGATGATCTCCTATACCTCTATTAAAACACTTTTTAAACTTCTAATTAATTATCACATCAGTACATCTAAGCAACAAACTGTGAACAATGATTGTAGTTTCTTATAGAACTAATCATCACACTTATATCACCACTAAGCTTGAAACAGTTGCTGGTTTACAGCCTTGGTAACAATCGAGTTGAGTAGTCACGCAAACACTCATCGGAACAATGCCGCGGGATTCATTTTTATTGCCAGCCATTAAGGTCATGGAGTTAGTAGTTCATGACTAGCTGCATTTCATGAACGGGTATATCGGATCCCCAAATTGCTACTGGTGTTTACAGGATGTCTCACAAAAAGTGAACAGTTGGAAGTTTTTTGAACCGTTGGTTATAGATATACAGGGTGTCCTAAAAAGATTGAAACGCGCTTTAATTCTTTACCTGTTGGAGATAAGTGGGCAATGTAAATTGCAAAAATGTGAAAAGTAAGGTAGGAAATAAGACTACATTAATGAAATAGTCCTTCCATTGATTTTCAAAAAGTTATACTTTTTAAATTTTTATACGACTCCCCCCCCCCCCCTAGACACATTTGGTCAACCAGAAAATTTTTATTTTTAATGCAATAAGATCATTAAAAAAACGCATGTATGTATCTTTAAAATCAACTGAATTATGATACAGAAAAAAAATCTGACTTGTGCCACTTTTCCGTACCATGTGAAAAGCTGTTTCATCAGCGAAAATAGGGATCATAAATAAATTGTTTAAATCAAAATTGTTTAAATCAGAAATTGTTTAGATCAAAACTATGTTAATATGTGTCTGCATAATAAATCGTCTGCATTTCATTCTTCAGTTTTTTGGAATTATTTTACTATAAACATTTGAAACGGTTAAATTAGAGTTAAAGGAAAGAAAAAAATGTCTGTGAGTTCTATTCTTCGTTTTAAAAAATCATGTTGAATTTCAAAATCAAATACATACTTGCATTTGTTTACTTATTTATTTTAATTGTTTCAAGTAAAAAATGGCATGTCTCAATGTGAAAAGCACTTAAGAATCCGTGATTGCATTGTGAGCCTACGTGGAATTGGCAAAAATGTATCCTATGTATTATCATCCAGTTTTATCTTTTTGTGATATGTCACAAATTTACATTTTTAATTTGATATATGGTCCCCATTCACAATGTTCAATTTTCAATTAAATATAATTCACTCAATTTTAAAGATACAGATATGCGGGTTTATTAATGATCTTGTTGCATTAAAAATAAAACTTTTCTGATTGACCAAATTTGTCTAAGGGGGCCGTATAAAAATTTAAAAAGTGTAATTTTTTTAAAATTAATGGGAGGACTAGCATAGTCTTTTCATTAGCATAGTCTTATTTCCTACCCTACTTTCAACATTTTTGCAATTTATATTGCCCACTTATCTCTAACAGGTAAATAATTAAAGCGCGTTTCAATCTTTTTGGGACACCTTGTATAGTTCTAATTGTAAAAATGCTTTAAATAAGGTAGGAAATTATGAAATAGTAATTTAAATAGTGTGTAATATTTTTGTATGAGATAATAAAAAAATTAACTTTTCATACAGCTCCTCTGGCGAAAAAATTTAAATTACAAAAATATCGTCTGTACTTCTTCAGTCCAACTAAAAAAATTGCGGCATTTTCTCCATGCGTTTTATGATGTTTTTAGCGATCGCAAAGGAAATTCGAGCCTATGAAATAACTAAAACACTAATTCGAAATTAAGGAAACATAACGCCGAGGTGAAACTCCCGGGGTGCTCAAGTACCTGTATACCAAATTTCATAGCTGTACAACGCTTAGATTTATCGTTACAGACTGAACACACAGAGAGAGAGATATACCCAAACATAAGATTTTAAAATATTATCCCAATCCTTAAGCATGAGCACCACTTTAACACAGACCTCCCCCGTCCATCTCTTACACTGTTTGGAGTTATCTAAATAAGATCTTTTCGGGAATCCCATTATGGTCTATGATTTCTTGAAGATATATGGACACACGAACCTGGTCTAGTGCAGTATTGCTGTTACTAATCCTGCCCTAGCTACACCAGGTAGAATTAGTAACAACAACACTTTAACAGAGGTACATTTGAAATCATACGGAAGAATTAGTCTGAATAATTACGCCCCAAATTGCACACATTTTGTAGCTTCGTTAGAGTTTTAAACAAGTAATGCAAATTTAACAACATTGGAAAGTGAAATTTTGTGCATGTTTACGTAAGTCACTTTAATCCTGAAATTTATGTTGGTCCTTCAACGTATTATCGATACCAAATAATATTACCATGATGTGACTCCATTTTCTGATACTTTAATTTTTCTGATACGTCAAGTTACTTCAATTTATGTAATAATTATAATTTTCATTATAAAATTTCGTGAAATGAATGAATGTTCATATATTGCTCCAATGTCGTTTTATTCTATAATGTTATAAAAAAATCTCTTTGACCTTAGATTTAAAAAAAAATGTAGATTAAAATATAATTTTACTGGAAAGGTATATGTTATTTAAAAATCTATATAATATACACTGAATTTTCTAACTGTCTGATTGGGTGGCATGTTAGAATTATCGAGCACTTACTTCCCCTATAGCCTAGAATCTTGGTTTTGGTATCATTCAATTCGTTTCAGTTCAGAGACCAAGGAGGAAATATATAACGTTTTGAAAATTCGAAATGGGGCCTGTGCCAAGCGATAATTAAAACACCCAAAACTACTTTTCAGAATGATCAAGTACTTCCATTCGAACCAGAATTTCGTATTTGGCCTCATTCCATCCGTCTCATCTTCTAAGCTAGCGGAAAAATCTAATATTTTGAAAAATTCGAATTAGAGGTGATGATTCGAAGGAATAATCGAAAATCTGAAAATCACTTTGCTTAATTATCAAACACTTCCACTCTAACTGCAAAAACATATGATTTTGATCTCATTTGATTCGTCTCAGCTTCCGGATCAACGCAAAAATCTAATATTTTAAAAAATTCGAATTAGGGACGACGATTCGAAGGAATAATCAAAAAACTGAAAATCATTTTGTTTAATTATCGACCACTTCCACTCTAGCTAAAAAGTTTGATTTTGATCTTATTTGACCCGTCTCAGCACCCAGATCAACGGAAAAATCGAATATTTAGAAAATTCGAAATAAAGGGGATGATGCGAAGGGTTACTAGAAAAATATCAAAATTATTCACTACTTCCACACTAACTGGAATTTTGGGTTTGGTCGCATTTGACCAGTTTCAGATTCCAGACTAACGACGAAACCGAAAATCTCGAAAATTCGAATTAGAGGTGACAATACAAAGGGAATTTAAGAAACTTACACAACTTACCACTCAGAAATAATAAAAATGAAATTTGGAATCCTTTCGCTGCCAACCATTAAATTTGGGGGAAAAAAAAGAAACAATGTAAATATAACGCGATATAATTTGTCTTATAACGAAATTATTTTGTCACGCGTGGAAATTTAGATTTACAGTACTTTCATTTAACAAGTTAACAGAATTCTAAAATGTGACCATTTTTATGTTTAAATCTGAAAAGGTTTTTTAATAATCAGAAAAATTAGCAAATATTATTAAGGCTGTATATGTGCCACATTTAATCACCACTAGCCATCTGTAACACGCGAAGCGTGGGTTGAAATGGCTTGTTAGTGAATACCTCGGGCATAAAGTGAAGCAAAAATTGCGTTTGACGATGATAACGATTTTTACATGTTAAAAATATTTCATCTGTTTTCTTAGACTAGAAAATACATCTCATAGTGGGGTATATCTCACAAATTAACCATGGAGGTTTCTCAGTATGGAGTTAAATCCCCATACCGAGAAAATGCCAATATCATTTAAGACATTCATTCAGGTGGCGCTGCGAAAAGATAAGTGTCCCTGCATTGTATGTATTTCTATGGTGAAAAGCTTGAAATATTTATTTAAACTGTCAAATTTGTAGAAATAAATTAGTAGCCGAATGCAAATAAAATGAAACAATAAGGAAAATCCCTACTTATTCAAAATTATTTTGCTTTCCAATTTATTTTTATCTATATATTCTGAACTCTGACCTAACACTTCACTCAATAAGTCTCCGGTCTGACACATATATGGCAACACTGTTGACAGACCCATATGATTTCTGGATAGTACCAACCTTCAAACGACGCGTGTCAAAATTTCATGGCATTCTGGCAATTAGTTTATAGGTTACAGTGGTTTTAGTGACCCCAGTTTTGTAATTTTCAAAACAATGGATAAAAAAGAATTTCGTGTGTTGATTAAACATTGTTTTTTGAAGGGGAAAAATAGTGTTGAAGCCAAACAGTGGCTTGATAAGCGCTATGGAAACTCTGCACCAGGGAAATTAACTATTATTGACTGGTATGCTGAATTTAAACGCGGTCGTACAAACACCGATGATGCTGAACGCTCTGGTCTCCCAAAATCGGCAGTTGTTCCGGAAAACATAAAAAAAGTCCACAAAATAGTTTTGAAAGACCGTAAAGTGAAGTTGCGTGAAATACCTGACACCTTAAAGATATCAGAAGGTAGGGTGTTTACAATTTTACACGAAAATTTGAGCATGCGTAAGTTGCTTTCGAAGTGGGTGCCGCGTTTGCTTACACCGGGCCAAAAACAACAACGCGTCGACGATTCAGAGCGCTGTTTGGAGCTGTTCAAGCGAGATAAGAAGGATTTCTTGAGTCGGTATGTGACAATGGGTAAAACATGGATCCATTACTACACACCTGAATCAAAAAGATTGTCAGCTGAGTGGACAGCAGCTGGTGAAAATCGTCTAAAGCGACCACAAACCCAAAAGTCAGCTGGCAAGGTTATGGTATCCGTATTTTGGGACGCGCATGGTATTTTGTTCATCGACTATATTGAGAAAGGTAAAACTATCAATAGCGAATATTACATGGCATTATTGGATCGATTGAGTGTAGAAATCAAGAAAAATGGTCTGACATGCAAAAGAAAAAAGTGCTGTTCCACTAAGACAATGCCTCGTGTCACAAGTCTATGAAAACGATGGTTAAATTATATTAATTACGCTTCAAATTGCTTCCTCACCCACCGTACTCTCCAGATCTGGCCCCAGCGACTACTGGCTTTTTGCAGACATCAAAAAGATGCTCCACAGATAGAATTTTGGCTCAAATGAAGAAGTGATTGCCTAAACTGAGGCCTATTTTGAGAGCAAAGACAAATCGTTCTACAAAAAAGGCATCGAAAAGTTAGAGGTGCGTTGGAATGAATGTATCACTTTTGAAGGAGAGTATATTGATGAATAAAGTCGAATTTCTAAAAAAAAATTATTTTTCTTAGTTAGACCGGAGACTTATTGAGTGGGCCTTGTACAATTGAGAAAAAATACCGATTAATTATACTGATAATTATCAATACCATTCCTCACTATTGTGTCAATTGGAAACAAAGAGCGCTTTACTAACACTAGTGACATGCATTTTCAAGCGTTTTCAAGCTTTTTAAAGCGTTCTGCATGTAGATGTCACTAAGTGTGACATCTACATGTTAAATTAATGTTCTGAGTATCAAAAATTGCTTCCAATTTAAACATAAAATTGGCGCAGATCATTTTATGGCATAACATAATTAACCTGGAAATTGTGGTGTGTAAAACAGTATTTTAACTGCGATCACTGTCTGTGCAGCCTTATTTTCAACGTTTTCAGACATTTGAAGCTAAAAATCAATTATAGCGATGTTTTTCAAAAGTTTGATATGAAGAACAGTAAAATAAAATGATTTCGGTTTTGAAATGTAAATTGGTAACTATATAGCTACCATAATGTAATCGAAAACTGTAAATTAGTAAATTAGTTGATAAAATCAAATCAAAATAAACCGTCCTGCCGTAAATAAATATGGATATATCTCAAGAACGGTTGATTATTCATTGAATATAATTATTTAAAAAAAAGTTGGGATATTTTTTTTTCTGTGCAAGGTTGTATAAAAACGAATTTTGTGTGTCTAGCAGTTCTCGAATTACCACAGAAAGAATGTTAGAATAAAACTTCCGCGGTTTATGAATTTTTCGCACAGAATTCCAAAATTTTTACTTATAGTATAGAGGTCAAATCTCATGTGTACGCAAAGTTTTAAGTTTCATGTCACCATGCAAATAAAATAAGGGCTTAAAATTATAATACTATATATACGAGTACATCTTTAAAAATACTTTTATTTTACATTCGTCAATATTAATTGCATTTTGCTTTTAACATGTCAAAATGTTCTGGACGAAGGTTATGCCTTAACTGCGTTGATTGCATATGCGAGAATATTGTTAGGAGGTATCCTCTGCAATTGTGGTTGTGCACGCAGCATACAAGAATGAGTCCAAATTTCCGGATAACTGACACATTTATTTACAAGCACAGCGTAAACAGAAACAATTTACAGTAAAATAGCACATAAATGATCCACTAATTTCACAAAATAACCGCTACTATTCTCAAAACATTGACAGAGGTCATTTCACAAAACAGTGCTACTTTATTTACACTTATTATTACTTTATTACACTGCTTTATTCCCTAAATATTGACAAAAATCACACTTCAGTGTGGCACGCATCATATCAACTGATTTCCAACTGAGCGAAGATTCCTTTTATAGTTTCTCACTATAGAATCTTTTAGAAATATCTCCTATCTCGTAAAATAACCGTTATTTCGCGGTCCTTCTCGAACCTTCGGAATGTCGCCAAATTAGCGATAAATCACAAAATCTGACAACCTTTCTTTGACCCTCGGAATTCTGGTAACCCTAACGTCATAAGAAAGGATGATATAAGGGTGTTTTTCCTGTCTGGTTCTCCAAAGAAAAGACACCAGTAAGGGAATTCTACACATTCGCAACAATATGCAATGGAATGCGAGACTATGCAATGCACATCGTGCAGAAATTATACACTGGCTTCCAAAAGTTAAGCATGGACGGTAAAATCAACAAAAATGGAAAAGTAAAGCTTTGATTAACTCAAAATTGTACATGAAGGTAGCAAATGCGTTTATGAATTAAAGAAAACAAGAATTATGTACAAAGATGAAAAAAAAATTACTTTTCGTAAGTTATATGATGACGTCATATTTGGGTCATTAACAAACTGATGTTTAAAGGCATACAAACCAAACAAAACTTATATTAATATGGTATGTGACCAACCCGGACCTTCACACAAACTTTACAACGATTTTCCATGCTTACAATGAGGTGATCAACCATAGAAGAGGCGAGCAATGGCCATTCCTCCAATAGGGCAGTTTCCAACTCTCTGAAACTGGCTGAAGGAGGTAAACGTACAGAGACAGCACGCCCGAGGGCATCCCAAATATTTTCAATGGGATTAAGGTCGGGGGAATACGCCGGCCACTCCATGCGAAAAATGCCCTCACTTTCCAGGTATTCGTCAACGATGTTAGCTCGATGGGGGCGGGTATTATCGTCCATAAGGAGGAAATCAGGACCAACTGCTGCAGCGTAGATTCTCGCAATGGGGTCTAAGACTTCATCCCGATACCGCGCAGCCGTCACAGAACCGCCTTTAAAGATATGCAGCTCTGTGCGATATCCCATTGAAATTCCAGTCCACACCATGACGCTGACACCTTTGGATGCGTGATGTTCGATGATGTTCTTGGCCTGATTGCGTGTGCCTCGTTCTCTCCAGACCCTTACACGCTTATCATTTGATTCCAGGGCAAATCTGGACTAGTCCGTAAACAGGACGTTGCACCAAACTGAGACAGTCCAATTGACATGTTGACGACATCACTTCAATCTTGCCCCTCTGGCTTGAACGGTTAGTGGAACACAAAAACTTGGTACTCGGGCGTACAGCCCCTTCACGTGGAGCCGTCGGCGCATAGTACAGGCAAATATTTTCTGATCAAGTGCCGCTGCAATCATGGATGTAACAGTTGTGATGGTCGCACGTCGATTCCACTTGGCTACTATAGCAATATACCGATCATCAAAGGGGGGTTGAAGACCCAGACCGTCCGACTCGTCCGAGGACTTAGAGCAGTCATCAAAGGGGGTGGTAACCCTTGGACGACCGGACACAGGTCTCCGGACAACTGTTTGACTTGTTTGGAATGGTTTCCATAATCGAGAAATTACCGAATGATCAACGCCAAAGAAAATAGCGACATCATTGATTGACTGTCCTGCTTCAATGCGTCCGACAGCACTCACTACCTGTCATTCGTCTTTCAACCATAGAAACACGAATACCATCAAAAATAATCCTTCAAAAGTTATAAACACTTCATATCAGCATTTAAATGCACCTCCTTAAACCCTTCAGAATGCTGGCGTCTTCAACGACTGCCTAATTAGCATATATTCGGATAGTGAATCGTGATTGGCTGTAAGATATGATATTTGCATACTACCATCTATATCCGCAGCGATTTTCAGCCACTCAAATTCAAATACGCTTTCGATAAATGAAATTTGCATTGCGTGTTTAACTTTCGGAAGTCAGTGTAGAAAACTCAATTGCATGGCATTGTTCCAAACAGATACCTTACACTTTCGGGTAGGTCGGGCGTTTTGGGTGAAAAGAAAGAAAGAACTAACTTTAGAAAAAATTTCATCAGAATCGTTGCAGCCGTTTTTGAGAAAAAATTATTTTCATGTGTTTGTACTATTTTCGATTTCTATAGTTAAAATCCTAACCCGCGTTAACACCGTGCAAAATTTCAAGCATTTAGCGCCAACGGCTCTTGAGTATTAAGATTTTTTTTTCTTTTTGAGAATTTAAGCGGATCCTAAAGAGCTTCGCCTACGCTTACTTCAATAAATGTTTCTTTAGATAACAGCATATGATGTTTGATACTGTTATGTGGGTTTTAACCACACGTCCTGTTAGAACGCATAAATCAGTGTTATTGTTTATTAAAACAATCTCCGACATTGGCCGTGTCGAATAAAAATACATGAAAGTCAAATTATCGGAAAATGAGGACAACGGACATGATATAAAACGTTAACAAAATATCATTTATTGACAAAAGGAAATTAAAATAATAATAGAAGAACATATTTAATTAATTCAATCAGCACTCTTACTAAAGCATACTTATTATTCACTGACATACGTGTTTAACATTTTTAAATCATAAACATTTAAAATATACATATTCAAATCCCCCTCATTTAAGTTCCCTATTAAATTCATTCTAATTATTTAACTCAAGTAATTTGGCTATAGATGTCGAGAGAGTGCAAATATTAATTAACAAATCGTCATCAGAACTGATAGTATAAGAGACATGCATTCAGTACCTTCAAATATATCATAAGACCGTCACTGGAAGCGGGGCACTTCGACCGCGGAAATACCGGTCATCGCTGCGGACCTATTTTGGGAGAACTTTTCTCTCCGGAGCACACACCCAAAAATCTCCGTTCTGTCTGCAGTCTTAAACTCAATTTTTGTTCTTTTGAAAATTCTCAAACTCTCTCGATCATCGGAAAAATGTCTCCTCCTACACAATTAAGCCCCAGGTTTGTTATTGGTCCCCCCAATCAACACCCCTGGTAGCTTCATTGGATGTTTCCAAAAAATGTCCAGTTATTGGGTGCTGTGCTGACAGGAGGATGGCGGTCACCCCAGAATTAATATCTGGCAGGTGGACCACGGGTTCTCACGACCTTGCGTGCACGTGCACCCGAACCGGACAAGGGTCAGCTCTCCCCAAGAGCGCCCTGCTGCGCCCCTTTGTAACTGGGGAATCGTTGTCCACATTTCCCAGAAACATGGCTTGCTCATCCTTTTGCAGGTGTTCTCTTAGGGAAGTGTATATGAATTAAAGAAGTACAGGGACCATCTTTGTAGGTTACACTCCTCCATAATTTGCAATGTCCCAAATTTGCCTTGGGACAGATACCTTATTCAACCTCGATATGCTTCCTATCTAAAAAATAATCTTTTCTTCATATTCAGACAGGGAGAAAAGTAGTTAATATTTCACATATTTAAATAATCGGCTTAAATCTTAAAATGCCCATATTTTTCTAATAAAATCAGGTTTTTGAGACTTGTTATTTTATCCGCAAAACTAGAACATAGTTTTGTTTATTTAATAATTTTACCCATTTGGCAAAAAGCTGCGAATTATTTCTGCAAGCACAAACTCTATATGAATTTTATTTTATTATTTTTCTGGAAGGTATCACAAAAAATTAATTATACCATTACTTAGCATTTGTTTAATATATTTTATTACATTAATGAATCTAATATAAAATACCTATGTGGATACTCAGAAAACACGCCTATACAGACATTCCTAAAGCTATTATTACACTCTTATTTTAAATAACAACATCCATAGATCAGTTTCACGCTGTTTATGCGCTTATCAGCGTGGAATAGCAAATACCTGCAACGGCACCAATCATGAGCACACTATGTGCCACACTATGCACCACACTATGGAGACTGACTAAAATTCAGCATCCAATTTCAAAAAACAAATTTCAAAGTTCAGACTTTATGAGATTGACCAAAAGTTCATATTCACAATTCGACCAAGAGAAGGTATTCCTATAGTGCCCACATCCATGGATAAATCTGCTAGGTGTGGTGTATGTAATGCCTGCTAAATATTCGATACCAGTTCACGTATGCTGTTCGTTTATTCGACCCAGACCGTCCGACCTACCGAAGGTGTAAGGTATCTGTTTGGACGGACGCATGTTGTTATCTTATATAGGATTGCAATCTTAACTTCGGGAAAGTCTCTTATGTATATTGCGTTATGTGAGCATGATTCTTGTATGTACCGTGTCGCCCATCATACTTTTCAGCAGTACCTATCATTGGCGTATATTAAACTGATTTTGAAGTAAGTTAGATAGAGATTGTTTCTTATTTGAACATTTATTTCGATTGAACTTGAATTTTTTCTGTATTTATTTAACATAAATAATCGTAAACGGTTTCCAGCTATATCAGCTTGTGAGCATGATTTTTGTTAGATCCGTGTTGCCTATCTCATCTGGGCAACTTTCCCCCCAGGGTTGCCCGACTAGAATGTATCCCTTAGCACTGGAAGTAAATTCGTGTTTATAATAAAATGGATCTGGAAGAGAAATTTAATCGCTGCTACCTTATTTTGAGCACGATGTCTCAAATCCAGATGTTCAATAACTGGATTGGTCCATAAACTGGTACATCCCACCCCCTAAATATGCAAATGCTGAATACATTTTTGGAAAGGAGTCCTCCATTAAAATATTTTACTGGTGCATTTTAAACAGATTTTGAAGTTAGGTATATATTGTTGCTTATTTGAAAATGTGTTTTGGGTAGGATTGAGCACTTTGTGAATTTATTTAATGCAAAAAATCGAAAGCCATCCTCGAATACCTTTTCAATCTCTTTCAATGCTACATGAAATAAAAAAATATCTTTCATAGGTAAAAACATATCTCTCAACGTGTTTCAGGTCCATATTATTAACTTATTACTCTGCATCGAAGCAGGACACTCACCAATCAGGAACTGGCTACCAGTGTTTCTTTCAGGCATACCTCCCGGGGAGCGAACGAGTATTCGCCTCCCCCCCGGAGACATTTTATGTTAACCTAGTTTCTATTTAAGTCACACAGCATTTAGATATATTTATATAGGGCAAATAGAACACTTGGCCCCCTAAAATTTCATTTGACCTCCCACCCCCACCCCCCAGCCAAAAAGACCTGAAAGAAACTGGCTACTACATACTGGCTATTATATATAAAATATCCACATGAGCGCTAACATCCAGTAACTCAATGGTTCAGTTAGTCTGATGTAGGCGTATCTTATGGCGTATTAATGGTTCAGCTAGTCAGATGTAGGCGTACATTAGTATAATGAATAGTTTGGGAAGCATAACAAAGACTAGAATTAGCTTCGGTGCCCTCAGCTAGCGATCACTAAATATAGCAGCCAGTTTTATAGCCATCAGCTTTTAATCAATTAGCGGGTGCTATGTCGCAAAGCAAGAACAGTGGGTCAAAGTTCAGAATGACCAGCTCGAGTGGGTCTATTGTAGAGTAGAAAAAGCAAATTGAAAATTCATCAAACTTGGAATAAGAGTGGCTAAGATAAAATTATCTGCTGGCTATTCTTCTAATCAAACTATTAAAAAATAATGTTATAATTAATTGAATTTTTGATTAAAATATCCGAAGACTTTGAAAATTATAGATCATACAGGAAAAAAAATTGTTTCACATACCCCAATTTCCATGGCAACAGAACTATAAAATGTGTAGCATTTCTATGCTAACAGTTTTTCATATTTAGAACTGTTATTAAGTATATAGATTTTTGCTATGTAATCAACTTGTAATCAGCATGCTCTCAAATGTTATAATTATATTTTATATATAATTTCCATATAATTTATTAAAAAACTATATAAATTAGTTTGTTTATTATTTAATGTTATAATTATATTTTATATATAATTTCCATATAATTTATTAAAAAACTATATAAATTAGTTTGTTTATTATTTAATCTTTAAACATTCCACCTTTAAAAATATAAAGTGCAACATTCAGAAATTTTATTTTCCAGGTCAAAATACTGATACATCGGTAAGATACATTATTAATATTATAAAAGGCGATATTAACACTGTATCTATGCATCACTCAATGATATGTATCGGTACGCCGTTTTAATACACCACATAAGCATGCCCAACACTATAAAATAGGAAAATCAGCATATTTTTATATTATAGATGAAATTTTTATAAATGTGTCACTTAACAAATAAAAATGATCGAAGTCTTTCAATAAAATACACATATCTAAATTACTATTTTCAGAGCTCATTTATGTAGTCTTCCCATGGTGGTAAAGGAAAACATTATGTTGACAACACGCCAAAATTGTTTGAGGTAATAATACAGGTGGCGCTGGGGTAAGATAAATCCCAACGCATTGTTTATGCTTCAATTTTGAAAAACTGGTATTGAGTTAAATAATATTTATTTAAACTGTTAATTTTGCAGAAATAAATAATTATTCCAATGCAAATTATATCTCAAATAATAAAGAATATTTTTAAGTATTCAAATTTAATTTATCTTTCAATATATTTTTATCACCATATATTCTGTACCCTGTTCTACAACTGAGAAAATATTCTGATTGTTTTTACCTATAATAAAAAAAATTTAATTTAAAAGTAATCAAATTTACATATACTAAACACTACGGAACAAATAGGGATTTATTAACTTTAGCAACACTAAGATAATCTCAAAGCATTATGCTATTTTTAAGGTTTTCATAATTTTATCGCCTTCTCTCTAATTTCATGAGTTTTTTCATTTATAATTACGTTTCTGACTCTTTATTATTCGAATTCAATTGAATAAAAGAAAAATCAAATTTATTTTCGTGTTAATGACTTGAAATAAAGATATTATGATAATTAGATATTAAAATATAAATAAAACTATTTTTCACATGCGAGCAATATCCAGATTGCATGGTAAAAATATTCATGCATAAGAGAAATGAATAAAACAAATAAATAAAAAATATTTGTCTCTCACCCAAATCTTTAGCAATATTTTCATATTTCTGAAAAGTGACCGCAGCCCAATATTAACCGCCTAACGTCTCAAAAAAGCGGCCCAGCCTAAAAACTGACCGCGAAACCCCTACAAATCGCTCATTCTCAAACAATGAGGGTTACCATTCGAAACCGATTCTGTCGCCAACCGTTGTCGCCAAGATTATGATCTCAGTGGGTAGCTTATCTTAATGGATTGATTGTGTACCTGCCGAGGTTATACAATGTTTTTTGTAAAAATTTAAAGATATGCATCTGGCCCGGATATGTTCAGGTACTTCATGGTCTTTCCTGAAGAGATAATGAGAGGTTTTTGTGTAGAATGCATTCAAATAGTTGAAATGTGATCAGTTTGAAAGTAATTATGTGAGAAAACTAATTAGAGATAAAATGCAATTGACTCCTTTCCTTGCCAATTTAAATAACAGAAAAAAAATGGCAATGGCTCAAGTCTGGTGGAGTCGGTATGGTTTTGCGTGAATAACATATTTCTTTATGTGTGGTTTGTCTTCTTTAGGCATTTTCAAAACAGATCAAAATATTAAAATTTTGAAGTTATAACGATCATTTTTCGAAAACTCAGAATCCAATCAAAAATCCAGTTATATATCTTTTTAGCGCTTTTAAAGGGCTACAACAATATAATTGTTTGTAAAATTACTATATATAAAATTCTTTCTTACAAACTTTAAAAACTGAAAATTTTCTATCTCCTATGCTCAGTATTATTTATGTCCAACGATAATTCTCCTATTTGGAAATGTGGTTCAGATAAATATCTTACATATCAAGTTCGTTGCTGAAGGAGGTCAGGAAAAAATTGCGCGCGACGAATTGTCGAAATGGCGCCAACTTGGCGAGTTTAGGACACTTCTCGAAATTTGTAGACTGGCTAAGCATTTCACTAGTTGCGCGCTTCTTCTATAAAATAAATGTCTGAAGTGACAATTAATATGAAAAAAAAAATTTAATTAAAGAATTATTTTTTAAATTTTATGATAAAACTAGCAGTGATTACCCGCCGTTGCTCGGGATGTACCATGCAAACTGTGATAAAAATTACACCAGAACATATAGGGACGTGAATCTTATACATTGTTTTTTCACTGTGAAAGATGTAAATTCATTGCATTATGTAAGAAATAAAAAATCATTGTATTATATAAGTCATAGCTGCATAAGAAAGAATCTTCCTCATGAAATGCTGATAATTAAATAACCATTTTTAACACTTTACAACATAGTTGAAAAGTGTTTATGATTTCGTTCATTCTGTCTGTCTGTCTGTCTGTCCGTTAACACAATAACTGTCGTAAAAATGACTTTATCAAAATGAAATTTTAGTATGTTGTTCAGACGGTCTGTGGGACCTATAGGAATATAAATGAATAATATCACCCAATTAGTTTTGGATTGAACCCGGGTTGAAATACATTGAACCCAATGGGACCTAATTTCTCAAACATTTTTCAGCGAATTTAAAAATCACAAATTGTTTCGAAAGTTTTAGGAAATATTCAAATTATCTCATAAAATATATAAAAAAATGTTCCAAAAAATATATTCGGTACTTTTTAAATAACAATTAAAATGATAATTAAACCCTTTATGTGGATCACGTGACCATTATATGAGGAGATCACGTGACCCACTTCAAAATAAAATATGGAATCCATCTTGTGTCGAAATCGTGATTTTTAAAGTTCTTTTTAATTTATATTTGGTGTCGTATCCGTCCTAAAACCCCTTTATTTTTACTTAATTTCTGTGCATCATTGTTCTGAAACAACGCAGTTACAATATATTTGAGTTTAAATGATCATCCAACTTTGATTATTTCTACAACGAAGTCTAATTTCGACTTACGGAGATTATAAACACATCAAGCTGTAAGATCAGTTGTATAAGAATTCCTAAATTTCTTCGCAAAATTATTTTGCTCAGGAGTCTGCAATACAGATGATATGAATGAAACATTCATTGATTTTACATAGAGAAGCAGACGATTTAATGGCAAATTTCTTCGATGAAGTTTTATGCATAGAGTTAAATTACTTTGGCCTCCATGGTTTTAAGTTTTTAAGTAGAATAAATTATTGTAGTACTGTGATGAATGAAATAAAAATGTATGAATGAAATATTTACACTGCTTTTACACAGAGATCCAGGCGATTTATAATTCGATGACGTCATTTGAATCAAGTTCATTTCTTCCTGTGAAGTTTTAAATTTTCAAATATAAATAATTATTGCAATATTGTAATATATTATCGCTGAATGTATCGCATTTTAGAAATGTTTTAATAAAATTAAAGTTGGAAAGTGTTTCATAATCAATGCTTAATGCATGATTGATATTTCTTGTGATTTCTTAATACTTTTCGTTGCTGAGTAAGCCTGTGAGAAATAAACTATGGTGATAGTTTCTATTTAAATTTATATTTCAAACCTGCGATTTTCAAAAGTGACGTTCAATAAACTCCCACAAAACTCAGAGAGTTAATTGACTTTAACGTTAAAACCAACGATTTTCTACCTTTTTCGTTGGGAATCATGGAGTTAGAGAGTAGTACTCCTAGAAATAAATTTCGTTTTCCATCAATATCTCGACAACCCCTGGTTTTAGAAACTCGAAACTTGGCCTAATTTATGGGGGGCTATTTCAAAGCTATTTACCATATTTCATTAAATTCGGTTTAGCCGTTCTCCCGTGATGATGAGACAAACAAAAGTGTCGTTTTTCACTAATATCTCGAGAACCACTGGTCGTAGAAACTCGAAACATGGACGAAATTTTAAGTGGAGCTATTTTAAGACTACTCACTAAATTTCATCAAATTCGGTTCAGCCGTTCTCCCGTGATATTGGATCATACATACATACATGCATACATACATACATGCATACTTTTCTTCTTTATATAAATATATAGATATATATTAAACGAACTGAAATCTCACTCGCTTATTTCAGTCTGAATATGTATAACAAATAGGTTATTGGGAACTAACAAAGCTACATGCAAAGTTTTATATAAATCTAAAATAATATCGTTATGTAGTTAGATTAATGAGGAAGTGTAACAATTCTGCCACATTTCTGTACGAAACGCTAAAAATAGTTTTTTCGTGTTCTATAGGTCCCAAAACGGGTAAATCCATCGAAAATTCGAGTTGTGATTTTCTGTATGATTTTAATACTTTCTCTATACATTATCATGTATTGCAAAGAAAGTACAGAAGGTCTAAAAATTCCACCAGATAACCCAAAATTACTTCATTGCATAAAGAAGGAAAATATTACTTCAAATAATTAAGGCTCCTTTTCAGAAAATATTTTACGATAGTAGAACATCGAACATCCGAACACCGTGTATCCGAAAATTGATTACCCGCTATTAGGTAGTATTTTAAGATTCACTGTACACTGGAATTTAGCATTATTGTAATCAAAATTAGAAAAATAAAACGTTTCTAATTCCATTGTACCGATTATGATCTCCACGTAAAAACAAATTAAAAATGTTCTTCCTTGTACATCACTTTTACCGATTTTTTCAACCTTTTTCGTGCCTCACATTTTATCTCTGTATCTTCTATTTTCCAGTCACCATATTTTCTATGAAGCTAACAAAACTTTAGGCCTGACCCTCTACTCTTAAAATCATGAATATGTATATTTTTTTTCATACTGTCTAGTTGTAAAGTGTGGTCATTTCTAAAACTTTTGCTACCATTGGTACTTCTGAATGTTAATTATTTCCAGAGATATTAAGAAAATAAACTACATCAACAATACAGTACTAAGCATAAATGTACGCTTGACAGCATGACCGTATTTTTCTCAAAATACTAACAATTTACAACTTGCCGCATGATATTTCAAGAACCGTTTGATGAATTCTTATAACATTTTGTATACTAATGACATCATTTTCCAATAAATATACCAGATTTAGAACTAGTAACTTGTAAAATAAATATTTTAATATGAAAACAGTTGTTAAAAATTCGAAAAAATTAAATAAAAAATATATATATATTAATTTTCCCCCTTTAAAAATTAAAATAATTAAATAATCCTATTATGCAAGTACATCATGAGTGTTGTCAGTAATATGCAAAACCCCAAACTAGTTCGATTATATCCATAAACCTTTAAGATATCATGCGCGAAAGAACATAGTATAATTTTATCGAAAAAAAAAATATGTAAATTACATAAACATATGTAACTATTTTTATACAATATTTCACAATTTTCAATAACTTTTCCTTTTTTGGATTAAATATTATTTTTCTCTGCCCAAACAATTTCATTCCAATAACTGCAAAACAATTTTGTTTAAAAAATATTCAAACGTCTGCTAATTTTGTCGACATTCTCGCATTTTAACACTAAAATTTCCTTTTAAGCTTCGGGGTCCCAGCCAATCAAAAAGACCCATGTGGTCCAGTTTTTTGTTTAAATAAATTTATCTTTACAGGAGTACTGCTTATTACTTTTCCCACATACATAGTATAATGTAAAAGAAAGCACTTTGATGGGGTCGAAAACTTCATTTCGAGTTTTTAAAGGGAGAACACGTGTTAGGCATCCCTGAACTCGAATCGAACGTTTTTGGGATGATGTCTCTCTCTCTCTCTCTATCTATCTATCTATCTTAGTGTGTGTGTATGTATGTGTGTGTGTGTCCGCCAGTCTATGGATGCGGTATTTTATGAACGGTGTATTTTTAGGCATACCTCCGGGGGGGGGGCGAAACTACCCGGAGACTAGCGCCCCCCCCCCCCCGGATATATCTTATGTTAACCTAATTTCTGTTTCTGTGACAACATTTAGATATATTTATATAGAGCGGCAAGTAGAAAATTTGAACCCTCTAAAGTTTCATTCGCGCCCTCCTCCTCCTCCCCGGCCAAAAAGTCCTGAAAGAAATACTACACTAACGAATAGATTGCTTCAAACGAAATTTGGAATGATTATTAAATTCAGTAAATACTTTAATCCTATTGATTGTAAACGTAATTGAATGAATCTTCGGCAGACCCTCATACTTTTAAATGAAATAAGAAAAAAATCAAAAGAAAAAATCAGAACCTTCAAAATATAATACAACTTTTCATTTCTTATGTAACCTTTAGTTAGAAAACGAATGACTAAAATCTTAGAACACTAAAATAAACCATTTCAAAGCACTGCACATTATTTCAAATAAATCTCTCTATATTAAAAAAGTAGCTGCCGCTGCCGCTGCCGCTGCCGCCGCCGCTGTTTGACAAATTCTTCGTTTCTTGAGATTCTTTGCTTCATACCACAAAAACTATTGCATATAAAAATATGAAATTTGGTGCACTTGTAGAGAAAGTAATGGGGAAGACGCTGAAATAAACTGTTCTTTGATATATATTATAGTTTAAGAAATATTTAATGCCAGAATTAAAGACAAAATATTTGAGCTGCGAGTTCGCGTACTGGATAGACTAACAATAGTCAGACCACGAATTTTTGCAGGCAGGCTCCTGCATGGGTGAATTTTTACAGGATGGAGCCCCTTTTTAACACTTTACAACAAAGTTGAAAAGTGTTTATGACTTTGTTCATTCTGTCTGTCTGTCTGTCTGTCTGTCTGTCTGTCTGTCTGTCCGTTAGCACGATAACTGCCGTAAAAATGACTTAATCAAAATGAAATTTTAGTATGTTGTTCAGACGGTCTATAGGACCTATGGGAATATAAATGAATAATATCACCCAATTAGTTTTGGATTGAACCCGGGTTGAAAAAATGGAATACATTGAGCCCTATGGGACCTAATTTTTCAAGTATTTTTTAAGCGGATTTAAAATTCACAAATTGCTTCGAAAATTTTAAGCAATATTCAAATGGTTCCGTAAAATATATAAAAAAAAATTCTGTGAAATATATTCAGTAGTTTTTTAAATAAAAATTAAAATAATAATAACACCTCTTATATGAAGCGATCACGTGTCCATGATATGAAACGATCACATGACCCACTTCAAAATGATATATGGCATCCATCTTGTGTCAAAATCGTGATTTTTAAAGTTCTTTTTAATTCATATTGAGTGTTGTATCCGTCCTAAAACTACTTTATTTTTGCCTAAATTCTGTGCATCTACATACGGCAACAACGCAATGACAATATATTCCAGTTTAAATGCTCATCTAAATTTGATTATTTCTACTATTAAGCCTATTTTACACCTATGTAAAATGTAAACAACAAAATATGTAGAATGAGTTGTATTAGAATCGCTGTAATTCTTTAACACAAAATCAAATAGTCCATGGAGTCTGCTTAGCTGATATGAATGAAATATTCATTGATTTTAGAAAGAGAAGGACGATATTTTTCGATGAAGTTTAACGAATAGAGCTTACTTACTTGTAGCTCAATGGTCTTAATTTTTAAATAAAATAAATTATTATAGTATTGTGATGAAAGACATGAATGGGGGAATTATTTATGAATGAAATGTTGCTTTTATAGAGAGAGCCAGGCGTGTTATATTTTTATGACGTCATTTGAATGAATTTCAGTTGTTTTCGATGAAGTTTTCAAATATAATAAATTATCGTAGTATTATGATAATTCTAAAATTATTACCAAGGAATGTATTACATTTTAGAGATGTTTAAACCAGACAATTTATACTTTAATGCCGTCATTTGAATGAAGTTAATTTTTTTCGATGAAGGTTTAAGGTTTCAAATATAATAAATAAATCAATGTAGTATTGTGATAAGTTTTAAAATATTACAGAGGAATATATTGCATTTTCGACTTTTTTAAATAAAATTGCATTGAAGTTGAAAAGTGTTTCATAATCAATGCTTTAAGCATGATTGATCTTTCTTGTTTAATTTTGATGTAGTTGTTGAGATATTTTGCTTTTTATGCACTTTTGAAGTGAACTTTTTTTTCATATCGGCACGTCTAGCGATTTCTCCGTCCGGTACCGTAAAACCTATAGCATACAAAAATATGAAATTTGGTACATTTATAAAGAAATAATAGAGTAATACGATGAAATAAACCGTTTATCGATTAAAACTTTAGTTTGGCATGAGCTCATGATCAAAGAATTCAGTTTTTGAATTCCCTGGGCAAAGAAAAATTCCTGTTTTTCCCTCCTGCGCAAAATTGGCAGGGATAGAAAATATATTTTTGAAAGTAGATTTTTGGGAAAGATAGATATGACGCGAGCGCAGCGAGTAGGAGGCGAAGCCTTCCGAAGGGGGTTGTGTTGGGGGGCTCGGTAGCCCTGTGGTTAGCGAGCTGGAGTTGCACTGGGTAGGCCTGGGTTCGATTCCAGCCACTGCCCAAACTGCCGCCGTGTTCACGCGGAGTACGATCACGTTAAACATGTAGGTCCGTAAGTCCTTCCGAGAGGTTGGTGGTAGGGGAAGGAGGGTACGGTCCCTGTGGATTCCTCCCCCACTGGGGTCCGGTCTAAATTGGGTGGCACTGCCTGGCCGTCCAAACAGATACCTTACACCTTTCTGGTAGGTCGGACGGTCTGGGTTGAAGAAGAAGAAGGGGGTTGTGCGAGCGAAGCAAGCAGGAGGCAGAGCCCCCTAGTTTATAAACAAAAAATACAGAAAATTAAAAAGGAGCATTAACTGTCACTTTCATATTCAATATTATGTGACAAATTAGTTTGCATCATTATTGTTGATTTAGTACGTTGCATTTACTAGAGAAGATACTTTATGTAATAGGTTTGTATTTTGATGCCCAGAAATTTGCCAGTTGCTATTTATTTATATATAGGAAAAGCCCTCCTATCCGTCTGGCTAAAACGTTTGGCGACAAATTTGGGGACTAATTTGTCGAAATGTCCATGAAGAGTAAAGAGAAATATCGCTAACTTGGCTATTTTTTAATGGTGCGAAATAGACGGAAATATTGCCAAAATTGCAAACAGGGCGCTAAATTATCAAAATCATGTCAAATTGACAATTTCATTAAAATATTTTAAGATATGTACTATATTGCTTATTGCAGATGCTATCAATATTAATAATTGCTACGTTAGATTTATTCGAAATACTCGTATAATTTAATAATGTACTTCGAAATAGTTTTTCATGTTGTCATCCAGAAAAGATGTCAAATGATCGATCCAAAGCAATGTGCAATCGATTCAAAGCAATTAAAAGCCGTGGATTTTGTGCATCATTTTTGGCTGTGGAAGAAGTGAATTTATTGCATTGTGTATAGAAAGTTATGTGCTGCCCATATCAGATTTCTTATTCAAATCTGCAATGTATTGTTTTCACTGGACGACAAATATTGACTTTTTATGTGTTTCTGAGATTAAACAAAGTTATCATTAGGTTGTTTGGTCTGCTAAATATGAAAATGGCCGATAAAACACCAGAATAGCTGTAGGTTTAGAAATACATATAAAACAAGTTTTACACATATGCATATACAGTCCAAACAGTTGCCTTACACCTTTCTGGTAGGTCGGACGGTCTGGGTTTCAACATATGCATATACAGGGCGCGGTCGCCCATTGATTAGCGCGCTAGAGTTCCACTCGGTAGGCCCGGGTTCGCTTCCAGGCACTGCCAAAACTACCGCCGTGTTCACGCGGAGTACGATCACGTTAAACATGTGGGTCCGTAAGTCCTTCCGAGAGGTTGGTGGTAGGGGAAGGAGGGTACGGTCCTGTGGATGCCTCCCCCACTGGTTCCGGTCTAAATTGGATGGTACTTCCTGGCCGTCCAAACAGTTACCTTACACCTTTCGGGTAGGTTGGACGGTCTGGATCTCATCATCATCATCAACATATTCATATACATACCCTATTTTAACAATCTAACACACCTTTCTCAATTTTCCATGCTTTAGTTATTTACAATTTCAAATGCAAAAAGTAAATCTTAGTTTGGGGTATTATACATTTATTTTATATTGCAAAATATAATGACAGATAATTCCAAATTTTTGGAAACTTTTAATATTACTAGATTTTTTCAAAATTTCCTTCCCAAAAAACCGGGTTTTCCCAGGAATTAAACCGAGATTTTTCCCATTTTGCAACTCTAATTTTAAACAAATAAGACGCGAAATTCTGTTCTCTGGAATTGTGCTTTTTCATGATAACATTCTCGCAGTTCTATCAGTGTTTATCTCTCGAATTCTTTTCTACTTCTGTCAGTGTCTATCTCTTTAGTTCTTCTTTAGTTCTATCAGTGTATATGTTGCTAAAAAAAGACACCGCTAAAAAGTGGTAGTTAAAATGTAACCGTTTCCTGCGAACACCGCAGCTATTTAGATATTAAATTAGGTCTAAAAATAAAGAAAAATTGATAACAAAATGCGATACCTCAAATTACAAATTAGAATCTTGCTTAATATTCCGTTGCACTTTACTGACCAAGCATAGAAACATGAAAGATCAGCATGTATCATATCAATATTATTCCTAATCCTATCTTCAATGCCAGAACTCAGTCTACCGTGTAATCCTTCTGATCTTCAAAACGCAGAAATATTTTTCTTTTCTCGCCAAACAAGCAATTACCTCGCCAAATCTGGTTCAAAGTAAACTAATCAAGAGTCAATCGTAGACTGATATGAAGGCCTACTTTTTAACGCATGGTGCACCATTTTAAGTGGAATGAAAACAGGGTGTGTAAAAAGAGAGTTCAAAATAAAACAAAAATTGAGTTTTCAATCATTCTACTCGTTTTCTTGCCGAACAAAAGCGCTGAAATTACTTTCCCTTTTAGCGCAGTGTCTGTTTCTATTCAATGTAAATCTATAGCGATATAACTTTGATTGTGCAGCACTAAATAGGGAGACAACAAAATTGTTTTATGATAATATGGAATAACAGAATTTTTAAGGATTTTTTCGTTGATAATTAAGGAAGTGGAGATTAATAACGCACTTCCGGGATATTTTTTATAATTTTGTTTTTGTACTTGTCTTCTTTTTATTTCAATATGGGTTTAAAAGGTGTTAGTAACTGGGCCTACATTTTAAAACTAATTTATGTTAATACAATGTTTAAATCGTGGAGGAAAAAAGAAGGAGTTTAAACTCCATGTTGGGAAAAGCTAAAATCGTCTGAGATAGGAATTTATGTGGTGCTGGGGTAATGTATGTTCCACAGCATTGTATATATTACTTTCCTTATATACATAATGTATAAGGAAAGTATTGTGACGGGGTCGAAAATTCGAAATCGAGTTTTCGACGGGAGAGCACGTTTCAAGCATCCCTGATTACGAATCAAACATTTTTGAAGTGATGTCTGTGTGTGTGTATGTGTGTGTGTGTGTGTGTGTGTGTGTGTGAAAGTATGTGTGTGTGTGTGTGTGTCAGTGAGTCTGTGGAGACGATAACTGACGAACGAATGGACCGATTCGAATCAAATTTGGTACAAAAATCACAATCCGTAAACACTGGAAGCCTATTGTTTTTATACGCAATCGAATGCTCAGAACCCCCCTAAATTTTCGAATGAAATTTTGAAAAAATCTTTAAAAAATCAAAACCACTAATAAAGTTACGCAAATAGACATTTCTTATGTAATTTTTTATTAGAAAACGATTGACATAAATTTTAGAATGCTAACATGAACCGTTCTCGAGATATTGTACATTTTTCAAAAAAATTATCAAAAAGTCATATAAAATAAAAAAAAAATATTTTCTATTGAGAAACATGTTCACTTTTCATATGTAATACCATGCGATAAATTGAGTGACATCATTCTCGTAGATCTAGCTCGTTCCATTCATGAAAAAAGATACTTTGAATAATACTTTTGTATTTGAACGCCAATAGTCATTTATCTGCTGTAAGAATAACTTATTTCTTAGTGCATAACGCTTGGTGAGATTTTGGCGACGAATTTGGCGGAATGTCGCCAACTTGGCGACTTTTTTGAAATGTTGCCAAATTAACGAAAATCTCGCCAAATGGATAAATATGACGCTAAATCAATGAAAATGACGACTAATTGTTGAAAATTCAATATCTTGGAAAGAATATTAGTATCTACTATAAGAAAAAATCTATTTTTTTACTGTAAAAGTATAAAATTCATTACATTATATAAGGAAAGTCATGTGTTCCCCACATCAGATTTTTTCTATGGCGAAAGGCTGGTATGGAATCTATAAAATGTATTCAAATTGTTCATTTTGCAGAAAATTAAATTTTCAGTTTAAAGCAAATTAAAATTCAAGCAATAAAGAATACATATTCAAACATTCATTTTACTTAATAATTCATTTTTGTCTCAATACATTCTGTACCCTGTTCCACAACTAGGAATAATATACTTATTAATTCTATTTGTAATTAAAGAACTTTAATTTAAAAAAAAATAAAAAATACATATACTAAACACTGCGACTTCTGTTGTGTTAAATGAGAACAGATGGGACTTTACTGATGCTAGCAACACCCATATAATTGGCAAATCATTATGGTATTTTGAAGCTTTTCAATTCAAAGAGTTCTATCTCTTTCTCTCTAACTCGGCGGCTTCAGTTTTTCGTGTGAAACATGGAGGTAGAGTTAAATAGTTAAAACTTCGTACTGAGAAAATGCAAGTATCATTTGAGACAATAATTTATGCAGAGCTAAGCTTCCTGCATTGTATGTGAAAGGTTCAAAATATATATATTTAAACAATCAATTTTGTAGAAATAAATTAGTAGGGCAATGCAAATTAGAACTGAAACAATGAGGAATATTCCTGCGTGTTCAAAATTATTTTAACTTTCAATTTATTTTTATCTCATTATATTCTGAACTCTGTCCGACAACTGACAAAAAATACTGATTAAGTATACTGATAATTAGGGAATATTAATTTAAAAATAAGCAAAAATACATATATTCAATACTATACCTCTCCATTATGTCAAATGGAAACAAAAGAGCTTTACTAACACTAACGACATCTAAATAAAATTATCAAAGCGTTATGACATTTTCAAGCATTTCTATAGGAGTTTTATATCCTTCTCTCTAACTCCTTGGTGTGAAACATATGATTTACAACAAGAAAGATCAATCATGCTTAATGCATTGATTATGAAACACTTTCCAACTTCAATGCAATTTTATTTAAACATCTTTAACATGCAATGCATTTCTCGGTAATATTTTAAAACTTATCACAATACTACATTACTTTGTTATATTTGAAAACTTAAACCTGCATTGAAAAAAATGAACTTCATTCAAATGACGGCATTAAAATATAAATTGCCTGGTTTAAACATCTCTAAAATGCGATACATTCCTCGGTAATAATTTTAGAATTATCCTAATAATACGATAATTTATTATATTTGAAAACTTCATCGAGAACAACTGAAATTCATTCAAATGACGTCATAGAAAAAATAACAGGCCTGGCTCTCTCTATAAAAGCAGCATTTCATTAATAAACAATTTCCCATTCATTTAATTCATCACAATGCTATAATAATTTATTTTATTTAAAAATTAAGACCATGGACCTACAAGTAATTAAACTCTGTGTAAAAAAAACTCTGTGTAAAAAAAATCAATCGGCCTTCTCTTTGTAAAATCAATGAAAATTTCATTCATATCAGTTATGCAGACTCCATGAGCTGAATAATTTTGTGTTAAAGAAATACAGCAATTCTAATACAACTCATCCTACATATTTTGCTGTTTACATTTTACATAAGTGAAAAATTGGCTTCGTTGTAGAAATAATCAAATTTGGATGATCATTTAAACTCAAATATATTGTAATTGCGTTGTTTCACTATGTAGATGCACAGAATTTAAGCAAAAATTAAGTGGTTTTAGGACGGATACAACACTCAATATGAATTAAAAAGAACTTTAAAAATCACGATTTTGAGACAAGATGGATGCCATATTTCATTTTGAAGTGGGTCATGTGATCTTTTCATATCACGGTCACGTGATCGCTTCATATAAAAGGTGTAATTATTATTTTAATTTTTATTTAAAAAACTACTGAATATATTTTGCTGAATTTCTTTTTATATATTTTATGGAACAATTTGAATATTACCTAAAATTTTCGAAGCAATTTGTGAATTTAAAATTCGCTTAAAAATGTTTGAAAAATTAGGTTCCATAGGATTCAATGTATTTCATTTTTTCAACCCGGGTTCAATCCAAAACTAATTGGTTGATATTATTCATTTATATTCTTATAGGTCCTACAGACCGTCTGAACAACATAGTAAAATTTCATTTTGATTAAGTCATTTTTACAGCAGTTATCGTGCTAACGACAGACAGACAGACAGAATGAACAAAGTCATAAACACTTTTTTACTTTGTTGTAAAGTGTTAAAAACGAGGGTTAGGTAAAGTTAATTTGAAAATGCAATGTGTAAGTTACGGCTATCATGCCAGTAACTGAACTACTGCTACAGTGAAAGCATGATGAAGTAATTGAACGTTACAGTTACAAGCTACGATTACACTTTTAATAAATTCCTTTATTCCTGTAATTCTAAATATTTATGGAATTTTAAATAAATCGATTTAACAAATGTACTTTTATATATCTTATATTACTTTATCTAGATACATAATAGGGAAAGCGTTGTGACTGGGTAAAAAATTATAATTCGAGTTTTCGACGGATGATTAAGTTTTAAGTATCCCTTAACTCGAATCGAACGTTTTTGAGGTTCGTGTGTGTATGTGTATATATATATATATATATATATATATAACTTGCATAAAATTCAAAAGGTATTAAGTGTGATTCACGTTTCGAGTGCAATATTTTTGGCAAATCATGTTCCATCATTCAAATGGATCTAGCTCGTTCCATTTAAAGAAAGTATTTTTGGCAATAGTTTTGTGTTTTGACATCAAACAATTTGCCAATAGTAATTCATTTCATAGGATAGTGATTAAATATGAATTGAATTCTGGTGCAGATTTTGTACGTGATAAGCCTAAGATTCTGTTTGCAGTAATAAGCTGCAGAAGAGCACGCAGTTTCAATTTGCCTGAAGTTAATATTGTGCCAGTAACATTGAGTCGAGGATCTTGCACACCGTTGTTACGTTGGAAGATAATTAGTCATTGCATTGTGTAGGGAAAGTCATGTGCTGCTCACGTCATGTTATTTCTTAAATGTGTTTTATTGAGTAAGAAAATAGAATAAATTTTTATAATGTAATTTTTCATAACAACGACTTCCATCAACTGTTTCATATTAGTCTAAGTTTGAAAAAAAAAATTTTCGTTAATACAGATTGATAAATATAAAAATATAATTTTAATTAATTTTTTATTTTCACTATATACATAGCATAATGCATAGAAAAAGTATTGTGACGGGGTTGAAAATTTGAATTCGTCTTTTCGACGAAAAAGCACAACACAAGCATCCGTGAACTGGAATCGAAAGGTTTTGAGCTGGTGTCTGTGGGCATATTTGTCCGTGTGTGTATGTGTATGTGTGTTGCGGGGGGAGGGGGGGGGAGCAACATTTCATGAATGACGTTTTTTGAACGTAATTTCGCAATAATA
This sequence comes from Amaurobius ferox, assembly GCA_951213105.1. Lineage (NCBI taxonomy): Eukaryota > Metazoa > Arthropoda > Arachnida > Araneae > Amaurobiidae > Amaurobius > Amaurobius ferox. Next base: position 71,458,747 of record OX578153.1, on the reverse strand, counting down.
TTAAGATCCATGAGTACTGGAAATGTATTGATTTTAAACGGGATCGAACGCAAGGAAGATCACCAAATTTTCGAATGAATTTTTGAAATAATCATAAAAATCAGGACATTTAATAATGTTAAATAAATAATTACTTTGTACGTAATAATTACTTTTTTTATTCAAAGACGACTGATGTGAACTTTAAAACGCTAGTTTCAACCGTTCTCGAGAAATTGCACTTTTCCAAATAAATGTATTTAAAAAATGCACAAAAATGAACAGTAGTAAAAATCATCAAATACGCAACACTCAGCTAAACATTTGGCGACATTAGCGAACTAATTTGACGACCTTTTAATGTGGTGGCAAAAAACGCTAGTTACAACCGTTCTCGAGAGACAAAAATGCCGCCAAATTTTCAAAAATAACTCTAAATTTACGAAACTGACGTCAAATTGATGAAATTGTAATTTACATATTCTAGTATAATGGAATTTATTGCCTGGAAGATGTTGTAAAAATTCCAATTGGGAAGTTATATTTGCGCGAAAATTAGTATGAAATTAACTAATTTTTTAGGTTGTTATGCAGAAAAGAGCCCAATGTCAGTGTTCTTTTCAACGTTAAAGGCATTGTGATATGGGGGAAAGTTATGTGCTGATTACATCAGATTTTTATTAAGTAGGTTTTGTGTAAATAATAATAAATAACTTATTCAAGTCTGGTAACTAAATACTTTGCTCGATAAAATATTTGTTTTAATTTTGCTAAAATTTTATTTTATGGCATGGAAAACACTATAGCTAAAAAACTATTTTGGATAGCTGCACTGGGGTTTCTAGAAAAGTTCCTAAGCATCCCAATAACTTTGCAAGGAAAAGGTCCATGACCGTACACGTTAGGTCTATCTATAGTAAAGAGACTATGATAGTAGAAAGTAATCTATAGTAAAGAGATAGACTAGTAAAAATATAGTAAAGAGATAGTCTATCTATAGCAAAGAGATATAGTATTAGCAAAATGATAAAGCGGTTACAATAAAGAGTATATGAAAGTAGAGAGTAGTCTAGAGTAATGAGATAGACTAGTAAAATTTTATAGTAAAGAGATAAACTAGTAAAATGATATAGTAAAGAGATAGACTAGTAAAATGATATAGTAAAGAGATAGACTAGTAAAATGATATAGTAAAGAGACAGACTAGTAAAATGATAAAGAGATGGACTAGTAAAATGATATAGTAAAGAGATAGGCTAGTAAAATGATATAGTAGATATTGACTAGTAAAATGATATAGTAAAGAGATGGTATATCTATAGTAAAGAGATAGATTAGTAAAAAGATAAAGAGAATCGTCTATCTATAGTTAAGATGTAAACTAGTAAAAAGATATAATAAAGAGATAAACATCTATAATAAAGAGAAATGATTGTAGCATCTCTAACAGAGAATTTAAAAAGTTAAGATAACGAATTCGGACACAAATCGAGATAGATTAAAATCGAGAAAGATGAAAGAAGCCAATTAAAAATTTGTAGAACATTATCTAATGCTTAAGGATCGACACCAGGAATGAATACATAGTGAATATGAAAAGCAACACATATCTGTCAGAAAGTCGTATCACCAGGGCCTGTAACACGGTGATACGTGCAATGCTTGTCATTTGAATTCAAACATGCATTGTTGTTGCTCTAAATACATGTCAGCCATCTTTAGCATTCTTGAAATGCAACGCTTTGCACTTCGAAATCCGCGTTATTAACGACGGCAACAAAAATTTTCCAATTGTTGTGCCGCTAAACAGCGCCTTTTAGAGTCAAGACTGTGAAGATACATTCATTAATGAATAAAAGTTTGTTTTGTCATTCTCTATCTCTCATTAAAGTTTGCACAGAGAGTTTCGAATCAGCCTGTATTCATTAAAACTGACATCTAAAATGTATTTATTGTAAAACTATTCAAAATATATCGCCTTATTCGTCATGCTTTGTTCTCTAAAACAAAAGTAAAATATTTGTCAGCAATAAATTTAAATTTGAAATCATTGCTTATTTAAATACTGAAATGTAACAAAAACATCCAGGTTAAGTCTGTTTTCAACGATGCATGACTAAATATTTTGGAATAAACTATCCTATCGTATCATAACATGCTAATATCATGTCATTTGAATAGTAGCTGTGTATGCAGAACTGAGAAATATTATTTTAATTCTGTAATTCCGTCGGACAATGGATATACTGAAGTTTTTTTATCAGACCACTGGGAAAATCGTGAAGAAGGTGAGGCTAGAGTAACAGCAATCTACAAAAGAAATACCTCCTTGTTGTGGGATTGGTTTGAAACAATTTCGGTGTCTTTAAAAGGAACAGAAGAGCCATTTACTCATCCCTGTACTTCTGCAGAAAGAATAGTCAAGCAAACACATTCCAGCGACGATAACGATACTCCTGGTTGTGAAATTTCTGCTGTACATTATGATTTAGGCCACTATTTGGATAATTCATTTTCATATGTTTCTGATAATGTAAAGTACCAACTGATAACAAATTCACTTGGTAAATTGTTTTACTCACGATTTTAAGAAAGATACATTAAATTTTGGTAACGATAAACGCCAATTTCAAAAGAGCTGGTTGGACGCATATCACTGGTTGGTATATTCTCTTTCTTTAAGAGGTGGACTTTGTAAATATTGTGTGTTGTTTAAACCGACTTTAAAAAGAGGAGTTTTGGGCGCCTTCGTGGTTAACGCTCAAAAAGATTTTAAACATTTCCATGAAGATGCAAGAACACATGCTATATCTATGTGGTATCAAAAAGCTCCGACTAATTCCAAAAACTTATGCGATTCTGTAGAAATGAAAACAAAAAATGTAATTGAACAATTGGATTCAGCTAGAGATGAACTTATTCAGATTAATAGAACCAAACTTAAATCTATTTTGCGAACAATAATATTTTGTGGTGTTCATGATATTTCACTTCGGGGAAAATTCTCACAAAGTGGGAATTTTGAAGACCTACTACGTTTCCGCATCGACGCAGGAAATAAAATCCTTGAAGACCATGTAAGGACACATTCAGGAAAATCTAAATATACTTCTCACAGAGTCCAGAATGATTTGATCAACATTTGTGGATCTATAATCCAAGAAACGATTGTAAAAGAGGTCGGTGAATGTGAGACATTTTCCTTGCTAGCTGATAAAACTGCTGACATTTCTTGCAGAGAGCAAATGTCTCTTGGAATAAGATGCATCAAAGAAGTTGCTACTGTTGGTTGTATGATAAAAGAAGAATTCATGGGTTTTGTCAAGCTTGAGAAATTAGATGCAGAAAGTGTAGCAAATGCTATTTTGCAGTTCACGGTAAAGTTAGGACTAGAAATGACCAAGCTTATTGGTTTAGGATTCGACGGATGCTCCACGATGGCTGGAAAAGATACTGGTGTTCAAAAAAGGATCTTCCAGAAATATCCAAAAGCTGTATATTCTCATTGCGCGTCCCATCAATTGAACCTATTGGTTAATGACCTCAATCATGTGCCAGAAATCAGAAACACAATTGGAACAATGAAGCAAGTGATCAGATATTTTAAGGAGAGCACTCTTGGAATGGAAAAAGTTCCAAACATTACTAGTCTTAATGAAACAAGATGGTCTGAAAAATACAAGTCTATACGACAGGTTTCTACACATTTTGTAACCATCAAGGGAGCTCTTAGTTATATTTCTATTGGTGATTAGGGGCGAACCCACAAATACACTCACAAGCCTTCCAGTTAGACAATACAACATCATCTGTAGTCATCATGTGTCATCGTGTCTCAAAATCATATCCAAGTATTCTTCCTATCTGGAGCCAATTGTGAACAAATTACAGTCTACAGATTTTGATTTGCATTCTGTACATCAACATATAAATAAAAAGCCTCTTTCGCAAGCACAGGGTGGAATCAAAAGAAGAATTTGCAGAAATTATCAAAGAAGTAAGAGACACATGTGATTATCTGGAAATTGACGTCAAAATGCCTAGAACGTCTACAAGACAAACTCGTCGTTCGAGCATTTCTGTGGCCATTCCACTTGATTACTACAGAGCAGCTATTTTTACTCATTTCTAATTATGTCGCTTGAATCAAAATTTACAGATCGCAATGAAACACCAAAGCAATTTTAATCCATCCCACCATGATGGAAAGCATGAAAACAGATGTTTTTGTCAAAGCTATGAAGGAAATGTCTCACTTTTATGACATTGAAAATCTGGAAGCAGAGGATAGAACCTAGTATGATATATGGAAAAACAAGGATGTTCCAGAAAATTTTATGAAAGATTTAAGATTTAAATTTAATATTATTAAACTTTTTAAAACATTCTAGAATTAGTCAGACTTTTCGATGTTAAGTTAATCGCATTTGAATCCACCGTACTGTTGACCAGCCACGTTCTTTATGCGGCTTTCTTGTTCATAACATTACAGAAATGGCCATCGCAAAACTATCGATAGTCGAAAACGTTAGAATATTTCATATTTTTTGGCGCAGAAAGCAATAGCCACATGTTTACATCCACACACGGTGCACCTGATTATTTAAGACGCGTCGATTAACAACCACCGACTTATTGAATCGAAATGATTAACATTTTCAAACGCAATGTAACAGTTAATTTGCCGCTTTCAATTACTGGATTTATAGCTAGAAGGAAATTTATTTGGTTAAATGCCCCCCAAAGTAGCTAGGTCTAACCCTAAAATGACTGAGTTGGGGCCTTATGTCTGGTATACCATGTAGACACTGCGTCTGTATTGCGGCGACATAGCCTCTTGAATTGTGTACTCTCGGGATACAAAAATGAGTTCAAATTTCTAGATGAACCTCCTCTCATCTCTTCTTCTCCGGCTTTCATCTCCGATTTATTTCTTCTTCCTTCAATTCAGCTTATCTCAATTTCATTTCTTCTTTCACAGCTTTAACTTTCATTTCTTCTCTCACAGCTTTAACTTTCATTTCATCTTTCACAGCTTTAACTTTCATTTCATCTTTCACAGCTTTAACTTTCATTGCTTCTTGTCCGGCTTTCATTTCTTACTCCATCGCTTCTTTTCAACTTTAATATCTTCTTTAACCTTATTGATAGACAAAAAACAGTGGCGCATTTTATATATTCTTAACAGTATTAAATACAATAGCCTTATATTTTTGTACATGACCAGCAGATAACGTGATCATGCTTCAAGATACATTTTCTTAACTCTTTTTATTATCTGCATTTCAGGGCAAGAGGAAAATTAATATAGCAATTTATATGTATTTTTTCTGAAAGTTATTTTGCGTGAACGAGTGCGAGATAATTAAATTAAATCTACCGCAGTCTTCTAAAGTATAAAATAGTATACCTAAAGTATAAAATTCATTGTGAATACGCATCTGGAACTGGATTAACTTGGATTATTATGGAATAAGATTTATTAATGAAAAACGTTTTCCAACGAAATTTTACACTTCATTGATCCTTACAATGAAAGTATATATATGAGATAGTGGTAAAAAAAATTCGGATTTTAGTCATTAAAGAATTTACACGTTTGGGTCACCCTGTTCATGCGGAGTACGATCACGTTAAACATGTGGGTCCGTAAGTCCTTCCGAGAGGTTGGTGGTAGGGGAAGGAGGGTACGGTCCCTGTGGATGCCTCCCCCACCGGGTTCCGGTCTAAATTGGGTAGGCACTTCCCGGCCGTCCATACAGTTACCTTACACCTTTCTGGTAGGTCGGACGGTCTGGGTCTCAACGTTTGGGTCATCCTGAAACCGGAATCCGTTGTTTTTCATGTCTGTGCAATGTATATACCCACACTATAGTTCAAGATCATATACCCAAATTTCTTGAAATATGACGCTACAGTAACTCATGCAGTACCCTGCATATATTTTACTCGTAATACAACATTATATTTTAATACTGGCGCTAATTATCCCCCGTTGTCCCCCAGGAAGTTTTTTAGTTTCTTGCCGAATTATAAAAACCCATCCATTATGTGTAGCCCGTCTACCCCTCCTTGAAATGAATCTGATCCAGAGAAGGGGAACACGGAATATCTGTTGAAGCGCCATGTGGTTTACTTTGCAATGACTGAATGCGATAACTTAAAAATTGTAAAAATTAAAATGGCTTATGCAATCGGAAGAAAGAAAAACATTGTCAGAATGCTGATATATATGCCAGACTTTTAGCAAAATCGTGGAATTGTGTTAAACTCAGTTTTTCGGATGCTTCGTAAAACACGTAAAAAATGCAAATTTCGATGTATTTTTTAAAAAATCATAAATATGAAGGACTTATCCCCAAGCATTATTGGAAAGAACATTTTTCGATCTTTTTAGTAGTAAGGAAACTATGTGATAATATTTTAAGTCGCTAAGGAATCGATTTCTTCTTCTTCGATACAAATCGTCTGACCTTCCCGAAGATGTAAGGTATCTGTTTCGCACGGCCGAAACAGGGCTACCAAATTTAGACCAAAACCCAAAGGGGCCAGCATCCACAGGGACCGTACCCTCCGTCCTCCACTACCAACCTTCCGGAAGGACTTACGGACCCGCATATTTAACGTGCCCGTACTCCGCATGAACACATGAACAATTTGAGCAGAGGCGGGAAATAAGCTCGGGTCGTCCGAGTGCAATCCCCGCGCGATCCCTTTTATGGAAATATCGACCGAAATCGTAAATTTGACTAAATCATAAAATAAGTAAAAAAGCAAATTGTAATTTTAAAAAGAAATAACGCCCAGGTGCACCTATCGGGTCTTCAAGTACCTGTGTGCCAAATGTCATGACCGTATGGCGATTAGATTTGTCGCTACAGATTGCACACATACACACACTACAAGCAACTTCCTGTATTATGTACTGTATTATGACTGTATCTGGTATTGCCCGAGATTTATAACAGAGATTAATTGAATTCATTATACTTTTCGAAAGGCTTAGTTGCCTACTGCGCGAGCATACGCTCAAATTACAAAACAAGCGCGAGCACATGCTCGCCCTAAATATATTTTGTACACACTATATTTTGTAAATAACGCGAAATATTAGCGTCCACTACGTATAAATAAATTAATGAGCGCCGGCTGTTTAAATAATGCATTTGAATACACTTCAAAATAGCTTCGATCCGAAAATTGCATGCTTCAAATCGCACGCACTCCTCGCAAAAGCAAAAAATATGAAAATCACAAATTTCCATATATTCAACACACCGCTCATGAGGATGCGAAACACGCAGATCCTCTCACCCAATCCCAAAATACCCACTTCCCTAAACTAAAAATGAGTCTGGTCCATTTCCCCGTAGTGCGTTTCCTCGAGTTGGGTCCGAAGACTCTTAGATTCGTCAAAAAAAAAAAAAAAAAAAAAAAATCATGGACATGCCTCGGATAATAAATTTATAATTAATCAACAGATGGGTTTATAAAATTATTATTATTTTTTTTTGAGTAATCGGCGATATTTTTAGCAGTTGTTGAAAAAAAAAAACGTATGTTGGTTGGAGCGTCAATTTTAATATATCATAATATAAAAATCGGAGAAGTTTAAAACGCACGAAAAGTATAATTTTTTTATAAATAAACATTTCCCTATTCATTGTATGGACTCCGTTCAAAGTTTGTTTGAAAGAGAATTTTTTGATCTTTTTGATGGTGTCAAGATGGAAACTCTGTAAAAATATTTTAGACTACTGAGGAATAAATTTGTTTAAATATTGGTCTAAATCGAGGTAAAAAATAAAATAACTAAAACCTCATTCGAAATTTTATAAAAATAACGCCGAGGTACACTTATTCGTTTTCTGAAGTACATATGTACCAAATTTCATGGTCGTACGACGCTTAGATTTTTCGCTGCAGACTGCACACACACACACATAGAGGGAGAGGGAGAGAGGGATCTTCATTTATTAAATAAGAAGATATGTTAATCGATGAGGATGCAGACAAAGGTTAAATCGTATTCAACCCCATAATGGCATTTGCCTTCTTGCATCAACTGCTTAACTAAGGCTTTTTTTACCCAATGCTGATTTTTTGATCAATAGATTACACCTCGGAATCAGTCGTTGCCTGACACGTTATTGCGTTTAAATGTATAACAACAGTTGTAAGGTAAAATGTAATATTTATATATTTACAGGCTGACGCAACCGCCGTTTTAACTCCAACCGGTCCATTCAATTATCGTCTGCCCCTGCTATTTCAATGGCACGCGGATATTACATGGCTGATATTCGATACACAATTTAGCTGTAAAATAGACGTTTCTTTCAAAAAATTGTATCAATCAGTATTTTAGAGCGTTTTGATTTTCTAGAGATCCCGAAAAAACCACAAATACAATTTGGAGAAAATAGAACTGGTCTTTTTTTAAGAAATCACAAAAGTCAACTAAATTCGATATCGAAGAATAAATATATTTAATTTCATTAAATATATACTTTAAACCTTGCATCGCAATATTTTCGATTTAATTTTCCTTTTTCCTAATATATCGGTCAATTTTATTACTCACATCATTGTCAAAAAATCTGTAGTAAAAATATTGTTCAACGTACTCTCGACTTACTACATTTCCATCGTTGCTAAAATCAACTGTAATTTTGGGTTGGGTTTCATGATAAAAAATATCTGCAAACTTTTGGGCCCCTATAGGTAATCATATGTCAGGCATTTTAGCTGACGCTGTGTTACAGGAACTTGAAATATGTATTCTGCCTTTTCTACAATTTAAACCTCTTTCGTTGTACCGGTACATAGATGATGTATTCATTCTGTGGAATGATAACTTCTGGAAACTTAATAATCTTTTCAGTTTGGATAATTTTTACATTACTATCAATTTTACTGTCGAATATGAATGTAAATGAATCTCTTTCTTTATTTGCCAATTCAGTTTCTCGTGGTTGACTGCCTATCGCAAACCAAAGCAATTCCTGAAATTTCTAATATTTGTACCAGTGTTTCTTTTACAACATTCATATAATTTATTCACATATATAATTCGACTATTCACATAATTTTATCTTTAAAAGATTTTCTTGTAACCATTTAAGATCCATGTTCCTAAAGTCTGCCCTAATTCAATTTTCTGGTCGTTTAACATTCAGGTAAAGTGTTCCTTGTACTTTCCAAAATTTCTGTTCAGTCCAAAATTTCCGTTTTTTAATTTATTTCTGTCGTGAATATAAATTTAACCCCGCTCACTCTACAGTCATTTCCCATTTTAGCAGAATTCATTCTGATAAGTTTAATTGTATACATTTAAGCCATACTTACATTATACATACAGGGTAATAGAAAAATTGCTCAAATCACAATTTAAATTTGTATAATGGTACAAAAATTGAAATAGAGGAATTATTGTCAGTTAGGTGACATCAATATACCCTCAAAAATATATCAGAGGTATTTTCTGCTGTCTTACTTTCATAATTCTTTATATCGAGTTTAATTGCGCAAAATAACACGGATAGTTATTTGAAATTGCTCTGGATATGTAGTTTTAATTCAGTTTTAATTTTTATTTGGCGACTGGACATGTTTCAAAGGCAACGTGGCAAAAATGTGAAACACTAAAATATGTCGAGAACGGTTAGTCATACAGTTAAGGCGTAGGTTTTATCTTCTTTGTTCTAAAAAATTACGCATAAAAACATTTAATTGATACATTTGTGCATGCGTTGGCTTTTATTTTTTATTTTGACGATTTCTAAGGGTCATTTCGCAGAAAAGGCAGATTCTTAGCTTCTGAATCATTCCAAAATTTAATCAGTACCAGGGTGACCAATGGTAACTCAAGTGACTTATCTGCCAAATTTTGTGAAATTTGATCCATTTGTTTTTTAGCTAGAGTGGATACACACATTGCACAGACAGACAGACACATAAACAGACAGATACACGTACATACGTCTCGCCCAAATTAGTATTCTAGATTCTATAGTAAACGGAAACGTTTAGATCTGCCCAAAACTGGAGTTGCGAATTTCGACACGATTGTATTGTAGGGAAAGTAAAATAAAAGTGCAGAATAATTTCTGTGTTTGTATATTTTAAAATTACTTAATCCTAAGTTTTCTCTTGCTTATAAGAAATATTGGAAATAAATTCAATAAAGTATTGACATTAATTTATCCTATTCTTTTAATAATTGTAGTGCTGCCATCTATTCTAAAGAGGTAGAACTACTTGCTCTTGTTTTATTAAGCAGCAATAGATGGCGACACTATTAAAGCGACGCTAAAAGGACTATAAGTGACCAACCACCACATAAAGTTATAAAGTTAAAATGCTTAAGTATTTAATTTTTGAAAATATTAAATAAGTTATGGTTCTCATTTTTTCCTGAAATTATTTTTGCTTTTACAATAAATTGATACATAAATTACACGGATATACATAACTTATAAATGAAAATTAAAATGTATTTGAATTTAATTAATAAATCAATTGCATTCAAACGCACCTCAAACTCATCATCCAGAAATCAAGAAAGCAGATTACTAGGCCGTACATTTGTGGACCAGGTGGGTCCAACCTGGGGTCTCCCACGAGTACTGTTTCTTTTAGGACTGGACTTTTTGGCCAAGGGGGGGGGGGGGGATTATAAATACATCTAAATGCTGAAACATAAATAGAAACTAGATTAACATCCTCTGTGGGCGGGGGGAATATAACCGTGTTTCTGAAGAAACACTGGAGAAGTTTGTATAAATGAAAAAATGTGCAAACTTTGATTACTTATGTGTGATTAATATTTATCTCAAAATATATTATTCACATTGAGTGTGTGGGTGACTTAGATCAAATTCAAATCATTTCCACTATGTCTTTTTGAGATAAATATAAAAAGAAGAAGAAAAAAGAATGGCGGTGACTCCAATTTGATGGAGCCAAAATGTTATACACATTTCAAACTTAGGGTTAAAGTTATTTTGTAAAATAAAGCTTCTATGAAGTTTAAAAAATTTACTCAAATTTTTCAGTCGCATTTGATTCGTTTACAGGCTTTCAAAGCACTTCAAGTTACTCTCTAACAGTTCATAACTAGTAACTTTTAGCATCTGGAAATTCCCACCATACACTTTAAAATATCCAATTATTTTTTTAACTTGCTTGGCTGTATATAAATTAAACTTATACAACATATCCAACAATATTTTAGATTTACATTAATCTACAAACTTGCCTGGTGGCACATAAATACGTATAGTTCCATGTATTCTCTTCAAGCCATCAATTATTAAACATCTCTCTCCAAATTCATTAAACCTCCTAATTTTTTTAAACAAAATAAAATATATCGTGCTTATGCATCAATATTTCACCAAGAGTAAGTAAAAATATTGAGCCTATTGGAAAACCCAGGTTAAAATACTAAAATATGTCGAAAGTATAACCACTGTTCTTTGGAAACTAAAAGCTCGACATAAAATCCAATTATATACACTGGTAGGGCTTTCAAAGAGTTACAAATTCTTGCTTTTAGTTCTGAGCTAGTACTTTTTGCTTTTGAAAGTATCAGCATTAAAAACTTGAAAAACGAAAATTTTTAATCTTTTTCAACTTGAAACGAAGATTACTCGAAAAATGTAAAAGCTTTTTAAAAAAAAATATATAGATTTAGAGACTAAATTTCCTAACGAATACTGTTGTTGCTTACTATTTATAATTATCTTTTACAATTTCGAAGACATTTCGGATAAAAGAAAAAAAAAGAAAAAACAACTCCCTTGAATAAATACTTATTTAAAAAAAAAAAAAAAATTAATAAATAAATTAATTAATTAATTAATTAATTAAAAATAAAAATACATAATAAATAAGTAAAACATTGAAATTATGTTTATATACTCATAATCTGGATCCAATTTTAGACAAAACAAGAAAATTATTTACATTTTTATCTATTAGGTTCGAAGATATAAACGTCCAAATTGTTTACATTTTTCGTAACTCTCCATTTTCAGCCACAATGACAAGTTATTCACATAAAAAAAAAGTCTCGGATTGTTATGAATGTCTTTGCAGGTCAGTCACGCATAATGTGGTCAGGGACAGCCATTTTTATCACCTTGACAATTATCGAAGGCAGGATAACTCATTTCCTGCTACAATTTTCATAGTCCTGGCATGTCCAGTTGAAAAACCTTGACAAAATGCAGTTTGTTCCTTTCTACATAATTTATAGTCGACTATTTTCCCAGGTCTATGCCCCTTGTTCCAAGAGTGTTGCGATACCTTATACCAAATTTTATTTATTTATTTATTTATTTATTTATTTATTTATTTGTATAAGAAGTCCAATTATTCAAAATATCCATCTGGCATGTTTAAAAGACACAGGGCTCTACGAATTCCATCTGCCTTATATAACTATATATGACAGAAACTATATATGACATAATATCCTTATATATGACCGAAACTATATCAAATGTGCCGGAAGACATCTTGATAGCCTCGCAAGTTCTTTTATTGGCTAAAATACTATGGATCTATTTACACAAATGCCATTTTCCATTTTATTTCCATCAGCAAAGATCTGAATGGCTTGCTACCAAGTTAATGGCAGATATTAAATAACTCAAGACCCAGCATTATCATTAGCAGTGGATAATATTAACTTTTGTTGATCTTATCAGCAAGGGTTTTGTTAGTGCGGACTAGAGGTTTGATGGTATTGAATGGAAATGGATATTCAACTTAGTATTTGATTATTCAGCATTTCTTTTCTCTAAAAAGTATTTTCTTAATCTTCGGTTAATTTTCCAATTATTTTTATATTCTGCGTATCTGCGGTTATGCTCATAACTACGTAATGCAATGGTAAGGCTTGAAGGTAAACATATAAAAAAAAAGTAATTTTGATAAGAAAATAGATTAATTTATTACAGAATGCAACATAATTTTATTTTCAATTGCTGGCTTCATAAGTTTAAATATTTTAAGTTAAACTTATAAATCCAGTGAATGGTGGTGTGTTCTAGTGGGTCAAAGTGATCTAAGTGGGCCACGGTGTTCTATAGTGGGCTCAACTGTGTAGATCCGGTGAAAACTTGAGGTCGAGAATTCGATCAGATCCCAGTACTTTCTCTATACATTTCAAAGCATTATAAGAAATATAAAAATCCATTTTTCTGGTTTTTAACACTTTACAACAAAGTTGAAAAGTGTTTATGACTTTGTTCATTCTGTCTGTCTGTCTGTCTGTCTGTCTGTCCGTTAGCACGATAACTGCCGTAAAAATGAGTTTATCAAAATGAAATTTTAGTATGTTGTTCAGACGGTCTGTAGGACCTATGGGAATATAAATAAATAATATCACCCAATTAGTTTTTTATTGAACCCGGGTTGAAAAAATGAAATACATTGAACCCTATGGGACCTAATTTTTCAAACATTTTTTAAGTAAATTTAAAATTCACGAATTGCTTCGAAATTTTTAGGAAATATTCACATTATCCCATAGAATATATAAAAAAAAATTCAGTAAAATATGTTAAGTAGTTTTTTAATTAAAAAAATTATTTAATATAGGGAAAAAAACAAATTCAATTAAATTCTGACTTTGGGATATCTTCCAGAAAGAAAAGAGAGAGATATTATATAATAAATATCTCTCCATTTGTTTAAACGTTTTGCATATGGGAGTGGCTTCATATTTTGAAATAAATTTGGTAGATAACAATTTTTCACTTTTTTTAAATTTTATATAACTCTTCATGATAAATTTAATTGATGGCATTTTAAATGCACTTTCCTACGTCCTAGAGAGTTAAAATTTGGTACACAGCTTAAATTTGTTGAACATTTTATTCGACAAAAATTTGATGGATCTTTAAATATAGATCATACATTTTTTTTTGAAATGGCCTGAAAATAATCCCCGTTCACTTCTATAAATCATTGGTGTAATATTGTTAAAAATTCTGATGTGGACAGCACATGTCTTTCTCTGCAGACTCATATTCGTTCTCTTTATTTATTCAATGATAATTTGAATTTATCTGCACAACATAAGTATTTTAAATGACATTGAATTTACACGTTAAACTTAAATTTGGTTCTCATTTGATAGCTGGACTTATTGTCAAAGGTGGCGTAGCGAAAACGCGAAAAAACTAGAATATCTCAAGAACGGCTAGTCCTAGAGTAATGGGGTTAGTCTTATTCTTTTTGTTGTCAAAAATCACATATAAAATAGGAATTTAATTGATATAATTGAGCACACGTAGTCTTTTATTTTTATATATAACGATTTTTGCTGGCCATTTCACAAAAATAGCCCGTTCCTTTTTCCCGAATCGTAGTAGAATAACCTACAAATGATTTATATACAAAATTTTGTTAAATTTGGTATATAAATCACTTGTAGGTTATTGAAATATTATACTCCAAATTTTGTTAAATTTGGTTCATTAGTTTTTAGCTAGAGTGGATAAAGGCAATTTCTGCGGCCATTTCGCAAAGAAGGCAGATTCTTTTATTACGAATCGTACTATAATCTAATGAACATCAGGATTTCCCACAAAAAACATACCTACCAAATTGTATGAAATTCGGTCCATTAGTTTTTCAATTAGAGTGGATGTATTATCCACACAGACACACAGAAACATACACAGATACACCCTTACACACACAGACGTCTTCCTAAAAGTAGTTTTTTCGTGTTCTAGAAGTCCCAAAACGTGTAGATCCTTTGAAAATTCGAGTTCCGATCTTCGGCACGATTCCAATACTTTGAGTACATACACATACACATATATATTATCTGTGTATCTAAATTCCGTGCCTATACAATTACAATAGTTGTGATTTTAAATGATCCCTAAACTTTTATTATTTCTTCAAGGAAGCCTAATTTTAACATATGCAGAATGCAAATATCTCAAGCGATTGTAAGATGAATTACATAAGAATTGCTGAATTTTTTTCACACAAAATTATTTAGCTCTGGAGTCTGGAATACAAGTTATATGAATGAAATATTCATTGATTTTGCATAAAGAATCAGATGATTTATATTTCGATACAGTTTTAAATATTTAAGTATAATAAATTACTGTAGTACTGTGATAATGTAAAAGATATTACCACTGAATGAATCACATTTTAGAAATTTTTAAATGAAATTACATTTCAGTTGGAAAGTGTTTCATAATCAATGCTTATGCATGATTGATCTTTCTTGTTTTTTTATTTTCCTGTTAATTTCATGATATCTTATATTAAATAAATAGAAAATAATGAAATATCTTATTGTCTATAGTATGATAGATACTGGAACATAACAACACGTTACTTCGTAGTTACAGAACTGGATAACAGAGGCAGATTATGGGGCAGTTGTAGTAGTCTTGTGCAGAATGAGCTAAATTTTAAAGAAATTTTTAGCCGGCTGCGTGGTAGGGCTGAATTTATCGGTTTCTATAGAAATTCCCATCCAAATGGTTGCTCAAGTCCTCAGGGCGAGCCGGACGGTCTGGGTCTTCAACATACAAATTTCCTCCCTACCATTGCAGATATCGACTATTTCATGCTGATGAACGCATAAGGACAAAACTGGTCCATGGTTGCTGTTATACTTGCAATGCAAGCGTATAATCCTTCATTACATATTTTTACTTTTTCAAACTATGTTAGAATAAAATTGTTTTCCGAATATTTTTCAATTCAGGTAATTGACGGAATTACACATTTTGACTAACTCACGGTATTTTGAATATTTCTAAGCAATACGACATATTTGGAGGAAGAAACTGGATAATGGGTATATGTTATTCAAATAATTTTCATGGAAGCAAAATGTCCGAAATTGTCACGAACGCTATAGTTACATAATCCGCTAATAGGGGACGTCTCCAAAAATTGGAATCCTGCCAAGTTTTGAGCCATTTAGGGTTCATTAGGATTGATATATTTGACAACTGAACCGGCAGCAAGAAAACTTACTATGTGACGCAATTTTCAGAATTTCTGCTTCCGAAGTGCATTATACTAAGCATCCTGGTCCACATTCAGAAAAATATTTTTAACACTTTACAACATAGTTGAAAAGTGTTTATGAGTTTGTTCATTCTGTCTGTCTGTCTGTCAGCACGATAAATGCCGTAAAAATGACTTTATCAAAATGAAATTTTAGTATGTTGTTCAGACGGTCTGTGGAACCTAGGGGAATATAAATAAATAATATCACCCAATTATTTTTTTATTGAACCCGGGTTGAAAAAATGAAATACATTGAACCCTATGGGACCTAATTTTTCAAACATTTTTAAAGCAAATTTGAAATTCACGGATCGCTTCGAAATTTTTAAGAAATATTCACATTATCCCATAAAATATATAAAAAATTTTCAATAAAATATATTAAGTAGTTTTTTCATTAAAAATTATTTAATATAGGGAAAAAAACAAATTCAATTAAATTCTGACTTTTGGGCATCCTCCAGAAAGAAAAAAGTAATATATTATATAATAAATATCTTTCCAAAAGCTTAACTGTTTTGTATATGAGAAACGCTTCACATTTTAAAATAAATTTGGTAGATAACAATATTTTAAATTTTTTTTAATTTTATTACTCTTCAAGATATACTTATTTGATGGCATTTTTAATGCACTTTCCTACGTCCTAGAGAGTTAAAATTTGGTACACAGCTTAAATTTGCAGAACCTTTTATTCTACAATAATTTGGTGGATCTTTAAATATAGATTCTACATTTTGTTCGAAATGGCCTGGAAATAATTCCCGTTCACTTCTATAAATTGTTGTAATATTGTTAAAAATTCTGATGTGGACAGCACATGTCTTTCTCTGCAGACTCATATTCACGTTCTTTTTATTTCTTCAATAATAATTTGAGTTTATCTGCACAAAATAACAGCCATAAGTATTTTAAATGACATTGAATTTGCACTTTAAACTTAAATTTGGTTCTCATTTGATAGCTGGACATATTGTCAAAGGTGGGGTAGCGAAAACGCGAAAAAACTAGAATATCTCAAGAACGGCTAGTCCTAGAGTAATGGGGTTAGTATTATTCTTTTTGTTGTCATAAATCACGTATAAAATAGGAATTTAATTGATATACTTGAGCACACGTAGTCCTTTATTTTTATATTTAACGATTTTTGCGGGCCATTTCGAAAAAATAGCCCGTTCTTTTTTCCCGAATCGTACTAGAATAACCTACAAATGATTTATATACCAAATTTTGTTAAATTTGGTATATAAATCGCTTGTAGGTTATTGAAATATTATACACCAAATTTTATTAAATTTGTTCCATTAGTTTTTAGCTAGAGTGGATAAAGGCAATTTCTGCCGGCCATTTCGCAAAGAAGGCAGATTCTTTTATTACGAATCGTACTATAATCTAATGAACATCAGGATTTCCCACAAAAAAACATACCTACCAAATTTTATGAAATTCGGTCCATTAGTTTTTCAATTAGAGTAGATGTAATATCCTGACAGACAGACAGAAACATAAACAAATACACACAGACGTCTTCCTAAAAATAGTTTTTCGTGTTCTAGAAGTCCCAAAACGTGTAGATCCTTCAAAAATTCGAGTTCTGATCTTCGGCACGATTCCAATACTTTGAATACATACACACACATATTATCTGTATATCTGTGTATTATCTGCGTATCTAAATTCCGTGCCTATGCAATTACAATAGTTGTGATTTTAAAAGATCCCTAAACTTTTATTATTTCTTCAACGAATCCTAATTTTAACTTATGCAGAATGCAAATATCTCAAGCGATTGTAAGGTGAGTTACATAAGAATTGCTGAATTTTTTTCACACAAAATTATTTAGCTCTGGAGTCTGGAATACAAGTTATATAAATGAAATATTCATTGATTTTGCATAGAGAATCAGATGATTTATATTTCGATACAGTTTTCAATATTTAAGTATAATAAATTACTGTAGTACTGTGATAATGTAAAAGATATCACCACTGAATGTACCACATTTTAGAAACTTTTAAATGAAATTGCATTTCAGTTGGAAAGTGTTTCATAATCAATGCTTATGTATGATTGATCTTTCTTGTTAGAATTCAATTTTAAAATATTAAACACCCATATTACAACATTTCAGATGTAATTAAAATATATTTCACCCTTTAGCGCCTTCAAGTGCCATCAGACAGTCTTTCATGACTGTTTTGACAGGGGGGGGGGGAGGGACAATGAAACTTTAGGGGGGAGCAAGTTTTCTAATTGCCCTATATAAATATATCTAAATGATGTCACATAAATAGAAACTAAGTTAATATAAAATGTCTCCGAGGTGGGCGGCGAATAATTATCGAAGGGGAGGGTTTCGCTCCCTCCCCTGGTTGGATGCCTGAAGTGCCATACACCCATCATCAGAAGGCAAAAGAATATTTATTATTAAGATCAGATGATGGAAAAGCAATAGCCGGGGGGGGGGGGGGGTGCTTCCGGGGGGATCATCTAGACATTGATTTCTCTTTAAAAATATAAATATGTGAAATTAATTTTAGCGCGAATTAATTAAAAAGTGTATAAAATATATCCCCCTAAGTTATAGATTAGAATTACAGAGATTATTAGAATAGTCACAAAATTTTGTTATTTTTGTGACTTCTCTATGTGTTATTTTTTATAAACAATTTATATTAGGAGTAATATTTTATAACCATTTAGTTAATATTTAATGCAATAAGGAATTTATATACAGTACAAAAATTGCATATAGAAATTATATTGCCAATATTATATTATACAAATATTGCATCATATCAGTAACAAGTATATAATTAAATCTAACACTTGCTCGGGGGGGGGGGGAGGAGGGGGTATTTCATTTGAAAGTCTTCAATGGCACCTTCATATAAGAATGTATATAGATATATTGCTTCAAAATAAAAAGTCTTTCATTTTGGGAGAATATCATGTTCTTCGATTGATAAAAAGACGTCTGTAATTATCGTTTGACGTATTAAATTATACTCCATACTTGTATGCGACAAGCATCAGCACTGAGCGATAAGCGGAATTCGTGGCTAAATATAACGTGCTTCTAATCAGACGATGTCCAAACTGATCGATTTCGGGCACCAAACTAGACGGCTCTGTCTATGTTCAGGAATCGGTGGTCGGCGCCTTAATGGACGTTGACATCTAATCCCACCTTCTGCCAGTCGCATCCAAATAGTTTTCCTTGATACAGGATGCATGGAAGATGCAAATGCCTTCGAATGGTTAATAGCGACGCTATTGGTGTGTAAGTGACTCCTCTCCAGACTGCACGATCCTCTCAAGCAGTAGTCTGTCTGCTGCGTCCCTAGACTCTGCAACAGTTGCATGTTCTTTCTCTGATCCACTGTTGCCAACATCGAATAACTGCCATATAGCTGCGACCGAGATGGGGATTAATACGTCTGCTAGACTAACCAACTTCTCTTTGACCTAACTCTAAATCTCAGAATTGCTAGTAGCGCTGTCGAGTACGTCTCAAACACAAGTTCCAATTACCCGTAAGTTAGATATAATCGGCCGTTTTAAATGCGCATTGCTATCCCTATAGCATCACTGGCGCTGGCAGTTTATTCATATAAACGACTCTTAAAACGACTTTTGCATGCCGAGTTTCATAGCTGCAGCTCAAAATACCTTTTCATAATTGAATGAGTGTGTATCATGAGATAAAATAAACAATTTAGTAGATATTGAGTTAAGTATATATTTAGTGCTAATAATTCATTTGATTTTAGCAGAATAATTTGTGAAAGCATTCCATATTCATTATATTTTTATAAATTTTACAGAAATTAACCCTGGAAGTATAAGCTTCTAAATATATTTCTTGCTGTTTTTCAGAATGAATAAAATGTCACTTCCCTTATTGTTCTTTTCTATGCTTTTTCTTCAAAATGCAGAAAGCATAACCCTCCCCCCCCTCAACAAAATCAGAAAACTAAATGATCGAAAACTTCTTGTAAAGTTACATGCTTTTCAAAAAGCTGTGTGGAACGAATATTATATTTCATTTTCAAATTAATTAAAAAGAAAAAAAACCCGAAAAAATTTCCGGAAAAACATACAGAAGATTATCTGTTTCCGGAAAATCTTCCGACCAGCATCTCTATATATATATCGTTTCCGGTTACGCCATCTCTTTGATCTGAATTTCATGAATGGATTTCGGTGCCGGCAATATATCATATACATGGGCGCCCATAGGGGATGGCAATTCAAGGTCACAAAGGCGGATATAAGGCTAGTCGATGTAGTGTATCTTATCCTTGAGTTTTCACTTTCCTGGAAAAAGCTGTATATGTGCCCATGACCATGTGCCATTATGCAAATTTATTGCATAACTAATTTTGGCGCCTGTCAAAGACATGAAAATTAAAACTCTTAAAAGTTAATTTGCAACATTTTTCAATAATTTTTATTTTGACTACAATATACAACGTTTAACGTCGAAAATAGTTGTCTATATAGAGAATTTGCTCGATCAGATTCTACAACGCAGTTCATGCAATTAAAGTTTCAGTCTTCTAAGTTCACGGAAGGTTTCTGGAGGTTTGGAAATAATGAAAAAAAAAGGAAATTTATTTTTATCCTTGAAGGCCCGTGGTCGATACTATGTGTGCAAAAAGTCAGCCTGTGAGGTCACGGGGGTGGGGGGAGGCATAGGATTCTATAGAAAAATATTTTAGAAAAAAACGATTTCCTTCACCCCCAGAGGGAAAATCGAAAATACGGCTCCGTTAGGTTCTGTCCCGTGGTCGATACTATAACTGTACAATAATTCAGCTTTCTAGGGCACCGGGGGGATGATTCTGCAGCTTCTGGACAAACAATATCACTTTAGACAACTTTTTATTTAGATGATACAGAAAAATGTAGTACCGTTACGTACGTGTATAAGTAATCTACATTAAGTAATAAAATAAAAATAATAATTTGAATAGCTACATTAAGTAATAAGTTGCATAAGCTAATCTACATTTATTTTAAATATGTAAATTATTCTGAAGAAACATTAAGTACCTAGTGTGTTTCTCCGGATACAAGAGTTTTCAGGCCAACCCTTTAAAGTATACACCCTTGCAGTATTCCAGATGCCTAATTATATCGCCCCGGAATCCATTATCGTCTGTTCAATGCGGAAATCAACGCAAAGGGTCCCGAATCATCTATTCTAGAAATTCAAATCCTCAACTCATTCCGGTTGCACCACCTCTTTAATCTGAATTTCATGGACGGAATCCGATGCAGACAATATGTCATTGTGAATAGCAGATGGAATACCAATATTGCAATATCTCTTAACAATGGAGTAATAAAAAGCTGGATTACAGCCTGTTCTTTAGCGACGTACAAACGTCTGTTTTGTTTATAAGATATGGGTTAATCAGGTGAATAATTCTCAGTTTGTTAGATGCTATAAAAAATTAATTAGGATGATCTCCCTTCTGTGAAACTGATTGGTAGTAATCTGATGATGAAAAGTTCACTGCTGATAGACGATAAGATTTGAGGATTGGCATTAATCGTCCTCAAGTAATTTTTATTACATCGTTATTAAATTGTTTAAATTATTCTACAGCATTTGCTTAAATTATTTTACAGTTACGCTTAACTACGATAATGGAATAATTCGGACACCAGAAATTCTGACATCTCTTTCATCTGTTCCTCTATCGCTTTTCTAGTCACTGCCATGCACGATTGTCAAGCTTCCAGAAACCCCACTCCTGACACCAATTTGTTACGAACGTATCCCCTGCAATCGTTGGATGTACTCTCAGGAGGATACAAGAATGAGTCCAAATTTCTGGATAACTGGAGATTTTTGTTTTAAAGCACTGATAAGCGTAACAGCTAATATCTGGATAACTCTTTTACAAGGATCACTAAACGACTGGCATGTCTCCAAAAATATTCGATATTTCGCCAAATCTGGTAACCTTGCAAATTATGAAAACCCTGTAAATTGATACAATAAAACAGCAATTAATGCTCAGCAAATCCCCCCCCCAAGAAACAAATGCTATTCTTAAACACTGGCGTGCATCACAATCCAATTTAACTCATATCCCGCTAACTTCTTCCCAACTGAGCGATGGCTCATCCCTTTTATATACTCTCCTTAGAACTTTTTAGAAAAGGCTCGTATCTCCAAAAATATTTTATATTTCGCCAAATCTGGTAACCTTGCAAATTATGACAACCCTGTAGATTATGGCAACCCTATATTCACGTAATAGGAATGTTTGCCTATAGCGTAATTTCCCCTCCTCTGGGTTGGAAAAACCTCCCTGAAAGCATTTTACATGTTCGTAGCAGTACCCATGTTTGTCACATTGAACCATGAGTCCCAGTGCTAGATTCTGATACGCCCCTTCGCCAAGATTAGATTCTGATAGAAAGTTAGATTTTGATCCTCTTCAATCAAAATGTGGATTTCACTTGCTATATAAAATATATAGGTTAAATGGGGAATTCCATAAATACGAGAATATTGGTAGTATCAAACATTAAAAATTTTAATTTCGTTTTAAAAATATTTTAAAAAATCACTAAAATACTTCAAAGGTTACTTAATTATAATAAAACACCCGCATAGTTTAAATGTTTGTATTTTCTTGTATTTTTGTACTTGTAGTTTTCTAGAGTCATTTTAATGTCATTTACGAACCCGTGAATGACATACATAATTTGCAAATAATGTACAGCCTAAATTATTATACTAATTTTTCATCAAAGCAGCAGGTTGTTATAATTGTTCTTAATACAAGATGGGGGAAAAATAGTAAGCTTAAAATTACTTAACTGGAATATATAAGTGTTTTTCCGCATAAAATTGGGGAATGTGGTTGACGGGAGAAATTGAGCATGTGGCAGAAAAATATAGATTTTGTGGTTCTCAAAAAAACTATCCTGAAGCTCCTTAGGCTTAACTTAATTCAATTACCTTCAACTGGAAGGTTTATAAAAATGCATAATCAAAATTTATTTATATTAAAATGTTACCTGCTTTTTATATGTTAATAAAAAGAATAAAACCACTTAATGTTCAAAATGAAATTAAAGTCCGTAGCTAAGTACAAAATCCTTCAAAAACAGCCAAAGCAACCCCATTCTATAATAACAAATTGTAATGGTTATTTTTTTACCAAGGTTTCTAAAAATTGCCTTTCTTGGAGGAAAAAAAAATCCCTACATTTCAGCCATGCAAATGGCCAAGAATCCTTGGGCCAAACTATGAGTTCAATTTTTAGGGTAATACTTTTATTTAATTTAATTTTAACGTGCTTAAACATTTTTCCCACATGCATATTCATTGGTAAAAAATTGTAAAGAAACAACTATTTGTTTTTAAAATAAATCCACCTGAATGTGCAAATCATTGGTATAGGGCAAACATGTGGATGGCACTTTAATTACATTTATTTTCTGTGATATCACAATTTGAGTTTTGGATTATTAGACGGCTACAATTATAGTACAAAAGAAACGAAACAATATTTAAAACAAAGTTTTTAAAAAATCTCCAAAATTAAAATGGTATCACTATAGAGCTCAAATATTTCCATTTTTGTAGAATCATGTATATACATTAAATAAAGTTACATCCATTTATATAAATTAATCCAGTAAATGAAAATTAATCCAGTAAATAATCCAATAAATAAACGTTTACCAATAATAGCAATGCATATTATATTTGTCTTGCAGGTGTCATGAAATATATATATATTTTAAATGTTGCATTAATTTTGCAAAGTCCTTATTTGATCAATTTAACTATTGGCCTATATTAATCCAACACTGATACAGTTTCTTTATATGGTATCTATAAATGCACCATATAATGAAATCAATTTATCAAAATTAATTTCTTAGCTAAATGCCGTCTGTATTTATGACTAATCTTTTCCTCTTAACTAATCTAGTTCTCCAGTATTGTAATTTTCATGTTATGTAGTACTGGGTTATTTCATATGAAATAATGAACATGGAACGTGCTGTGGTCTTAAAATGACGTCTTGCATTTATAGTTTTTTCCACACGCTTTTTTTACGTTTCTCTCCACATAAATGTTTCATGTAATGTTCTCCTTAAACACAAAATCAAAGTTTCAGTAGCGCATATATCAAGCGCACATAAGCACACCAATTGCATGGAAAATCATCAATTTATTTTAATCGTTCGAATTAGATTCATATATTAAACAAGAAACATGTTATATATGTAGAAACTAGTTATTATCATCCTTTTACCAGTAAGCCAGTTCTCGCTGGCAATGCAGAATACCTCTCTTAGCAAAACAAAAGCTCAGGAAACAGGCATTACTTAACAATAGCCCCATTGTGTTTAAAACGAAGATGAAGAAGATGGCCCAACAATCGTTCAATATCCATCCGAACACCAAAATGGCGAAAGTTGGCCGAAGATTCAGATGATGTCCCTTGAGAGAGAAAATGGTAAAAGAAAAATCTACCCCCATTGTTTGTAAAAAGAAAAAAGGGAAAATAGTCAGTAAATACCCTATGATCTCAGAAACTAAGCAAGAAAGTAGTCTTTTGTTTTTTACATATTGATGGATAATGTATGGTTACTATGTGATGGCGAAAAGTCATAGGTCTTTGTTTTTTAAGAAGTTTATCGCCCGGGATCTTGTAGAAAGTAAGAAAGTAACAGCTTTTGTCCGTGCACCCGGTGTTTTTCTTGTGGATAATTATTTTAATGACAGACTGTTCAAGGGTTTTTGTTTTTTGAAGGTTTTAGTAATAGATGTTCACACGTTAGAGCCATGGAAAAAAATACACACATTCTTCCGGGTTAAAACCAAATAACAGAATGCCATTTTTTTGTTGTAACATTACCTACTATATACAAAGCCATATAGCCTTAATGCAGTGGGATGAAGTTATATATCGCGTTTTAGTGGATGTATTGATGGATGATGTTTGGTTACTTTAATGGTGAGAAGTCATACTTCTTTGTCTTTATGTAGCTTATCGTCCAAAATCTTGTCGATAGTAACAGCTTTTGTCTGTGCACTCTATGTTTTTCTTGTGGACAATTATTTTAATGGCATGGTGTTCAAGGGTGTTTGGTTCTTGAAGGTTGTAGTATAATAGAATTTCACACGTTGGGAAATTTGCATTCTTCTTGGTGGAAGCCAGGAAAATTCCTTTTTTGTTCTTACCTTTTATTCTATACATAAATAAAACATAACTTGATGCAGTGTCATGAGGTCAATTATCACGCTTTGGAAGATGTATTTAGGGTATTTCAGCATAATTCACCTCGCTTTTCCGGCTTCGGCAATTAGTTTTAGGCACATATATCTAATTTAAAGGTTTGTTAAAATTAAATTCAAAATTATTTTATATAAATTTTTCTAGCGGATTTCGCATTAGGTGTTACGAAAATTCGTATAAGAGTTCTTCTTCTTCCCCAGATAAAATTTGCGGTTTTCTTTTTCAACCAGAATGATGCTTTTAAATTTGTGGAGTGGCCGTTTCCCAACAAGTAAGTGCTCTGTAACGCCTTCAAGTTTCATTTCCGACGAAAAATGTTTGGTTTGGTGTGTACAACCACCTCGTAAAGTTTGGCTCATCTTTTTTTAATCACCCTGTATATATATTTACAAAGTTCTATTGTTTTCGAGGAATTTTCTTGTAAAAGATATAAAATTTTTCGTTTCTAATGTTTGTAATACATATATCTCGAAAATTAAAAGTGCTAACTATAAACAGTGAGCAAGTAGTTTATTGCCCTTTGATATCCCTACAAGGATATATAATTGGATTTCAGATACATTTTTAGTTTTTGAAATAGTGTGGTTATTATTTTGATACATTAATAATTTGAATTATATTTTGAAAAGGTGATCCTAATTTTGATATTTTAATATTTTTAACTGTTTTAAACCGCTCACAAAACCATCCACCAATTAATTTGGAAGACGGCTTATACTTTTTTATACTTGTATATACTTTTTCATACTTTGTGGGTTTTTTCCCCCCATGAAGTAGTTTTCTTTGTAAAATATTCATCTTCGCTGCAAAGCTGTATGTTTTCAATTATTAAAAACTGCTTTTAAGATAACACTAAAAGGGCCCACAACGTTAGAAATTTCAAACATATTTTATTTAATTTATATAAAACTTACATAAACATGGAAAATCCATTATATTTATCTATCAAAACATTATATATGGCAGTCAATTACAAAGTTATAGAACGTTGCAAAATGAATACAAAGCATTTATGCCCCCCCCCCCTCACAAAGAATGCAAAATAATCCTAAAAACCAGTGTATGCAATCTAATTCTCGCCCCCAAATCGCACATTAGACAATGCATCAGATAAAATTGACTTCATTATACATAAAATACAAAATGTTCGGCATCAGCTACGATGCATACTTTGCACACGTATAATAAGATATTTTTTCGTGTTTTCCAATCTCTCCCTGTTTGTACTGTTACATGCACATTAATAAAATTGTCTGTTTTAAATTTATTATCTCTTTTAAATTTTAGAGAGATATTTTCTATCCTTTGTGGGGGAAGGGGGGCGATGAAATATTTAATACTAATTTTACAACGATCTACAAATTTGTAATTGATATTTTATCCCTTCCTTAACAAGAAGCGAGATAGTCTCCCGTTCCCCACATTTCATGGAAAATAAAGATATATATTTATCTAAATACGAATGTATATAAAATGTTATTTCTGATTTCCTATACGGATAAAGAAGAGTTTAAAATCAGATGGCATATTAACCCAGTAAAAATTGTCCCCAATTTATTAAATAGTTGTTAGCAGCTTTGTTTAACGCTCTTAGTAGCTTATCTGACAAAGTGTGATTTAAAAATGGCTGAACAGTAATTTATCTAACTTACTGTACGTCTGTCATTGATAAGAATTAATTATAGCTTAGAGACAAAATCTCAGTGATGCGAAGTTAATAGTATTCTCTAATGAGGTATAATTGATTGTCCATTGTGATTTGTTTTAGAGTAGGTTAAGGGAAAAAAATATTTGTAACTCTTGTAATAGACAGCTATTTGTTTCCGATCATAAAGCACAATGAAATCAAATGAATGAAATGTATAATTTTAATTAAATTAATTTGATTATTTTAATTTTAAAATTATAATGTTGGTGGATTTTTTATTGCACTTCCAGGTTTCATATAGATTTTAAAAATATAAACTATATTCAATTAGGAAAAATCGAGAATTTCAATACTGCCTTTATTACAGACAAACATTCGTTAATATTTTGATCTAAAATGCACCGTCTTCATTGCAGCAAATATCTGGACTGGTTTCTTACTTGTTAGTGCATTTCAGCTTTGAATAAATGATAACAGCATTTGCTACAAGAAAACTTGTATTACGGCACAAATTTTCGAATATTTATAGGCTTTCAAGTCAGTCATACAACTTGCTTAAGCCAGTGGTATTGTAGTTGCTGCCAGCTATACATTTAGAGAATGATCTCCGACTTTTGATCGAATCTCAGTCGTACTAATGATTTCTCTGTGGTATGAGTGTCACATCTTTAAAGATTGATCACCGATTGGACATCGAATTTAGTCATACAACCAACTTTAAGACAGTAGTATGACTATCATAACCGGCTTTAAGTTTAATGATTGGTTATTGATGTCAGTCAAACCACTGACTTCAGTCAACTGTCTGATTGTGTCAGCCATCTTCATATTTAGAGATTGAGCCCCAATTGGAGATGGAACCAGAGTCATATCATTGATTTTGAGTTAGCAGTATGACTATTGCAGCCGGCTTAAAATTCAAATAAAACTGAAAGAAATTCATTAAAAACAGAATGCAACACAAAGAGACGAACGTAGACCGGTTTCGAAGCAAGATTACCGCCTTCTTCACCTGGACACGCAAGAAGCGCAACCACCTTCACTCGTGAGGGTTAGATCGGCGAGTGAAGTGAGAACAATAAACGTGACTGAAGTATGGAAAGGGGGTGGCCAACTGCGAGAGAAGAAAAAGTTAAAAACCAGGGAGGGAAAATAGGAAACAATGAATGAACGGGAAAATTCCAGAGGAAAGTAGTAAACATACATCAAATGGTTAAAAAAACTTGTTGAATAAGTAGAATTACGAAAATAAGAAGCCCATTAAATTAAAAGTAGCAACTATTCGGTTTCAGAAACTGCATGTGTCGATTAAACCAACGTTTAAAATAACAACTGATTTTAAACAAATACGAAAATAAGTACAACAGAAAATAGTTTTGGAAGACAAAAAAGTGAATATCAGCAACAATACCTTCGGAAAAACAAAACTGCAGGAAAAGGATGAAAATTACAGAAATAAGAAGGAAGACGACTAAAACGAAAAATTATGTCAGAGATTTCCAACCAGAAGCGAAGAAAGAACATTATTTTTAAGGGTGTTTGACTGAGAAACTTTCTAGGAAGTCCAATTCAAAAATGGAATTAAGAGTAAAAATAATTACAGCTTCCGAAATATTAAACATATGAGTAGGATCGCAAAAATGCTCAGAAATTGCAGAGTTGGAAACTTTTTGTTTAGAAACATGGCTAATGTGTGCTTAAATACGAAATTTAAGATTATTTTTGTTTGACTTACAAAATCAAGACCTCATTTACATGGAATGTGATAAACACTCCAGGAATAGGGTCTTTTAGAGGATGGAAATGAATTTTGTCCAGAGGTTTAAAGACCTGTGAGAAAATATTGGATATTTTATAGTCAGCAGATGATTAAAAAAGTGAAACGATAGAAATACGCGGACAAATCTCTTGCGTTGAAGGTTAGAAACTAATTCTATCTTGATAAATTCATACAACGCCTTGTTAATAATATTAGTTGCATAAATTCAAAATTCAAATCCCCATTGTGTTCCAGTCTGTCTCGGAACTGCTCCGGCCATCCAAACAGTTACATTACACCTTCCGGTAATCGGACGATCTGTGTTGGAAGAAGCTTCAAGTTTAAAGGTTGAGTTCCGATTGGTCATTGAATCTCAGATAAACCAATGGTTTAGTGGCATGAATTTTACACCCAGATTCAAATTTAAAGATGGAGCACCAATTATGTCCAATTTTCTCCAGTAATGTCAGTGTGTATGTGCGTATCTGTAAGTCTGTGGCGCAAAATCTCACAAACAAATGGTTGGTTTCCCATTCAATTTTGTACGATTATCACAATCTGTGAATACTGAAACTGTTGATTGTAAATAAGATCGAAGATTCGGAAGATCGCCCGCTTAAATGCTCGAAAAATAAGGATTTATATATATATATATATATATATATATATATATATATATATATATATATATATATATATATTATATATATATATATATACGTGTGTGTGTGTTTGTGTTTTTTTGTGTGTATATATATGTATATATATACAGGGTGTCCCAAAAGCACTGACATATATATATATATATGCATATATATACACATACACACACACACACACATATATATATATATATATATATATATATATATATATATATATATATATATATATAGGGTGTCCCAAAACATTGATCTCTGCTTTTATTCCTTAAATATTGATCTTAGACATATATAATAAATTACAAAGTTGAGTAAAAAAAAGTACAGAATTTTATTAAATTGATTAAAATTTTCGAGGGAATTACATTTTAAGAAATACAAAATTTAAATTTTTATACGGACCCCGTACAAAAACATTTCCAATGAGTAAAATGTGCCCCATACACTAATAAGGTGATGTACCAAACTTCAGCATTTTATCATAAAAAATCTCAGAGATACAAAAAGACAAAAATACTGACTTAAACCACTCTTCGATGCATCGACATAGTTCTCAGAGGGGAAAAATCATGTCGGCGAATCGCGTTTCAGGGGCATACACAAATTACGAAAGAAAACAATGATTACATGAATCAATAATAATTTTGCTATTTATTGGTACAAAAGTATCAATATTGTGTAGAAATAATAACTTTACCCAAAAATTCAAAGCGTTTTCAAAATGTTTTTCATCCATGCCAATACAGAGCTGCATTCGCCTGCTAACACTTCTCCGCACTCGATCAAGTTCTTATTCGGTGATGTCACGATAACCATCTTGAATGCATTGTTGCAACTCTGCTTCATTTAACAGAGGTGACAGATAAACTGTTGTGCGTGAAGGACCCACAAATAAAAATACATAGGCGTTAAATCAGGCGATCTAGGGAGAAATTCAACTGGCCCATGCAAACCAATCCACTTGTCTGGAAACTCGTTATTTAACCAGTGTTTCACAACTGCAGTACGGTGAGCTGGAGATCCGTCCTGTTGAAGCCATACATGTGGAAGTACTGTTAGGAGCAGTTCGTCCATAACATTAGGAATAACCGCATTTAGAATCTCATTAACATATCTGTCACCCGTCAACGAACCATCATACAGTATGGGTCCAAGCAAACGGTTTCTGAAAACACTACACCATACAGTCACAGAAAATGGCTTGTGATGATGAATATCAAGTACCACGAATGAATTTGTGTCAGACCAGAAATGCTCATTTTGAGGTTTATACATCCATCTTGTTTAAAACAGCATTCGTCAGTCCAAATTACGTTTCTCAGGAAAGTGGGATTTGTATGTTCTTGATTTAAAGCACAATTACAAAAATCTAGACGATGTTGATAATCTGTTAGCTCCTGTCCTTGAACACCATGAATGTTGAACGGATGCCATTTATTTAGTCTCAGTATTCTCCACACTGTTGCACGAGGTACGTTAATTTCTGAAACAGCGGTACGTACACTACTATGTGGATGACTGCAAAAGTAAGCCAAAATATCAATTTCTACATCAGTTGAGTGAAGTCTGGGCCTGCCTAGTCCACCTACATGATGTACGCTTCCTCTTTCACGCACTCGTTGCACCAATCGGGAAATAAATCTCCCAGAAAGATGTTGAGAATTTCGAAAAGTACGTTGATATTCCCGTGCAGTTTCATTAGTATTGCGATTGCATAAACTGTATAGCATAAAATGGAATCGTCCAATTTATGTCAATCGTTTTCAAAGGAAAAATTACATAAGAAATGTCTATTTGCGTAACTTTATTAGAGGTTTTGATTTTTTGATGATTTTTTCAAAATTTCACTCGAAAATTTAGGGGAGTTCTGAACAATCGATTGTGTTTTAAAACAATAGTCTTCCAGTATTCATGGATTGTGATTTTTGTACCAAATTTTATTCAAATCGCTCCATTCGTTCATGAGATATCGTCTCCACAGTTTTACTGACACACACACACACACACACATACTTTCACACACACACACACAGACATCACCTCAAAAGATGTTCGAGTCGTGATCAGGGTTGCTTGAAACGTGCTCTCCCGTCGAAAACTCGAATTCGAATTTTCGACCCTGTCACTCTAATTTCCTTATACATTATGTATATAAGGAAAGTAAAGATGTCAGAGTTTAGCGTTCCCCAACTTCAAAATGATTGAGAACCACTGGTCTAGACTATGAGTGTAAGAAGATTCAGCCTTCTAGCTCACCTCTGGAAACTTCTGAAGGGTTTATTAAGACAAAAATATTTCATCCCCCCCCCAGTGACATAGCAATAGGGGAGCAAAAGCAAGGGACACTTAAGGCCTCAGGGCTGTGGGAAAATCCTCAGGCGGAACGTCAGAACTATATATCCCATTCAGTATGATTCCCATTCAATTTGAACCTGCATATTAAAACCTATTTATTTATGAAAAATGATATAAAACTACCAATGATGATTAAAAACTTCGCAGAAATGTTAATTAATAAATTTAAATCGTCGGTAAGCGGTTTTTACATATGTTTATTCTGTATTAGTGCTATTTTTCACTCTGCTGGTCACCGTAGCCTCTGTTGGAAGGTCATTAAACCTTATTAAAACCTATAAAAGACTACAAATAAAATTTTATTGAACAATCGTGATTAAGTGATTTAGCCCTTCTGATAATTAAAAATATTGAGTTTAGACAAAGGAATATGACGGAACTAAGTTTGCTGCAGAAAGGACTCTAAAACTTTTACTTATTGTACTTTCTCTCAAATGTTTTATTAGCATATTTATGTAATACAAATTTCGTTATTTCTTCCATATAATAAATGCATGCATCAGTTATAAATTCAACTGGGTTTGCGCCTGTTGAAAAGTGTATTCCAAACAAATAAATAAATTATATTATAATATAATGCATTAAAAAAAATTCAACTAGACAAGAGGAACACTCAAAATAATTTTGTAATAACTAGAACCCAACTTTAAATATTGCTGAAAACTGTCGTATGATTGTTTCCTAAGCATAGATTTTAGCTAAAATGGGTAGCTCTTGATGTCGTCCAACTTGTGTAGAAAACTTATCAAGTCTTTCAATTGTAAGCATACAACATTTTATTTGCAAAGTAATTTACGCTGTGTTCTACCTATTTAATTAAGCTTCTGCGCATAGTAACATTCTGAAAATACTAGAATCCAAGATTATTTACTCCACAATTGTTTATTCCAACATTTATATGCATTTTTTTCTTCAGTGGTAAATAGATTAGCATTACGAATTAAGTGTTTTCTCAATAGTAACTTTAAATTTTGAAAATCTGGTAACACACATCAAGAAGACGATATTTTTACAACCAACTAGCAACAGCTAATATAAATATTAAAACAACGTATCAAGAATGGACGTTTATAAAATGCCTCCCAGAAAAGTCTGTCGTGGTTGGGTACAAAAATAAAATAATAATAGGGCGCATCATCCTAGTATAATGGGAATAGTTTTAGTTATTTTATTCTAAAAAATTACAAAAGAAAATAAACGTTTGCTTACGAATATAACTTATTTATTTTTTATTTTTTCGATATTCGCAACTCAAAAACTATCAGACAGTTACACTATAAATTTTTACAATTTGTTCCACTATGAGTTGATATTGTGCTAATTTAATTTTAAATCAAATCAAAAAGTAAAGGTGTTATTTTTCTTTGAAATGGTCCGAAAAATATCGGAAGCAATTTAATTGTTATTTTTAACTATTTTAATTAAATGTTTCTTTATGTAAATTTAATTTGCAAAGCGAGTTGAAAACGAACCGCGATGCAAAGATAAAACTGATCTTCAGGTATTTCCGTTTTATAGAGTTTTTGCGAGTTGGCGTTATTTCAAAAACGCGCCAATTTCATCAAATGGAAATGCAAATATATTAAGAACTGCATACTCGATGTATTTAAAGCTATGCTATCATCATTTCTTACATTACTTTGTGTGATAAAATTGTTATATCTCATTTCATAAGTTATGAGGGTCGAAATTAATTATCATCTGTAAGGTAGTTGAGAAAGAGTTTTAAATCAGTGCAAATTATCCTAACCGATAGAATCTTGTTTGATAGACCGGTAAATCTAACTTCACAACTGTATTCTTGTTTATATTACAGCTATAAACATTTATTGTCCTCATTATGTAATTTCTTCATTTCAGCTGAAATCTTTAGAACACTTGGAACCTCTGGCATCAACATGGAACAAAAATGTACGCACATTTTAAATTTCATGGAGATCGAGACTTTTCAATAAATTATTGAACTTG
Source organism: Amaurobius ferox (assembly GCA_951213105.1). NCBI lineage: Eukaryota > Metazoa > Arthropoda > Arachnida > Araneae > Amaurobiidae > Amaurobius > Amaurobius ferox. Next base: position 71,425,029 of record OX578153.1, on the reverse strand, counting down.
TTTGTATAATTTTCAAGAATTCTCCATTTGCGAATTCTTGAAGAACTGTTATTTACAACAAATGTAATTGTTCTGTATATTTGATACATTATTAATGAAAAACAAAAATATCTCGTCGAATATGATCACTATTTTATTATTGTAATCATAATACAGCAATAAATATATGTTACTGTCATAATACAGCAATAACTTTAAGTTACTGTCATATTTAATACAGCAATAACTTACAGCAATTACTTTAACAATAAAATCAGTTAGAAAAGTGAAAAAATTAAAAATAAATAAGGGATGAAATAGGGCAATTTTAATAAATGTGCTTAAAAATCTTGTTAATATATGAGAGCCATATTAAAAAGTTGCAAAATATAAACATTTCACATCTTCTAAAAGTCACATACTTTCTGACGTAAGTAATATTTACGGTCGAAATATCCGACTGAAATTGGAGCGTTACGCCAAATATAAATACTTTGGACGCTTATATCTCCGAACCTAATAAATAAAAATGTAAACACTTTACACTTATTGTAAATTGGGTACCATTTATGAATATTCAAAAATGATTTTACTATTTTGAATTATTTCTTTTTATTTGAAACAAAAACTATTTTTTTGTCCAGCGAATTATTTTATTTATGTTTACTTTCACTCAAATATCTTCTTATCTATAAAAGATAGATAGTAAGAGACAAAAAAGTTCAGTAGGAAATCCAGGAAAGACAGTTTCTAGATCAATATTTTGCATTTACAAAATTCTTATAGTTCTAAAGCAATTGTTTAGTTAAAGAAGTGTGGGAACCGTTTGAAAATAGAGATTAAGTTAAACTTTTAAATATTAAATTCATCAAGATTGACATGGCCGTTAATTCATATACTCTAGTGGGTTTAATATTTAATCGTACATTGGTAGTTGTGCCGCTATATAAAACCTTCCAATTATTTACCTTTCGTGTGAGTCCTGTAAAGGAATAATTAATTATTATAATACTCATTGACTGCACCTTTTAAACTTTAACAATAAAACATTTATTAACATCAAATCTAAATTATTTAATTACACCAATTATTCATATTATTAATTATATGCGTAACAATAATTATTCTCAATAATTATTGCTGCGGAGGGGACATATGTGACCAGTACTATTAAAATTACTATCATGTGTCTATGACCTGTGATTGTTAATGAGCACATACCTTCAAACCTGTCTTGAGCTTTGATCATATATCAAATGATTGCATCAGTTATTTGCACCGCCATAACTCTTTGGTGTGAAAGCCCCAGGCCGTCCGGCTCGTCCAGAGGACTTGGAGCAACAAAATGGACGACCGGATAACTCTTTGGTGTGTGGCTCCTTCTCGTACATCTGATTGCACTCCACCTTATATAGATCTAGCCAGTATTTTTGAAACATTTGCACAAGTCTTTAAGTCATGTTGTACAAGCTATATGTGCACAAGTTGCACAAATCTTTTCACGTCCTTCTTAAGTCAAATCTTCATAATTTCTTTTTTGAGTCTCGGGTCACAGGTTGTGGTTCCCTTGTTGGGGGGGGGGAGGAGGAAACTCCTCCTTTTCTTCCATTTGGCGCATTGAGTTTGGCGTAACAATCTTCTTTTTTTATTCGTTACTCCTTTAACCAATGGAACCATTTCACATCTCGTAAGGCCCAGCTCAGCCCCTCTATTATGGCCCCCTAAATTTATGTCTTCTGACCTTTAGGTTCACGGGGGGATAAAATTCGGTGCCAGCCAGACTACAAGTAGTGTTCGCCGTTTTGGCCACCATAAATTTATACATAAAACTATCTCATCAAATGTGAGATCTATTTCTGGTCTCACAAGAAGATTGAACATTTTTCTGCTTTTCAAGTTTGTAATGCTTGTATCTCGAAAACTAACAGTTCTAGCTGTAGTTTGTAACACTCTAGTAATAGTTTATAACACTCTAAAAACCTTACAAAATATATAATTGGATTTTAGATTGGATTCTTAGTTTTCAAAATATATTATGATTATAATTTCGGTATTTTAATATTTTGAACTATTTCAAAAAAGGTGCTTTTGATTTCGATACTTAAATATTTGAACTGCTTTGAAAACTCCCATAGAAGACAAATCATTCACAAAGAAAGATGCTATTCGAGCAAAACTTTTTTTTATATTAAGGCACAATTTTCCACAAAATTTGCCTTTACGTTTGTATTCTATAGTCAATACACTTGTCCTATATTATACAATCTATGATATTTAAAGAAAAAATGGTCTTGTGCTTAAGAAGTGTTTCAAGAAAGGGATACTGCGAAGTTTTTATAGAACAGCAGAAAAGGCATTGTTCAATCTCTTAATCACAGAACAGCATTTTAAATAGTTGTGTATTCTGATCGACCGATAAATACACTTTAACTTTCATTTAATTTAAGGAGACACAATTCCCCCAAAATCGTCAAAATATCAATTTATTTATTATTATTTTTTACTTTCTCAAACTACGACTGTGACATTTCTAAATATGTATGTGGAATGTCAAAACCGCATCCTTATTAGAATGTTATTAAAAATTTTCTGCAGGATGACGAAATAAAACAACGAAATGGAAACTTAAAATTGTTTTTCATCCATGTTCATTTTTTACCAAATTTCATGCGTTAAAAATGTTAAGGCTTATTTTGTAATTGTACGACAAGAGGTTTTAAATATTTTAAACATGTTCTTTATTGTGCATTTAATAAAAGTATGCATAGGATTAATTAAGATTTGCAATTAATCGGAAAAACAATAAGCCGTTCAACAACTAGCCGTAAACAACTTCCGTTCCACTTCTGGTTATTTTTCCCTTTCCAGTTCACCATTTTTACTTTCCTTATATACATAATGTATAAGGAAAGTATTGTGACGGGGTCGAAAATTCGATTTCGAGTTTTCGAGGGAGAGCACGTTTCAAGCATCTCTGATCACGAATCAAACATTTTTGAAGTGATGTCTGTGTGTGTGTGTGTCAGTGAGACTGTGGAGACGATAACTGAAGAACGAATGGACCGATTCGAACGAAATTTGGTACAAAAATCACAATCCGTAAACACTGGAAGCCTATTGTTTTTGTATGCAATCGAATGTTCAGGATCTCCCTAAATTTTCGAGTGAAATTTTGAAAAAATCGTCAAAAAATCAAAACTGCTAATAAAGTTACGCAAATAGACATTTCTTATGTAATTTTTCATTAGAAAGTGATTGATATAAATTTTAGAACGCTAACATGAACCGTTCTTGAGATATTGCACATTTTTCAAAAAAATTATCAAAAAGTTATATAAAATGAAAAAAAGAATATTTCCTATTGAGAAACATGTTCGCTTTTCATTCGTAATACCATGCGGTAAATTGGGTGACATCATTTTCGTGGATCTAGCTCGTTCTATTCATGAAAAAATATATTTTGAGTAATACTTTTGCATTTGAAAGCCAATAGTCATTTATCTGCTGTAAGCATAACTTATTTCGCCGCCCATAACGCTTGGCGAGATTTTGGCGACGAATTTAGCCTCAAGAAACGTCGCCAACTTGGCGACATTTTTAATTGTTGCCAAATTAACAAAAATATCGCCAAATAGATGAAATTGACGCTAAATCAATCAAAATAACGACGAATTGAAGAAAATTCATTATCTTGGAAAGAATATAAGTATCTACTATAAGAATAACATTTTTTTAAACTGTGAACGTAGTAAATTCATTGAATTATATAAGGAAAGTCATGTGTTGCCCACATCAGATTTTTTATTTTATTTAAAACATCTATTTCTCAAGAGTGGCTATAGCTAGTGATAACTGATGTAGATTCCTCATCAAATTCTAAAGGGCGCAATCACTAATAATTTTCATTTTCAGCTCTTTTTCCCCTTTCGATTCAAAATTTTTCCTTGAACATCTAGTTCTCTGAAACAGCAATAGATCATGCTTAGATAATAATTGATATAGATTCAACATTAAATTCTGGAGGAGGTAAAGGAACTAACTCCTTCCCAGTGCACCTTCCCGGGTCCTCAAGTACCCGTGTATCAAATATTAGAGCCGTGCGGTGAGATTTCCCTCTACACTGTAAAACATTTTCCAACCTTTGATCATTTTTTTCAGCTACTTTCTCGGTAATTTCGGCAAACTATCAGAAAAGCCGCAATTACAGGCGATCATGACAATTCCAGAAATATATAGAATTCTGAAATATTCAGCTAATAATCGTCTGCCGAAACGTTATTTTTGTATTTTTAGATATATATTATCATAACTATCAGGAGCCTTACTCCCCAATACAGGCTTTTGATTCCCCTGAAAGTTTCAGAAATATGCTTGCAAATGTTTTATTTACAGTGTGAGGTTGTTCACTAAGACTTCTCCCTTTCAGGTTCAAAATTATTCTCTGAAACATCTATAGTTCTCAGAATTAGCAATACATAGCGCTTAGATAATAACTGATATTAAATTATGGAGTGGGTCAAGAGATTAACTCGCTAAGGATTTCTTTCTCCGATTCTTGAGATGTCCCTTCCGATTCAAAAATTTAAATTTTTCTTGAAACATCTGTTCCGCAGGATCTACTATAGATAGAGCTTAGATTATATTCAAAATCAATCTCTGGGGGAAAATGGGTGTATCACTAATGATTTCCATTTCTTTCACCACTTCGAGTTCTAGAAATTTCTTGCAACATCTATTTCATAACATCGGCTATAGTTACAGCTTAGATGATGGCTAATAAGATTCCGTATCGAATTCCGGAGGAAGTAAGACAATTCACTACGGTTTTCCACTTCGGGATTTTTTATATGAAACACCTTAAGTCACGAGGTAGTATAAATCATGAAAGAAATGTGACGAGTATTAACCCCGTGCATGTAATGAAAATGCCACCATATTGTTACAAATACTGAACATAAAACCGTTGTCATAATTTAAATGTCTGGGTCGATTTCTTCTGTAGTCTAAACTCTGTAAATTAACTTTACATCCTGTTACACAAAAACGAAAAAATCAAATAAATAAAAGAAACAGTCAATATTTCTAAAGGTAATAAAAATGTGTAAGTACTAAACCCTTATTTGGATAGTTCCATATAGAACTTCAGTCTACAGACAACATTTTCATATGGCTCAGACTATGTACATCAAAATTATAATTATCTTAACTAGACCAGTGTTTCGCAAATTGTGATACATGTATCCTTGGAAATGCAGGTGTGACGGGCCGCAGTTCCCCGATGGTGGGGATAGGTTTGAACTCGGAACCTTTAGATTGCTGATCCCGCGCTATGCCATCTGACCCAAAAGAATTCTTCGGGGCCGAGGGAATAATCGGGGATGTCTTTCGTAGCAGTGAGTGACGCAATGCAGCCCCACCACACACTTCTCTTCCTGGTGAGAACGTAGATAGGATATCTACGGGCGAGAAGCTAGGCCGAATTTCAGCGAGGAGGTGGACCAGCCGGAAAATCCCCAAGCTGAAACTCAGTCAAAAGCTGAATAGCAGAGACACGTGTCGTACCTCATCGTGCGGCGTCGTGACGTCAGTCGTAGTCAACCAGGATAGGAGAGGAGAAAGTGTGCGTCACCTTTACTGCAGCCAGCTCCTGAGAGAGGTGAGATCATTGGAAAGAGAAGGTTGCGTGCTCGTTTTTCATCCAGGGTCAACAGTTGTGGGAGGCCGCAGTAACCTTTAGATTTCTGATCCCGCGCTATGCCAGCAGGCCCAAAAGAATTCTTCCGAGGCCGAGGGAATAATCGGGGATGTATTTCATAGCAGCGAATGACGCAATGCAGTCCCGCCACACTTGGAAAATATTCAAAGGATACTTGTCAACTTGTTTAATTTTTATATTCTTTTGACGACAATATTCATAATTAAAAGGATTTAATAATTGCTTTCTAATTAAGGCAACTAACACAAATACCCAGCATTACAGATGCAAGCCTCTGAATTAGCGCCTTTTACGTAAATACATTTCTAAATAAAACAATATAAATAACATTCCTAAATAAAATAAGAATAATCCCATCTGTAGCTATAACAATCCCGAAAGCCAAAAAGCAAACATAAAGGTAAAAACACCAAGCGTTGCACATTCCTCTAAGAGCCAGAATTATCGAATTTATCGTCAGTCGCTGTGACGCAATTTTTGAAAAAGAAAAAATAACTTCTAGCCAAAGAAGTAAAATTAAAATTTTTAATACTATCTTCAAAAATTAACATTTCGATTCAAGTAAACTCTCCACAAAATACTTATAATGATAAAACATTCGCACATTTACAAAAATCAAAATAATATCTCTAAAACTTCAGAAAGTTAAAATTTTGAGTCTCAAACCACAGTTTCTGTCGTGACAGATACATTTATTCTTACAGGAAGAACACAAAGTTTTTCGTTTCACTTCTCTCAAAAAGTGCTTTACAGGATTGGAGACATTTCTACTCGGAGTGATTCTTTTTACCCTTCGTGTATATCGGTTTTTCTGAAAAAAATATTTTTATGTGGACAGCACATGACATCACTACATTATACAACATTTTTACTTCTTTTACAGGGAGCCAACGTAGAGGGAGCAACGCTCTGGTCTAAATGACTGCATTAATTCAGGAGCAAATGTCAACTGTGATTTCTTTAGCATTATGCCCCAGTGGGGAAAATTGAAATGCTTTTGATGGTGGCATAATTTTTCAGACCTTCGCAAAGAAGAAAGCTGTAGCGGAATTCAGGATCAGAATTGATCACAAAATTTTAATAACGAATTTCATTCGAGTTATGAAGTATGTATTTTGTTCACTTCCGCTGCTGTTTAAAAGGTGTTCTATCGTGAACATTGTTCAGTCTCAAGAATGAGGTAGAATTGATGAAGCAATTAGATCTAATACAGGTGTAATGTTAAATGTCCAATACACTGAAATAAATATAGATCTGGAATGCTCAAACTTTTATGAAAAAATTGAAAACGACAAGAATTCCGTTAAAAAGTTCACGCTGGCAACAAGTATACGTATAATCGAAATTAAACGATTAATGTATCAAGCTTCAATTTTGTTTTTCTGTATTTGATAAATAATTTTATTTACTTAGTTATTTTCTTCTGTTACGGTTTGGAAAAGACTTTATATGGAAAGCCTAGTAATAAAAAACTGTTGGAATAGTTTTTGACCAATAGAAGCGCTTTCACCAAGCTCGATAGTTAAAGAATTATTCAAATACTTTTCGCTTGATGGTAGTACAGTAACACAAGTAAATAAACACAACAGTTTAATTGATTTTGGACGATTGCCAAATCTATCGTCCACCAGGATAGCATTCATTTGCATTTAGAGATAATTTGCATTCAAATGATTTTGAACGATAGTTTGCATTCGATTGATTTTGAGTTGATAGTAGAATAAGATGTTCATTTTTAACACTTTATAATAAAGTTGAAAAGTGTTTATGACTTTGTTCATTCTGTCTGTCTGACTGTGTGTCTGGCTGGCTGGCTGTCCGTTAGCACGATAACTGCCTTAAAAATGACTTTATCAAAATGAAATTTTAGTTTGTGGTTCAGACAGTCTGTGGGACCCATGGAAATATAAATGAATAATATCACTCAATTAGTTTTGGATTGAACCCGGGTTGAAAAAATGAAATACATTGAACCCTATGGGACCTAATTTTTCAAACTTTTTTAAGCTGATTTAAAAATCACAAATTGCCTCGAAAATTTTAGGAAATATTCAAATTATCCCATAATATATATATAAAAAAATCAACAAAATGTATTCAGTAGTTTTTTAAATAAAAATTAAAACAATAATTACACATTTTATATGAAGCGATCACGTGATCATTATATCAAGAGGTCACGCGACCCACTTCAAAATAAAATGTGGCATCCATCCTGTGTCAAAATCGTGATTTTTAAAGTTCTTTTTAATTCATATTGAGTGTTGTATCCGTCCTAAAACCGCTTTATTTTTGCTTAAATTCTGTGCATCTACATACTGAAACAAAGCAATTACAATGTATTTGAGTTTAAATGATCACCCAAGTTTGATTATTTCTACAACGAAGTCTACTTTTTATTTATGTAAAATGCAAACAGCAAAATATGTAGAATGAGTTGTATAAGAATTGCTGCATTTCTTTAACGTAAAATTTTTTAGCTCATGGAGTCTGCATAGCTGATATGAATGAAATATTTATTGATTTTACAGAGAGAAGGACGATTTTTTCGATGAAGTTTTAAGCATAGCGTTTAATTACTTGTGTCTTCATGGTCTTAAGTTTTTAAATAAAATAAATTATTACAAAATTATGATGAATGAAATGAATGGAAAAATGTTATGAATGAAATGCTGCTTTTATAGAGAGAGTCAGACGTGCGATCGACGTCATTTAAATAAATTTCATGGCGTCATTCGATGACGTCATTTAAATAAATTTGATTTGTTTTCGATGAAGTTTTCAAATATAATAAATTATTGAAGTATTGTGATAAGTTTACAAATGTTATTGAGGAATGTATCGCATTTTAGAGATGTTTAAACCAGGCAATTTATATTTCCATGCCGTCATTTGAATGAAGTTCATTTTTACTTTCCTTATATACATAATGTATAAGGAAAGTATTGTGACGGGGTCGAAAATTCGAATTCGAGTTTTTGCGGGAAGAGCACGTTTCAAGCATCCCTGCTCACGAATCAAACATTTTTGAAGTGATGTCTATGTGTATTGTTGTTGTTGAGACCCAAACCGTCCGACCTACCAGAAAGGGATGTCTGTGTGTGTGTGTGTCAGTGAGTCTGTGGAGACGATAACTGACGAACGAATCGACCGATTCGAGCGAAATTTGGTACAAAAATCACAATCCGTAAACACTGGAAGCCCATTGTTTTTATACGCAATCGAATGTTCAGAACCCCCTAAATTTTTAAGTAAAATTTCGAAAAAATCGTCAAAAAATCAAAACCGCTAATAAATTTACGCAAATAGGCATTTCTTATGTAATTTTGCATTGGAAAACGATTGACATAAATTTTAGAACGCTAACATAAACCATTCTCGAGATATTGCACATTTTTAAAAAAATTATCAAAAAGTCATATAAAATAAAAAAAAATATTTCCTATTGAGAAACATGTTCACTTTTTACTTTCCTTATATACATAATGTATAAGGAAAGTATTGTGACGGGGTCGAAAATTCGAATTCGAGTTTTCGACGGGAGAGCACGTTTCAAGCATCCCTGATCACGAATCAAACATTTTTGAAGTGATGTCTGTGTGTGTGTATGTGTGTGTGTGTGTGTGTGTGTGTGTGTGTGTGTGTGTGTGTGTGTGTGTGTGTGTGTGTGTGTGTGAAAGTATGTGTGTGTGTGTGTGTGTGTCAGTGAGTCTGTGGAGACGATAACTGACGAACGAATGGACCGATTCGAACCAAATTTGGTACAAAAATCACAATCCGTAAACACTGGAAGCCTATTGTTTTTATACGTGATCGAATGTTCAGAACCCCCCTAAATTTTCGAATGAAATTTGGAAAAAATCGTTAAAAAATCAAAACCGCTAATAAAGTTACGTAAATAGACATTTCTTATGTAATTTTTCATTAGAAAACGATTGGCATAAATTTTAGAACGCTAACATGAACCGTTCTCGAGATATTGTACATTTTTCAAAAAAATTATGAAAAAGTCACATAAAAAAAAAATCCTATTGAGAAACATGTTCACTTTTCATATGTAATACCATGCGATAAATTGAGTGACATCATTCTCGTGGATCTAGCTCGTTCCATTCATGAAAAAATATACTTTGAATAATACATTAGTATTAGAACGCCAATAGTCATTTATCTGCTGTAAGAATAACTTTTTTCTTAGTGCATAAGGCTTGGCGATATTTTGGAGACGAATTTGGCGGAAAGTCGCCAACTTGGCGACTTTTTTGAAATGTTGCCAAATTAATGAAAATCTCGCCAAATGGATAAAAATGATGCTAAATCAATGAAAATGACGACTAATTGTCGAAAATTCAATATCTTGTAAAGAATAGTAGTATCTACAATAAGAAAATCCTATTACTTTCCTTATATACATAATGTATAAGGAAAGTATTGTGACGGGGTCGAAAATTCGAAATCGAGTTTTCGACGGGAGAGCACGTTTGTAGCATCCCTGATCACGAATCAAACATTTTTGAAGTGATGTCTGTGTGTGTGTGTGAGAGAGAGTCTGTGAAGACGATAACTGACAAACGATTGGACCGATTCGATCCAAATTTGGTACAAAAATCACAATCCGTAAACACTGGAAGCCTATTGTTTTTATCACAATCGAATGTAAGAACACCCCTAAATTTTCAAATGAAATTTGGAAAAAATAGTCAAAAAGTCAAAGCCACTAATAAAATTACGCATATAGACATTTCTTATTTAATTTTTCATTAGAAAACGTTTGACATAAATTTTAGAACGCTAACATGAAACGTTCTCGAGATATTGCACATTTTTCAAACAAATTATCAGAAAGTCATATAAAATAAAAAAAAATATTTCCTATTGAGAGACATGTTCACTTTTCAGTAATACCATGCGATATATTGGATGACATCATTCTCGTGGATCTAGCTCGTTCCATTCATGAAAAAAGATACTTTGAGTAATACTTTTGTATTTGAACGCCAATATTCATTTATCTGCTGAAAGAATAACTTATTTCTTTGTCCATTTTGCTCGGCGAGATTTTGGCGACGAATTTTGGCGGAATGTCGCCAACTTGGCGACTTTTTGAAATGTTAACAAATTAACGAAAATCTCGCCAAATGGATAAAAATGACGCTAAATCAATGAAATGACGACTAGTTGTCGAAAATTCAATATCTTGGAAAGAATATTAGTATCTACTATAAGAAAAACCTATTTATTTTACTGTAAAAGTGGTAAATTCATTACGTTATATAAGGAAAGTCATGTGTTGCCCACATCAGATTTTTTCATATGTAATACCATGCGATAAATTTGGTGACATCATTCTCGTGGATCTAGCTCGTTTCATTCATGAGAAAAAATACTTTGAGTAATACTTTTGTATTTGACCGCCAATAGTCATTTATCTGCTGTAAGAATAACTTATATCTCCTTCCATAACACTTGGCGACGAATTTGGTGGAATATCGCCAACTTGACGACTTTTTAAATGTCGCCAAATTAACAAAAATCTCGCCAAATGGTTAAAATTTTCGCTAAATCAATTAAAATGACGACTGATTGACGAAAATTCAATATCTTGAAAAGAATATAAGTATCTATTATAAGAATAAGCTATTTTTTTGCTGTAAAAGTAGTAAATTCATTGCATTATATAAGGAAAGCCATGTGCTGCCCACATCAGATTATTTTCGATGAAGTTTTAAGTTTTCAAATATAATAAATTAATGTAGTATTGTGATACTTTTAAAAATATTACCGAGGAATGTATCGCATTTTAGAGATGTTTAAATAAAATTTCATTGAAGTTGGAAAGTGTTTCATAATCAATGCTTTATGCATGATTGATCTTTCTTGTTTTTATTTCGTTGATTTTGACGATGCACGATAATATTCATTAGATGATTTCGGAAGATAGTTCGTTGACTATATAAGATATATTTATTAATAAACTGTATATTTACTTGTAAGATAAAATCAATCTAAATCTTGTAAGATAAAATCAATCAAGATAAGATCAATCAATATGTAAGATAAAATCAATCTCGTAAGATAAAATCTTGTAAGATAAAATCAATTAAATAAAATAACTGAAATTGTTTCGTTATTTGGAATAAATATTTTTAACATGTTTTAACATCCTAAATAGCCATCTTTTAGAAGGAAAAAGTGTATGATTTATAAAACTTGGAAGTAATTGATTGAAGCAAATATTTTTTTCATTTTAATGACGTCAAAATTAATATTATTTTGCTAAACATTATTATCTAATATTAATATTATAGTTAATAATGTATAATAAATAATTTTATGTAGCAGAATGAGATACTGTTAATTAAAGTAAGGACAAATATCGAACTTTCATGTATGATGCATTTCATGTATGCTACAAAACTTTCATGTGCTATGGTATTATGTTAATTAATCATTTCATTGAAGAGTCATATTTTTAAGACACGTGAAATTACCGCATATGTAGCTCAACGCTATACTGTTTGTCTAGCAATCATTGTTCCCGAGTTTTATAATATTCGTGGCCCATATTTTAATACTGTGCGGTTGGTTATATTATGATTAAAGCAAGACGATCATTTACTACAGGAAAACTACAAATAAATGGAGGCTCTAGTGCTCTGTTGGGCCACCTCTAGCGTGAATACGCGCTGTGTTACGGGCGGACATTGAGGCATACAGGTCCCGAATGGGGAACTATGACTAACCCCAGAAAATCCCCATAATCCAAATATTTATTAAATAATTCCCGCCGACGCGATCTACCGGGAATTTACCCAAAATTCAATAAATCAGGAATGTGTTTTAATGAATTTTATAGACATCAGTTAATTCTTTATAACCTCGGACATTTTCCCGGTGGGCCGTGTTGTCCGGGGTCAACCCTGTGTACCAAAGTTACACAGGTTTTTTAACCCTGCTGAAGTAGCTGTGTACCAAATTTCACGGCCGCTACAGATAACACAGACGAACAAACAAACAAACAAACATACAATTTCCTTTATTGTTATAGACTAGAAAATGTAACCGCCGTAGTCCGGGAGTAAAAGCAAAGATGAATTGAATGACCTAAAATAAAAAAATTAAACCCTTACGAACACCGAATGCTCCTGTTCCGCACGAGAGCACATTGCACAGAAACGCAAAATGATCCCCCTTCCGTAGGCATGGTATAAATCCAACTGTTAGGTATGCGCAGTTGCCAAAATCAGCGTTTCCCTCAACCTTTAAAATGGGTCCGACCCCGAGTTAGAAAAAAAGGTGTTCGGACAATAATGGCAAACGCTCCACTCATTAAAAAATTTAAAAATTTCATTCGTCTAAAAAATTTGTAATTAATTAACGGTATCTTTAGGAAATAATTTTTTATCTTGTGCAGTTGATATTTTAAGGAGCTGCTGTTAAATTATAAACGTGGGATGGCACATCAATTTTTTTTATATCGTAATATAAAAATCGGGGAGGTTTAAAATGCACAAAAAGCATATATTTTAAAAAATCCGTCTATTAATCATATGAATTCTGTCCAAACTTTGTTCGATAGAGAATTTATCGCTATTTCCGATGGTATCGAGACGGAAACTGTGCGTTAATATTTAAGGTCGCTAAGAAATCGATTTGTGTGAATATCGCTCAAAATCGGGATAAACCATACAATTACTAGAAAACTAATTTCTACAATTTAAAAAAGTAACGCCGATGTGCACCTATTCGAATCTTGAAGTATCTGTGTACCAAATTCTATGACTGTACCACGCTTTGATATCCTGAAATATTTCTTTATTATTTAACATAGGTTCTTATAAAAGGTCGTTGTGTCTACTAATTATCAATTGGCTGTGGCTTTAGTTCAGCACAGCTTTCTGAATTTATTAGAACGGTTCATGGTTCATCCAAGATTAAACGAAATCATTTATTATATAAAATATAATTTTAAAATATTATCGATGCATAAAATATAATACATAAAAAAATTTACTTTTAATTTTTTACAATTTTACTTTTAATTTGTCGACCTACAAAGGTCGACAAACTTATTCGTTTTGAGCTTAACTAAGGGCTGTCCAAATAGCTTCCGTCGAAAAAAAAATCATCTATGGGTTATAAATGGAATAAAATGAATATTTAGGCTGGAAATGTCGGAATGGGTACCAATGTGATATTCACACCGAAAATTTATTTCAATTTCTATATTTTTCTTTAATCACTTTAGTATATACGGAAATAGTGATTGTAAAAGAAACCAGCTGGTTAAAAATATTTCCCTCTCCTTTTACCTATTTATTGCAAATAAATACTATTTCAATGCCTCAAGAGAACTCAGAATTGGGGGTCCAAATGAATACAACTATAGCGTGTTACCCTCCACTTTAAAGGGCTTGAAAAATTTTTTCGATTAATACCATGCTTGACAATGTACGCCGCTGGGGGAGGGTAACTTGTCCCCCAAGGAAGCTAATGACGTCACGAACAAAAAAATTGTATCGCTGCTATTTTTCACAACAATGATTGAAACTATTACGTCTCGTGATCTTTGAGCCATAAATAAACCCTTTTATGCATGATTATGCCAAATTTTGTCCTATGCTGCCATATTATAAAAATATAAAATTTCGAATACATTTCGAAGTTTTTGGTCGAATTTTAAAAACGTTCTATCCAGTTCTAGAATTTTTCATAACAAAGCCGGATATAATGTTTTCGTAAAAATCCATTAATATTTGTGACTGCTATTGTGTACGCAGGAAATCGATCACAGTCAAACAGACGGGCATCACTTCAAAAATAGACAAAACTTATTTATTTTCGTGAAAGCAATGCTTTATTTGTAAAAAATAATGAGATATGATACGGCGTTATCCATGGGCGCGGTAGCCCATTGGTTAGCGCGCTGGAGTTGCACTCGGTAGGCCCGGGTTCGATTCCAGCCACTGCCAAAACTGCCGCCGTGTTCACGCGGAGTACGATCACGTTAAACATGTGGGTCCGTAAGTCCTTCCGAGAGGTTGGTGGTAGGGGAAGGAGGGTACGGTCCCTGTGGATGCCTCCCCCACTGGGTTCCGGTCTAAATTGGGTGGCACTTCCCGGCCGTCCAAACAGTTACCTTACACCTTTCTGGTAGGTCGGACGGTCTGGGTCTCAACAACAACAACAACGGCGTTATCCATGCAAAAGAGTAACTCCTAAAGTATCTTCCTTTTTTTTCATCAACTCCTTTTCATCAAATATTTTTTATGGATATATTTTAATGGTATATGGTGTAACGAATGAATGTTTTCATTATTGAAAACTTAAAACAAAGGATTATTGCAGCAGTCATGACAATCAAAGCAAAAATGCTACAGCAAACATCTTTGGAAATTGTAGATTACCGTCTTGGCGAAGCACGTGCAACTAAGAGCACACATGCAAAGATTTATCAAGGTTGGAAAAAATATTAAAGTAAATCTTGAAAAAAAAAACTTAAAAAAATATGAAAAAATTTTAAATGAAAAATGTTCTTGTGGAGTACTTATTCGTACACAATAGGCTGCATTATGATATCTTAACTTATTATTTTTTATTACTAGTTAAAATTGAGGAAATAATTTTGGGACACCCTATAATATACAACCTTCTACATTTATAAGCTGTTTACTAACGAATTATTTATTTTTCAGATGCCTTCTCTTAGCAGTCAGAGCGAAAAACTTGTTTATAAAACAGTTTATAAACACGAAAATTAAAGACATTATTTTTATTGGAAATTTTCCGTAAGCTACAAGATCCACCTGCGGTTGAACTTCCCTTTAAGTGCTTCAGATGCATAGGATCCGGATTTGAGTTCCGGGAATGGGCGAAGAAAACTGTATATACAAACATGCTAGGATTGGTATACCGAATTCGCTTTAAACTTCTATTGAAAAAGTCTCTTGGGATAAAAAGAACAAAAGGGCGTCAAAATCGTCCAATCTAGCATAACGCAAAGAAAAATTTCTCCTATTAAATTCACTATGTAACAAAAAACTTCTACTTCCAACTCGGCAGCTGGATTTCTGATCCTTATACGGCAACTGGGTACATTTTACTTTGCTTATATACATACTGTTTTGGGAAATTATTGTTATGAGGTCGAAAATTCGTATCTTTGTTTTTGACGGAAAAGAACGTTTCAATCATCTCTGAACTCGAATCGAAAGTTTTCGAAATGATGTTTATGTGTGCAAATCAATGTGTATATGTTAGAATGTGTTTGTGTGAATCTATGAAAGCAATATCTCACAAACGAATGAAGTGATTTCAAAATAATCTGGAATGATCATTACAATCCGTCAATACTGGAACCCAGTTAATTTGAAACACAATCGAATATTTGAAATCCCCTTACATACGAGACAGAGAAATCACTAAACGTGCCGAAACAAAAAAAAAGTTCACTTCAGAAGTGCATAAAAAGTAAAATATCTCAAAAACTACATCGAAATTAAAAAAGGTCTTCCGTCCTGCAGAAATTCAACCATATAGTCACCTGTCTGCACAAATTCAGGGTCTTGCTCTTGTTAGTCTATCCAGGACGCAAACTCGCAGCTCAAATATTTTGTCTTTGACTTTGACATTAAATATTTCTTAAACTACAATATATATCTAAAACGGTTTATTTCAGCGTATTTCCCAAAGCTTTTTCTACAAGTGCACCAAATTTCATATTTTTAAATGCAATAGTTTTTACAATCCGAAGCAAAGAATCTCGAGAAACGAGCAAAACAGGTATTGAGAAAAATTACAGAAGAAATTAATAATGACGACACTAAATACATTCCCCTAGTTGTTAATTCAACACCAGACGTAGCTCATATAGACCAACTGTCTATAATTGTGCGATATTGTTTTTAAAATAAAATTTATGAAGGATTTTGAACTCTATGCCCGATTTCATCGCATACTGGTGTTTCCTTATTTAATGTTATTAAAGAAATACTAAACCAAAATAATCTGCCAATTAAAAACTGTCGCAAATCATACGATAATGTCGCAAATATGGCAGGAAAATATAATGGTTTGCAGGCACATCTAAAAAAAGAAAATAAATTTGCGATGTATACTCCTTGTGCGGCACACAGTTTAAATTTAGTAAATGTAGAGGCTGCTAGTGTAATAGGGGAAGTTGTTTCATTCTTTGGCCTTCTTCAGCAATTATTTGTATATTTTTCTTCTTCGGCTCAAAAGTGGATCGCATTAATGGAAAATTTTGAAAGAGAGTTAGATTATGTATATCCCCCCCCCCCTCCCCACACACACAAAAAAAAGAAAAAAAATTGGGAAAATCTAGGTGGAGTACCCATTATGATGCTGTTAGAGCATTTAGAAATGGCTGCAATATTATTTTAACAACACTGGAAAACATTTATAATAACAGCGAAGAGAAAACTGATAATAAAAGATATCCAAAAAATATATATTCTAAAATATTCACTCTGGAAAATGCTATTTTAACAGCATTTTGGGAAAAAAATTTAGAAAGAATCAACAAAGTAAATAAAAAATTACAGATGCCTGGATTAGATGTATCGCAGGGATTACATTAAATTAATTCACTTGTGCTTTTTATCTCTGAAATTAGAAATAATATTAACGAAAAACTTGTTGCCTATAAAACAGTTGCAAAAAATTAAGTGTAAACGTAAATAAAGACTACATATGTGAAAGAAAAAGAACAAAAAATATTGCTGACAGTGAAACCAGTTGCGAATTATAAATTGGGAGAGATAAATTTAGAATTGAAATTATGAATGCAATTATTGATAAATGTACGACAGAATTACGAAAAAGAGGTCAAATATATGAAGAAAGCAGTAAAAAATCTCAATTTCTGTTTGATATTGGTAATGAGGAATGTGAGAATATTGACACTGGAAGTATTAAAGAAATAACTAAATTTTATGATCAGGGTATTACAAATTTTTTGGAAAATGAAAGTATACATTTTAAAAAATATTTGCAAACCTCTAGTCTTTTAGAGGTACACGTACAATATCTAGACTGCGCCAAAATGCTAAAAATAATATATAAAAATCAGTTAATAGATACATTTCCGAATTTATATACAATTTTAAAAATCTTCCTAACCCGCCCAATTGCAAATTGTGAGGAGGAAAGATCTTTCTCGAGAATAAGCTACATAAAAAACAAATATTGTAACACTACGAATAATGAAAGATTGGCAGACTTATGTACATTATCAATAGAAAACGATATCGCCAGATCGCTCACGTACGACGACGTTATAAAAGACTACGCAAGTAAAAAATGTAGAAAAATTAAATTTTAATTAAAAATTGGCAGAATGCCACACCCAGCTATGGGTCCGTGTTCACGCGGAGTACGATCACGTTAAACATGTGGGTCCGTAAGTCCTTCCGAGAGGTTGGTGGTAGGGGAAGGAGGGTACGGTCCCTGTGGATGCTTCCCCCACTGGGTTCCGGTCTAAATTGGGTGGCACTTCCCGGCCGTCCAAACAGTTACCTTACACATTTCTGGTAGGTCGGACGGTCTGGGTCTCAACAACAACCCAGCTATGGGTAAATGGCATGATGATATATTTATTGTAATTTATTTTATTTTATTAAACATTTTGTTTGTTTATACGTTTTTGTTAATAATATTCTTTATTTCTTATGTTTTTTTATATATAATGCTTGTCATAGAACAAATTTTCATAAATAAATATATTTCAACACTGATTTTGATGTTATTAAAAATGAATTTTAAACCCCAATTTAAAAATTCTTAATCTAACAAAAAATGGGGCCCCATTGGACTTCAATAAGCCCTAGGCCCCAAATAACCTAGATCCGCCCCTGACGACGACTCATTTTGTATACTCTCCGTAGAAACTTACAAGAGGCTGGTATCTCCAAAAATATTCATTATTTCAAGAAAGTTATGGAACCATTAAAAAGTCGCAAAATTGGCTGTAAATTACCAAATCTGGAAACCCCGCCACGAGTGTTCAGACATGGTAACCCTATATCGACGTAATAGGAATTGTTGCTTGTAAAGGTGTTTTTTCCTTTTAGTTCTCAAAAAAGCATAGTGAAGCTTTTTTATATGTTCGTAATAAAAATTGACCATTGCTTTTTTACTCATTTCAAGTGAGTTTTAACATTTTTCTGCTGTTTGTTTTTACTATGTATCACACCACTGTAGTTTTTTTCGTTTAATTTCCATTACATTCTGCACTCAGTTTTCAGAGTCAAAGTGAACAATTTTCTGTTAAGACTTGAATTATCTTCTTTTTGCTGGAGCACCTGCTCTGTCTCATTTACATATATTGATGAACGAGGCACAGTTTTTGCCTCAGAAATTGGCTGATAACTAATTGGTTTCATTTTGCTTTACTAACGAAGTGTTTAACTTGCAGTTAATAGCTAATATTAAGCTTAGTTTAAAAATTTACAACGAAATACTTGTAGATAAATGATAAGAATATTAAATATAAAGAATATTCAAAATAAAAATTAGATATGATAATCGAAAGCAGATTTATTGATAAATGTATGACAACAAATGGCGGCTAGGATTGCGGGAACAAGAATTGATAGGAATGCTGCCATCACCGGGACAACAATTAAAAGATAAATTTGAGAAAGGTATCTAGTATCTCTGAGGCATTCATCCAACTTTACGCCACAATCGATCATTAAACGATTATAATCGAAATCGGAAGTCTACGTCTCAATTTTCCTGATACTCTTTCCTTGTACGCATTTATTTTAGTGGCAACAAAGGCTGTCAAATCGCTTCTTCCACTTGTATGCAAATAAAGCAGGCAGGCATCCATATCTCCGAATATCGCCTCTTTCCTTCGCGTGTTTTCTAAGATTCGTTTTACAAGTGAGAGCAGCTATGTATTAAGTTAACACAATGATGTTGGATAACAATCCAGATGATGCAACTGACAGGTTAGATGCATGGGAAAAGGAACAATTCTTGTAAATGAACAACAAGATAGTTGCCTCTGAGTTTTAGCAAAATTTTCAACGCTGTTAGGTTGCCTATATTTTTAAAATATCAGATATATGTATAAAAAACTAGAATCGATTTCTATCACCAATTCTTGACAAATTTCAGTACTTATGCAGTTTGTCGGCCCCTGTTCGCCAACATGAAAACTTGCAGCCATTTCGGCGCGATTGCTTTCTTTTGATCTGAAAGTACAGTCGGTCAAATAAAAATCCGAACACCGATCATTATTCCTGCCCTTTGTGTCGTACAATCAAACCAAAAGTATCATTAGACTCGTAATAATGTCTATTATAAATAAATGCACATCTGATTTGATATAATGGCCGCCTTAATATTCAGTTTCTCATTATTTCCGAAAATTGATACGAAAACATTCATCTTTCATGCCATCCTAAGATTTCTCATGTTGGCAGTATGCGAAATATAAATTTGTGTGCGATTCATGGGATATACACGATAAAAACCATTTACGGTCTGTCTGCACATTTAACGTAGTAAACTGAAGGTCACGCAAAGTCAGCCGTTATACCTTTTCTATTCTATCGATATGGCACATTCTTTAAAAAATCATTATTTCAGAAGGTTTGTAGGGTCCAGAGTATATGAATTTCAGGTGCAGCTTCCAGAGTCCACTTCGATGATAATAGCTTGCAATTATGTCCCAGACCCTCAACGATAAAGCATCGGCTGGCCAATCCAGATATATCCGTGGTTCGATTTACAAACTTAAATGACGTTCTTAACAATCAATATGGTAATATTAAATGAGATTTAATGAAGCCAACAAAATTTAGGGCATCAGGACCACCAATTAATTTTCCCCACTACGTTGAATGAAAATTATCGCCATTTTCAGGCATCACAAATATTTTTAAATATATTCACCTGTTCATCCATAAAGTAAATGTGGAATGGGTAATTTGAAATACACTGATAATTTGTCTTAAGTTTAGGCCAGATTCATAAAAGCCAATAATTTAGATACTTCCAGCGCAATATCTAATTGACATGGCATTTTTGATTTCGCAGACGAAAACTATAACATTTTATAGAATAGCGTATCTTTAAATAGCAGATTATTACTTTCCTTATATACATAATGTATAAGGTAAGTATTGTGACGGGGTCGAAAATTCGAATTCGAGTTTTCGACGGGAGAGCACGCTTCAAGCATCCCTGATCACGAATCAACCATTTTTGAAGTGATGTCTGTGTGAGTATGTGTGTGTGTGTGTGTGAAAGTGTGTGTGTGTGTGTGTGTGTCAGTGGGTCTGTGGAGACGATAACTGAGAACGAATGGACCAATTCGAACCAAATTTGGTACAAAAATCACAATCCGTAAACACTGGAAGCCTATTGTTCTTATACGCAATCGAATGTTCAGAACCCCCCTAAATTTTCGAATGAAATTTTGAAAAAATGGTCAAAAAATCAAAACCACTAATAAAGTTACGCAAATAGACATTTCTTATGTAATTTTTCATTAGAAAACGATTGACATAAATTTTAGAACGCTAACATGAACCGTTCTCGAGATATTGCACATTTTTCAAAAAAATTATCAAAAAGTCATATAAAATAGAAAAAAAAATCCTATTGAGAAACATGTTCACTTTTCATATGTAATATCATGCGATAAATTGGGTGACATCATTCTCGTGGATCTAGCTCGTTCCATTCATGAAAAAAGATACTTTGAGTAATACTTTTGTATTTGAACGTCAATAATTATTTATCTGCTGTAAGAATAACTTATTTCTTCGTCCATAACGCTTGGCGAGATTTTGGCGACGAAATTGGCGGAATGTCGCCAACTTGACCCCTTTTTGAAATGTTGCCAAATTAACGAAAATCTTGCCAAATGGATAAAAATGACGCTAAATTAATGAAAATGACGACTAATTGTCGAAAATTCAATATCTTGGAAAGAATATTAGTATCTACCAGAGAAAATAAAATTCACATATAAAAAGCTCTTTGCTGTAATTGCCATGTACGCATTCTAGATACAATTAACATGTTATAAGTAATTGAAAAATATATTATTTAGTCTATTTTCAATGATATATCTCAAATATGCTGTGCAATTAATCGACAAAACCCCAAGTATGAAAATGTTATCCTTGACTACATATTCTTCAAGGGCATTCCTGGCATTGTAGAAATATATGCATTTAGCTTAATGTGCTATTTTATGATTTATTGTTGTTGATTTCGACTTCTGGCTGAAATTTGAAATTAAAATTAATTTACATTAAAAATTTGTATAATATGTAATGTAAAATTGTATGCAAAAAAGAGACATAACACGTATGGTTTTAAGCTGAATCGACTTTCAAATTTATGTTTAAATTAGGGAATTCCCCCTCTCCCAACATAAATACAATAACAATGTTTTGTCATTCGTTGCACACATGCCATGAGTTCAAACTTTGCATTGCACTGAAATTTCAATCGTCAATTGCTGCCGTCCAAAATGCTTCAAAATGATGCAGTTTTAAATATAAGTTGGTATTTCAATAAGTTCTGAAAAGAATGAACTGCAATTTTACACATCTAAATTTCCAACAGTGCTGAATCCATTGTAATTAAAATTTACCCACGTTTGTATTCATTTTTTTTTTTTGCAAATAAGCTTTTTACAATTAATAATTGATATTAAAAATTTGTTTGAAGATATAAAAAAATATATAATATCACAATATGAAATGTTTTCAATATTATAATATGAAATAGGACTTCGTTTAATAAACTAATTATTTCGGAAAATATGAAGGAAAAACTGCACGAATTTAGAGTTAGGAACTCGAAATTTCATGCCAAATATATAGATTGATTATCTATATTCCTGGTGCTTTGACCTGAAAAATCACAATCTATTATTAAAAGTAGGTTTTGAACTTTAGAAAAATAGAGATGGCTTAAACTTTAATATGAAGACGGGCCTTTATGCAAATTAGATGCAGTTCACACCAGCAGTTTCACACCAATCGGATTTCAGATGGGGGGGGGGGGATTATGTGATCTACTTCGACAAGAACTTTAAATCTTGTGGCAGTAGTTTAATGGTTAGAGCACGGTCAGCCATTTCGATCCCTCCTTGGGACAGTTAGACATTTATAAGTTCTAATTTGCTTTATTATTTTCCACAACATCATTTTTTTTTTGTCTGCAGAAATATTTAAATTGTCAAATTTCATTTAGGCTATTTTATAAAAAAATAACTTAAATTTTACTTTAAAATTAAAAGAATTGTATTCTACAAGTATAACTAATGTTTAGTGACAAATTGCAATAGTGAAATTATTAGGTTTTATAACTAAATTAAATAAAAACTCTCAACAAAAAGTTGAATAAACTGTTAGAACTATGGAATTAATTCAATTGTCATTGTGAACATATGGTATATCTGGAACATCATTGTATTCCAGATATACCATATGGAACATATCAATTTTCATTGTGAACACTCCATATGGCATATCTGGATGTTTACATCTGGATTGTGAACATCTAGATATGCCATAGAAGTTTGAAAAGAGTGCTGAAGAAAACATTGTATGTAAATAACAATTTCAAAATTTAAATAAATTGGCTGGAGTCGTCGCAGGTTGGTTGAAGAGGAAACTTACTAACCAATATACCAATTATCACTTCTAAACCAATTTTCGAAGAGGTTGCAAATCATTCCAACGAATGTGATATATTTCTGTGGTAGGGTCATTACATTTTTCGTTTCAGCAACACTCTTCAAAATTTTGTACTACTTTCATCATGAAAACGTACTTTATTTCTCATCAGTGCAATAATTATATCGCGTTCGTGCTTTTATCTACATTAACTGCGACCTTAACGTGAGAACTTTTCCTCACGGATTACACCTTCCTGTAAGGTCAAGAGACAATGCTCCATGGTCTTTCAAGGTCGAATGTTCCGCAACAGACGATTATTCGGAAGCTGATTGCAATTTGCGGCTGAAGGCCGGGAAAACATGATACATTTTGTTCAACCGAAAACGACATCTTTATCTCGAAGTTTTCAATTTCGAAAGTAAACAATAGGTATTTTATTTTATCATCTGAAGTAAAAATTACTGCATTGGGGTTAATGACAGAATACTCGTAAGAGATACACTCTGTAATATAATGATCTTCAACTAGTTTTCCACCAATGAACTTTTAAGAAAATGTGCTTTAGTAAAAAAAAAAAAAAAAAAAAAAAATACTTTTTACTTTCCTTATATACATAATGTATAAGGAAAGTATTGTGACGGGGTCGAAAATTCGAATTCGAGTTTTCGACGGGAGAGCATGTTTCAAGCATCCCTGATCACGAATCAAACATTTTTGAAATAATGTCTGTGTGTGTGTGTGTGTCAGTGAGTCTGTGGAGACGATAACTGACGAACGAATGGACCGATTCAAACCAAATTTGGTACAAAAATCACAATCCGTAAACACTGGAATCCTATTGTTTTTATACGCAATCGAATGTTCAGAACCTCCCTGAATTTTCGAATGAAATTTTGAAAAGATAGTCAAAAAATCAAAACCACTAATAAAGTTACGAAAATAGACATATGTTATGCAATTTTTCATTAGAAAACGATTGACACAAATTTTAGAACGCTAACATGAACCGTTCTCGAGATATTGCACATTTCTCAAAAAAATTATCAAAAAGTTATATAAAATTAAAAAAAAATATATTTCCTATTGAGAAACATGTTCACTTTTCATATGTAATACCATGCAATAAATTGGGTGACATCATTTCCGTGGATCTAGCTCGTTCCATTCATGAAAAGAGATACTTTGAGTAATACTTTTGTATTTGAACGCTAATAGTCATTTATCTGCCGTAAGAATAACTTATTTCTCCGTCCATAACGCTTGGCGAGATTTTGGCGACGAATTTGATGGAATGTCGCCAACTTGGTGACAATTTAAATTGTTGCTAAATTAACAAAAATCTCGCCAAATGGATAAAAATGCCGCTAAATCAATGAAAATGACGACTAATTGAAGAAAATTCAATAAGAATATAAGCATTTACTATAAAAATAACATTTTTTTTAACTGTAAAAATAGTAAATTCATTGCATTATATAAGGAAAGTCATATGTTACCCACATCAGATTTTTTTATATCATGACAATGTTTTAAGCTTGAAAAAATATATATATATATTTCTTTTTCTTCAAAAAGTAGTTTTGTATACGACTTGGAAAATCCATATAATATTAATTTCGAATATATAATTTATAAAATACTGATACAAACTGCATAATTGGATTTCACAAAATCTCCTAACCACGGCTGTATTCAATGCAGTTAATTCAGTTAGGTACGCAAAGCTGATTTTTTCTATGATTGAAAAAAATTTGCAAATTTGTGTTGTTTGGAAATAAAGAAAAATCATTCGGCAATCTCCTGATGTTTTTAATGGTGCTTCGAATGGAATAGTGCAAAGGTCATGGAGAAATTATTAATGAAACACTGTTCCATAGTTAAATCACATGGTAGAAAACAATGAAAACTTCACACGCACGATTTGGGACAATGATTTGAGCAGATGAACTAACTAGACCTGAGGTTGGATGTCCTATCAATGGTTTGAATCAGCTGAAAGCGTTAGGACCGCTTTCCCATATGTCCGGCATTTTTTTTTCTTGTCCGATCTCCAGATTTTAATTCACGGATAAATCATTTAGTGGTATAAGTATTTCGCTTTGTTAACAGAGGCTTCGAATTCAAGATGAAAATCATTAATTCTGTCATGAAATGGACGTCATACAAAGCGAGAAACTTTAATCACATAGTTATATCACCAGCATATAAGTTTCGCTGTTATTGTTGCTCATTGCGAAGGAGAAGTTTTTTTTTTTAGCCTGGGGTTCTAAAAATGTTTCCTTTTAAATAATTGAAACAGGAAAGTTAAAAAATTTTTTGAAACAGGAAAGTTCAAAAGTTCTTTGGAACATGAAAATTCCCTTTGAAACGACATGTCAGAGTAAATGTTTGGCTATGTGCATATCGTAAAAAAATCTGTGTGGGCAACACATGACTTTCCTTATATAATGTAATGAATTTCCTACTTTTACAGTAAAAAAAATAGGATTTTCTTATAGTAGATACTAATATTCTTTCCAAGATATTGAATTTTCGACAATTCGTCGTCATTTTCATTGATTTAGCGTCATTTTTATTCATTTGGCGAGATTTTCGTTAATTTAGCAACATTTCAAAAAGTCGCCAAGTTGGCAATATTCCGCCAAATTCGCTGCAAAAATCTCGCCAAGCGTTATGGACGAAGAAATAAGTTATTCTTACAGCAGACAAATGACTATTGGCGTTCAAATACAAACGTATTACTCAAAGTATATTTTTTCATGAATGGAACGAACTAGATCCACGAGAATGATGTCACCTAATTTATCGTATGGTATTACATATGAAAAGTGAACATGTTTCTCAAAAGAAAATTTTTTTTATTTTATTTTATATGACTTTTTGATAATTTTTTTGAAAAATGTGCAATATCTCGAGAACGGTTCATGTTAGCGTTCTAAAATTTATGCCAATCGTTTTGTAATGAAAAATTACATTAGAAATGTCTATTTGCGTAACTTTATTAGTGGTTTTGATTTTTGACGATTTTTTCAACATTTCATTCAAAAATTTAGGGAGGTTCTGAACATTCGATTGCGTATAAAAACGGATTGTAATTTTTGTACCAAATTTGGTTCGAATCTGTCCATTCGTTCGTTAGTTATCGTCTACAGAGACTCACTGACTCACACACACATACTGTCACACACACACAGACATCACTTCAAAAATGTTTGATTCGTGATCAGGGATGCTTGAAAATTGTTCTCCCGTCGAAAACTCGAATTCGAATTTTCGACCCCGTCACAATACTTTCCTTATACATTATGTATATAAGGAAAGTAAAAAAGCCCGACGCTTAAATTTCACGCTACAGACAACACATACACACACACGCAAGCACACACACAGACAAACATTTCCTCTCTTGAAAGATTCTGGAATTAACACGGATTTTAAGCATTTCGCTTCTTCTTTTTCTTCTTCAACCCAGAACGTCCGAGCTACCCAAAGGTGTAAGGTATCTGTTATAGGCTGGGAAGTGCCACCCAATTTAAACCGGAATCCAGCGGGGGGCGGAATCCACAGGTACCTTATTCTTTCTCCCCTACCATCAACCTCTCAGAAGGACTTACGGATCCACATATTTGGCGTGCCCGTACTGGGGGCCGGCGGGATTAGTTCTGCTTCTTATACAGTAAAAAAGAAGAAGAAATCCCGACGGCCCCGCCGTACTCCGCGCGTGAACACGGGATGAGAATCTTTATACCTTCCAGACAATTGGAAGATAGGATTTTTTTTTTAAACAAATCATCTGCATAGTAATTGTCTAACATGTTTTTGTCTTTGCAGACGTACTCCCCCCCCCAGAAGTCTCGTGCGGACCTAGAAGACTGAACTTTTGCACACTTACATTATCCAGGTCAACGGCCGTACCGTGCTGAAAACACCGGTTCTCGTTAGATCACTGAAGTCAGGCAGCATCGGGCGTGGTTAGTACTTGGGTGGGTGACCACCTGGGAACACCGCGTGCTGTTGGCACATTTCGGACGCGGTAGCCTGGTGGTTTGCACGCTGCCACAACTGCCGCCGTGTTCATGCGGAGTACGATCACGTTAAACATGTGGGTCTGTAAGTCCTTCCGAGAGGTTGGTGGTAGGGGAAGGAGGGTACGGTCCCTGTGGATGCCTCTCCCACTGGGTTCCGGTCTAAATTGGGTGGCACTTCCCGGCCGTCCAAACAGTTACCTTACACCTTTCTGGTAGGTCGGACGGTCTGGGTCTCAACAACAACACTTACATTATCCGGTTACCTTACACCTTTTCTGGTATGTCGGACGGTCTGGGTTTCAACAACAACAACAACACTTACATTATCAAATTTCAGGACAGAAACTAAAGCAGCCCAAAATACAAAATTAAGAGAAACACAATACTGGGGTTCCACTGTAATAAAATCACAAAATATCATTAATTTATTTTCATTGTAATTCAGTCATTATATTTTATTTTATTTGTAACCTTGTTAATATATACGGCATGAAACTATTCGTTTGCTAATTTTAGCCCCTTACCTTATTTCTCCCCAAATTATTCTATCACGCTTCGTCACTCCTCTTAACTGAACAAATTTCACGCTTTGCAAAACCAAAATTAAGTTTTTTAATACCAAAAAGGAGATATACCATTATTATAGACTATAAAGTTTTAGAGATTATATCTTAGAGTATAAATATTATATATGTTATACATAGAGTATACCACCAGAGTTTGAATACAATTATTTTCTCTTGGATGCATATGGTACATTTGACAGCGTTATATTATTTAAGAATTTAAATTTGCAAAATATTTAATTACCAGAAAATAATTTAAATTTTAGTAATTAAAATAAAACAGTTTTATTTTTCATTCTTTTATTGTTTTTATATTAATCTCTGCTTAAATAATGTCAAGAAAGCATACCTTGTATTCATATCGGAGGTTAAAGCCGTCTGACTAGGAACACCTTCCATTGGCACATTGCCTAAGTTTTATTCGTCTGCAATAAATATACTAAACAAATTTTACGCTTTGCAACATCAAAATTAAGTTTTTGAATACCAAAAAAGAGATATACCATTATTATAGACAATAGAGTATTAGAGATTATATCTTAGAGTATAAATATTAAATATGTTAAACATAGAGTATACCACCAGAGTTTGAATACCATTATTTTCTCTTGGATGCATATGGTACATGTGCCAGCGTAATGTTATTTAAGAATTTAAATTTGCAAAATATTTAATTACCAGAAAATAATTTAAATTTTAGTAATTAAAATAAAACAGTTTGATCTTTTATTTTTTTGTTGTTGTTTTCATATTAATCTCTGCTCAAATAATGTCAAGAAAGCATACCTTGTATTCATATCGGAGGTTAAAGCCGTCTGACTAGGAACACCTTCCATTGGCACATTGGCTAAGTTTCATTCGTCTGCAATAAATATACTAAACAAATTTTACGCTTTGCAACATCAAAATTAAGTTTTTGAATACCAAAAAGGAGATATACCATTATTATTGACAATAGAGTATTAGAGATTATATCTTAGAGTATAAATATTAAATATGTTAAACATAGAGTATACCACCAGAGTTTGAATACCATTATTTTGTCTTGGATGCATATGGTACATGTGCCAGCGTAATGTTATTTAAGAATTTAAATTTGCAAAATATTTAATTACCAGAAAATAATTTTATTTCCAGTAGTTAAAATAAAACAATGTTGTCTTTCGTTCGTCTGCAGTAAATATACTGAAAAACTAATTGATCTCCAACAAAACGCTTTAACAGAACATTTCGTTCTAGTGATAAATCCAGGTAACTCCTGTTATAAAAGCGAACACACCGTAACCGGTTGTTTCTTTTCATAGCGAACCTAATTTCCCGGATTTATATCACTGTTGTGTTGCGTAACTGACTTTGTCCGTTTCTGTTTACACAAACAGCATTTTGTTTCGAAACTCTGAAGTAGTACGTTTCCAATGAGGCCCCAACCATCACGTAGATTCTGGACAATAGCCAGATACATGTTAAGTTGAAGCGCTTTGGGGTGTTTGGTTCTGAAGCTACAAAGCGAAGATTATGAATGAATCCGTTGAAGCGTTACGTTGTAATTGTTCTGCTATTATGGAGTTTATATGATAGCTAGCGCAAATGTATACGCACACACGTGAATTAGAAGCTATCAATTCTTAAGGAGAAAGTGATGTTTGGTTTACAAAAGAAAGCATTTGGGTTAAAATATGCTTTTGTTAAAATAATTTCTACTGGATTAGGAAACTCAGGTCTATCGTTATAGTTCGAGAGACTTAATGCGGATGCATAGCGTAAAGCCTCAATCCCCACCTTTTTAAGCTAAAAAATTCTTAAGTTTTTTTATAAAAGGTATTAAAAATGGGTTTATTAAAAGAGAAGTGCCATATTCTATAGTAATTATTACACCCGAAAAGGCTTATTCTTTTTCTATGTATGCAAAGTCCACTTCTACGATAAGAACTTGCAATTTCTTCCAATAGCTCAATGGTAGAGCGTCGGCTGGAGATCCAGGGCTCGATTCCAGGTTCGGGCAGCAAGTCTCTTTACAATGGGACCCGAACAAATCAACCCTGTAGGCTAGTGCAAAGATGTCGAGGGTCTGAAGACCCCAGACCGTGCGACTCACATAGTAGGTTTAGAGTAGCTAGCTGCACGGCCGGGAGGATACCTCCTACACTCAGGAGGCACCCAAGGTCTACCATCCCGCTAAACGAACATTTAATTAGATCTAAAAAGATAACATTTGATGAAAAATATTGTGGTTAAACAGACAGTTTTACATTATATTTGAACTTGACAAGTACGTCCATTTTTCAAAAATGGGAAAAGGTTAATTGCCAATATATATAAAAGGATCATTGAAAAATAAAATTTAGAGTGAGGTGTAATAGCATAATGAAAAATAGATTAAAATTAAAGAAAATAATTACATTTTAAAAGTAAAATTTAGAAAATATATAAAAAAAAAATATATGAAAAGGAAAAAAAAAATTTGGCGCATGAAAAACAAAAACAGAACAATTTAGAAAAGAAAAATTAGAAAAAATACAAATAAAAAGAGTCAAAAGGAAAAGAAAGAACCGAGAAAATAAGAATAGTTAACATAGTTTTTTTTTCCAACGAAAATATGGAGGGAACACAATAAGTTCAAATAAGTTAATAAAAATGAAATAATGGGATTCATTGATCAAAATTAATTGAGAGTAGAATCTACTTATAAGCTTAGATCACTTTATTAGAAATTTCCGGCAACAGGAATACAGTTTTTAGTTTTATCTACTGAAGAGGGATTTGAACGAACTTTGGAGAACCAAATGGGTTTATTAGAGGGGGAGGGTTTTCATAGATGAATTTTTTTAGAAAAAGTACAATCGAAAAATGTAATGGCCAAAGTCGCCGAATTTATTGCAATTGCTATATGTAATTTTTGACACCAAAAAGAATAGGACCAGCCCCATTACTCTAGGACAGGCCGTTCTCACGATATTTAAGTTTTTTCTCTTTTTTGCTACACCGGGTTTGAGAAAAAGTCCAGTTACCAAATGAAATCGAAAGCTGAATTAAAAGTGTAAATTCAGTGCAATTTCAATTAGTTATGCGTGTTATTTAGTGCAATAAACTCAATTCAATGAATTTATTAATGAAATAAATAGAACATGAATTTGAGTCTGCAGGGAAAGTCATGTGCTGCTCACATCAGATTTTTACTTTTACAGAAATTCTTCAACTTTGACAGTATTATTCACAATTGACTTGCGGATAATTGATTTCAATGTTTTTGACTCTTCTGCAAGTATTGATCTGTCGGTATCACGACATCAATTCATTGTAAGATGCTGTTCTAAATCTACGTCAAGCTTATTTTAATTATTTCTTTGATGTATAAAAAAGAACTAGAGAAATCCATTTTTTTTTGTTCCGAGACTTTAGTTGCTGAAACCGTATCTCTATCGACCATACTGCCGTGTCAACAATTGCTTTAAAGAAGTTAATTCTCACTTCTCTCTAAACATCCACGATTGGCTCATCTTCACTTTGGTATTCCCTTTTCCATTTACTAGATCTTGCCAAAAAATATAACCATTTTGCTTTCGAATTTCTAATGCTAAATAAGAAAAACAACTACGTTCAAATGTTATTTCACCGAAGGTCTTGAGGACGGTGAGGCCCAAAGCGGTTGTCTTTCTCGCCTTGCCATAGGAATGGCCTCATTATTCTTTTGGACTTCGGATTCGTTGATTCTCTTGCACTGACGAAGGGGAGCCAGCGTATCCTCAAAACAGCCGTGTGCTGCATTATTGTGTTGTATATGCTGATTTACGTTGCTGTAATTGCTCTAATTTTAATTAACCTTCGCGCAATGTGTATTTTACTTATTGTCGTAATAGCTGTCACTAAAGTAAACTTTTAAATTGTTCAAAACGAACTAGACAGGGCCGGCACTTAAAATAATGCAAACTTTGAAAAATAAAGCAAACTCGCCTATTTCTGGTGCTGGCGCATTACACCGTCTTATTATACAGGGTTCTTCCAAAAAGATTGAAATTCGCTTTAATTCCTTATCTGTTGGAGATAAGTGGGCAATGTAAATTGCAAAAATGTTGAAAGTAAGGTTGAAAATAAGACTACGTTAATGAAATAGCCCTTCCATTCATTTTGAAAACGTTACACTTTTTAAATTTTTATACTACCCCCTTAGACAAATTTGGTCAATTAGAAAATTTGTATTTTTAATGCAACAGGATCATTAAAAAGAAACCGCATATTTGTATATTTAAAGTTGAGTGGGTTATATTTAATTGAAAATTGAACATTGTAAATGGGAACCATATATCAAATTAGAAATGTAAATTTGTGACATATCACAAAAAAGATAAAACTGGATGATAATACATAGGAGACATTTCTGCGAATTTCGCGTAGGCTCACAATGCAATCACGGATTAAGTACTTTTCAATAACTAAGTACTTTTTATATAATTAAGTACTTATAAGTATTTTTTTATCTAAACAATTTTCATCGTTAATTTGTTTATGATCCCTATTTTCATTGATGAAACAATACGAAAAAGTGGCATTAGTCAGATTTTTTCCTTTATCATAATTCAGATGATTTTAAAGATATAGATTTGCGGGTTTTTTTAATGATCTTATTGCATTAAAAATAAATTTTCTGATTGACCAAATTTGTCTAAGGGGAACGTATAAAAATTTAGAAAGTGTAACTTTTTGAAAATTAATAGGAGGACTATTTCATTAATGTAATCGTATTTCCTACCTTACTTTCAACATTTTTGCAAATTACATTTCCCACTTATCTCCAACAAGTAAAGAATTGAAGCGCGTTTCAATCCTTTTGGACACTCTGTATATTTCAAAAGAATATATTTCTATGTTTAAGTAATATCATAATGTTTAATGCGGTTTTTTGACTTGCTGGAAGTATTCTTATATGGCCACCAATTTAACGCCGTATATTTATTTTTATATTTTATTTCTTTTGTTGCTGTTTTTAATTCTACTGTTTTGTCCTGTACTATTAACTCAGTAGTTTTTAATATTCTGTTCCTATTTGTTTTTTGTTTGTTCATTATTATCTATACTCTTCATTTTAGTATTTTATATTTCATATTGTATCCTTGTCTTATTTGTTTGAATTTGATGCATTTTCTGTAGATCCTGTTATGGTTTTTAATGTGTAAATTTTTAAATTTTCTTTAATCATCATTTCATTAATCATTATTGACTTTATTTTGCCATCTGTCCATTTAGCTGGGCCCCTCGGATGAGCCGAACAGTCTAGGCATATAAAATAGAATGTCTTGTATATGAAATATGATAAAGACACTTATTTTTCTTTTCATTCTGATAATGTATGGAATACAGTAGAACTAAATACTATGGCATAAGAATGTTTGAGAAATTCGAATGGAGATTTACACACCAGATCTTGGGCCAACGGCGGTACCGTGCTGACAACACCGGTTCTCGTTAGATCACCGAAGTCAAGCAGCATCGGGCGCGGTTAGTACTTGGGTGGGTGAACACCTGGGAACACCGCGTGCTGTTGGCACATTTCAGGCCCGGTGGTTTGCGCGCTGGATTTTCACGCTGCCACAACTGCCGCCGTGTTCATGCGGAGTACGATCACGTTAAACATGTGGGTCCGTAAGTCCTTCCGAGAGGTTGGTGGTAGAGGAAGGAGTGTACGGTCCCTGTGGATGCCTCCCCCACTGGGTTCCGGTCTAAATTGAGTGGCACTTCCCGGCCGTCCAAACAGTTACCTTACACCTTTCTGGTTGGCCGGATGGTCTGGGGCTCAACAACAACAACACCAGATCTTGGGTACGAAATATGAAAAACGGTATTGTTTTGTTTTTTTCATTCTGATAATGTATGGGATACAAGTAGAACTAAATACTATTTAATAAGAGTGTATGAGAAAATCCAATGGAGACTCACACTCTAGATCTTGGGTACGAAATATGAAAAATATACTTATTTTTCTTTTCAGTCTGATAAAGCAAGGGATACATAGAACTAGATAATATGGAATACGAATGTGTTGTTGTTGTTGAGACCCAGACCGTCCGACCTACCAGAAAGGTGCAAGGTAACTGTTTGGACGGCCGGGAAGTGCCACCCAATTTGGACCGGAACCCAGTGGGGGAGGCATCCACAGGGACCGTACCCTCCTTCCCCTACCACCAACCTCTCGGAAGGACTTACGGACTCACATGTTTAACGTGATCGTACTCCGCATGAACACGGCGGCAGTTCTGGCAGCGGCGAGAATCGCGCGCTAACCACTGGGCTGCCGCGCCCGAAAAGAGCCAACAACACGCGGTGTTCCCAGGTGGTCACCCACCCAAGTACTAACCGCGCCCGATGCTGCCTGACTTCGGTGATCTAACGAGAACCGGTGTTTTCAGCACGGTACGGTCGTTGGCCCGAATACGAATGTGTGAAAAAAGTGAATGGTGGCTTACACTCCAGAGCGCCCTATTAACAAACCCATATTTCAAAAAATATTTACAAAACTTTAAAACCATACAGTGAAGCGTTAACAAAACACTTTCTTCAACCCCCTACAGAGCAGCTGGGTTTCTTCATCCAACAGTGCATCTGAGTGTTTCCTCCTACAAAAATTCTGGGTGGATAATTCTACAGTGAAAGACGTGAGTGTTAAAGTATCTAGCTCACATATATCTTATCTAAAAATTTCAAATTTCAGCAATAAAGGCTCTATATTGTCTACAAAGAACCACGCCTTCTTGTCTTGCCATAGCCATTGCAAAAGCGTACCAGATATCTGTTACACTCCAAACACGTAGGTAAACCAGCAGAACAAAGACGATCTTTACTTCCATTAGGGGGGAACATTTAGGGGCCCTCGAAATCCTTGACTTCGTTACACTTGAACTTCATGATCATGTCACAAGTAAATGAGTCTAATTGGACTTCCTGTCGAATTCATCATGTCTTGCGTTTTTGAATCGTTCTAAAAAGAATTGACGATTGTGTTGACGAGGAAAATTAGTGATATGACTTCTGGTGTGTCCGTAGGGGATATGTAATAGTAATTGTTTCTTGGAACAGAGATTGCCAATATTTCTCCAAAGGAGAGTGAAAACTTCATGATTGATATATGGAATTAGAATGATTTGTTGGCGGTTTAGAGATAAGGTAGTCTAACTGTGGGTAACAATTTCGGTGATATATTGAGATAAATTACTATTTTTAAAGAGAATAGAGATAGAGTATTTTACGTGCTATCTCTATTATATAATTATCTAATATAGTTCAGCATTTACAGACCCCCCCCCCCCCCCCAGAAGCCCAGCGGTGATATAGAAGGTTAAATCTTTGTACATTTACAGTATCGACCACTGGATTGAAGCTAACTGAGCCGGTATTTCGATTTCTCTTCTAGAGTAGACAAAATAGGGAAGGGAGAATTTAAAGATTCTTAGAACCGTCCTGAGTCCCCCCCACAGGTAACATAAAAGGCTGAACGTCTACCATGGGACAGAACCTTACTAGGGCACATTTTAATTGAAAGAACTACTTTAGACGCTAAACACTATACATCTATATAAAAGGAATTGAAAATATGCCTGCATGTGTATGTTTTTCTGTGTGCGTCTGTGTGTGTGTGTTTATCTCATCATCACCGGAGAACGGCTGTATCAAATACAATAAAATTTTGGGTGTAGCTTTAGAATAACCACACTTAAAATTTAGTCAAATGCTTCGAGATTCTAAGACCAGAAATTGTAGAGTTATTAATGAAAAACGAACCTTCCAAAAAAGTTTTATCTCCTATGGAAAGTCCCCAGTTGTTATATCCCAATGGTTAAGGCATGGAAATTGCACTTGGAGGACCCGAGTTCATTTCTCGGAGTTACCCAAACAATGTCGTGTATACGCGGAGTTCGGGTATGTTAAATGTATTTAACATACCCGAACTAGGGCACATTTCATACACTCCTTCCCATACAACCAACGGCTCGAAAATCCTTTCAAGACGTTGGTTTCAAGACGAAAATCCTTTCAAGACGTATGGGAAGGAGTGTATGACTCCTGTCAATGTAGTATCATTGAGTTTCGGTCTAAATTGGGTGGCACTGTCCCTGCCGTCTAAACAGATACCTTACACCTTCGGTAGATCGGACGGTCTGGGTCGTAAGAAAGAAAATACGTCTGCTGAACAGAACCTAACGGAATAGGATTTCGGATTTCTTTCACGGGGAGTGGGAAAATTAAAGAGTGTGTGTCTAGATGCCTTTCGGGACCTCCCAGAAATCTCCGGTGCTCTAGAAGTATGAAATTTTGCATACTTATAGTTTTGACCACGGAACATAATCTAAATGGCTCAATTTTCAATTAAGACGAATATTTTTGACGCATATATTGTTAAACAAAATAAAACGGATTAAAATAAAGGTGCAACTTATTATTTTATTAGTGTCAGTTTAACTATATCTTTTACAGGTTTAAATACTAGTGTAAACATATTTCCTAAAAGGGGGATGTTGTTGTTGTCGAGACCCAGACCGTCTGACCTATCAGAAAGGTGTAAGGTAACTGTTTGGACGTCCGGGAAGTGCCACCTAATTTAGACCAGAGCCCAGTATGGGAGGCATCCACAGAGACCGTACCCTCCTTCCCCTACCACCAACCTCTTGGAAGGACTTAACGACCCACATGTTTAACGTGATCGTACTCCGCATGAACACGGCAGCAGTTGTGGCAGCGTGCAAATCCAGCGCGCAAATCACCGGGCTACCGCGCCAGAAATGTGCCAACAGCACGCGGTGTTCTTCGACTTCGAATATGGAAATGAATATATTTCTCCCAGTAGCTCAATATATAGAACATCGTCCGGCCAACTCAATGTGGATGGTTGGGTTTATTGCTGAGAGAGATCATGTCTTTACACTTGCATCCCGGAATCGTCACCCTATAATTTCGATACAGTGTATGACTGATTTCTCATAAATTATCCACTGCATTGAACGTTCACATCGAAAAGTCATACACTGCATTTGGCTATGCAGTGTATGACTGATATAACCAAATTTAGAATATTTCAAAGAACTTAATCATTTACAGCAGTAAATTCCATTCACGGAGATTTAGGTCACAAAAGATACTCTCATGTTAAAGAAGGAACAGCAATATGAGTCTGTACTAAGGGTCCTTTGCTATTCCCTTAAATAAAGCAACTCCAAACCATTGCCATTCTCCAAACCATTGGATGAAACCATTGCCAGCTATATCCTTGGTGGACCACTACTCAAAAATAAATTATAAGAACTCTAAAATTTTTATATTGAACAAAAAATGCATTGTGTTCCCAACATTTGCTTACTTTACCTATGGTCAAGCTTTTTAGTCCTAACAGAAAAAGCTTATTCTCAGTCTATAACATCCTCATCAAAATGCAATGGACATTTCATTGATTTTTCGTGAATTAAATGACTATGGGTGAAATTTTTAGCGCCAAAATAAAAAAAAAATCTGATGTGGGCAGCACATGACTTTCCTTATATAATGCAATTAATTTACTTTTTTAATAGTGAAAAAGTGATGAAAAAGTTCTTTTTAATTTATATTCAGTGTGACATCCGTCCTAAAACCGTTTTATTTTTACGTATTTTCTGTGCATCTATACTCTGCGCCAACGCAATTACAATATTTATGAGTTTAAATGATCATCAAACTTTCATTATTTCTAAACGAAGCCTAATTTTAATGGATGCAGAATGTAAGCAAGTAATTGTAAAATGAGTTGTATAAGAATTGCTGGATTTTTTTCACGCAAATTTATTTAACTCTGGAGTCTGACTTAAAAATGTATAAATAAAAAAATTACTGATTTTACATAGAGAGCCCGATGATGTATATTTCGATGACGTCGTTTGAATAAAGTTCATTTTTTCGATGAAGTTTTAAGTTTTCAAGTAAAATAAATTATTGCAGTACTGCGATAATTAAAAAAAATTTCACCGCTGTCTGTATGGCATTTTAGAGATATTGCATTTCAGTTGAAGAGTG
The DNA here is from genome assembly GCA_951213105.1 of Amaurobius ferox. Classification (NCBI taxonomy): domain Eukaryota; kingdom Metazoa; phylum Arthropoda; class Arachnida; order Araneae; family Amaurobiidae; genus Amaurobius; species Amaurobius ferox. Next base: position 71,387,039 of record OX578153.1, on the reverse strand, counting down.
TTTCATAATCAATGCTTTATGCATGATTGATTTTTCTTGTATTAATTATTTTGCAATTTAAATAATAAAAAAATGCATATGAAATAAATTTCATTTCCCAATTTAAATAATAACGAAATGCATATGAAATAAATTTTATCGAAAATGCATTTTTTAATCAAATATTTGAATTGCGACCTTCAGATTTGCAGATTACTTTGGAATTATTGATATTTTCAATGTACTATGTCATCTGTCAAATTTTGACAAAAAAGTTTGAAACTCATATATTGTAGTACGGGTAATCTTCTATTAGAAAACGAGTATATCTTCTAAAATATAAGTAGCACTGTTATACCTTCCCATACAATTTTAGCGCTTTCATTTTGACATAGTATATTGGAATCAATTACGGCCCTCAAGTTTAAAGATAAATGATATTTTCATTTTATCACGACATTTGTTGTATTTTGACAAGGATGTTTGAAATTCATATATTGTAGTACGGGTAATTTTCTACTAAACACTGGCATATCTGCTAATATTCGGGAATATACGTAGTACAGGTATATCTTCCGATACAATTTTAGCGCTTTTATTTTGGCATATATTGATTCAATTTCCTATTTTTTACAAATTTATTTACCAACAGGACCAGGCTATTTTATTCTGCAGATCTCTCTGTGAAGATAATTTTTGTATAGCGAGAACAAAGATTTTCTAATCTACGAGAATGTAAGTATTAGGGGTGTAGCTCCCATACAATTTTAGCAATTTAATTTTGGCATATATTGGCATCAATTACGGCTTTGGGTTTAAAGATTTGGGGGATTATTGATATTTTCAATTTATTACGTTATCTGTTATTTTTTGGTAAATATATTTCTTCCACTGATACACAGGTATATATATCTTCTAATATTCGATAATATAAGTGGTGCAGGTATGTCTTCACGTACAATTTCAGTTCTCTTATTTTGACATATATTGATTTAATTTCATATTTTTTGTAAATTTGTTTAGAAGCGGAACCAGGATATTTTATTCGTCAAATCTTCAAAGATAATTTTGTATAGTAAGAACTTAGATTCTTAAACATCTTTTTAGGACCATTAATTTCAATATTTTAATAGAATTCTTTGAATAACAATGACACTTAGAATATTATAGAAATTTTCACAGGATTTTAAATTTTAAGTTTTTTATATTATATACTCTACGGGAGAACGGGTGTGCTGTTAGTAAGATATAATATTTGACATAGATTTAACGAAACATTTAAATGTAAATAGTGATTTGTTATGTGTGCTCGTATCCTATAAATCCGAAAAACACATATATTGTAATCAATTTGCCCGTCCATCTGGCTATCCGTCTGTTTATCCGCAAAAACCACCAGGTTTAATTTTGCAAAAGTTAATTCATAGCATCCAGAGGTAATTTTGTCGATTCAGAATAAAATTTATTGAACTGTAAAAAATCTGATATGGGCAGCACATGACTTTTCTCATACAGTAGAACCTACCTTAAATGAAATTTCAGGGGACCGGAACATAAACTCAATATTTTTATATTGTTTTTCAAAATGTTTGTTAAAAATTATCAAAAAATTAGTCTTTCTCTGGACGAAAAGTTGTAAAAATCTATAATCCTCTTATGTTTATCTATTAAAATAATCGAAGCAAATGTCATTTATTTAGCTGCAGACGATCAAACGATTGTATTTCACCACTTTAGGCAATCGAAGGGTGTAGTGTTAGCCATGACCAGTTTACGTGACGTAGCGCAGCGGCATACACCGGCTATACATTTGGAACACAAAGGGGCCTTAGTAGAACATATTGAGACGAAAAAGATATTTTCCCGAAGTTATTTTATTTCTCATTTCTTACACGTTGTTAAAGCGATGGAAAACGAAGCTGGTATTCTTGATTCTATAGGTTAAATTTTAGAGATGTCTATCTTTAGCTGCCACTTCTAAAATATGTAGATACTGCTAAAACGTTACTGTTGAGAAAAAGTCCCGTGGCCGTATCTAATATGCCGTATCTAATTTAGTTGAAATGCGACAAAATCCTTATAGACTTGCACATATAAACATAACAGATACCTCAAAACTGTATACACACGCACACATTCCCAGATATACATTTTTATCAAACTGTGTAAAATGTGTCCATTTTTGAAATTCTTCTCTGTAAAAATCTCGGATTCAAAATTCGTCTTTGCACTTTAATATATCATTTACAGCTAGTTGTCCCCTCTCTTAGCAACGTAATGATCATTGTTGTATCGCATTGTTTAGGGGGAAAGTTAATAATTTAAATCCAAAAATTAAATGATAAATATTTAGATACCACTATTTTTTAAAACCACTCAAACATAAATACATAAGTATCGATTATTAACAAAATCCTACGGATTATCAGGAAAGCTCCCAGGTACTTAAGAAACTCGGTAATTAGGAATGACTTCAAAATAAAAACTGTTAGAGCCCAAATTAAAGAGCTAGCGCTTAAATTTTACAAAAATTTGCCATCCGTTCCAAACGAACTGTTATTCAATCTGCATGACTATGATCATCGCAAGGCCAAATCTCGTAAGAGACCCCGCGCTGTTCTAAATAATCGGAATCGGAATTAAAAGATTCCACCTCAAACATCTGATTTTTAAATAAAACTCGCGACTTTTATTTTATAAAAAAATATTCTAAACTCTAAACTGCCAAAACGCTAGGTAACCCTTAGATCTGCATCAACCCCCCAAACTGCTTAAACTCTAAATATGCAACAAACTGCCACACTAGGAGCTAGGACAAATAATAAAAAGTAGTAAATAAAAACCTCGAACCTCCAATTAGGGTCACTGAATTAATGTCACAGTTTGACGATAAGAACCACATATTGAAACTGGAGATTAAAGGCGCTTCGCGCCTGCTGCTCTGTCTTGTACGACACTCGACTATTGATCATATAAATTAGATTCCGAGCAGACTGACTGTGTTAGTCCTTGTAATGTTACCAAGACCCAGGTTTTAACCTGATGCTAGAGAAGGAGTCGGAGTCCCCCACTGGAATTGCATTGGTTTAGGTCCGGGCCATGACGTAAGTTCCTAGTACTCTTGGAAGCCTAAAGTGGATGACATGCAGTGCACGCGTGAGCTGCTGGAGATAAATATATTATTAGCCAGAGGTCTTGTGTTAATAAAGTGTTGGTTTGTCGCACCGAACCACTGGACAGGCATAGGTTACTTGCAAGCGAGTTTACTTTCTCTATTAGAGTAGGCAAATTAATATTCTGTAGCTTAATGGTTATTAATACAGAGGTTGTGATAAAGAAAGTATTCCTTCTTGTAGTCTAACAGACAGCTGTTACCTTCACGACCTTTGTGCATTTGCAGTGAAGGTAGTCGGGCTCTTGAAAAATGAAATTTTGTTAACACGAACCCCGGAACTTTAATAATGCGAGGGTTACGTTGGAAAGAGATTGCTACTGTGCTGCTTCCAAAAGCTGTCTTTTACACAAGTGATCGTGTACGAGGGACACACTGAAATTCTTGAGACAGAGGCAGACGATATGAGCTAAAAAAAATATTGGTCGGATATTTAAATTTGAACTCTTTTATGTCCGCGAAAGATAATTGTGGCAACAATTACAATTTAGCTATCATAGAATAAATTTTGAAAGAAAATAATCTGATGTGGGCAGCACATGACATTCCTTATAATAATGCAATGAATTTACTAGTTTTTCACTCAAAAACTAATGTATAAGGTCCATGGTACTGTTTTTTTATCCCTGAATTATACATTTGGCATTTTTCCGGCTGACACCATGTAAAACCATTTAAAAGCACCCAATTCACTTATATTTCGAGCAAATCTAAATAAACAAATATCAATATTGATAGCATAAGCAATATAGTCCATATATTAAAATATTTAATAATTAATTCATCAGTTAGCGTCATTTTTGCAACCTGTGAATGCGCCACCTGTGAATGCATGATGTCCGATGATGTTCTTGGCCTGATTGCGTGTGTCTCGTTCTCTCCAGACCCTTACACGCTTTTCATCTGATTCCAAGCCAAATCTGGACTCGTCCGTGAACAGGACGTTGCACCAGTCTGAGAAAATCCAATTGATAAGTTGATGACACCACTTTAATCTTGCCCTTCTGACTTGGACGGTTAGTGGAACACAAAAAACGTGGTACTCGGGCGTACAATCCCCACACGTACAGCCTTCGGCGCACAGTACTGGCAGATATTGTCTTACCAAGTGTCGCTGCAACCATGGATGTAACAGTTGTGGAGGTCGCTCATTGATTCCGCTTGGCTACTATAGCAATATACCTATCATCAGAGGGGGTGGTAAACCTTGGACGACTGGGCATAGATCCCTGGACAACTGTTTGACTTGTTTGGAATTGTTTCCATAATCGAAACATTACCGAATAATCAGCGCCAAAGAAAATAGCGACATCTTTGATTGATTGCCCTGCTTCAATGCGTCCGACAGCTCGCTAGCGCTCACTATTTGTCATTCGTCTTCTTTTAGCCATAGAAACACGAATATCACCAAAAATAATCCTACAAAAGTTATAAACACTTAATATATATATATATATATATATATATATATATACACTATCGATAGTTTGTTAAATACTATTACTAATTATTCGATCGGCCATCACTAGATATCAATCACTGCTATATATTTCAAATTACTGCTGCCTTGTATGGCGCAGCTTGCTAGATTTTGTTCCACTTTGATTCAGATCCGTGATTAATCTAAAACATTTCTCATATAAAATATACTTCTAAAATATTATCGATAGACAATACATAAAAAATTTCCTTTTACATTTTTCGCAATCATACTTGCAAGGGAAGCCTTTGCAATAGTTCTCTCGGATTGCAATCTTTCATGTCCTATCTTGTAAAGGACCATGGATAATGATAAAACGCCACGGCTTTCATCTGCTAAGTGATAGGGGGAGCCACAATAACAATCTGAAGTTGTCATGCAAACTTGCTCTACTGACGTGTATTATTTACATTTTAGTGTGAAAATATTATCCTTTTCAGTTATTATTAGTATTAAATAATACCTTAAAAAACAACAAAAATTGCACAGCCGTTAGACTGTTACTTCTTCAATCCTTATAAGGCATTTGTAAAACGTATCGAAGACTACATAAAAATTCGAGCTGCATGCATAGAAGGGGTCCATATTGAAGACATCCATGAATTTTGAACCAACATCGATGAAGAGGCCAACAGGAAGTTAAATGACAGATTATTTATTTTAAAAATGCATTCATTTATGTACAATTAACTTGGCGCTGATATATTTCAAGATATGGTAATATATTCTTGGAAAAAAGCTGGATATTCTGTTGAAAAAAACATTGCAAAATTTAACACGGTAATGGCAACTGTATTTAATATTGATTCAGCAACTTGCTTCATTGTAAATTGCAGTGATTATGCATTTGTTAAATGTGCACATTGTAAAGTTTTCATTTCTATTAATCATACATTTGATCATTCCCATTCATAATTTCAAACTTAGAAAGAATTTAAATCATTCATTATTTTACAAATTTCATTTGCTTTGACTTTCATTGTAATACAGTCAATAGTTTTGTTGATTAGTTCCGCTTTGGTTTCCAAAAATTTCAGCCTTTGTTGTGTTTGATCAACCTTTACGACCATGTCTTGGCAGTTGTTTAGCTAATTAGTAAGATATAAATTATATTAGTAATAAATTTATCGTTTACTACATACCACTATTGTACATTTTGTTTCAAAATAATAATAATAATTGAAAATAATAATATTTTCACACTAAAATGTTAATAATACACGTCGAGCATGTTTGCATGACAACTTCAGATTGCTATTGTGGCGCCCCCTATCACTTAGCAGATGAAAGCCGTGGCGTTTTATGATTATTCATGGTCTTTTACAAGATAGGACATGAAAGATTGCAATCCGAGAGAACTATTGCAATATTCATATATATATATATATATATAATATGAAAATACCACGAAATATAATATTAAAAATTTATCAGAAATCAAATCAGATAGATTTTGGTATATATCCGCAGCATTTAAAACTTACTGAAACTCCATACAATGTCAACAAAAGTCTAAATTTTCTTGATCTCACAATATACAAACAGTCAGGTGGTTCTACTGGTTTCCGTTTGTACGATAAACGCAACGGCTTTCACTTCAAAATCAATTATATCATAAACTGGAACTCAGGTATGCAAAAACATGGTTTTAGAAATATTATACTGGGACAATTAATGCGCCGCAGTCAGAGAATAAACAGTAGAAAGGAAGATCGATATTTATGCGATTTTCGTTTCCTACAAAACACCATCTCACAAGGTTTTCCTAAGTGTTTTTTATGTAACATTATCTACAAATTTTATAAAATAACTGTAACCGATTGTTACAGATTATATTTAAATAAAACTGATGGCAATATGCTTACTGGATTGTCACAGGTAAAGCGTAGTGATATCTGATATAGGACCTCTTGAATAGGGTCTAATGTGTAATACGGTATGGAAGATGCACTTCAACAGGTATGATACGTTATGCGAGATGTACTTCTACATGTATGACACTATTAACTGTCATTGAGGTAAAGGGTTTTAGAGATAGACTTTGTTATTATTGTTATATAAAGTGTCAATATTAAAAGTCTTCTTAAAGTAGAAGCTATGTAATTTTGCTCTTATATACTAGTGGGCATATTTCAAACATTTACTGTTAGTGATTTTTGATATGGCTGGATCTCAACTTAAAACTTCATCTTAAAATTTGATACTTTCGTATTCTATTTTGCAATGTACCGGCTCTCCGGGAGTGTTGTCGAGACATAAAGCTTGCTTACCCGGGGTGAGGGGGTCACAACCTCCCCCCCGGCCATCTTTTGGTACAATGCATCCATCCATCCCTCTTTTCATTTTGGAAATATATATATATATATATATATATATATATATATATATATATATATATATATATATATATATATATTGATGATCTGATTTGTTTGATTTTTACAGACAACTGTTATAATTTGGAACTAATTCCTAATGGAGCCACTATTAGTAATAACATTAATTTTTTAGTTTTAAACCTAATTATTGAACCTACTAATAGGATAGTTACTAATTTATATGATAGAAAGGAGTATTTTAACTTTAACATTAATAAAATATTACCATTTAATTCCTGCAACTCGATTCAATTGTTTAGAAATATTATACTTAATCAACTTTTTAGGATATTTAGAATATCACCTAAAAAATTTCATGCTATGCATATTAATAAGCTAAAAATTACTAGCAAATTATATAAATATCCAGCATATTAAGTAAATAGTATAGTTAAAAAGTTTGGAATGGTTGAATATACTTAAATTCTCTCCTTAGTATCTTATATTAGCCAGACATCCACTTTCTCTTGAATAAGCATTACTATGTATTTACATCCCCTTATATTTTATCCTCTACGTTTTTTATTATCATCTGCCCCATTATTTTGTAGCTCTTACTGTTGAATATCACCTTTTATCGCCTTTACGCATTACTGTTATTTATTTCTCACGATTGGCAACAGCAGTTCTCAACTTTTTAATTTTCGCGATTGGCAACATTGGTCTCTTAAATCAGGACTCCAATGGATCAGACATCTGCAGTGTTTTTTCGGGTATTCTAGTTTCCTATAATTTTTCAATCCTTATGCATGTAGTCCAAGTCATGAATGTTTATAGATATAATCTATCACTGATATCAGAAACATGCATTTTGTGTTTATTTTGATAAAATACTTGGACTTGAAACTCTCGAAATGAACAATTAATTTGTTTAAGCTTAGGGCTTGTCCACGTGTAAAGCTTTAATGCTAGGACTTTATTTGATTTTCTATTATCGATTCATTTCCATTGATGTTTGTTGTTTGTCTTCAGCTTGATGACTAGTGGTTTGCGTTTTACCTTCCACTAAATTGATGATTCTCTGTTTGATACTTTTTATTTGATAGGCACTTTTTAATGTTGGTGTTTTTTGAGTAACAACTTCTCTCTATTCTATCATTGGATTTTCAAACTATTATTATTAATACTATATATATATATATATATATATATATATATATATATATATATATATATATATATATATATATATGTATATATATATATATATATACATATATATATATATAATATATATATATATGTATATATATATATATATATATATAGGTATATAATATATATATATATAATATATATATAATATATATATATATATATATATATATATATATATATATATACATATATATATATATACATATATATATATAATATATATATAATATATATATATGTATATATATATATATATATATATGTATATAATATATATATATATATAATATATATATAATATATATATATATATATATATATATATATGTATATATATATATATATATATATATATATATATATATATATATATATATATATATATATATATATATATATATATGCCGTGGATCTTGTACACCATTTTTTTCACTGTGAAATATGTAAAGCCATTACATTACGTAGGAAAAGTCATATGCTGCCCCCATCAAATTACTTATTGTGTTTTGGCATCATTCAATAGTATTATTTAAGCATGTCAGCATGAAACATGAATACTCATTTGATCATGGAAGAAAAATAGACCGGCGTGATTTGCATCACGCATCATCAAGTTTGTTCAAAAGCATCTTCTATTGTCGCGCAGCTTTGATTTTAAGATTGGGCGAAATCTCCTTGGGAAAATTATAGGTTTGGAAGCCGGTGAGACTACAGAAAATGTGTAGCATGAATTGGAAATCATTTTATCATTTTTGATAGAATGAATGCATAATATTTGGGTTGCATGTGTGAAACGAAATTCTGATTGAAGATTGATGATTTTTTTATTAAAACATGATTAAATTGCAATATTCACAACTCAAATTTGGTATAAACGCGGAAGGGCAATTTTTCTATTGTTGATATAATTTTATGAAACGGTAAATTATATGCTATTGTTCTAATAAAATACATAATGTATGCAACTGTATTTGATACATATTGTTTATAGTCAAAATATGAACTTCATTTGGAAGAATATTGATGTAGACAGCACATGACTTTCACTACATAAAGCATTACTTTTACCTCTTATAAAGAAGAAATAGAAGAATAAAGAAGAAATATACGAAACACTACACGTGTGAACAACGCACATCTGTTTCACATATAATGAAACTCATAATATTTGAAATTAAGATAATAAATACCCCCAAAGCGACAGGAATTATCAAATAAATTGAACTTAATTTTTAAGATATTGAATTTTCATTAATTTGGAATCAGTTTTAAATTTCGTTTCATTTTGTCAATTTGGCGACATTTTCGTCAATTTGGCTAAATTAAAAATTCGCTAAAATGGCAATATTTCGTTAAAATCGTATTAATTTGGAAAGCGAACATATGTGAAGTACTTATTTATCTTTTAATTTCAATTAACATTTTCAGTAAATTTGTCTAAAAAACATGCATCTCGAGAATGGTTGATGTTAGGGTTCTAAAATTAATGTCATTCGATTTATAATGAAAAGTGACGTATAGCATGATATGCACCCATAAAAAAAAATCTGATGTGGGCAACACATGACTTTCCTTATATATTGCAATGAATTTACTACTTTTACAGTAAAAAAAATGTTATTCTTATAGTAGATACTTATATTCTTTCCAAGATATTGAATTTTCTTCAATTAGACGTCATTTCCGTTGATTTAGCGTCATTTTGATCCATTTGGCGAAATTTTTGTTAATTTGACAACAATTAAAAATGTCGTCAAGTTGGCGATATTCCGCCAAATTCATCGCCAAAATCTCGCCAAGCGTTATGGAAGGAGAAATAAGGTATTCTTGCAGCAGGTAAATGACTATTGGCGTTCAAATACAAAGGTATTACTCAAAGTATTTTTTTTAATAAATGGAACGAGCTAGATCCACGAGAATGATGTCACCCAATTTATCGCATGGTATTACATACGAAAAGTGAACATGTTTCTCAATAGGAAATATATATTTTTATTATATATGACTTTTTGATTATTTTTTTGAAAAATGTGCAATATCTCGATAACAGTTCATGTTAGCATTCTAAAATTTATGTCAATCGTTTTCTAATGAAAAATTACATAAGAAATGTCTATTTGCGTAACTTTATAAGCGGTTTTGATTTTCCGACGATTTTTTCAAAATTTCACTCGAAAATTTAAGGGGGTTCTGAACATTCGATTGCGTATAAAAACAATAGGTTTCCAGTGTTTACGGATTGGGATTTTTGCACTAAATTTCGTTCGAATCGGTCCATTTGTTCGTCAGTTATCGTCTCCACAGACTCACTGACACACACACACAGACATCACTTTAAAAATGTTTGATTCGTGATCAGGGATGCTTGAAACGTGCTCTTCCGTCGAAAACTCGAATTCGAATTTTCGACCCCGTCACAATACTTTCCTTATACATTATGTATATAAGGAAAGTAATAGAGCTACAGTCGTGACACACTCGTCAGGCAGATGTCGTTTTATGAATTATGCAAATGATCAAAATGTCAACTCCAATGTGGCATGAGAACGACTCATTGTGCAGTATTTAAAACGACTGGTGTTCTCAATCACCGGTAATTGTAACTAGATTTTCTACTTTAATACTGTAAATTGTGTACCTTTGAGACGTACTCGACGGCGCTGCAAATAACTGTCGGTCGCATCATTGGCCTATGAGAACCTTGTTGGTTCAACAGACGTATCACTCGACATCGTGGTCAGAGCGATATGGTTGCTCGGTATTGGCAACAGTGGATCAGAAAAATAATACTTATAACCGGGACAAATAAATGCATATAATTGGCATATATAACCGGGACAGAGGCTCAGGACACCCCAGGCAGATAACTGTGTGAGAGAATCGTTCAGTCAGGACAGGAATCACTTTCACACCAATGGCATCGTTATCATCCATTCAAAGGCATTTGGCAACTTACATGTATCCTGTGTCAAGGGATAATATTCGGAAACGACTGGCAAAAGGGAAATTCGGTGTCGACGTCCATTAAAACGCCTACTGCTGACCCCTCAACATATGTAGAGCCTTCTGGATTAGTGCGATCTCGGTCAGCCTGGCGCAGTGTCCGATTGAAGACATGTTGCCTTTATCGACGAGTGCTACTGCTTCAGTCTCAGTGTTGAAAACTGCTACGTGTGTGGAAAAGGACTGGGCAGCGTTCTGCTCCCACATTTGTTATCAAACCGCACACAGTCATTCCACGTGGTATGACAGTCTGGGAAGCTATCTCGTGGGACAGCAGATCTCCTCTAATTGTACTGCAAGCCAATTTAACGGATCCCTTGTACGCCGACAATGTTCTACAGACCAATATTTTCCTTATTTTGTCAAGCCGCTCAGAGTCCATTTTACCAACAAGACAACGCTTGACCGCATACTGCACGATTTTCTCAACAATGTCTTCGGGTATTAATTACCCTCCCATGGTCATCCAGGTTCCGAGAACTGTCACCAATAGAACATTTCTGGAACATGCTGGGACGGTAATTGAGTTTTCTTAGAATACCACCGAATTAGCTGACCAGTTGAAACATTTGTGGGCATAATTTTCCGCAGAGGGACATAAACAACTTATTTGACTCTATGCCACACCACCTATTGTGTTGTACATCTGCGGCTGGAGGATTGACGACTTTTAAAAATGTCCTGTTATTGTTGCCACCAATTCTTAATAAAACATTTTTTAATCCCAAACCATTTGCATATCTTCTCAAACGAGACATACTACATGCCGAGTTTCACGGCTGTAGCCCAATTTCTTGTGGGGCATATATTTTTTGCAGCAGACTATATATATACATAATTATTGCAGCATTACTAGGCGTTGTATCTTTTAATAGCAAAAGTACCCGTTCTTCGTAAGGAAGAACCCTTGATCAGTTACATGAAGATGTTACGCAAACATTAAATAAATAATAAAAACAGAAACACCTGGCCGCAGTTTCTTCAGGAACTCGAAATTACAAAATAAATTATGTGTACCACCATCATCTGTACCGATAATATTTAAAAAGTATATATTTTATAATAAATGATTCCGCGACATCATTGCACCTTTATTTGTTTGAAATCAAATCCAGAAAACTGCGCCTAATCAGGCCGCAGCGAATTATAACAAGTAAAGCAAATAATCGCTCACATTCAGATACATATTGGATGGCTATAAAGAAATATATTGCGACAACCGCGACTTTAAATTCTCTTTAAATTACTTAAAATTTTGCTAATGCTAATTTAGAAAAATTGCTTCGCTATTAGAAACTACTTCGCTATTAGAAAAATTGACCTCTACTTCGCTATTAGAAAAATCTGATGTGGACAACACATGACTTTCCTTATATAATGCAATGAATTTACTACTTTTACAGCTAAAAAAAATGTTATTTTTATAGTAGATACTTATATTCTTATTGAATTTTCTTCAATTAGTCGTCATTTTCATTGATTTAGCGGCATTTTTATCCATTTGGCGAGATTTTTGTAATTTAGCAACAATTTAAAATGTCACCAAGTTGGCGTCATTCCGTCAAATTCGTCCCAAAATCTCGCCAAGCGTTATGGACGGAGAAATAAGTTATTCTTACGGCAGATAAATGACTATTGGCGTTCAAATACAAAAGTATTACTCAAAGTATATTTTTTCATGAATGGAACGAGCTAGATCACGGGAATGATGTCACCAATTTATTGCATGATATTACATATGAAAAGTAAACATGTTTCTCAATAGGAAATATATTTTTTTAATTTTATATAACTTTTTGATAATTTTTTTTGAAAAATGTGCAAAATCTGGAGAATGGTCCATGTTAGCGTTCTAAAATTTATGTCAATCGTTTTCTAATGAAAAATTACATAAGAAATGTCTATTTTCGTAACTTTATTAGCGGTTTTGATTTTTTGACGATTTTTTCAAAATTGCACTCGAAAATTTAGGGGGTTCTGAACATTCGATTGCGTATGAAAACAATAGGCTTCCTGTGTTTACGGATTGTCATTTTTGTACCAAATTTCATTCGAATCGGTCCATTCGTTCGTCAGTTATCGTCTCCACAGACTCACTGACACACACACATAATTCCACACACACACACACATGCAGACATCACTTCAAAAATGTTTGATTCGTGATCAGGAATGCTTGAAACGTGCTCTCCCGTCGAAAACTCGAATTCGAATTTTCGACCCCGTCACAATACTTTCCTTGTACATTGGAAGGAAGACAGCCGTGAGGACCTGATCTACCACAAGGCTAACAGGTTTGTTGCCCCCACGACTGAGGGTCGCCAACATGCGACCTAGCTGAGGTCCAGAAGAAAGGGTGCCGTGGTAATTGCCAAACAGATCACCGAGAGTGGACATAACGCCAGGAAAGTTCAGAACAGTTTCTTGAACCAAGACCCCCCACCCCCACCCCCAAGAGGAGCAGCAGCAGCGCAGATGACCCCCGGGGAACCGCCCCAAGAAGAGGCCAACTAAACTGGAAGAAGAACCCCGACTCCTAAAAGGAGTAGGGGCACCCACAGAATACTATATTCAGAAGGTTCACTCCCATAGGACCCTATGGCAACATTTTTAACATGGGATGTCACATAGACACTAGAGCTCGTGAGTTGGACCAACTGAACTACGATGCGTCTGCCAGATTTGGCGCGTTATCGCTCGCTTGGCGATTTTTTTTTAAACGGGAGGGGAACAAAATGTTGAGGACTGTACTTTTATAATTTTTGAAACTATAGAAAGGATCAGGATTTAAAAATACATTAATCTGCAACATAAATATATTCATTAGTTTAAGAATATTTAAATAAACATAGTTATGTATTTAATTCAAATAATCATAAAATAAATTAAAAAATAGACACATTGCATTGTCTCACTATAAAACATAATGCACAACAAATTACAAGCTAACATACTCAAAAGACTGAAATATTAATAATATTTTCAGTCTAAAAAGTATACTAGCGTGTTGATCGTTAATTACTTGATCCTTAATTTGTTCTGGGATACTGATAATAGACTTTTTTTTTAAATATAAAAATATTCATATAGTAAATATCAAATTTACATAAATGCACTATCGAAGTTGTGGAACTCAATCATTAATTACCCGAGGGGGGGGGGTGAATTTTCCACCATATGGCACTTAATAAAAATTTTACATAAATATATACACATACTATATCACATTCAACTAAGAAAAAGCTATCCAAATATCAATTATTTCACATTTTATAAAAATACGGAAAATATTTTTTAACTAATTATACCACTACCTCTTAAAATTTAGTCTAATCCGGCAGTAACAACACAGCACTAATTTAGTATGATGAACACATGTATACTTATATGAACACGTGTATACTTATGAACACGTGTATACTTATAATGAACACGTATGTAGGATGGTGATAACTAAAATTATTTCAATTTTAATAAACATAAATTACATACCCTGTAACGCAACTAGTTTTCTTTTATCAATCCATTTCTATGAAATGATCTAAACACTTAACAAATAATCCTTTTTCACGTTACTCAAACCACGCTAGTCTGTTGTTCTAAGTTTTCGCCGAGCGAAATAGGGTTATAACATTGAAAATCGTCTTGGACCCAAACCAGACCATCGCCAAGCCCTCGGACCAAACCAGACCATCCCCAAGAGTGCGCCAACCCTCTGTTTGGTCTATCTCTAATGGCCGCCGCGAAAACGAAACTATCGAGAGTGACAGGTCTGTATAATAGTCTGTGGGGGCACCTATGCAGCGGGAGACGATAGATGTCGATTGCAGTGACCAACCGGAAGGACCGAAGAGAACGCCATTTGTATGGCGAGCCAAAACGAATTATTCTTTTTCGCAGAGGATTTCGACTTTCTACCCTTCGGTAGTTATGCAGAGGCAGTATACAACTTAAAGAGGCGCTGTCGTAACCCGAACCTATGCCTGTACTGCCAGGTTAGCTTAACCTAAGGATATAACCTATAAAAAGAGAAGAAATACTAAAACTAAGGGAAGGGAAAGGAGAGAGAAGCTAAGACTAAAAGGGGTGCCGAGCACAGGCAAGGAAAAGACAGACCCCCCGGGAGGGCCAACGAGAGGGCGCGCTAGCAAGTCCATAAAGGCTGACAAGAGGGCGAAATCAGTGGGACAAAGGTGAGCCGGGGAGGTGGCAATCCCAGGAAGGAATAAGTTGCAAAGGGAAGAGGCCCTTACTGAAAAACCGGACTAATTAGGGGTGCCGCAGAGAGACTAGACTGGATAAAGCTACTCAGGGGAGAATAACTAACTAAAACTAACCTAGATCACAGAAGAGCCACAAGAGGGCAACAGGAAAGGGGAGGAAAGTACTAAAGCTAAAGAGAAAGAGGTCACATGCCTATAGGCTGATGGGACCAAAAGAAGGAGGCAGCCTTGAGGGCTGAGAGGATAAGATTAAGATAACTAAGGCTAAAGACTAAAACGCTCGCAGGGAGAAACCCAACTTACTAATGCGGAGACCCTAGGAGTACCTGAAAGGGAAAAGTTTATGCAAAGGACCAGGGGCAGGCTAGATGGCTTGCCGACATGTCCAGCGCTAGGACGGCGAGCTACTGGTGGCTTCTTCTTTCTTCTACCTAAAAAGAAAAAGGGAAGAAGTGGCATACATAAAATATTCTAAAGCTCCGGGATGCGGTATGCTGGAATTGAAAGTTCGTTAGATCTGAAAAGAAATAACATGAAGACCATTATGCAGAGGGAAAACACATAAGGGGGTCTACGCCCCAAAAGAAGGGCCGGGACAATCCCCCGGTAACGCGAAAGGCCGAACATAGCAACCACCGCTAGGGTGGGAAACAGAGCTGGTACAATACCCTTGCTAACGACATCCAAACTACCTCTGCTATGGAGGAACGCCGAAACCACCTACTGGAAAAAAGCCCGCTTAAATAAACTATTGAGCATAACACAAGTAGAATACACTGGGACAATACCCCAGGACCAAACTACAAGAGAGAGAGGGAAGTCAGAGAACCCACTTAGGCTGAAAAGGAGAGCGTAGCCTAAGGAGGAGAAAAGGGAGGCTGGAGAAGAGAAGAGGGAGAGGAGAGAAAGAGGACGAGAAACCTACTAAAGTGGGGAACACTGGAGAGAAATGATTCTCCAATGACGGAGTCTCCAATGACAGGAGTAGAGGCTCTCTCCGAATCATGGTGGGAACTCCTTCCACCGATTCCCATCCTCATCCTCCCGGTGGAGAGAAACCAGCTTGAGGTTTTTTTTTTCTTTCCCTTTGGGAAACCAGCGGTTTTTTTATTTTGACCCTCATATATTATGTATATAAGGAAAGTAAAAATTGACCTCTACTTAAAATTTTGCCAATGTTAATTTAGAAAAATTGACCTCTACTTAAAATTTTGCCAATGTTAATTTAGAATAATTGACCTCTACTTCACTGTTTTGTAAAGATTTTTAAATACATACCCTAGAATGAATTACCCAACGGCTCGCGGGTTTTGAATAAGCACTCGCAACTTGCTACTTAATATATTTACAGAATCGCCTTTTCAAGCTCAGGCAATTTTCATCAATACCAAAAAAGACCGTGGCCTAAGCACTCATCTCTTCACGAATGCTCTCTGAAAATATGGAAAGCATAAAAAATATAAAATAAACGATCTTTTCGTTGGGAAGGGGCTGGGGCATGCGCAGTCGACCGGGAAGAAAAGTGCGAATAAAGCCCTTCCGCGAGCGGGATTTAAAATCTCAATTTTTAAGCGTTTGCTTAAAAAATCAAGAAAAAAAAAATAATGTATTAATTTAAAAAAATGTTCTTCTAATGCGAAGACATACAACTTTTTGTTAAATTATAGAATTATGATAATGTTACATTTTCCGGTACTACGAAATATAAGATAATCTAAAAATGCCAATTTCTGTACATAAAAATATAAATATAAAGCAATTATATTGATATATATGGATTCGGTTCAAACATCATTGGAAAGAAAACCGATAATAACAAATTGGAAATTTTGAAATAATATCGTTGCGAACGTGAAAGACCTTGGCCACCCGACTCACTCTAGGGTATGAGCTGCTGGTTGAGTGACCGGATCGTTGCGAACGTGTAATCATTCTCTCCCCTGGCGCCCCCCAAGGTTATTAGAATATTAACAGGTTGTCTCGTTCGCTATTCCCCCCATGGTAACATTTCTGGGCGAGCTGTGACGTCACTGCTAGACCTAAGGCTCCTCTATATACGAGCTGACTCATCAAGCATATTGAAGCCCGCCCTAGCTGGAAGCGCAATCCATTAGCATTAGATCCATTCGTATTTTCACTTTAGGAAGAATATTCAATTGAAATAATTATGGGTGGTTGTTCTGCACCTAACTGCTCTAATCATTTCAGAATTTGTTTTAGGCTATTTCGCTTTTCTAGAAATGAAGAAAGAAGAAAACAATGGATAATAAATAATTGGATACCCGGTATTGGAGCATACTTGTACGAGCTAAGTTCTACAATATTCTAATTGAAACTTGTTTTTTTATATAAAGTATTTGTTTTAAACACTTATTTTATAATTTTTGTAACTGTAGTTTAGATCCCTATGGGCTTCAATATGCTTGATAAGTCAGCCTGTAGTTGAAGACCCAGACCGCCCGACTCATCCTGAGGACTAGAGTATCCATTTGGACGGCCGGAAGTAGCCTGTAGTAGAGGAGCTCTAGCTAGACCTAAGATTCCTCTATATACGAGCTGACTCATCAAGCATATTGAAGCCCACCATAGTTGGAAGAGCAATCCATTAGCATTAGCTCTATTCGTATTTTCACTTTAGGAAGTATAATTGAAATAATTATGGGTGGTTGATTTGCACCGAACTGCTCTAATCATTCCAAAAATGGTTTCAGGCGATTTAGCTTTCCTAGAAACGAAGAAAGAAGAAAACAATGGCTAATAAGTAATTGGATACACGATACTGAGCATACTTGTTTGAGCTAAGTTCTACAATATTCTAATTGAAACTTCTTTTTCTATATAAAGTACTTATTTTAAGCACTTATTTTATAATTTCTGTAACTGTAGTATGGAACCCTGTGGGCTTCAATATGCTTGATAAGTCAGCCTGAAGTAGAGGAGCTCTATTGACCGTACTCTGTTGGCCAGCGGCGCTTCGTTGAAAAACGTTGGAAAACAGCACGGTTTTATTTAAAAATGCCTTGCTTTAAAACATCAATGAGATACATGAAATGTTTCCTAAAATAATGTGCTAACACTGAAATATAACAAATGAACTCAAATTTGAATTCAAAACGAACTAAATTGCTGTAATTAACGGATGAAGAAGTCAAAAACAGCGGTTTGACAAATTATATACTAAGACAAGGATATGATTTTCCGGGTGATTTCGTATAACAAATACATTCATCTTTTTTACACAAAATTTACATATTTCATGTGTAAACTGATAATCTGTATTAATATTTTTACCCACAAATATATTGCATGAATATGGATTTTAACATAGTATTTTTTACTATTACTTTTACAACACATTAAAGATCCGTTCAAATTCATTAAATAGAGACTGTGCACTTTACTGTCTGTATTGTCTATTAAAGGTTTGAAATAGGATATAACTAATGAGAAATATGTAAAAATAGAATTAAATAAGATTTATTTCTATAAAACTCTCCATGTTATCTTTATCAATTCGCAATTAAATTTCTATTTCTTTAAAAATTGGATGATTTAAAATTTTCTGCATATAAATGCTATGGTGCTTATTCTGTCGAGTAAAAGTAAGCGTACCATTCCGTTCCTAATAGTTCCCATACAAAGAATATTTGAACTTTATAATTTTCTGAAAAGTGTCATCGATTTGATTTTAAAATATTTAGATTGTATCATTGCATGCTCAATGCATGTAATTAATATTTTCATTTTATATGCTTAAAGAAAACCCCGTTTCTATATATTTAATGATATACATCTGTTGTTTAATTTTGTTTATTTGAAGTCTTTGTGAATTCATTTAATTTCTTTTATGGTTCAGATATTACAGTAGAATTCAGTCAATCGGCACTTTAAAATGCGACAGAAAATCGTAGAAAATAAAAAGGGGGGGGGGATATCATGCAGAATTTTATCTAAAATAAACAAAGACTATTTTTATCATTTTATTCGAAGACAAATTTTTTTTCTCCTAAATTTGTCCAATATTTATGGGGAAGGAGCTTCAAACTAAAAAGATTCCATTCACCGTTTGTTTTAAAATAAATAGGGGTAAATGTATCATTTTAATGCGACTATAAATTTATTTTGTTTTTACAAAATTATCCATAAAATTACACTAGTTTCTTTTAACTTATGAATATCCCTTTCTTGAACAAAAACCATTTTCATTGAATCGTAACTACTCCGTCTTACTCATGATGAAGCCCTTCAATTTAACGAATCAAGATATAAATGCCTTAGCAAAAACTTTATTAACAAATTTACTAACAAAAAAAATCTTAACAAACTACATTTGACTTGACTAATAATTATTATTGCAATGATTTGGTAAAATATGTGTTTTCAATTTTAAATCAATTACTGTTTTTTCTTCAGATAGTTTTGAAAGTTTCCTGACCAAATCCAGACGATATATTTTTTCTAAAACATGTAAAATTTTTGAACTAGACAAAGCTATGCATTGCATTGCCTGGAAATAATATTTATTCTAATTTATACTGCGTTATTCATGCCTGTAAACTTTGGAATACAGTCAATATTTCAATGATGACTAATTTGCCACATTTAGATTAGAAACATATATGTATATCCTTTTCAAACCGATTCACATAACACACCTAACAACTATTGGCTCTTCTCTGATCATTCACTATTTTTTTATACATAACCTTTGCTCATTCAATTATCTTTCAATATAGCATTCAGTAATCTTTGTATAAACTTCCCTTATGTTAAAATTTTAATAGCTTCCACTCTCCTCAAAAATTTACTATTTCTTTTCGTATGTAAGGAATTTATTTTCGTAAACTTCATATTACTATGCATGTACTGTTTTATTTTATTCTATATTGCTTGCACACAGTTACTATTAGATAAATATTTAAATAGTTTCCGATCAACGTTTCTCAATAGTTTCTCTCGCCTCTGTCAGAAAATGAGTCTAGCAGTGACGTCACTCGTCTTTCCTTCCCGGGACAACTTTTTCCCGAACGAGACAACCTTATATATAAGATATTCTACACACCTTGGGCGCCCCCAGTCTTGTCTTTCTCTATCGCAGACCAAACGGTGCAATCGAAGTGTTTTTTTCCAAGCAGAGGTACGAACGTTCTTTCCCTGATGTCATTCTATGGTTTCCACAATTTCGAGTCAGAAGAAGGGCTGCCAGATTTGGTGATTTATCGCCAATTTGGCGACTTCCCGAAACGTCGAGAAACTTCGCCAAATAACGATTATTCTAAGAGATATTAGATAATTCTGAAAATTTCTACATAGTGAGATTTCCAGAAGGTTCTATAGAGAGACTATAAAAAAGACTTATCACTCCGTTGGACTTCAGTTGACGTGTTGACAATATACGAGCTACAGTGAACTGTGACTTTTGTCAATGTTTCGGGAATAGTAGGCGATGTTTTGTTGTTGTTGAGACCCAGACCGTCCGACCTACCAGAAAGGTGTAAGGTAACAGTTTGGACGGCCGGGAAGTGCCACCCAATCAGGGCCGGTTCAAGGATATTTTCGTGTGTGGGCAAGACAGTTTGGGGCCGCCCTTCATATATATATATATATATATATATATATATATATGTATGTGTCTGTGTGTATATATGTATATAAATATAAAATACAAATATATAATAAAAATTTTCTTAATGTTTCCTTAATAATTCCTTCCTTCTTAATGTGACGCAACAAGCCCATTTTCCATTGGTTAATCTTTATCCAATGGCATGATTCACATCCTTGTAAGGGTCCGCTCGCCCCCCCCCCCTCCCTCCCGTTATCTTGGCGCCCCTAAATTTATGATTTTGTTACCTTTTGGGTTCCCGTGTTATAAAACTCGACGCTATCCAGACTGACAGTATTGTTTGCCGTTTTGTACACAATAAACTTGTACACATATAAGCTTGTCTCATCAAAGTGTGAGATCTATTTCTGGTCTCACACTATCAAATTTTATTCTCATCTAAATTTAGAGTTTTAATTAGCGGTTTAGAAAATGTGATGCCTTACATTTCTTTCAACATGCATGCATAATGCAGCAGTAATTTATAATACATAACTGAATTTTGAACTTTATTTGTAATTTCCCTCCGCAAAAATGATGTATTGGAAAATAATGTTGGGGTCGAAAACTCGAATTTTCGACGGATTAATATACGTTTTGGACATCCTTTAACCCATATCAATTATTTTTAAATGAGTGTCTGTGCGTGAGTGTAATGTATGTATGGGTGTGTATAGGAGTCTAGAGAGACAAAATTTCTTGAACAAATGGAGTGAAGTGAACAAAATTTATGATTTTAAAGGCAAATGAACACTCGGAAGGTCGCAGATTTTCAAACTTCTTTTAAATCATAAGAAGAAAACGGCATTCAAAAATATTAAATAAACAATCATATTATATGTAAGTTTACGGGAATAACATCTATGTTTGGGGTTTCTGTGTAGGGAAAATGAAGTGTTATGAAAAATTAAACCTTTTGGACATTTATAATAATAATATCAATATTTTAATATTCAAAATATTTTTCTAGAAAACAAAAAGAGTCCGTCCCAGCGAGTGTTTTTATTATTCTTGTTTTCATTTTAAGCTAAAATAAAGATATTAATAGTAAACGACAAAAATACGTACTAGGAAATTTAGTATCAAAATCTATATTTATTATTAAGAAAAGCTTTTATAGTTCTCGAGTAATCGTCTTGTCAAATTGAAGATTGAAATTTTTCCATTTTTCAAGTTAGTAACATCTCAAAAATTAAACTAGCTTTGAACAATAATCATAAATTTGTAGCTCTGTAAAAGCCCTACAAGTGTATATAATTGGATTTTGGATCGAACTCTATTTTTGGGGGGAGGGGTGGCTTAAACTTTGAAACATAAAAATGAGTTTTTTTCCATGTTTCATACTTTCACTCGAAATATCTTCGAAATTATAAAAGATCGATAGAATTACATTAAGTGATAAAAAAATATGTATGAGGAAATTTAGTTTCTGAATTTATATGTATATTTAAAAAAGCTTTTATAGTTTTAGAGTAATCATCTTGTCAAGTGGAAGAAGTTTGAAAATTTGAAGTATTTCAAGTTTGTAATGCTTATATCTTAAAAACTAAAAGTGATAACCATAAACAATTAGTATGAATTTATTGCTCTTTAAGAATCCTACAAGTGTATATAATTGGATTTTAGGTCACTTTCCTGGTTTTTGAAGTATATCGAAATTATAACCACTATACTTTAAAAACCAAGTTTTCCAATGGGTGGGAAAGCTGTAATATTTGAAATGCCACGATTGTTGCAGATCAATTTGGTTACTTACTCTTTTGTGAAATATTGGTGCACAAGCACGAGATATTTTGCTTTGTTTAAAAAAAATTAGGAAGTCAAATGAATATGGGGATTCTAAAGAAAATTAAAAAAAAGTTAGAAATTAAAAAATATGAACTTTCGAGTGGGGTAATAAAAATAGGGTGTATTAAGAATAAAAAATAAATTCCATTCATTGGAAAAGAGGAACGTCAATGTTTCATTTTTTCTTGGTTTTGAAATAAAAAATGGACAAAAAAATACTACATATCACACAATACAACTTTATATAAGAGTAATAATAAATCGAATGTTGACTAGAACATGGGGATATTAAATGAATTGTTTGAGTAGAAATAAAAAAAAATCACAATATCAAAATGTATATTACAAATTTTAAGGTTGCTTAATTAACATTTTACTTAAAAGTGTATTAAATTATAACTAAAAGTGTAATTATGAAAAAATAAAATAGTATTTACGGATTATTGAACGTATATCTAGACAGAAATTTGTATGCATGAGCGAAAGAATATATATAATTCCCAGATTGAGTCTATAGAATAAATTTATTAATTTATGAAACAGCTCTAACAATTTATAAACAACTTCTGCACTTTCATGCAGATATTCAAAAAGGAATATTTTACTTCGCAAAAATATTTTGTACCATTTTTTTTCATTTTGCAATGAAACTGGAAAAAATACAAAATTAAGATCATTTTACACCATTGCTTAGTTATTTGCCTCTGAAATTCCTCATAGAACAGCCACGGGACATATTATTTTGGATAAAAACATGAAAAATTATTCTTTTATCAATATTATTCTGGGGCTAATACCAAAGCTAAATGCAGTACCAAATTAATTTTATTGGTTGAAACACATTAAAAATCAACAAAAAATGTAGTCAATTAAGAAATTTTGCAAAAATATTTTAAATAATTGAAAGAAAAAGTTACCCGAATAGTTAGAACATACAAAGACAGCCATATTTGTCGATGGATTTGTGAATCTTGCACGGCAGCATAACACAACACTTTGAACAATAAGAAGTAGCTTTTTACTTGTAGTCATTGTGTTTGTTATCTACATGGTCTCCAGCTAGGCTCAATGCCTAAATCAGCTAAAACGGTAGACGACCAAAAGAATGACCATCTGGACTAATCTCCTCCCTCCCGTCCTTTTAGAAGTGCGATCATAGAGGCCGCATCCATGTGTTTGCAATTTGAATTTGAAAACAGGAAAAAATTCTGAGAATCGGCCCTTGGGTTTTTCCCAGTATTTGGGGCAAACAAAGTCCCCTAAGGGATTGCAGGCTGCACCCAGCTGCAAGTTGTTTAAAATCTGGTAATCTCCCAAGTGTTTGAGCGTACTGTACAAGCAGAACATTTCAAGCAGAACTGTACATTGCTTCGAAAAAGATATAATTATGGGAGAAAAACGATTTTATCCTTTTTATATTTTAATACTATCTAAAAAAATAAATTCATTTATATTAAAGTGGCACAAAATTGGTTCATTTCCAAAATATTTTTTTTAATACGACCACAAAAGTCATTCTTACTACACCTAATTTCACTTCCAACTGGATCCCTAATTCGTCCGCTGTGGGCAATTGCCCACGCCGCCCACGCCTTAAACCGGGCCTGCACCCAATTTAGACCGGAACCCAGTGGGGGAGGCATCCACAGGGACCGTACCCTCCTTCCCCTACCACCAACCTCTCGGAAGGATTTAAGGACCCACATGTTTAACGTGATCGTACTCCGAATGAACACGGCGGCAGTTGTGAAAGCGTGCAAATTCAGCGCGCAAACCACCTTGCTACCGCGCCTGAAATGTGCCAACAGCACGCGGTGTTACAAGGTGGTCACCCACCCAAGTACTAACAGCGCCCGATGCTGCTTGACTTCGGTGATCTAACGAGAACAGGTGTTTTCAGCACATTTTTCAGTTGCCGAAAGCGTTGTTTTGTGAAATTATTTTTGCCAGTGTTTTGAGAATATTATAACTTATTTTGTGTAATTAGTGAAGCATGTAAACGCTGTTTGATTGTATGTTGTTCCTGTTTACTTTGTGCTTGTAAGTAAAGGTAGGTTGTCCAGAAACTTTACTCATTCTTGTATCCTGCGTATATACCCTTGCTTCTAGAGGATACGTTCCGTAACAATATTTTCGGTCGCAAAAGAAACAGTGTGTGTGAAAATAGTTAACAATTGTGCTAAAACATAAACTGAATAACTTATTCAAATTACGAAAATCTCATCGAGTCGCATCGACTCGGATTCTGAAGTACCTGTGTACCAAATTTCATGGCTGTATGACATCTAGATTTCCCGCTACAGACAATATATACATACACATACAGACATCTTTTATTATGTAAGATACTACATGTATTAAATCTGTACTTCTGCAGGGCTATCCAAGTCTATCCCGCTACACAGAACACATCGGAACTGTAAAATAATTCTGTCACCTCTGAACCTAGCACGCTTTTGGATAACACATCTTGACAAATGCATTTATTAGAATTTTCTACAATTTCTGAATAAAGATTGAAATTTAATTAGCAACATTTTAGAGTGACTTTTAACTGGAGTCGTGTTGACATGCTTTTAATTGAAATTCATATTTCTAAAATATTCCTAAAATTTATTCAAACTTTAACTACCACTTAATTTTCCTTCTAATCTACGTTTAAAACATGTTTAGATATTTACCAATTACAATGCCCCTAGTTTATTATTTTATTTACCCATTTTAGGGGTGACTTTAGGTGTGAATCCATAAAAATGGGGCCAAATCATTGACATTTATTGTGCTTTGAAAGGGGACAGTATTGTAATGATACTTCGGTAGCGTTTGTCTATCAGTCCAACCGTCTCACTTGGCGACATATATGGTGACTTTTTTTAAATTGTCTCCAAATTGATCAATATGTAGCCAAAATAACGAAAATGTCACCAAGCCGATGAAAATTCAATGTCTTGGAAAGAATATAAAAATCTACTATAAGAATGACCCATTTCTCCGTCTGTCCGTAACATTTGGCGAAACTTTTGGTGACAAATTTGGTGGGATATCACCAACTTAACGATTTTTTTAATGGTGTCAAACTGATGCAAATGTCGCTATTTGATAAAAATGATGCTAAATGGGAGGTAATATTTTTTTCAAATTTTGAATTCCGTCATATGATGGACATATAACTTCTAATGTTTTAACATTTACCAATTCCAGTGCCCGTAGTGAATATTTTTAGCTGTCTCTTTTTAGAGGTGACACTTTTTTAGCAGCCACTGCTAACGATAGGTATGCCTCCTACGCGGGTATCAGCAATCCGCAAAAGATAAATGCTCAACTACTACACGAGAAGAAAAATCATCTTCTCAATAGGGCAGTTTTTAACTGTAGGCAAAGCAACCAAATGTTATAGACCAGCAATGGACCAGAAAGGACCTATTTCCTTTATCCCCTTCATATTTCGTAGAATCTTTTCAATATCTTTTATTCTTTCCTAACGACACTTTTGGACCTGAGAACTCAACTGTATGCAGCCTTAGGTTATTTAAAGTACAATATTTAAAGTACTAGACTACACAATATTTAAAGTACTAGAGGGCTCCGCCCCCTGCTCGCCCTGTAGCAAGCTTCGAACAACTGGTAGTCGACTCAAATTCAGTTATATTTTATTTTATACATAACCTTGTTATATACAGCATTAAACTTTTTCTTTGCTAATTTTTGTGCATGCTTTTATGTCTTCCAAACTTATTTCATCACGCTTCGCCACTGTATAAATATCTAGTAAATTATTTTTCTATGAAAAGTCTCTTTTTTTTTAAACGGACGTCGGTAATTTTTACTTTCTTTTTTTTAAGCTAAACAGTCAAAATAATTTGTAAAATAAATTTTTTTTCAAAATGGGCGTCGGTAATTTTTTTCTGAAGCTAAACAGTTAAAATAATTTGTAAAAGAAATTTATTTTTTCAAAATGGGCGTCGGTAATTTTTTTCTGAAGCTAAACAGTTAAAATAATTTGTAAATGAAATTTCCTTTTTCAAAATGGGCGTCGGTAATTTTTTTCTGAAACTAAACAGTCAAAATAATTTGTAAAACGACATTTTTTTTTTCAAAATGGGAGTTGGTAATTTTTTCTGAAGCTAAACAATCAAAATAATTTGTTAAAAAAACCTTTTCCTTCAAAACGGGTGTCGGTAATTTTTTTTTTTTTGAAGCTAAACAGTCAAAATAATTTGTTAATGAAATTTCTTTTTTCAAAATGGGCGTCGGTAATTTTTTTCTGAAGCTAAACAGTTAAAATAATTTGTAAATGAAATTTCTTTTTTCAAAATGGGCGTCGGTAATTTTTTTCTGAAGCTAAACAGTTAAAATAATTTGCAAAAGAAATTTATTTTTTCAAAATGGGCGTCGGTAATTTTTTTCTGAAGCTAAACAGTTAAAATAATTTGTAAATGAAATTTATTTTTTCAAAATGGGCGTCGGTAATTTTTTTTCTGAAGCTAAACAGTCAAAATAATTTGTAAAAGAGATTTCTTTTTTCAAAATGGGCGTCGGTAATTTTTTTCTGAAACTAAACAGTCAAAATAATTTGTAAAAGGACATTTTTTTTTCAAAATGGGAGTTGGTAATTTTTTCTGAAGCTAAACAATCAAAATAATTTGTAAAAAAAATCTTTTCCTTCGAGACGGGTGTCGGTAATTTTTTTTTTCTTTTTGAAGCTAAACAGTCAAAATAATTTGTAAATGAAATTTCTTTTTTCAAAATGGACGTCGGTAATTTTTTTCTGAAACTAAACAGTCAAAATAATTTGTAAAAGGACATTTTTTTTTCAAAATGGGAGTTGGTAATTTTTTCTGAAGCTAAACAATCAACATAATTTGTAAAAAAAACCTTTTCCTTCAAGACGGGTGTCGGTATTTTTTTTTTTTTTTTTTAAGCTAAACAGTCAAAATAAGATTTTTTTTTTTTTTTTCTTTCTGATACTGTTCATACCCAATCCAAGGGAAGGATTCTGGGCAATTGACGGTCAGATTTCTAGGCACAGAATTTTAAGGTTGGATGCGTGATATATAAAAGTGTATATAAGACGATGGTATAGGTATATCTTATTAGAGTGCTTGCTCGGCATATTGTACACAAGAATATCGTATAAATACAAAACTGCACTTGAGTCAGCTCAACGCAAAATATAGACATGCAGGATAAGAAATAAATAAGATATTATATTTACTGATATATCACTCCACGGTTTTGAAAGTAATTAATGCTTTTAAACTAATATTGCCTACTATTTTATAATAGTTACACTGCTTTAATCACACCTGTTTTTCATGAACATCGTTACACACGAACTACTTTTTTACGAACACCAATTACGTCCCATTATACGCTAACGTTATTACATATATCTCAGCACCTGAACAATGGCCAGCGCTTTGCTGAGGTGTATTCACCTTTAAACATGCAACACCTCCCAGAACTATTAGAACAACCAATGCCATTAACACAAATCCGGGTAATTAGGAGTAAAGTAATAGACGCAGAGAAAATGTATGACATAATCGCGTGACGTGCTTTTTGTGGAGTGATTGTTGATGGTTCGTGCTTAGTAGTGCATTTTTTTTTAATCTATAAGTGATGTGTCGGGCCAGGAATACTTATTAGATTTCTGTAATAGAACTGTTGTGAAACATCATCCTGTTGGGTGTTACTCGCTTCGTGCCCTGAGGTTTATGTTGCGGTCAGTAGGCCTGATTTGTTTGTCGTGAAAGCCTCAAGATTAGATTGTATATTGAATGGATATTGTTGACTTGTCGTGGCGGATATTTCCGTTACCGGAGAGAATTCCAGTTTTGTATTACATTCGGGAAAGTAAAAATGGTGAATAATTTTACAAGTTTAGCGCAGGGCCGTCCAGAAGAATCTTTCCCAATGAGGGCGACAAATCGTAACATTCTATAATTACTTTCCTTATATGCATAATGTATAAGGAAAGTATTGTGATAGGGTCGAAAATTCGAATTCGAGTTTTCGACAGGAGAGCATGTTTCAAACATCTCTGATCACGAATCAAACATTTTTGAGGTGAAGTCTGTGTGTGTGTCTGTCAGTGAGTCTGTGGAAACTATATCTCATGAATGAATAGAGCGATTCGAATGAAATTTGGTACACAAATCACAATCCGTGGCTACTGGAAGACTAATGTTTTTAAACGTAATTGAATGTCCAGAACCCCCCCTAAATTTTCGAGTGAAATTTTGAAAAAATCACCAAAAAATCAAAACCTTTAATAAAGTTACTCAAATAGACATTTCTTATGTAATGTTTCCTTAGAAAACGATTGACATAAACTTTAGAACGCTAGCATGAACCGTTCTTGAGATATTGCACATTTTAAAATTAATTTATCAAAAAATCCCATAAATTAAAAAATATATATTAACTGTTGAGAAACATGTTCACTTTTCGTATGTGATATCATACGATAACTTGGGTGACATCATTCTCGTGGATTTAGCTCGTTCCATTCATGAGAAAAGATACTTTGAGTAATACTTTTATATTTGAACGCCAATAGTTATTTATCTGCTATAAGAATGACTTATTTCTCCGTCCATAACTCTTGGCGAGATTTTGGCGACGAATTTGGCGGAGTGTCGCCAACTTGGAGACTTTTTTTAAATGTTGCCGAATTATCGAAAATCTCGCCAAAAGGATCAAAATAACACTAAATCAATGAAAATGACGACTAATTGGCGATAATTCAATATCTTGGAAATAGTATAAATATCTACTATAAGGAAAACCTATTTTTTTATTGTTAAAGTAGTAAATTCATTGCATTACATAAGGAAAGTCATGTGTTGCCCACATCAGATTTTTTTTATATTGTGCTACTAGTACCCATTTTTATGGAAAATAAAGTGGAGCGAAAAAAGGACTGTTTTTTCAATGACTATATTTACAATAACTGCCTATTGATTAATGAAATTGTTCTGTAAAGTTTAAAGTTCTACTCCTCTTAAGCTTCATCCTCAGGTAACATAGCAACAGCAATTTACGAACAAAATTGCCATGTCATCTAGCATGCCAAAATAGCATGCCAATTCGAAACAAGACGTATGTTCATATTTGGGGATGTTCATTTTGAGGCCAATTTCATCCATTTCTTTGAAGTCGCCATCATTCATGTACTGCGTGATAGATGGTTCGTTCTATGGATGCTGAAAGCTCTAAATTTAAGCAGGACTAGCTTTAACTGTTGTCGAGTCCCCTAGGCGAAAGTAAATTCCTAACTCCCTCCCCCCATAAAACTTTTATAGTAAAATATATATATTGAGTACAGAAAATGGACTTTCACAGCTTCGGTGGCCGCCAGCATTTGCATACTTTTAATATAGTAAAATACAACCCTGACTTTAAGGGCTGTACGCAGCCTCTAGATATCATTTGCGATTAAAACCATTTCGAGGACTTTTCTGCATTATTTCATAGCAACTATTACTGTTATAGCCGATTCAAAAAATCGAAATTTTAATTGTTAGCTCCAGACTACCACACTAATAGGAAGTGTTTAAGATATTTATGCTATAATCCTAAAAGTTTGTACATTTGTATGAATATTTAAAACATACATGGGACATTTTAGCTAAACAGACATTCCCGCTATACGAACCCGTACGGTGTATGCCAGCCCAATCTAATTTGTAGCTGATTAATCCAACCAATAAGATACACTGTAAGGATTAACAATTTCTATTCTCGACTTCTTTTTTTTCTAGAAGTGTCTTTCCCGGGGAAAGAAGAGTCTCTATTTAAATAACAGACGCGCAGATTGAGGACAGCAGAGGGAGCTGGCAACCAGGTTCTTAAAATGCGTAGAGCAAAACACCAGTTGGAACGTAGTTAAGAATAAGCTTGTTGTTCTTATTAAAATATGTCTGCGTGTTCATTCCGTCAACCTTACAACACGAAGTGAGATTTTGAAAGTTTTAGAGTTGTTGTTGTTGTTGCTGCTTATCCTCTAATGTTTGACGAAGTCAGACGAGATCCATAAGTCCGCTGACTCTCAGAAAGTCGAGCACAAGAAGTGGAACGCGATAGATATCCTCCAGAGTTTTAGAGTGTGTACAAGAATTGACACGTTTTTCCTTCATGTCTTTCATTTTGACTATTGTTTGTAAAACGCACTTTCATATACTGTAGAATTTAAATTTTAAAGGTTGCAACAGCCTAAAATGTTCAACTAGTGGAGTGGACGTACTGTAGTCTTTATTTCATTAAAACAATGGCATACTTATTAGCACAATCTTAAAAATCTGACGTGGGAAACACACAACTTTCCCTACAGACCCGAATTCTTTGTTACTTTCTTTCCTATTGCATTAAATTCGGTTTAATTGCATAGACTGACACGAACACTTATTTGAAATGACGCGGATTTTCAGTTTTAATTCAATTTTTGCTTCTGCTTAGTGGTTGATCATATTTTTAAATGGTAACGTTGCAAAGATGCCAAAAAAAAAATTGAAATATACCAAGAACGATTCTCTAGACGGAGCTAAGAGGGAGCTTAGAGGTGCAAAGCACTCTAAAAAAATTTCAATAGCACCCTCAGCGATTTTTCACATTTTTATTGATGTTATACATTGCAACTAATATACATTGCAACTATTGATGTTACACTGCTAGAGATAAAGGGGCTTTAGCACCCCCTAAAAGAACTTCAGCACTCCAAACAGAAAACACAAAATCCTAGTTCCGCCCATAAACGATTCATGCCAGAATAATATTTTTTGATCTCATTCTTTTTGTCGTGTTTAAAACAAGCATTAATACATTGAAGAAAATTTAATCATTTATTTCAAATTTTGACTATGATTTTTGCGAGCCATCATTTTACAAAAAAACTGATGTGGGTAGCACATGACTTTCCTTATATAATGCAATAACTTTACTCCTTTTACAGTAAAAAAATAATGTATAAGAACCACGGTACTCTGTTTTTAACTTTGAATTGTACATTTAGCGACTTCCGAATGACAACATGTCACACTATTTTAAAGTATCCAATTAATTGATATTTCACACAACTCTAAATTAACAATTATCAATATGGATAGCATCCTCTATAAGCGATATATTCCATATATTAAAATATTCTAATAATTTATTTATTACTTAGGCGTCATTTTTCCAATTTTTACGAAATTTTCGTCAATCTGGGGCGAAATATCGCTATGTTGGGGATACTTTGATGGATTATTCGCCAAGTTCGCCAAACTGCATCGCCAAGTGTTACAGACAAATGGAGAGAAGAGCATTTCTTTTATACTAGAAGGTAGTTGGTAGAGCAAGTTTTAAGCATCCCTGAACACGAATCACGCGTTTTTGAGGTAATGCCTGTGTATGTGTGCGGGCGTAAGTGTGTGTGTTTGTATGTGTGTGTAAGTCTCATGGAATCCAGAATTTGCGAAACATTATTTCTCATTTGGAGTCATTTTTGTAACTTTGTCGACATTTTTATCAATTTGGCAAGATTTTTGTCACGTTGGCTACATTTAAAAAAGTCGCCAAGGCGACGCCCCTATATATTTCTCGCCAAGCGTTACGGACGAAGAAATGGGTTGTTCTTAATTTCTTATAGTCTATCCTTTTACTTCTAATAGTCTATTTCATTATATATTTTAATTTCTTAAAGTTTAATATCTTTCCAAGATATTGAACTTTCATCAATTACTCGCCATTTCATTGATTCAGCGTCAGTTTCATCAATCTGGCGAATTTGTAGTATCGGTTGCGTGACGTTTTCGTCAATGGGGCAACATTTAAAAAATCACCAAGTTGGAGATATTCAGAAAAATTCGTCACCAGAATTTTATCTAAACGTTACTGGCGGAAAAATAGGTTATCCTTATAGTACTCGTAGATTCTTATATTCTTTCCAACATATTGAATTTTCGTCATTAGTCATAATTTTCATTGATTTAGCGTAATTTTTATCCATTTGGCGAGATTTTCGTTAATTTGGCAAAAATTCGCCAAGTAAGCGATATTCCACGAAATCCACCGCCAAAATCTAGGCAAGCGTTATGACGGAGAAATAAGTTATTTTTATAACAGATAAATGACTATTGGCGTCCAACTACAAAAGTATTATCCAAAGTATCTTTTCCATGAATAGAACGAGCTAGATCCCCGAGAATGATGTTACCAAATTTATCGCATGATATTACATATAAAAAGTGAATATATTTCACAAAGAAAATATTTTTTTTATTTTATGTGATTTTTTGATAAATTTATTTGAAAAAATGTGCAATATCTCGAGAACGGTTCATGCTAGCGTTCTAAAATTTGTGTCAATCGTTTTCTAATGAAAAATTACATAAAAATGATTATTTGCGTAATTGCGTTAAAGATTTTGATTTTTTGATGACTTTTTCAAAATTTCACTCGAAAATTTAGTGGCGTTCTGAACATTCGATTGCGTTTAAGAAACAATAAGATTCCAATATTCATGGATTGTTTTGCACCATATTTCGTTCGAATAACTCCATTCGTTCGTTCGATATCGTCTCCATAGACTCACTGTCACACACATACTTACACACACATACACACACACACACACTTACGCGCACACACACACACACTGGCATTACTTAAAAAACGCTTGATTCGTGTTCAGGGATGCTTAAAACTTGCTCTACCGCCGAAAACTCGAATTCGAATACTCGACCCCGTCACAATACTTTCCTTCTACATATACTATGTGTATAAGGAAAGTAAAACATACAAAAAAGTATAATTAAAAAGGAGTTGTATAATTAAAAAAGTATATTAAAAAGTGTAATTAAGTATATTTTTATAATTTTTAAAAAAAAATCTATTTTTTTTAAATTATACGAAAATCTAATCAGCATCAGGGTAACCCAAAAGGGACTAACCTACCAAAATTTCTGAAATACCGTCAAATTACTTATTGAACTAAACGTGTTAAACATCGTCAGCTGTTTAAATTCCAAAAAACTGAAATTTCTCGAGAACGGTTTATCTGTGAGTAGAAGGGTTGATATTATTCGTTTTGCAGCCATAATTTATGTACGAAACAAGCATTTAATTAATACATTTAAGCAAATTTAGTCTTTTATTTCAATTAATTTTAACCATTTATGAATGCTATCTCAGAAGAAATGTATGTTTCTTTCTTCCACATCGTACCAAAATCTAATCAGAATTAGAGTAAGTCATATACGACTTACGTACCAAGTTCTGTAAAAGTTCGTCGATTATTTTTGAGTTAGAATATGTACATACATTGCAAAGATACACACACAGGCGTCACTCTAAGAATGATATACACATGTTCTGGAGTGCCCGAAACGTGTATATCCGTTGAAAACTACACAATTCCAATACATTCCCTATACATTACCGTATATTGTAAAGAAAGTAAAAAAATTATGGTAAAGCAGCATTGTTGTTTTTAAATATTTTTATTTTAGGGGTGTCATAGGGAAAAATATTCGAATTGCCATGTCCAGTAAAGTTAAGCTTACAAGTGATATAGTGATTTAACATTAAGTAAACAGAAGGGTCTAAAGCCGAATAAGTGAAATTTTTCAATTTTATTACTTTCCCTGCAATACATGGTAATGTGTAGGGAAATCATTGGAATCATGTCGAAAATCGCAACTCGAATTTTCGACGGATCTACGCGTTTCGAGACCTCTAGAATACGAAAAAACTATTTTTAGCGTGACGTCTGTCTGTCTGTCTGTCTGTCTGTGCAGATTTTGTATCCACTCTAACTAAAAAACTAATTGACCGAATTTCATAAAATTTGGTAGGAAAGTCACTTGTAGGCAAATCTGGTGCTGATTAGTTTTGGGTAAGATTTGGGATGAAAGAACCCACCAGTTTTTTGCAAAATGGCCCTTCAAAAGCCTATATCCACTCTAGTTGAAAAACTAAGGGACCGAACTTCACAAAATTTGGTAGATGAGTCCCTTGTGGGTTACCCTGGTGCTGATTAGATTTTGGTACGATTCGAAAAATTTTTTTTTGCAAAATGGTCCTCAAAAATGTTTGAAATCTAAAATTAAAAACTACGTATGCTCAAATATATCCATTAAATGCTTGTTTTATACGTACTTTTTAACAATGAAAAGAATAAGATCAACCTCATTACACTAGAACTAGCCGTTCTCGAGATATTTTAGTTTTTTCGTATTTTCTCTACGCCACCTTTGAAAATGAGTCCAGTTACCCAATGAGAACAAAAATTGAATTAAAAGTGAATTAAATTAAATTAAAATAAAGTGAACGTGGATATACGTCTGCAGGGAAAGTCATATGCTGACCACATTAGATTTTTTATTTGGCGGCTGTCAAATTACACTTCATGACTAGATATAAACTTATCCGTATTTTCCATATTATCCATAATAATAGATTGTTTCTTTAAAAAAAATTTCTTTGGCAGATTAAATATTTTATGGATAACGCTGACGACTAAAACATTCGAGTGTAAAATGTAGAGCAGCGTATAAATGTAATTTCTTAACAAGATAAATTTAACTTTTTGTAAATAAGTAGATAGTTCAACAAATCAAAGATTTGTGCATTTTCAGAGGGGCTGAGAGGTAAGCTTTTCGAATTCTGAAATAAATTCTAAACGCATTTTGCGACGAGATAGAAACTTCAAATCCTTTGAAAGGTCAGGTCGTATTATAAAAATAACTATATAATTTACAATTTTCAAAAGATGCTTACAGTTTTAATAATTTGGAAGTGCTTCAGATGAAAAAGTTTGAGAAATGGAATGAGTAGTACTATCAAGCAACACAGAGACTTGAAATTGATAAGCGAATATAGACTATTCGTCAAACTGCAGCATCCAAATCATCAAGAGTGTCCTCGGAACACATTTTTACACGAAATTTTAATTTTCAAATCATATTTTCAAATTTATTTTTCAATTTTTTTTTCAAATTCACTATTCAAATTTTATCTTCAAATTCATTTTTAAAATTTTAACTTCAAATTTATTTTCAAATTTTATTTTCAAATTCATTTTTCAAATTTTGTTTTCATATTCATTTTACATTTTCGATTTTCAGTCATGGAAACACTAAATATGTACTACCACAGACAGTAACTTTAAAACTTTAGGTAAAATTGTACAGAAGTTAATTAGTTCGCAATAGTGGAAAATTATAGTGGTTTTCAACTTTTTGGATACACTTAGGTTAGGCAACGACGAATAGTTTGACAAAATAAATAAGAAATATAGTATTTCAATCTCATTCTTTTAAAGGGGTGCTACAAAACAAAAGGTTCTAGGGGACCAACGAGAGATGAGCTGCTGGAGGATCTGTAAAGACTATTCAAAAGCTACGTTTTTTCAGTCTCCTTGAAGGATAAATTGCAAATCAAGCTTCGCTAGGTTCTGTGTCGTGGTGGAAAGAGACTATGTGTAAAAAACGTCTTGAAACTCTACGCCTTGAAAAGACAGCAATATGTTAGACAATTAATATATACATTAAATTCCAAAAATCCTTAAATATTTTTGCATTTTAAATGATAAAATAAAAAATCTGATGTGGGTAGTACATGTGGGTAGTACTTTCCTTATAGGATGCATTGAATTTACTACTTTTACAGTAAAAAAAAAAAAATTATTATTATAGTAGATATTTAAATTCTTTCCAAGATATTGAATTTTCGTCAATAAGTCGTCATTTTCATTGATTTAGCTTCATTTTTATCCATTTGGCGAGTTTTTCGGTAATTTGGCAACATTGAAAAAAGTCGCCAAGTTGGCGACACTGCACCAAATTTGTCGCCAAAATTTCGCCAAGCGTTATGGATGAAGAAATAAGTTATTCTTACAGCAGATAAATGACTATTGGCGTTCAAATACAAAAGTATAACACTATAATGAAAGTATCAGTATCTTTTTCCATGAATAAGTATCTTTTTCCATGAATGGAACGAGCTAGATCCACGAGAATGATGTCACCAAATTTATCGCATAGTATTACATATGAAAAGTGAACATGTGTCTCAATAGGAAATATTTTTTTTTATTTTAGATGACTTTTTGATACTTTTTTTGA
Organism: Amaurobius ferox; assembly: GCA_951213105.1. Taxonomy (NCBI): domain Eukaryota; kingdom Metazoa; phylum Arthropoda; class Arachnida; order Araneae; family Amaurobiidae; genus Amaurobius; species Amaurobius ferox. Next base: position 71,350,145 of record OX578153.1, on the reverse strand, counting down.
AGAATGTACAATATCTCGAGAACGGTTCATATTATGTGTCGAGAACGGTTCATGTTACGTGTCGAGAACGTTGTCGGTTATGTGTCGAGAACATGTCATGTTATGTGTCGAGAACGGCTCGTGTAAATTTATGTCAATCGTTTTCTAATGAAAAATTACATAAGAAATGTCTATTTGTGTAACTTTATTAGCGGTTTTGATTTTTTGACGATTTTTTCAAAATTTTCCGAAAATTTAGGGATGTTCTTAACATTCGACTGCGTATAAAAACAATAGACTTCCACTGCTTACGGATTGTGAATTTTGTACCAAATTTCGTTCGAATCGGTCCATTCGTTCGTCAGTTATCGTCTCCACAGACTCATTGACACACACACTCACACACACACACATACATACACACACATCACTTCAAAAATGTTTTATTCGTTATCAGGGATGCTTGAAATATGCTCTCCCGTCGAAAACTCCAATTCGAATTTTCGACCCCGTCACAATACTTTCCTTATACATTATGTATATAAGGAAAGTAATAATAAAGTAGAACTTTTTATATAAAATTAAATTTTAAGAACCCCGCTTTAAAATAAAAAACTATCTTTTATAGTAATAACGGGGCCGTCGTATCTATATTTGAGAAGCACATGAGAATTTTCATCTCCTTCTCTCTTTTATAATTTCGTTTTGATATTTTCATTACTAATGAGAAAAGGAAATTTTTGCCAATGAAACATGCTTTGTTGTTTTAAAAAAAATGTAAAGATTACAACCTCATTCTCAAAGAGTCTACCCGATATTTTTTTTATTTTATTTTACAAATATAATGTGCAGCCAAGCAGGAAGTTACAAATGTTTGTAAGGAATGAATACCGTCTGGAGAGAGAACAATAACATAATAATCAATTTATATATCAAAGAAATATGACATGAATGTATTTAAAGATGGTGTGTTCAGTACATTATTTTCCCTATATACTGTAAAATATGTAACCTTATGGATAAAATCATGGAATAAAAGATGTGGACAGCATATGAATTTCCCTATATAATGCAATGAATTTACTTCTCTTACAGTGAAAAAATTATATACATTAGATCGACGGCATAATGATTTTAACGTTGAATTATACATTTGATAATCTCCGGATTACAATATCTAAAACTAATTCGAAGAACTCAACTTACTTATATTTTGCGCAACTCAAAAATCACAATTTTCAATATTGATAGCATCCGTAGTAGCAATTCAATATTAGCTCAATGTTAGCAGCCAATATTGGATATATTGAACCAGTATGAAAAATCTGATGTGGGCAGCACATGACTTTCCCTGCAGACTTATATCCACGTTATTCTTATTTTAATTAAATTTATTCCACTTTTAATTCAATTTTCGCTCTCATTTAGTAACTGGACTTATTTTCAAAGGTGGCGTAGAGAAAATACGAAAAAACTAAAATATCTCAAGAGCGGCTAGCTCTAGTGTAATGGGATTGGTCTTATTCTTTTCTTCGTTAAAAATTACATGTAAAACAAGCATTTAGTGGATATATTTGAGCATACGTAATTTTTTATTTTAGATTTTGGCGATTTTTGCTGGCCATTTTGCAAAAAAAGACAGGTTATTTTTTTTTTCGAATCGTTCGAAAATCTAATCAGAACCAGGATGACCCACAAGCGATTTATCTACCGAATTTTGTGAAATTCTGACCATTAGTTTTTCAGCGACAGTGGATATAGGTTTTTGCGGGCCATTTCGCAAAAAAAAAAAGCGGGTTCTTTTATCCCGCATCGTACACAAAACTAATCAGCACCAGATTCGCTCACAAGTGACTTACCTACCAAATTTTATGAAAGTCGGTCAATTAATTTTTTTAGTTAGAGTGGATACAAAATCTGCACAGACAGACACACAGACAGATAGACAGACAGACAGACACACAGACACACACACAGACGTCCCGCTAAAAAAAGTTTTTTCGTTTTCCAGAGATCTTGAAACGTGTAGATCCGTCGAAAACTCGAGATGCGATTTTCGGCATGATTCTAATACTTTCCCTATACATTACCATGTATTGCAGGGAAAGTAAAAATCTGATGTGGGCAGCACATGACTTTCCCTGCAGACTTATTTATATCCACGTTCTCTTTATTTTAATTAAATTTAGTTCAATTTTAATTCAATTTTCGTTCTCATTTGGTATCTGGACTTATTTTCAACGGTGGCGTACAGAAAATATGAAAAAACTTAAATATCTTGAGAACGGTTTATCCTAGTGTAATGGGGTTGGTATTATTCTTTTCTTCGTTAAAAATTACGTATAGAACAAGCAAACAAATATTTAATGGATACATTTCAGCATATGTAGTTTTTATTTTAGATTTTGTCTATTTTTGTGGGCCATTTTGCAAAAAAAGGCAGGTTAAATTTTTCCGAATCATGCCAAAATCTAATCAACACCAGGGTGACCCACAAGCGACTTATCTACCAAATTTTGTGAAATTCGGTCCAATAGATTTTCAGCTAGAGTGGATACAAACTTTTGCGGGCCATTTCGCAGAAAAAGGCGAGTTCTTTTATCCCGAATCTTACCCTAAACTAATCAGCACCAGATTCGCCCACAAGAAACTTACCTACCAAATCTTATGAAATTCGGACAATTAGTTTTTTAGTTAGAGGCGATAAAATATCTGCACAGACAGACAGGCAGACACACAGACAGACAGACAGACACACAGACACACAGACAGACACACAGACAGACAGATACACAGACACACAGAGCAGACACACAGGCACACACACAGACGTCACGCTAAAAATAGTTTTTTCGTATTCTAGAGGTCTCGAAACGTATAGATCCGTCGAAAATTCGAGTTGCGATTTTTGGCATGATTCCAATACTTTCCCTATACATTACCATGTATTGCAGGGAAAGTAAAAAGTGAATATTTTGACGGAATTGGCCCAATGTTGGCAGAAATATTGGGACAATATTATACCAATATTGGAGTTTTATTGGAAATATTTCCAATGTAACACCAATATTGATGTAATATTGAAACGAAAATATTTAGCCAATATTGTAGGCCAATGTAACCCCAAATTTTGTCTAATATTAGGATTATATTGGAAATATTTCCAATGTAATGCCAAGATATTCAATATTAGTCCAATACTGAGTCAATATTAAATGCTACTAGGGATTTACAATGAGTAATCTAGTCCATATATGAAAATATTTTAGTAATTAATTCATCCTTTTGGCGTTATTTTAGTTAATTTAGCGCTTTTATTTTTGCAATTTTGACGATAATTTCGTCAATCTCTGAAGACAAATTGCCAAGTTGGAGATATTTTGCTAAATCCAAGTTAACCAAGTTTGCCAAGTTAACCAAATTTATTGCCAAGTGTTAGAGATATTCGGAGAGAAGAGCTTCTCTTATATGTATATGAATGAATATTGGCGAACTGTTAGGTGTTAAAATACAAACAAAAATCTATTTACAAACTGCAAAAAGAAAAAAATCTGATGTGGACAGCACATGACTTTCCCTGCAGACTCAAATTCAATTTTTCTATATTTCTTTAATAATTCAATAAATTGAATTTAATTGCACAAAATAACACTAAATTTGCAGTTTTAATTGAATTTCTGTTTTTAATTGGAAATTGGATATTTCCCCCAAAATGGCATAACTAAATGAGAAAAATCTCAAATATTTCGAGAACGGTTAGTTCTAGAGTAATGGAGTTGTTCTTATTCTTTTCCGCATCGAAAATTACGTATAAAACAAGCATTTAATTGATATATTTGACAATACGTAGCTTTTTTTTTAGATTTTGGCGATTTTTCAGGGCCATTTCGTAAAAAAAGGCAGGTTGTTCTTCTCCGAATAATTCCAAAATCTAATCAGCACCAAAGTATCCCACAAGTAACTTATCTATCAAATCTTGTGAAATTTGGTCAATTAGTATTTGAGCTAGAGACATGACATTTTTTGGGCCATTTCGTAAAAAAAGGCAAGTTGTTCTTTTCTGATTAATACCAAAATCCATTCAGCACCAGAGTATCGTACAAGTAACTTATCTACCAAATATTGTGAAATTTGGTCAATTAGTATTTTAGCTAGAGTGGATGCATGAAATTTTTAAGGACCATTTCGCAAAAAAAGGCGGGTTCTATTTTTACGAATCGTATCAAAAACTAATCAGCACCAGGGTCATACTCAAGTGACTTACCTACCAAATTTTATGCAATTCGGTCCATAAGTTTTTGAGTTAAAGTGGATACATACATTGCACAGACACACACACAGACAGACACACAGACAGACACTCAGACACACACACAGACGTCACGCTAAAAATAGTTTTTTTGTATTCTAAAGGTCTCGAAACGTGTAGATTCGTCGAAAACTCGAGTTGCAATTTTCGACATGATTCCAATACTTTCTCTGTACATTACCATGTATTGCAGGGAAAGTAAAAAAACTGTTTACAAACTTTACAAAATTGAAAATTTTCGATCAGGATTTTTCAAAGCGTCGGCTTAGGCCGAAAATGAAAACATGAGCTGTGGGAGGACGTAATTCGTAACTTCGAATTTCTAAGTTGATCTTTCTCTTCTCTTTCCAAAAAGGATTTTTCCTACGCCTTTGCAAGTCAAAGTTCAACAGTTTTTCCAAACTTTGACTCGAATGTGTCTTTCAAAAATCCAACGAATTGACTCATAGAAAAAGACAGATATAAAGGGAATATTTAGATTCCCATTTTCATGTTATACACAGAAATTTCAAGCAGTTCATTAGAAATATTTAAGTTAAGCATTTATCTCCTAGTTGAAGAGAGCGGGAAATTGTGTGGAATTCGATAAGTGTGGATCCTATCGTCTTGAAATGTTTCAGATTTATAGCTGTAGGTGTGAACGAAATCCATCACATTCCTGACAGACATATATGCGGAAAGAAATTCTCCGATTTCTGGAATTTGCTTAACCTGTCCTCTTCACCCCTATTTATTACTCAGCAATGTTCAATTTTTAAATAGTTCAGAAGCTTTCTGATTAAAAGTAGGTTTTATTTGGTACTTATAGAGTCTTATCTGAAAACTTTTAAACCTTTAGCCTACCTTCGATGTAGGAAGATAATTATTTTGGAAAAGATGATAAGATGAAACTCACAACTCAAAGTGGCTAGTTGGCACCTTCCTCAGCACCGAACCTCGTATTTAGCTAACTTAGATATTGATCCATGATTTAAACTTGAGACACATAATTTTGTAAATAATAAATTTTATTAACGTATTTTTACTTTCCCTGCAATACATGGTAATGTATAGGGAAAGTATTGGAATCATGCCGAAAATCGCAACTCGAGTTTTCGACGGATCTATATGTTTTGAGACCTCTAGAATACGAAAAAAATATTTTTAGCATGACGTCTGTGTGTGTGTCTGTGTGTCTGTCTGTGTGTCTGTCTGTGTGTCTGTCTGCGTGTCTGTCTGTCTGTGCAGATTTTGTATCCCCTCAAACTAAAAAACTAATGGTCCGAATTTCATAAAATTTGGTAGGTAAGTCACTTGTGGGCGAATCTGGTGCTGATTACTTTTGGACGCCTTTTTTTGAAGAACTCGCCTTTTTTTACGAAATGGCCCGCAAAAGTTTGTATCCACTCTAGGTGAAAATCTATTGGTCTGAACTTCACAAAATTTGGTAGATAAGTCGCTTGTGGGTCACCCTGGTGCTGATTAGATTTTGGTATGATTTGGAAAAAATTAACCTGCCTTTTTTTGTAAAAAGACCCTCAAAAATCGACAAAATCTAAAATACAAAACTACGTATGCTGAAATATATCCATTAAATGCTTGTTTTATACGTAATTTTTTGCGAAGAAAAGAATAAGACCAACCCCATTACACTAGGACTAGCCGTTCTCGAGATATATTAATTTTTTTCGCATTTTCTCCACGCCACCTTTGAAAATAAGTCCAGTTATCAAATGAGAACGAAACTTGAATTAAAAGTTAATTAAATTTAATTAGAATAAATAGAACGCGGATATAAATCTGCAGGGATAGTCATGTGCTGCCCACATCAGATTTTTATGATTTATATCTGTTGAATGTAATTGATCGATCACACTTTGCGACGGTCTGTAAAAATGTATAATTTCAAATATCCCGATACCTTCTAAACAATTTTGAGTCCATTTCTTTCTGGTTAAAAACACATATGAAGCAGTTTGATAATAGTAATATTATTTCTTTTAATTATTTTTTTTAAATTAGCATTTTTACAATTTTTTTAATATTAGGAATACGTTGTAAAAATTTTGTTAAACGTTTTATTGGAAGTAATGTTTGTATATGCAATTCGTTATTAAAATGCAAATGATATCATATATAGGAAGTAGAATTCACCATCCGCGAGATATTACACTATTTCGCTCCTCAATTTAAACATAACCGCTAAAATACAACTTCTCCAAGTTGTATCATAGCTGGTTTTAACAACACATTGATTTTGCCCTGAGGAAAAACTCTCAAAAAGCTTTCGAAACAACTATAGTCACCTAATTCCCCTATGTCTTATTCCTTCACGAACGTATTTGATAGTTGTATTCTCACAAACAGCAGTTTTATTTATGTATGGTACTATACATTTTGCTTTTCGACATGAAGAGTATTTTTGAAAATAATGCCTGGTGACTGCAGATATATATCATCAAAACTCTGTGGTAAGTTGGTTGCATATCACATCTTGTTAGCATATCGAACCTGCAAGAGGTCTATCATTATCCGCAAACTTCCTGTGTTCTGTGTTTCTGTGACTTCGTGACTGTAAATATAATTAAAGACACTTTCACTTGCACTTTTATGAGATGTTGCTGGACTGCGTTGTTAAATATTAAACTAGTTAAATTCAATACAAATATTCAATATTTGATGTCATTCGCATGAAAGTTCATAAAAAACGGCTGTCTGTTTAACTTGTGAAAATTAAATTGTAAAACTATTTTCAGAAAACTGGTCGAAAAATTGGACGGAAGCCCCTATTATGATCGCTCTGAAAATAAGAAAAAATTGCTCTTAAAAACTGAAATAATCACACCAATTTTATTTTAATCGCTTAATTTGTTCCTTAGATAGCCCATAAAATCAGACAGACCACACATACATAAAGCTTATCCTCATCCAATCAATATGTATAAATACCTCAAAATAAAAGAGTATCGAATTTTGAACTCAAAATAGCGCGTTCTGTTTACTTTCCTTATATACATAATGTATAAGGAAAGCATTGTGACGGGGTCGAACATTCGATTTCGAGTTTTCGACGGGAGAGCACGTTTCAAGTATCCTTGATCACGAATCAAACATTTTTGAGGCGGTGTGTGTGTGCGTGTGTGTGTGTATGTCTGTGTGTGTGTGTGTGTGTGTGAAAGTATGAGTGTGTGTCAGTGAGACTGTGGAGACGATATCTCACGAACGAATAGAGCGATTCGAATGAAATTCAGTACAAAAATTACATTCCGTGAATACTGGAAGCCTACTGCTTTTAAACGCAATCAAATGTTCAGAACACCCTAAATTTTCGAGTGAAATTTTGAAAAAATCATCAAAAAATCAAAACCTTTAATAAAATTACGCAAATAGACATTTCTTAAGTAATTTTTCTTAGAAAACGATTGACATAAATTTTAGATCGTTAGCATAATCCGTTCTCAAGGTATTGCACATTTTTCAAATAAATTTATCAAAAAATCTCATAAATTAAAAAAATATATTAACTGTTGAGGAAAATGTTCACTTTTCATATGTGATATCCTGCGATAAATTGGGTGACATCATTCTCGTGAATCTAGCTCGTTCCATTCATGAGAAAAGATACTTTCTGTAATACTTTTGTACTTGAACGCCAATAGTCATTTATTAGGTATAAGAATATCTTATTTCTCCGTCCATAACGCTTGGCGAGATTTTGGCGACGAATTTGGCGGAATGTCGCCAACTTCGCGACTTTTTTAAATGTTGCCAAATGAACGAAAATCTCGCCAAATAGATTAAAATGACACTAAATCAATGCAAATGACGACTAATTGAAAAAAATCAATATCTTGGAAAGAATATAAGTATCTACTATAAGTATAATAGTTTTTTTTAACTGTAAAAGTAGTAAATTCATTGCATTATATAAGGAAAGTCATGTGTTGCCCCCATCAGATTTTTACATATGTATTGTAAAAGAAGTAATTACACATAATGTGTAATGCAGTGATAAAGATGTATGGATATTATTTGAAAATAATTTCACTATAATTTTTTGGGCTTTGTGGAGTAAATTACATAAATTTCAGCTGAATATGAATATCACAACAAAACGTGAAGATATTTATGCCATATGCTTGCCTGAATATTTATTTCTGTCAAATAAAATCAGCCATTAAAATCATTATTTAAATATTATGAATATACAGGGAGTATCAACAGGAAATGATCCATTCAAAATCAATCACAAAGCACGCCCCATCGTCCTATCATTATAAGAAATCGGGGTAGATCGAAGATAAAAAATCAACATTCAACCTCTCCACGGTAGATCACGATCTACAAAATTATGAGGGAGGGGCACCCAACACACAAAAACAAACACCACTTCAAATCATCAGGATCAATAAAGAAACACTAGTTACAAGAAAAAACTAAATTACAACATGGCGAGAACCTCTGCAACGAGGTCAAAGCCGATCCTGTACGCCACCTAACGAAAGGAAAAGTAAGCTCTTCTGTTGAAGGAAGAAAAAAAGAATGTTCAGCCAACAATGCTAGAGAAATAACTGATTGTGTGAATGAGATAATGATTTGTCCATTCACTGGCCTACTTCAACCTTACGGGGTCAAAACTTTCGCCAACGGAAGTTCGTGGGTGGGAGAGGGGGGGGGGGAGGTTTTAGGGATATAGTTTTGAGTGAGAGTATATAAGACAATGTCCTCAGTAGGTGTCCATTCATACTTTGATTTTCAGAAGTATCCAAGTGGAAACATGAAGGCCCAGGTAAGGAATTGTGCTTTCACAATGGGGAGACCGATATTGGAATACACCTAATCTTCGATTGATTTGTTTGAAGCTTGCGGATTATTGATTATAACCGATTATTGATCTGATTGATTTAGCACTAATTTCCAGTCATGGCAAATACTTAGCAATGGTAAAATGCTCATTGGTCATGGCCAAATACGACTTGATTTTTCTTGATTTTACTGTTAAATTTCCAAATTTTTTCTATCTTGAATTTTAAAAATTGCAGAATGTTCCACATCTTAAATTAATTTCAATGTCAAAATTCAGGGGTCGAAAAATGAATATTAGCTCTTTGACCATCATATAATTTTATTTAAGATTCTACAATGATTTACTACTAATTCCCAGTCATGTTGAAACAATTCTTAACCGTGGTAAAATTGTACTTGGATACCTTATTTCTGTAAAATTTCAGAAACGCTTATAATTAGATCCGTCAAAATTGCAATACATTTCATAGTTTAATCAATTCTAAATCTAATAACCAGAGATGGAAGAACACATTTTTGCTCTTTGGAGATCATATAAGCTCTTCGAAGACCCTAGTTTTACAATTATCTTTCATTTAGTACTATTTTCCAGTTATGACATAACACTCTTTACTCATAATATAGCGCTCCTTAAACACCTTAGTTCTCCGGTAAAACTATGCCTTCCTCATTTTTGTCATAATTACTGTATGTGTTATACTTTAACCGAATTTGAAATTTAGTAACCAGATCTGGAACATTAACTTTAGCTCTTTGAACATCAAATAAACTCACCAAAGACCACGGTTTCATTATCCGCATTTATTTAGTGCTAATCTTTAACTATGTTAAAACACTCATTGAAGCCATTAGTTATAATCTTACATTTCAAAATTTATTCCACTTCAATTCATCAAAATGGCAGTATGTTTCAAACTTTCATCGATTTCCAGTAAACAGAGGTAGAACAGGAAATTTTAATTCCTGGTCTTCACATGAACTCTTCTATTACCATATCGTTCCACAGTCTCCATTAATTAATTCAATAACGCTTAAAATATTCCTTTTTGACGGTAAAATACTTGAATTCCGCAGTTCTACTGTTAAAATTTGGAATTTCGTTTCCTTGTTTTATAAAAATTACAATATGTTTTATAATAAAATTGATTTTAAAAGCTAGTAAGCTGAAATAGAACTACATAATAAATTAAGTCTTATTACTTCATATAAACTCTTCTAAAAGCATAGTTTCATAACTTTCAGTGCTTTAGTATTATGCTCCAGTCATGATAAAATACACCTTACTCCTGGTAAAATACTCCTTGAATTTCGTAGTTTTACTATTGAATTTTGGAAAGTTTTCTATCTTGATTTATAAAAACTGTGGTACATTTAATAAAGAAATCGACTTCAAAATCTTGCAAGGAGAGGCGAATCAAAAAAGTTTAGCTTATTAACCTTAATATAATTTTCCCTAAAGTCATAGTGTCAAGATACTCATTCATTAAGTGCTAATTTTCAGTCATGGTAAAATACTCCTTACTCATGTTAAAATACGCCTTATCTTCTGTAATTTTACTAATAATTTTTAGAGATATTTTTATTTTGATTCTAAAAGGTTGAAAAATGTTTCACACTTAAATTGGTTTTAAAATCAACTAATCAGTGGTAGAACAAGAAATTGTAGCTGTTTAGTCTTCATATAGCTGATCCTAAAGTCACAGTTCTGCAATCTCTATTGATGCAATACTATTTTTTAATCATGGTTAAACATTCTTTACTCATGGAGAAACATTCTTTGAAATATGTAGTTTTCAAATTCTTTTACAACCATAATTGTTTCCAATTTCCATGTCGATTGATAAACATACTTTTAAAATTAAAAAAGTTCTGTCACTGCTAAATTGAATAATTATAGGGTTTTTTTAAAACAATGTGAGTAGTGATACTTTAAACTTTATTAAAATATTTTATTAAATTATAATCTTAATATATAATATATACTCGCACATATATAAGCGATGTCACAATGGTGAAATATATATGGGAATATATGTATTCTTGAACTAGTTTGCTGGAAATTTGCTCATTATCAGTAATCGATTATTTACTTGTATGAATTTACATTAATTTCTAGTCATAGAGAATTCCATAGTCTTAATGCTGAATTTCAGAACTTTTTATCTGGATTTGATAACATTTCGAATTGCTTAAAGGTAAAATTAGTTTTGAAAATATATTAACCGGAAGAGTAACTGGAAATTGCAACTCGTAGGGCGCTATTAGGACTAGAACCTTAACCCATTCAACTCTAGGCTAACTTATTATTACAGCATATTATCTCTGGTATTAACTTTATCTCTTGGCTAACTTATTCGCATTTATGTACTGTGAAATAATAAAAGAATTACTGAATAAGTTTATGATAGACTTTAAAAGTACAGAATGATTTTTCAAATACTTGAATATATTTTCTAATTGAATTTCCATATGCATTTTATGTATTATTGTCTAATGTTCCCCAATTTACGTCCTATTTATCTAATGAATTCTATATCTCAGCACATAAAAGAGCAACATTGACTTCCTAATGTAAAGGATGAATGCTATTTAAAAAATGTGCAAACTTCTTTATCTAAAGATAGGTCAAAATAGGTACATGTTTGAGGATGCAAACAAATTATAGAATCAGTCCTTTCGTTAGAGCTCTGAAAACAAACAGCACAAGCATGTCCCTTTTCATAAAATGCACAAATTTAAATTATCATATTTTAAAACAGATCTTATTATTACCTTATTTTAAAACAGAAAACTTCAACTTATTGCTCTCTTGAACATAGTACTGCATTGTGCAGTTATGTTATTATAGGCTTTTCAACATGGTTTGCTATTTTCATAAATAAAATATTGACCATTTGCAAGTACGTCACAATGTGACGTCATGCTTGTTTAGGTTGCCATGTTGAATGGAATAAACGCAAGGCGGTATTGGACCCAGCCGTGATATCGTTATCAGATACTATAAAAATATGAATATACGCTTTCGAGAGAGGTATATGGAGGAAGTGTAATCCTATTGAGAGAAATGTACTTCACAATAATTTATAACCATTGTATCCTTGGACAAAATACGCAATTATATTAGCAGAAACTTCGAACAGCAGGAAAAGCATCCTCTAAAATAGGATGGCTAAACGATTTTTCCGTCTAACAGAACTGACAGGAAGTAAATTTATCGGTTGTGACGTCACGTACAAATAGTCATTGCAGAGTTGTATTTTAAATTATTCCTCGTCCTCGTTTTTATAGTATTTTGCTTGTAGATGTCTATAATATTCTTGACGTACTAAGTTGCAAATCTAAAGATAGATCAAAATATTTACTTGCTTGAGGATCCGGCCGCCTAAATTACTGCTCTATATCTTAGGATGAGCCGGGCGGCTTGGGTTTTCGACACGCTTGAGGATGCAAACATATTATAGAATCAATTCTTTCGTCAGTGCTCTGAAGACAAACAGCGCAATCATGTCCCTTTTATTAAAATGCACAAATTAAAGGTATAAGTTATCATATGCATTTTATTTTAATCAAAACTGTGAAAACATTCAATACACGAATTAAGCTGATTTAGAATCAAGTAAAATAACCAAAAGGCTTCTTTATTGAATTTGAAATTCTGATTTTAAAACATCAAAGTCTAGAGTTGGTGAACATAGTAAATAGAAAAAAACCTCTTAACTTTATAAATTATGCTCATAATTACATAAAAAAACGTTTTAACCATAAGCTCTACTTTTTCAACAGCTATTCCTCCTTGCCACTTTGTTGGCAGTTACTCTAGCAGAGGAAGCCAAGACGTCTGACTTGACAGCAGCCGAGAGTGGTCCTATCTACGACTACTATCCGGCACCTCATTCTTCCGGACACAGTTCACACGGTCATTTGAGCAAAGGACATGATTCACATGGACACGGTCAGTACAGTGACCACGGTGTAGATGAAAAAGCCGATTATGGCAAACATGGCTCCCATGCCGTTTCTTCCTATGGAGACCATGGAGCACATGGAGCTCATGGAGGTCACGAAGACAAATATGGTAAGTTCATTTTTATTATTTGTATAGTTTACAGTACATTACGTTATTATAAAACCCACTGGATTATCAAGACATTCGTTGCATTTAAATTCCGGTTCCAAAATGCATAATACAGTTTAAATGTTTTGTATACATACTACACGCATACAAGTTATTACAGGAAAAAAATATTTTAGTATATATTTTTAAGAAATTTATTCCGGTAGATAAAGGTTCAGGTATAAATTATTTCTGATCATACCCAGCTACGCGTCTTAATAAATCACTAAATCTATGAAAATGATACACTTAGATATCTAAGATTTATAGAGCAATAATAATTGAATACTGGTGGACCCTTATATATCGCTGCACTGACAACGATCAAATAAACCATATAATATTTTCGTTGTATTGGAAAATTCATACAGACAAATTTCGTTATTACGAAATTACTAAATCACGTACGTCTAGACAACCGGGATTTGAGGAAAAATTAAAAATATTTGCTGGAGAACTCTGTATATATTACTGTACTGATATTAGAATAGAGCAAGTAAACCAGAATACTTTTTCTTTGTGGTAAAAATGTCGTTGAAATGAGTATCATTAAAACGAGATTATTAATCATTAACGAGATTGCAATTTTTTTTTTTAGGGAAGGGGATTTTATTTTCGTTGAATCGAAAATTTAGTTACATTGAAATTCATTTCAGCAGAATGTGACATCAAAATGTCGCTTTGCAAAAAAAGAAAAAGTATTATTTTAATTCTAAATTTGCGTTGATACAAATCAAGTACAAAAGAAATAATCAAAAAGTCCTAGTAGTTATATTTTTCGTATTGATGCAGTTTTTCATGATATACAATAACTTTTCAAGTGAATTATTTCAAGTGAAATTAAACTTTCTTTAATTTTAAATTAATTTAATTACATTAATTAATTAATTAATTAATTAAATTAATTTTAAATGAAGTAAATTAATTATGATAAATTAGTTTTTAAATTATTATCTTACTTTCCTATCATAAATACAATTTTTAGTCTGTAATTTATGCATAAAATTACGTACAATATAAGGATATTGTTTACTTAATAACTTTTCGTATTGATATAACATTTTTCGTATGAATATGGTGGATCACGGTATACAGTTGCTTGAGTTATTGCAAATGAAATGTGCAATTTTCTTAAATAATGCTTTTACTTACCTACAATAAATGCAAATTATTGGTCTGTAATTTAAGTGTAACAAAACCGTGAAATTTCCCGTAAGATACCATGGAAATTTTTTTATTCACTGAAAGTTAATAAATGTAAAAGTTTTTTAAGTTTGATTTTTTTAAGTTAAATATATCTTCATAAAGAATATTATCAGTATAAATTTCTTTTGTACTAATTACCTTAGTAAAACGACTCAAAATTATTTCATTATATCGGTTTTGATATTCTCTTCCTCAGGCGAATAGAGAATAGTGGCAGAAGTGCTAACTGTCGGTTAAACCTAATTGTGGGCTTGAGGAGAATATTCGGTAGATAAATGGATCTTTTTTCCTGGTTTAAGATGTAATTAATTGGATGAAAGTTATAAAATAAAACAGACATATTGTTTATAAAGTGTTATTATTGCAAAATTGTATTTTAAAATAATGTAATTTCTAACTTATTAAAATCGAATAACGTAAACAGACCCAAATCATCAAACAAGTGCATACGCTTGTTGCCATTCGGCAGCTGATAATAACGTACGTAAATTACTCACACACGCAATTATGTTGTTTGATTATTCAGAGAAAACTCATAATATAATTTAAATATTTAGGTACAAAAATCTTATTTTGAAAGAAAAAAAAATCGATTTTATTCAAATGCTGTAGTATTTGTAGAAATGTAATTTACCTACAAAATATGTTACTGAATAACTATCATCACATCATCTATGTCAAAATATGCTAAAATAGTTTTCTTTTACTATATCTATCATCACATCATCTATGTTAAAATATGCTAAAATAGTTTTCTTTCGCTATATCTGCCACCAAATCATCTATATCAAAATATGCTAAAATAATTTCCTTCTGCTATATCCGTCATCACATTATCAATGTCAAATATACTAAAATAGTTTTCTTCTACTATATCCATCATAACATTATCTTTGGCAAAATATGATAAAACTTTTCTTTTGTTATATACATCATCACATAGTACATCATCTATGGCAAAATATACTAAAATAATTTTCTTTTAATATATCCATTCTGAGATATAGGTGAAATGGTTAAGAAGCATGCACGTTAATGAGGGAACTATACGATTCAAAATCTGAAAATTTAGAAAATACACAGACAAAGAAGTATACAGAAAAACCAGGATTTGTTGAAGTTCATTTATATATATATATATATATATATATATATATATATATATATATGTGTGTGTGTGTGTGTGTGTGTGTGTGTGTGGTGTCTTTTTACTATATTAGACATTGACGTAACGTGCACACTCATGGACGTTTCCTTACAAAATTACTGGGGTACTAAAAACTTTCCTAGGAACTCTGAAATTTCAATTAGTGACTTTATATGTGTTTGAGAACTTCTTTGAGCACACAAAGCTAATTTGACTTTTCCAAATCCATTAAATTGATATTATAAGGCTTTCTTGTCTTGGTATTGCAATGTTATGTTGATATAAAAATGGTATTTCAAAACTTATAATTACTTGAAAAAATTTCCCTAAAATATTACTCTTTTAGATTGTAGCATCCATAATATTTTAGACTTAAGACAGGGATAGATATTACAGTCAAATGACCAACAAATGAAAGAGTCAATATAAAACAATTTGGTGCTTTTATAGATTGCCTTTATCCCAGTTGTAGGGGGGGGGGGGAGCTATAGAAATTTCGCAATTGAATAAATATTTGGAATTATGATCTTCAGATGTAATGGTCAGATTTTAAAGACCAACAAAAGGATAAATGCATAACTATATACACCGAAGTGCATTAAACTTTTCTGAAAAATTAATTTAAATTAAGGTAAACTGCAAACATGGAAAGATATCCGTAGATAAAAGAAAACACTTGAGTGTCTGCAGAATGCAACGAATTCTTTTTCATTCTTTCAATATATGTATAATAAATATTTTTTTCAAAGGCTAATAGAAAAATATTTAGGATTTTGATCTTCAGATATTTTGGTAAGATTTTACAAGCCAAGAAATTAATAAATGCATAATAATGTACACCTAACTGCAATAATGTTTATGTGAAAAATTATTTTAAATTAAGATAAATTACTAATATGGAATGCAAACTGTTTGTAAAAAAAAAGAACTTTAGTATATGCAAAATGAAGCGATTACTTTTTCATTCTTTCAATATAGATACAATTACTGCTTTGAATTCCTATTTTTAATAATTTCAATGTTTTAATTAATATTCTATATACAATACATACAGGAGAATTTCGTCAATGCAAACATGTAAACATATGAACGCAGAAACATGTGTTATTCCGTGTTTTAGAGTCCAAATTTTCGCACACTACCCATAGACGCATTGTGACGACAGCCATAGACATAAACTCAAAAATATGAACGCAAAAACATGCAAGTGTTATTCAGTGTTTTAAAATCCAGATTTTTGCACACTACCCATAGACGTATGGTGAAGGCACTCATAGACATGGTGAAACGACGCGAAAAACTGCTTTGAGTAATGTGGTCAAGTGGTTTCCAAAATTTTAGTGAATTTTTTTTTTTCAAATCATGGGCACTTTTCTTTGAGATGCCTTGCTTGCAAAACAAAGCTTTCACACTATACGACTATACGATGATTGCAAATACTTTTGAAAAATACATATTAACAACAGTTTACCAGAAAATTATATTTTAAATTGCTTTTTACACTTTGTAGTAATTTTTTTCCGTTGGATTAATTTTATTGATTCGAATCATGGTCAATCGGAAAATTTCTATTAGTTATTATCCATTCTTCGTCCGCATAATGCAATTTAATAATTGTCGAATCAAAAATCACGACTTTTGTAGCCTCATTTTAAAATTCAGGTGTATAGGAATTAGTTCTTTTATTCGAATACAAGACTTATTATAATGTTCCATATTCATGCCAAAAATTAGAATCATTTGAATCTTTTTATTCGCCGTTGCAAGCAAATAAAAATGAAATTTCCTAAATATGCATATCTCAATGTACTTTCAAACAATTTTTTAAATATGCACAAATTTTTCAACTGATTTGGTGTAAAGTTCGTTGGAAAGAACGCTCTTAGGTCTTTTAAATGATATTAAGATTAAATCTATGTGATAATATTTTCGTTTGCCGGGGAACCAATTTGTGTGAAAACTGCTTAAAAATTGTGTTTCAACATAAAATAAATGAAAAACTAAATCGAATTAAAAAAAATCGCTCCGATTGTATCTCTTGACTTGAACGATCGCTGTATCAAATTCCTTAGCTTAGAGTTTTCACTACGCCACTAAGCGAGAAACAAATTAACGAAAGAACTAACAAACATACAGACATTTTTTTTATTACAATACATTTTAACATTCTTTAACTCTTGCTACAGGCAAGCATTCCGCATACGTGAAAAACAGCGGGCACGGTTATGAGAAATCTTATTCCTTCGACAAGCAAGTTCACCTTCACGACGTCGATGCACACAAATCTGGACACCACGACAGCCACGCTGATCATGGACATCATGGATACAAGGTAAGTTATTTTTATACATCCATAGTTTCAGAATTAAACTAATTATTTAAATATGCAATGTTGATAGCAGACGGTGTTTCTAACAGCAGCGACACTCAAACCATTGATTGCGATCGACCGGTGGATCTCCATAGAATTGAAGAAGAAAACACGTTTAATAATGTGCTTTTTATGTCAAAGTGTTCTCGGATTCGTTATCCTAACTTTTCAAATTATCCTCTACAGGCGCTGCAATCACTTTTATTCGATCGGGCATAGTCATTTCACTGTAGACAAGCCGAACGTGTACACTCATAGACCTTTGCTTACAAAATTATTGGGATGCTTAATGGCTTTTCTAACAACCATGTATTTTTAAAGCTGGGACTAATTAAAGGGCTTTACTCGGGTCGTAAATAAATTCCCATGATTACTCAATTTACCAAAATCGCTATCCGTAAAGCAGAAAAAAAAAAGACTCAAAACATCTTTCCTGGAAAGAAAGTCCATCAAAAAGTATTTGTTTTACGGCTGCTTAAAATCTTAATTTCTTATTTTAAAAGTTGTAATTGTAAAAACGTGATTATTTTTTCAGGGAATACTTATAATACTGCTACAATCTTACATTCAAACATTCAAATCTCTATCTGTAAAACTCGGGATATTAAATTTCTGAATTTTAAATCCTATACTAACAGACGTGTCAGCCATCTTGGAAACATGGTTTCGCAAACAAAACTCCATGATCTTTCGGTTCTGCCTCGAATGGAATTTATGTCGCATTTATTCCCATGCTTTTTATGGTGATTTTAGCAAACGTAAAGGAAATTTGAGACTATAAAAAAAATGTAATTCGAAATTAAAAAATACCTGCCGAGGAGCACTTTTCGAGGTACACTTTTCTGTGGAGCACTTCCACACACACACACACACACAGACACACAGATATACACACACGCATTTTCTTTTATTTTACAAGATACTATTGGAGTCCAACAGTTCGGAATTTTTATTCAAATAATTGGGACGAGCGGAGCTTCTCACAGTTTCAACGAAAACATGAAATGGCATTGGACTTTTATGGAGATGAACAATGCCGTATTATAAAGAACATATTTGAATGCGGGAGTCTTTCCTGGAGGTGAAGGACAAGCAAAGAGTAAGCGACCACCATACTCAATAAATGCGTATAAAGGGGAAATGTCCTGAGATCATTATCAGTAATGTTGAACACGAAAAACATATGTTTGTATATTCGACAATGTCGGTGTGTTTATGTTAAATATAGGAAAGAAATGTTTTTAAGGATTTCGCAAGCAGTATCGAGAGATGCATTGCTACTTTTAAATTTTACAAACCATTATAACATTATTTATTGTTTTTATTCTGAGTGTTATATTGATTAGAAGAATAAAAATAACCACTTTTAAGAGCCAATCCAGTTGTGTCCAAAGCGCAATTATGAGGTTTACAGATTAAATTGTCTGTAATGGCGGACCTTATCTAGCTGGAACGGAGCTGTCTCATCAGTGAGCTTACCTTCAAGGGGCTGGCTCCGGGGGTCGCCCGTAGATACCCTAAAGAATAGATGGAGTCTTCCTATCTTTACCAATACTAAAAATCCGGGGGGTAACATCTTTACCTCGTGGTTTTGACGAGAAGGTGTCAAAAATCTTCTCTGATTGGCATCTTTTTTTTCGTTTGACATTCTACTCGTCAACTGTTAATCACTTTATGTCCCCGCCTTCTTCTTGTACGCTAAGGGGATTTGAACGTCGACCACCCCTAAAAATAACTTTTTAATTATCCCGTGAGAATTACTTCGCGCAAATAGGATTCATAAAAAAGAACCTACTGTTTAGACACAACCCACCTAAGAAATATCTTTGGACCGTCTTGGAAGTCTGTGTCAACTATCTATTACAAAGGATATCTACTGCATCGCCTAAGGGGGATGGCAGACTCAACTCTATATAAATATGCTTTGGTTAAGGCTATCAGTTTTATATCGGTAGCAACGGCCGGTATCAGTCACGATTCCCTGACAGGTGACAATGTTTGCAGTCTATGTAGTATATGTCAAGCACATACATGATTAATATACAGCCTGCAGTCTAAATAGCGAAAATAGCTCTCCGTATTATAGCAACAGGTATTAAAACTTCTATGCAAAACAATCTGATGTAAGCAATCTAATGTACACGCAACTTTCCTAACTCAAATTATTGCGTCTTTTCCATATTTCTATTCATTTGATTGTGACACAAAATAACACGAGATATAAATATTTCCAAAATAAGTTTGAAGCTTTTTTTTAATTAGAAACTTTCTGTAATTTTAAATGGCTCAAACTCTCAAAAACTCCAAAAACGAAAAAAAAAATATAAATCCTGTGAATGATTCATGCTAACGTAACAAACATAGTTTCATAAAAAAAATCATTTTATTTCCTTTTCATAAGCAAACTAGTTTTTTTTTTTTGTTTTAGATTGAGACGTATGTTAAAGAAAAAGACAATGTTATTTTTCTGATTTGTAGTAAAATATAACCAACTTCAGTGCATCGTATAAGTTTCAAAGAATCCAAATTTCAAACAGATTGCATAGATATAGTGTTTGGGTTGGATGGGACACATACATTGCACTCACACACATATCGTTAAAAATAGTTGATGTGTGTTTTATGGATCCCAAAACGTGGAAATCTATTGATAACTGGAATCCGAATTGCAAGCTATACCAGACTTTATATACCAAATGGGACAAAATTTGGTAAAAAAAGAGATCGTATTTCCCTTTTACCATATCAACTGTGAGAATGTTTTAAGTATGAGGGATTACTTGCTTCGGCAAAGCTAAGTAAGTTTATATACGATGTTTTTACATAGCATACTATTTTTAAGCATACGTCTTATTTACATTTATATCTGCTCTTTATTAATTCATATATACGCCTTAAACAAAAATATCATAAAATGACCCTCCACCAGACTTGTAAAGGCTAAAAGTTGTATCTTAAGATATTTTCAACTGCCATCACTAGGCCAGGTGGAAAGTTTTCAACGGACATACGAATGCATTGAAGTGTCTCATAGAAAGTTTTCTGTTTTATGTGATCGTGATATGTTTATGGTTTAGTGTTCTTCCATGGTATTTACTCTCGTTTTCATGTGTCAGAAAGATAACGGGCTAACCTTTCTGCCAGTTTAATAGACAATAAAATATTTGTCATTGTTGTTCAAATTTATGTGAAAATTAATGACACATGAAAACATTATTGCCATTCATTACTAAAGGTATTTTAGGGGTAAATTGAACGATGTTGATCGCATGATTGAAATGAGTAATGTTGTTGGTGCAAACATTTGTTTGCGAACTATAACAGAACTTAAACTGTACATCCTGTGCAGTCACGACAAAACCACTTACAACCACATGTAAAGCAACAAACTGTACAACCACAAGTGCCAGGCTGTATACAAACTGTACAGACACATGTAAAATACAGAAAGTTTCTGTTTCCTTAATAGTTCCAAGTTAAAAATTGTAACAATTTTAACACAATTTGTTCAAAGTTATTGTGTCGTTAATAATAGCCAAACTATATATTGGACTTTTTTCTTTTCAGAATGATGCACACTATGACCAACATGGCCAAAAACTCTATGGAGCTCACGACAAGCACGGCAGCTATGGATACGGAAATTCTGGCCATGTCAAATCTGACCACGGGCATCAAAGCTATGACAAGCATTCCAGTGGCAAGCCAGCATACGCTGTCACTTACGGAAGTGGTCACTATGCTCCAGTAGCATCCGTTGGAAGTAGCCATTATGCTCCAAGTGGCCACTATGCTCCAGTAGCACCTGTATATGTACCAAAGTCCGTACATGAAACCCCAGTTTACGTACACAAACCAGTTGTGCCAGTTTACCAACCCAAAGTTGCCATCCCCATCTATGGTCACAAATCACAGCCACAAGTACCAGGATACTACTCATACCACCACTAGAAAAGTAAGAAAATGTTTGATTCACTAGAAGCATTTTCATCTAATAATTTTTAAAGTTATACGTCGATAATCTTTAGGTTGTATTATATACATGCTCCACGCTATCCATGCTTCCCATTTGTCCCAATTAACATTTTTGAAAATGCTCTAAAACTTTAGAAATAATCAAATATTTCAGGCAGTACACATGGAATTATAAAATCTTTCTGTATTAGCGTATGTCAGTTGTTGAGTTAATTTGAATTGCTACTGCCGCTTGACCAGGAAGTATAGCTTAAAACTTTTGTCATTGACATTTCTTCCTCTCTTATTTATGTCAAGATCGTGACCATCACTATCATATTACTTCTTACAAAGAATCGAAGAATCTTTTATGTCGTAAATTCTTGATTTAGGTTCTGCATCACGTGACGAGGAACCATATTGGGTTCCAAAAGGACTTATCGATTAAACAGCAGTGTTCAACTTTTGCAAACCACTTGGCCAAAATGTTCGCCAAAGTTGTTTTGCTGGCAATTTTTCCTCCAAGGATATTTTGCAAGCCAAAGAAGATAATCTGGTATGAGTAGCACAGGGTTTTCCCCTACAGACTTCACTTTCTGCTTGGAATTTCATAATGTGATAATTTAAGTTTTATCGTGCAAAACAACATATAAAATACAAGCTTATTTAAAATTCAAACCAATTTACAGTTTTAAAACGTTTTCTTTCATATTTGGCGATTTTGCGCTTTTTTTAGCGCGACAAAATAAAAATATTTATCATGAGTTTTCCCTAGAATGATTAATAAAACACGAAACAATTTAGGTTCACTTTATGGAAATTAACATATTATACATGTTCTGGAAATTTAATGGAAAATATTAAGAAGTTTTCATGTTATCTTGCCTGCAATGTTTAAAAATCATATTTTGGGATAAACGACTTTAACGTTATTTCTTAATAAAATTTTCCAATTATGACCTGAGACAATTTGGGCAATAAATAAAGTAATTATGGGCTATAAATTCAGGAATATTTTCGTACGGATAATTGTTGAGAAACTTTTATATTTCCATAAAAAGTTTCTGAAAAATGTCTAATTTTTTTAAGGTTTAACAATTGTATGACCCCTTAAAAAATGCAATTAATTTAATTCACCAATAATTGTTTTGCAGAGTGGGTGATTTAGCAAATCACAAAATAGCCAGATTTCGATCGCAAATCGTAATATTTTTCAGGTGTGGTTTTAAATAGTGATTCCCAACTTTTACTCCTCCAACACCATCCATTCCATTCAATGGTATCCTTGAATGCCTTAATTCTCAAGTATACCCGCATCCATAAGTCTGTTCTTAATTCTCAAGTATACACGCTTCCCTCAAGTATTTCGCATATATTTTACACTAATATATATATTGTAATTGTTACAGATTTGATTTTCTATAATATAAAATACATTTTTAAAAATCGCATAAGAATATAGCGAATTTTCGGTAAGAAAACATGTACAATTGGATACTTCTATCTATAATAAAAAAAATCTGATGTGGACAGCACATGACTTTTCTTATATAATGCAATGAATTTACTAGTTTTACAGTAAAAAAAATAATGTATAAGATCCACGGCGCTGTGTTTTTATCGTTGAATTGTACATTTGGCGATTTTCCGGATGACAACATGAAAAACTATTTCAAAATACTCAATTAACTTATATTTCGTGCAACTCTAAATAAACAATCATCAATATTGATAACACTCTCTATAAGCGATATAGTCCATAAATTTAAATACCTTAATAATTACGTCATTAAATAAGAAATAAGTTATTCTTGTAGCAGATAAATAACTATTAGAGTCCAAATACAAAAGTATTACCTGAAGTATTTTTTCACATGAATGGAACCAGCTATATCCACGAGAATGATTTCAACAAATTTATCGCATGATATTACTTATGTAAAGTGAACATATTTCACAATAGGTAATATTTTTTTTATTTTATATGAATTTTTGATAATTTTTTGAAAAATATGCAATATCTCAATAACGGTTTAAGCTAGCTTTCTAAAATTTGTGTCAATCGTTTTCTAATGAAAAATTACATAAGAAATGACTATTTGCGTAACTTTATTAAACGTTTTAATTTTTTGATGATTTTTTCAAAATTTTACTCGCAAATTTAGGGGGTTCTGAACATTAGATTGCGTATAAAAACAATAGGCTTCCTGTATTCATGGATTGTAATTTTTGTACCAAATTTAGTTCGAATCGGCCCATGTGTTCGTCAATTATTGTCTACACAGACTTACTGACACACATACTTTCTCACACACACACACAGACATCATCTCAAAAACGTCTGATTCGTGATCAGGGATGCTTGAAACGTGCTTTTCCGTCAAAAACTCAAATTCGAATTTTCGACCCCGTCACAATACTTTCCTTATATCCATTATATGTATATGTTACTGTGAAAGATCGATATCTGGTAAATGTCGATTTTCTCCGGTGAATCTCGGCATGCAGATAGTTGCTTACTGTATATCCGAAATATTTCCTAAATAACATTATTTCTCACTTACACCGGCAAATGTCGACATTCAGCATGCACTGATGGTGAATGTTGAATAAAAATATTTTTGTTACGTTAAGACAAAAATGCGACTTTTCAAATCATACTTTATTATTAAAACATATTATGATATATGTCAAAATAGGAGAAAGCTTAAGTAACAGCACATGTAAATAAACTGTTGAACCTAATACGAACTATACATTCTAAATGAAAAAAGAATATATACCAATAATAAACATACACATAAATTATGTGATTAACGTTATACAATCTTATTTATTGCAACAGCTTAAACTGTTATGACACTTTGAATTGCACACGAGTTCGACCCCCACCAGAGCTTATATGTGCTTGTCGACATACACTGTCGATGGTCCGAATATATAAGATTATAACCAAATATCCGGTCTTTCACCGACGTATTTGGTATGTGTCGACATTCACCGGCGAATATTGACATTCTCCAGCGAATATTGACATTCTCCAGCGAATATTGACATTCTCTAATTTCGGTCGTTCACGGTAACATATATAAGGAAAGTCAAAATAAGTCGTATGAATTTATGAAACTATATTACGAGCAGAAAGAAAAACGAACAATTCTGAAATTTTATATATTGACTAATTTGAACCCATGGGTGTGCAAAACAAGCTTAGAATTTCGATTTAAGACTATATTAACTAAATATTAATTAATAAAATATAGCATTGCTAGTATGCTCAAAGATTTTATGCGTCGAGGCAACTTAAACTTTTCTGTGATGATGTTGTTGATATCTCCAAATACGTAATGTAGCTTTTTAATATTTCAGTTCAGTGGTACGCAGTTTTATTTCTTTGAAAAGATGGGATAATCACTGGGATATGATCAGGGTAAATAAGATGTTATAAATTACAATAATCAAAATATCTTTAATGTTATAAATTTTCTTTAAGAACATTTAAATGAATGTAATTATTTAGGCCCTCAGTTTTACAATAACTAAATGTATGTTTTATTATCAGATGAAGCTCTTTTTTTTTCAAAATCAATCATTTGCTGATGATTAATACAATATTATATCATGTGTGCATGCTTCTCCATTTCAACAATTTTAAAACAATGCTTGTTATTTAAGAATATACACAGTAAGTAGTGGAGGGCCAACGGCCATACTGTGCTGAAAACACCGGTTCTCGTTAGATCACCGAAGTCAAGCAGCATCGGGCGCGGTTAGTACTTGGTGGGTAACCACCTCGGAACACCGCGTGCTGTTGGCCATCTCGGGTGCGGTATCCCCGTGGTTTGCGCGCTAGATTTGCACGCTACCACAAATGCCGCCGTGTTCATGCGGAGTACGATCACGTTAAACATGTGGGTCCGTAAGTCCTTCCGAGAGGTTGGTGGTAGGGGAAGGAGGGTACGGTCCCTGTGGATGCCTCCCCCACAGGGTTCCGGTCTAAATTGGGTGGCACTTCCCGGCCGTCCATACAGTTACCTTACACCTTTCTGGTAGGTCGGACGGTCTGGGTCTCAACAACAACAGTAAGTAGTGGTTATACATTGGAAAAAATAATTAAAATTTTATTTATGACCATAAAAATATTTAAATTTTTAGGTAAGATGACAGTATAAATTTTGTAAATATTAGCATAAACAAGTGCCTTTGCCTAAAATACGAAGCTATTTTTGTTTTAAACTTGGGAGTCCACAATTAAAATTTTGGCATCCACTATTGGTTTTATTTACTGACTTTTAATATCAATTTCTATTAATTAAAAACAATTGTTGTCTTTATTTCAATCAGTAATAATGCTTAAATAATATTACTAATGTAGACAAGTTGTCCCATTTGCATGTAATATCTCCACTATATAATACAGCAATAAAAAGCCGCTGTTTTTCCATTCATCTTTACGCTCTGAATAACAAGACAATCAACTTTTACGTCAAAAGTTCACTATCAGATTGTCCTGCATACTAATTATATACTGTATACTGCTTCTTTTAGAATACCATTTAGTTTACCAGTTATTTATCTGACTCAACACGATTTAAGAGAGATTTTTATTTTATAAAATTAAATTAAATTATTTTTCTGGTGTTCAAATATTTCTGCAATTCCAAATTGTTCTATGCAATACGTTAAAATCTGGAAAGCTATAGTTGAAGTTTCGCAGCAGTTACTGTATTTTATTCTTACTTGCATATTTTGTAGAGTACATCTACAGTGATCAATATCAGTTTCGAAAGTTTTAGAAAAATCTCATATGTTTTAGATGTTATTGTTGGATATCGTAGACAGACATATATAAGCAAATCGAGTCAAATTCAAAAGTAAAAAGCTGAGTTTCTTCAATTCATCTCTTCCAAAAACATTGTATATCCTATCCAGGCACTGCATTAAACATTAGTTGCATTTTCGAGAAGTTATCCTTAGCTATTTGTCTACTCCACTGTTTGTGGCGCAATTTGAATCCAGTCGTTCTCATCAACGATGTACGGCACTAAAATACACATCGCTTATTTATTTTGTCAACATTGGTAGGTGTTTAAACCGGTTATCATCGGTTACAGTGTTAGCAGTATTGGTAATGCAATCTCTACAATTCTTATCTAACCACGTTCAGCAACGAACTCGTCCTGCAAAACACTAATTTATACTGCATATCCAAATTTTGAAATTTAGAAGATATTTAGAGAATTTTAGAAGATATATAGTCGGACAATGGTAATCTGTAAAGGAGCCACGGCTTGGCATACGCAATTTTTTATGGAATCCGAATTCCTGTTTTTGATGGATCTACGCGTTTAGAGCATCCCTGAATAAGAATCAATTGTTTCTTTTAAATTATGTCTATGTGACTGTCTGTGGTCTCGGAACAATTTGAGCAAATCGAATGAGTTTCAGTACGATTTTCTCAATCCATGTGAGAAGAATTTATAATCAGAGGCATATTAAATTTTTATGGTTGACGGACCTTAATTGATCCTTTATTTCGAATATAAAAAAAGTTATAAAAATATAATTATATTTAAAAATGTTATAGAAATTCCTATTGTATATGTAATATGTCATTTTAAAACGAATGACATCATTTATAGAGTACTAGTATGCATAGCATTTCAGATAGTGCAGATTATAGAACGAAAATAAAAAAAATTACAAAAATATATATATACCTACTGCTATCTAAAGAGCGTATATTTTAAACTGAATGAATAAAATTGTTTCAGGGTTATCCCATGTCGTTTTTGAGATACTAAATTTTCTACTATCGCACACGAATCACTATATCACTCGAACAAATTGAGTAAATATGATAGAATTTAGAACGATAATTCTATTCAATAAGACAAGGATTTATTTATTTCTGGATAATTGGGTTCAGAGAAAAATCCTTAATTTTTCGAACAATGTGTTTCAAAAACCATAAAAATATAAAACACATTTATAATTAAAACAACATTCAGATAAATAATATATAAAATAATATATAATATATAAAAATAATATATAAAATATTCAAAAAAATATTTAGATATAGTTTCTCTCAAACTCTATAGTTTACTCATGATGCACTTTTCAACCTTTAAAGTAAAAGAAATGAAATTATAATTTTGATTATACATTTTTTGAACTTGTTGTTACAACTTCGAAGACTAAAACGTGTTTCTATGTGGAAAAAGTATAATTTATAAGTTTTATTAAACAAACATGCTTCATACTTTATTAAACATTTATGACTGCAATAACATTTCATGGCAACTTTCAGACTCATTTTAAGCCTTTGTAAATCTACCTCTATCATTTTTCAGTAATTAAAAACACTTTCGTAATCGTTCTAATACAACCGTTTATAACGGTTAAAAACCGTTTCTTAACCGTTCCTAATTAGGAATGAAGTACATTTTTACTTTCCTTATATCATAGTATAATGTATAAGAAAAGTATTGTGACGTGATCGAAAATTCGAATTCAAGTTTTCGACGGGAGAACACGTTTCAAGCATCCCTGATTACGAATCGAACATTTTTAAGGTGATGTCTGTGTGTATGTTTGTTTGTGTGAGTGTGTGTGTGTCAGTGAGACTGTGGAGACGATATCTCACGAACGAATAGAGCGATTTGAATGAAATTCAGTACAAAAATTACAATCCGTGAATACTGGAAGCCTATTGTTTTTAAACGCAGTCGAATGTTTAGAACCCCCCCCCCCTAAATTTTCGGGTGAAATTTTAAAATCCTCAAAAAATCAAAACCTTTAATAAAGTTGCGCAAATAGACCTTTCTTATGTAATTTTTCCTTAGAAAACGATTGACAAAAACATTAGAATGCTAGCATGAACCGTTCTCGAGATATCGCACATTTTTCAAATACATTTATCAAAAAATCCCATAAATTAAAAAATATTAACTGTTGAGAAACATATTCACTTTTCATATGTAATACCATACGATACATTTGGTGGCATCATTCTCGTGGATCTAGCTCATTCCATTCATGAGGAAAGACACTTTGAGCAATACTTTTGTATTTAAATGCCAATAGTCATTTATCTGCTATAAGAATAACTTATTTCTCCGTCCATAACGCTTGGCGAAGTTTGGCGGAATGTCGCCAACTTGACGACTTTTTTAAATGTTGCCAGATTAACGAATATCTAGCCAAATGGATAAAAATGGCTCTAAATCAATGAAAATGATCACTCATTGACGAAAATTAAATATCTTGGAAGAAAAGTATCTACTATAAAAATAACCTATTTTTTCCTGTAAAAGTAGTAAATTTATTGCATTATATAAGGAAAGTCCTGTACTGCCCACATTAGATTATTTAAATGCATGATTGAAGTACACATTTACGCATTGAAAACATATTTCAGCAAATGCAGCGACCAAAACCATTGTTCATTATTCACAAGTCCTGCAATTTGTGGATAAATACAAAGAAACATAATACTTTTGGGACTGGATTTTTAAAACATCTCCAATAAATGTAGGTGTCAACAAAAAAATCTACAAGAGATTTCAATTTTTTTTAAAAATCCACTCAGATTTTCAGTTTTTTAAGTTACCTGGGGGCTTCCAAACGATCCGTAATGCCACAAACACGTTAGATAATTAATATACAGATAGCATTATGAAATGTCAAGAAATTTTAACAAATTATACTAGTCCGTTAAAAGATTTTTCTGCTAATTTTTTTAATGAACACTGCACACCTATTTCTACCACGTACAATTTTAATACTGGATCATAATTGGTCTCTGTGAATAGTTATGACACTTAAAACTACCACCTTGGTGACTTCACTGACATAGCGAATTGCATTTTGTTCTAAAAGTTATATTTTTTAACAGCGACCTTACAGATTCAAGTCGACATGATGGACAGCGATGTTTCCCATTTGCAATGTTTCTGTGCTCCTTTCAACGGCCCATGATGATGTACAAAACCTCTACAAGTGCTACAACTCCACCTCAAAGGCTGTTGAAAGATGCAATGAACTTTTGACCCACGGTTGTGTGGTTTTGTAAAGTGTTTCCTGTAATTTTGTGTATGCCGGAGTGAAAAATAAAACATATTTAAGTTTACACAAATATCTTGATTTATAAGTATACTTCTGCAACACACAAAGAGATTGAAAGTGTCATTCTCACAAGTAGATTTTGCTGCGTGTGAGAATGACACTTTTTAATCTCCCTTGCAAAAAAGCAAACATATGCAAATTACGTAACAACAATGCAATCGCGCAATACATTTACTATATGCAAATTATGTGACATTCACATAATTTGCAAATGTCTGCTTTCCTTAAGGAAGTATTATAAGTGCTATGATTCTACATATTATAGTTTTAGAGCTGATCATAAAGTAATTACAGCTCTAATTACAAGGTTTCTAGGTAAGTCCTTAACCTTTTGCTTACGGGTAGGACAGCGTCAATCGCAAAAGAAAAACCTCTCAAAAAGACAATTATTTGACATAGCCTATCCCCTTTTGCAGGCATTGGCGTCCATGGACGCCAATGCCTGCAAAGGGTTGTTAACGAATAACTGTTAACGAAAAGTGCAATAAATTTTACCCTGTAATTACAGTAGAATTGTTACGTTAAATAGTGATAAATGCATAAAACCCATAGTACAAATAAGTCCAAAATAGTGAAGACCAGTAGTTGGTTAAAAGACAAATTTAAAACGACGTATTAGCGTCAAATTACAATACATTCTACTCTGTAATTTCAAAAGAATTGCCCCTCTCTCTCTCTCTCTCTCTCTCTATATATATATATATATATATATGTATATATATATATATATATATATATATATATATGTATATATATATATATATATATATATACATATATATATATATATATATGTATATATATATATATATATATATATATATATATATATATATGTATATATATATATGTATATATATATATATATATATATGTATATATATATATATACATATATATATATATATATATGTATATATATATATATACATATATATATATATGCATATATATATATATACATATATATATATATATATATATATATATATATATATATATATATATATATATATATATATATATATACATATATATATATATATATATATATATATATATATATATATATATATAGGGTGATTCAAAAGTTCGGAGCGAAAGTAAAACGCTATAAAAAATATCTATGGGTCGGAGAGACATGCGGTTTGCAGATTAATATTCACCGTGGTGGGGGATTTTATATGGTATGAAAAAAAAAAACTAGTTCAAAATCTCGACACTCGGGAGCGCTGCTGCAAAGAAAACTATGCTAGGTAATAATTATGAAATGAGATATTTTATTTCAGTATGATTTCAATGTGTCCCACCACCACATTACTGTACTGAGTGCAGTCGCGGTATTACGACTGATACAGCATGAAACAGCATATCAAAGGGAATGGCTGCAATTTCCTGTCGTAAGGCGTCTTTCAGTGCTGGTAAGGACAGGGGATTTCCTCTATAGACCCGTAACTTTAGGTATCCCCATAGCCATAAATCAAAGGTTGTGAGATCTGAGGATCTCGCAGGCCATTCATGTATGCTATGCCTCCTCAGTAGGTGATCGGCGGCAAACGTTGACCGTAGCAACTCCATCACTTAACTTGCCGTGTGGGGGTGGTATTCCATAATGTTTTTGTCTGATCATAATTTTGCGTTGCGTGAGCGATATGCATAAGTCACCTCCATGGCTTTGTCTGCAACAGCGCCCCCTAGTGTCGAGATTTTAAACTATTTTTTCTTGCCATGCAAAATCCCCCACCACGATGAATATTAACTGCAATCCGCATGCCTTTACGACCCATAGGTATTTTTTATAGCGTTTTACTTTTGCACTGAACTTTTGAATCACCCTGTATATATATATAACCTTATCAAAATACCTTCCCCCATCAAAACAAATAACAGAATTTATATTCTGCTTTATATTCTGATTTCTACATACTGACTTTTATTACATCACTAGCAGCATACCCGTTCTTCGTACGGAGTATATAATATAAAAAAAAACTTATAATTTGCAAACATGTGCAAATTCTGTTAAAATATTAAATTTATTGCTCCTAAAGAGAAGTTTAAGAATATCTGTTCTCACTATGCAAAATTATCTTCATGGGCTGATCTGAAGAATTAAACATCCTGGCCCCTTTTGTAAGCAAATTTACAAAAAAAAAAGGAATTGAATCAATATATGCAACCCCGTACTACTTATATTTTTGTAGATTAAAAAATATGCCAGTGTGTTAATAGAAGACTACCCGTATTACAATATGAATCTCAAAAATATTTGCCAAAATAAAAGAGATGACGTAATAAATTGAAAATATCAATAATCTCCGTACTCTTTATACCAGAAGGTCGCAATTGATTCCAATATATGCCAATATATATCAAAACATATGTCAATATAACTGTACTACTTATATTCTCCTAGATTAGAAGATATACCCGTGTATTTGTTGAAGATTACTCGTACAACGTACAATATATGAGTTTAAACAATTTTTGTCATAATAAAACAATTGCATAATAACTTGAAAATATCAATAATCCCTGAATCAATAATTCCCGAAAATATCAATAATAATAACGTTTAAACCTGAAGACCGCAATTGATATTAACCAGTCAAAAATGCTATAAGAAAAATCAAATTGTTTTTTTTTTCTAAAATATATTTTTATATCCATTTATTTATTATTCAAATTGAAAAAATAATAATTAAAATTAACAGACAGATTTAATTTAATTGGGTTTCTAAGCAACATGATATAAGATAGTGGCTCCATCAGTGTAATCGCGTATAAGTAATTAACCTCGATCGTCTGCTGGCGTACTGCCGAAAGTTCGACGCATTTGCTAAATTAACTCAAAAGATACGTCGTTCATTACAGAAGTAAAATTTTTTCATATTGAATTATTGAGATGGAACAAAGAGCTGTAATTAAATTTAGCACAAAATTTGGTAAAAGTGCCTCGGAAACGTACCAATTGATGAAACAAGTTTACGGTGAGTTTTGTTTAGGTATATCAAATGTTTCTCTGTGGCACAAACGTTGTTTGAACCGAAGAGATATGCTATAAGATGATAAGCATACCGGAAGACCAAGTTCATCTAGGACACCTGAGATTATTGAAAAAGTGCGTGATTTCGTGGCAAACAATCGCTGTGCGTCACTAAGAATGATGGAAGAGTCTTTAAACATCAACAAAGAAGCAATTCGAACCATCTTGCATGAATATTTGGCCAAAACAAAAGACTGTGTTAAATTTGTTCCACACACTTTAACTAATGAACAAAAATGGAGGAGAAATACACATTGCAGAGACATCATTTAAGCCGCTGAAAATTATCCAAACTTCTTGAAATCTATTGTTACAGGTAATGAAACACAGTATGATTTTTTCAGTATGATCCTGAAACAAAGCGACAAAGTGCGGAATGGAAGTCAAAATACTCACTACAAGCCAAAAAAACAAGAAAAGTTCCATTAAAAATCAAAACAATGCTCATTACATTCTTGGATAGCAAGGGTATTATCCACAATGAATTCGTTCCAACTGGACAAACAACTACTGATGAGTATTATTTAAATGTTTTGAAGCGTTTGACGGCCAGAATGAGTCGCATTCGTCCAGAATATCGGGATGAACGCAGTTGAGGTTTATTGTATGATAATGCACCTAGTCACACCTCACTTATTGTTAGTAGATTTTTGGCAAAAAATAACGTCTGTGTGTTGAATCATCCACCAAATTCGCCTAATTTAGCACCCTGTTACGTCTCTTTATTCCCAAAACTTAAAATGAATTTAAAAGGGTGTTATTTTGATGATATTTCGACCATACAAACAGCTTCGACGCGTGCTTTGGAGGCCATTCCGCAAAGTGAACTGGGGCAGGCATTCGAATCATTATTACATCGCTGTAACAAGTGCATTGAAGCCGGAGTGGTTTATTTTGAAGAAAAACCAAAACAAATCATAATTTCTTGTTTCAATTTCATTTTACAGACCCAGTCTTAAAAATTTTTTGACACACTGTATTGTGTATGTATATATATATATATATATATATATATATATATATATATATATATCTTTTCCATCATTGGAATTTCATATTATATATTTATTATATATAGAGAGAAAATGTCATAAAACAGAAACTACCACTGTACAAATAGTACAAAAACTGTTTTCAAGACTATTAAGCGCAATGCAGCTTTTAGTAGTCTAGAAATATAATATAGCATAAGCGAACAAAGTGGGCATAAAGTTTTGAAAAAGGCCAACAGGAAATACATAAAAGGCATAGGGGGATTGTGACCCCTAGTTCCCGTTTACGAGTCGACTTTTACACCAATGGCAACACTCACGGAGCCATGTACCGCCTGTGGTCAATTTTAGAATAACGCCGAAACAGAAGACGTTCATTCGAAGTAAAAATCATCCGTACAAGGAAAGTCCCCCACTAAAGAGACAATATATAAATAATACCAAAATAGAAAACGACACTTTAGACCAACTCAACTCCATATCCGAACTAGAAATACCTTTTATCCGTCTAAATTGCACTTGTCAACTTCACACGCTTAAATAGTTCCTCTCTGTATCGATGCCATTTTATTTCTGGAAATAAAGGTGTTGCCAAAATCCCTACTGAATGCATCGAAAATTTTACTGTGCACCACATTGTAACATTGGCAAATAAATATTAAAGGATAATTTTCTGTTATAGCTTCCCTAATATAAATAGTATAATTTTCTAACCGATCCCTTCTATATGAATGCATTCTTTTACTACGTCTAAAGTGATTAATGACTATATTTCGAAAGATCCTGATACTTAAATTAGAATACCAGTTAATTATATAATGTATTCTAAATCTATATTGTCTTCTTTTATCATAAATTGCGCAATACGTTGTCTTGTTAGGTGTTAAATGTATACTTATATCCAGAAAGTTGATTGCCATTGATTTATCCGATATATTCTCAATAAGATTCAAACACTTTGGATAAAAGGAAAAATCAAAATCATACTTGGCTCCTGTGTTTTCGGGTGCAATTAGGATATCATCAATAAAACGAAAGTATAACATTTCGTTTATTAAGTGATTACCATGTCCATAATGATGTAAATATAGATTTGCCAATAATGTTAAGTTCCACCACCCATTGGCACACCTTTAATTTGTTTGTAAAATTCCATACCATTGTACAACATATTTTCGTATAATACTATGTTCACAACGTGTTTAAATTTTTGAATTGTGACACTTTGCTGTAATTCAAATGTCTCGTGTAATTGCATCAAAATATTATATAGATCCTCCAAATTTATATTGCTGAATAGATCTTGGAAATCATAGCTTCTATATAATTGGTTTGCAGGTAATTTGTCTAAAATTCCCAAAACTTTATCACTGTTTTTTATCACGACGGAACCATTACTTAAAATGTGATTCAAAACTGGTTGTAGATATGACATTAGTATCTTGTTTGCTTTTGTGATATACGTTTGAAATGCCACTGTAACAGGTCGAAACTTCACTGGTTTTTTATGAAGTTTGAGAATCATTACCAAATATGGGTAACGTATATGTTGTAAATCAATCCCAATGCGCTTATTCAGTGCTCAAATTCGATTATCAATTTCTTTTTGTTCCACATTGAGTTTTATATAGATTTCCTCATTCTGCTACCATTCTTTTAGAATCGTCAAGTAGTATGATATGCATGTGAAAGTGAAATTAGATGCTGCCTTGTCGGTGTAGGTAACCGCATATCTATTCCATAATTCATTCAGGTCGTCTCGATTTACATTACTCTCTTCCCGCTTGTTGTATGAAGTATGATAAAATCGACGAAATTGATTATCAACACGATCACGCCATTCATCAAATGTATTCTCAGGCAAACTGTATTTTACTGCCATGCGATATATAAATTCCTTCAATTCCCTATAGTAATTCCCATATATATCATGAAATTGCTCTGACCGGAATTTATGCCTTTATTAAATGCTGCTCGCAGTTGACTCGTATTGATCACGTTCAAATCGCCTGTCACAATATGTCGATGATCTTCATCAATAAATGGGCTTGATGCATATTGACATAATAAATTATCATATTGCTTCATATTCTTACCTATTTCATTGTAATTATATACCTTACGTCCCGTTGTCACCACATAACGATATGACATACAAATATTAACACTTCTAATAGGAAAGTGGCTTTGATGATAGTTTAAAATCTTTTTAAAAGGAACTTTATTAAAATCTATATTTCTACAAGTCGTCATTAAAGTCGTGTGTGTGTGTGTGTGTGTAATAGTACCATATTTATTCTGATAAATTTCCGCTTTTGAGGTCATTGGGCGTTAATGAGTTAAAAGAGACTGCTAGCTGTTCTTTGAAACACATCTGTTGCTATGGCGATACCCATAGAAACGAAGAAATGAAAAATCTGAAAGCATAGCGATGCAATTGTGTGACTTGTCTTATCGTGGAGTGCAATAGTTCTGGAAGTCAACTCCATTGAGATATTATGAAAATGTGATGTATTTAATTCTCATATAAACATTACGAACTTTCCAAAGGACAACTGTATCAAGGATATTTCAATGTAAGTTTTAAAGTTTTCTATAACAAAGGTTTTAAATATACATATATATATATATATATATATATATATATATATACTGCTACGTAATACATTTACTGCTATCGTCTACCGGTGGTTTAGAATATAAGCCTGTCAAAGATAAGGAAAGTAATACTCAAAAACTGAATTGCAACCATGGCAGTATTTAGGCGGGGGGGGGGGGGGATCAGGATGGAGACAAAGCCCTCCCCCTCCCGGAAAATTGTTAATTTAATTATAAGCCAATATCAGTGAAATAAAAATAAGAAAAATGCTTATTGGAATTAGAACATTTAACCTCAACTGTGTGTTTTCTCCCACGTGTATATTAATAAAAACAATTTAAACTTATACCTAAATGGAGAACTTAGGATATTGCATTTGATGTGTTTATGAATGTCCAATTTGTTAATTTAGTTGCTCTTTCTCCAGGAAGATTAGAATTCTGTTATGATTGGGGAATATTTTTTAAAGGTGGTGCACACTAATTTTTAAAAATGAGTGCAGACTAATTTTTTATGGCGCTATACACACTAATTTTCAAAATGTAATACTCATACCATCTATTCAAATTTACTTTGTAACAATATATATTTCAAGGTTGATAGAAATCTCTAAATTTTGAATGCAATTAATTTTAGCAACCACCATGGAAAAAAATGCTGCATGCGCCCATGATTGCAACTCTTTTTTTATTGTTTTATATTATTTAATAATGCATAGTTCTTAGTGTATGAAAAAGTCATCTCAATTAAAAATTGGCTCAGATACTGCTCATGGTCGAGTTAGCTTTCTAGGTCACTGGGATAGGGGCTTTGGCTGACTTTTGAGAAAAATTTCATCCTCCCCCTCCCCCCCAATTACTTTGTCCACAGAGGAGGAAAAATCGAAAATCCGATTGTCGATATATTTATAAATGTGCAAAGATTCAGATCGAATATCCGGATACTTCATGTTCTCTTCGGTGGTCGATTTGGTAAATATGCAAATATTCTGTCTTTTAGGTCACCAGGAGGGGAGGTCCTTTTGGAAGATTGAAAAGACTTCGAAATACACTCATTTTCTCCACTTCCGGAAAGAGAATCAAAATTCTGACTCCGTTAGGTTCTGTCCCATAGCTGATAATAAATGTAGAGAGATTTTCAGTCTTTTAAGTTACCTGGAGTCTTTCAAACGGTCTCTAAAGACAGAAACACGTTAGACAATTATTATACAGATATCATTAAGAAATGTCAAGAAATTTTAATTATTTATAATATTTTGATATAAAGTTTTAGAAAAAATTATTTTTATATTCAAAAAATTTTTACCCTAAAATACCGCATATATTCGCGTATAAGTCGAGAAATTTTTGACCAAAAATGGGCATCAAATTTAATCGACATATTTAATAACAAATTTTCGGAGTAATGTAAAAAGAACATTTTTCCCACCGAAATGTAGCAGTCGAGACATATTTATTTGCTTTAAATATTTTGTGTTTTTAATTATTTTTTTAAAATAAATATTTTTAAGACGGACGAAAATTGTACTTCTATACTTATTTGTATGTAGCAGATATGCCGGCGTTGCGCGTGATTTAAACCATATGGAAATCTCAGTAGAATGTTCAATGACGTTGTTCTTCAAAAAATTCTATTGAAATATTCAATTTAATTCTCCCTAAATAAATATGAGAATTTATGTTCTTGCTACACAAAATTATCAGCTCAGTTAGATTGACGAATAAAACATCTTTGTCTCTTTTGTAAATAAATTTACAAGAAATAGGAAGTGAAAACAACATACGTCGTTTCATTTTCAGTTTGTTACTTTACAAACACAATAACAAAAGGCTATGTAAAAGAGTAATATCATTACCACGTTAACACCACTATTATGCTTAATTTTCAACCTGAGAAAAATGTCTCTCCATATTACCACCTTCTATAATGTATGGTACTCCTACAGATGCCCCAACTCAGAATGTATTATAATAAGGTCAAAATTTCGAATTCGTACGTTTTTTAACACGTTTTGAGAATCTTTTAAATCGAATCAAATGTGTTTGAGGATATGTTTGTGTACATATCTTGTTATCGGGAAGTATATGTGTGTGTCGCAACCCTGACGCTGTAAAAGCTTAAAAACTGCAAAAAGTAAAATATGTAGTTCTACACCATATCATGATTTATCCAAAAGCATTGCAATACGAGTAACTTGAACGATAACTTTTTGAATTTTTCTTAAATTTTTATCGACACATTTCTCAGCAGATACGATAAGTTTGTTATTTAACCAAATACGAATATACAGGGTGTCCCAAAAAGATAGAAACGCGCTTTAATTCATTACCTGTTGGAGATAAGTGGGCAATTTGAATTGCAGATATGTTGAAAGTAAGGCAGGAAATAAGACTACGTTAATGAAATAGTCCTCCCATTACATTTCAAAAAGTTACGCTTTTTAAATTTTTATACGGCCCCCTTAGACAAATTTGGTCAATCAGAAAATTTTTATTTTTAATACAACAAGATCATTAAAAAACCCGCATATCTGTAAAAATAGGGTAAAAATAGAGATCATAAACAAATTGACGATGGAAATTGTTTAGATCAAAAATGAAATGATGATTAATGAAATGATGATTAAAGAAAATTTAAAAATGTACACTTTAAAAACCTTAACAGGATCTACATAAAATGCATCAAATTGAAACAAATAAGACAAGCATACAAATATAAAATATAAAATACTAAAATGAAGAGTATAGATAATAATGAACAAACAAAAAACAAATAGGAACAGAATATTTAAACTACTGAGTTAAAAGTAGAGAACAAAACAGCAGAATTAAAAACAGCAACAAAAGAAATAAAATATAAAAATAAATATACGAGGTTAAATTTGTAGCCATATAAGAATACTTCCAGCAAGTCCTAAAACCGCATTAAACATCATTATGATATTACTTAAAGATAGAAAAATATTCTTTTGAAATATACAGGGTGTCCCAAATAGATTGAAACGCGCTTCAATTCTTTACCCGTTGGATATAAGTGGGCAATGTAAATTTCAAAAATGTTGAAAGTAAGGTAGCAAATAAGACTACGTTAATGAAATAGTCCTCCCATTCATTTTCAAAAAGTTACACTTTTTAAATTTTTATACGACTCCCTTAGACAAATTTGGTCAATCAGAAAATGTTTATTTTTAATGCAACAAGATCATTGAAAAACCGCATATCTGTATCTTTAAAATCAACTGAATTATGATAAAGGGAAAAATCTGACTTATGCCATTTTTCCGTACCATATGAAAGTCTGTTTCATCAGTGAAAATAGGGATCATAAACAAATTGACGCTGGAAATTGTTTAGATCAAAAATACGTTAATATGTGTCAAAATTTTTTATCACAAAAGCAATTAAAGCATTACACAGACAGAGATCATATAAAGCAGTGGTACTCAATACGCAGTTGGGCATCCTATGTATTATCATCCAGTTTTATATTTTTCGTGATATGTCAGAAATTTCCATGTCTAATTTGATATGGGGTCCCTATTCACAATGTTCAAATTTCAATTAAATACAACTCGCTCAATTTTATAAATAGAGAAATGCGGCTTTTTTTAATGATCTTGTTGCATTAAAAATAAAAACTTCTGATTAACCAAATTTGTCTAAGGGGATCGTATAAAAATTTAAAAAGTATAACTTTTTGAAAATTAATGGGATGATTATTTCATTAACGTACTCTTATTTTCTACCTTAATTGCAACATTTTTGCAATTTGCATTGCCACTTATCTCCAACAGATAAAGAATTAAAGCGCGTTTCAATCTTTTTGGGACAACCTGTAGATAGCAGAATTATTATTCTTGTTTTCCTGGGATGATGTACATTAAATTCCAATTTTTCTTTATTGCCATAATGGGGGATTATATTTATTCCGATTTTATTTTTCTTTTATATTTATCAGACAGTAAATAATAAAAGTCAGTAAAAGACAGTACACGAGAAAGTACCAAACATATTTTGATGAAATTTTTTTATACATTTTATGGTACAATTTGAATATTTTCTAAAGTTTTTGAAAAATTAGGTCCCATAGGGTTCAGTGTATTTCATTTTTTCAACCCGGGCTTAGTCCGAAACTAATTGGGTGATATTCTTCATTTATATTCCCATATGTCCCACAGATCGTCTGAACAACATACTAAATATTCATTTTGATAAAGTCAATTTTACGACAATTATCGTTCGAACGGACAGACAGACAGACAGAATAACCAAAATCAGAAACACTTTTAAACTATGTTGTAAAGTGTTAATAAAAGTAGCAATAAAGTTGTATTGCCATAATTCTCAATCTAACAAAACATTCTTCACACGAGTTCTATCACCTATACGCCCAGGTATTAACCATAATACATATTTCTCATATATACAGTAAGGTTATTAAACCAATTTTTCAATACAGATAGCAAAATCAACATTTTTTACATCATGTATTGCAATATAAAGTCCATTTTTCCTGTGTCAAAATAGCAGTTAATATTTATTTCAGAAAAGTTTTATTGACACTTATTAAGCAGTAAGTAATTAAAAATGATAGTATAATATCATAATACTTAATCAACCAATCAAATATTAATTCTATTAACCTTGCTGCATGTTTTTGTTACATAAATATTTCGTTCACTCTGCTTTAAAGGTTTCGAAATCTAATTATCTTACATTTTATACTATTATTACATAATTATTACATAAATTTTGCATTTATTTTTGTTTAAAAATTTCAACAACTTACTTTCAAGATCTGTAGTTAAAATGTGCACATATATGGTCTGAATATACCATAAAAACTGCAAAGTGTTGGCTCTAGAAATTGTTCAGAAAAATGAATTTCAACATTGAAAAAAAAATATTCTTAGAAAACTATCGAAAAAAATTAACTGGAGTGTAATATATAAAAATCTGATGTGAGCAAGACATGACTTTCCTTATATAATGCTATCAATTTGCTATTCTTTTACAGTTAAAGAAAATATTATTATTATAGTAGATATATTATTTCCAAGATATTGAATTTTCTTCAATGAGTCGTCATTTTCATTGATTTAGCGTCATTTTTATCCATTTGGCGAGATTTTCTTTAACTTGGCAACGTTTAAAAATGTCGCTAAGTTGGCGACATTCCGCTAAATTCGTCGCCAAACTCTCGCCAAGCATTATGGACTGAGAAATAAGTTATTCTTACAGCGGATAAATGACTATTGGCGTTCAAATACAAAAGTATTACTCAAAATAGCTTTTCTCGGGAATGGAACGGGTTAGATCCACGAAGATGATGTCACCAAATTTATCGCATGATATTATATATGAAAAGTGAACATGTTTCTTAACAGTTAATTTTTTTTTAATTTATGGGGTTTTTTGATAAATTTATTTGAAAAATATACAATATCTCGAGAACCGTTCATGCTAGCGTTCTAAAATTTATGTCAATCGTTTTCTAAGGACAAATTACATAAGACATGCCTATTTGCGTAACTTTATTAAAGGTTTTGATTTTTTGATTTTTTAAAAATTTCACTCGAAAATTTAGGGGGGTTCTGAACATTCGATTGTGTTTAAAACAATAGGCTTCCAGTATTCACGGATTGTGATTTTTGTACCAAATTTCATTCGAATCGCTCCATTCGTTCGTGAGATATCGTCTCCACAGACTCACTGACACACACACACACACACATACACAGACATCACTTCAAAAATGTTCGATTCGTGATCAGGGATGCTTGAAACGTGCTCTCTCGTCGAAAACTCGAATTCGAATTTTCGACCCCGTCTCAATACTATCCTTATACATTATGTATATAAGGAAAGTAATAACTGGAGTAAAATATCTCATAACAAAAATTAGTTGGAGTGTGGCTCCACTCGACTTTCTCATATCAGAATATATATTTTTTTTCAAACTTTACAAGAAATAATTTGAAAAATCGGTATCGTGTTTTCAAATTATTACAACTACAGCATGTTACCTTTCACTTTAAAAGGCTTGAAAATATCTTTCGATTGATACCATACTTGACAATGTACCCCCCCCCCCCACCAGGGGGGTAACTTGCTCCCCAGGATGGGCTAATGACCTCACGAACACATAAAAATTGTATCGCGTGTATTTTTCACAACAATGAATGAAATTATTAAGTCTCGTGATCATTGAAACATAAATGAACCATTTATGCATGATTATGTCAAATTTTATCCTATGCTGCCATATTAAAAATATATAGCATTTCGAATAAAATTCAAAGTTTTCGCTCTAATTTAGAAAAAATTCTATCTAGTTCTAGATTTTTTTATAACAAAGCCGGATATAAAGTTTCGGAAAATCCATTAATATTTATGGCTGTTATCGTGAACACAAAAAATCGACCACAGACATCAGACAGGCAGACGAACACCACTCCAACAAAAAATGTCTTAAAACAAATAAAAAAATCTTAAAATAATTAAAAAACCAAATTGCAAAAGTATCTTGAAATATAAATTAACACCAAAATCTCGAACTGGAAAATTTTCGTGAAAACAATACTTTCTCAATACTACGTATGAGGAAGTAACAAGAAGGGCATACAGCAAGAGAAAGGGCATATGGAAACGAAGAGTGACACATTGAAACAAAGGACATATTTCGAGAATATAAATCAGCAATTAAACAACCCGCATTTTTCGACCAATTCTTCTGTTCTTGTATCATTTATTACCCACATAAAAATATGCCATACCCTAATCTTGCGTGAAAATATGCAAAATATGCTATCAACTGTTATTGTGAATGAGTTTTAATCTTGATAATATAAGATATAATATAAACGGTATTTTGATACATTTTGCTATTACAGG
Organism: Amaurobius ferox; assembly: GCA_951213105.1. NCBI lineage: Eukaryota > Metazoa > Arthropoda > Arachnida > Araneae > Amaurobiidae > Amaurobius > Amaurobius ferox. The sequence goes on along the minus strand of OX578153.1, from coordinate 71,306,620 downwards.
ATTTTTCCATCTTAAATGGAATTCCATCTCTTTAAAATGCCAAGCTAACTCAGTTGATTTATTAGTACATCAACCACATCCATACCATGGAGAGAGAAACCAAAGACCTTATCAAAAGATGCAAGGAACTTCCTTACTCCAACATAGGAAAACAATTAACAATAGATGGTAAGTGCTTTTGTAACATCTTGTTTGAGTCCACTTCCTTCCCCGTTGTTCTGTTCGAATCTTCCTACTTTGGTGGTTTTGTAAGGGTCTTCCCTGGAGATTATTTGAGAGATACTCATGCAAGCACTTCCTGCAATGAAAAGCATGAATATGCAATAATTTGTCAAATATGTGTATATATGTTTATGTGGTTAATTGGTTCCATGCATGTCGTTGCGTGAATGGAAACCTCGTAAGTAGAAGATTAACGTAATGCAAAATTAACTTAGTAAATGGTGGAGAGAATATGGGACTAGCACAGAGAAGTCATTTATCATATTATATAAGAAAAGTCCTCTGTGTCCGCTTATTTCTCTATTCCACTTAGAGTTAAATTTAAGAACAATTTAGTGACCCATTATGCCCTAAATTTCACGCAATGTCGCCAACTTGGCGAATTTCGTAAAATGGATTTGGAACTGGATTTTGAAACTTTTGGAAAAATTTGGATTATGAAATTCACCGTGTAACAAAGATTATTTTACTGGCAGAAATTGATTTAAAAGTCAAATTAATAGAATTTTTTTTCCGTTTTCTTCCTTTGTTGAGATTTGAACGTGAATTAGGATTACCATAGCAAATTTCCTGTAACAAATTGACTCATATTTGTCCTGCAAATCTAGAAAAGAGTTTTCAGATTGAAGAGCATTTTTGAAAATTGGCAATTGAAATTTTGACAGTTTATCTGCTATAATGGAAATTTTTATTCATTAATTCAAAGTTCTTTTCGAGAAGAAGTTTACTGTCATTGATATATAAAGCATGCTATCTATAATTTTGAAAATTATATTTTAGACGCGCAGACCAGGATCTTAGTGTCGTGTCATTTTTCCGCTATTATTCCCTTCACTCGTTTTCTTTAAAAAAAAGTGTGGGAGGGGTTGTATTCCTCCCCTTTGTTTGTATAATATTTCATATTTAAATTTTTTTTCTTGATAATATGGAGACTGTGCACCAACGGACCAGAAACTCTGTAGTGTGAATGCCTTCTTGATCTTTGATAGTTTTTTGACAATAATTACAATACGACATGGAGAAAATCAGGATATGTTAAAAAAAAAACATTTAAGAAGTGGAAAAAGTAATCTGAAATAAATTTACACCTCAAATTTCCTTTCGTTACTGAACTTGCCAAATAAAAAGAAATATGTCTATCATATAACGAAATTAAAAATAGATGACAATCCCTTCGAATAAAAAATGACGAACACTGGAAATAAATGTCTCATATACAACATAAAATATTAAAACCAACTTTGTTTTTTATGAGACACATTTATATTTACTCCGAAAAAAATATATATTCCAGTCCTCATCCCCTTCAATCGAAAAAAAAATACGCAGAACCATAATCCTAATTATAAGCCCCTGGATCATGAATAAACATAGGTATTATGCGCAATAGTTTAAAGTCTACAATTGTGTGTAATTATGCAATGGTTAGCAAAATCATAAGGAAAAAAAGTGTAAAAAATATAAATATAATTTGTTATTCATTTCTTTTACATTTAAAAGATAAGTTACAGACAGTGTTTTTAGATCAGCAGTTCCTTAACTTAATATTACTTACTAATTAATTAATTGAAAATAATCAACATCTAAAATAAAATGAAAAAGTTAATAGAATAAAAATTCGATTTGTAAGTTTTCATAATTATACACTTTAGATTTTGTATACATTTTTAAGCTTTTACATGCACGGATTCACGTAAGTTACCTTTTTACTTTCCCTGCAATACCTGTTAATGGTAATGTATAGGGAAAGTATTGGAATCATGCCGAAAATCACAACGCGAGTTTTCGACGGAACTACACGTTTCGAAACCTCTAGAATACGAAAAAACTGTTTTTAGCGTGACGTCTGTGTGTGTGTCTGTGTGTCTATCTGTGTGTGTGTGTCTGTGTGTCTGTCTGTCTCTACAGACTTTGTATCCACTCTAACTAAAAAACTAATGAACCGAATTTCATAAAATTTGGTTAGTAAGTCACTTGTGGGCGAAGCTGATTCTGATTAGTTTTGGGTATGATTCGGGATAAAAGAACCTGCCTTTTTTTGCGAAATGGCCCTCAAAAACTTGTATCCACTCTAGCTGAAAAACTAATGGATCGAATTTCATAAATTTCTGTAGATATTCACTTGTGGGATACCCTGGTGCTTATTAGATTTTGGTACGATTCCGAAAAAAATAACCTGCCTTTTTTTGCAAAACGGCCCCTCAAAATTCGCCCAAATCTAAAATAAAAACTACGTATGCTGAAATATATCCATTGAATGCTTGTTTAATACGTAATTTTTAACGAAGAAAAGAATAAGACCAACCCCATAACACTAGGACTAGCCGTTCTCGAGATTTTTTTAATTTTTTTCGTATTTTCTCTAAGCCACCTTTGAAAATAAGTCCAGTTACCAAATGAGAACGAAAATTGAATTAAAAGTGAATTACATTTAATTAAAATAAAGAGAACGTGGATATAAGTTTGCAGAGAAAGTCATGTGCTGCCCACATCAGAGTTTTATTATTAGACTAGCTAACAAAGGAAATACACTTTAACGCAAATAAGCAAGGTGCATTTAATAATATAAAATTTTAATAAATAAGTAGTACCAAAACAGTATTAACTGAAACAAAATTTTAAGCTCCTCTATTTTTACTCCTCTATTAATTATATAATTTTTACTCCTCTATTAATTATATAATTTTTACTCCTCTATTAATTATATAATTTTTACTCCTCTATTAATTATATAATTTTTAATCCTCTATTTATTTTATAATTTTTACTCCTCTATTAATTATATAATTTTACTCCTCTATTATTTATATAATTTTTACTCCTCTATTAATTATATAATTTTTAATCCTCTATTTATTTTATCATCTTTACTCCTCTATTAAACGCCACCTTAAATTATGCAATGCAAGATTTTAAAATTTGCTTCAAAGTTTTGATTATAAATTGTAAGTCAAGAAGCCAATTTAAGCTGTGAAAACTGTAGCGAAACTGGTTGAAGTAATTGATTTGAATTTTATTGTCTGTGTAACAAACTCAACTATATTTCACACTCGCAGATATAGCTGAAATTTAATTCCCCTGAAAACAATTATACACATTTCTGTTCTCGCTTTGCAAAATTCTTCGTTTGTTCGACCCAGACTGCTTCGTGCTTTGCAAAATTATCTGTATAATCCATCCTCCTCTCATCCCATTTGTAAACAAATTTACAAAAACTATAAAGTTGGACAACATATGCCAAAATGAAGACGCTAAGATTGAATAAGTTATATCCGAACTATTTTAATCCTGTTTCAGCAATCGATTAAACGCAATGGAGAAAATATAAGTTTGAAATATATTTGCCAAAATAAAATAAATAACTCAAAATCAAAAATAACAATAATTCCCGTAATTGTATATCCCAAGGCCGTGATATAACCCAATCAAAAATATAATTCCGTTCGTTTATAAAATTAATCTTTATCTCAATTTCCTTATAATTTAAATTAGTACAAATTGAATAAAATCTTCTGCTGTGTTTGTATAAACACATTTGATTAACTTCCGTTGCTAATCGGTATGATGTGATTCCTTTTCTTCAAATAAATTTTCAGAAAAAAATTCGTCTGCATAATCCTATTGCTATGATAGGTTTATGTTTGCCGTTTATATTAATATCTCAATAACCCCTGGTCCCAGAAACTCAAAACATGAACGGGGTTACGTGCATTGAAATAAAGAATAGCCAAACCAAATCTGAAAAAAAAACACCGTCCAAAACTGTGGATTTGTGACAGACAAAATTGAAATTGACATTCAATTTTATTTATCTAATACAAAATATGCGAAATTTAACATTTAAAAGTTAATAATGAAACATAAATTTATTTTTTAAGCTTTGGGTTTTACCGCAAACATCAATTTGCATCTCCTGGAACAAACAAACTGAGAAACGATGATTTAGAGTTAGACGCATCTTTATAACAGAACTTGCAAAATCAAACAAAATGTCTTCTTAAAATTGCGATAGATGGCGCTACATTTCACTGTCTCCATTCTCGCAAATAATCCGAAGAAAAACTGTTTGAAATCTATCAGAGGCGAATTGGTTGAACTCTTTAACTAAGCAACGATGTCTACACATAATTATAGATAAAAAAATATGACGTAGGCTGGTAAGCATCCCATGACATTCCTTGCACATAGTGATAAAATATTTTCACTCACTTATATCCACTTAAAAGGACATGACCAACAAAATTGAAATTTAGACAATCTGTAATGTAGATTATTGTATAGATTCTATCTAATAATTCTGTAACGTGTTTTTCTCTTTATAGACGGTCTTGACCCCCCCCCCCCCTCCTGCGCCTCCCGGTGATCTAGAAGGCTGAAACTTTGCACACTTATAGTACTGAGTACGGGACAGAAAGAACTTACACTGCTGGATCTTCGAAGCCTCGGGAAGAAGGAAAAAATAGGGTTTTTTATAAAAGCCTTTGTATACCCACAAGAAGCCCACTCGGTATCCTAGAAAACTGAATCATTACACAATTATACTATCGGCAACAAGATAGAACCTAACTGAGCCAAATTTTGTATTTACCCCCTTCCCCGGGGGGGGGGCAGAGAAATATGTTTATTTTAGTACTTCGTAAAAGCATAGAAAGCTGTATTTTTCTACTCTTATAGTATTAACCATGGGATAGAAATTAACTAAGCCGGATTTTTTGCACATTTTGCGTCATGCATTATAAAAAAAAAGTAACGCTTATTTTACATAATAAAAGAATATGCTTGTCTGTGTTTCTATCTGTCTGCCTATCTCGTCTGTTACTGAAAATGGAACCGTCGGACAGAGGCGAAATTCATGTACCTCGAAAATACACATTGGCGACATATATTTTTTTTTTTTTTAAATCGAATTACACAGACAAGAACTTTTAGAGCCAAAAATTGGTCATTCTGTCAAATCAAATCTATTCATGTTTTACCTCTGCAAACAATATTCGAGAACAGGTGTTTTGATTGAATAGAGGACATTTTGTCTCGTCAGAAAGGCAGTTGTTTAAAAACTACGAGGAATTAATTTATCGGTTTTCCTACTACCTTTTTCATAATTGTGTATTTTATTATTATGAGTAAAAACTATGAGAAAAAATTATGAGTAAAAAACTAAAATTTTACGCTAATTGGATGACGACTCACTGAGATGGCAATAATTTTTTATTTTACTTCTGGCTTAAAAGAGCTTTTTTTTTTCAAAGGTCGACGATGGAGCGCTTATTTAGGGCGTATCACAGTAGCATATTTATTGTGTATGACGCCTGCGTTGTGCAATTGGCATAGATACGCATGGATGAAACGGAGCGTGGGCATGCTTTTAGTTCAAAACAGACGATATGGAAATTGATCTTTGTCTATATTAAGTAGTAGGCACTTTTTTAGAACCCGAACAACGTTTAGTAGTTCGTTTTAGTATTAAAATAAGGTTTAAAGTTAATTTTTAACGAATGTTAATCTTTGATTTTGATGGGTATAAATGCTAGTAATTTATAACTTTATTGTAAAATTAAAATCATTCTTTTGCGCATACATGTACAATCAAAATCTAAACATAAATATCAAGTGTAATTAATAAAAATCAAGTGAAAATTTGACGAATTAGCTGATGTTGAAATATAAAACTCATGTTTGCTCGCCAACAGTGTTAATGAATTGTTATGAGTTTGCAATGAGTCATGTGATCTCTTCATTTATCATAAGTCTAATTATTATGTCAATTTTTATTTAAATAAGTATCCAACTTATTTTGCTGAAAATTTTTACACATTCTATGTGATAATTTAAATATTTCCCAAAATTTTCGAAGCAAATTGTGAATTTTAACTTTGCTTAATGTTTGAAAAATTAAGTCCTATAGGATTCAATGTATTTCATTTTTTCAACCCAGGTTAAATCTGATACTAATTGAGTGATATTATTCATTTTCATTCCCACATATCCCACATACCGTCTCAAAAACATATTAAAATTTCATTTTGTTAAAGTCATTTTCACGGAAATTATCTTGCGACGGACAGACAGAATGAACAAAGTCATAAACACTTTCAACTATGTTGAAAAGAGTTAAAAAAGTGTTTTTCGAATGGCACAAATATAGAATATTTTTATACCAACTGATATCTTACATGGATATGATATCTATATATCTATATAACAATTCTTTAACATATTTTTGTCTTTCCAGACTCAACCATCCGCTAAAGAGCAACCCAGTAACTTCGACTATATCTTTGCACATTTATATTTTCAACCATAGGATAGAACTAATGGGGCTGAATTATGAACTTCCACCTCCAGGTGCGAAGAATGTATATAATAATTGTCAGACGTGTATTTGTCTTTCCAGACCTTACAAAAGCATCCCGGTGACCTAGAAGACACACTTATAGTATAGTGACTGGAATACCTAGTGTCACGTTCAAGGAAAAAAACATATTCAGCAAATGCAACAGATTGCCCAAAAGAATAAGACCAACCTGATTCCTAGCATCAACAACAGTTTGAATTTGAGGAATTCTTAACATATAAACCAATAGTCTCCACTAGCTAGTCTCCAATGCATCCCGGCTCCATTTTGTGTGGACCATTGATTAACGTTTTGTCAAAAAAAGTTTTGTACATTTTGAATATATTTTAAGTTTTATAAATTAATATAAAGCAGTTTTATAGATGGGTTTTAGAAAACCCATATAATAAGAAGTTTGATTATAGAATTTACAAAATGCTGTAAAATGCCTAATGGAAATTCCCAAAAGCTTCTAATATCACGCGGTTGTATGCAATATAGTAAAATACCCCAAACTGACGTTTCGTATTTACGTTTTGATGGGAAAAAAACGTATTTTTATTATCTGGGACAAGAGGAATTTTTTCCTTTTACCCCAGATAACGTTTAGGATATTAGGCAATCGCCTAATACCCTAATCGGGCTAAGGGTGGAATGCGTTTAAAATTCTTTAGGTAAACTGTGTCATACTAACATCACACATTGGAAAAATAATAAAAACTTTCCACACATAACTAGTAAAAAGTTCTGAACTGATGAACCACGTTCAAAACTGAACTCAAATACTTAGCTTCACCACTATTCAGGCACCACCAGTCTTCCACCAGAAAGGGGCATGGAGCAGGTATAAGGTTCAAAATAATGTTAATCTGGGACTTAACCTGGATTCAGGCATTTGACTTGAAAAGTGTTTTTAAAACTCTAGAAGGCGTTTTTTCGATGTTGTTGACATTTTATAATGAACATTTTAGGGTGCAATGAATCCATCGCCAAATTCAACATATCAAAATATCGAAGAAAAACCGTGATAAAATACGTGCTAATTTACGTAGATTGGTAAAAATTTTGTACAGAAAAACTTTCAGCATTATCGTTTCTAATAAATAGCAATATCCACAAATGCTGTCGACGAGTGGTAATGTTACGGCTCTGATTTCAATTCTTGCATATGAAAACACTGCTTCTGGGCCATAATGTTTTGTTATTACCTTATATTTAAAAAAAATATATCAGCTAAAGCCGAAGAATGTTCAAAGTGCCCATAAAATTCCGAATGTTTTTACTATACTGAGATTTTGCTTTCCAATTGATCAATCCCAACTCTTTAAGAATGGGCAATAATAATAGAGAAAAGTGATTTCTTATGGCTGAAATTCACTGCATCTCATGCAACATGTATTTTGGAACAAAATTGCTCATTTGTCCTTTTTTTAACTTGAAATGGTATTTTAGGAACTCAGCTCGCCAAGTCATCTTAATTTATGATTGACAAATGCCCATCAAATTCCGAATGTTTTTACTATACTGAGATTTTGCTTTCCAATTGATCAATCCCAACTCTTTAAGAATGGGCAATAATAATAGAGAAAAGTGATTTCTTATGGCTGAAATTCACTGCATCTCATGCAACATGTATTTTGGAACAAAATTGCTCATTTGTCCTTTTTTTCACTTGAAATGGTATTTTAGGAACTCAGCTCGCCAAGTCATCTTAATTTGTGATTGACAAATGTATTATACTTGACAAATTTCAATTTCCAGGGGTCTGTAACTCAATCTGCAAGAAATATAAATGCTTGATTATTTTTTTCCTTTGTAAGGAGGTCTTAAAGCTGAGAAAAACAAAACAAAAAATAATTACAATTGGTGCGGTAATACCTGAGAAAAAAGAAAGTCAAATTGACACATTTTACGGTTGTCTTTCCGACTTTTCATTCTTTAGCGTTGATGGACCTACCGCATTAACAATTAAACCGATTTTAATTAATGCTGGCTCATTTTTAGTGTTCTGGAAGATAATACATACCTCATTTAAATAAAAAGATAAATGTTATTTAAAATTTAAAAATAAAATTAAAAACATAAATAAATAATGCTCGACGATAAAGTACAATTTGGAATGTCTGCCATATTTTTATTACATAATCGTGTTGATACATCACTTTGTTTTTGGCACGTGGTGAAAAAAACAAAATAGAGTAATAGATGAAACGAATTATTAAGAAATATTTCGAAAATAATTTTTAATCGTTTATCGAGGTCCAAAATAGTTTTAAAGTTCCTAACGAAGTTTTTGTAGTTTCATCCAGAAAAGCAAACGACAGACCGTAGCCTCGTCTAAGGCCGTAGCCATGGACGACACTGAAGAGGAGCTGGGGGGGAAGTTCAAGGGGGTTCAACAGTCTTAAAGGAGGGACTCATTAAAAACACAATTAATCATTAGCATTTATAAAACATAATGGTTACTAATATGTATTTCAATTCATATAAATTATTAATAATTAATTGCATATTTATATTTGCTAGCTACGAGCTGATTTTTAACACTTTACAACATAGTTGAAAAGTGTTTATGACTTTGTTCATTCTGTCTGTCTGTCTGTCTGTCTGTCTGTCCGTTAGCACGATAACTGCCGTAAAAATGACTTAATCAAAATGAAATTTTACTATGTTGTTCAGACGGTCTGTGGGACCTATGGGAATATAAATAAATAATATCACCCAATTAGTTTTTATTGAACCCGGATTGAAAAAATGCAATACATTGAACCCTATGGGACCTAATTTTTCAAACATTTTTTAAGCAATTTTAAAATTCACAAATTGCTTCGAAATTTTTAGTAAATATTCACATTATCCCATAAAATATATATAAAAAATTTCAGTAAAATATATTTAGTTTTTTAATTAAACATTATTTAATATAGGGAAAAAAACAAATGCAATTAAATTCTGAATTTTGGGATATCTTCCAGAAAGAAAAAAGAGATATAATATATAATAAATATCTTTCCTAGAATTTAATCAATTTGTATATGAAAGAAACTTCACATTTTAAAATAAATTTGGTAGATAACAGCTTTTCAATTTTTTTTTAATTTTATATAACTCTTCATGATATACTTATTTGATGGCATTTTTAATGCACTTTCCTACGTCCTAGAGAGTTAAAATTTGATACACAGCTTAATTTGGTGAACACTTTATTCTACAAAAATTTGGTGGATCTTTAAATATAGATCATACATTTTTTTTTGAAATGGCCTGCAAATAATCCCCATTCACTTCTATAAATCATTGTTGTAATATTATTAAAAATTCTGATGTGGGCAGCACATGTCTTTCCCTGCAGACTCATATTCACGTTCTCTTTACTTCTTTAATAATAATTTGAGTTTATCTGCACAAAATAACAGCCATAAGTATTTTAAATGACATTGAATTTGCACGTTAAACTTAAATTTGGTTCTCATTTGATAGCTGGACTTATTGTCAAAGGGGACGTAGCGAAAACGCGAAAAAACTAGAATATCTCAACGGCTAGTCCTAGAGTAATGGGGTTAGTCTCATTCTTTTTGTTGTCAAAAATCACGTATAAAATAGGAATTTAATTGATATAATTGAGCACGCGTAGTCTTATATTTTTATATTTAGCGATTTTTGCGGGCCATTTCGCAAAAATAGCCCGTTCCTTTTTCCCGAATGGTACTAGAATAATCTACAAATGATTTATATACCAAATTTTGTTAAATTTGGTATATAAATCACTCGTAGGTTATTGAAATATTATACACCAAATTTTGTTAAATTTGTTTCATTATTTTTTAGCTAGAGTGGATAAGGCAATTTCTGCCGACCATTTCGCAAAGAAGGCAGATTCTTTTATTACGAATCGTACTATAATCTAATGAACATCAGGATTTCCCAGAAAAAACATACCTACCAAATTTTATGAAATTCGGTCCATTAGTTTTTCAATTAGAGTGGATGTAACATCCTCACACACACAGAAATATACACAGATACACCCTTACACATACAGACGGCTTCCTAAAGATAGTTTTTTCGTATTCTAGAAATCCCAAAACGTGTAGATCCTTCGAAAATTCGAGTTCCGATCTTCGGCACGATTCCAATACTTTGAAGACACACACACACATATATTATCTGTGTATCTGTGTATTATCTGTGTATCTAAATTCCGTGCCTATGCAATTACAAAGTTGTGATTTTAAATGATCCCTAAACTTTTATTATTTCTTCAATGAAGCCTAATTTTAACTTATGCAGAATGCAAATATCTCTAGCGATTGTAGGGTGAGTTACATAAGAATTGCTGAATTTTTTTCACACAAAATTATTTAGCTCTGGTGTCTGGTATACAAGTTATATGAATGAAATATTCCATGATTTTGCATTGAAAATCAGATGATTTATATTTCGATACAGTTTTAAATATTTAAGCATAATAAATTACTGTAGTACTGTGATAATGTAAAAGTTATCACCAATGAATTTATCACATTTTAGAAATTTTTAAATGAAATTGCATTTCAGTTGGAAAGTGTTTCATAATCAATGCTTATGCATGATTGATCTTTCCTGTTAATATCCATATAGTTATCAATATTAACACATAATAATTACAATTAATTGTAATAGAGGCATTAACTAGTAATGAAGCTGTTAATAGTTTGTAGAAACATTCTGAAAGTTAATACAAGTTAATGCTTAATATTGACTTTTACCTACTTATTTGTTGATTTTGACTCTATAATATATTACAGTAAACCTCCTCGATAATATAAAAGTATACTAAATAGCATTGTCATAATTTTTAAATATTTTTAAATTGAATATATAAATAAATTGAGCATTAGTACAGTTACAAATTTAGCTAAATTAAAAAATTCCTTAAAACGAAGTAATTCATAAAAAAAATCTCAAAGAAATTTTTTATGCAAGATTTGAATGAGATTCTCTATGAAATTTCATTTCAGTACTAAAAATTTAATATTTTTATCAGTGATCTTAGCCCCTTCTGGCCAGTTCCTCACTACGACCCTGAACTGACCTCAGACAAAATGGAGCTTAAAATTTTGCGTGTAATAAGATCGCACTTACAATTTTGTGGTAATCGTAGTAATCGTTGAAATTATGAAATCAAAGAGTTAAATACAAATTTTAACTATGTTTAATTTCCGATCAGAATATTTATTTTTGCTTATCATTCAACGGATTGTATAAGCATGGCCATTTTTTAGCATACGCACAGTCGCCATTATTCAGGACTTCATTTCCTTTATCTCTTCAACATTTCGTATAATACTTAAGCAGCTTTTATTACTCCTTACCTTCACTTTTGAACTTAGCTTATCAATCTGAACAGAAAAGCATATAGCAAATTAAATGTGGTTTGAATATTTTGGGGGGCCATACAGTCCAATTAAAAATTAAACAAATTGAAAAATCTGATAATTATGTTCAATTGTAAAAAAAGAATTAGCTAGAAAATATTAACAAAATTTAATTGTAAAAAACGGAGTCAGCATAGTATATTTGGCCACGCCCATTTCTTTTATTTTTATTTTCTTTCTGTGCTCTTTTTGGATATTGAAATAGTGCTTATTTTCAATAAATATGAAAGTGGAAAGTGTGCAAAACTGTTTAGATGATTTAATTCCGAATCACTATTTTTAGAGGTAAATAAGTGATCAAGGAGAATTTCAATTGTTGAATAAAATTTTCGGTACAGATTACGTATCAACACTAATTCTGTCATATTAATTGTAAATTTCCCCTTCATTCTATTTATGGCCGAAGGGTGATTGGTTAATTTTTTTAATTGAAGTCATTTGGACAGTCAGTAAGCCCCAAATAGATAACTGTTATCGTCCCCACATAGCATAAGATTGATTTTAAAATTTAATTTCAAATATTTATCCAGGTAATTAATATATACCGATAATATTCTAATGACAAATTCTATATAATAAAAACGTTTCATTTTTTTTTATAAACTAAAATAAACTTACGAATGCTCAAGAAAGCTGCACTTAATAAATGGTGCAGTTAATCTCTATACAGGGTATCCCAAAAATGACTGGCTTCTAGAAACATTTCAATCCGTTTCAAATGTTTTTAACTAATAAAAATGTTTCCACCGATGCTTTGCAAATATTTGGTAAATGGAGAAACCAAACTTAGTTAAAGCTCTTAATTTTTAATGATATTATATACTCGGGAAAATTTTGTATTTTTTTATAACTTTAAGAGATATGTATCACGCATCGTGTGGAATATACAAAAACATAGTTAGCAAAAATATGAAAAGAACTTACAGAACGATGTCATCATCAGCAGCCGTCCAAACGATACACACATTAATTGCAGTACTAAAATCAGATCCTATCTAAGATGACGTCATCAATTCAAGGTTAACAAGATGATGCCACAGTTCAAAAGAGATAGTCTTTCTAAATTACTTATTCTTTAATTGTATCATGCACCGTGTGGAATATACAAAAACATAGTTAGGAAAAACGTGAAAAGAACTTACAGAGCTATGTCTTCATCAGCAGCCATCCTAGTTACAAATGAACGATATACACACTAATTACAGTATTAAAAATGAGAGCTTATCTAAAATCTAATGCAAGATGACTTCATCAATTCAAGGTTAACAGGATGATGCCACAGTTAAAAGTAGATATTCTTTCTTAATTACTTATTTTTAATTACTTATTAATTTTTAAAACTCCTTGAGCTAACCACTGCTTTACCCCATGTAGTCTATTCTTACCAAAGATTGAAATACAGGTTAGATATTTTAAAATAGGAGCTATCGACACCCCTACAAGCTAACCACTGCTTTGGCCCACGCAATCTATTCTTACCAAAGAATGGAATACTTGGCAGATTTTTTAAAATGGAAAAATGCAAAGTACTGAAAGCCCTACAAGCTACCCACTGCTTTGGCCCACTTAATCTGTTCATATCAAACAACGCAATACCGGGAAGATATTTTAAAATGCTATGTTTACCCAAACCATATGAAAAAATAATTAAATAATATTATTGAACCTAAGAGACTTTATTTTTCCCTCAAGCTTACAATGTACGATTTTTAATGTCAGAAGTGCGTTAGAGTCTTTGAAAAAATACACTATCTTATCGCCCTGCATCGCTATGTCATGAACGACATTGCGAAAAAAGGGAATCACGCGAACGTTGAATAATGTAATTATCTTAGTAGGCAATGTTTCTTATTTAATTATCACTAAACGTGTAAACTATTAACGATTGTAGCTTTCAATAAACATTTTTTCTCCTTATGCCTAGGAATTAAGAACACCCATAGGGAATTAGAATATTATTTTACAAGAAGACTAAGCTATTAACATCATAATAAATGGGATTTACCATATTGTGCAATACACTTAACGAATTTTTCGGGAAACTAGTCTATATTTAAATGAAATTTGCTAAATTGGACGATATTTGCAAGGGGTCAACCCAGACCACTCGACTTGCCCTAGGGCATGAGCAACAAATTGGGTGGCTGGTACTGGCAAGGGGTGTAAGACCTTTTTCATTATTTTTAATTTCCCTTTAAAAAAGTTTGAAAATTTTAGTCCCATAGGGTTCAATGTATTTATATTTTTCAACCCGGGTAAAATCCGAAACAAATTGGATGATATTATTCATTTTTATTCCCATATGTCTTCCGACCGTCTCAACATACTAAACTTTTATTTTAATAAAGTCATTTTTACGGCAGTTATCGTGCTAACGGACAGACAGATAGAATGGCCAAATTCATAAACACTTTTCAACTATGTTGGAAAGTGTTACCAAGATTTTGTTCATAAAAACAAACATTTTTGCTAGCAAAGCTAATTGTAAAAAGTATGACTATAATATTATCCATCAACACGTTTTGTGTATTGTTTAGTTTGCAACTTAACGCTCAGGGTAATTCTACATGGTTTATTTCGAAATGATGGAACATTTCTCTTCTAATCGAACAACATGAAAACAGCACCCTTATCGAGAATCAAGGAACATTTAGTAACGTAAAGACAGGGTTTTATTTTAATTTGATGCAAAAATAAATCAAAAAACCAAATCAAAGTATAACATGAATAAGAAAGTTTATAAAACATTGTATAAAACAGCATAAAAACTAGATAATGATGTCAAACGGTTTCAAATGAAAAAAAAAACAGCCTTCTTCATCAGGACTAACAAGAAATGGGACTTATATCCACCAGAGCAAGATCAGCAACTCTAGTCAATTGCCGATCTTCGAACTCAACCGGTTGCTGATCTTTCTCTAGCGAGTGTAGGTCATGTTTCTACTTGTTCTGTCGAAGAAAGCTCTTTTTACCTCCAAAACCGATAAGCACAAATATTTTTGTTTTATACTGCTTTATACGAAATTCTTTCCTAGCATCAACAACAGTTTGAATTTAAGGAATTCATAACATATAAACCAATAGTCTCCAATAGCTAGAGGTCGCATGCAGCCCGGTTCCATTTTGTGTGGACCATTGATTAACGTTTTGTTAAAAAAAGTTTTGTATATTTTGAATATATTTTAAGTTTTATAAAATAATATACAGTTTTATAGATTGCTTTTAGAAAACCCATGTAATAAGACATTTAATTGTAGAATTTACAAAATGCTCTAAAATGCCTAATGGGAATTCCCAGAGGCTTCTAACATCACGCGGCTATATGCAATACAGTAAAATACCCCAAACTGACTTTTCGTATTTACGTTTTGACGGAAAAATACGTATTTTTATTATCTGGGACAAGAGGAAATTTATTCCGTTTACCCCAGATAACGTTTAGGATACTATAAGCAATCGACCGATACCCTAATCGGGCTAAGGGTGGAATGCGTTTAAAATTCTTTAGGGAAACTGTGTCATACTAACATCACACATTGGAAAAATAATAAAAACTTTCCGCACATATCTAGTAAAAAGTTCTGAACTGATGAACCACGTTCAAAACTGAACTCAAATACAGCGTGTCCGAGAAAGATCTTTATTATTCTAAAGATTAATAACAAAAATACAAAAAGGTGAAATGAAATGCAGTTTGCGGCAAAAGAATGAAGAAATCTAATAGTTTTTGTACAATTCCTTCAATATAGTTCTACATGAGCTTCTTTAGTAGCCCGAAGAATGTTCAAACTGTACTCGATTTCTCGCCAAGTGTTTTTAACATTTGCGGTGTAACAGAGAAGATTGCTGATTCTATCCCTTCCTTTAAAATGGAAATATCAGAAACATGTGTTTGGTAAACAATGTCTTTGGCATAACCCTACAAAAAGAAATCCAGTGGAGTTGTGTCGAGCAATCGCGGAGGCCAAGGTATTGGTCCTCCACGATCAATCCATTGTTCTGGAAACACTGTATTAAGAAATTCACGTACAGGAAGTGTCCAGTGAGGTGGAGCACCGTCCTGCTGAAATAAAATATTTGGTTGTAAATGTTCCAATTGTGGAATAACGTACATCTCAAAAAGATCCCTGTACACATCACCGTTAATCATCTTTTGCACAAAGAAGAATGGACCTATTACAGCATCGTGCAAAAGACCACACCAAACATTAAGTTTGGGGTTGCTACTAGAAAAATCTGTTAGATTTCTTCATTCTTTTGCCTCAAACCGCATTTCATTTCACATTTTCGTATTTTTGTTATTAATGTTTTGAATAATAAAGATCTTTCTCGGACACGCTGTACTTAGCTTCACCACTATCCAGGCATTATTACAGTCTTCCACCAAAAAGGGGCATGGAGCAGGTATAAGGTTCAAAATAATGTTGATCTGGGACTTAACGTGGATTCAGGCATTTGACTTGAAAAGTGTTTTTAAAACTCTTGAAGGCTTTTTTTCGATGTTAACATTTTATAATGAACATTTTAGGATGCAATGAGTCCATCACCAACTTCAACATATCAAAGTTTCGAAGAAAAATCGTTATAAAATACGTGCTAATTTACGTAAATTGATAAAAATTTTTATAGAAAAACTTTTAGCATTATCTTTTCTAATAAATAGCAGTAACCACAAACACTGTCGACTAGTGGTAATGTAACGGCTCTGATTTCAATTTTTTCATATGAAAACGCTCCTTCTGGGCCATAATGTTCTGTTATTACTGTTACATAGTTATTTTTAAAATATGTGACATTGCTGAATTATGGGGAGGACTTCGACCTATAAAGGACGGTTCCTAGGCCTTTTGGTAATATCTATAAGGTTCCCCTTTGGCCACCTGAAATGGAAACCGACAGTGGACTCGGACATCATGCCAGTGGGGGGCATATTGGAGATAGAAGACCGCTCCATGGATGGTGAGAAATCGTTGGGACGCTAGGCGTTAGGTGAAAGTTCGGTCACTTGCAGTAATAATTTCTTGGGTCTGTAGCCAAGCCCCATGTCAAGATCTGGCCACTGGAAAAGGGGTAACCTTATACCTTCCAATGATATTAAGGGAGGTTAAAACCTCGAAACGAATGAGATAGAAGAGGGAGGAGAGAGCGACTTTGAGTTTTTTTCAAGAGACAGATTTCTCAGATTTTGAAATGCGAGTGTCTCTTAAATTTTCGACGAGAAAAGGTCTAAAAAGACTACGGAGCGATGTGCTCCTGATGTTTCCGTCAACTGTCGTATTAAAGCCCGCCGGATCAAGGTATGCCCTTGACTTCATACTGTGCTCTGTTTCAAATAGCCTCTCTCTCCCTCTCTTTTTTTCCTCTATATGAAGAGATTGATTGTCTTCCATTGTGGCACAAGCCAAATGCGTATATTTAAGAGCCTCCAGTGGTGTTAGAAATAATGTAAATGTCAGATTTTCAGACTGTGTATTTTGTGTTTGTATAATATTTTAAATGAGTAGAGCAGGGATAAACTTAAGAAACAGTTGTGTTAGTGAACGGAATAGTTTATTATCTTATATTAGAATTTGAAAATTGTCTATTATCTTATATTAGAATTTAAGAATTGTCCATTATTTTATATTAGAATTTAAGAATTATGATTTATCGTATATTAGAATTTGAGGAAGTAATTTTAAAGCTTATTATACTTGAATATTTTAGTGGAGGAATATTTAGACAATATATTAATTGCGATAAGACAATGTTAGTTAAACGGATGAAAGATCCGAGTAATCAAAATCTTTTATGTTTAATGTTAAGTATGTAAATAAATTGTTTTTTTTTGTTATTATAAATCAAATCGGTGTCCTCATTTTCCAAATATTTTAAATACTTTTGATTTTTGGGTAATTCTATACGACATGGCAGCCTTTTATTTAATATTCAATGAACAATAATGGTATTTCTCCAAACCGGGCGTTTGGGAGAAACCCACTCAACAATTACCTTATATTTAAAAATATATATATCAGCTAGAGTCGAGGAATGTTCAAAGTACCCATAAAATTCCGAATGTTTTTACTATACTGAGATTTTGCTTTCCAATTGATCAATCCCGACTCTTTAAGAATGGGCAATAATAATAGAGAAAAATGATTTCTTATGGTTGAAATTCACTGCATCTCATGCAACATGTATTTTGGACAAAAATTGCTCATTTGTCCTTTTTTTTCACTTGAAATGTTATTTTAGGAATTCAGCTCGCCAAGTCATCTTAATTTGTGATTGACAAATGTATTATACTTGACAAATTTCAATTTCCAAGGGTCTGTAACTCAATCTGCAAGAAAGATAAATGCTTGATTACTTTTTTCTTTGTAAAGCGGTCTTAAACCTGAAAAAAACAAAACAAAAAATAATTACAATTGGTGCAGTAATATATAAGAAAAAATAAAGATTAAATTGACACATTTTACGATTGCCTTTCGAACTTTTCATTTTTGAGCGCGGATGGACCTACCGCATTAACTATTAAACCGATTTTAATGAATGGTGGTTCATTTTTAGAGTTCTGGTAGATAATATATACTTCCTTCAAATAAAAAGAAAAATGTAATTACAATTTATTGTAATATAGACATTAACTAGTAATGAAGCTGTTAATAGATTGTAGAAACATTCTGAAAGTTAATACAAGTTACTCCTTAATATTGACTTTTACCTATTTATTAGTTGATTTTAACTCTATAATATATAACAGTAAACCCCACGATAATATAAAAGTATCCTAAATAACATTGTCATTAATTTTAATATTTTTAAATTAAATATGTAAATAAATTGGTCATTAGTTACGCTTGGTTAAATTGGTTATTAGACACGCTGTATTTAGCTTCACTAGTATCCAGGCACTATTACCGTCTTCCACCAAAAAGGGGCATGGACCAGGTATAAGGTTCAAAATAATGTTGATCTGGGACTGAACCTGGATTCAGGCATTTGACTTGAAAAGTGTTTTTAATACTCTTGAAGGCTTTTTTTCGATGTTGTTAACATTTTATAATGAACATTTTAGGATGCAATGAGTCCATCACCAACTTCAACATATCAAAGTTTCGAAGAAAAATCGTGATAAAATACGTGCTAATTTATGTAGATTGATAAAAATTTTCATAGAAAAACTTTTAGCATTATCTTTTCGAATAAATAGCAATAACCATAGATACTGTCGACAACTGGTAATGTAACGCCTCTGATTTCAATTTTTGCATATGAAAACGCTCTTTCTGGGCCATAATGTTCTGTTTTTATTGTTACATAGTTATTTTTAAAATATGTAACATTGCTGAATTATGGGGAGGATTTCGACCTACAAAGGAAGGTCTCTAGACCTTTTGGTAATATCTATAAGGTTTCCCTTTGGCCACCGGAAATGGAAACGGACAGTGGACTCGGACATCATGCCAGTGGGGGGCATATTGAAGATAGAAGAGCGCTCCATGGATGGTGAGAAATCGTTGGAACGCTAGGCGTTAGCGTGAAAGTTCGGTCACCTGCAGTAATAATTTCTTGGGCCTGTAGCCAAGCCCCATGTCAAGATCTGGCCACTGGAAAAGGGGTAACCTTATACCTTCCAATGATATTAAGGGAGGTTAAAACCTCAGAACGAATGAGATAGAAGAGGGAGGAGAGAGCGACTTTGAGTTTTTTTCAAGAGACAGAATTTTCAGATTTTGAAATGAGAGTGCTTCTTAAGTTTTCGACGTGAAAAGATCTAAAAAGACTACGGAGCGATGTGCTGCCGATGTTTCCGTCAACTGTCGTACTAGAGCACGCCGGACTAAGGTATGCCTTTAATTTCATACTGTGCTCTGTTTTGAATAGCCTCTCTCTCTCTCTCCCTCTCTTTTTTTCCTCTATATGAGGAGATTAATTGCCTTGCATTGTGGCATAAGCCAAATGCGTTTATTTAAGAGCCTCAAGTGGTGTTAGAAATAATGTAAATGTCAGATTTTCAGACTGTGTATTTTGTATTTGTATAATATTTTAAATAAGTGGAGAAGGGATAAACTTTAAGTATGCGATTGTGTTAGTGAACGGAATAGTCTATTACTTATATTAGAATTTGAGAATTGTCTATTATCTTATATTAGAATTTGAGAATTGTCTATTATCTTATATTAGAATTTAAGAATTGTGATTCATCTTATATTAGAATTTGAGGAAATAATTTTAAAGCTTATGATTATACTTGAATATTTTAGTGGAGGAATATTTAGACAATATATTAATTGCGATAAGACAATGTTAGTTAAACGGATGAAAGATCCGAGTAATCAAAATCTTTTATGTTTAATGTTAAATATGCAAATAAATTGTTTTTTTTTTGTTATTATACATCAAATCGGTGTCCTTATTTTCCGAATATTTTAAATACTTTTGATTTTCAGGTAATTCTATACGACACGGCAGCCTTTTATTTAATATTCAATGAACAATAATGGTATTTATCGCATCCAAACGTTGCGTCGCAACAATTACCTTATATTTAAAATTATATATATCAGCTAGAGCCGAAGAATGTTCAAAGTATCCATAAAATTCCAAATGTTTTTACTATACTGAGATTTTGGTTTCCAATTGATCAATCCCGACTCTTTAAGAATGGGCAATAATAATAGAGAAAAGTGATTTCTTATGGCTGAAATTCACTGCATCTCTTGCAACATGTATTTTGGACCGAAATTGCTCATTTGTCCTTTTTTTCACTTGAAATGTTATTTTAGGAATTCAGCTCGCCAAGTCATCTTAATTTGTGATTGACAAATGTATTATACTTGACAAATTTCAATTTCCAGGAGTCTCTAACTCAATCTGCAAGAAAGATAAATGCTTGATTACTTTTTTCTTTGTAAAGCGGTCTTAAACCTGAGAAAAACAAAACAAAACATAATTACAATTGGTGTGGTAATACTTAAGAAAAAAGAAAGTTAAATTGACACATTTTACGATTGCCTTTCGAACTTTTCATTTTTGAGCGCGGATGGACCTACCGCATTAACTATTAAACCGATTTTAATGAATGGTGGTTCATTTTTAGAGTTCTGGTAGATAATATATACTTCCTTCAAATAAAAAGAAAAATGTAATTTAAAATTTAAAGAAAATTTAAAAACATAAATAAATGATGCTCGACGATGAAGTACAATTTGGAATGTCTGCCATATTTTTATCACATAATCGTGTTGATACATCACTTTGTTTTTG
This sequence comes from Amaurobius ferox, assembly GCA_951213105.1. Lineage (NCBI taxonomy): Eukaryota > Metazoa > Arthropoda > Arachnida > Araneae > Amaurobiidae > Amaurobius > Amaurobius ferox. Next base: position 71,285,395 of record OX578153.1, on the reverse strand, counting down.
GGTCGTGGTGAAAAAAACAAAATAGAGTAATAGATGAAACTATTTATTAATAAATCTTTCGAAAATAATTTTCCATCGTTTATCTAGGTCCAAAATCGTTTTAAAGTTCCGAACTAGATTTTTGTAATTTCATCCAGAAAAGCAAACGACAGACCATGGCTTCGTCCAAGGCCATAGCCATGAATGAAACTGAAGAGAAGCAGGAGGGAAATTCAAGAGGGATTCAACAGTCTTAAAGGAGCGACTCATTAAAAACACAATTAATCATTAGCATTTATAAACCATAATAATTACTAATATGTATTTCAATTCATATAAACTATTAACAATTAATTGCATATTTATATTTGCAAGCTACGAGCTGATTAATAATATCCATATAGTTATCAATATTAACACATAATAATTACAATTGATTGTAATATAGGCATTAACTAATAATGAAGCTGTTAATAGTTTGTAGAAACATTCTGAAAGTTAATACAAGTTACTCCTTAATATTGACTTTTACCTACTTATTAGTTGATTTTGACTCTATATAACAGTAAACCCCACGATAATATAAAAGTATCCTAATTAACATTGTCATAATTTTTAAATATTTTTAAATTAAATATGTAAATAAATTGATCATTAGTATAGTTACAAATTTAGCTAAATTACAAAATTCTTTAAAACGAAGTAATTCATAAAATAAAATCTCAAAGGAATTTTTTATGCAAGATTTGAATGACATTCTCTATGAAATTTCATTTCAGTACTAGAAATTTAATATTTTTATCAGAGATCTTAGCCTCTTCTGGCCAGTACCTCACTACAGCCCTGAACTGACCTCAGACAAAATGGATCTTAAAATTTTGCATATTATAAGATCTCATTTACAATTTAGTGGTGATCGTAGTAATCGTTGAAATTCTGAAATCAAAGTATTAAATACCAATTTTAACTACTATGTTTAATTTCCGATCAGAATTTTTATTTTTGCTTATAATTTGACGGATTGTATAAGCAGGGCCAATTTTTACAATCACAATTAATTATTCAGGACTTCATTTTCTTTATCTCTTCTACTTTCCGTATAATATTTTTAAACAGATTTTATTACTCCTTACCTTCACTTTTGGACTTAGCTTATCAATCTGAACAAAAAAGCATATAGCAAATTAAATGTGGTTTGAATATTTTTTTTTTTGGGGGGGGGGGGGGGGGCATACAGTCCAATTAAAAATTAAACAAATTGAAAGTTCTGATAATTATGTTTAATTGTAAAAAAAGTATTAGCTAGAAAATATTAACAAAATTTAATTGTAAAAAACGGAGTCAGCATAGTATATTTGGCCACGCCCATTTCTTTTATTGTGTGTTCTTTTGGGGTATTGAAATAGTGCTTATTTTCAATAAATATGAAAGTGGAAAATGTGCAAAACTTTATTTAGATGATTTAATTCCGAATCACTATTTTAAGAAGTAAAAAAGTGATCAAGGAGAATTTCAATTGTTGAATAAAATTTTCGGTACAAATTTCATATCAACACTAATTCTGTCATATCAATTGTAAATTTCCCCTTCATTTTATTTATGACCAAAGGGTGATTGGTTAATTTTTCAATTGAAGTCATTTGGACAGTCCTTAAGTCCTAAATAGATAACAGTTATCGCCCTTACAAAGCGTAAGATTGCTTCTAAAAATTTAATTTTAAACTTTTATGCGGGAAATTCACATGTACCGATAATATTCTAATGACTCGTTCTATATATAAAAAACGTTTCGTATGTTTAGACTATCTAAATCTAAATTAAACTTACCAATTTTCAAGAACGCTGCACTGAATAAATGGTGCAGTTATTCTACATACAGGGTATTCCAAATATGTCTGGCTTCTAGAAACATTTGAATCCTTTTCAAATGTTTTTAACTAACAAAAATGTTTCCACCGATGCTTTGCAAATATTTTGGTAAATGGAGAAATCAAACTTAGTTAAAGCTCTTAATTTTTAATGATATTATATACTCGGGAAAATTTTGTATTTTTTTTATAACTTTAAGTGATATGTATCACGCATCGTGTGGAATATACAAAACGTAGTTAGCAAAAACATGAAAAGAACTTACAGAGCGATGTCATCATCAGCAACCGTCCGAACGATACACACATTAATTACAATACTAAAATCAGATCTTATGTAAGATGACGTCATCAATTCAAGGTTAACAGGATGATGTCACAGTTCAAAGTAGATAGTCTTTCTAAATTACTTGTTCTTTAATTGTATCATGCACCGTGTGGAATATACAAAAACATAGTTAGCAAAAACGTGAAAAGAACTTACAGAGCGATGTCTTCATCAGCAGCCATCCAAGCTAGAAATGAACGATATACACACTAATTACAGTATTAAAAATGAGAGCTTATCTAAAATCTAATGCAAGATGACTTCATCAATTCAAGGTTAACAGGATGATGCCAGAGTTAAAAGAAGATATTCTTTCTTAATTACTTATTTTTAATTACGTATTAATTTTATAAAACTCCTTGAGCTAACCACTGCTTTACCCCATGTAGTCCATCCTTACTAAACTGTGTCATACTAACATCACATTTTGGAAAAATAATAAAAACTTTCCGGACATAACTAGTAAAAAGTTTTGAACTGATGAACCACGTTCAAAACTGAACTCCAATACAGCGTGTCCGAGAAAGTTCTTTATTATTCTAAACATCAATAACAAAAATACGAAAAGGTGAAATGAAATGCAGTTTGTGGCTAAAGAATGAAGAAATCCAACAGTTTCTGTGCAATACCTTCAACATAGTTCTACATGAGCTTCTTTAGTAGCCCGAAGAATGTTCAGTCTGTACTCGATTTCTCGCCAAGTGTTTTTTAACATTTGGGGTGTAACAGTGAGGATTGCTAATTGTATCCTTTCCTTTAAAACAGAAATATCAGAAACAGGTGTTTGGTAAACAATGTCTTTGACATAAACCCACAAAAAGAAATTCAGTGGAGTTGTGTCGGGCGATCGCGGAGGCCAAGGTATTGGTCCTCCACAACCAATCCATCGTTCGGGAAACACAGTATCAAGTAATTCACGTACAGGAAGTGTCCAGTCAGGTGGAGCCCCGTCCTATTGAAATAAAACATTTGTTTGTAAATGTTCCAATTGTGGAATAACGTCCACCTCAAGAAGATCCCTGTACACATCACCATTAATCGTCTTTTGCACAAAGAAGAATGGAACTGCCGCCGTGTTCACGCGGAGTACGATCACGTTATACATGTGAGTCCGTAAGTCCTTCCGAGTGGTTGGTGGTAGGTGAAGGAGGGTACGGTCCCTGTGGATGCCTCCCCCACTGGGTTCCGGTCTAAATTGAGTGGCACTTCCCGGCCGTCCAAACAGTTACCTTACACCTTTCCGGTAGGTCGGACGGTCTGGGTCTCAACAACAACAAAGAAGAATGAACCAAGCATTAAGTTTGGGACTGCTACTAGAAAAAACTGTTTAATTTCTTCCTTCTTTTGCCGCAAGCTGCATTTCATTTCACCTTTTCGTATTTTTGTTATTAATGTTTAGAATAATAAAGATCTTTCTCGGACACGCTGTACATAGTTTCATCACTATCTAGGCACTATTATCGTCTTCCACCAAAAGAGGGTACGGAGCAGGTATGAAGTTCAAAATAATGTTAATCTGGGACAAAACCTGGATTCAGGCATTAGACTTGAAGAGTGTGTTTAATACTCCTGAAGGCGTTTTTACGATGTTGTTAACATTTTATAATGAACATTTTAGGATGAAATGAGTCCATCGCCAACTTACAATTTTGTCTTATTTTCAGATGTTTTTGATTTTTCTAATTTTTCATTTTTATTGATTTATATAATTAATAAATAATTATAATTTATTTTATTGTTTATATATATATATAATACAGAAATTTTAAGCCTTTCCCCAATAACGCACCTTTTTCTTTCATAATTATTATTCCAAATTCTTATTTCATGTCCAGTACGTATTGCAACTATATTAAATTCTATTCCACGCCACGAATATTAACAAAGTCTGTCAGCACTTCTTCTTTTCCTTGACCATACCATATATGGTCACTAATCTTAACCTCTACGTAAACTTTCTCATATGAAACTGCTTCTCAATCACATTTTTTTTTTAAAGCCTAAAGAACGCTAAGGCAGCATTTTCCCCATACCGCTATATCCCTCTACCCCCCATCCCCCTCAGGTCGACGATCGGGAGATCGGCTAGCCTATGTAACTACCTCTGTTTCAAGTGTCATGTAATATGGTAGATTCTGGTACGTAAAATGTCTCTTCCCTGGATTATTTCAGCCAATATTACATATATATATACATATATATGTGTGTGTGCGTGTGTGTGAGTGTATATGTGTATATACTGTATGTGTAGACTTACAATTTTGTGATAATCGTAGTAATCGCTGAAATTATAAAAACAAAGTATTAAATACCAATTTTAACTATGTTTAATTTCCGATCAGAATATTTATTTTTGCTTATCATTTGACGGATTGTATAAGCAGGGCCATTTTTTACCATACGCACAGTCGCAATTATTCAGGACTTCATTTCCTTTATCTCTTAAACATTTCGTATAATACTTAAACAACTTCTATTACTCCTTACCTTCACTTTTGGACTTAGCTTATCAATCTGAGCAGAAAAGTATATAACAAATTAAATGTGGTTTGAATATTTTTTTTTTTGGGGGGGGGGGGGCATACAGTCCAATTAAAAATTAAACAAATTGAAAATTCTGATAATTATGTTCAATTGTAAAAAAAGTATTAGCTAGAAAATATTAACAAAATTTAATTGTAAAAAACGGAGTCAGCATAGTATATTTGGCCACGCCCATTTTTTTATTGTGTGTTCCCTTTAGGTATTGAAATAGTGCTTATTTTCAATAAATATGAAAGTGGAAAGTGTGCAAAACTTTATTTAGATGATTTAATTCCGAATCACTATTTTAAGAAGTAAGAAAGTGTTCAAGTAGAATTTCAATAGTTGAAATAAATTTTCGGTACAGATTTCGTATCAACACTAATTCTGCCATATCCATTGTAAATTTTCATTTCATTTTGTTTATGGCCGCAGGATCATTGGTTAATTTTTTTACTGAATTCATTTTGACAGTTATTGGTTAAACCCTAAATAGATAACAGTTATCGCCCCCACAGAGAATGAGATTGCTTCTAAAAATATAATCTAAATTATTTATCCGGATAATTAATATATATCGATAATATTCCAATGACTCGTTCTATATATAAAAACGTTTCGTTTGTTTTAATTATCTGAAATAAACTTACGAATGCTCAAGAAAACTGCACTTAATAAATGGTGCAGTTAATCTATATACAGGGTATCCCAAAAATGACTGGCTTCTAGAAAACATATAGCGATAACATTTTATTGACACACTCTGTATAGGGAACGATTTCATATGTTTTGTTAAGCTGAGTAAAATTTCCGATGTTCAAGAACGATGGATGCAGTTAATCTATATACAGGGTGTCCCAAAAGTGAATGACATTTGAAAAATACATTAAAAAACAGAAGGTGATAGAAATGTGGCGTTTGCTGCATTGTACTTGGGAAACCAGGGAATTTTATTCAACCAATTTTCAAAATTCAATAAAAGGTCACCAACAGATGGCACTGTGGTTGTGTGTGAGCTACAGGGAAACGCATACTGTCAAATCACCATTCTGTACTTTGCTCAACATTCTGCTAGCGTGTGCTTCTCAAAGATTTCAAGTTGCTGTTGGTTTATTCGTTGAAAATGGTTTCTTCGTTGGAACAGCGGATATTTCTTGTTTTGGAATTTCACTGCCTGGACTACAGTTTTGTTGAAACGAGGCGGTTTCCAAAGGAAATTTAATGTCAAAAAAAGACCGTCAATCAATGCAATAAATATTCTGTTCGAAAAATTTGAACTGACTGGGAATGCAATGATGACCGTGCTGAAAATATCGGCCGCCCAAGCTCGGCAATGACGGAGGCGAATGCTGAAGTCGTTCAGCAGCTGATCCAACAACGGCCCCGAGTTGCCGTGTTGCTGTTAGTTTTAGCAGAAATAATGGCTGTTATGGTAAATCATAAACATTACGACTATATTAGACAGAACTATATTTAAACGAAAAGAAATACATCACGCAACATTTCACAGAGACATACAAAACAAACGCGCGGCTACTTGAAACATCGAACATAAATAACACCGGATTGTTGCCATTCTGACAACACAAGAAAGGGTGTTACCATTACATACATAACTAATGTTTCAATATGGGCTTAGTCACAACTAATAGCATATTTCTTACGCTCTCCCTTTAATAAGCCCATTTTGAACAGTTCCGTTTATTCTAAAAAGTCCCATTTTATTTAAGTGAATGTTCATCCTTTTACTTCCTAATGTCTTCGTCAACATATCTGCCAAATTGTTTGCTGTAGCGGTGTACTCAGAAATCAGCTCATTTGCTTCAACTTTCTTTCGAAGAAAAAAATGTCGAAGATCTATGTGTTTGTTCCTCTCTGTCACATGATTTTTCGCTAAGGAAATAACACCCTGATTGTCCACATGTATAGTTTGTGGCAATGGCATAAACTCACAAGCTCCAATTTCATATAGGAAATTTCGCAACCAAAGAACTTCCTTGGCAGTGTGGCACATCGTTATGTATTCTGCTTCCACTGTTGAGAGCGCAGTTGATCGTTGCTTCTTACTACATCAAGAGATTGTTGTACCCTCTAACTGAACCGCATAACCACTGAAGGATCGCTTATCACTTCTATCTGTGGTCCAGTCAGCATCACAATATACGGTCACACGTCTTCCTGTGTTTCTGAATATTAGGCTGTAGTATTTTGTCTGCTTTATATATCGTAATATATGCTTGACACCTGCCCAATGTTCTTTACTTGGCCTATTATTGAACTGACTCATGTACGTCGTAGCAAAGCTTAAGTCTGGCCTTGTGCCACCAGCTAAATACAGAAGTCCTCCAATAGCTTGTCGATATCTACGTGCGTCTTCAGGGTTCATTACTTCATCATATGATGATCGGCTGAATTTCATTCCAGGGTCCAAAGGCGTAGATGCTCCCATATAATCACTCATAGCGAAGGTCGTCAACAATTCAGTTGCGTATACTGATTGGCCTAAGGTGGATCTGGATCTGGAATTGTTGCTGTAGGGAAAAAAGGATATTTACCAAATATCTTATAAACGTAGGGATATTTAGATTTCGACATTTAAAAATTATGAAATTTGAACATTTTACTTTCCCTATAAACGTTTTCGGGGTGATGTCTGTGGGGGGGGGGGGATAGCAATATCTCACGAACGAAGCATTTCAAACAAAATTTGGCACAAATATAACAATCCCTAAATACTGGAGTCTTACTGATTTGAAAAGCAATCGAATGTAGGGAAGACCCCGCAAATATTCGAATGGAATGAATTTTCATAAATCATTAGAAAATGAAACCCTTTAAAATTTCTACGTGAATTATCCGTTCTTATATAACTTTTTATTAGAAAACAAATGACACAAACTTTAGAAGTCTAGCATGAATTACCAATTTAGACCGCAACTCAATGATGCTATCCACAGGAACCATATTATCTTTCCCCAACAACCAAGCCGCCGGAAGGACTTACGAACCCACATATTTAACGTTCCCGTACTCATAGGCGCCGACTACGGGGGGCACAGGGACCCAAGTCCCCGCTGAAATTTCTCAGAGGGGGCTTTGCCCCCTCTGGGAAATTTCAAGATATTTTTTCAAACTTCATTTTTTACTAAAAACCAGAAAAGCAATTTTCATTTATTAAAACAAAAAAATAATTGAAAAATTTTCCTACAAATGTAAATGTCCCATTTCAATTCAGTCTTGTTCACATCTTCCTTACCACAGGGCCATAAAGTATCTCGCACACAAAGTAAGTTCCTCTTTACCCCAGGAAACATTTTACGCTAATGACAAAAACACATGGCAACCAGAACCTTTTCGATTGACAACTTCGTTCAAAGAGAAAAAGGAATATTGACAGCCAAGAGAATATACAATCGGCATTTCTAAATGGTAGCTGTCTCCAGTAATAATTATAAATGAGAACCATGAAGTAGCCAGTACCAAGGTACTTTAAACATACCACCAGTACCACCTTCCCAGGTGGTATTTGTTATATTGTGATTTGCAATCCCAATGTAACATTGCTGTTTTGAAAGGAGAAACAAGACCTGAGAAGACGGTCCCTCTGGCAGAGATGCAAAATGTATAACGCTCCCTATAACGCAGCTGGACCGCAGGTGGTTCGAGAAAAAAGGAGGGGGCTTCTCATATTAAAGTCAGCATCAGGTGCTATGATGAACGGAAGGGGTTGAACTTCCTGACCCGAGAGGTCAATTTATTTTCACATGGACATAGGAAAATATCCGTGAGAACTCTCTGCACCTAAAAACAAAAACTCAAATAACTGATATTTCAAGGGGGGCCTTGGCCAGTAAGACAGCCGGAAGGCGTAGTTTATATATTTACTGGACCAATGAGAAACTGGGGGCCTTAGAGAGAGGGGAGAGACGGAGAGAAACTTTGAACTTTAAAAATTTGAAAATCGGGAGTTGAATTTGAACTGTGCTGAAGGAAGGTCGTGAGTGCGACGATCGCGGACACGGAGCCCATCGGAGAAAGCCGCAACGAGCCGCCGACAAGCCCGGGTTCGACAGTGATGACCGAGGTAGGCCAATTCCTTATACGTATCTTGCACGAAGGCCTATTGTGGAGTTCTCGCTCTCTGTCTCTCCCTTTTAAGCTCAACTAGCGTTAGGATTACTGAAAGTTTTTTTAATTTAATGATGCATGTGGGACATGTATTTCACATGTAAGGTAAAAAGTGATAAAAGAAATTTATAGTACTTAAATTAAATATTGTAAGTGGGGAGATTTATCCTATAGGTAAAGTAGGATGGAACGATATGTTATTAATAATGGTTTCCAGAATGTAAATGCATAATTGTGGAATAGATGGGTTGTTATGAGTACTGGAATATTAAACAATAAATGTGTAAGTGTAGATTTGATAAGATGTTAGTAATAATGGATATCACAAAATAAATGTTTATTTGTTATTGTTTTAAAATTTGTCTCTTCATTTTTAATTTCTTGTAAAATGCATTTTAATTTACTTCCCTTTACGAAAACGGCCTACTTAGCGTTCTTACTGGACGTGTGGTTTTCCACGTATCAGTATTGCATATAATAGTATATCTGTTTGAAGCTGCGAACCCCCACATGTAGTTTTGCTGCTGTGAGTACCGGACGTTTGCTAGCCATCAGCATCCAGTCGTTTGTTACCAAAGAGTTAGAGTTATAAATTATGAGAAAATACCAGATTCGTAAGAACTTCGTGGGAAAATGGTTGTTTTTTGTTAGAGGACTTGGCATATCTTTTCAACTGGTGTGATCTCAGATGAGTGACGTTTGTAGTGTTGAAAGCAGTGTGATGGTTGGGTTCTGTTAATAAAGGTTTCATTTTGGTTTGTGATGGAAAAATAACTCGATATTTTTGTGCTATTTGTAAAGGTTGCGTTTCGGTTTGTAATTAAGAAAACATACTTATTTCTCAAGATAAATTTAAATTAGAACAGCAAAAATTTCTTCTCGCGTAAGAAATCTCCAAACTGCTGAAAGACCTACATATTTTATTAAAAATCATGCAGATGTTGACCTAAGGGCAACACTATATGGTAAGTATATATGTTATAATGGCTCTGTAAATTTGCATCGCATTCTGCAAAATTGTGCTGATAGGTGTTTTTGAATTAAATAATATATCTATATTAGAGCTTTCTTTTAAAGGGCTTGGTAAAACATGGCAATGCTACAATTTTACCAAAAATGTAATTTTTCCAGAAATAGCTGCATACAGCTAGGTATCATTTGATGGCAAAAATCCCAGTTTGGCGAAAAATGTCGATAGTCAAGTTATTGCTCCAAGCCTTTCATTTATACGTTTACGTTTTCTTAATGAAACTTGTTTTTATATAGCTTACACAACTAATGGGATGGACAACCAGATTTATATAAATTTATATGCGACGAAATCTTAAGGTTTCAACACATATCCTAACTCCAATTTTGATTTTTTATTCTTTTTCAACTTATTATATTTTACCCTCTATGGGTGTGGGTCAGGCTCGGATACTAGCTTCGAAAATGGCCCAGGAGAAACGGGCCATGATCGTCCTTTTGAACTTCGGCCCATCATGAGCGTTATTGATAACGAAAAAATTAAATGCAAGAGACCCGGCCCACCGGGAAATCTCCAGAGATTCCATCGACCATATCCGGGTATAGTGTGGTTAATAAACAATATGCTGGAGAGCATTATGTGACGGATTGTAGTGCCTTGTAGCCCCCCCCCCCTCTCCTTCTCCTACTTTCAAGCTCCAATTGCTCTTCGAAGTAAGAAATATGCAATGCGTAGACGAATGGTATCTAGTAAGTCAACGAAAGAGTGAGTTTTGGAGTCTAAGAACTAAAGTTGTATAACTGTTAAACTTGAGTAGTGCAGACCTAAAAGGAGTTTTTGTATAACTTTATCGTGCAATAAATAAAACTGCTGATTTCTTTCTTTCGACCCAGACCATCCGAAAGTGTAAGGTATCTGTTTAAACCTCCGGGACAGTGCCACCCAATTTAGACCGATGCCCAGAGGAGGCGACATCCACAGGGACCATACCCTCTTTTTCCAACCACTAACCGCTCGGAAGGACTTTCGAACTCACAAAGTTAACGTGAACAAGGGGACAGTTTGGACAGAGCCGGGAATCAAACTCGGGTCCTCCGAGTACAATCCCCATGCCTGAACCACTGGGCTATCCCACCCCAAAACTGCTGCTTGTAAAACATTAACTTACAAAAAATTCCTTGAAGAAGCAGACATATATCAGTTAGTTGATTACAGTTGCTTCAATGGCATTATAAATCCCTTTATTCAGGCTAAGATAACAGTATGCGCCCTTAGCAACCACTAAGAATGAACTGCCGTTCGTTAGACTGTTCGGTCATAACGGTTGTTAAGGGTGCATATTGTTATTTTGACCTAAAGTAAGGGGGACTTATAACGTCCTCGAAACAATTTTAATCACCTAACTGATATATGTTAGCTTTCTTCAAGGTAGTATTGTAAGTTATTATATAGAATATTATACTTCAAGGAAGAATTGTAAGTTATTATATAATTATATAGAATTCAACTTTGAATCTTTTGTATAACTTTATCGGATTGTGCCCCCCCCCCCCCTGAGATTTTGAAAACTCGGCGCCTATGCCCGTACTCCGCGTGGACACGGAGACAGTTTGGCCACAGCCGGGATATATAATATTGACTGGATTTCATCGAGATCTACTGTTTTTACTCTCTGTAAAATTTTTATTGCTACATTCACTTTGCTTAATAGTTTTTCACGCGCCAGACATCTTTGCATTTCACCGTAAAATCAAAATTTATCAGTTTGCAATGAAAAGTATGCGTTGTACAAGTAAGTTCTCTTGTTTCTTTTTTATTTCGGTGTAATAATATATATATAAGCGTGAAAATAAATATATTTGATTATGTATAGGTCAGTATTCATATTTAATATTGATTTAAAACTAATTTATAATTGAGAGAAAAATGAAAATTTTTTTGTAATTATTTTCAGAAGCAATCTATATATGGAAAAGCCTTGGCTACTTTATCAGGAACGGCATTTGTGAAAATAAGGTGAGCATATTTAAGAATTTAAAACTTTTATAAATAAAATTAAAATTCCATCTATTTGTACGTCTGTTTGTCTCGTCATTACGGGAGGACGGATGTACCGAATTTCATGAAATTTTATTGGGTTACTTTGGTAGGGTCCCAATTAAAATTTAAGAGTCTGTCTTTCCTTCTGACTGTTCCCACGTTGAGCGTCACCCAATCGTTATATGAGCCTCCAAATGAGACTTAATTGTTATTTAAGTCCTAAATCAGAACTTTGCAATCTGTTGCTCGCGAGCTTCGCGGAGACAGAATTTTATGCTTTTCTGAAAACAATAAAAAGACGCTCGATTATACGCGTAAGATAAAAAGACGCTCGATAGACGCTTGACGCTCGAGACGCTATCATACAGTTATATACTATATCTCGAAATGCTATCCATATAAAAAGAAAATCGCCAGGGGCTATTATCCAATGGAGTCGTGAATTACATCTATCTTTGAGGATGGTTTATCTTCCTTAGGCATTTTAAAAACAGTTCCAAATATTAAAATATCGAAATTAGAGCCATTTTCTCAAAATAACACAAAATATTAAAATATTGAAATTAGAACCACCTTTTAAGAATAGCTTAAAAATCGAAATTAGAGCAGCATTTTCAAAATTACTCAAAATATTAAAATATCGAAATTAAAACTACATTTTCAAAATAACCCAAAATATTACAATATCGAAATTAGAGCTACTTTTTCAAATCAATCAAAAATATTAAAATATCGAAATTAGATCCACTTCTTCAAAATAATTCAATATATTAACCTTCTGCTTACGGGTGGAACAGCATTTATCCCAAACGAAGAACCTCCCAAAAAGACAGGTATTTGGCATATCCTATCCCAAACAGTTTGACCCCCCCTCCCCCCTTTGCAGGCATTGGCGTCCATGGCAGGCCATTGGCGTCCATGGCATTGGCCATTGGCGTCCTTTGCAAGCATGGACGCCAATGCCTGCAAAGGGGGGATTTGAACTGTTTAAGATAGGGTATGTCAAATACCTCTCTTTTTTGGGAGGTTCTTCGTTTGGAATGGACACTGTAACACCCGTAAGCAAAAGGTTAAAATATCGAAATTATAATCAATTTAAAAAACTATGAGCCCCATCCAATTATATCCTTGTAAAAGTTTCAGAGGGCAACAAATGACGTTTTACAGGTTTTAGCCATCACTTTTAGTTTTTGAGATATAAACATTACAAACTTGAAAAACAAAAAAAATTTCGATTTTCTTGAACTTAACAAGGCGAATCCTCGAAATCTGTGCCGATTTTAATTAATCTCTCAATGATTAACTCTAAAATGTGCAGTTAAATACTGTTTGTAATTTAACTTTACTTATTAATTCTGAAATTGATATCTCTTAATACATTCATAAGTTTTTGGTCGCCGCAATACATACCTATTACCAGCATAGAGATAAATAACTATAATGGTTATAATCTTAAGGAAACCAAATTCAGAACTAAAAGTTAATAGAAAGGAACTAAATTTATTCAAATATACATAACCAGTTTGCATTATTATATTTAACAAAATTAGAGAATATTATTCTCTTACTGACACATATTAATTTATCCAGACAGAAGTAATGCCAGAATGTTATAAATTGTTTGGATCTATTGTTGGATCAATTGTTTGGATCAATTGTTTGGATTGGTGGGACGATTTAACACAATCTTTTTTTGAAATTTCGGAAAATTAATACTATTCGTCATATTGGAAAGAACAGTACAGTACCTGATGAGGTATTTCACACCTGATGAATCGCGCACATCCAGGGTCTCAACACTTAAGCCCCTTTTACACGTCAGTAATTTGGGACAACACACCGTTCGCAAAACAGCTTTGAGACGTGTCTGACGTCACTCCACGCAGCACAGAACGAAAGTGACGTCACTCCAAGCAGCAAATGGGGAAGCTTGTCCCAAATTACTGTCGTGTAATAGGGGCTTTATTCACAAATCTTTATCAGGGTTTTATTTTTGGAGTTCTTCTCCAAACTAGGAGCATTCTATAGCACTGATAAATACTCCCACTCAACAAAACAGCTCGCTCTCAAAACTCTGAACACTCGTCCCCCTACTGTGATTTATATACCGGGTGATTCAAAAGTTCGGAGCAAAAGTAAAACGCTATAAAAAAATATCTATGGGTCGGAGAGACATGCGGTTTGCAGATTAATATTCACAGTGGTGGGGGATTTTGTATGGCACGAAAAAAAAAAGTTCAAAATCTCGATACTAGGGGGAGCGCTGCTGCGAAGTAAACAATGCGAGGTAGTAATTGTGAAATGAGATATTTTATTTCAGCATGATTTACAGCTGCAAGGGCTCAATGTGTCCACCACCACATTCCAGTACTGAGTGCAGTCGCGTTATTACAGCTGATACAGCATGAAACAGCGTATTAACGGGAATGGCTGCTACCTCCTGCCGTAAAGCGCCTTTCAGTGCTGGTAAGGACTGGGGCTTTCCTCTTTAAACCCGCGATTGTAGGTATCCCCATAACGAGAGATCACAGGGTATGAGACCTGGGGATCTCGCAGGCCAATCATGTGTGCAATCACTTCCATGCATAAGTCACCTCCATGGCTTTATCTGCCGCAGCCCCCCGAGTGTCGAGAGTTTGAACTAATTTTTTTTCATGTCACACAAAATCCCCCACCAAGGTGAATATTAATCTGCAAAACGCATGTCTCTCCGTCCCGTAGATATTTTTTTATAGCGTTTTACTTTTGTTCCGAACTTTTGAAACACCCGAATATGTACATGTTTTGTTCTAGAAAATTCTAGTACATTTTTAATTCCCTCCTGGTATCTAGACTTTTCGTTGTCATTCGGATCCTCATAATCTGCTTACTTTAAATCTCTTGGGAATCCACACTTTGGCTGGCGCCTCTGTCAATTCGACTAATTTTCCGTGTTTGATTGATTAATTAATATTTTCGATTTCTGGCATTACAAAATCTATAAGAGCTTTGTAAAGACAAATTATAGATGTAAAAACTGGATTTCTTTTTGAATATTTTTGTTTCTTACTGTTTATATTTATCGTTTACAGTTTAGAAGACATTTCAAGTGAAAGTAAGCATAGTGAAGAGAAAATTCTCTCGGAAACATACTTTTTATTTACTTATTTTCATTTATTTATTTATTTTTATTTTTTGTTTTTATTTATTTTTTTATTTCTTCTTATTTACTTGTTTTTGAAATAAAAATAAAGAATGGTTCAAAATATTCAAATATTGGAATTATTTTTATATATTTATAAAATGTACCATTTTTCCGACAAAACTGGGAGCAATTTACATTCATGCATACTAGGTTCGGAGATATAAGCATCCAATGGTTTTACATATTTCGTAACTCTCAATTTCAAAAAGAGATGCCCCAAACATCGATGTTATTCACATCAAAAACCTGCATTGGTTCATGACTTTTCCAACATAATGACTTTGACGGCACAATGTTTTCAGAGTTGAATTCTGCATTAATATTGACGCTTTTCTAGGTGACGACATGTAAAACTATTTCGAAGTACCTAATTTACTTTTATTTTGAACAAATCTAACTTGACAATTAGAAATATAGCTAGTATCCGCAAAAACAATATAGTTCTTATATGAAACGATTATAATCATTTTATAAATTAATATTTCATTATAAAAAACCGATGATTTGCATTCCAATCAATAGATTCCTAAAATTCAGAATTACAATTATTATAAAGATTTTCATATATAAATATTGTATTTTTAGCTTATTGTTGAATTCGAAAATGGCAAATTACGTTACATTAGATGTTAAGCCCGTCATCGGATTAATTTTTATACGACTCCATAAAAATACTTACAACAAGGTGATTCAAAACAATGGGGCAAACTTTGATAGAACACACCTAAACAAGCACTTTTAGCCATTCAATGCATGGTCGTAACGCACGCGATTAAGCGCTAGAGGGCGCTGTCAACATATTAAGCGCCTGGTGTCGCACTCGTCGTCAGTTCTACCGTGGATTTCAGAAGATATGAATTGTTTCACGAATCAGAAAGTCGACATGCATTTCATGTACGGATCAGCTGAGGACGAGAATGCGAGGAAAGCCCACATCCTTATAGGAGTTTCAGAAGGCAATAGATGATCCTTGTGGGAGTTTTAGAAGGCAACAGATTATCCTTGCAGGAGTTTCAGAAGGCAGCAGCTTTTTCAAACAGTATTTCAACAGATTTTCAAACAGAAACGACTTGGATGTAACATTCCCAGGATGATGGATTGGTCAGGGTGGTCCCATCACTTGGCTGGCACGATCGCCCGATATCTAATACCTAGACTTTTTCTTATGGGTCCATAAGAAAAGCCTCATCTGCGATAGCTCTGTTGATTCCGATGAGGATCATGCTGCCAGGATTTCTGTTGTTGCTACCACCGTACGAGAAATGCCTGGAGTTTTCCCTAAGTAGATAAGAAAGGCCGGTTCTGCACGGAAGGAAGAGCGAAGAGCAAAATGGCCGCCATCTTGAATTCCGTAATCCTGGACGGGAGTGTAAAAGGGGGGGAATGAAAAAAGGTGGGGGTAAAAATTTTTGAGAAACTTTTTTTCGGGTGGCAACGATTTCGTAGTCTTGTACGAGGGGTTTAGGGGGAAATAAATTTTTTGGAATGAGATTTTTTCTAAGTAGGGGAGAAACTTTTTTCGGGATGGCAACACCTGCTCTTCACTCTCAATTGAAGAGCAGTGCCATAAGCGCCCCCTAGCGACAGAAAGGAGAATTAAAATTGGAACTTAGAAATATTTTGTTGTTTGGGTTGCCATAGCAACACCTGTATGGGAGAAACTATTTTCGGAACGGCAACACCTGCTCTTCACTCTCAATTGAAGAGCAGTGCCATCAGCGCCCCCTAGCGACAGAAAGGAGAATTAAAATTGGAACTTAGAAATATTTTGTTGTTTGGGTTGCCATAGCAACACCTGTATGGGAGAAACTATTTTCGGGATGGCAACACCTTCTCCTCACTCTCAATTGAAGAGCAGTACCATCAGCGCCCCCTAGCGGCAGAAAGGAGAATTAAAACTGGGGATTTTTTTTTCTTTTTTTTTAATGAATGAGGATAATTAAATAAAGTAATTAAGTATATCAAGGCCACTGTTATTACATACCAACGATATACCAAGGGTGTGCCAAGGTCATGTCAATATTCCTCCGCCTTCTAAGAAAAGAGTGCCTGTCCTATTCGTAGGTTAAGGGGTATGCCAAGAGCATGCTAAGATCCTTACAATACCCCTCCCCTATATCGCGATTAAGAAGTGAACTGTGGATACTTAACTGTGAGAATCTTGTATGATGAAGGGAAATAACATTTCGGGAAATAATATATCTGTGCTTACTTGAATTTTACACGGTTGTAATTTTGTTTAAAAATAATGTGGTAATGGCAAAAATTAACATTTTGTTAAAATGTTCCAAAAGCGTAAAAAAAGTAACAAAAAATGTGGTAATGGGTAAAATTAACATTTTGCGACTTTTTTTTGAAAATGTTAATTTCTCTATGGGAATTAACATGGGTTTTCACACTTTTGTAATTTTTTTTCAAAAAATGTGGTAATGGGAAAAATTAACATTTTGAACAAAATGTCTCAAAAACGTAAAAAAGTAACAAAAAATGTGGTAATGGGCAAAATTAACATTTTGCGATTTTTTTTCAAAATCCCAATTTCTCTATGGGAAATTACATGGGTTTTCGCACTTTTGTAATTTTTTACGAAAAAATGTGCGTTTTTACAAAAATGTTACTAAAAATGTGGTAATGGGCAAAATTAACATTTCGCACAAAATGTTGCTAAAACGTAAAAAAACAACAAAAATGTGTGCTTTTTACAAAAATGTGATAAAAAAGGTGTGTTTTTAGAGTAGCAGAATCGCGTGAATTGGGTGTATGGGAGGGGGGGTGTTTACCCAACCATTCAGGTCCTGGAGTTCAAAAATTTAAAAAAAATAAATATTTTTAAATAATCGTGAAAGTGTGCTTATGTCCAAAATACTTGTGTGTTATGAATCTCGCAAGTTAATTAAAGGATGTTAATTAAATTTAGTGATTAAGTATTGAATATCCGTATGCCAGGAGCGTGCCAAAGCTATGTTAAGGGTATACCAAGGGTATACCAAGACCATACCAAGGTCATCGTTCTTACACTATCCCTCCGCTATATCATGGTTACGAAGTGGACTGTAAGAATATCGTATGATGAAGAGAGATGCTTACCCTATTCGTATGTTAAAGACGGTTACGAATACATAACTGTAAGAATTTTGCATTTTAATAACAAAATTTTGTAAATGTAAGTTTTTTTCTTATATTTTTTCGCAAATGTAAGTTTTCTACTTTTCAAAACCACACATGCGCTGTTTTCTCTATGAAAATTAATATAGGTTTTCACACTTAAGCTTTTTTCTAACGTTTTTTCACAAAAACGCACTTTTTACGTGTAAAAAACTAACAAAAACAGGTTTTCAAAGTAGCAGAATCGCGTGAAATGATGTTTTAAAGTAGTAGAATTGCGTGAATTGATGTTTTAAAGTAGTAGAATCGCTTGATCGACTATATTCGATGAATGACTCTATTCGAGGAGGTGTATAAACCCAATGAGGGAACCCATAGACCGTTTATCAGCAATCCGCGAAACATTTAGCTTAGTAATGCTATGAATCCCACATCCATTTTAGTCTGAAAATCTAGAAAAACCCCAGAGAATATATCTATTTTAAAAATGAGTATTATAAAAAAAGGGTTAGTGCATCAGTTTATACGCATAGTGCGTGTCTTATTTCTCTAAATCCCACAATTTTTAAAAATGAAAGTACATGTCAGAACCCTCCACGCTTAAGTCTCGGTAAAAATGATTTAGCTATAAGTGCCCCCGCCCAGCCCTTTTGTGTGGATGGAGGGGAGATATTTAACACATTCTCGGCACTAGGAGAATACGTAGTGGACGTTGACACGTGTTATATTACTGAATAAGAAATTGCTTAACCCGAAATACGAGCGAGTCTGTATTCAGGAGATATATAGCCGAAAATGGTTATCTTGTGATTTTTAACGTTTGAAATAGCAACATACAGGCTAATTTCTTTACGACGAATAACATATATTTTTTTGTATGCATACCAGTTTTAAGTGAAATTTAACACATATAGCTTTCTGAGGGAGGGAGAAACGCCTAATATAATGATACATATGATACACGCGTTCAACAGAAATCAGCGGAAATAAATGGTAAGATAGTTTTTAAAGACGAGACTTTGAAATTTTTTTCGATAAATAGGGTATTTGATGTTATTTAACGTGTAAATGATCGATGCATGGTAATAAAATGAGGAACTAGGCTAAGTTTACAAGTATAGGACTTTGAATTTTTTAGATAGTTACAAAGTGTCGAACTAGACGAACATTTATTTCTACTATAGAAAATTTAAATATCCTAGCCAAATACAATGCTTTATAGCTTTTAAAGGGTTGGAAACACCTACGAAGGCAGCATGTATGATACTTATAGCCGATACATAGCCATAAAATAGGAAACTAACAAAAATTTTTTTAGGAGATAGAACTTGAATTTATAATTAAACATGATTTCTACTAACTACTGCAAAGGGAGAAATGCATAGTTAAAGGGATTATGTATATATAATGCATATAACCAACACCCACCGGTGGAATGTAGATCTAAGATAGTTTTTTTAGGAGAAGACATGAAATTTTTAAGTAAATGGAGTATTTAGAGGCGTTTAAAGAGATATAAACATATGATAAGGTAACATCCATAATACACACAACTAATATAGGACAGCGAAAGGAAAACTTTAGTATTGTTTAGAGACCAAACCTCAAATTTTTAAGTAAATGTAGGTGTCTGGAAATTTTTAATGGGCTGTGTGCGATACACATGTCCCCGATCACAGTGATGGAAAAGTGATACCGGAGCAGTTTTTAAAGATGTGACTTTAACTTTTCTAATTAAGTGGAGAATCTACTAAATCTTAGAGGGTGCTAGCGCTTACCGAGGGTTTTATGTATAATGCACATAAGCAGCATATAACATTAGGAAGGGGATATTACAAAAATTTTTAAAGATATGACTTTAGATTTTGGAACTAAATGAGATATCAAGAAACATTTAAAGAGGATAAAAACATCTAATGAGGTGGAATGGGGGTGAACTTACCCAAGACACCTAGCGCTGAAATTATTCACTAAGATAAATTTTTAAAGTAAAGACTTAAGAAGTTTCACATAAAAGGCAATTTATACTAGTTTTTTAAGAAATGAAAACGCCCAGCGAAATGACTTAGAATGAATACAACGCCGATATAAAACAGTGAAAGGAAAACTTAAATATTGTTTAAAGACTAAACTTTAAATTTCGAAGTAAATGTACATACTCAGAAACTTTTAATGGACTAGTATAATACACACATACTCGATATAACAGTTAAATGACGAACTAAGAATAATTTATAAGCATGTAACTTTGGATTCTTTAGTTAAATAGGGAATTTCTACTAATTTTTAAAGGGATATAAAGACACACTAAAGGGTATACAACAAATTTTTAGAGGAGACTTTGAGAATTTTTTAGCTAAATAGGGATTTCTACTAACTTTTAAGGAATAGACACACATACTGAAGAGTATAGAGCGTAATCATTACTAACACCTAGTGCTAAAATGAGGAATTAGCATAATATTCTAAAGATTAAACTTTAAATTTCTTGTAACTAGATACAACATATAAACGTTTAAAGCGGATGAATACGCAGATTGAGACAGCATATGCGATACACATCATCTGCATATAGTAATAAAAGTTGAACTTAACATGTTTCTAAGGAAAGAATTTCTGGTTTCTTCCCATAAATGAGGATGTTTAGAAACGTCTGAATGGTTAGAAACTGCACTTTAAGTGGGAGTAGAATAGCACCATCACCAATACCTATCGAGGGAAAATAGGAATTAGAGTAATATTTTGGGGATGGGACTTTAAATTTTTAGGTAAATGTTATGTTTAAAAACTTTTAAAGTAACGTAAATACCTACTAAGATGACATATGTGATACACATAGCCAATACATAGTTATGAAATAGGGAAAAGCTAAGATAGCTTTTTAGAATAACACCTAAAATTTTTTCTAACTAAGCGCAATATATCAACACTTAAAGCGGACGAATACGAAGATTCAGACGACATGTGTGATACGCATCGCGGACACATAATAGTTAAATGTTGATTTAAGTAAGTTTTTAAGGATAGAACTCGGAATTTTTTGGGTAAATGAGATGTTTAAGAATATTTAGAGAGTCAGAAACACCTAATAAGGTGGTATGAGATGATTTCATCATCATCAGATAACAACGAAATGGGGATACTACAAATATTTTAAAGGGGAATCCTTAAAATTTCTAAGTAAATAACCTTTAAAGGGGCGAAAATAATATGTAATTAAGTTATGTGGATAATGCATATCTCCGATATTCTAAAACAGACAAGACATGTCTATACATGATAAAAAATGTTGTACGTTAGTATAAACATACATTATTCTATGTAGCAACGTAATACATACCCCAAGATTTATATAAAGTAATCGTGAATCCATTATACTGAGCCCATCAGAAATCAGCTAAAATAATAAAATTACCAAGCTGAATAATATATCTAGATACTAAAACCCCAATAAACTACATTAAATTGATAAAAATCTTAACTAAATAAAATAATGAAGCTGTAACATACTATAAAAATACTGAGTATATGAAAAATATTTATCTTTTTTAAATTTTTGAACTTCAAGACCGGAATGGTTGGGTAAACAAACCCCCTCCCATACACCCAATTCACGCGATTCTGCTACTCTAAAAACACACCTTTTTTATCACATTTTTGTAAAAAACACGCATTTTTGTTGTTTGTTTACGTTTTTGCAACATTTTGTGCGAAATGTTAATTTTGCCCATTACCACATTTTTAGTAACATTTTTGTAAAAACGCACATTTTTTTGTAAAAAAATTACAAAAGTACGAAAATCCATGTTAATTCCCATAGAGAAATTGGAATTTTGAAAAAAAAATCGCAAAATGTTAATTTTGCCCATTACCACATTTTTTGTTACTTTTTTACGTTTTTGAGACATTTTGTTCAAAATGTTAATTTTTCCCATTACCAGATTTTTTGAAAAAAAATTACAAAAGTGTGAAAACCCATGTTAATTCCCATAGAGAAATTAACATTTTCAAAAAAAGTCGCAAAATGTTAATTTTGCCCATTACCACATTCTTTGTTACTTTTTTACGCTTTTGGAACATTTTAACAAAATGTTAATTTTTGCCATTACCACATTTTTTAAAAAAAAATTACAACCGTGTAAAATTCAAGTAAGAACAGATATATTATTTCCCGAAATATTATTTCCCTTCATCATACAAGATTCTCATAGTTAAGTATTCACAGTTCACTTCGTAATCGCGATATAGGGGAGGGGTATTGTAAGGATCTTAGCATGCTCTTGGCATACCCCTTAACCTACGAATAGGACAAGCACTCTTTTCTTAAAAGACGAAGGGATATTGTCATGACCTTGGCACACCCTTGGTATAACGTTGGTATGTAATAACAGTGGCCTTGATGTACTTAATAACCTTATTTAATTATCCTCATTCATTTAAAAAAAAAGAAAAAAAATCCTCAGTTTTAATTCTCCTTTCTGCCGCTAGGGGGCGCTGATGGTACTGCTCTTCAATTGAGAGTGAGGAGAAGGTGTTGCCATCCCGAAAATAGTTTCTCCCATACAGGTGTTGCTATGGTAACCCAAACAACAAAATATTTCTAAGTTCCAATTTTAATTCTCCTTTCTGTCGCTAGGGGGCGCTGATGGCACTGCTCTTCAATTGAGAGTGAAGAGCAGGTGTTGCCGTTCCGAAAATAGTTTCTCCCATACAGGTGTTGCTATGGCAACCCAAACAACAAAATATTTCTAAGTTCCAATTTTAATTCTCCTTTCTGTCGCTAGGGGGCGCTGATGGCACTGCTCTTCAATTGAGAGTGAAGAGCAGGTGTTGCCGTTCCGAAAATAGTTTCTCCCATACAGGTATTGCTATGGCAACCCAAACAACAAAATATTTCTAAGTTCCAATTTTAATTCTCCTTTCTGTCGCTAGGGGGCGCTGATGGCACTGCTCTTAAATTGAGAGTGAAGAGCAGGTGTTGCCATCCCGAAAAAAGTTTCTCCCCTACTTAGAAAAAATCTCATTTCAAAAAATTTATTTCCCCCTAAACCCCTCGTACAGGACTACGAAATCGTTGCCACCCGAAAAAAATTTCTCAAAAATTTTTACCCCCACCTTTTTTAATCCCCCCCCCTTGCACACCCCCGTCCAGGATTACGGAATTCAAGATGGCGGCCATTTTGCTCTTCGCTCTTCCTCCCGTGCAGAACCGGCCTTTCTTATCTACTTAGGGAAAACTCCAGGCATTTCTCGTGCGGTGGTAGCAACAACAGAAATCCTGGCAGCATGATCCTCATCGGAATCAACAGAGCTATCGCAGATGAGGCTTTTCTTATAGACCCATAAGAAAAAGTCTAGATATTAGATATCGAGCGATCGTGCCAGCCAAGTGATGGGACCACCCTGACCAATCCATCATCCTGGGAATGTTACATCCAATGTTACATTACAAAATTTTATATATAGTACATACCTTACTGGTTATTATGCATACAATATTTCACAGTGTGCCTTAAAAAGAAAACAAAAACTTACATTTACTTTCTGACGTTTTCTAGACTTTAATCAAATTACATTTGAAATACACGTGTGTTTCTTCTATTTAATGATCAAATTTATTTTCCCTACATTATTATAAACTGTATTATTTACTAGTAGTATACTTATTCTTTATATAGAGCATATAAAGAAGCTTAAAATTTACAATTATCTGCAAATTCCTATAGCATTCTATTAAAATATTTAATTTTCCTAAAAAGAAGAAAACCCGAGATCTCCCTGTAAAAAAGAAACTTTCTGCTATAAATGTGGCTGCTAGATTTCCAATTTGTATAGTATTTGTATAGTATTTGTATTTGTATATTAAATATATAGATGTATATTATTTATAGTTTATGTATTATATTAAATTGTGGTAGTTATGTGTGTTCTTAAATTATTTTTTTAATTTATTTTCCATCAGACTGTCATTATTCCGAAAATAGGAAAGTTTTACCTGAAAAGATCGCAAATTCCAGTTGCGCACAATCCTCCTCGATACTTTTGCACATGTACACCTGTTTTCGAAGTTTCGAATCGTCTAGTTTCGCATTTCAGAATGAGAGCAAGCTCCAGACATGGACATAAATGTAAGTACACATCTATATTTCACATATTTAATCTTAACATGAGTTCTTTCATGACAAATTCTTTCGTAAATGGAATGAACTAAATTCACAAGAATGGTGCCAACAAATTTATCGGAAAATATGAAATATAACATACATCACATACATGTGAACATACTTTACAATAAATAATACTTTTTAATTTTACGTTATTGTTTAATAAATTAATTTGAAAAACGGCAATCTATCAAGAACGATTTATGCTAGAGTTCCAAAGTTTCTGTCAAATTGTTTTCTTGTGATAAATTACATGACATAAGAAATTATTATTTATGTAACATTATTGATGATCCTGATCTGATTATGTTTTTTTTTTCAAAATTCCATTTAAAAATTTTGGGGGGTTCCAGAAATTTCGATTGCGTTTAAAATCAATAGGCTTCCAATATTCAATGATTGTTATTTTTGTACCAAATTTAGTTCGAAATGCCTTTATTTTCGTGAGATATATTCACTACAGTCTCTCTCTCACTCACACACACACATGCGCGTGCAAGCTCAAACTTCAAAACGTTTGATTCAATTTTTCATGGGTGCTTAAAACGTGCTCTTCCGTCGAAAACTCGAATTCGAATTTTTTTACCATATCACAATACTTTCCTTATACATTATACTATGTATATAGGGAAAGTAAAAATCGGCTATGTCTATTGCACCAGAAGTTCAGCTACCCACCGTATCGATTTCGCAACTGTCCGAAACTTCTATTTTCCGCTACAGAGGACAGATACATACAGTCACAGACAGACACATCGACATCTTCTTTTATTATGTAAGATATACATACACTTGTTACACTTAAATGTGCTGCCGGCCACACATTAAACTGCCGTTAACCTCAGGGTTGGCTGTGTGGTCTGGGCCTTCAACTTAAATGTGCTGAAAACATTAAAATATCATGTTTTCAGCACACTTAACTATTAAGTCTGTTGATATACTGACATTTTTTTCAGGCAATTACCCTCAAGTGTCCCTCAATCCATCAACTGTAGCAATCCTTTCTCATCAGAGAAGATCCGCCGCTGTTGACTGTTTTAGAGAAGTCCTGGCATACTTGCAAAGATGCTTAGCAGCGAACGTAGTTGCAAAGTTGCCTATAGAAGGAGTAGGAACATTAATGTTCAAAGATGGAGAAGCACATATGAATTTTGATTATAAATTGCTAAGGGAGGTGGAAGAAAAAGGAACTGTAAGAGAAATTTATGACAGTTGATTTATGTAAATTTATTTTGCAAGTGTTAAAAAATATGTAAGAGAAATAAAATAATGTATAATTTGAAAATGACAAATTTATTTTGTTGCAATGACTTGCAGTCTGTAATCTTGCAAGCAGAATTTTATAATAAGAAAGTGAACACACAATTGAAAAATTAAAATAATATTCTTTATAGATGTAATACTATTTTGAAGTTCGCAGCCAGAAGCGCTGCAAATATTCACAATCGGTAGTGCGTAGTCACTTTCCATATTAGTAGACATCGCTTTTGAAGTTTTAGAACAAAGCTTTAATCGAAAGTTAAAGAGATGCATATGCACCTTAAGAGGGAAATCTTAGTGTACTGCGTTCCGTTGGGAAGGTAACACGCGGAATAACTACACCCATTCATTTAAAGAATTCATACTATCAAATTCTATACAATGTAGAACACCAACTCTTGAAAGAAGGATAGCAATTTCAGACCTGCGGTGACAGATAAAGATGATATTATATTATAAAATGAAAATATAAAAAAGTGGTAGATATAATGTTGTATTAGTCTAGATTTAAATAAAAGATTGAATACGATAATATAAAGACATCCATGATTCCCTTTGTCGCCAGGAAAATTACCTGACACACCTTCTGACTGAATCAACAGATCTTTAACGTTAATCATAGACTTGTGGTTAACCCTAATCTAACAATTGACATTAAGTACCAGGTTCAGGTTTTAAAGTCAATCATATTCTGTATGAAAGGTTTGCTTTAGATTTGTTTCTGTTACTTTAGATTAACAGCTGAAACAAAATTATTGAAAACGCCATGTTTAATTAACAATGAACATTACAACCGCACATCCTGTGCATGATTCCTAAGAAAGTCCTAGATCACTCTGTAAGAAAAAAATTATAAGTGTACACATTAAATCTATTTATAGTAAAAAGACTATGCCCGATTAAATAAAAGTGATTACAACACCCCTAAAGGTAAACTTAAAGTTGGCATAAAGAACTTGGCTATAAAGCGAGATGTTCTAAAACAGTCAATTACAAAATTGTAGAACACTGTTTAATGAATCGGAATCGGATTATCATAATATTTTTAGCTCGCCACTAGGATCATTGCAATCACATTCATTCTTTCATTATTTTATGTCATTCATTATTTTATTTCATTCATTAAAAATTTATTATTTTTTTTCATTCATTAAAAATTCTTTATATTATGTCATTCATTAAAAATTCATTATTTTATTTCATTCATTAAAAATTTATTATTTTTTTCATTCAATAAAAACTATTTATTTTATGTCATTCATTAAAAATTCATTATTTTATTTCATTCATTAATTAAAATTTCAATTAATCACAATGTTGCCAAATAAGTTGTTATTAAATAAAACGGGCAATTTATTTCATTAGTTAACACTGCTGAAACGTTATTTATTTCATACTCACAATATCTACTTAAGTTTTGGAAACGCTTACTTTAGCAGGTTGTGTGAGTATGGATTTATCCGTTGCAGCCTCGTTCGACCTGAGTCAATATTTAACCCTTCCAGGGCAAATTTATTTTCCTCAAGCTACGTACACAAGTCCGATTAAATCTGAAGGGAAAACAGGTAAATACACATAGCAACAAAAATTATCATTTTTGCACGTTATAACTTATCCTTTCTTTCATTCGACCCACTCGAAGGTGTAAGGTATCTGTTTAGACGGGCGGAACAGTGCGACCCAATTTAGATCGGTGCTCTGTGGGGTACATCCACTGGGACTGTACCCTCCTTCCCCTGCCACCAACCTCGCGGAATTATTACTCACTAGATTATCACTTTACGAACCAACTAAAACATCGCTAATTTCGTTTGGTGGCAATCTTTTCCTCGTTGTAAGCGCTGTTTTGAAGGTCATAGATTAGTATAAACAATAGTCCATATAAACAATAGTCCATTTAGTCCATGCATTGCGTTTGTTATGAAATAGCGATATAATTAACATGAAAAAGTGAAGTAATTAGCGTAAAAAAGTGAGGTAATTAACGGGAAATGGCGAATTAATTAGCTTGAAAAGATGAAGTAATTAACCTGGAAGATCAAAATAGCAACAGGAGGCTAACCTGGGGTCAAAATAGCAGGAGGTGGTCAGTCAGATTGTGGATTGCACACCAATCTGACATTAGAGGGTGGAAAATGCAGAGTCCACTCGACAATAAAAGCTTGAAATTCCGCCCCAGTATCTCAACGGTAAAGTGTCAGTTGTCCAGCACGAAGATCCGCCGCGGTTCGATTCCCGGTTGGGGCAGCAAAGTTCTTTACACACGTTACGATTTTGGGTCGGAACACGAGTCGACGATTTCCTGTGCCGTATTTTTTATGGAAATGGCAATCATCATAGACGCCGACTTGATAAATTATTGGAAGTTCCGAAAATTTATAGAGGACGGTGAACGTTGAAATGAGCAAAAATCGACTAAAAAAAGTTTTTCTTTTTTTTTTTTAATATATAACATTGTTTTACACATTTAACCTTTGGCTTACGGGTGGAGCAGCGTCCATCCCAAACGAAGAACCTCCCAAAAAGACAGGTATTTGACATACCCTATCCCAAACAGTTCGATCCCCTTTTGCAGGCATTGGCGTCCATTAACGCCTTTTTGGGAGGGTTTTTTTTTTCTTTTCTTCTGGTTCTTTTTTGGAGTTCCTATTTTTAGGAGGTTCTTCATTTGGGATGGATGCTGTCCCACCCGTAAGCAGAAGGTTAATATATTGAATTATTTTGAAGAAGTGGATCTAATTTCGATATTTTAATATTCTTGATTGATTTGAAAAAGTGGCTTTTCGATATTGTAATATAATGCAATTTCGATATTGTAATTCGATAATTCGATTGTATTCCAATATTGTAATATAGTGTAAAAATATCGAAATTAGATCCACTTCTTAAATAATTCAATATATTAACCTTCTGCTTACGGGTGGGACAGCATCCATCCCAAACGAGGAACCTCCAAAAAATAGGAACTCCAAAAAAGAACCAGAAGAAAAGAAATAAAAAAGAACCTCCCAAAAAAGCGTCCATGGACGCCAATGCCAGCAAAGGGGGATCGAACTGTTTGGGATAGGGTATGTCAAATATATGTCTTTTTAAGCTGTTCTTCGTTTGGGTTGGATGCTGTCCCACCCGTAAGAAAAAGGTTAAATGCATTTTTTTCGAAACGGAATTTTCAAAGGTTTTACATTTTTAAAATGCTCCATGAGTCTTAATTTTTGTTTGCGATGCATGAAATTTGGTAAAAAGACACCTTTCATACTTTTTAATGAAACTGGGTATGCATTTTATAATTGAACCTTATTAAGGTAATTGAAAGTGAATAATAACCCAATTAAATGATGAAAATTAAGTTTTAATGCAGAAAAATATTTTTTAAAAATTACCTTTCTAAGGGATTTAAAAATGAATACCCAAATTTGTTCATAATGTGTTTTAGAGTGGTCATAATGGAAAATTAATCAAAAATGTGAACAAATGGCACGCAAGGAGCATTTTCAAATTTTCGTTAAAAAAATTAAATTAAAAAAAAATACAAAATTATAACAAAATTGAAAAACATTGAATGGTATTTTATATAGTAATGTTAAGAAGAATAGTTATACAAATTTTCTTGTTTCTAAGTCAATAAATAATTTTAAAAAATTTCAACGTCCACCGTCACCTGAAATCGATTGATCCATACATTTGGCACAATAAGATGCGTAAAATGTTAAAATTAAGCAAATTACAGTCAAGTACAAATATATATATATATATATATATTTTTTTTTTCTCTAGAATTATTTATTTTATTTATTTTGCTTTTGTAAGTACAGCATTATTATACATAATATACAGATACTGTGAATTTCCAATTCATTTATTATTTTAAAAGTAACAAAAAAAAAGTAAAATTAATATTTGGATGTTTTCACAAATGTTAACAACGTCAGAAAAAATTGTGTTTGAATAATTTCTGGGTTAAAATTTTGTATGTAGAATACAATAAACAGTCCGAGGGGTAAATTTCTATAAACACTTTATATAAAGCGGAAATGAATAATGAAAAACTTTAAGAATTGATAACAAAATTTATGTGTCTATGCTTACATTTTCCCCAACAAAATACGGACAAAACTTTTAGGGGTTCGAGGAACGGACAACAAAATTATTTGAGGTTCAAACAGTGTCACGAACACACGAATTCGGCGACGTTAGCAAGCACAAACGATTTTAATACAGCCAATGTAGAAAAGTCCCTGACAGTTTGGAATTCGAATATATTACAATCTTAAATCCTTGCGAAACCAAATCCTTGTCATATTCGAACTAAAGTGAAAAGATGACTACGAAATGAAAATATTTTATTCTAATCATGCCAATGCTTTAATGTGGCAATTCAGATTTTAAAAAGTGGGAATGCGTGATAATAAAAAAACTCAAAATGCGTGTTTCATATATAAACAAAATAAATTGCCTGACACGCCTTCTGTTTGAATCACCAAATAACTCTTATTAGAAGAACAATACAGACGTGCTTAACCTTAATCTGACCAATGACGCTAAATAGCAGGTGCACTTTTTATGATAAATAAAGCAATTACTGCATGAAATGCTGGCTTTCGAGTTGGATTTGATTGTATTTTGTCCTTGTTTTTTTTAAGATATGTGTAAAACACGCTTTTTAATTCAGATTGAAATCAATAATTAAGGAATTTTTCTATGATATATGTGTATAAAGTTAAGGTATGTATTGTTCGAGTGTTTTAGACACGTTGAAGCTTCATAAAACTATATTACGCTTTATTTGATTATTTCTTTTTCTAAAGAAATATATAGCCCAGTTTCTTCATATGCTACTCTGGCCGGTATCCTGTTTGCAGGCTGTTTATCCAGATCCCTATCCAGCTTATATTCTGCATAGCTCAAAAGCAAATACTACTGATTATAGATGCACCCCTTCTCCTCTCCACTTCCATTCAGGAAGAAAACTAAAACCAGCAAAGAAAGTAATTAAACAAATCATGTAATTCACAATCCATTGGACATCATCCTGCCAAATTTAAAGCGTTTTCTTAAATTAATAAAATAAGGTATGCATATAAAATTTTCAAAAATAGATAAGTGAAAAATTCACAAAAATATGAAAAAATAATTCCACAATGGACTATTCCCTTAGGGGTTGGAATTTCGAAGCCAAAATTTTAACCGTTTCGTAAAAGATATAAATATATGCTATACCATCATGGTTACTCGTAACGAACATATAGAAATGATTTACCAAATTATAAATTCAAATGTTGAGTAATATTATAACAGGGTAATCAGTGTTTTCACACCTAAGTCATATATAATGCCAACGGCTGTACCGTGCTGAAAACACCGGTTCTCGTTAGATCACCGAAGTCAAGCAGCATCGGGCGCGGTTAGTACTTGGTGGGTGACCACCTGGGAACACCGCGTGCTGTTGGCACACCTCGGGTGCGGTATCCCCGTGGTTTGCGCGCTAGATTTGCACGCTGCCACAACTGCCGCCGTGTTCATGCGGAGTACGATCACGTTAAACATGTGGGTCCGTAAGTCCTTCCGAGAGGTTGATGGTAGGGGAAGGAGGGTACGGTCCCTGTGGATGCCTCCCCCACTGGGTTCCGGTCTAAATTGGGTAGCACTTCCCGGCCGTCCAAACAGTTACCTTACACCTTTCTGGCAAGTCGGACGGTCTGGGTCTCAACAACAACAACCTAAGTCATATATGGCTGTAAGGTAGGTTTGAACATGCTTAATAGGACCAAATACGACTACTCCGATCCTGACCCTCGACTTTGATTTAAAAAAATTATGTTTTTGATAAGAATGTTTAAATAAAGTACTGACGTAATAGCCTGTTAATGACGTCATTTAAGCCACTAGTGATCAATTAATATGGTAATAAAATATGAAGGTACAAGATGAATGGCAGAAACCTGCAACTTTTATGTTTGAAATTGAAACATAATAAATAGATTAATCTTTGGCATGTCATGATCATTTAAATCCAGTAGAAATTATACTTTTACTTTCTATACAGTATAATGTATAGGAAAAATATTGAAAGGGTGTCGAAAAGCGAAACTCTAGTTTTCGACGGAGCTGCACGTTTCGGGAATATTACAATAGGAATTCATTATTTTTAACGTGATGCCTCTGTATGTGTGTGTGCGTGCATGCTTCTGCCTGTATTTTTCATAGTCTATTTACTATTTTCATACTTTATAACACGGGGACTTATTTGAAAATCAAATTTGCAGTCTTAATTTAATGTTCGCTTTTATTGGTCGACCTTGCGTATTTGGAAATGCTGACGTGGCAAAAATGCCCAAAACTGAAATTTCTTGGAAAAAACTCATCCTAGAGCAATGGAGTTTTCTTTTCATAGTTTTATTTAAATTATATATAAAACCAGCATTTAATCGACGCATTTAAACTTATTTGGTTTTTTTATATCAGATGTTAAACTTTTCTGTGTTTCATTTCCCACAATATGTTTGGCTCTACCTTTTAAAATCACATAAAAATCAAATAAACATCTGGGTAACCCATAAGAATCTTACATAGCAAATTTTGTAATATTTCGTCTAATAGTTTTTGATCTAAAGTGGATGCATACATGGCACAAGCCCACATACAGACGCATATCCAGACAGACAAACAGAAGCAGACACACACAGACGCCACACTTAAAATAGTGAATTCGTGGTCTAGACTTCTCGAAACGTGCAGTTCCGTAAAAAACTCGAATTCCGATGTTTATCCCAATTCCAGTATTACTATCATGTATTGTGGGGAAAATAAAAATAATAATACTAGACTGGCATATGACCTATACACGAATTAGTTTAAATCAACTGTCATGTGAATTTGCTATAAGCCCAATTTGTTTCACCAGAGACACATATTTGTTAAATAGCATCGTCACTCAAAGAAACCTCTGTTTTTTTACTGGAATTTATGATGTCAGTTGCTCATAAAAAAAATAAATGCAAACAATTCCAAGACATCCTTATCTCCATTAATGGCGCACAAAATGGCTGAATAGAGAGCTTTGAAGTGGAACATAGCCATAAAATCGATTATGTGGCTTTTTCCGAAATGGGAAAACTGACAAGAAAGAAGTTCTCTGTT
This sequence comes from Amaurobius ferox, assembly GCA_951213105.1. Taxonomy (NCBI): domain Eukaryota; kingdom Metazoa; phylum Arthropoda; class Arachnida; order Araneae; family Amaurobiidae; genus Amaurobius; species Amaurobius ferox. The sequence continues at coordinate 71,252,709 of OX578153.1, read as the reverse complement.
GTGACTTGTGTGATTTCCACACATAAAATAACTCCCAAAAGGTAGCCACGCCCACAATTTATGTCTTTGAAGCATTTTTTAGGATCTGAGTACCAGCGGGCGAACATAACCTTAATCCGAAAAAATGAGATATTAACAAAAATGCTTTAGTTGCAGGGAATAAAATGAAGTAATTATTTTTAATGTTTACTGCCATCAATCGCTTAATTAAAACCGTAACCTAAATACTTCAGAAAATGTCTGAAATTTGCTGATACACTTAAAGTGAAATCATTGATAGTTATTTTTCACCTTTTTTTATACGGAAAACATCTAGTATTTAAGACTTTCAAAGATAGAGAAACTAATACTCTTAAAAAATTAAATTGCAGTTTCTTAATTGGCTTTATTTTGTTCAATAAACGTTGCAATAAACGTTCAATAATCGTTGAAAATAGAAATATTTAATCGTTTAAAACAGTGGTATTAATTAAACGTTGGCTGCGTTATTTTCAATCTTTTTGTCGATGCTGTAAATATGCACAGATTCAGTCATATAGGTCACTGAGGAAGCTTTTTGAGGGCCTGAAAATATTTTTGTTCCCCCCTTCCTCTCGACATTCTCCGATTCAAATTTCTATCTCGACGACGATGCTTCTATTCTTCGACTCAGACCGTCCGACCTACCTGAAAGTGTAAGGTATCTGTATGGACATCCAGAAAGTGTCACCTAATTTAGACTGGAACCCAGTGGGTAAGGTATACACAGGGACCGTACCCTCCTTCCACTACCACCAACCTCTCGGAAAGGCTTGCTGGCCCACATATTTAACGTGCTCGTATTCCGCGTGAACACGGGGACGGTTTGGGAAGGCCGGGAATTGAATTGGTCGTCCGAGTGCAATCCCCTCGCACTAACTACTGAGCTGTTCCACCCCTCCAAAGACGATTCTTCTTCGACCCAGACCAACCGGCCTACCAGAAAGTGCAAGGCATTTGTTTGGACAGCAGGTAAGTACCCTCCTATTTAAATTGGAACCCAGGGGGGATGCATCCTCAAGGACCGTACCCTCCTTCCCCTACCACCAACCTTTCGGATAGACTTACGGACCCACATGTTTAACGTGATCGTACTCCGCATGCACACGGCGACAGTTTAGGCAGTGGAAGGAATCGAACTCGGGTCGTTCGAGTGCAATCCTCACTGGACTGTCGCACCGCCAAATACGATTCTGTAGGTATGCAAAGATTCAGTCTGCTAGAACATAGGAGGACTTTTGGAGGACCTAAAAAGGTTTTTCGATAAATTCATTTTTTCCTCCTCTACCCCCGAGGGGGCAATTAAAAATATCAATGAAACCTATCAAATGACATTCTATGTTTAATTATCAATGAAACCTATCAAATGACATTCTATGTTTAATTATCAATGAAACCTATCAAATGACAATCTGTGTTTAATTATCAATGAAACCTATCAAATGACAATCTGTGTTTAATTATCGATGAAACCTATCAAATGGCAATCTGTGTTTAATTATCAATGAAACCTATCAAATGACAATCTGTGTTTAATTATCAATGAAACCTATCAAATGACAATCTGTGTTTAATTATCAATGAAACCTATCAAATGACAATCTGTGTTTAATTATCAATGAAACCTATCAAATGACAATCTGTGTTTAATTATCGATGAAACCTATCAAATGACAATCTGTGTTTAATTATCAATGAAACCTATCAAATGACAATCTGTGTTTAATTATCAATGAAACCTATCAAATGACAATCTGTGTTTAATTATCAATGAAACCTATCAAATAACAATCTGTGTTTAATTATCAATGAAACCTATCAAATGACAATCTGTGTTTAATTATCGATGAAACCTATCAAATGGCAATCTGTGTTTAATTATCAACAAAACTTATAAAATGACATTCTATGTTTAATTATCAATGAAACCTATCAAATGACATTCTATGTTTAATTATCAATGAAACCTATCAAATGACATTCTATGTTTAATTATCAATGAAACTTATCAAATGACATTTTGTGTTTAATTATCAATGAAACCTGTCAAATGAAATTCTATGTTTAATTAGCAATGAAACCTATCCAATAACAATCTATGTTTAATTATCAATGAAACCTATCAAATGGCAATCTATTCTTAATTATCAATGAAAACTGTCAAATGGCAATCTATGTTTAATTATCAATGAAACCTATCAAATGGCAATCTATGTTTAATTATCAATGAAACCTATCAAATGACAATCTATGTTTAATTATCAATGAAACCTATCAAATGACAATCTGTGTTTAATTATCAATGAAACCTATCAAATGACAATCTGTGTTTAATTATCAATGAAACCTATCAAATGACAATCTGTGTTTAATTATCAATGAAACCTATCAAATGACAATCTGTGTTTAATTATCAATGAAACCTATCAAATGACAATCTGTGTTTAATTATCGATGAAACCTATCAAATGGCAATCTGTGTTTAATTATCAACAAAACTTATAAAATGACATTCTATGTTTAATTATCAATGAAACCTATCAAATGACATTCTATGTTTAATTATCAATGAAACTTATCAAATGACATTTTGTGTTTAATTATCAATGAAACCTGTCAAATGAAATTCTATGTTTAATTAGCAATGAAACCTATCCAATAACAATCAATGTTTAATTATCAATGAAACCTATCAAATGGCAATCTATTCTTAATTATCAATGAAAACTGTCAAATGGCAATCTATGTTTAATTATCAATGAAACCTATCAAATGGCAATCTATGTTTAATTATCAATGAAACCTATCAAATGGCAATCTATGTTTAATTATCAATGAAACCTATCAAATGACAATTTATGTTTAATTATCAATGAAACCTGTCAAATGACAATATATGTTTAATTATCAATGAAACCTATCAAATGACAATCTATGTTGAATTATCAATGAAACCTATCAAATGACAATTTATGTTTAATTACCAATAAAACCTATCAAATGACAATCTATGTTTAATTATCAATGAAACCTATCAAATCTATAAAATCTATATCAAATATATCATATCTGTCTAACGTATCTGTTATAGTGAATATGACATTTTACCTAATTCCAAGTAATGCACATCTATTTTAAAACCTTTTAAACTTTTTTTTATTAAATTTTAATCGTGATTAGATCTTTAACTCAAAATTTTATACATTCACATTTTTCTTTTATAAAATACATCTTAAGGCTGATGCAATCAATGGTCAACGAGTCAAATTCCAAATACCTTTCTCACGCTTTACGAACATCTACAGGATGAGATGCCCACAGCTGCAACTTCACAAGAATAGTCACTAGTAAGCATCTTAGCCCCCCCCCCACACACACACACATTAAAGAAACACGTGCAAGGATTTACATGCTTAAACCCACAACGGTCAAAATTTCTTCGTATGCAGAATTCACTTTCTCATGACATATGGTGTCACTGACTTCTTTTTCATTGAAACTGAAAATCTAGAATTCTACACCCCGTCAGGATAGCATGGGCAGTTACCTGACGAAGTCAATTATTCCTGTCAACTGGCAGAAATAACGTGCAAAAGTTACTTCCACAAAACAATGCAGCTTGAAAAGAACTCGCAAATGAGCCCAAGTTGCTAGAAAGATGGTAATCAATACTGCACCCCACTATTTTACCATGACTGAAAGCTGTAACCCATGGAGGTAAAAGTAAGGAGTTAAATCTTCATATTCAGAAAACGCCAATATAGTTTGAGACAATAATTCAGGTGGCGCTGGGATAAGATAAGTAGTCCTGTATTGTATGCATTTCTATGGCGAAAGACCTAAAATATTTATTTAAACAGTCAATTTTGTAAAAATAAATTATTAGTGCAATGAAAAGTAGAACTGAATCTCCCTACATTCTGTACTCTTTCCTACAACTATGCAAAAATACTGGTTAATTATACTCATAATAAGGCAGCCTTTGATTTAAAAATAATTAAAAATATAAATACATATACTAAATACTACGCCTTTCTATAGTGTCAACTAACAATAGCAGCTACTTTACTAACACTAGCGACACCTAGATATAATTCTCAAAGAATTATGGCATTTTCAAGCTTTTCATTCATACGAGTTGTATCTCCTCCTTTCTAAATCCATGCTATAACCACTAGCATTGACTGGAAGTCCACGATTAGCCAATGAGGTGGCCCTTTAAAACAGCCCCGCGACAAAATAGACGGCACGGCGTAGCGAGAAGTTTAGTAAAAAAAATCTATTATTCATACGAAGATGGCCGACCCTGGTGCCGGACCACTATGGTCCTGTTTTTCTTCAATAAAGATTGACAACATTTTGTCCAAACAGACATCGAAAGGATGGTTTCCCTTTTGAGCTAACTTTGATTTTTTAGAACAATGGTGTCTCCTATTCCTAACTTATTTGGAGCCGTAACTTATCGGCAAAGTCATTATGTTTTGAAATGATGCAACGAAGGTTTTGACCGAAGCCTAGTTTAGGACATGGGTCCAACCAAGCGATACGGTGATGTCAACATTTAATGATGGCTTTACCACCCTTTGGCTTTTTAATATAAATAGTCTATTCTGGATATGGGTCCTAGACTACAACACAAGGAATTCAACTTTTTAAACAAAAACTGCTCACACCGCCTATAAATAAGCTGCTATGTTGAAAACACGTGATGAGAATAAGGAAAGCTGCGCCAACATGCCACGTTTGCTTTACTTACCTAGTCAATTGATTATGCCGGGTGATCAGAATTAAAACACCCCTACTCTGAGCTCTCTATACATCGAGCTACTCAGTGTAAAGGCTCCAAAATTGTTGAACCTACTATTCAAGACATGGGGAAAGGGATTAAGTGAAAAAAAAATTAGTTCCAGAAACATCGATAGGTGGCGCTGTACAACAGAAAATATACTGAAAAGACAAAATAATCACAAAAAAACAAACACATGCGATATGGAATTTTTCCTTTTTAATTTCTTTTACTGATATGAAAAAAAAAAAAAAAGATAAAAAAGTGAAGAAACTTAAACTGTCATTTTATCTGCAATTTCGCACTGTAAGCACAAAAATTTGCATAAACCCTTGGTTTGCAGCTACTATGTTCTGGACATAAAAGGGCATAAAACTGGGAAATTTTCATTCTTATCAGCGATGGCTGTCACACTGCCAGAACGCGATTTGCTTGTGAAGCTGTTTTATGAAAACAAAGGACATACTGCAGCTGCACTTCGAGAGTTTCGTCGACTTAAGAATTTGCGCAAAGGACCATTACTTCCACAAGCTCTCATGAGAATGATCGCTCGATTCGAGAAAACTGGACATCTTGGAGTTCAGCCGGGTCGAGGACGCAAATCGACTCGTTCAGATGTCGTTGACGATGTTGCCACCTCTATTGTTGAACAACCAATGGATAACATTATACGCAGCATTCCCTGCATCGATAAGGTCCTTGTGATATGAATATTTGGTACGTTCGAATAAAATGTGTTACAAATGTGTATGTTGTGTCTTTTCAGCATATTTTCTGTTGTACAGCGCCACCTATCGGTGTTCCTGGAACTATTTTTTTTTTCGCGTAATCCCTTTCCCCATGTCTTGAATAGTAGGTTCAACAATTTTGGAGCCTTTATACTGAGTAGTTCGATGTATAGAGAGCTCAGAGTAGGGGTGTTTTAATTCTGACCACCCGGTACAAGAGGCAGAGACCGGCTACTCATCATAAACTCAAATGTAAGTCTACTACTCCATTATATTGAATTTTAACAACCCCATCTTTAAGATAGACTTTTAAATGCAGAAGCAAGAATAATAATTTTACCTATTATGAACGAAAGAAATCTTGACTAAAAACTTTGATACCATATCAATGATGAGAATATATTTATTTTAAATTATGATGTATTCAATGCTAATTGATTACAAAATCCAACCAAATTTTATTTAATTTGCATTCTCCACCGACATTGGAAGAATATAGCTTTACTGATAATTAAATCGCGTATAATATAATACCTTGAATATGAAACTGAAATGTTGACCATTGTAAAAAATTTTAATAATAGCATTATGATTATTCGAATAATATGTTGGTACATACATGTGAAGGATAATGAATTACATTTATACTTTTTTGTGCTTTATATATATATATCCACTTAATAAATAATTATTTTTTGCCATACCTACCTCTTGATTGCCTGGAACCTTTTGGAATGTTTTAATCATGATGTTTATTTACAGCTGGCGTTAAAATAGTAATTCTACAATTTGTATAAAATCTAACCACTATTCTTTTTTTTTTTAGAGTGATGGACAAGATTAATTATTCTTCGATGAAATATATATACTATATTAATTACTGATTGGTCTAGACACTTTTCTGTTTATTGTGTTAGGAGTATCAACGGCCAGTACCATCCTGATACAATCTATGTTTAATTATTAATGAAACCTATCAAATGACAATCTATGTTTAATTATCAATGAAACTCGACAAATGACAGTGATGCTATTTTACTTACAGAACCCGTCTAAGAGAGGCGTTCCCAAAACCAGATGGAACTACACTCCCTTTGCTGGGAATAGCATCTATGGAACGGTTTTGTGCCGAGTGTGTCTTCATTATGAAATGACGGATGCCTAGAGTATCTACAAGAAAACTTGTGCCAGAATTTTTATATACTGAATACATCTTAATATATGACTAATTTTAGGATATCCTAAAATTAGTCATAACATTGTCAGAATTCTCAATAAGTTTGACTTCAAAGTGATAGTCTCCCCTATCAATAAAATAAAATTTTCTCTTAAGGAACCTTTTGAAAAGTTCAATAATTGGGGTATGTATCAAATTCCTTGTACTGCACACTATCGTTTACCGATCAAACTAAACGTGCCTTAAAGTACCGACTGTAAGAACATCAAAATTATGCCAATAACCAAGAAATTAAAATATTTTCAATCGTTAATCATTGTTGGTTGAATAGTCAACGGTTTAATTTTTCTCCTACCCACAATTTTCAAAAGCATTTTTCAGTTTTCGATTTGAATTTCTTTGAAGATTTTCATATCAATAAAAATTCAAATTAAGATGGTTAATAATTTGTCAGTGACACCATATTTCTTCGAGATAGTGGCGTCGCCAAAGAAGTATTTTGGGGGATCATATCACTCTCCAGAAACCTATTAGAACCTATCGAAATTCGTAGAAATGATATCTAAAAAAATGAAAAATATGATACTTTTTACTAGCTCCCCCCCCCCCCTTCCTCCCCAGTTTTTTTCTGGAGACGCTACTGCTTCGAGGCATGGCATGGCCTTGTCTAATTTTCATTTCTCTGTTTTGAATTTTTTTTACACGTTGAGTTCATATACTCTGTGTTTTATTTCTTTTTCTTTTATTTCTTTTAATTTTTCCCTTTATTTATTTTTTTAACTTTCTCTCCACGTTGAGTTAATATACCCTGTATTTTATTTTTTCTTAATTTCTTTTATTTATTTATTTTCTTTTATTTATTTATTTATTTTTTAACTTTTTTCTCCACCTTGAGTTCATATACTCTGCATTTTATTTATTTATTATATTATTTTATTCTCAAGTTCATTTTCCCTTGATTTTGCATCTTTTCTCGCCTCACTTTCTTTTCGTCCCACAGAGAGACAGTGCAACAATATTGAGTTCTGTCGTTTAGCCATTTTCTATTTGAACAGTTTTGTCTGCACTTATTCGAGCGTTCTGAACGAAGTTTGTTGTACTGAAAAAAGAAACTTAACGATTACGTATATTGCTTTCTTAATTATAATTGCGATGTATTTTACGTTCTGATCCAGTTCATCATTGATTATTCGCAAAGTCATATTCATTACTCCAAATAGAGAAGCCTCACCTGATTTTCCTAACACTGGTTTGTTCAAAAATCCGGCCTAGTGCACAGCTATAGCTTAGTCTGAAAATGCGGTGCTCAAAAAGAGTACTTTCAAAGTATTTTCAGTATTTTCACAATAAATGTCTATTATAACGTAAGAGGCACAAATATTGCATCATATTTTAGTGCATTGCATCAGATAAAAAGCTAAGAGGTGATGCACTTTTAATCGTACCTTACGGTTACCGGGCGGTCTGTGTAGAAAATAAAAAGCAGTGCATTTATGGCGGAGTTTATTAAATTAGAAAGAAAAGTGTTGCAATTGCTTTACGTACAGAAAGCTTTTCTACCCGTAAAATTGCCAAAATAATAAAATTGAACCAGTTAAATAGAAGTCTATAATTCATATGTCTACAAGTCATTAAGTCTGTAAATCAAGCTGAACACTTTAAATATGTTACTGTCCTTTTTCTTCCTCAAAGACGTGGGTGATGTAATCTTTTTAGTACCACAGGAAAGACTATCAATGATCATACTCCTAGGAAAGACTATCAATAACCATACTCCTAGGAATGACTATCAAAAATCATACTCCTAGGAAAGACTATCGATAACCATCAATTACTTATTTTGAAGAAATATAAATCAACCAATACATCAGTTGGTGCCATCTAATAGTTTCCAATACTATGCCTCTGTAAGCTTCGCGAAGCATGGTGAATACAATAAACGTGAAATGTAATAATTGGAAGATTTAAAAGCTGTGATAGTTACAAATGGTGAAAAATACCGAGCATGTACAAAATGAAAAATACCGATGTTATCAATTCCATAGAGATGAGATGATCTTTTTCAGAAAATGCGGAAAAAAAATTACATTCACGACAGTTTTAAAATCAACATTAATCGATTTGAAACCGCTCAATTGGAACTTCCACGAAGCAAACTCTGATTCTCTGAATAAAATATTGAAATAACACTGGTGACTATAATTTTGATATCAATCCACGAGATAGAAGTTGCTATTGTTCCTTTATGGATCGTGATGTCACTGTGAATTAAATAATTTCAATTGTACTAAATAACACTTCGGCTCCAAAGCAGAATTGAAAACAACAAATTTTGCAGGTATGACAGCTTACCGTCCTCTCAATTCTACTTTTCGTTTTCATGGTGGATCATATATAACAACGCAAGTTTTATATGCAGTTTTATACACTGCTGATGGTCAGGTTCTGAAGAGAAATTTAATCTTTTTATTCAAGCAGCAACACATAACACATATAAAATTATTATCATATATCTTAGTATTTTAATTACATTCTGAAAGTTAATGCGGAAAATTATATAAAAAAATTCTATTATAATTTTCACATGTGTCTTCGCCGATCCGGTGGTCGAGGGGTCAAGGGCATGCGTTTCCGTCTGATCGCTGAATTGCCGGGTTGCGGGTTCGAATCCCGCCAGCGGGCATGGATGTCGTCATGTCGAAGCCAAGTCAGACTTCCACCCTTCGGGGGGCTTCTATAAAAGTGAAGTTACAAATATCCTCCCCTTCGCCATAGGACCCCCTGGGGGGGGGGTTGTGGACGTTGTGCGTAGGAGCCCTTTCACCACGGGCGAATTTGTACACACACACATGTGTCTTCATTTATTGCAATAATATGAAATCAAATACATGATGTTAAGGAACGTTATGGACCATGACAATTACTCAAGAATTCAGGTTATATATTTTTAAGCAGATGTATAGGAAATCCCAAAGGCGCTACATGATGAAACAACTGACTCCTTTATGAGTAGGGTACAGGGACTATTTCGTGTCCTGTTGGAGATAGGGAGAAAGTCAATAACAAAGTTGCAAAAAGTTGCAAAATTAATTCAGAGCTTTCTTTTCGACCGCAAAAAAGGATAAAAATGTTGAAAACCACTGTATATAATCTAACTCTCCCCCCCCCCCCCGCAATCAAATATTTTTAAGCAGAATAAAATTGACTTTATTGTACACAAAATATTAATTGTTCACATTCAGCTACGATACACATGCTTGCACATGTGTAATAAGATGTTTCCGCGTGTTTCACGACATCTCTATACGTTCACCTTGTTACATGCAGATTAATAAGATAATATCTTTTAAAATATTTTCTTAGAGAGTGATTTTCTATATTTTGTGGATGGGTAGGGAACATAAATGTGTATTTTTAATTTTGCAACGCTCTGCAACTTTGTAATTAACTTTTCTCTGCCATAACCACGCCTTCTAAAGTAAGGTGTTGTTGTTGAGACCCAGACCGTCCGACCTACCAGAAAGGTGTAAGGTAACCGTTTGGACGGCCGGGAAGTGCCACCCAATTTAGACCGGTACCCAGTGGGGGAGGCATCCACAGGGACCATACCCTCCTTCCCCTACCACTAACCTCTCGGAAGGACTTACGGACCCACATGTTTAACGTGATCGTACTCCGCATGAACACGGCGGTAGTTGTGGCAGCGTGCAAATCCAGCACGCAAACCACCGGGCTACCCCGCCCGCCAACAGCACGCGATGTTCCCAGGTGGTCACCCACCCAAGTACTAGCCGCGTCCGGTGCTGCTTGACTTCTGTGATCTAACGAGAACCAGTGTTTTCCGCACGGTAGGGCCGTTGGCTCACTAAAGTAAGGTGTTGCTGTTGAGACGCAGACCGTCCAACCTCCCAGAAAACTAAAGTAAGGTGTGGACAAATTCTACCGTTTGTTAAACATTGCATTTATTTATCAAACTTAACAACACCTTGAAAATAACAAATGCGGAAATAAGAGATGGTTGCCATTTGATTGAAATTTTGTCTTAGAATTCGAAAATGTGAGATAGTAATACTTGGTAATCGAAAGGCAAATATGAACAACCCAAAACCATACATCCTCATTTGTTAAGTACATTACGACATTCTAATGTAGTTAATCCTATGATATCCTTTATCCAATTCCGAAAATAAACAAGGATGCAATAAAACCTATGGTTCCCACCGTACAATCCGGAAGCGATACAAAACCTCACAACGACATAACGACCTTTAACACTGCTTTGCAACTAAAAAGGTTATTCATTTGTTTCTACGATGTTCTCAGCGGCTCTTAAATCATTGAGAAGAACTTTTGTTATTGGCTCATGAACGTAAAACTTCCGGATCAAAATGAGATAGTTTTTAAAAGACTAAACGGACGTTGCCATGTGTGCAAACTACCTAGTACCTCTGAAGTAAAGTAGTGACGGCTCTTTGGCTGAAGCGCTGCTTCACTTACAGTCATCGGTTGAATGGGTTATTATTATTATTTGGCGGATTTTCTAGACTCGTTTGGTTCTTATTAGATAATATTTGACAACACTTGTACCAGATGCACGATGTGTTTTGATGACGTTCGTTGTTGAGGAGGGGGGGGACACGCCACTGAATCTGCTTCACCCATGCCTGAAGCCACAAGTCGCCACTGAGTAGAGGCTGCATGACCTTGAGCATAGCCTTTTGGGCTTAAGGTGGTATCTAGCACCTCTCTCTTATAAAGTTTCGTACCGGTTTGGACGAAGTTTGTGTTTTGAAAAGTTATAAATGAATATTAACGCAAAATAACTTAAAACTAGCCATTTCCTTCCACACTTTGCGCTGGCAAAATAGCTATAGTGATCAATAAATATGACGCCTATACTCTTAATATAAGAGCTGACTATAAAGAAACCATTCTTAATTAATGCATAAAAATAATAGACATTTTATAGGTCTATTAACGAAAATTGCAGTATATAAAATACTATTTCGTAGTAGGCGTTTTTTCTTTGTTTTCAGATATTTTAATATAGAAATTAATCGTTGATAAAAAAAAATAATTTCAATCGTTTGGTCAGAAGAATAGCCAGCAGACGACTTCTGTATTTTAAACGTAACTCAGTTAGTATGTTTGCAAATGGAATAAAAAAACTGCATAAAATATGAATTTTTAAAGATAAAACAACTAGCTAGCTGCCATTAAATATAGCAACAAGTTTTTATAGCAATAAGCTATCTTTAGCAATAACGTGCTAAAGCAAAAAAAAAAAATAAAATAAAATAAAATAAGATTGACAGAAACAGAGAAAAACGCGTAGCGAGCACATAAATCACTAAGCAGTAAAACTGCTGGGTGTAGCCTTAAAAATCCCCCCAAAACAGAACTACCCTCCCCCCCTCGACGGAGACAATTAAAATCAAAACCCGTAACTTTAAACAATTAAGAGCGAGGTCGCATTGGAATTCATCCAAAACAGGTGAGTTAATTTTAAACAGGTGATACAAAAATATTTATATCCAGGTATCCCTGTGACATACACATATGGTGCAGAGACTATAGCCACCAGCAAAATCGAAATCTCTCAAAATATCGTCTTCTATAACTGTAAATTAAAATATCTCAATAACGAAAAGGAAAAGGAACATTAGAGCAACGTAAATAAGCACAAATAACACGATAATGCAGCATACAGCTGTTTCGAGAATACGCTGTATCCCTTTCGTCAGTGCAAGAGAACCAACAAACCCGAATGAGCGCAAGGTCTCAAGGTCTCAAGGACGGGGTATGCAGAGTGCCCAGGAGGGGAAAGGATTTCCCCCTTTAAACTCCGAGCGAAGAGAAAAAGAAGTACTAAGAAAGAGAAGCACAGGTTAAGAGAGACATCAGAGCTATGAGCGCAAAAGGAAGCGCAATGAGCGCAAAAGGAAGAAGCAGAGAAGATTATACTTGTATACCCAAGACCGGATAAAGACAGATCCAATCAGAAAGCAGCATGAAGAACAGTTCAGCCAATCCGAAACGAGAAGCAACACACACGATTGGCGTGTGAAAAAACATAATATGAATTTTTCGACAAGACAAATCAAGTCTGAACAAGAATAAATGAGACCCAACAAGACGAAAAATAGGTTTAAACGACACATAGAGCCCCAAAGGGAAAAATTTACAGGTCACTCAATAACGGTAGGTTATACACATGTAAAGTCAAGAAAATTTTAGATATTTTATTCTGGTTATGATGATATAAACCGATTTTTTTGTGTGTCAAGACGATCTCGAATTATTTGTGGAAAAATGTTCCAACGAAATGCACTCCAAGTTTTATAAACTCGCCGAACAAAATTTCTAACTCCTAAATAAGCATGTCTGCTTATTTTTGGGTAACAGTATCTACAAGGAATGCTTTCACGCTATTGATTATAAATATATTTCATTTTTCCTATCATTTTTCCCACCTTCTGTAAATGGTATACCATTCGCTTAAAAAAACGCACTACACGGGAAACTTTATTTTATCTAGTACTAGCAGCATACCCGTTCTTCGTACGGAGTATATAATATAAATAAACTTAAAATTCGCAATCATGTGCAAATTCCTATAGTATACTAAATGGCATTTTTAATCAAAATATTCTGTTAAAATATTTAACATAATGCTCCTAAAAAGAAGTTAAGGAATGGCTGTTCTCGTTATTCAAAATTATCTTCACGGGTAGATCTGAAGAATAAAATATCCTGGCCTTTTTGTAAGCAAATTTATAAAAAGTATGGAATTGAATCAATATATGCAAAATAATAGCGTATTGTATGGGGCCCGTACTACTTATATACGCGAATATTAGAAGATATAACCTGTATTAGTAGATTACATATATACATTGAAAATATCAATAAATCCGTAATCTTTAAATCAATAGGCAATAATTAATTCCAATATGTGCCCAAATGAAAGTGCTAAAATTATATGGGAAGTTAAACCCGTACTACTTATAATGTCATAGATTAGAAGACATGTCCTAGTGTTAGTAAAAGATTACCCGTATTATAATATGTAGTTTGAAAATTTTTTACCAATATATAACAGATTACTTAATAAATTAAAAATGTCAATAATCCCTGCCATCTTCATACCGGAAGGCTTGATTCCAATATATGCCAATATACATGCACTTTTTATATTCTCTTAGATTAGAAGATATACCCGTGCATTTGTAGAAGATTACTCGTACAACGTACAATATATGAGTTTCAACAATTTTTGACGCAATAAAACAATGCCATAAGAAATTGAAAATATCAATAATCTCTGAATCAATACTCCCCGAAAACATCAATAATAATAATGTTTAAACATGAAGATCGTAATTGATATTATCCAGTCAAAAATACGATGTCAATGAAATTCTTTTATATACATATCTTCATCATTAAAATCGTAGAAGATTTAATAAAAATCTTCTTCCTCATAAACACATTAAATTTAAATCCGTTGTTAAGCGACATGTTATGATTTGCTTCAAATAAATTGGTGGTCAAAATATCGTCTGAATATCTCTAATGAATGTTTGGCGACATTTTAAAAAATCGCCAAATTTATCGCCAAGTGGGACTGTAGAACTGACAGTCCCACTTAGCGATAAATTGACGAACCATCATCAAAATATTATCCCCTAAAAAAACACAATTTCGTGTATTTAGGGCAATTTATCAATTTCAAAATATGTTTATGGATTTATAAATATTTTTATCAATTCGGTGACATTTTAAAAATTCGCCAAATGTGTTACTAAGTAGAGCGATTGGACTGACAGACAAATGCTAACGAAACACCATTTCAGTACTTTCTTTTAACAAAACAAAATAAATTTCATTGATTTACGTCATTTTTATCAATTTGGGGACATTTCAATCATTTTGGTAACTTTTATGAAATTTGCCAAGTTAGCGATATCCAGCCAAATTCGTAGCTCTAAATTCGCAGATCTAAATAAAATATCGTGATCCAGTTTGTATATACTAAATGAAAACACTAAAATATTGTTAGAAGATATACCCATTCTACTCTTTTTCTGTTTAAACAATTGGATAAATGAATTTATTGGGTAAACAAAATATGAGTTTATTAGCTAAACACAATATATAAGCTTAAAACCTCTTTGCTAAAATAAATGAAAGTGGTGTATGCAGTTCGCAATTAATATACTTAAAAAAAATCAAACCGTTCATTTATAAGATATATTTTAATACCCATTTATTTAATATTCAAATCGAAAAAATAATAATAATCATTAGCAAACATATTTAATTTCATTCCTTGGCCGAGCAACACGATATAAGATAGAATCTTCCTCATAAAATGCGAAATTAAATAACCATTTTAATATCTTTATACTTCTAATCGTTAAGTAAAAGCTTGTGAAATACAAAACATGGAGGTAGATTTTCCCATTTAAATTCATGTTTCAAACAATTCATGCTTTCAGATAGTGACTATTTAATGCAAAAATCCTGCATCAAACTCAAAAATAGAGTTTTAATTCCCTTTGACGTTTTAAACAAACGATTTTTATCCTTTGCGTTTGGATAAACCACGGAGTTGGAGAGTAGAACTCCTATAAAAAAAGTTCCGTTTTTCATTAATATCTCGACAACCCCTGGCCTTAGAGACTCGAAACTTGGGCTAAATTTATGGGGGGCTATTTCAAGGCCACCCACAAAATTTCATTAAATTCGGTTCAGCCGTTCTCTCGTGATGATGAGATAAACGAAAGTTTCGTTTTTTACTAATATCTCGAGAACCACTGGTCGTAGAAATTTCAAACATAGACTAAATTTTAATTGGGGCTATTTCTAGGCTGCCCACAAAATTTCATCAAATTCGGTTCAGCCGTTCTCTCGTGATGATGGGACAAACAGACAGACAGACAGACAGACAGACAGACAGACAGATTTTCAATTTTATTTATATAGATATAAAAACTCAGGAGGAAATAAGTAAGAAAATTAATATATCACTCATCTAGCTTTATTTTTCACTTGATAAAAGTTTAATTTATGATTCACATGAACTCCTATCATTTAGCGATTCCTTGAATTAAATTTGCTATTAACTTTTAAAATGACTCTCCAGAGGTCACAGATATTAAATACTATTTTTGAGGAAACAAAATAATTCAGATAAAAAAAATGAAACCATGTAGAGGAGGGTGTAAGGGAATTTTCGCTTCGGAGAAATCCCGCAACTCAGACGCGTTTACCCGGGTTATGACAATGAAATGATAGACATTGCTCACGCATTCTCTTTTAATTCCATTTTCAATGCAATATCACGTGGCAATGTAGACATTTTGAGGGAGGTCTCTCCTGAACAATGCGCCGGCACTTGAGGGCCTGCAAAAATATCTCGACATCTCTCTCTCTGTTTATTTACACGGAAAACAATTTATATATTAATTTCGAATAATATATAATTAAAATAAAAGTTAATAGATCCATTGGATTTATCGTACTGAATTTATTGCGATTTGCAAAATATTTTTAAGAGATTGTCCACAGACATTCTTGAAAAAATGGTTGATTCACATTCAGGGATACTCAAAATGTGTAATTTCATCAAAGTGCGAGAGTAGGATTTTTCACTCCGTATAATACTTTCTCTTTACGTGTACTATGCATTGTAGAAAAGGTAAACATATTTTTTTTCTTCTTTTTTTTTTTTGTTTAAATAAAAGGGATCACAAAAATTATACCTATGAGTTTTAAAAAAAAATATTTTAATAATACTTTCCCAATTAAAAATAATAATCCAGAATTAAGAGAGCAATGTTATTAATTTGACGGGACAAGACTCACTAAAATAGTAATTAAAGTTTTAAAAATTGGCTGATATCATATAGTATACAATTCAAAATTAGACTATAAAATAATTTAAAGTTATGAATAATATTTTTCTGTCTAGTTACTTTGTTTGGTAATGACTGAATTGGATAACGAACCTATACAATAAATATATGTTTAATTCCGCATATTGGTCTATTTAATAGTGATGGTGATATTTAGAAACTGTGGAAACTGGCAAAATAACCCTGTAATATGTACTATAAAAACATTTTTTATTTAAAAAAAAGTTACTTTGTATCGTTTTCACAAACCAAAAGTAATATTTTATTTCTTTAAATATACCTTTATATTATTTATAATGAAACTCGTATTAGCGAACATGACTTTTTAAACTTATGACGATTTTATACATAAACTTTATATGCAATGATTTCAATATAAGACAGCTATATTTTCCAGTGTATACGTCAAAGTACACATGTGCGTTTATTGTAAATTTTCTAGATGTTTCAAATATTTTATTGCTTACTTTAAGGTACATTATTTTAGTCGGATCATTATTATTCGATGGTTTTATGATCATGTCCAGTATTCATCACAAACACAAAAAATTGCAAAATATATTCCTCTTTTTAAAACAACATCCATTGCATATCCAAAAATTCTTTATATCAAAAGTTTGTTACATAGAAATCTCAACGTAATACTTATTACATGTAATATTTACAGACAGATAAATCAATAAACAAGTATATAAATATGAGCTTCTTTAAAAAAAGCATTTAAAAATATCTTTAAATAAGCATTTAAAGATATCTTTAAATAAGCATTTAAAAATATCTTTAAATAAACATTTAATGAGCATTTAAAAAAATGTTATTATATCCGAAAATCATTTATATCAAGAGTTTGTTATAGAGAAATCTTAACGTAATACGTATTACATGTAATATTTACACAGATAGATAAATCAATACATAAGTGTATAATTATGAGCTTCTTTAAAAAAACATTTAAAAATATCTTTAAATAAACATTTAAAAATATCCTTAAATAACCATTTAATGAACATTAAAAAAAATGTTCATAAAATACATAAGTGTATAAATATAAGCTTCTTTAAATAAACATTTAATGAACATTTAAAAAAATGTTCATTATATCCGAAAGTTCTTTATATCAAAAGTTTGTTATAGAGAAATCTCAACGTAATACGTATTACATGTAATATTTATAGACAGATAAATCAATACATAAGTGTATAAAATGAGCCTTTTTAAATAAATAAGTATACATATATATATATAATAAAATTCCCAGTCCTACGAGATCCTGGGATTTAAATATTTTAATCTCAAAATCCGGAGATTCTACGAAATTTCCGTGATTGCAATCTTTAATCTCAATGTGTGGCCCACTTCAACCTACCATTGGCGGAAGTACTAAAATACTAAGTGCCACCCAATTTAGACCGGTACCCAGTGGGGGAGGCATCCACAGGGACCATACCCTCCTTCCCCTACCACTAACCTCTCGGAAGGACTTACGGACCCACATGTTTAACGTGATCGTACTCCGCATGAACACGGCGGTAGTTGTGGCAGCGTGCAAATCCAGCACGCAAACCACCGGGCTACCCCGCCCGCCAACAGCACGCGATGTTCCCAGGTGGTCACCCACCCAAGTACTAGCCGCGTCCGGTGCTGCTTGACTTCTGTGATCTAACGAGAACCAGTGTTTTCCGCACGGTAGGGCCGTTGGCTCACTAAAGTAAGGTGTTGCTGTTGAGACGCAGACCGTCCAACCTCCCAGAAAACTAAAGTAAGGTGTGGACAAATTCTACCGTTTGTTAAACATTGCATTTATTTATCAAACTTAACAACACCTTGAAAATAACAAATGCGGAAATAAGAGATGGTTGCCATTTGATTGAAATTTTGTCTTAGAATTCGAAAATGTGAGATAGTAATACTTGGTAATCGAAAGGCAAATATGAACAACCCAAAACCATACATCCTCATTTGTTAAGTACATTACGACATTCTAATGTAGTTAATCCTATGATATCCTTTATCCAATTCCGAAAATAAACAAGGATGCAATAAAACCTATGGTTCCCACCGTACAATCCGGAAGCGATACAAAACCTCACAACGACATAACGACCTTTAACACTGCTTTGCAACTAAAAAGGTTATTCATTTGTTTCTACGATGTTCTCAGCGGCTCTTAAATCATTGAGAAGAACTTTTGTTATTGGCTCATGAACGTAAAACTTCCGGATCAAAATGAGATAGTTTTTAAAAGACTAAACGGACGTTGCCATGTGTGCAAACTACCTAGTACCTCTGAAGTAAAGTAGTGACGGCTCTTTGGCTGAAGCGCTGCTTCACTTACAGTCATCGGTTGAATGGGTTATTATTATTATTTGGCGGATTTTCTAGACTCGTTTGGTTCTTATTAGATAATATTTGACAACACTTGTACCAGATGCACGATGTGTTTTGATGACGTTCGTTGTTGAGGAGGGGGGGGACACGCCACTGAATCTGCTTCACCCATGCCTGAAGCCACAAGTCGCCACTGAGTAGAGGCTGCATGACCTTGAGCATAGCCTTTTGGGCTTAAGGTGGTATCTAGCACCTCTCTCTTATAAAGTTTCGTACCGGTTTGGACGAAGTTTGTGTTTTGAAAAGTTATAAATGAATATTAACGCAAAATAACTTAAAACTAGCCATTTCCTTCCACACTTTGCGCTGGCAAAATAGCTATAGTGATCAATAAATATGACGCCTATACTCTTAATATAAGAGCTGACTATAAAGAAACCATTCTTAATTAATGCATAAAAATAATAGACATTTTATAGGTCTATTAACGAAAATTGCAGTATATAAAATACTATTTCGTAGTAGGCGTTTTTTCTTTGTTTTCAGATATTTTAATATAGAAATTAATCGTTGATAAAAAAAAATAATTTCAATCGTTTGGTCAGAAGAATAGCCAGCAGACGACTTCTGTATTTTAAACGTAACTCAGTTAGTATGTTTGCAAATGGAATAAAAAAACTGCATAAAATATGAATTTTTAAAGATAAAACAACTAGCTAGCTGCCATTAAATATAGCAACAAGTTTTTATAGCAATAAGCTATCTTTAGCAATAACGTGCTAAAGCAAAAAAAAAAAATAAAATAAAATAAAATAAGATTGACAGAAACAGAGAAAAACGCGTAGCGAGCACATAAATCACTAAGCAGTAAAACTGCTGGGTGTAGCCTTAAAAATCCCCCCAAAACAGAACTACCCTCCCCCCCTCGACGGAGACAATTAAAATCAAAACCCGTAACTTTAAACAATTAAGAGCGAGGTCGCATTGGAATTCATCCAAAACAGGTGAGTTAATTTTAAACAGGTGATACAAAAATATTTATATCCAGGTATCCCTGTGACATACACATATGGTGCAGAGACTATAGCCACCAGCAAAATCGAAATCTCTCAAAATATCGTCTTCTATAACTGTAAATTAAAATATCTCAATAACGAAAAGGAAAAGGAACATTAGAGCAACGTAAATAAGCACAAATAACACGATAATGCAGCATACAGCTGTTTCGAGAATACGCTGTATCCCTTTCGTCAGTGCAAGAGAACCAACAAACCCGAATGAGCGCAAGGTCTCAAGGTCTCAAGGACGGGGTATGCAGAGTGCCCAGGAGGGGAAAGGATTTCCCCCTTTAAACTCCGAGCGAAGAGAAAAAGAAGTACTAAGAAAGAGAAGCACAGGTTAAGAGAGACATCAGAGCTATGAGCGCAAAAGGAAGCGCAATGAGCGCAAAAGGAAGAAGCAGAGAAGATTATACTTGTATACCCAAGACCGGATAAAGACAGATCCAATCAGAAAGCAGCATGAAGAACAGTTCAGCCAATCCGAAACGAGAAGCAACACACACGATTGGCGTGTGAAAAAACATAATATGAATTTTTCGACAAGACAAATCAAGTCTGAACAAGAATAAATGAGACCCAACAAGACGAAAAATAGGTTTAAACGACACATAGAGCCCCAAAGGGAAAAATTTACAGGTCACTCAATAACGGTAGGTTATACACATGTAAAGTCAAGAAAATTTTAGATATTTTATTCTGGTTATGATAATATAAACCGATTTTTTTGTGTGTCAAGACGATCTCGAATTATTTGTGGAAAAATGTTCCAACGAAATGCACTCCAAGTTTTATAAACTCGCCGAACAAAATTTCTAACTCCTAAATAAGCATGTCTGCTTATTTTTGGGTAACAGTATCTACAAGGAATGCTTTCACGCTATTGATTATAAATATATTTCATTTTTCCTATCATTTTTCCCACCTTCTGTAAATGGTATACCATTCGCTTAAAAAAACGCACTACACGGGAAACTCTATTTTATCTAGTACTAGCAGCATACCCGTTCTTCGTACGGAGTATATAATATAAATAAACTTAAAATTCGCAATCATGTGCAAATTCCTATAGTATACTAAATGGCATTTTTAATCAAAATATTCTGTTAAAATATTTAACATAATGCTCCTAAAAAGAAGTTAAGGAATGGCTGTTCTCGTTATTCAAAATTATCTTCACGGGTAGATCTGAAGAATAAAATATCCTGGCCTTTTTGTAAGCAAATTTATAAAAAGTATGGAATTGAATCAATATATGCAAAATAATAGCGTATTGTATGGGGCCCGTACTACTTATATACGCGAATATTAGAAGATATAACCTGTATTAGTAGATTACATATATACATTGAAAATATCAATAAATCCGTAATCTTTAAATCAATAGGCAATAATTAATTCCAATATGTGCCCAAATGAAAGTGCTAAAATTATATGGGAAGTTAAACCCGTACTACTTATAATGTCATAGATTAGAAGACATGTCCTAGTGTTAGTAAAAGATTACCCGTATTATAATATGTAGTTTGAAAATTTTTTACCAATATATAACAGATTACTTAATAAATTAAAAATGTCAATAATCCCTGCCATCTTCATACCGGAAGGCTTGATTCCAATATATGCCAATATACATGCACTTTTTATATTCTCTTAGATTAGAAGATATACCCGTGCATTTGTAGAAGATTACTCGTACAACGTACAATATATGAGTTTCAACAATTTTTGACGCAATAAAACAATGCCATAAGAAATTGAAAATATCAATAATCTCTGAATCAATACTCCCCGAAAACATCAATAATAATAATGTTTAAACATGAAGATCGTAATTGATATTATCCAGTCAAAAATACGATGTCAATGAAATTCTTTTATATACATATCTTCATCATTAAAATCGTAGAAGATTTAATAAAAATCTTCTTCCTCATAAACACATTAAATTTAAATCCGTTGTTAAGCGACATGTTATGATTTGCTTCAAATAAATTGGTGGTCAAAATATCGTCTGAATATCTCTAATGAATGTTTGGCGACATTTTAAAAAATCGCCAAATTTATCGCCAAGTGGGACTGTAGAACTGACAGTCCCACTTAGCGATAAATTGACGAACCATCATCAAAATATTATCCCCTAAAAAAACACAATTTCGTGTATTTAGGGCAATTTATCAATTTCAAAATATGTTTATGGATTTATAAATATTTTTATCAATTCGGTGACATTTTAAAAATTCGCCAAATGTGTTACTAAGTCGAGCGATTGGACTGACAGACAAATGCTAACGAAACACCATTTCAGTACTTTCTTTTAACAAAACAAAATAAATTTCATTGATTTACGTCATTTTTATCAATTTGGGGACATTTCAATCATTTTGGTAACTTTTATGAAATTTGCCAAGTTAGCGATATCCAGCCAAATTCGTAGCTCTAAATTCGCAGATCTAAATAAAATATCGTGATCCAGTTTGTATATACTAAATGAAAACACTAAAATATTGTTAGAAGATATACCCATTCTACTCTTTTTCTGTTTAAACAATTGGATAAATGAATTTATTGGGTAAACAAAATATGAGTTTATTAGCTAAACACAATATATAAGCTTAAAACCTCTTTGCTAAAATAAATGAAAGTGGTGTATGCAGTTCGCAATTAATATACTTAAAAAAAATCAAACCGTTCATTTATAAGATATATTTTAATACCCATTTATTTAATATTCAAATCGAAAAAATAATAATAATCATTAGCAAACATATTTAATTTCATTCCTTGGCCGAGCAACACGATATAAGATAGAATCTTCCTCATAAAATGCGAAATTAAATAACCATTTTAATATCTTTATACTTCTAATCGTTAAGTAAAAGCTTGTGAAATACAAAACATGGAGGTAGATTTTCCCATTTAAATTCATGTTTCAAACAATTCATGCTTTCAGATAGTGACTATTTAATGCAAAAATCCTGCATCAAACTCAAAAATAGAGTTTTAATTCCCTTTGACGTTTTAAACAAACGATTTTTATCCTTTGCGTTTGGATAAACCACGGAGTTGGAGAGTAGAACTCCTATAAAAAAAGTTCCGTTTTTCATTAATATCTCGACAACCCCTGGCCTTAGAGACTCGAAACTTGGGCTAAATTTATGGGGGGCTATTTCAAGGCCACCCACAAAATTTCATTAAATTCGGTTCAGCCGTTCTCTCGTGATGATGAGATAAACGAAAGTTTCGTTTTTTACTAATATCTCGAGAACCACTGGTCGTAGAAATTTCAAACATAGACTAAATTTTAATTGGGGCTATTTCTAGGCTGCCCACAAAATTTCATCAAATTCGGTTCAGCCGTTCTCTCGTGATGATGGGACAAACAGACAGACAGACAGACAGACAGACAGACAGACAGATTTTCAATTTTATTTATATAGATATAAAAACTCAGGAGGAAATAAGTAAGAAAATTAATATATCACTCATCTAGCTTTATTTTTCACTTGATAAAAGTTTAATTTATGATTCACATGAACTCCTATCATTTAGCGATTCCTTGAATTAAATTTGCTATTAACTTTTAAAATGACTCTCCAGAGGTCACAGATATTAAATACTATTTTTGAGGAAACAAAATAATTCAGATAAAAAAAATGAAACCATGTAGAGGAGGGTGTAAGGGAATTTTCGCTTCGGAGAAATCCCGCAACTCAGACGCGTTTACCCGGGTTATGACAATGAAATGATAGACATTGCTCACGCATTCTCTTTTAATTCCATTTTCAATGCAATATCACGTGGCAATGTAGACATTTTGAGGGAGGTCTCTCCTGAACAATGCGCCGGCACTTGAGGGCCTGCAAAAATATCTCGACATCTCTCTCTCTGTTTATTTACACGGAAAACAATTTATATATTAATTTCGAATAATATATAATTAAAATAAAAGTTAATAGATCCATTGGATTTATCGTACTGAATTTATTGCGATTTGCAAAATATTTTTAAGAGATTGTCCACAGACATTCTTGAAAAAATGGTTGATTCACATTCAGGGATACTCAAAATGTGTAATTTCATCAAAGTGCGAGAGTAGGATTTTTCACTCCGTATAATACTTTCTCTTTACGTGTACTATGCATTGTAGAAAAGGTAAACATATTTTTTTTCTTCTTTTTTTTTTTTGTTTAAATAAAAGGGATCACAAAAATTATACCTATGAGTTTTAAAAAAAAATATTTTAATAATACTTTCCCAATTAAAAATAATAATCCAGAATTAAGAGAGCAATGTTATTAATTTGACGGGACAAGACTCACTAAAATAGTAATTAAAGTTTTAAAAATTGGCTGATATCATATAGTATACAATTCAAAATTAGACTATAAAATAATTTAAAGTTATGAATAATATTTTTCTGTCTAGTTACTTTGTTTGGTAATGACTGAATTGGATAACGAACCTATACAATAAATATATGTTTAATTCCGCATATTGGTCTATTTAATAGTGATGGTGATATTTAGAAACTGTGGAAACTGGCAAAATAACCCTGTAATATGTACTATAAAAACATTTTTTATTTAAAAAAAAGTTACTTTGTATCGTTTTCACAAACCAAAAGTAATATTTTATTTCTTTAAATATACCTTTATATTATTTATAATGAAACTCGTATTAGCGAACATGACTTTTTAAACTTATGACGATTTTATACATAAACTTTATATGCAATGATTTCAATATAAGACAGCTATATTTTCCAGTGTATACGTCAAAGTACACATGTGCGTTTATTGTAAATTTTCTAGATGTTTCAAATATTTTATTGCTTACTTTAAGGTACATTATTTTAGTCGGATCATTATTATTCGATGGTTTTATGATCATGTCCAGTATTCATCACAAACACAAAAAATTGCAAAATATATTCCTCTTTTTAAAACAACATCCATTGCATATCCAAAAATTCTTTATATCAAAAGTTTGTTACATAGAAATCTCAACGTAATACTTATTACATGTAATATTTACAGACAGATAAATCAATAAACAAGTATATAAATATGAGCTTCTTTAAAAAAAGCATTTAAAAATATCTTTAAATAAGCATTTAAAGATATCTTTAAATAAGCATTTAAAAATATCTTTAAATAAACATTTAATGAGCATTTAAAAAAATGTTATTATATCCGAAAATCATTTATATCAAGAGTTTGTTATAGAGAAATCTTAACGTAATACGTATTACATGTAATATTTACACAGATAGATAAATCAATACATAAGTGTATAATTATGAGCTTCTTTAAAAAAACATTTAAAAATATCTTTAAATAAACATTTAAAAATATCCTTAAATAACCATTTAATGAACATTAAAAAAAATGTTCATAAAATACATAAGTGTATAAATATAAGCTTCTTTAAATAAACATTTAATGAACATTTAAAAAAATGTTCATTATATCCGAAAGTTCTTTATATCAAAAGTTTGTTATAGAGAAATCTCAACGTAATACGTATTACATGTAATATTTATAGACAGATAAATCAATACATAAGTGTATAAAATGAGCCTTTTTAAATAAATAAGTATACATATATATATATAATAAAATTCCCAGTCCTACGAGATCCTGGGATTTAAATATTTTAATCTCAAAATCCGGAGATTCTACGAAATTTCCGTGATTGCAATCTTTAATCTCAATGTGTGGCCCACTTCAACCTACCATTGGCGGAAGTACTAAAATACTAATTCCCATTATCACACGAAAGCGAACCAACCTTGGAAAAATGGCGTAGCGCAGTTCTCAATTAGCATTCACAACATTTCTTGTATACTCATTGTGTCACTCCAACCTGCTTTTAGCCATTGTGTCTGCAGAACTATTATGAGGCCACAATTGAAGCAACCTGATGATATATGTAATCGGACTGCCTATTTAGGTATGTGACAGTGGAATTTCATTGAGAAGGCTTTGATTAAAAGGTTTGGCCAGGATTAAAGGAATAAAATTAATAACTTAACTGTTATCAAGAAAACAGTATTGTTGTACGAGTTTGTTCATTAACCTTCTTGAGAAGCGTGGTTGATGATTATGGGCAAACGTCAACGTTAATAGTTTGATTGATAGGCGATGATATCGGCGTCGGGATAGAAATGATTAGAGGGAAGTGAATACATCTTTTAAAACATATTTAAAATAGAACTTACTAGTATATTGTTTAGTATAGTGTTGGCCGTGCATTGTTCATTAATTATTTGTCTTTACTCAGAATTTGTTTCAGATGAATTAAATTCTGATAATGATATAGATCTATGGTTAATTGTGTACCAACGGGAGCAATCCTTTACACGCCAAGTTTTAATTATGCGGGCTTGCTATCTACGCATATAAAAATAGCAAATTATCAGAAAAATAATCTGATGTGCTCAGCACATGACTTTCCTTACATAATGCAATGGATTTACTACTTTTACAGTAAGAAAAATGGTTATTCTTATAGTGGATACTTATATTCTTTCCGAGATATTGAATTGCCGTCATTTTCATTGATTTAGAGTCATTTTTATCCATTTGGTTAGATTTTCGTCAATTTGGAAACATCTAAAATAAGTCGCCAAGTTGGCGACATTCCTCCCAATTCGTCACCAAAAATCTCGCCAAGCGTTATGGACGGAGAAATAAGCTATTCTTATAGCAGATAAATGACTATGGGCGTTTATATACAAAAGTATTACTCAAAGTATCTTTTCTCAGGAATGGAACGAACTAGATCCACGAGAATGATGTCACCAAATTTATTGCATGATAGTACATATGAAAAGTGAACATGCTTTTCAACAATTAATATACATTTTTTTTAATTTATGGGATTTTTTTGATAAATTTATTTGAAAGAAGTACAATATCTCAAAAACGGTTCATGCTAGAGTTCTAAAGTTTATGTCAATCGTTTTCTAACGAAACATTACATAAGAAATGTCTATTTGCGTAACTTTGTTAAAGGTTTTGAATTTTTGATGATTTTTTCAAAATTTCACTCAAAAATTTAGGAGGTTCCGGACATTCGATTGTGTTTTAAAACAATAAGCTTCCAGTATTCGCGAATTGTAATTCTTGTACCAAATTTCATTCGAATCGCTCGATTCGTTCGTGAGATATCGTCTCCACAGACTCACTGACACACGCAGACACACACACGCGCGCACTCAGACATCAACTCAAAAATGTTCGATTCGTAATCAGGAATGCTTGAAACATGCTCTCCCGTCGAAAACTTGAATTCGAATTTTCGACCCCCTCACCATACTTTCCTTATACATTATACTATGTATATAAGGAAAGTAATAATAATAGGAAAAGTAAAATGAAATAAAATATCTGGATTATGAATTTTCAGTCTAATCTTTGCGAGTTTTCAGTCAATAATCTTTGTGAGTTTTCAGTTTATTCAGTTAAGATTTCTGTACAATGATATCCAAGTTTGGATCACACATTGCGGATTCCGATCTAGTTTCAGATTGACAATTTTCTCTGTCGCTACTACGGATCGGGTTGCTGATTGACAATTTTTTTTGTTGCAGAGGGTTCTAGTCCACGGGTAGTGAGGGATAATCAGTCGAGCACTTTCTTGCTATGTTCCGTGGTCCATAGTTCTACTTGAATCACAACCTAAATAAAAATGAAATTAAATTGCATCTTTTTTAAGATTTCGTACTCAGATAAAAATATTTCGTAAAAAATCGAATAATTTTTATTTGGAAACAGCTTTTTTTCTTCCTACCTAAACCCCTCCGACATAATGAAAGATGTAAGGTAACTAACTATTTGGACAGTGTTGCCGATGAATTGGATGCAGATAACCGCATCAATAGGCCGGTTTCGAATTTTTTATGCGCTCTTTAGAAAGGAATAAGTAGCCGATATCGGTAATAGCAGCAAGAAAACTTATTACGTACTACAAATTTATGCACTCCATTATATACACCTCATCATGTATTATGTAAGCTTGTGTAATAATAAAAAATATTCTTATACAATGAACGATTTTTTATACAATACGATTTTTTAAGACAAAACGTGTATTTGGGTGCTACTTTTTAGTGGCTACTTTTTGGGAGCTACTTTTGGGTGCAACATGACAGATGACAAAACAACTTAGTACTATCCCATTTTATTCACCGCATAATACTATCAAATATTTCAAATTCCATGTTAGTATCACAAAAAGAAAAATTAGCATAAATACTCACTATACCATTACGCACAAAATTTTTATTTTATGCCAGGTATCTCTTTCACTAATCAGCAAAAAATATATTGAACCGGCATAAACAAATTATTTACTTTTGAAAAATATGTATGCAGTAAATTCTTAAATATCAGAAATATTATTCAATTTAAAATATATATATATATATATATATATATATATATATATATATATATATATATATATATATATATATATATATATATATATATATATATATATAGTTTTATTCAGATTAATTTGAAATAAAAACACCTATTTAATATTTCAATATTTTCTTGACAATGAATTTTGAAAAAAAATTCTAATGTTAATTTTGGTTTAATTTTTTCATTTGCGAATTTAGTACCGGATTTCATTTTTATAAATATTTTCTGAAGCACATTACAATTTTAAAATTTTATATTTGATATAAAATATTTGACTTTAATAATATAATACTTGTAATAATAATAGCTGTAAATATTTGATAATATTTCAGTTTCAAAATATTCACATTATAGAAGTCAGAATTTAAATAAATATTTCACAGTTTTAATGTTTAACTATTTTCAAATATTTACATATTTTTAAAAGTTACAACGGATTTCTAAATTTTCCTAAACTATTTTTAAACATTTAAATAACTTGAATATTCCAATTCATGTTTTGTTTTTAAAATACGTGTTTCTAGTTAACGGTATTTAAATGTTTTTAAGCACTAAATCCCATTTTCCAATACACCATTAAAATTTTAAACATATAAATAATAATATATAGCATTATTATGTATATTTTGAATGGTTTAGGTAATAATAAATAAAATATTATTATTTATATGTTTTGGTTTTTAAAATATTATTATTTATATATGTAGAAGAAACTTAGGGACTTTTTACATGGTACCTGTAATACAACCTGTTGTAGTGTTCTTTTTAGGCATACCTCCGGGGAAGCTCCTACAATTTCATTCGACACCCCCACCTCCCGGCCAAAAAGTTCTGAAAGAAAGACTGACCTGTAGTACAACCTGTTGTACCTGTACAATCAGGGGTTGGTAGTACAGCAAGCAATCAACCCAGGATTGTAGCAAAATACGAAATTGAAGAAGGGCTGGGGTGAAATTCAAGTGGGTCTCAACAGTCTTGAAGTAAGGGCTCACCAGAAACACAATTATTCATTAACATTTATTAACCCTAATAGTTACTATTATATGTTTCAATCCATATAAATTATTAAAGAATAATTGCATATTTATTTGTATTTGTAAGCTAAGAGTTGATTATTGATATCCATATAGCTATTATACACCAATATTAATAATAATTACAATTGATTTTAATATAATCAATAACTATAGTAGTAAAGTTGTTAAATACTTGATGAAGATTTCTGAAAGTTAATACAAGTTAGTGCTTAGTATTAACTCTTAACTACTTGAGTTAAGAGTTAATATTAAGTTGATTTTCACTCTATAATGTATAACAATGAACCCCGTAATAATACAAAAGTATCTTGAATACTATTGTCATATTTTTTTATATTTTTAAATATTTTTTAATTAAATATGTAAATAAATTGATCATCAGTATAACCACAAATTCAGCTAAAATTAAAAAATCTTTAAAACCATTTAACATTAATGAACCATCCTGATAATAGCACAGGAAGCAAACCTCTCAGACAGAACAGTTGAAAATTATCTTGTCGTGCATCAAAATAAGTATAACAGCTGCTACAGCACTGAGTTGTGAGTGATGTTAATAAAATAAACACAGAAGGCTATAAACTTGATTCCAGTGGAGTTTTAGAAGCTGAGGTGAGCAAGTAGTCGTGGCCGAGTGGTTAAGGCGATGGACTAGAAATCCATTGGGATTTTCCCGCGCAGGTTCGAATCCTGCCGACTACGTTAAGTTCTTCATTTTTGTGAGTGTGTGGATTCTGTTAATGTTCTTAAGGAAAACGTAATATCTCTCTTTTGCTTTACCTTGCGATTAACGGGGGTAAACCATCAAATCGCCCCACCAGTGGAAATGAACCTGACTTCTGCAGATTTTTTTGATTTACAGAGAGAATACTGTTTTATTGAAGTGGAAAGAGATGACCGATAAACGTGTACTACGCACTCCTGAGCCCATTTCCCATGCTTTTAGAAATATGTCCGTTTGTGTGCATGTGTCTATATATGAAATAATAGAGATAAATTGTAACATCTAGTTAAAGCCAAAAATAATCATTTAAGAAGGTAGCAAAAAATGTAATATTGATATACTTACTAATTAATAGGCAATAACTACAGAAAAATGCGGATATATATATATATAAGAATATTATATGAAATTCCAAGGATAGATTTGAGATAAGGTGTAACTCATATAACCATAACTTAAAACATAAGATAGCATACGTATAAAAATTGATTGTTGAACTGTATTTTTATATACCGGGTGGTCAGAATTAAAACACCCCTACTCTGCGAAAAAAAAATTAGTTCCCGAAACACCGATAGGTGGCGCTGTACAACAGAAAATATGCTGAAAAGACACAAAATACACATTTGTAACACATTTTATTTGAACGTACTAAACATTCATATCACAAGGACCTTATCGATGCAGGGAATGCTGCTCAATATGGTTCCCTTCTTCAAGATGTAAAATCTGCAGTCTGTGGACAGCTTGTTCAACTGCGGATCGTAATTGGTCGATTGAGATGCTTCTCACATGCAGAGTGATACTGTCTTTCAAATCTGCCAAAGTTACCAGACGTCCTCGATAAATATGACTTTTTAAGTATCTATGACTTTTTAAGTAATGTTTCTCAGTACGTTCCGCACTGTGCTGTAGGGAACACCCAAGTGTCGTGACACTCCACGTGCACTACTACAGCCTATAACGTTATCCATTAATTGTTCAACAATAGCGGTGGCAACATCGTCAACGACATCTGAACGAGTCGATTTGCATCCTCGATCCGGCTGAACTCCAAGATGTCCAGTTTTCTCGAATCGAGCAATCATTCTCCTGAGAGCTTGTGGAAGTAATGGTCCTTTGCGCAAACTCTTAAGTCGACGAAACTCATGAAGTGCAGCTGCAGCATGTCCTTTGTTTTCATAAAACAGCTTCACAAGCAAAGCGCGTTCTGGCAGTGTGACAGCCATCGCTGATAAGAATGAAAATTTCCCAGTTTTATCCCCTTTTATACCCAGAACATAGTAGCTGCA
Organism: Amaurobius ferox; assembly: GCA_951213105.1. Taxonomy (NCBI): domain Eukaryota; kingdom Metazoa; phylum Arthropoda; class Arachnida; order Araneae; family Amaurobiidae; genus Amaurobius; species Amaurobius ferox. The sequence goes on along the minus strand of OX578153.1, from coordinate 71,221,206 downwards.
AACCAAGGGTTTATGCAAATTTTTTGTGCTTACAGTGCGAAATTGCAGTTACAATGACAGTTTAAGTTTCTTCACTTTTTTATCTTCTTTTTTTTTTCATATCAGCAAAAGAAATTAAAAAGGAAAAATCCCATATCGCATGTGTTTGTTTTTTTTGTGATTATTTTGTGTCTTTCAGCATATTTTCTGTTGTACAGCGCCTATCGGCACCTATCGGTGTTTCTGGAACTAATTGTTTTTTCGCGTAATCCCTTTCCCCATGTCTTGAATAGTAGGTTCAATAATTTTGGAGCCTTTACACTGAGTAGTTCGATGTATAGAGAGCTCAGAGTAGGGGTGTTTTAATTCTGAGCACCCAGTATAAAATAATAGAGATAAATTGTAACATCTAATTAAAGCAAAAAATAATCATTTAAAAAAGTAGCAATAAATGTAATATTGATATACTTATTAATTAATAGGCAATAACTACAGAAAAACGCGGATATATATATATAAAAGACTATTATATGAAATTCCAAGGATAGATTTGCAATAAGGTGTAACTCATATAACCATAACTTAAAACATAAGATAGCATACATATAAAAATTGATTGTTGAACTGTATTTTTTACTTCTATATACGTAGCTATCTTATATTTTAAGTTATGGTTATATGAGTTACAACTTTAATTCGAATTATGCTATAGATATTACCGGCAGCAATTGGATTTTTCCAACAAATCATAAATGCATCCAATGTTTCTTTCATGTATGCATCCAGTGTGTGTGGGGGGGGGGGGAACGAAGCTCCCCGGAGATATTTTATATTAACTTCCATTTATGTGTCCATTTATGTGACAGCATTTACATATATTCATATAGGGCAAATAGAAAACTTGCACCCTACCTTAAAGTTCCATTCGTCCACTCGGCCAAAAAGTCCTGAAAGACTACCTGAATGCATCCATCGGCGTCACTAAGCTGTTGCCAACTTAAAAATGGAAACTTTTAAAGAATTTGGACGAAATATTTTAAAATAATAACTTGGAGAATAAATCCTGCAAAGTTACATTGTTTGTTTATTTATTTTTTTTCACTTTCATAGTGATTGTGATATAACACTATGAATATATAATATAGTGGGGACTAGCACTTCAAATATTTAACAGTATATCAGGAAATGAAATGCATAAATGTTAATATACATTCACATTTCGCAACTAAACATTAAAAAAATATGATGTCGCCAGTACTTATATACTGCAAAGACGTTTTCTTTTTTTATGTTTTTTTTTTCCCGAAGAGATATAAACATGCAAAAACCGTACCGTAATGTTTCTTTGGCATTGAACTGTACCTTAAATTTAGCACTTTTCTTGATGACAACATGTAAAACTATTTCAAAGTATGAAATAAATTTACATTTCGATTGATAACTAACACTTACAAGTAACTTGAAAACTGACACTTATAAGAAATTTGATAAATAACACTTATAAGAAACTTGATAAATAACATTTAAAGAAAATTTGCTATCGTCTGATAAGCAACAATGTTTATTTTTAATAATAAGAATTAATATTTATTTATCAATGGTTTCTGTTCCAATGAATAGATGAATTTTTTTCATTTGTTTTTATTGTTAAAAAAGCTCAAGAGAATAAAATAATTACATAATAAAGTTATATTTATTAAAAAAATATTATATATATTTTGGTGACAAAAATAGAAAAAGTCATATTTACAAAACATTTAATCCAATTAAAATTCAAACTGGAACCATAAAATATTTAGAAACAGGGTAGTGAAATAATCTTTTGCTAGGCATGGTGCTTTTTAATTTGATTTATGAATAATACCAATTGGATAACTCCTGTATTTCAATATAATAAGTTTTTAGATTTGAAATTTTCATATATATGTTACGGTAAAAGTGATTAATCAAGATTATGCATAATAGCCGGCTATTATACATAATCACCAATCATCATCTTGGTAAGTTTGATAAATTTTCACTAAATTTCTCAGTTTTACCTGTGATTTTGCATAATTCCCAAACGAATTTGGTAAATTTGATAAATACGACATAATTTCTGCCTTTTATGTCTGATTATGTGTAATTACCAAAGGAATTTGGTAGGTTTGTTAAATAGCGTTGAATATATTACTTTTAAAGCGTTTTTTTGCATAATTTCCAAAATTTAGTTCAAATATCAGGAAATTTTCCACCTTTTGTTTAATAAAGTAACTAATGGATTTAAACAAATGTTAAAGAAATGAATCAAAAATTGATAGAGGTACTTTTCCTTTAGATAAATCGTCAAATATAGTTATTTATGATTATTTATCATCACGTATGTTATTTATCAGAACAACATACGCTTTGTAAAAACATTCTGTTTCTATATTGTTAGCAAATAAATGAAACTTCCATCTAATTTTGTAAATTTTTCTTTCATCGAAGAAATTTTGCGATTTGACATTCCAGTTTGTAAAATTTTCTTTTTGAGCCCTGTGAAAAATGTCTTCGTGAACGTAAGCCTGCGTTCTACGTGCAATGAAATAAATTTAAAAATTAAAATTAAACTGACATCCGTTTAGCGGACGTAAGCCTGTGCTCTATATGTCTCTGCACACCTGTTGCACAATCAGCTGTTGCTATGTGCGACCTCCGACAGCAAGCCGAACCGGATTATATGATGTTTTTGGAAGGCAAGCGCCAGTGAGGTAAGCCCGTGTAACAGGCGTAGGTCCATATTCGAATTGCCACGGATTAACAGTTGCACGATTAAACCATATTTGGCGATTTATTACTTGCGCCATGCTAAAGGAAAAGTAGTTAGAGAGATAATTATATTTAACAAAATATAATCATAAAGAAATAATTTTTACCTTTACACATTCGCTGGTAAGAAGGAAAACAGAAAACAAAACAATCCCAAAATGGGAACCATGAAGCTGGAAGGACTTCCAGCTTAATGATGGGAACTTTGCTTACAAAGTAATAGTGGTACAGCCATCTGCCGGAGAGAAAATTAAATAAATTACGTTAAAATAAATGTTACTCGACCAGAGTGCATTATTTATCAAATTCACCATCTTAGACTGACGATTATGCATAACGTCCAGTAAATTTGATTAAGTACTATCATCATATTTACCACTACGAACTGGCGATTATGCATAATTACCGGTGAATTTGATTAATTTGTAATCAAGGTGATTGGTGATTATGCATAATAACCGGATTTATCGCTTTTGCCGTAATATATACAAATAAAAAGCAGGGAGAGAAGGGCGGTTTGTTGAATGTAAATATAAAAGAGATTATTAATATAAAAGAGATATTCTCAAATGAGTAAAAGAAAAAATCTCTAATAAATAAATATAGAATTCATTTCTAAAATATTGTGAAAACAAAAAATCAAAGTAAGATTCGAAACTAGTAATGTATCGCCATATTGTGTAGTGAACTAGAATTCTATTGTTATTTTATCAAATCTGCCATCACTTCTATTCTATGCAAATACGGAAGTAAGTTTCCGGTATGTAAGAAACATATATCGTCGAATATGTTAACATTAGCTCATTAAATAATAGTCTAAGTATCATGATTTAGCCGATCTCTATTCTAAATCGTGACTTTACGTAGAATAAAATAAGATCATTTGAAGAGTGCAATTTAGCAGAGCTATACTGGCAACGGAAACGCTTATAAAAGGAAATACCGCTCTAAGCTGTGTGGAATAGAACTGCGCATTGTCTCCCTGTTGCGCAATTCTTTAACACTTCTCAAAGCGGAAAAAGAACAAAATGGCGAAATAAATTGCTAAAGAATAACCAACAGAATAGGAGGTTTTCTCTGATACATCTAATCTCAGCAATCTCACCAAAACCTATTTTTCGAGTGGAAATAGACATCGTGCTAGCTCTCACTTTTCGCCATTAGTGGCGTGGGATTGTTCTCCACCTTTACCTTTTTTCTTTTTTCATTTTTATTCCATGTTCGCCATTTTGTTCCGCTCTTGCGCGTGTTGCCAGCCAGTGAAACGAAATTCGCTTTCATTGTTCTCTCGTCTTGTTTCTTATGGGGGCATTCATTGAAAAAGGGGTGATATCAAGAAAAATTTAGTCTCATAAGCAATGAATGGTAGAACCTAATTACATGCCATGATGCAGGCGTAGTGAAACGCTTGTACTACGTAATCTAATTAATTGCATTCTAATTTCTTTATGATTCGTTGATATATAGATCGCATTTAAACGTGTGCCATTTTCTTTGATATTGTGTTCAGTGATGTTTGTATTCAGTGCAAAAAGTTTAAATGCAGTGCAGAGATATAGTGACAACTTATTCTAACTAATCTTGAGAACATATAGTGAAAATATTTAGACACATTACTGAGAATATTGTAAAATCCTGTGGGAAAATGTAATGAGAACAAACATATCAATAAATAACTGACATTTTATATTGTAACAATAGATAAATGATAAAGAAAATGTCATGAAAATATATCTTAAAAACATTACGAATATTCTACAGTATGAAGTAAAAGTACGAACAGAAAGAACGTCTAATTTTGCCACGCTGTCTAATTTTACAGCTTCTGATGCAATTAAATATTTGAAAAAATTTGTTTCGTCCGTAACACCTGTTTGGTCTCTTAGTATCTACAGTGAACTTAAAGACACCTATCTTAAAAAATTTCCCCCACGTCTTGGTATTACAAAAAAATGTGCATTTGCACATTGCTTTCATAACATAACTAGCACAAAATATCATCCTAAGACATTGATAAATGCTATAATGACGATTACTTTTTATTGCATCATCTTTTCAATAGTACGGTTATTTTGTTTAGCACAACATAGAGCGATTATTTTGGTAATGTAAAATATTTGTCATAATCAGGAGCGAATTATCCTTTCGACCAGTGTTCCTTTGGACCGTGTGGATTACGGCGGCATTAATTCTGCTGTTTTTTATATAATCAAAGTACTTTTCCTAACCTAATATGTAAATTGGTTTTTATACTTACCTTATATTGTCAAAAGACGTGCCCATTGCAGGTACCATCATCGATGGACCAGTTTCGCGCTTATTATGCACTTATCAGCATGAAATAGCTAATATTTGCAATGTGAACAAAAAACTTGCAATACGCTACAATTTTTGCGAACTTTTATGGGAATTGAGAATTTTAGTTCTTCCACATTGAAATTCGTATACAATTTAGTTCAGGCCTCACGAAGAATGCCGAACTTTTATAAACTTTCATTACTATAGAGTTGCTAACAGCTTTCTCATCCACTTCGTTTGTCAGATATGACGTAGGGACAGCCATATGTTGACCAATTACAGATCTAGAATCGGAGAGATACTGTTAGACAGTTATACATAAGCGCTTTTATTTGTGTGCTTCAGTAAGATAATTCTTTTATCATTGTAATATATTTCACGAAAATACTACCATCTTTATTTTATTTTAAAGCTTTATCTCTTCTCAATTAAAACTGCAATTTATTCCGATTCATAATTTTAAAACAGAGAAATATAGAAAAGTTACCATCCTTCAAAATTTGCCATTCTGGGTACAGGCCTAGTATACATATCACAGAGTTCATCCCAGAGTATAGATCTTAGGAAATAAAAGATATATTCCACACGGTTAAAGTTTTAAGAACCTAATCTCAAATTCACAAAAATTTTATCTTTCACATGATGTTGTAACATAAAATTTTATACCAGAGATACATAGAAACACTTGCCGCCCTTCGTGTTCAAGCGGAGTACTATCACGTTAAACATGTGGGTCCGTAAGTCCTTCCGAGAGGTTGGTGGTAGGGGAAGGAGGGTACGGTCCCTTTGGATGCCTCCTCCACTGGGTTCCGATCTAAATTGGGTGGCTCTTCCCGGCTGTCCATACAGTTACCTTGCACCTTTATGGTAGGTCGGACGGTCTGGATCTCAAAAACAACAACCCCTTTTATTATATCATGTTAATCCATGTATTTTAACAGTTCTTATAATCTAAACCTTCTAACGCAGACATTGTAGTGTAGCATGGACCATTTCACCTAAGGTTACTTATATGCATCTAGCGTATTGAATGGAAACAGTAATGCTGCTGCAAGATTATCGGTACAATCTTACAGCCCAGCTCTTTCGTATTTTTTTATTTTTTTTTATTTTTTTTTTTGCAGCCCTATATGCTTGATGCATGCCAGCCGTACTACCTTGACCGTAAGATGCCGTTTTGGGTAGCAGGAAGAGTCACTCGATTTATATGCTGAACCCAATGGGGTGGAAACCACACGAATAGTATCAACAATCTTCGAAAACTCACCACATCTCGGATGGACTTTAAAACCTAGAGATTTAACGTGCTCATACTCCGCGTAGACATGGAAATAGTTTTTGGTAGTGACTGAGATTGAGCCCATGTGTGATTCCAACGGCTTAACCTCTTGATTATATCAGTCCCAATTATACTATTTTTCTTTCTTTCGACCTAGACCGTCCAACCTATCCGAAGGATTAAGGTTTCTGTTTGGACAGTCAAGACAGTGCCACCCAATTTAGACCGAAACCCAATAGGGGCGATATCCACAGGGTCCGTATCCTCCTTCTCCTACCACCAGCCTTGCGGAAGGACTTTCAGACACATATGTTTAACGTGCTCGTAATCTGCGTAAACAAGGGACAGTTTATTCAGAGCCGGGAATTGAACTCGGGTCTTCCAAGTGCAATCCCCTAACCACTGGACCTGATTTTACTCTTATATACTCCACACTTATAAACTCTTCAAGTATACTTCAATGAACTGTGCCTCTCCCCAAATTATACATTCTTCTACTGGTACTACCAGAAGAGCATAAACGATATTTTACTGTACTACAGTCGCGAGAGAAAGCATCACATCAGTTCGTCTATAGTAAAATCGCTAAAATAGCAATAACTATTAAGCTAAACCTATAGCACATTTGTTCCGAATTTCGTGGCTGTACGCCGTTTGTATTTTCCGTTAAGGTGTGCACAGACACCTATACATCATCATTTATTATTATAAATGATTAAATTGCTACTCTTTGATTTCGTAAATGTGTATTCAAAACGCAGAGTGAAAGATGTCGTGCTCATGCATATACACATTTTTGCAAATCAAATAGAAGAGAAGTAAAATTGAATTTCTTTAACTTACGGATTTTTTTTTTACTTTTACAGATGATCTCAATAAGATTTCTCATCAAAATCAAATCGAAAATTGAATTTCTTTAACTTACGGAGTATTTGCTTTTGCAGATCTCAATAAGGTTTATCTTCAAAATAAAATCGAAAATTGCATTTCTCTAACTTAAGAATATTTACTCTTGCAGATCTCAATAAGATTTCCCATCAAAATAAAATAAAGAGTTGACTTTCTTTAACTTACGGAGTATTTACTGTAGCAGATCTTAATACGGTTTATCAGCAAAATAAAATCGAAAATTGTTCTTTAACTTATGAAGTATTTACTTTTGCAGATCTTTAATAAGGTTTATCATAAAAATAAATCGAAAGTTGAATTTCTTTTTCTCACAGAATATTTACTTTAGCAGATCTTAATACGGTTTATCAGCAAAATAAAATCGAAAATGGTTCTTTAACTTACGAAGTATTTACTTTTGCAGATCTTTAATAAGGTTTATCATCAAAATAAATCGAAAATTGAATTTCTTTTTCTCACAGAATATTTACTTTTGCAGATCTTTATAAGGTTTATTATCAAAATAAAATAAATAGTTGAATTTCTTTTACTTACGGAGTATTTACTTTTGCAGATCTTTAATAAGGTTTGTCATAAAAAAAAATCGAAAATTGAATTTCTTTTTCTCACAGAATATTTACTTTTGCAGATCTTTATAAGGTTTATCATCAAAATAAAATAAATAGTTGAATTTCTTTTACTTACGGAGTATTTGCTTTTGCAAATCTCAATACGGTTTATCATCAAAATAAAATCCAAACGTTCAGCTCTTTTTACTTTCCTTATATACATAATGTATAAGGAAAGTATTGTGACGGGGTCGAAAATTCGAATTCGAGTTTTCGACGGGAGAGCACGTTTCAAGCATCCCTGATCACGAATCAATCATTTTTGAAGTGATGTCTGTGTGGGTGTATGTGTGTGTGTGTGTGTGTGTGTGTGTGTGTGTGTGTGTGTGTGTGTGAAAGTATGTGTGTGTGTGTGTGTGTGTCAGTGAGTCTGTGGAGACGATAACTGACGAACGAATGGACCGATTCGAACCAAATTTGGTACAAAAATCACAATCCGTAAACACTGGAAGCCTATTGTTTTTATACGTAATCGAATGTTCAGAACCCCCCTAAATTTTCGAATGAAATTTTGAAAAAATCGTCAAAAAATCAAAACCGCTAATAAAGTTACGCAAATAGACATTTCTTATGTAATTTTTCATTAGAAAACGATTGGCATAAATTTTAGAACGCTAATATGAACTGTTCTCGAGATATTGTGCATTTTTCAAAAAAATTATGAAAAAGTCACATAAAAAAAAAAATCCTATTGAGAAACATGTTCACTTTTCATATGTTATACCATGCGATAAATTGAGTGACATCATTCTCGTGGATCTAGCTCGTTCCATTCATGAAAAAATATACTTTGAATAATAGTTTTGTATTTGAACGCCAATAGTCATTTATCTGCTGTAAGAATAACTTTTTTCTTAGTGCATAACGCTTGGCGAGATTTTGGCGACGAATTTGGCGGAATGTCGCCAACTTGGCGACTTTTTGAAATGCTGCCAAATTAATGAAAATCTCGCCAAATGGATAAAAATGATGCTAAATCAATGAAAATGACGACTAATTGTCGAAAATTCAATATCTTGGAAAGAATATTAGTATCTACTATAAGAAAAACCTATTTTTTTACTGTAAAAGTAGTAAATTCATTACATTATATAAGGAAAGTCATGTGTTGCCCACATCAGATTTTTTTTATTGAGTTTATCCTTCAAAATGATATACATCCTTCAGTGTCCGTAGATACCAATTTTGCTGTTGGCATTACCGTATAATTATTTTCCCATTTGCATGGGAGAGGCCTATTTCTTCCATTTCGTATAAGATGCCTTAGAAAACGTGCATTATCTTATTCGAAGCCACGTACATATTTCACTTTCTATTTTTCTAATGGCGTGTGGATTTTGAAACATTGCTTAATGGATTTTTTACGTCAAACGGTGGTTGCAGTTAGCTTGATAAGATCGACGTTTGTTTATTGAAAAAGAAGTGGTTTCCACATGACGCTAAAGGCAGTATTTCTATAATTGTTAAATACAATATGAACTAATAGACCCATTGCCATTAAGGGCTTACCTAGCTCCTTTTCCTCTCCACCTTCTTTTTGGAAAAAAAAATTAAAGACAAATTAATAAAAAAGGCAACGATTAATTAAATATATATTATACTTAATCACGTCATTTTTTAGAATTTTCTAGTGGTAATGAAAAAAGTTGCGTGTAGAATTAAAAAAATATATCCGATAAACTCGTAAAAATGGAAAATTAATTACGTTCTGAATTTTACCCTAGGAACGAGGAATCCAAAAGCAGTCTGCATCAGAGGTCAGTCACTAATCAAATTTCTGGTTCAGCGATCCCTGGTTCATCCAAGTATCTCATTGAATAGAGCATCGACTGGACATTGGAGAATATCTGTTTCAATCCCAATTAAGATATAAATTCTTTAAAATAACACCTGAACAACTTAACACTGTTGCTTTGATGGTATGTATCAGGTCTCAGAATGACAGCGTTTTGATATTTTCACCGATTTACGACAGTGACTTTTAGAGCCAACGACCGTACCCTGCTGAAAACACCGGTTCTCGTTAGATCACCGAAGTCAAACAGCATCGGGCGCGGTTAGTACTTGGATGGGTGACCACCTGTGAACACCGCGTGCTGTTGGCACCTTTCGGGCGCGGTAGCCCGGTGGTTTGCGGGCTGGATTTGCACACTGCCTCAACTCCCGCCGTGTTCAGGCGGAGTACGATCACGTTAAACATGTGGGTCCGTAAGTCCTTCCGAGAGGTTGGTGGTAGGGGAAGGAGGGTACGGTCCCTGTGCATGCCTCCCCCACTGGGTCCCGGTCCAAATTGTGTGGCACTTCCCGGCCGTCCAAACAGTTGCCTTACACCTTTCTGGTAGGTCGGACGGTCTGGGTCTCAACAACAACCACCTTGTCCTAAGCTCTGCTCGTTCAGGATGAGTAATAATTGGATAATTAAGAAACCGAATACAATGCCGGTGTTCTCTAATTGTTAAAATGCTCACAATCTTGCAACATTTATTTTGGGCCCAAATTGCTCTATTTCAATCTTTATTACTTGGAATTTTGTATTTTGGCAGCGAAATAATCAGTTACATGTCACGCCGAATTTTCCATACTGAACATTTTTCCAGAATTCCAGGATATGCATAATTGTCGCATCTTATATATTTCATCTACTTCTCCTAGTATAAAACCAAAAGGAATGTATGTGATGATTTAGGAATATTTGTAAAATAATGTGTTATCTCGCAAACTAATTGGTGACTTTTTCATATATTGTTCACATAATTATTTCGAAAACACTATATCAGTAATTGTATTTGAAAAGCTATGAAAATAATTATAGTAACATGTAAAATGATAAGCCATTACTTGTTTTCAGGGAGATTGTCCACGTTTTTCTTGGGATGAAAATATCGAATTAAACACATTGCACAAATAATGAAAATACTGAATCTCTTCAAGGATTTGTTCTAGAAGGAATTTCCAGATGCCAGAATATTCCAAAATTGAGATTCCTTTGAATCAAATAAAGTTATGGTTTCAGTATATTAGCCACGCCCACCAAATTTTAGTACGATTTGCATTTTCAGAAAAAATAAATCAAAATATTGATTTCTTAAACTCTTGTCAGGAAAATGAAAAGCGAACATCAGTAGGAATTTTGGTGTATATTCATTTTAAGGAAATAATGTGTGGTTTGGAATTATTAACCACGCCTACTAAATATCAGTATCTACCCTTTATAGATTTGGATCAAAGAGCATCGATTTTCATCTCTATTCTCACCCCCGAAAATGTATATATAGTAATTGCCAAGTGACCGTCTGTCTGTCTGTCACGCTTTTTTCAGGCACTTCCCGAATAGATAGAGACTTGCAATCTGGTTCTTCACACCAAAACGTTCGAAAAGTGAAATGGTACAAAAACATGCTTTGCGATGAGATAGAAACTTAAAAATTGGTGTATGGGTATATTGTTTGAAAAGGAAAAAGTGTACAATTTTAGATTTCCAATATTTGTAACTTAAGGGGGTGTCCCACACCAAAATGTCCGATTTGCCTAATAAATGAGAAACCCCCCAAAATTTGATAGAGTATTGTAATTTGGTATATGGGCTAATCATTTGATAAAAAAACCCAAGACGAATAGAGTTTTTAAAAAATGTTCAATTAAGGGGGGGGGGGTCCACAGAGAAACGCTCAAAAAATAAAATGATAAAAAGGCTTATTTCGAGTTGAGATAGAGAATCTAATTTGGTGTATAGATAAATCGTTTGAAAGGAAAAAAGTGTGCAATTTTAGTTTCCCAATATTTGCTACTTTAGGGGATGCTGCCCACCAAATTGTTCGATTTTCCGAATAAATGAGAAACGCATCCTTTAAAATGTGATATCGTCTTGATATTTCGTACATTGGTAATTCATCTGATAAAAACCCTTCGAAGAATAGAGTTTTTCAAAAGAGTTCATTTAAGAGGGTGGGTATTCCACACGAAAACGTTTGAAAGGTGAAATGATGCAAAAAGCATGTTTCGCGATTGGATAGAAACTTCAAATTAGGAATATGGATAAATAGTTCAAAGAAAGGAAATGTGCAATTAAGAGCTTTCCGATATTTACAGCTTTAGGTGGGGAGAGGAGGGGGGGGGGATCCGCACACCAAAATGTTCGATTTGTCGAATAAATGAGAAATTCCTAGTCTTAAGTGAGACAGATATTTTAAATATTGTACATGAGAAAACAGTTTGAAAATGAATAACTGGAAAACATTAATTATTCAAACATGCACGTTATTCGGGGGCTGCTTATAGTGAGACCGTTGATTTTTGACGGGTATTCGGTTAGTAATCATTTTAATTTCTCGTAAGCTCTCATTGCGAATAGCTTACTAGCTTGAAGAAATGTATTAAGTTTCTGTCGCTGATTAAACGAAATGTTATATTTTATAATATATTATAAAAGTATATATGTGGTAAATAAATATGTCATCTTAAAAGTTCCTATGAAAATTGAATTTTAGATGCCAACCTATTTTGTTAAATATCTGTATATGTATATAGACAGGCAACACGCACCTTCGAAAACATTAGCTAGATGGCAGATGTAATAAGACGATTTAGTTTCCTTCCCACTGCATTAAATGTTAATAGTGTTTGTTGTTTGTTGTCACCTTTCGTATTCTAAACTTGTTATTTTGTATTATTTAAAGAAATTCATAAAATCGGCTTGTTAATTGCATAAGGAAAGCGTACGGGAGATCACTGCCAGATTCATTTTATTTCGTTCAAGTTTGATTACAGTGATTCTACTTGCATACATGCATGCGTATGAGTGCATGGGCTTGCGTACATTTGTGCGTATGTGTTTGCATATGTGTGTGAGGTCTGTGGGCCTCTAACTGACTCAGATGCAGTCCTAGGTTCAATGGAGGCTGAAAACCACTGCCATAGAGGTTCACATAGGTGCGGCACATAGCAAAAGTTTTCTTGCTACCATTGCACGTATTGGCCATTCCAAGCACAAAATGGATGTGGACGCAGTTATGTGTAATAGAAGTGCATTCCTAACTTTGTCAGTATATTAAAAATAAAACTAACTAAAATAATCTTAAATGCAACTTAACTCGTTTACAAATTAAGAAGATAACACTTTTAAATAATTTTCAAAATAAATAAACACATTTTGTGGTTGCATTATGTTCGACGATAGCTCAATAATGGACTGTATGCATTAACTTTTTTAATGTGATTTATTAGAGTATATACAGACTATATACACTATTTACAACTTATTTACAATTGATGCAAATAATTGAAGATATCTGAGGTCCCATCATATTATCCAGGCTTCAGTGCTGGATGGTATGAACTCTCTTATCAATATCAAAATTATAACTGATTAATTCTTGGCGCGGTAGGCGCAAAACAAATCCGCCAAGAGAGAGATCGACGTCAAGGCCGATTTGCGCGCGGACACATTACTTTCAGTATCCTCTGTAGATGGTTTGACGATGTACTCGATGACAGTATAAGCAATTGAGCAACTTTTACTTACGGATGGGACAGCGTCCATCCCAAACGAAGAACCTCTCAAAAAGACAGGTATCTCACATACCCTATCCCTAGGGGCGCGGTAGCCGATTGGTTAGCGCGCTGGAGTTGCACTCGGTAGGCCCGGGTTCGATTCCAGCCACTGCCAAAAACTGCCGCCGTGTTCATGCGGAGTACGATCACGTTAAACATGTGGATCCGAAAGTCCTTCCGAGAGGTTGGTGGTAGGGGAAGGAGGGTACGGTCCCTGTGGATGCCACCCCCACTGGGTTCCGGTCTAAATTGGGTGGCACTTCCCGACCGTCCAAACAGTTACCTTACACCTTTCTGGTAGGTCGGACGGTCTGGGTCTCAACAACAACACCTTTCTGGTAGGTCGGACGGTCTGGGTTTCAACAACAACATACCCTATCCCAAACAGTTCGATCCCCCGTTGCAGACATTGGCGTCCATGGACGTCAATGCTTGCATGGATGACAATATTTGCAAAGGGGGATCGAACTGTTAGGATATTTGTTAGGATACTTTTAGGATCGATAGGGTATATCAAATACCTGTCTTTTTGAGAGGTTCTTCGTTTGAGATTGACGCTGTCGCACCCGTAAGCAAAAGGTTAAGAAAGGAATTATCGTAAGTGTAACAGAAGGCAAATGGCCACACATATGTGTTATCTTACATAAAAGAAACTAGCTGTGTGTGTGTAGTCTCTAACGGGAAATCTAAGCGTCGTGCGGCCATGAAATTTGGTGCATAAGAATTTAAGGACTCGAGTAGGTGCACCTCGGCATTACGGTGATACGGTAATAATTTACAATAATTGGAGTTTATAGTAACAAAAGCTGATACAGTTACCCGTAGAATCAAATGTCTTCCCTTTTGTTTTTTTTATAATAATTGAAATATGTTTCTTTAGTTTCTCGTACAAAATGATATGTAAAATGAATACTAATTTGGTAACTTGGCAATTTTGTATAAATGCCGAGCCGGAAAATATGTAAAGAGATGGTGACATCTTGAGACCGATTATACCACCTAACTAGATATGGTACAATCACTACGGTTACATTTGTTTTTTTATGTGAAATAGTCTTTGAAAACTAAACATTTAGTATAGTTAATTATACTAATTATTTTAGCGAAATTGCTAATTGACGTTTACTCTATATAGCGATATTTCGAAATGATGAATTTATTAAAACATATATTTTGAGTTAATTGGTACATATCTGGAATAAAAGACTACACTCGACTTTCCAAAATATTTATAATCCAGATCTATTTAAGTCGCAGTGACTAAAATAGCATAATACAGCACATTTCTAGTCTCTACAATGTCAAAATGTTCACTTGTATGATTATGTTACTTGTTCATTATCTCACTTGTATGATTAATTTTCTAATTTCATTTACTGAGCAGTAACCATCTTTGGTGGCCAGCACTGTCGCTTTTTTGTTTAAAATCTCTTAACTTGCAACAACATTCTTTCAGTAGTTGCCGACCGCTTAACATTCGCTTATATTCAGTGATGGTGGCGACTGCCTTCTCAGCATATCCCAGAAGAGCTCGATTGGCAGGACGTATGTGTACCTGTCTGGTCATGGGACGGTTTTAATCCTTCAGAAGTGTTGTTGAAGGAGGCTGGACGTGCGAGGTCTGCGGTCTTATTATGCTGGCATATAGTATCTAGAACGCAAGAGAGCATAGGCAATTGCAATTACTGCAAAATGCAACCTTCAACGTACCGGCGTGCTATCAAAGTACCACGTAATAGTAGTAAAGGAGACTAGCTCTCATAGAAGATAGCTTCCTAGTCGGTCAGACCAGTAGTCTTGTGCTGCTTGACAAACCAGACCTCCACAATATACACATACGGTTGTCATCAGTTGCCAGACAAAATTGATATTCATTACTAAATACGACGTCATTTGGGGTGCTTCCAGGATATCTGGACTCGAACCACAGCAAACGGTGCTGCTTAAGCTATCAGCCTACACGTCGTTATCAGCCATTCGACGACATTTACCATCCTTCCTATATCCTGTATCAAGACATACTATACGTAGACGGCTGGCAGAAGGTGGTATTAGGAGTCGACGTCCAGTAGGACACCTACCACTGACCACTCAACATAGGCGGAGCCGTCAAGATTGGTGCCGAGTTCGGTAGTGTCCGATTAAAGTGGATAGTGTCCGATTGAAGACATGTCCTTAGCGACGAATCCAGCTTCTCTCTCAGTTGTGACGACCACCGCCTAAATGTATAATGGACGACTGGCCATCGTTCCGATCCTGGAATTGTTGTCGAACAGCACACAGTCTGTGAAGCCATCTTGTGGGACATCTGATCTCTTCTAGTTGTGCAGCAAGCCAATCTGAAGCTTGTAAGTCGACTATATTCTGCAGCCGATTGTTCTGCCTATGCTATCAAACTGCCTAGATTCCATTTACCAAACAAGACAACGCTATACCACATACTGCATGACTTTCTCAACAATGTTTTCGAATATTTAATATGCTGCCATGGCCATACAGCTCCTCAGACCTATCACCAATAGAACACGTCTGGGACATGCTGGGATAGCAATTGTAGTCTTCTCAGAATACCACTATTAGCTAACCAGTTGCAATATTTGTGGCAGAATCTTCCACAGATTGACATAAGCAACTTAATTGGCTCTACGTCGCACAGAATATCGGCTTGTATAGCTGCCGCGGAATAATTTACCACTTACTAAGATGCCATCTTCTTGTTGCAACCATTTCTTAGTAAAACGTGTTTTTGGTCCCAAATTCTGATCATTTGCATAACTAATTAAACGATATATACGTGCCGAGTTTCGCGGCTATAGATCAATTTCTTATGGATGCGCATATTATTTTGCAACAGAGTGTATTTAGAAATCAAAAATAGCTTTTAATACTTGTTTTCTAATTCACAATTATATACCAGAATAAAATATATATAAATAAGTGTATAAATTTATCAATATGCTCAGCCTTCCTTGCTTTTGAGAACCTTTGCTGTTTAAAATATGTATAACCAGGGTATGACTAGTTGTATGGATGTAAACAATTACATAAAGTTTATGCAGAGTTTATGCTTTACCAATACAAAAATTGTAATCGCATTGCAAATGCGAAACAGTTTCGACCTCTTCGACACCAAATAATTAATATTTCCAATCGTTGCAAGTATATGTAAGAACTCTACAAATTTCGGTGATTCCGTGCTTAATAACACAAAATTAAACTACGGATGCTGGTATCTGCAATAGGAGCTCACTTCCTCACTTTTTGGAAACGGTCTTTGACTGTGACTTTAGTCATTTATAAGAGATACATCTTTTTGAAGTTTGAAACTAGTTGCTTAGGGGGGGGGGGGGGGGGTCGCACAATTTGTGCAATACTAAATGAATTAATGAAATTCAAAACTGGAATTTGTACTGTGGAAAAACAACTTTGTATTAAAAATTCTCGCATCCTACTATGTATTGGAATTTAGCAGATATATTTTTTTCATGACGATTAAATTTGTTAATTTTAATGTTTAAATGTTTATATTAAAATTGAAGCATTTGAGTCGAAAGACTTTTTCTGTAAGTTGAGCCCTTTTGTTTACTAAGAAGGACACTATACGTTTCGTGCGTATGAATTAATTATTAATCTCCAAAAACAAAAAAAATCTGACGTGGGCAGTACATAACTTTCACTGCAGACTGAAATTTATTTTCCCTTTATTTCATTAATAATTCATTAAATTGAGTTTAATTGCATAAAATAACACCGAGTTTGCACTTTTAATTCAATTTTTGTTTTTGTTTGCTAACTGGATATTTTCTCAAGGCTGTGTAACAAAAATGCGAAGCGAGAAAACTTTAATATCTCGAGAACGGTTAATCCTAGAGTAATGGGGTTGATCTTATTCCTTTCCTCATCGAAAATTACGTTTAAAACTAGCATTTAATTGATACATTTGAGCATATATAGTTGCTTATTTTAGATTTTAGCGATTTTTACCAACCATTTCGTAAAAAAGGCAGGTTCTTATTTTCCGAATCGTACCAAAATCTAATCAACACTCGGATATCCCTTATAGTTGTTGTTGTTGAGACCCAGACCGTCCGACCTACCAGAAAGGTGTAAGGTAACTGTTTGGACTGCCGGGAAGTGCCACCCAATTTAGACCGGAACCCAGTGGGGGAGGCATCCACAGGGACCGTACCCTCCTTCCCCTACCACCAACCTCTCGGATATCCCTTATAGTGACTTATCTACCAAGTTTTGTAAAATTTTATCATTTAGCTTTGTAGCTGGGGGGGATACATGAGATTTATGCGAGTTATTCGAAAGAAGTTATTCGAAAGATTTATGCGAAAAATATGTCAGGTTCATTTATCCCAAATAGTACCAAAATCTAATCATGCACTAGGGTCACACACACGGGACTTACCTATAAAATTTTATGAAATTTGGTCAATTAGTTTTTGAGTTAGAGTGGTTACCTTCATTGGACAAACAGACACACCAAACACACCAGACACACAAGACACACACACAGACGTTACCCTAAAAATAGTGTTTTCGTGTTCTAGAGGTCCCAAAACGTATAGATCCGTCGAAAACTCGAGTTGCAAATTTCGGCATGATTCCAATACTTTCCCCATGCATTCACATGTGTTGCAAGGAAAGTAAAAATCTACATAGGGCAGCATATGGCTTTCGCTGCAGACTCATATTCACTTTATCTTTGTTTCTTCAATAATTCATTAAATTGAGTTTAATTGCACAAAATAACAGCGATAATTATTTTAAATTACACTGAATTTGCACTTTTAATTCAATTTTCGTTTTCACTTGATAACTGGACTTATTTTCAAAGGTGGCAATATTTTCAAAGGTACCGCATTTTAGAGCTACGATGCATTCAGCAGATTGCATTTCAGTTGGAAAGTGTTTCATAATCAATGCTTTATGCGTGATTGATCTTTCTTGTTGTTATTACCGCTGGATGACCTACCCCATCTTATGATAAAGCAAGGAATTCCGATAACGACCTCTAATCTCTCAAAAATTTGTTGAAGAATTTTGCAGATGAGTGCAATGAAACATTTTCAAATTTTGTCTTCTCAGGGAATTTTATATTCTCAGGAATATGTTGGCTTCTCTATTCGCCGATATCGATGTCGATTTCACAACGAGTGGGGCACTTCTAAATAGTGAGATAGTAGAAAATATCAAATCACTATTGGATACCGCTGCTGGCGCGGAAAAAGATGCTGATGACGAAAATGACGCTGAAGAAGATGAAGGTGAAGGAATGACGCCAAAGAATGTGATGACAAAAAAAATGACGCCGAAGAAGATAATGACGAAGAAGATGATGAAGAATATGATGACGAAAGGGGGCAAATAGAATCAATATCAAGCACAAAAGGTGCCTAGGAAGTCATTCGTACAATAGAAAAATTTTATGAGCCAAAGAATCTGGTAATCACTTTTGGAGATCCAAAAGTGCTTACTTGTGTTGGGACAGTAGAGTTCGACATTAACAAGCTTTACATAAACTCAAAAGAAGTAATTTGTTTGTAAAATTGCTTTTGTTATAAACTTTCATTACTATAGTCGAAAATTAAAATTCTTCTTGAGTAACAGCATAAACAGTTAAATCACAGTATCAACCTGCTTCAGAGACAAAAAGTTTGTTTAATCTGCTACTAAAGAAATGTTTTAACTTCAATTAATCTTAGAAAGCAATTTAGACGAATGTTTATCACTCTTTTGCGAAAAAAACGAAGCACACGTAAAAAATAATCAGATCATCTCGAAATTTCGCATACAAATTCCTTTAAACCAAGTATATAAATGATTAAATTTACAAGGCCAATGAGTGTTAACTTCGATCATAACACGCGTCTCTACTGCGCAACTAGCATCCTATAAAACAGATTTAAAATGAGGATGGTTTATCTTTGGTCGTTATTGGCGTTGCAGTTCTGTGGAGACACAACCAATAATGCCTATACGACGTTGTCGAAGGCCTTATAAACATTCATTTTTCGAAATTACTTGAAATCTTCTTATAATTAATAGGATGAAAAAATATTACTTTTATATTGTGGTCCCACCGCCACCCGGTATAAAACACCGCCGCAATTTCTTGAAGTCAATCTTCCTATATCTTGAAGTGCCCCAAAACTAAACTCCTTATACCATTTTCCAGTATTAAGCGTTTATCATCGAAGAGTGACACGGCAACTTTACTCACTTTTATTATACGGATTTTATAATCTTCATGATTAATTTGAACTTCGTCTTGCATTTAGATTGAAGAAACATTCTTCATAATGTTCGTGCTTAATTTTTAATTGTACGAAATGTCTGGTAACACTCTTAGCCGTTATTTTCTCTCCCTGTTCTAAGAGAAGAGAATACATCTTGGGTCTGAATCCCACAAATTCCAGGAAAATTGTCCCATTCAATTCATCTTTCATTTTACTGATCACTTTTTTATTATCTGTAGAATAAAGAGGGTATGTCAGAGGAGTATCAGAAGTATCTGTAGTTGTAGATGTTTCCTCATAGCCTAATAGATATCATCTGTCTGAATATCATACATTAAGGAATCAGTGTCTGTGAAAAGCAAGCCTGTGTTTTCTCCATATTGATTCTTCATATGATTGTAATGAAAGTCATACAGCAACAGTTTTAACAATTCAAGAACAACAAATCCTAAATAGATCGGGCGGTTAAGGAGGATGTTACTTTTCACTCTCTCAACAACAACTAGATCTTCATTAAAAATTTTCAAGTCCTTGAAAGTAGGCAATGCCACTAATTTCTTAGCTCTTTTTTTCAAGGGGCTACTATAGTTGTAGATCAATTATATTACCTAAGTTCTCCATAGTTTTTCTGAACATGGCATTATTAAGCAATTTGAAAAAGTACTTTTCGAAAGGTGATTTTGCATTCTTTCTCTGTTCTGTATTAAACTCAATATATTTCTTCAACTCTCTTTACATTTTAACACTTTATATATTTTATACAATTTAAGCCCTAATACAAGATACTACTTCAAATTCCGGTAATAAATATGTAATACAACTTTTCTTATCATTCAAATTGAGAACAAGTTTTGCAGAAGATATAAAATTTGATTTTGTCGTGTCATTTATCATCTCCTGTATAACTCTTTAGGGTATTTTAGATCCACTCCACTTCTAAGATATACCCCTGGGATGCATCATCTGACATAGTTCGAATGAAGTTATCAGTCATATCTCCGGGATTTATCCATTGAAAATCTTCAAAAGAGAGAAGCTGCTACATGGTCCAGCTATAGGTACAAATTATTAGTGCTGGGCTTGCTTGAATTATAATTTGGAAAGTATTTATTATTGGTTTTAGAATAACGGTGTGAAATCATTGGTATTCCGGTTCTTATCCCACCTTCAAAGAAACGATGCATGTCCACATCAGTAAGCAACTCGAGAGATTGATCTAGCATTTTCAGCGGAGCCTTCCAAACCAGTCCAGGTGCAGTAATCATGGGGACACAATTCAAGGTATAGTTAGTTCTTCAAACAAAACTTTAAAAAATTTTCGAAAACATCTACCGGAAGTAGGACATCTGTCTTTACATAGAGATCGTAATTGCCGCCCAAGATCTGGATGAAATATGTATTCCGAACACCCTGAGAATGAGTGCAATCTTCGTCTGTTATATTTTCATTAGTCAATCTACTATAAAAAGCTGAAGGTAGTGGATGATAGGTTTCTTTAAATCTTGAAAAAGTTGTCCTGTATCCATAAGGGTAGACTTCTTTGCGGAGTAGCAGATCTGTATTGACAAGGAGGTTTTCTTTTAAAATCCTAAATTGAAATGTTTTCTAGCAAAAGCTGCACATTTAGTAAATTGTATTTAAAAAAATTTTGAAACAATTAAAACAAACCTAGATTTTAAACAATTTTGAAAATGAATGGACCAAACCATGATGTGTGTTTACTATAGAATACCCATGGTGTTATAGAATACCCATACAATAAATGCAACTCTGTGGACATTGAATAACGACAGAGCCGTCAAATTATGTCCCAAAATTATTTTCCTATGGCCAGCTACAGGTAATGCTAGCTGCGATAGCGGTCATTTTTTTAGAAGTACCTTATTTTTAGCAGTCACTCTTTAGTAGTCACCGTTAACGATAGACACCTAGATTGCTGAAATCTGTCCAATAGAACCGAAAATCTTATTTATCAGTACCCTTTACCTTTATGATATATATTCTAGAAAAAAATAAAATTATATAAATCGTATCCATTAGCTTAGCTTCCCATATGAATAAGAAAATTAATTTGCAGTGTATCATGACTAATAACATAGCCCGTTTAAAACCCATTCAAAACGGTCGTGGGTTGTTGATTAATTTCTTCTCACAAACCCCAATTTCTATCCAGCGAAAAAAATCAAAAAGTCTTTAGTAAAATATGCAATTTTCTTCCCTGATTATTATTAAACGATTTCTCAGCGTTGATGTTAAGATATAAAGATTTCAGACGCTTTTCAGATTCAGAAACTTCGTGACTTGTTAATTTCCTTTTTATTTGGTTTCAGACATAATCTCTTGTAAGAAACGTTCAGGGGGATTCTAAATTCTCCGTACAAACTTTAATGGGGGATTGGAAAGACTAAAACATACCTTTTTAGCTTATGAATGTATACCCACAGATGTCACCATTTCATGATAGAATGCTACAGTACATAAATGAAAGGCAGAAAGTGTGAACAACATTTTTATTTTGTAGTTTTACAACAGGTTTGCTATTTTCACAGTAGTTTTACCATTTTCTCAGTAGTTTTACCATTTTCACAGTAGTTTTACCAGTATTAGACAGTGGACAGTGAAAACGCGCAAATATTTGGTTGTTCAGCACACGTCTGTTAGGGTATCGTTCACACTGCAATCCTACATCAGCTTTGCCATTTCCATTATCCAAAAACAAGATGTATGTCAGACATCTCAGCATTCGCGCATTTTACACGTGCGAGGATAGTGACAAATAGCCGCTTACCGCACACTTAAATCAGCTCCGCACTTCAGCCCCAAAGAGTGATGCCTGTGTGCATGCGTTCATGAACAAAAATGGTTGGTTTTGTATTTCCAATGTCCCATTAAAATTTGTACAGAAAGTTTTGAATCATCCTGTATTACCTTTTCAATCTCGTTGATATTTCCAAGTTAAAGGCAAAGAACTTTTTACCAGCAATCAGTTGTCGTTTATTATTACAAAATATAGATGCAGCCCAGGATCTTAGAAAGAGGGGGGGTCAATTACCGAAGGGGGAGGGAGTAATGTTAAACATCCTGCATTTAGTTTTCCAATATGGACTTTATATAGAACTAATATAACTGTTGAACCAATATGGGTACGAACTATTCAACCTTTATGAACTCCAAATTGCCCCTTGCCTATACCACTGAGATGAAAAGTAATAGTACTTTTACTTCGATGTAATAATTCAGAGATTAATTGCACTCGATATAATACATGGTATATGTAAATAAAATATTGTGAAGAGTCAAAAATGCGACTGACAAATTTTAAAAGGTTTACATGATTTGAGTATTCCTAAATACGAATCGACCATTTTCCAATTATATATATGTATTTACCTGCCTCTGTGTGCGTTCATATGTCTGAACTAGATGACAAAATATCTATCGACCAAAACAAACGATTCAAATGAAATTCAATTCTATTTTTTCAATCGATAAACTTAAAGGACCTAGTGATTTTCGGTAAAATCGGATCTTTTAATAAAAAAAACACTACAAGACGCACATAAAAAATTACAAAAAAAAGTTCTCCCATATATACTTGAAAACAAATGACACCATATGAGCAGTTCTAAAAACATTACAATGTTTGTTCTAAAATGAAAGAAAAAGTTGCTATGCCCAATATTATCAAATAAGTTAATGCTTTGTAAGTACTTTTGTCTGGCAATCCATTCTCCATATTTTCAAAGTGTGGAAATTCTTCGCGAACTCGTAATCGAATTTTTCACCTTATAATATCTTCCGTATACATTATGCAGCATATAGTACGGAAACTATGTAGTTAGAGAGAATTAAATAAAACTCCAATGGGTGATACGTTTGAAAATTCTATAACGCTTTGAGAATTATATCTAGATTTCCCTAGTGTTAGTAAAGTGCCATTTGTTTCCATTTGACGCAACAGAGATGCATGGTATTAGGCATATGTATTTTTGATTATTTTTAAATTAAGAATTCCTAATTATCAGTATAAATAATCAGTATATTTTCATTTTAAGTCAGAGTTCAGAATATATGAAGACAAAAACAAATTGAAAGGTAAAACAATTTTGAATACGTAAGTTTATTCCTTATTGTTTTAGTTCTAATTTGCATTGCATTACTAAATTATTTCTACAAAATTGACAGTTTAAATAAATATTTTAAGCTTTTCACCATAGAAATACATGCAATGCAGCGGCGCTTATCTTATCACAGCGCCACCTGAATTATTCTCTCAAATAATATTGGTATTTTCTTATACGGAGTTTTAACTCCTTACCTTTACCTCCATAAAAGAAACTAATTATCCGCATTTACACAATATATATGCCAGGCTTAATAACACTCCTACCCAAACGAAATCTTAGTCGTGGGATTTGATTAATTTCTTTTCACAAACCCCATTTTTCAAGGGAAAAGTGGGTCTTTATTAAAATCTGTTATTTGCTTCCCTGGCTTATTATCAAATGATTTTTTAACGCTGATATCAATCCCAAAGATATCAAACTCCTTTTCATATTCAGAAATTTCGTGACGGGCTAATTTCCTTTTCATTTGGTTTCAGATACCATCTCCACGACTAACACCGTCCGTCATATTTCCTCTCGGCTGTCGTGAATAGTGGAAAGTGAATGAAAGTACCTGCTGTTAGTTAAGAAGGTGTTGGTTTATTGCGATGAAATAAACCGAAACTCAAAAGAGTGTTATAGTTGAATGTAGTTGTTAATTGTACACCGTAAAACATATACACACGATTATTCTATGAAGAGCAAAATCTAGCTGCCCTATATACTCGTATATGAAGCAGACACCTAATTATCCTGTAAAAAATAGAAAGTATTCTTCTTACATAAAGAATTTACGTAGAACTCAAATTTGCTGCTAATGAACTAAAATAAATAAAACTTCATTTAAAGCAACATCTAACACAAAATAGTTATCATCAGCTGAATTCGAAAGCAAAAAACAGCCCTCTTTTAGCGTAACCCATTGATTAATACTCGTTAAAGCAAAATCGTAAACTGCTGTTAGAACAGCAAACGTGATTGAAGCAAGGAAGAGTGTTGCCAACGTCGAATAAAGAAAAGAGAGAAGTAAAAACCTAAAGGAACGAGTAGTGAAATACTGTATGAACTATCGGTAAAATATTAAAGAAGTAAGTTGACGTTCAACAACTAGATTGACAGCATGGGTTCAGTGAGTAATACTAAGAAAAAGTTCCTAGAACAAAAGTTACTTACAAAGTAACAGTTTTAGAACAGTAAACGTGACTGAAGAAAGAGAAGAATGTTGCCAATGGCGGGAAAAGAAAAGAAAGGGGTTAAAACCAAAAGGCCGAGTGATAAAATACTGTATGAGCAATCGGTCACGCTAAAAATGGTTTTTTCGTGTTCTAGAGGTCTTAAAGCGTGTAGATCCGTCGAAAACTCGAGTTGCGATTTTCGACATGATTCCAATACTTTCCCTATACATTACCATGTATTGCAAGGAAAGTAAAAATCTGATGTGGGCAGCACATGACTTTCCCTGCAGACTTATATTAACGTTCTCTATATTTTAATTAAATTTATTTCACTTTTAATTCAATTTTCGTTCTCATTCGGTAACCGGACTTATTTTCAAAGGTGGCGTAGAGAAAATACGGAAAACTAAAATATCTCGAGAACGGCTAGACCTAGTGTAATGGGTTTGGTCTTATTCTTTTCGTCGTTAAAAATTATGTATTAAACGTGCATTTAATGGATATATTTGAGTATACCTAGTTCTTTAGTTTAGAATTTCACGATTTTTGCGGGCCATTTTGCAAAAAAAGGCAGGTTATTTTTTTCCGTATCGTACCAAAATCTAATCAGCACCAATGTGATCCATAAGTGACTCATGCACCGAATTTTGTGAAATTTGGTCCATTAGTTTTTTAGTTAGAGTGGATACAAAATTTGCACAGACAGACACACAGACAGACACACAGACACGCAGACACACACACAGACATCACGCTAAAAATGATTTTTTTGTATTCTAGAGGTCTCGAAACGTGTATATCCGTCGAAAACTCGAGTTGTGATTTTCGGCGTGATTCCAATACTTTCCCTATACATTACCATGTATTGCAGCGAAAGTAAAAATCTGATGTGAGCAGCACATGACTTTCCCTGCAGACTTATATTAACGTTCTCTTTATTTTAATTAAATTTATTTCACTTTTAATTCAATTTTCGTTCTCATTCGATAACCGGACTTATTTTCAAAGGTGGCGTAGGGAAAGTACGAAAAACTAAAATATCTCGAGAACGGCTAGCCCTAGTGTAATGGGGTTGGTCCTATTCTTTCGTCGTTAAAAATTACGTATTAAATCAGCATTTAATGGATATATTTGAGTATACCCAGTTTTTTATTTTAGATTTTGCAATTTTTGCGGTCCATTTTGCAGAAAAAGGCAGGTTATTTTTTTCTGAAGCATACCAAAATCTAATCAGCACCAGGGTGACCTATACGTGACTCATCTACCGAATTTTGTGAAATTCGGTCCATTAGTTTTTCAGCTACAGTGGATACAAGATTTTGCGGGCCATTTCACAAAAAAGGCGGGTTCTTTTATTCCTAATCGTACCCAAAACTAATCAGCACCAGCCCCGCCCACAAGTGACTTACCTACAAAATTTTGTGAAATTCGGTCCATTAGTTTTTTAGTTAGAGTGGATACAAAATCTGCACAGACAGACAGACACACAGACAGACACACAGACACACAGACAGACAGACACACAGACACACACACAGACGTCACTCTAAAAATGGTTTTTTCGTATTCTAGAGGCCTCTAAACGTGTAGATCCTTCGAAAACTCGAGTTGCGATTTTCGGCATGATTCCAATACTTTCCCTATACATTACCATGTATTGCAGGGAAAGTAAAAATCTGATGTGAGCAGCACATGACTTTCCCTGCAGACTTATATTAACGTTCTCTTTTTTTTTTAATTAAATTTATTTCACTTTTAATTCAATTTTCGTTCTCATTCGATAACCGGACTTATTTTCAAAGGTGGCGTAGGGAAAGTATGAAAAACTAAAATATCTCGAGAACGGCTAGTCCTAGTGTAATGGGGTTGGTCTTATTCTTTTCGTCGTTAAACATTACGTATTAAATCAGCATTTAATGGATATATTTGAGTATACCCAGTTTTTTATTTTAGATTTTGGCAAGTTTTGCGGGCCATTTTGCAAAAAAAGGCAGGTTATTTTTTCTGAATCGTACCAAAATCTAATCAGCACCAGGGTGACCTATACGTGACTCATCTACCGAATTTTGTGAAATTCGGTCCATTAGTTTTTCAGCTACAGTGGATACAAGCTTTTGCGGGCCATTTCACAAAAAAGGCGGGTTCTTTTATTCCGAATCGTACCCAAAACTAATCAGCACCAGCCCCGCCCACAAGTGACTTACCTACCAAATTTTGTGAAATTCGGTCCATTAGTTTTTTAGTTAGAGTGGATACAAAATCTGCACAGACAGACACACAGACAGACACACAGACAGACACACAGACACACAGACATACACACAGACGTCACGCTAAAAATGGTTTTTTTTTTTATTCTAGAGGTCTCGAAACGTGTAGATCCGTCGAAAACTCGAGTTGTGATTTTCGGCATGATTCCAATACTTTCCCTATACATTACCATGTATTGCAGGGAAAGTAAAAATCTGATGTGGGCAGCACATGACTTTCCCTGCAGACTTATATCCACGTTCTCTTTATTTTAATTAAATTCATTTCACTTTTAATTCAATTTCCGTTCTCATTCGGTAACCGGACTTGTTTTCAAAGGTGGTGTAGAGAAAATACGAAAAACTAAAATATCTCGAGAACGGCTAGTCCTACTGTAATGGGGTTGGTCTTATTCTTTTCTTCGCTAAAAATTACGTATTAAACGAGCATGTAATGGATATATTTGAGTATACCTAGTTCTTTAGTTTAGATTTTGACGATTTTTGCGGGCCATTTTGCAAAAAAAGGCAGGTTATTTTTTTCCGAATCGTACCAAAATCTAATCAGCACCAGGTTGGCCTACAAGCGACTTATCCACCAAATTTTGTGAAATTCGGTCCATTAGTTTTTCAGTTAGGGTGGATACAAGCTTTTGCGGGCCATTTCACAAAAAAGGCGGGTTCTTTTATTCCGAATCGTACCCAAAACTAATCAGCATTAGCCCCGCCCACAAGTGACTTACCTACAAAATTTTGTGAAATTCGGACCATTAATTTTTTAATTAGAGTGGATACAAAATCTGCACAGACAGACACACAGACACACAGACAGACAGACAGACACACACACAGACGTCACGCTAAAAATGGTTTTTTCGTATTCTAGAGGTCTCGAAACGTGTAGATCCGTCGAAAACTCCAGTTGTGATTTTCGGTATGATTCCAATACTTTCCCTATACATTACCATGTATTGCAGGGAAAGTAAAAATATGTAAAACAGAAAATGAAGGAACAAACAGGTTTTAGAGACTATAAAAGCTAACTTCGTTAACAGTTGTTGAAACGAGTGGTTTTTAAGTTGATGAGTTTTGAATCGGATATTATATTTAGATAGGTTTATGTTTTATAATATTTTTGCCAGTCACACTTTGGATTGCGTATCTGAATCAAAGCTATTCGCGGGCAGTGATTTTGAGACACCTGACAAATTTGAGTTTTACTTTCCTTATATACATAATGTATAAGGAAAGTTTGTGACGGGGTCGAAAATTCGAATTCGAGTTTTGGACGGGAGAGCAAGCTTCAAGCATCCCTGATCACGAATCGAACATTTTTGAAGTGATGTGTGTGTGTGTGTGTGTGTGTGTGTGTGTGCGTGTGTGTGTGTGTGTGAAATTATGTGTGTGTGTGTTAGTGAGTCTGTGGAGACGGTAACTGACGAACGAAGGGACCGATTTGAACCAAATTTGGTACAAAAATCACAATCCGCAAACACTGGAAGCCTATTGTTTTTATACGCAATCGAATGTTCAGAACCCCCCTAAATTTTCGAATGAAATTTTGAAAAAATCGTCAAAAAATCAAAATCACTAATAAAGTTACGCAAATAGACATTTCTTATGTAATTTTCCATTGGAAAACGATTGACATAAATTTTAGAACGCTAACATGAACCGTTCTCGAGATATTGTACATTTAAAAAAAAATTATCAAAAAGTCATATAAAATAAAAAAAAAAAGCTCCTATTGAGAAACATGTTCACTTTTCATATGTAATACCATGCCATAAATTGGGTGATATCATTCTCGTGGATCTAGCTCGTTCCATTCATGAAAAAAGATACTTTGAGTAATATTTTTGTATTTAAACGCCAATAGTCATTTATCTGCTGTAAGAATAACTTATTTCTTCGTCCATAACGCTTGGCGAGATTTTGGCGACGAATTTCGCGGAATGTCGCCAACTTGGCGACTTTTTGAAATGTTGCCAAGTTAACGAAAATCTCGCCAAATGGAAAAAAATGACGCTAAATCAATGAAAATGACTACTAATTCTCGAATATTCAATATCTTGGAAAGAATATTAGTATCTACTATAAGAAAAGCCTATTTTTTTTACTGTAAAAGTAGTAAATTCATTACATTATATAAGGAAAGTCATGTGTTGCCCACATCAGATTTTTTTTTTTTATTTTAAGAATACGTTTATCTTAGTCTATCAAATTATTTATTTCAATTTATTTATTTTGAGTATTTGTATTTTATTTTTTATTTTACTAAAATGTTGTTTACCTTTTTTTGTACATAATATTTTTACTCACTACCGCCCCTTGAATTCTACCCCCCCCCCCCTTCGCTCTCCCTTTACAAGACAGTGTTTTCAGGTAGAGTACTTCCATCCTCTCAGTTCTAGAATTAATAACACGTGCAATATTGATGACAAAAAAAACTATCAATGAAATGTTGCAGTTTGTCTGAAAGAATTCTAAGTATAAAACAAAATGAAAGCGGTTTTGAGCATTCAAAGAACAAAATAGCTGCTATCGAAAAAAATTTATTAGGGATAATACATAGGTTCGTAAATTTAAAGACCTTTTTTGTTTTTCGCTTTGAAGTAGCATATGTATTTGAATACTGCACTTCATTTGTAACAGGAGCAGAAAAAAGATGCAAATCAACTAAACAGATTGAAGTAGTGTGTGTTTGCAATGCACTTGCATTTCATAGTTTTTAAGCTAAAAGAAAAGTATTTGTCTATGAATTACATACTGCTATTATTCAATCGTAAAGATTTTTCCTTGACATTTTTGTTGTGAAAACTTAGTGCAATTGTTGTTGTGATATAAATAATATCCTTAAAACTTCATTCAATTCCAAAAAGCTGAATGAAAGATTGCAGCAATGCATGAAAGGTTTTTTTTAATTTGTTTTTGTTTTACTATTTGCACTTGTAAGTTACTTTGGTCTATATCAGTCCATATATCTATGTATGAATGTGTTATTGTATCACGTCAGGGCTAAATTACAAATAAATAGTTTTAAATGCAACTTAGACATATAGAAAAGAAAGTAACCTGATGTCGACAGAATATGACTTTCTCTACAGTCTGAAAATTAATTTATTATCGTTTTCTTTATAAACATTTTCTTGAATATTGCTATTTTATTAGAAACAAATTGATTACATATTTTAAACTGCATTTGATTTTAATGTAAAATCGTTTTGTAGTTTGGCTACGTAACGCTAAACAGATGATTTATCTTAGAGTAATGGGGTTGTTCCATTCTTTTTCCTCAATAATTACGCATAAAAAACGCACTTAATAAATATATTTAAGCATATTTAGTTTTTATTAACACTTTACAACAAAGGTGAAAAATGTTTATGACTTTGTTCATTCTGTCTGTTTGTCTGTCCGTTAGCACGATAACTGCCGTAAAAATGACATAATCAAAATGAAATTTTAGTATGTTGTTCAGACGGTCTGTAGGACCTATGGGAATATAAATGAATAATATCACCCAATTAGTTTTGCATTGAACCCGGGTTGAAAAAATGAAATAATACATTGAACCCTATGGGACCTAATTTTTCAAACATTTTCTAAGCGAATTTAAAATTCACAAATTACTTCGAAAGTTTTAGTAAATGTTCAAATTATCCCATAAAAATATGAATAAAAAATCAGCATCCGGTAGTTTTTTAAATAAAAATTAAAATAATAATTACACCCATATTATATGAAGAGATCACATGACCCACTTCAAAATAAAATATGTAAATAAGCCCTATGGGACCTAATTTTTCAAAATTTTTTAGGCGGATTTAAAATTCACAAATTGCTTCGAAAATTTTAGGTAATATTCAAATTGTTCCATAAAATATATAAAAAAAAATTCAGCGAAATATATTCAGTAGTTTTTTAAATAAAAATTAAAATAATAATTACACCTCTTATATGAAACGATCACGTGACCATGATATGAAAAGATCACATGACCCATTTCAAAATGATATATGGCATCCATCTTGTTTCAAAATCGTGATTTTTTAAGTTATTTTTAATTCATATTGAGTGTTGTATCCGTCCTAAAACTACTTTATTTTTGCTTAAATTCTGTGCATCTACATACTGAAACAGCGCAAATACAATATATTTGAGTTTAAATGATTATCCAAATTTGATTATTTCTACAACGAAGCCTATTTTTCACTTATGTAAAATGTAAACAGCAAAGTATATAGAATTAGTTGTATTAGAATTGCTGTACTTCTTTAACACAAAATAATTTAGCCCATGGAGTCTGCATGGCTGATATGAATGAAATATTAATTGATTTTATAAAGGGAAGGACGATTTTTTTCGATGAAGTTTTAAGCATAGAGTTTAATTACTTGTAGCTCCATGGTCTTAATTTTTAAATAAAATAAATTATTATAGTATTGTAATGAATGAAATGAATGGGGGAAAGTTATGAATGAAATGCTGTTTTTATAGAGAGATCCAGGCGTGTAATTTTTTCTGTGACGTAATTTGAATTAATTTCAGTTGTCTTCGATGAAGTTTTCAAATATAATAAATTATCGTAGTATTATGATAGTTTTAAAAATATTACCGTGGAATGTATCACATTTTAGATATATTTAAACCAGGCAATTTATATTTCAATGCCGTCATTTGAGTGAAGTTCATTTTTTTCAATGAAGATTTAAGTTTTCAAATATAATAAATTAATGTAGTATTGTGATAAGTTTTAAAATATTACCAAAAAATGTATTGCATTTTAGACTTTTTTAAATAAAATTGCATTGAAGTTGGAAAGTGTTTCATAATCAATGCTTTAAGCATGATTGATCTTTCTTGTTTCAGATTTTGAAGTTGAATTTTGTAAGCTATTTCGAAAAATAGACCTATTTTACTTTTCCAAATTGTACCCAAATCAAATCGGCCCCTGAGTAATGCTTAAGTCACTGTTAGCTTAAATTACATCAATGTTTAAGTCATATCGTTACAGATACCCATTGTTTTAGTTTCAACGGAGACCAATAGGGCCCCTATGGCCAGCGGAAGGCATTTTAGCCGAAGCTGTTTTACCAGAGCTGGAAAATATTATTTTGCTTTCCTTATAATTTAAATCTTTTTTATGATGCCTTTACATAGATGACGTGTTTATCGTGTGGAATTATCTCCTTAACGATCTTAATATTTTGCTTGATAGAATTAATAATGCTTATCTGTCTATAAATTTCACTGCTGGAAATGAAAGTGGGTGATCCTTTCTCTTAACGTCCTTTCTCTTAACGTGTCTCAACACTAATGGTTTCCGAAAAACCGTTTGCCGTAAACTTACATTTACCAATACATGTATTCCTATTAATTCTTTCTACCCCATTTCATCTAAAAGTGCCGCTTTTATTTACCTGTCTGAAAAGAGCTTTCAATTTTTGTTCTCTATTAAAAGTTTAAACGATGAAATAAGTTTTACTTCTCGGTTCGGATACAATCCCACCTATAATCTATAAAATTATCCTTTATCAACAAAATTTACCCCGATGTTCGTTCAAAATTCATTCAACCCACTTCCTCCCTCATCCCCCGTGTTACTGATTTACCATATAAAACTATTCTTCTATTCAATCCTAAGACTTTTAACCCTCTTTTACAGTTCTGTAGTAAATTTAATTTTAGGTCTCCTCATTCCGCTGTCATTTCTATGTTCAGCCGTATTTGAACTGATAAATGTAAACTTAATCTTTTAAGTCAGGCTGGGGGGAATGTTGTCCACCTTATTTCTTCTGACGATATAAATTTTACATTATTAGTACTAAACATGCTGTAGGTATTAGTAACCAAGTAATAAAAATTAAAAATTATCCACTGCTTCATCCCAAACTGTTCTATATGAGCAATTCGCTCCTTTATTTGATAAGACGTCCATTTTAATGCATAGTAAAAAAATCTGATGTGGGCAACACATGACTTTCCTTATATAATGTAATGAATTTACTACTTTTACAGTAAAAAAATAGGTTTTTCTTATAGTAGATACTAATATTCTTTCCAAGATATTGAATTTTCGACAATTAGTCGTCATTTTCATTGATTTAGTGTCATTTTTATCCATTTGGCGAGATTTTCATAAGTTTGGCAACATTTCAATAAAGTCGCCAAGTTGGCGACATTTCGCCAAATTCGTCGCCAAAATATCGCCAAGCATTATGCACTAAGAAAAAAGTTATTCTTACAGCAGATAAATGACTATTGGCGTTCAAATACAAAAGTATTATTCAAAGTATATTTTTTCATGAATGGAACGAGCTAGATCACCAGAATGATGTCACTCAATTTATCGTATGGTATTACATATGAAAAGTGAACATGTTTCTCAATAGGAATTTTTTATTTTTATGTGACTTTTTCATAATTTTTTTGAAAAATGTGCAATATCTCATGAACGGTTCATGTTAGCGTTCTAAAATTTATGCCAATCGTTTTCTAATGAAAAATTACATAAGAAATGTCTATTTGCGTAACTTTATTAGCGGTTTTGATTTTTTGACGATTTTTTCAAAATTTCATTCGAAAATTTAGGGGGGTTCTGAACATTCGATTACGTATAAAAACAATAGGCTTCCAGTGTTTACGGATTGTGATTTTTGTACAAAAATTGGTTCGAATCGGTCGATTCGTTCGTCAGTTATCGTCTCCACAGACTCACTGACACACACACATACTTTCACACACACACACACACACACAGACATCACTTCAAAAATGTTTGATTCGTGAGCAGGGATGCTTGAAACGTGCTCTCCCGTCGAAAACTCGAATTCGAATTTTCGACCCCGTCACAATATTTTCCTTATACATTATGTATATAAGGAAAGTAATAACTAAAGATATTTTACTTTATGAATCCATGCTCATTTATCTTTATAGGAATTGTGTTTGCCATTTTGACCCTGTACAAAGACCTTCAAAGACTACAAAGTACTTCGCCTGTCGTCTTATCCTAGATTCCATAAAGGTTACCCTGTTATTTAAGGACTTAAATACTTGAATCTTTAAATATTATTAAAATCCTGGCATGTCTATCTAGCTGCATGGCTTTTTAATTTCTTTTCTTTGTGAATCAACGATTTTGTCTTTTCTAAATGTTTACTTGTGGCAGCATGGCATTTGATATTCCGCAAATTTTAAAATTGCGAGATGGACTGTATTTACAGCCCCATTATGCTGTAACATGTTTTATTCCTCTGATAAAAACCATAAGACGATTTCTGTATTTTTATAATTAAAATTACAAAAATACAGTCATTATATTATAATTTATATTATAATTATAGGTATATTTATAATATAAATTATAAATATACCTATAATTTGAAAATAATATTTATTTTTAAAATGTCAATACTACATTTCTATCTTCGGATGTGTTGCCATTTAAGTAATTAAGATAACGTAGTCGGTAACAAAATAAATCGCACCATAAAACAAATTAACAAATTGTGCAGCATTTCCTAATAAACAATCTAATCGGCAATAAAACTGTTACAGAAAGCATTTATTTGATATATAGTTATTGGCAATATAATTGTTACAGAAAGCATTTATTTGATATATAGTTATTGGCAATATAGTTATTGGCGATGATTATTGATATATATAGTTATTACAATATAGTTATTGACAAATTACTGTTATGTTCAGAAATGCTAAAATGAGCAACACTTACAAGGCCCACTCAATAAGTCTCCGGTCTAACTAAGAAAAACAATTTTTTTTAGAAATTCGACTTTATTCATCAACATACTCTCCTTCAAGAGTGATACATTCATTCCAACGCTCCTCTAACTTTTCGATGCCTTTTTTTGTAGAACGATTTGTCTTTGCTCTTAAAATAGGCCTCAGTTTCGGCAATCACTTCTTCATTTGAGCCAAATTTCTTTCCCTGGAGCATCTTTTTGATGTCTGCAAAAAGCCAGTAGTCGCTGGGGGCCAGATCTGGAGCGTACGGTGGGTGAGGAAGCAATTCGAAGCGTAATTCATATAATTTAACCAACGTTTTCATCGATTTGGGACACGGGGCATTGTCTTGGTGGAACAGCACTTTTTTCTTTTGCATGCGAGGCCGTTTTTCCTTGATTTCTACACTCAATCGATCCAATGATGCCATGTAATATTCGCTATTGATAGTTTGACCTTTCTCAAGACAGTCGATGAACAAAATACCATGCGTGTCCCAAAATACGGATGCCATAACCTTGCCAGCTGACTTTTGGGTTTTGGGTCGCTTTCACCGGCTGCTGTCCACTCAGCTGACGATCTTTTTGATTCAGGTGTGTAGTAATGGATCCATGTTTCATCCATTGTCACATACCGACGCAAGAAATCCTTCTTATCTCGCTTGAACAGCTCCAAACAGGGCTCTGAATCGTCGACGCGTTGTTGTTTTTGGTCCGGTGTGAGCAAACGCGGCACCCACTTCGAAAGCAACTTACGCATGCTCACATTTTCGTGTAAAATTGTAAACACACTACCTTCTGATATCTTTAAGGTGCCAGCTATCTCACGCAACTTCACTTTACGGTCTTTCAAAACTATTTTGTGGATTTTTTTTTTTATGTTTTTCGGAACAACTGCCGATTTTGGGCGACCAGAGCGGTCAGCATCATCGGTGTTTGTACGACCGCGTTTAAATTCAGCATACCAGTCAATAATAGTTGATTTCCCTGGTGCAGAGTCTCCATAACGCTTATCAAGCCACTGTTTGGCTTCAACAGTATTTTTCCCCCATCAAAAAACAATGTTTAATCAACACACGAAATTCTTTTTTATCCACTGTTTTGAAAATTACAAAACTGGGGTCACTAAAACCACTGTAATCTATAAACTAATTGTCAGAATATCATGAAATTTTGACACGTGTCGTTTGAAGGTTGGTACTATTCAGAAATCATATGGGTCTGTCAACAGTGTTGAAATATACATGTCAGACCAGGGACTTATTGAGTGAAGTTTTATATGCACAGAAAGCTGGTGTACAGCCTGTTCAAAATGTCCTCCGTCAGCAACAATGCACATTTAAATTCCAGAAAGAACATGACCGCGTATTTTGATAAGCATTGCAGATGTCACCGTGTTAGAAGCCCTGATGATACGACTTTTTGACAGGTATTGCCTTCTATGTACGCGTTTCGCACGTTTCTGGCGTTGATTCCTACTAATTAGACTGTCTTCTGCAACTACTTGTAACTGACTAACTTGTAAATGACCTTTTTCTTCTATATTGCTTTCTTACCGAATTCGTTATACTAACTATTTTATATTCTCCACTACGGGCACTGCAATAACTTTTATTGGATTGTTCATGATTCCTATAGATAGACCTAGCATGAACACACCAGAACCATTCTTTACAGTCATATATTAGCATAAATAAGCCAAATGTATTCTATTCATCACAGGGATTGAACTACTATCAAATTAAATAAATGAATTTTAAAGGAACTTTAACGAAAAAATTTAAACTTGTGACTAAAAGTTCATAAAAAGATACGTTTTCACTTTCCATACATACATACATACACTGTAAAATATTCTGCAACCATTGCTCATTTTTCTCAGTTACGTTGTTACTAATTTCTGTAAACTGATAAGAAAAGTCGCAATTACAAGCATTCATGAGAATTTCAGTTTCATTTCTGAAATATTCAGCCAATTATCGTCTGCCGAAGCGTTATTTTTGTATTTATATATACATATATATTATCATAACTATCAGGAACCTTACCCCCCATTACTAGCAGTTGATTCCTCTGAAACTTTCAGTAACATGCTTGCAGATGTTTTACAGTGTAGTAAAAAGTATAAGGGAAGTTTTGTGGCATGGTTTAACATTCGAATTCGAGTTTTTGACGGAAGAGCACGTTTCAAGCATCCCTGAACTCGAATCTAACGTTTCTAATGTTATGTCCGTGTGTGTATGTATGTTAG
The DNA here is from genome assembly GCA_951213105.1 of Amaurobius ferox. NCBI lineage: Eukaryota > Metazoa > Arthropoda > Arachnida > Araneae > Amaurobiidae > Amaurobius > Amaurobius ferox. The sequence goes on along the minus strand of OX578153.1, from coordinate 71,184,013 downwards.
TGTGTGTGTGTGTGTGTGTTTGTGTGTGTGGGGCATGTATTTTAGTGTGTGAGTATGTATTTTAGTGTATTAGTGTGTATGTCAGTAATTTTGTGGAGGCGATATTTCCCAAAAGAATTAAGTGTTCCAAAAATAATTTGATGCGCTTATTATAATCAGTAAATACTGTAACTCTATTGATTTTAAACACAATCGAATGGCAGAGTTGACTTCAATGATCAGAGCTTTCAATTCCGTCCAAGTAGCCAGACAGTAGAGCATCGGCTGGACAGTAGAGTAGCACTACAAAAGATCCCAAGTTAGATTCCTGGTTGAAGCAGCAAAGGAGCATACAACTGTACGGAAAGCCTCCAATTTTCGAATGATTTTTTTTTTTTTTTTGAAAAAAATCATTTCAATGAAATAAATGTTATCCCCCTTTGCAGACATTGGCGTCCGTGGGCACCAATGTCTGCAAAGAGGGATCGAACTGTTTGGGATAGGGTATGTCCTGTTTTTTTGGGAAGTTCTTCGTTAGGGATTAAAGCTGCCCCACCCGTAAGCAAAAGGTTAATAAATGTCAATTGCCTGTTGATAAGGATTTTATATGTGAATATGAATAAATCATTCTGCTTGAAGTATCTACAAGAACCCAATTTCACTTTACATGACATAATTTTTCTATGATTCGATATAGAGAGGGATATAGGGAGGGAGGAGGAGATTCCAATATACAGAGGGCAAGGGGGGTCTTTTGGACTTTCAGGGTCACAAAGACGAGCATCAAGTTACCCGATATAGTACGTTTTATTCTTGAAATCCACCCCCTGGAAAATGTTCTATGAGCGCCCATAGCTGTGCAAAAAAAAAACAAAGCATTGCATCGTGTATGGAAAGTCATAATCAAACCCACATCATATTTGTTAAATAGGTTTCGCATCGTTTTAAATTATTCTCACAAAATCAAATTCAGCCAAATTTACAAAACACTCTCAATGCATAATCCCTACAGAACCTTTACGACATTTTTTTCCGTTACGAAACCAAGGTGAATAAAATTTTCCTAATCCCCCTTCTAAACAAACCAGCATTCCTTTCACCCTGAACAATGTCATCAGAAAAAAGAGGTTCCGATCGCATAAAATGCATGCCAACACCTTAAAGAACAATCACAATGGAACACAAGATAAAAAAAAATGGCGCTCGGAGGAAGAAAGAACGAGAACTGCAGATTAGTTTATATTATCTCGTTAGGCAACAAATCTGTTTTCCGACCGACTAAAGCCACGTTCTAGATACCAGTAAGACACGAAAACACACATATGCGACAATCTCGAATTGGGGTTAGACTAAAAAGCCATTGTATATATACGCATTCAAATATGAAAACTTCATAATTTGAGAACTGTCTTCGGGTGGATACAACCTTTGCAAGAATGAAAATGGTAGGTGTCTCTAATTCATTTAAGACGACATTTTAACAGAAATTCTATTTCAATTAAACTATATTTTTGCTAAAGTTCACCTTAAATTGATTAAGTTGTACATACAATTCAATTGATAACTGTAAATTATACTGTGTAATGTAAATTATAAAGTATTAGTGAAGTCACTAAAATGTAGAATGCTATTTGGAAGGAATAATATTGAATATTTAACAAGTTGTGATGAAATGTTTTTCTAGCTGAAGTTCAATTTAAATTAAACGATATTTTGACGGAGGTTCAACTTAAATTGATTAATTTGTACATTCAATCCAATTGATAACTATAAATTATAAATTATTAGTGAAGTCACTAAAATATAGAAAATACAGGAATAATTTTGAATATTTAACCCGTTGTGATAGAATGTTTGTTTCTTTAACTGAAGTTTAATTTAAATTTAACGATTTTTTAACTGAAGTTCAACTTACATGTATTAACGTTGAACAGTCAATCCGATTGGTAGCTGTAAATCATACTGCAATGTATATTGTGAAATATTAGTGTAGTCACTAAAATATGGAAAATACTATTTGCCAGAAATAATATTGCATAACTTAACCTGTTGTAATAGAATGTTTTTTAAACTGCAACAGAAGACGTTACGTTTGAAAAGTTACCCTAGGGCTAATTGCAACCATCTCACTACACATATTGTAGTTAATCCAATAATATTATTATTGCTATGGCATATCATTTTATTGTTCATAGGAAGTATAATTTAATAGAATTCAAATTAATTTGAAGATGATTTTATTGACTGCAATTCAATGTAAATGAAGTCGCTGTGGAATTAATTCAAATGATAATTTTAATGTTGTTGTTGTTGAGACCCAGACCGTCCGACCTACCAAAAAGGGAAACTGTTACTGCATAAATTGTGTTATTAATGCAATCACTAAAATATAGAGACTATAATTTAGTTGGAATATTTAATATTATGTTCTGTTGTTACTAAGTATTTTTTGAACTGCAATAGTAGAGAAAAGTGGCCATGCCGACAAATACATTGCCATAGAAAGAAGAATGTTTAGCTGCCAGGATATATTAATCTATTAGTTAAAATAATTCTATTCTGAGGAATTCAATTTGATTTGCCAAAGAGTTTGTTAACAATAATTCAATGAAAATTCAGTTGTATAATATATTACTTAAAATGATTCTGTTAATGTATAAATTGAATACATATATTCATTACAATAAGGGAATTAGTACTTTATAAGATTGATATTGAATATTTTATTCCATTCCTATTAAATAATTTTCTGAATTTAACAGCGGCGTGGAATTTATTATACATGTGTTAAACATTGCATATTGTTAAATGTTCTGGCTATCAAACATATTGAAAATGTCATACTATTATGGCTAATTGTTCTATTAAAAGTTCCATAGCTTACTATTGCTGTATATTGCTGCTAATTTTTATATTAATCTATAGACAGCTAATTTCTATATTAATAAATGCATAACTAATCTCTGTATAAATAAATAGAGAAATAATTGCCAATATGTATGTGTAATACTAAAATTAGTTATAAAACATTATTAGTTACCAATGTGAATAGCGTTAGCAGATAATGAGCTTCCTAGACCTATAAACAGTAAGATTTAATTTTGATATCTAAATTACTTATTGTTATAAATTACCAAAAATATCTAGAAAATATAAGTGTAAAATATAAAAATCTTGTAGTTATGAGTAATATTTGAAATAGATGTTTTAAAGATATAGACGAAGTATCTACTCATATACTTTTTTATTAACGAACTTTTACTTGCATAACAATTGTTTCTTACGGTTCGTAATGCACCTGTTGCCTGTGTTTATTTGGAAATTTAAATTTTATTTTCGACTTTCTATCTTTGAAATTTATTTTAAGTTCTCGATTCGATCTTTAAATTTTGGCGAAAATGCACATTTTCTTCGTTCTGATACTGATAGGAGGATGGATAAAAAATGAGGCTTTTTCACATTTTAATTTAAAAAATAGTTTCAAAATAAAAATAAATCTATCTTTTTAATATTTTTTTTCTTTTAAATATCTTACCAGCTCCTCGTCATTCTATTGGCGTGCATCGTTTGTGCCAACTCCCAGCATTCCCTAGGGCAACATTACTCAAAGCATGGAGGCCATGAATACCTGGATTCCGCCCATGCAGCTCATGGGCATGGACACCATGGCTCGCACGATGAACTTGGAGACGAAGGATATGCCAAACATGGCCACCACGCTGTATCCGCTCATAAGGCCTATGGTGATAAGGAAGCACACCATGATTCTCATCATAAACACCATGATAAAGGGTATTATGAAAGAAACAAAGGACATGGATACGAAAAAGTAAGTTTTAATGCATTTAAAATTCTCATTAAATAAGTTACTTTGAAAGCATGGATAATTTATTTGGTTATATTTGTCATATCGTTACATTTAGGGACAGCAGTTTTGGATAATTTTATCAATCTCAGGAGTTTGGGAAACATTTTTCATTTATGATGTTCATTGGGATTGTAGATTTCATTTTAATCCATTTTAAATTTTTTTTTTTATATATTGACGTTGTAATTTATTAAAAAATAAATACTACATGTATTTACGCGATGATAACACTTAAAATATATACTTGTAATACGTTCTCATGCATCATATATAACAAAAAGTTTAAAAATGAACAAAAAATATATTTAGGCAATTTGTTTTGTTTTAAGTAAATACCTACAGTGCTTGTAACAAAAGTTCGGTGTCTGAAGTAAGATATATCAAATGAACTAACAACACAATGTAAGCAACAATGCAAATATCTCTTACTATCGAGTATTTTACGTTAGATATTCATTCGTACTTTTATAATATATACTGAAAATATAACACTGTCTAATCAACCTTACTATAGAATCAACCTTACTATAGCTACCTATACCTTATATATTAATCATATATTACCTACCTATACCTTATATATTAATCAACCTTACTATAGAAATTTGTGTTCCACAATATGTAGTCAGACAAGCTTTTTGCATTGTTTATCTCATACCTAAACTTTTTATCGGTTATTAAGAATATCGGTTATAATGAATATTTTTCGCTGACCCTTTCGACTTCGCTATTTGCAGACCCCACACTATCATTAAAGGGAAAAAAAACGCTCGATCTAAATCTGGAATCGATGGGAAATCTAAGGGAAGACGATATTGTAATATGTTGGTATTCAGGTTTAAAATGCATGAGAAGGTGAAACGGAAGGACATTGGTGCACACACAATTTTACCTCTTCTGAATTAAATTTTCAACTAATGTGCCTAAAATCTCAAATCTATAGACTCTTATATATAATGTAGGATAAAAAAGTTCGGAGACTGTACTGATATCTCCAACCCTGATTGTAGGAGAGGGGAATTATTTTACCGTGGCGTAGAGACACATGTGACGCGAAATATCAAAAGGAAGAAGCAAGTGTTTTTCCAGCAATAGGTGCAATGTTTCCGTTGGCGATTTCCCCAAACGCTGCCAGAATTTGATATTCGCACGTTGTTCTTCAAGCACCATTTCCGTTTTCGACGAACACGAACGACTACAGTTCACTGACACGCATTGTCTGGAAAAACCCTGCACTGCGGACCTGCTTTTTCCTTTTCACATCTCTCTTCACATGTGCCTCTACACCACGGTAAAATAGTTCCTCTCTCCTCCAATCAAGATTGGAGATATCAGCACAGTCTCCAAACTTTTTGATCCTACCTTGTATAATTATGCGAAGTTTCCCTGATTTTCCCCCGTTCTGAACAAGATATTTTTCCAACTAGGTTTGTTTGTCGGCCATGTTATGCAAGCCAAATTGAATACATGATGTAAGACTTTTTTTATGCTTTGTTATTTGCAATTTAAATTGCAAATTTAAAATATATTTCAGGCTTATTCCTACGACAAGATAAAAAGCCACCATGACAAGGGATCTTCCCATGCCTCCCACGGTTACCAACATGCCCATCATGGCAATGAAGGAAGCCACAAATTGGCAGACAACAAGGCTCATGGTTACGCCAAGTACGCCAAGAAGAGTCACCATGGCGGACATGGCTACTCCAACCACGGAAAATCTCTTGGAAATCATGGAGCCTACCATCACAGCTACGACAGCCGAAGTCTTCCAATTCCTGTCATTGCTCACCATGGATATGAGCAGGTGGTACCTATTGTTCACACTGCTCCCGTGTATGGTGGTCCAGGACATTACGGTTACGTTCACTAAAACGTGAGTAATGAAAATATAAGCGTTAACCAATTTGTGTATCAGTTTTAATTTCAATTCAATCGATTAACTTAAGGACAAGCAGGTTATAATTTTAAAGTTATTGATTTCTCCATATAAAAGTGTTGTGCTATATGATAAATTTTCTACAGGTTTAGATCAACTTAAATGGAGGAAATAAATAAAAAGAGTCAATTATTTGAAAAATTAACAACCGTCCCATGTCTGCCAGGAGCAGTTCCTTGGTTTGCCAAGATCCAATAACTTTCGAGGTGGAGATTTGACTTGAAAATTATGTGCTGCCACCATTAGTTATTTTCTTGTTTAGATGGTAGAAAAATAGGATAAAAATCGCATTCTGATAGATACTCTAACTCACAAAACAAATAGTATATGACTTTCATTTTACCGCAATTTTGTACAATAAAATATATGTATTTATTTTACTTACTGCACTTTCACAATAATTTTATTTAGATAAAAAAAACGATTCTTTTGACTACCGTGACTCATCAGCATCCAACAATCTATTTTACAAATGTTTAAAACGTGGAGCTATGCAATGCAAATAACTAGATCGTGAGGAAGCTCTTAGGATTACAATCACGACAGCAAATGAAATTACGATAGTTTTCAATTTTACGATCAATAATCAAAAGCATTTGTATTAAATGAAATGTTTAGAAGATATATTTTTTCTTTCGATACAAAGCAGCATTCGTGATAGTTGGATCAAATCTCGTATGAATACATGTGATTTCTTAGATTATGTATAAAATATAACTCTTACTATTTTATTCATAAAATAGCTCAGGAATTGATCGGAGATAAAATTCGATTATAATGATGAAGTATAAATCATTAAGTATATTACGAATTTCTGTATGTAAAATGATTCATATTTACTGAAATAGGGTATTTGTACCTATTGTGTATCTAGGAGGTCATTAAACAATGATATTTCAGAGGGCTGTTTAAAAATTTATAATATTAATTAAAAGAGGTGGACGATTCATGTGTATCCAATAAATTTAGGAGCACAAGAGTTGGAAACAGGCGGATGGAATAGAATCCAATTAACATTATGCAATCTATCATATGACGAACAATACCTAGTTTAATAGAATTAGCTGCAGATACATTAAAGAGGCCTTTTTGTGGTCATTGATATGTTACTGATTAATCAGCACCTCGGGTAAATCGTCAGTTACAAATTCATGTCAATGTTTTCTCAAAAAGTATAATTTATCAATTACTGTTAATTACTTATGAGCAGTACTAATAACCGGTTATAAATATTTAGTTGCATTTAATGGAATTACGGAATTAGAGAAAATAAGGTAAGACTCTTATGGATAAAAGGCTTTAAAATACCATAATGGTATAAGAATTTTATTTATGGTGTTGCTAATATTAAAGTCCCATTGGTTTTCATTTGACACAACAGGAAGGCGTAGTGTTTAGTATCTATATATATATAAAGAAGAAAAATGTGTATGTATGTATGTATGTATGATCCTCCATAACTGGAGAACGGCTGAACCGAATTTCATGAAATTTATCTTGGTAGTCTTGAAATCGCCCCACTTAAGACATAGGCCATGTTTTGAGTTTCTAAGACCAGTGGTTCTCGAGATATTAGTGAAAAACGACAGTTTTTCCTAGGAGTTCTACTCTCTAACTCCATGATTTACAACAGAAAAGGTTGGACATTGTTGGTTTAAAACGTGAAAGTCAGTTAAATCTGAGTTTTGTGGGAGTTTATTGAACGTATTAGACACTTTTGAAAATCACAGGTTTGAGATATGAATTTAAATGGAAACTATCACCATGGTTCATTTCTCACAGGCTTACTCAACAACGAAAAGTATTAAGAAATCACAAGAAAGATCAATCATGCATAAAGCATTGATTATTGTTGCCAAATTAACAAAAATCTCGCCAAATTGATAAAAATGACACTAAATTAATGAAAATGACGTCTAATTGAAGAAAATTCAATATCATATAAAGAATATAAGTATCTACTATAAGAATAATGTTTTTTTAGTTGTAAAAGTTGTAAATTCATTGCATTATATAAGGAAAGTCATGTGTTGCCCACATCAGATTTTTTTTTATTAGTATCTAGTTGCCTAATTATGAATAGAAGTAAAGAATTATTTCCTAGTTCTGGCGCAGGGTACAGAAGATATAGAGGCAAAAATAAATTGAAAGATAAAATAAATTTGAATATTCTATTTCAATTGAAATATAGTTTGCATTGCACGGATAATTTTATCCTGCAAAATGAACAGTTTAAACAAATATTATTCAAATCAATATGAGCCTTTTGCCATAAAAATACATACAATGCAATGGAACTTATCTTACTCCAGCGCCACCTGAATTATTGTATCGAACGATTTTGACGTTTTCCCAACATGAAGTTTTAATTCTTTTCCTTTACCTCCATGAACGAAATAATTTGTACCCCTTCTGAAAATTTTCTGGATAGCCACATTGAATGTTGAAGACCCAAGTCATCCGACACGTCGGATAACGTCAGATGACTCGGGTCTTCAACATTCAATGTGGACTTCTTTTATATACTCTGAAAATTTCTAGAAAGGACTCATATAGCCAAGAATATTCAATATATCAAAAGTTCTACTATATTCATAAACTCACCAAATTGGCGATAAATAGCCAAATCTCACACCCATGCCACGAAAAATTGTCAAGTCTACTTTCATGTAAGAGGAATGGCTGCCTATAAAGGCTATTTTTCTATATGCAACAAAAGCATTTTATGCATTCGTAACATTATTATAAACAATTTAATTTCTGGTTATAGCTTCTTTTTTATTTATGAGACTATCTCTGTTTACAAATAAATCTTAATAATATTGTTATTGTTTTGTCATTTTCAGGTGAAAGTATTCTTTTAAACACCGCACACACAGACTCTAGTGTGGATTTTTGAAGTTCACTACAGTCTTGATGGATTGACGAGGGGCCATTATCATAAAATCGTTTCTTATTTATTGTTACCATTGCATCTGCAGATCTTCCTCATGTCAAGATGGGCATAACGAAAATGCAGTGTGTTTTAAATAAAACCTAAGAACTCTCATCTTTGTGTTTATTGAACTTTGAATGCGTTTATGAACATTTAAATTAATAGTCTCACAACCCAACGATAGAGGGCGCTTGAAAACGCCGCCTATAGTTACCATTAAATTCTCGCGTATTCAAAGCTTGGTTTCATGTTCTCAATGCAGTGATCAGCATCGTAGAACTGATTTCGCTGTGTTCCGGGCTCTTCAGCACTAAACAGCCTCTGGTAACAAAAAACTTGCTAACTGCCTTAATGTTGTGAACATCTGTAGTGACTGACAAAGTCAATAATATTCAACGACTTCCAGTGGCAGACATTTATATTTAGGGAGAGTGGGACACAATTCGCGAACACTGTTTAACTGTTATTACTTTCCTTATATACATAATGTATAAGGAAAGTATTGTGACGGGGTCGAAAATTCGAATTCGAGTTTTTGACGGGAGAGCACGTTTCAAGCATCCCTGATCATGAATCAAACATTTTTGAAGTGAAGTCTGTGTGTGTGTGTGTGAGTCTGTGGAGACGATATCTCACGAACGAATGGAGCGATTCGAATAAAATTTGGTACAAAAATCACAATACGTGAATACCTATTGTTTTTAAACGCTATCGAATGCTCAGAACCCCCATAAATTTACGAGTGAGATTTCGAAAAAATCCTCAATAAATCAAAACCTTTAATAGAGTTACGCAAGTAGACATTTCATATGTAATTTTTCCTTAGAAAACGATTAACATAAACTTTAGAACGCTAGCATGAACCGTTCTCGAGATATTGCACATTTTTTAAATAAATTTATCAAAAAATCCCATAAATTAAATAATATTTTTTAACTGTTGAGAAACATGTTCACTTTTCATATGTAATATCGTGCGATAAATTTTGTGATATCATTCTCGTGGATCTAGCTCATTCCATTCATGAAAAAAGATATTTTGAGTAATACTTTTGTATTTGAACGCCAATAGTCATTTATCTGCTATAAGAATAACTTATTTCTCCGTTCATAACGCTTGGCGAGATTTTGGCAACAAATTTGGCGGAATGTCGTCAACTTGGCACCTTTTTTAAATGTTGCCAAATTAACGAAAATCTCGCCAAATGGATAAAAATGACGCTAAATCAACGAAAATGACGACTTATTGAAGAAAATTAAATATCTTTGAAAGAATATAACTATCCACTATAAGAATAAAAAATTTTTTAACTGTAAAAGTTTTAAAGTAGGAAATTCATTGCATTATATAAGGAAAGTCATGTGCTGCCCACATCAGATTTTATACATAATGTATAAAGAACGTATTGTGACGGGGTCGAAAATTCGATTTCGAGTTTTCGAAGGGAGAGCACGTTTCAAGCATCCCTGATCACGAAACAAACATTTTTGAAGTGACGTCTCTCTGTTTGTGTGTGTGTGTGTATGCCAGTGAGTCTGTGGAGACGATGTCTCACGAACGAATGGAGCGATTCGAATGAAATTTGGTACAAAATTTACAATCCGTGAATACTGAAAGCCTATTGTTTTTAAACGCAATCCAATGTTTAGAACTTCCATAAATTTTCGAGAGAAATTTTGAAAAAATCATCAAAAAATCAAAACCTTTAATAAAGTTACGCAAATAGACATTTCTTATGTAATTTTTTCTTAGAAAACGATTGACATAAACCTTAGAGCGCTAGAATGAACCGTTCTCGAGATATTGTACATTTTTCAAATAAATTTATCACAAAACCCCATAAATTAAAAAAAATATATTAACTTTTGAAAAACATGTTTACTTTTCATATGTAATATCATGCGATACATTTGGTGATATCATTGTCGTGGATCTAACTCGTTCCATTCATGAGAAAAGATAATTTGAGTAATACATTTTTATCTGAACGCCAATAGTCATTTATCTGTTATAAGAATAACTTATTTCTCTGTCCAAAACGATTGGCGACGAATTTAGCAGAATGTCGCCAACTTGGCGACATTTTTAAATGTTGCCAAATTAACGAAAATCTCGTCAAATGGATAAAATGGTGCTAAATCAATAAAAATGACGACTAATTGACGAAAATTCAGTATCTTGGAAAGAACATAAGTATCTACTATAAGAATAACCTATTTTTTTACTGTAAAAGTAGTAAATTCATAGCATTATATAAGGAAAGTCATGTGCTGCCCACATCAGATTTTTTTTTTACTGTAGCAGTATGCCTGTTACTTCGAGAAACTGATATCATTGCGGCGCTGTCAACTAGAAATTGTATATGGGACAGCTTGTCTTATAGGAATAAACGACTGTCCTCAAGGCTTCTATGCATCGTCGCCGAAATGATTGAGCCACTTAGTTTTCCGTTAAAAAACTTGCATGGCTTTGCACACTTGCCAGCTTGTCCTTAATTTTATGTGATACCAATACATATCGACTTTTCTGGATTACGATCGATATCTGGATCGTGATAGAGTTCGTAGTTTGGATCGATTGGTAGTTTGCAATTTTTTTTTTTAAATTGCTCTACGATTTTCATCAGGTTTGCAACTTGAGCTTCGAAGTGCAAAATATGACTATTCTCTGTCACTTCTGATACAGAGAATGATGTGGAAACATCGCATATTTTATCCGCCATTTCAGAAATTTTATGTAGAGATTCTGAACTAACTGATAAGATTTGTTGTACATGAACTGGTAGTCGTTGAAAAAACAGTAAGTTTAAAACGAAGTACGGCTTCGTGCATTTTTAGTCCAGGAACGATCTTGCATTTCGCGAAGTAAATGACTGGGTTTCCTATCTTCTAACTGCAATTCTTTCAAAAGGTTGCGAAGTTTTGTGACTTCAGACTCTGCAAAGTGCGTAATGATCATATTTTTTCAACACAGAATAAGGTTCATTTTCAGAAGGTGTGCGAATTATATCTGTGACATGCGGCAAGATATCACAATCTAGAGCTGCAGTTAAGCAATGGAATTTTGTTTTTTCATTTACGATTCCGTAAAACAGAAATTGAGAGTTCAGGTGCAAAAACCATAAATCTGGGTTTGTTTTCCAGAACGGAGGCGCTTTGAAAGCAACTTTTGAGAGTTCTACCGAACTAAAATCTTCTTTCGGAGCTGAAGCGCTTTTTGCATCGCTAACTAGTGTCAAATGAGTTTCGGTAGTCTCAGTTGTAGTCATAGTTTCGTTAGGAACAACGTAAAACGTACCTTTTCAGAGTTCACTTAAATTGAAGTAGATACTTACATAAATTGAAGCATCTAGTTTCCGGTGAATTGGAGCCATCAAGTCTCGAGAAAGTTGGATGCACCACGTCTCCGGTAAGTTGGATTGGAACCATAACGTTTTAGGAAAGTTGGAGCCATCACATCTCAGGATCTCCACTCTATGACGTAGGGTCCTAAGGCGAAGTTGGGATGTTGAAGAATATCCATTACAGCGGCAAGCATAAAACATAGATTTATTTACCAGAACATTACGTAGATTATATACAGGAATATTACGTAGATTATATACAGGAACATTATTAAAATAGAGCTACATCACAACGCGTGCAGGTAGCATCCGAAATACGAACATCCGAATGATGGTGATAAAGTTCTGAGGCCCGCTTATAAGAGCAAGGGTAGAAGTGCTGTGCATGCGGCATATGAAAATCTAGAGTCTCTCTGGAGAGCAAGAAAGTTTCATGCAAATAGCTTGATCAGCGTCTTTATACAAATCGCTGGAGGAGCTTCGTCATACATTATTCACGCAAAATATTCACGTATGGTTGAAAAGTGTTTATTTCTGTCTGTCCATCTGTTCATTCGCACGATAACTGCCGTAAAAATGACTTTATCAAAATGAAATTTAGTATGCTTTTGAGACGGTCTGTGGGACATACGAGAATGTATATGAATAATATAACCCAATTAGTTTTCGGTTGAACCCGGGTTGAAAAATTTAAATACATTGAAATCTATGGGACTTAGTTTTGCAAACATTTTTTTAGCGAATTTATAATTCACAAATTGCTTCGAAAGATCTAGGAAATATTCAAATTATCCCACACGATATATAAAAAAAATTCAGCAAAATATGTTCGGTAGTTTAAAAAGAATTAAAATAATAATTGCACCCATATTATATGAAAAGGTCACGTGCCCCACTTCAAAATAAAATATGGCATCCATCTTTATTGCAAATGTCAAAATCGTGATTTTTAATTTGTTTTCTGTGTTGTACCCGTCCTAAAACCGCTTTACTTTTGTGTAATTTCTGTACATTTATATACTGCGCCAACGCAATTACAATATTTTTTAGTTTAAATGATCATCAAATTTTGATTATTTCTGCAACGCAGCCTAATTTTTACGTATGCAGAATGTAAATACAGCAGCTGTAAGATGAGTTGTATAAGAATTGCTGAATTCTTTTAACGAAAATTATTTAGTTCTGGAATCTGAAATACAGCTGATAGGAATGAAACATTAATTGATTTTACATAGGGAAGCAGCCGATTTTATAGTATTGCCTTTTCGGTGAAGTTTTATGTATGGAGTCAAAGTACTTTTACCTCCATGGTTTTAAGTTTTTAAGTCAAATAAATTATTGTAGTATTGTGATAATTTTAAATATATCACCGCTGAATGAAAGGAATAAATAAAAAATTATGAATGAAATATTCACTGATTTTATATAGAGCCAGACGATTTATGTTTCAATGACGTCATTTGAATAAAGTTTCAATTCATTCGTCATTTGATTCGTCATTTGAATTTGTTTCGATGACGTTTTCAAATATAATAAATTTTTGATGATAATTTTAAAAATTTCACCGCTGAATGTATCGCATTTTAGAGATGTTTAAAAAATTGCACTGCAGCTGGAAAATACTTCATGATCAATGCTTTATGCATGATTGACCTTTCTTGTCATTTTTACCTTCCTTATATACATAATGTATAAGGAAAGTATTGTGACGGGGTCGAAAATTCGAATTCGAGTTCTCGAAGGGAGAGCACGTTTCAAGCATCCCTGATCACGAATCAAGCAATTTTGAGGTGATGTCTGTGTGTGAAAGTATGTGTGTATGTGTGAAAGTGTGTGTGTGTGTGTGTGTGTCAGTGAGTCTGTGGAGACGATAACTGATGAACGAATGGACCGATTCGAACAAAATTTGGTACGAAAATCACAATCCGTAAACACTGGAAGCCTATTGTTTTTATACGCAATCGAATGGTGAAAAACCCAATTAAATTTTCGAATGAAATTTTGACAAAATCGTCAAAAAATCAAAACCGCTAATAAAGTTACGCAAATAGACATTTCTTATGTAATTTTTAATTAGAAAACGATTGACATAAATTTTAGAACGCTAACATGAACCGTTCTCGAGATATTGCACATTTTTTAAATAAATTTATCAAAAAATCCCATAAATTAAAAAATATTTTTTAACTTTTGAGAAACATGTTCACTTTTCATATGTAATATCGTGCGATAAATTTTGTGATATCATTCTCGTGGATCTAGCTCATTCCATTCATGAAAAAAGATACTTTAAGTAATACTTTTGTATTTGAACGCCAATAGTCATTTATCTGCTGTAAGAATAACTTATTTCTTCGTCCACAACGCTTGGCGAGATTTTGGCGACGAATTTGGCGGAATGTCGCTAACTTGGCGACTTTTTGAAATGTTGCCAAATTAACGAAAATCTCACCAAATGGATAAAAATGACGCTAAATCAATGAAAATTACGACTAATTGTCGAAAATTCAATATCTTGGAAAGAATATGAGTATCTACTATAAGAAAAACCCCTTTTTTTTTTTACTGTAAAAGTAGAAAAAAAAAGGAAAATTATAAATTCATTACATTATATAAGGAAAGTCATGTGTAGCCCACATCAGATTATTACTTTCCTTATATACATAATGTATAAGGAAAGTATTGTGACGGGGTCGAAAATTCGAATTCGAGTTTTCGACGAGAGAGCACGCTTCAAACATCCCTGATCACGAATCAAACATTTTTGAAGTGATGTCTGTGTGTGTGTGTGTGTGTGTGTGTGTGTGTGTGTGTGTGTGTGTGTCAGTCAGTCTGTGGAGACGATAACTGGCGAACGAATGGACCGATTCGAACGAAATTTGGTACAAAAATCACAATCCGTAAACGTTGGAAGCCTATTGTTTTTATACGCAATCGAATGTTCAGAACCCCCTAAATTTTCGAGTAAAATTTTGAAAAAATCGGCAAAAAATCAAAACCGCTAATAAAGTTACGCAATTGGACATTTCTTATGTAATTTTTCAATAGAAAACGATTGACACAAATTTTAGAACGCTAACATGAACCGTTCTCGAGATATTGCAAATTTTTAAAAAAAAATTGTCAAAAAGTTATATAAAATAGAAAAAATATATTTCCTAATGAGAAACATGTTCACTTTTCATATGTAATACCATGCGATAAATTTGGTGATATTAGTCTCGTGGATCTAGCTCGTTCCATTCATGGAAAAAGATACTTTGAGTAATACTTTTGTATTTGTACGCCAATAGTCATTTATCTGCTGTAAGAATAATTTATTTCTCCGTCCATAACGCTTGGCGAGATTTTGGCGACGAATTTGGCGGAATGTCGCCAACTTGGCGACATTTTTAATTGTTACCAAATTAGCAAAAATCTCGCCAAATTGAGAAAAATGACGCTAAATCAATGAAAATGACGACTCATT
Source organism: Amaurobius ferox (assembly GCA_951213105.1). Classification (NCBI taxonomy): domain Eukaryota; kingdom Metazoa; phylum Arthropoda; class Arachnida; order Araneae; family Amaurobiidae; genus Amaurobius; species Amaurobius ferox. Next base: position 71,168,480 of record OX578153.1, on the reverse strand, counting down.
GAAGAAAATTCAATATCTTGGAAAGAATATAAGTATCTACTATAAGAAAAATATTTTTTTTAACTGTAAAAATAGTAAATTCATTGCATTATATAAGGAAAGTCATGTGTTGCCCACATCAGATTTTTTAGAATGGTATCAAAATTCCACAATATAAGATCGCATTTGAAAAAAAAATATAATATCTGGCGTTGGGGTTAGCAAATAAATTAAAAATATCAGCACCAACTGTAGATTTCACTCATTTCAGTCACCATTTGTACATAAATGCCGTACATTAAAACAAAGCGACCTGCACGTCACCCTTTTGCATATTTATTTAGTGGCAACACTAGTATTGCGATTTGTTTATCCTCATTATTAAGGAGAGAAAAGCAGCCTAAAGCAACAAATAAAATTCAAGTGCATGAATACGCAGCGAAAGCATCCCTATGTGTTTGACGTGCAGTCTTTGGTATGGTAATGTGTGAGGATTCAAATAACGTGGAAAATGGCACGGAGGAGGAGAAAGAGAAACATCCGTAGATTAACAAGTGAATTGCCGAAGATTTTGGTGGCTATCCATCAATTGAAAATTTGTTTAAAACATTATCTTGACAAGATTGATTAGTTTTGAATCCCTTTCTACTTTCCATACAATGCATAGTATATGTAAAGGGAAGGCATGATGAATCGCCAATTTTAAAAAGGGTGTATAATTTGCAAACGGGGTAACAAATTTGCATTTGTTTACGAAAATCATTTGTTGTCAATAGTTTGCATTTTAATGAATTTTATTATATTTTAATCTGTATATTTTTAATGTATTTTTATCGCGCACGCTATTACTGGTACTATATCCTGTAGCTTGCTGTCTTTTTCAAAATAAATAAATACAGTAAATAAATAAGTTGCAATATTTCTAATTTTAACTTACTAATATAGTTTTGTGGTATAACAGGCGCTCTATCTAATGGCGATAAGAAGGGTGTACGTCAAAAACTGTGTTGTTAGTTTTGACATTCATATATTACTTTCCTTATATACATAATGTATAAGGAAAGTACTGTGACGGGGTCGAAAATTCGAATAAGAGTTTTTGACGGGAGAGCACGTTTCAAGCAGCCCTGATCACGAATCAAACATTTTTGAAGTGATGTTTGTGTGTGTGTGTGAAAGTATGTGTATGTGTGTGTGTGTCAGTGAGTCTATGGAGACGATAACTGACGAACGAATCGACCGATTCGAATGAAATTTGGTACAAAAATCACAATCCGTAAACACCGGAAGCCTATTGTTTTTATACGCAATCGAATATTCAGAACCCTCTTAAATTTTTGAGTGAAATTTTGAAAAAATCGTCAAAAAATCAAAACCGCTAATAAAGTTACACAAATGGACATTTCTTATGTAATGTTTCATTAGAAAACGATTGACATAAATTTTAGAAGGCTAACATGAACCGTTCACGAGATATTGCACATTCTTCAGAAAAATTATCAAAAAGTTATATAAAATAAAAAAATATTTCCTACTGAGAAACATGTTCACTTTTCATATGTAATACCATGCGATAAATTGAGTGACATCATTCTCGTGGATTTGGCTCGTTCCATTCATGAAAAAAGAGACTTTGAGTAATACTTTTGTATTTGAAAGCCATTAGTCATTTATCTGCTGTAAAAATAACATATTTCTCCATAACGCTTGGCGAGATTTTGGCGGAATGTCGCCAACTTGGCGACATTTTTAATTATTGCGAAATTAACAAAAATCTCGCCAAATTGATAAAAATGAAGCTAAATCAATGAAAATGACGACTAATTGAAGAAAATTCTTGGAAAGAATATGAGTATCTACTATAAGAATAACATTTTTTTTAACTGTAAAAGTAGTAAATTCATTGCATTATATAAGGAAAGTCATGTGCTGCCCGCATCATATTTTTTTATAGTCAAATTAGAAAACCGCATAAGTCAACAACAGCCGTTTTTTTAATTAAATGTTGGTTTCTTCACTGCCAAGTGTGCAATAATATTGATAATTTGGTAATATTTACTTTCTCATAGAATAAAGTATTGCTTTTACGAAAATTTTCGTTTTTGAGATTTTGATGCCAATGCATGTTTTAAAGGCCTGCTGAACATGTTTTGACTATTTTTGGAGGGATGTCCTTCTATCTGTGGTCGATTTTTTGCTTACACGAAAACTATCTCAAATATTGATAGGTTTTCACGAAACTTTATATCCCGCCATGTTAACGAAAAATCTAGAACTAGGTATATATATATATATATATATATATATATATATATATATATATATATATTTAATTTACGCGAAAACTTCGAGATTTATTCGAAATATCATATTTTTTTAATATGAGAGCATAGGACAACATTTGACATAATTATACATAAAAAGGGGCTGTTTAAGGCTTAATAATGATCACGAATCTTAACACTTTCAATCACTGTAGTGAAAAATAACCGCTATATAATTTTTATGTTCAAGGCGTCATTAGACTCCTTCTCGATGGGGGACAAATTACCGCCTGAGGGGGATAACCAAAATCCCTTTTTTTTGTAAGAGCCTTAAAAATGAAGGATGACATTCTGTAATTATGATCATTTGAACCAACAATACAGATTATTTACATAAACATTTTCTTGAAGAATTCAAAAAAAAAGAAAATTACAATCTATTTTGGTGTCAGAAAGTCAAATTAAGTCACACTCCGATAAATTTTTTTTTATCTCCGTTCCCAGGTTCATGGACATATACAGAATTTTTTTCCAGGAGAATGTTAAAGTCAAATGCATTGCATTCCAGATCTAGAGATTTATGTGAGGATTTTATTTTTAGGATTCCGTAGTGAAGAAACAGAAATCCTATTCGTGTGAGTCCATCTGTAACTTCGCGCCGCGACATTTTGAATCTGAGCTGTTCATCTAATAGCCCTGAAATTTGTACGCAGATGCAGATTATTGGTCTAATGACAACAAATTTATTGAAATTCGAAAATTTTAAATTATGGGGAGGGGGGAGGGCTGATAGAGAGTGAGTTGGTCTAAAATGAAATACATTTAAACACATCAAGTAGGATATCAAACCATGAAGAAGAATACAGACACTTTATACTGTCCTTATATACATAGTATAATGTATAAGGAAAGAATTATGAGGGGATCGAAAATTCGAATTCTAGTTTTCGATGGTAGAGCAAGTTTCAAGCATCCCTGAATACGAATTAGACGTTTTCGAGGTGATGCCTGTCTCTCTGTGTGTGTGCGTGTATAAGTATATGTGTGTGTGTGTACGTGTGTAAGTATATGTGTGTGTGTAAAGACCTATAAATAGTCTCTAGTATCTATATTGCATATATTACATATAAATACTTGTGAAAGGATGTCCAATTGCATCTGATCGGTAACTCCCAAATTTTAAAATGAAATTTTGAATAATTCATAAAATCAAAATCGTCCATAAAGTTTAAATAATATTTTCTTAAGGAAGTTTTCATTAGAAAATGACTCACACAAACTTTAGAACACCAGCATGAACAGTTCTCGAGATATTGCACAGTTTTCACATACATTTAACAAAAATTCACATAAAATTAAAAATAAATATTAACAATTGAGAAATATGTTAATTTTTCATATGTAATGTTATGCAATAAATGCTGCACAGTAAACTTTCTCCTCTCCTCACTTGCCTTTTTTCTCTTTGACTCTTCTTATTAAAAGTAATTCAGTAGACTTCCACCATCTAAGGTAATGCAGACCACGCCACGAACCATGTGCTCAGCCAGTCAACTACAAGCACATCGATAGAATGGAATGCTCAAACATTGCATTGCTATTTTTTCAAGTATTAAAAAAAACAAGAATACTATTCGACGTGGATATGCGATGGTTCTCCCTCAGGTGCCTCGAAATGTAAACGCATTGAATCCCAGGATCGCTTTTTACTAGCTCTATTACACTCATCCGCGTTGTGACTATGAGCGCACGTCCGGGTCCCCTGCTCATATATTTACGACAACAAGACATAGGTGTGGACATAGGTCATGGTTTGTAGAGACATTCAGTAAAACACGCAACCGGTGGGGACAGAACCATGGTCCTCATGAATGCGAATCACGTGCGTTTCCCCTACGCCACAACACAGACTCGTATTTAGTCCGTAAGGTGGTCTTTTCTACCTTCGCTTCACAGTCAAACAAATGTTCATTTTCTGCATTCTGTTTTGAGTGTCAACGTGCGCAAGGTATCTTTTCGTACTAAATCGAGAGTGCTCTACAACTTTCTAATTGACTATTTTCCCGTATCTTTCACCGTTTACGAGATAGGACCGCTAATTCCAAAATTTGCCGATAGATGGCGTTATAAGTTGTCTCATCGAGTAGCACATAGCCTTTTTACTATACCTAGACACCAACTTTATGGCCTAAGTTGTCACCGTTCAGAAGTTAAGGGGGTGTGTAAAGGATATAAGTGGGCACCCTGTATAAGGAAAGTATTGTGACGGGGTCGAAAATTCGAATTCGAGTTTTTGACGGGAGAGCACGTTTCAAGCATCCCTAATCACGAATCGAACATTTTTTAGATGATTTCTCTCTCTCTCTCTCTCTCTCTATCTCTATCTCTATCTCTCTGTTTGTGTGTGTGTGTGTAGTGCATGTGTGTGCGGCGTATGTGTGTGTGTGTGGTGCATGTATGTGTGCGTGATGTATGTGTGTGTGGTGTATGTGTATATGTGTGGTGTATGTGTGTGTGTGGTATGTGTATGTGTGTGTGTGTGTGTGGTATGTGTGCATGTGTGTGAGTGTTAGTGAGCCTGTGGAGACGATAACTGACGAACGAATGGACCGATTCGAAGGAAATTTGGTACAAAAATTACAATCCGTGAATACTGGAAGTCTATTGTTTTTATCCGCAATCGAATGTTCAGAACCCCCCTAAATTTTCGAGTGAAATATTGAAAAATCAAAACCTCTAATAAAGTTACGCAAATAGACATTTCTTATGTAATTTTTCATTAGAAAGCGATTAACATAGATTTTTGAACGCTAGCATGAACCGTTCTAGAGATATTGTACATTTTCCAAAAAAATTATCAAAAAGTCATATAAAATTTAAAAAAATATATTTCTTATTGAGCAACATGTTCACTTTTCATAGGTAATACCATGGGATAAATTTGGTGACATCATTCTCGTGGATCTAGCTCGTTCCACTCATGAAAAAAAGATACTTTGAGTAATAATTTTGTATTTGAACGCCAATAGTCATTTATCTGCTGTAAGAATTACTTATTTCTTCGTCCCTAACGCTTGACGAGATTTTGGCGACGGATTTGGTGGAATGTCGCCAACTTGGTGACTTTTTTAAATGTTGCTAAATTAACGAAAAACTCACCAAATGAATAAAAATGACGCTAAATCAATGAAAATGACGACTTATTGACGAAAATTTGATATCTTAGGAAGAATATAAATATCTACTATAAAAATAATCTTTTTTTTTTTACTGTAAAATTAGTAAATTCATTGCATTATATAATGAAAGGCATGTGCTGCCCATATCAGATTTTTTTGTTTTTATTCAAACACGCTCATAACAGAATCAGATATCATGGAAATACAGTTGTAATGAAAAAACGAATTCTTTATTTCAGAGAAATTTTTGATGAGGAGCACTCATGCCTCTTCCTTGTGTCCGCTCTATACAGGGTGTCCCAAAAAGATTGAAACGCGTTTTAATTCCTTACCTGTTGGTAAGTGGGCAATAGAAATTACAAAAATGTTGAAAGTAAGGTAGGAAATAAGACTACTTTAATGAAATAGTTCTCTCATTAAATTCCAAAAAATTGTTGCACTTGTAAAATTTTTATACGACCCCCTTAGACAAATTGGGTCAATCAGAAAATTTATATTTTTAATGCAACAAGATCATTAAAAAAAGCCGCATATCTGTATCTTTAAAATTGAGCGAGTTATATTTAATTGAAAATTGAACATTGTGAATGGAGACTCTATATCAAATTAGAAATGTAAATTTGCGACATATCACAAAAAAGATAAAACTGGATGATAAAACATAGAATACACAATCGCGTTGTGAGTACCACTGCTTTATAGGATCTCTGTCTGTGTAATGCTTTATTTAGCTGCATTTGTGATAAAAAAAATTTAACACATATTAACGTATTTTTGATCTAAACAATTTCCATCGTCAATTTGTGTATGTTCCCTATTTTCACTGACGAAACAACCTTTCACATGATACGGAAAAATGGCATAAGTCAGATTTTTTCCTTTATCATAATTCAGTTGATTTTAAAGATACTGATATGCGGGGTTTTTTAATGATCTTGTTGTATTAACAATAAAAATTTTCTGATTGACCAAATTTGCCTAAGGGGGTCGTATAAAAATCTAAAAAGTGTAACGTTTTGAAAATTACTGGAAGGATTATTTCATTAGCGTAGTCTTATTTTCTACCTTACTTTCAACATTTTTGCAATTTACATTACCAACTTATCTCCAAAAGGTAAAGAATTAAAGAGCGTTTCAATCTTTTTGGGACCCTGTGTATACGTATAATAAATTTTATAGATATTCAGATTAATTTCGAGAATTCTAGATTAAGCTGTCATTAATCAAGTGATAGCTAATCTTTGCAAAGCAGGAAGCAGGTGTTCGGGAAAATTAGGTCTCTTTCTTTAGATCATCTATGTGTATGTAATATAATGTTACAAAAATATGATCTACATTATATACATAATCAGATGATTTTCAGCAATTGTAATTTGAATATTTTCTTCCATTAATCTAGTCCAAACTAAACTTTATCGTAGCAAAGCGGAACGAAAGGGCCCGGGAACAATAGGGCCCCTTCCTTGAATCTGCGTTTTGTATGTGTATATAATGTAATATACATTAAATTGTATCAGATGAATTGCAAAAATAATAATTGTGGCCATTAATCAAGTGAAAATTAAAAAGTGTTTTCGAAAGAGGGAAAGGCCCCCAGATGAATTAGGCCCTTGGATCGTGGGGACCGAGATAAATCAGACCATTGGATGGAGGGGAGCGAGATTAATAAGGCCCTTGGATCGAGGGGGCCGAAATAAATGAGGTAATTGGATCGAGGGAGAGATGAGATAAATAAGGGCCTTGGATCGAGGGAGCGAGTTAAATCAGGCCCTTGGATCTTTATCAAGCTATTTACAATAATTATATTTTAACAGTTGCTACCCTTATTCAAGTGAAAATAAGACTTATTGCTTTTCAGAAGGGGGAGGATGAGAGGGAGACCTCGGATCCTTCTCTGTTACCTGGGGTCCACCTTCAGTCTTTCTTTAAACTATTTATATAATTATGTAAAGCATTATATAAAAATGTTACTTTTAATGTTTTTATGGGAAATGCGAAAATATAAAAGACATCTGGATTTTGAAAAAAATTGTCAAAATTTAGAAACTTGGATTCATTAAGGTGAGAGCGGGTTCTTCGTGCCCTCCCCCCCCCCCCGCATCCCTGATGTATCTCTGTCTATGGTAACTTCAAAAGACGATTCAACACTTTTTGAATGTCCTCTATTAAAAGCTCTGTTGCTATGAGGATGTGGTACAACCCAGTGGTTAGCGCGCGGGGACTGCCCTCAGACGACCCAAATTCGATTCCCGGCTCTACCGAAACAGTCCCCATGTTCACGCGGAGTACGGACACATTAAATATGTGGATCCTTAAGTTCTTCCGAGAGGTTGGTGAAAGGGGGGGGGGAGTCACGGTCCTTGTGGATGTCGCCCCTACTGGGTTCTGGTCTAAATTGGGTGTCACTTCCTGGACGTCCAAAGATATACCTAATACATTTGGGTAAATTAGACGGTCTGCATCGAAGAAGAAGAAGAATCTCTGTGGCTATGAATTTGACCATTACAGCTTCATGTAGTCTGAGCTCAAACTTCTTGAAGTTTAAAACCGTCTGTATAGTATGATTGACTTCATTCGTAGGCTTTAGCTTATTGAAAATGCTGTCATCCGCTTTTCTGAAAATATAAAAACTTTTGAAATACTTAACTTCTATAAGATATTCTAAAATGAAGCACAATGTCAACTATGATTTAAAAGTTAAGATTCTTAAAATTTAATCTACCTGCCACCTTGTGCCTTGCTTGACATTGTAACGTGTAAATGCCACATGTCTTCTTCATGTTATTGTAAGAATCTTCAAAATGTGCCAATTAAAGAATCGCCATTTCTCTGACTAGAGAACATTGAGAAAAGTAAGTATAAGATCAATAGACGTTGCTAAAACAAATAAAATTCCAAGAAGGAAAGAAAGGAACGCAAGGTGACTTTTCTGTTCGACACCAAAATGTTTCACAGAAAGCCGAGACAATGTTGGAAGCACATGCTATGGCAGTGATTTGCCAATACCACCTACAAAAAGAAACATCTGAACCTTTGATTTCTAAATTAAATCCTAACGTTTCTAGTAGAACACTGGCGAGGGTGTGAGACTAATATGGTGTTTCTGATAAGGCTGCAATAGCTGTAGAATTTACAGTTTGAAGATACAGGAATAGTTACACCAAAAAGAACTTGCAATTTCGCCCTAGTGGTTCAACAGTAGAGCGTCGACTGGCCATTTTGAAGATGCACTGTTCGAATCCCATTTGGGGCAGCAAGGTCTTTACAATGGCGTCCAAATGAATCAACCTTGTAGGTTAGTACGAAAATGTCGGAGGTCTGAAAGTGCTCTAGTACGACTATCACGGATTCGGTGGACTGTGATACATTAAGCGCTGATTTCAAATCAGGAAATCACCGGCCACTCAAGGAGCTAACCTGGAGTGAGTATAAAAATAGCACCATGAGGTTATCTATGGTAAAAATAGCAGGAGGTGGTTTGTCAAATTATCAGTTGTGCGCCAATCGAACATTAGATGATGGAGAATGCAAAGTGCCGCTTCAATAATAAACGATTGCAATTTCTAACTCAACGGGAGAACTTCATGTGGCCATTTGGACGATCTCTGGTTTGATTCCAGTTGGGACACAGCAAGTTTCTTTACAAAGTAACAAAAGACTGTCCGAACGCTATTGATCAAAATAACATTTGTAGAGCATAACACAGGAATCTAGATTAACTGATTTTTTTATACCGGTGGGAATTATCGTAACATATTACATTTTGACTGAAGAAGTTGTCAATATACTTTTTTGTTAATTCGCATTATTAAATGATTCGTAATATAAGGTTTTCATAGCATTACTCCCTAATGATAACAATAACATTCACTGCCACTGTGAGTTATATAATCTATGTGCGAGAATGACAGTTTCAACAATGCTATGACAATACAATTTATACAGGGTCCTAGTAAAGTTCTTTAATTTTATAAGGAAAGATCTCCTGATATAAAGTTCTTTAATTTTATAAGGAAAGTTCTGTAATTTTATAAGGAAGGTAAAAGTAAGGAGATAAAAATTCATATTAAGAAAACGCCAATATCGTTTGAAACAATAATTCAGGTGGCGCTGGGGTAAGATAAGTAGTCCTGCATTAGCGAAAGTTTCTATGGCGAAAGACATAAAATATTTATTTAAACTGTAAATTTTGTAAAAATAAATTATTAACGCAATACAAAGTAGAACTGAAACAATAAAGAGTATTCATTCCTAAGTATTCAAAATTATTTTGCCTTTCAATTTATTTTTATCTCCATATCTGTGCTCTATTCTACGACTACGAAAAAATTCTGGTTAATTATACTCATAATTAGGGCACCCTTAATTTAAAAATAATCAAAAATGCATGTACTAAATACTACGCCTTTCTGTTGCGCCAACAAACAATAGCGGCTACTTCAGTAAGACTAGCTACACCTAGATACAATTCTCAAAGCATTATAACATTTTCAAGCGTTTCATCCATAGGAGTTTTATCGCCTTCTTTCTAACTTCATGATAAAGTGCATGAGTGCACACGTTAAAGTATCCATCACGCACAAAGTATCCATGCCCTATCGAATAAAACTGATTGCAGCGCCTCTATTGGAGAACTTTAAAAATAAGGATAATAAACTCGACAACAAAGCGAGATAAAGACGCATAAACCGGTTTCAAAGTTGTAGCGCATTGTCAAATGCAAATCGACACCAGGGACGAATGGAATGCATAAACGGAAGAAAATAAATACCTTTCAGAAAGTTGCCTCCAACGGGATGATACAAACAATGCTTGTCAAAGAATACGGCAATTATCCTTCTCAAATTCAAATATGCATTGCCTTTGTTTTTCACTGGTTTTCGAAACTTCTACAGACCAACGACTTCATATAAAAATGCTATTTTTTGTATCTTGGGTCTACCCCCCCCCCCCATATATATATTTAGGGTAAAAACTCGAGTTGTAATTAAATAAAGATCATCTCACTTCTCTTACACCTTGTTAAAATGAAAAGTTTGCTTAACCTGCTGGTAAAAGCATATCAAGAGAAGTGGTATAAGTCACAATGACTATCATCATACTTTCATCTAGCGCAAGAAAAGTAATGTGAATGTAATGATAAAATACAGCATTGCCTTGCACCCATTTCTCATTACCTTCATTAGTGTCAATCAGTTCAATAATTCGTACTGTTTATTGGCGTTTATAACACCGATGAAACAATACTTCATTTATGCAGTAATTATAATAGTGTTTAATCCACGGAATCATTACAGTAACTTTAATAAGAAAATTTTAGGCTTCACTTTTTAAAAAGAGCTAGTTTAATAGTATTAATATATTAATATTGAGCGTGATAATTTTCTTATTTTGCGGATTATGTTTACTTTCCCTACAATACCCTGTAATGTATAGGGATATATTGGATTCTCTAGTGTTTGACGAATATTCACGTTTTCGAAGTTTTCGTGTTTGATGAATATTCATATTTTCGACGCTTTGAGCAGTTTCGTACACGAAAATAGTATTTTTTGCTTGACGTCTGATTGTTTGTCACTTTGTGTGTCTGCCAGTCTGTGTGTCTATCTGTCTGTTCAATGTATGTATCTGCTCTAGATGAAAGACTAATTGATCACATTTCACACAGTTTGATTGAAGTCACTTGTAGATTATCCTGGTGCTGAATATATTTTGGTACGATTCAGGTAAAAAGAACCAGCCTTTCTGTGCAAAATGGCCCCTAAGAGTAGTATGTATCCACTCTAGCTAAAAAACCAATCTACCAAATTTAACAAAATTTGGTAGATATACTTGGGTGACACTAATAATGATTAGATTTTGGTAAGATTTGTGTAAAAAAAAACTGCATTTTTTTTTTGCGAAATTGACACCCAAATTCGTCAAAATCTAAAAAAAAAAAAGATTACGTATGCTCAAATGTATCAATTATATAAGTGCTTGTTTTATAGGCAATTTTTGACAACAAAAATAATAAAATCCAACCTCATAATTGTAAGACTTCGCTCTCGTAATATTTAATTTTTTTCGTATCTTTGTAACGTCGCCTTTTCAAAATATATCCAGTCTCAAAATGAAAACCAAAATTTGAGGTGGGCAGCACTTGACATTCACTATAAACTCAAATTAACTTTCCATTCATTTCTTTATAATTCATTAAATTCTGTTCAATTTCACTAAATAACATGCATAATTATTTGATATTGCAGTGAATTTGCGCTTATAATCCAATTTTCGTTTTCATTCGGCAGCTGGGAGTATTTTCAAAGGCGGCGTAGCAAAACTGCAAAAAATACTAAAATATCCCGAGAACGGTTAGTCCTAAGGTAATGAGATTCGTCTTATTCTTTTCATTGTCAAAAATTACGTATAATATAGCCGATGTGGTGCCCGAGCAGTCAAAGAGGCAGGCGTTTCATCGTGATGGCTCGGCTGTCAGATTGCGGGTTCGAGTCCCGCCTGCGGGCATGGATGTTGTAATGTCTTATTTGGGGCAGAAGTCAGACTTCTACCTTCGGATGCCCCGGGTCATTAGACTAAACAGAAGCATTGCACACATTCTTCCTTAAAATGAAATATTAGGAACACGACAACAACAACAACAACGTATAAAAAAATCTGATGTGGGCAACACAGAACTTTCCTTATATAATGTAATAATTTACTATTTTTACAGTAAAAGAAATAGGTTTTTCTTATAGTAGATACTAATATTCTTTCCAAGATATTGAATTTTCGACAATTAGTCGTTATTTTCATTGATTTAGCGTCATTTTTATCCATTTGGCGAGATTTTCGTTAATTTGGCAACATTTCAAAAAGTCGCCAAGTTGGCGGCATTCCGCCAAATTCGTCGCCAAAATCTCGCCAAGCGTTATGCACTAACAAATAAGTTATTCTTACAGCAGATAAATGACTATTGGCGCTCAAATACAAAAGTATTATTCAAAGTATCTTTTTTCATGAATGGAACGAGCTAGATCCACGAGAATGATGTCACTCAATTTATCGCATGGTATTACATATGAAAAGTGAACATGTTTCTCAATAGGAAATATTTTTTTTATTTTATATGACTTTTTGATAATTTTTTTGAAAAATGTACAATATCTCGAGAAGGGTTCATGTTAGCGTTCTAAAATTTATGTCAATCGTTTTCTAATGAAAAATTACATAAGAAATGTCTATTTGCACACATTTAATAGTGGTTTTGATTTTTTGACGATTTTTTCAAAATTTCATTCTAAAATTTAGGGGGGTTCTGAACATTCGATTGCGTATGAAAACAGCTTCCAGTGTTTATAGATTGTGATTTTTGTACCAAATTTGGTTCAAATCGGTTCATTCGTTCGTCAGTTATCGTCTCCACAGGCCCACTGACACACACACACACATACTTTCACACACACACACACACACAGACATCACTTCAAAAATGTTTGATTCGTGATCAGGGATGCCTGAAACGTGCTCTCCCGTCGAAAACTCGAATTCGAATTTTCGACCCCGTCACAATACTTTCCTTATACATTATGTATATAAGGAAAGTAATAAGCATTTAATTCATACATTTAAGCCTACGCAGTCCTTTACTTTAGATTTTGATAATTTTTGCGGGTCGTTTCGTAAAACAGGCAGGTTCCTTGTTTTCCCGAGTCTTACCAAAATCTAATCAGCACCAGGGTAAACTACAAGCTACTTAACTATCAAATTTTGCAAAATTTGGTCAATTAGTATTTAGTTAGACTGGATACATTCGATATTTTCGAGCCATTTCACAGAAACAGCAGGCTCTTTCTGTTGCTCCGAATCGTTCCAAAATCTAATCAGCACCAGAGTTACCCACAAATGACTTGTCTATAAAATGTTATGAAATTTGGTCCATAAGTTTCTGAGTTAGAGTGGATACATACATTGCACAGACATTGCATACACACGAGTCTGCGCGCGTCATGCTAAAAATAGTTTTTTACTTTCCCTGCAATACATGGTAATATATAGGGAAAGTATTGGAATCATGTCGAAAATCGCAACTCGAGTTTTCGACGGATCTACACGTTTCGAGACCTCTAGAATACGAAAAAACTATTTTTAGCGTGACGTCTGTGTGTGTGTGTCTGTGTGTCTGAGTGTCTGTCTGTCTGTGTGTCTGTCTGTGTGTCTGTCTGTCTGTCTGTGCAGATTTTGTATCCACTCTAACTAAAAAACTAATTGACCGAATTTCATAAAATTTGGTAGGTAAGTCACTTATGCAGGAATCTGGTGCTGATTAGTTTTGGGTATAACTCGGGCTAAAAGAACCTGTCTTTTTTTGCGAAATGGCCCGCAAAAGCTTGTATCCATTGTAACTGAAAAACTAATGGACCGAATTTCACAAAATTTGGTAGATAAGTCGCTTGTAGGTCACCCTGGGGCTGATTAGATTTTGGTATAATTCGAAAAAAAATAACCTGCCTTTTTCTGCAAAATGGCCCGCAAAAATCATCAAAATCTAAACTTAAGAACTACGTATGCTCAAATATAGCCATTAAATGCTTGTTTAATACGTAATTTTTAGCGAAGAAAGGAATAAGACCAATCCCATTACACTAGGACTAGCCGTTCTCGAGATGTTTTAGTTTTTCGTATTTTTCCTACACCATTTTTGAAAATAAGTCCAGTTTTCAAATGAGAACGAAAATTGAATTAAAAGTGAATTAAATTTAATTTAAATAAATAGAACGTGAATATAAGTCTGCAGGGAAAGTCATGTGCTGCCCACATCAGATTTTTTCGTTTACTAGAGGTCCCAAAAAGTGTTGATCTGTCGAAAACTCGAGTTGCGATTTTTTTCGACACGATTCCAACACTGTCCTTATGCATTACCACGTATTGTATAGGGAAAGTAATAAATAAATCACAACATAAAATCAAATAAATGTGCGTTTTAGTTGCGCAGCATTTTATGTTGCGATCTTTTTATTTAATATAGAAATAGTTTTGTTCATTTATTTTATAATATATAAATCAATAAAAATAAGTGGTTAAAAATTCTTCGCCAACGAGAAATTTATGAGTCTTCGTGTAGTCTCAAATGATGTGTACATTGCATTTTTGAAGGAACTGTTTAACATTTTAATTCTCTTTTGCAAACTTGCTTCACACAGCCATTCGAATTTTCAGAAAATTCCTGTAATGAAATCTGCAAAACCGGAATTGGAAATACTTAGTGAACTCTCTCTAACCCTCTCTGGAATTTGTTGCTGAATCCATATCAGTCATCATCTAAGCTCAACCTAGAGCCAAGCCTGTGAAATAGATGCTTCACGGAAAATGTTTAAACCGAAAATTTAAAAAGAAAATGTTGGAAAGGGAAATCTATAGTGAACCCCCAATCTTCTCTGGAATTCAATACTGAATCTATATCAGTTATCGTCTAATTTTTATCTAAAGCCAATCCTGAGAAATAGATGCTACAAGAAAATATTTTCAACCGACAATTAAAAAAAAAACTGGAAGGAGGGGCCTTTAATAAACCTCCAACTTTCTTCGAAATTTGATGCTGAATCCATATCAGTCATCATCTAAGTTCTATCTATAGCTGAACCTGAACTTGAGAAACCGAAGTGAATGAATGTAAACTGAACATTTTTGAACTGAAAATGGGAAAAAAAATCGGAAATGGAAATCCTTAGTGAACTCCCAACCCCACCTCAATATTGAATTTATAACATTCATCATCTAGAACAGATTTCTGGAACATATTCTTTATCTAGAGCAGATTCTAAGAAATCAATGTTTCAAAAGAAATATTTTAGCAAAAGCAATAGTATAGGAGCAATTTTGTCACCAATAAATAGTTCCCAATTCTTAGCTGTTCTTAAACAAAAAAATATTTTTATATATATTACTTTCCCTGCAATACATGGTAATGCATAGAGAAAATATTGGAATCATGCCGAAAATCGCAACTCGAGTTTTCGACGGATCTACACGTTTTAGGACCTCTAGAACACGAAAAAACCTATTTTAAAGTAACGTCTGTGTGTCTGTGTCTGTATGTGTTTGTCTGTCTGTGCAATCCACTCTAACTCTAAAAAACGTCAAAATCTAAAATAAAAGACTACGTATACTCAAATGTATCCATTAAATGATTGTTTTATACGTAATTTTTGACGGCGAAGAAAAATAAGATCAACCCCATTACTCTATGATTATCCATCCTCGAGATAATTAAGCTTTTTTTCATTTTTGCTACTCCGGTTTTGGAAATACGGCCATCTACCAAATGAAAACGAAAACTGAATTAAAAGTATAAACTCAGAGTAATTGCAAATAATGATGCGTGTTATTTAGTGGAATCAAATTCAATTTAATGAATTATTAATGAAATGAAGTGGAAATGAATTTAAGTCTGCAGCGAATGTCATGTGCTGCTCACATCAGATTTTTTTTTTATTTTAAAGCAAATGGCATCATGTAAATCACGCTAACATGCATTGATGTACTGAAATATCCTATAAGATACTGTACGTTTCGGTTTATAGAGAAAAAATCTGATGTGGGCAACATATGACTTTCCTTATATAATGCAATAAATTTACTACGTTTACAATTAAACAAGTGTTATTCTTATAGTAGATACTTATATTTTTTCAAAGACATTGAATTTTCTTGAAGTAGTCGTTATTTTCATTGATTTAGCGTCATTTTTATCCATTTCGCGAGATTTTCGTTAATGTCGCAACATTTAAAAAAGTCGCTAAGTTGGCGAGATTCCACTAAATTCGTCGCCAAAATCTCACCAAGCGTTATGGACGGAGAAATAAGTTATTCTTTATGACTATTGGCGTTCAAATACAAAAGTATTACTCAAAATATCTTTTCTCGTGAATGGAACGACTTAGATCCACGGGATTGATGTCACCCAATTTATCGCATGATATTACATATGAAAAGTGAACATGTTTCTTAACAGATAATTTTTTTTTTTCATTTATGGTATTTTTTTATAAATTTATTTGAAAAATGTGCAATATCTCGAGAACGGTTCATGCTAGCGTTCTAAAGTTAATGTCAATCGTTCTCTAAGGAAAAATTACATAAGAAATGTCAATTTGCGTAACAGTAAAGGTTTTGATTTTTTGATGATTTTTTCAAAATTTCACTCGAAAATTTAAGGGAGGTTCTGAACATTCGATTATGTTTTAAAACAATTAACTTTCAGTATTCACGGATTGTGATTTTTGTACCAAATTTCATTCGAATCGCTCCATTCGCTCATGAGATATTGTCTCCAAAGTCTCACTGACACACACACACACACACACACACACACACACACACACACACACACACACACACACACGCACACACACACACACATATATACAGACATCACTTCAAAATTGTTCGACTCTTGTTCAGAGATGCTTGAAACATGCTCTCCCGTCGAAAACTCGAATTCGAATTTTCGACCCCGTCACAATACTTTCCTTATATATTATTTACTTATACCTTATTCAATTTAGGGGGGTTCTGAGCATTCGTTTCTGTTTTAAAAAAATAGGCTTCCAGTGTTCACGGATTGTAATTTTTATACCAAATTTCATTCGAATCGCTTAATTCGTTCGTGAGATATCGTCTCCACAGACGCATTGACACACTCACACACACATACACACACACACTCACACACACAGACATCACTTAAAAAATGTTCGATTCGTGATCAGGGATGCTTGAAACGTGCTCCCCCGTCGAAAACTCGAATTCGAATTTTCGGCCCCGTCACAATACTTTCCTTATACATTATGTATATAAGGAAAGCAAAAATCTGATCATTATTTTCAAATAAGTAGATATTTTGTATACTGCAACTATATATTACTTTCCTTATATACATAATGTATAAGGAAAGTATTGTGACGGGGTCGAAAATTCGAAATCGAGTTTTCGACGGGAGAGCACGTTTCAAGCATCCCTGATCACGAATCAAACATTTTTGAAGTGATGTCTGTGTGTGTGTGTGTGTGTGTGTGTGTGTGAAAGTATGTGTGTGTGTGTGTTAGTGTGTGTGTCAGTGAGTCTGTGGAGACGATAACTGGCGAACGAATGGACCGATTCGAATCAAATTCGGTACAAAAATCACAATCCGTACACACTGGAAGCCTATTGTTTTTATACGCAATCGAATGTTCAGAACCCCCCTAAATTTGTGAATGCAATTTTGAGAAATCGTTAAAAAATCAAAACCACTAATAAAGTTACGCAAATAGACATTTCTTATGTAATTTTTCATTAGAAAACGATTGACATAAATTTGAGAACGCTAACATGAACCGTTCTCGAGATATTGTTCATTTTTTTAAAAAAAATTATCAAAAAGTCATATAAAATAAAAAAAAATATTTCCTATTGAGAAACATGTTCACTTTTCATATGTAATACCATGCGATAAATTGAGTGACATCATTCTCGTGGATCTAGCTCGTTCCATTCATGAAAAAAGATACTTTGAATAATACTTTTGTATTTGAATGCGAATAGTCATTTATCTGCTGTAAGAATAACTTATTTGTTAGTGCATAACGCTTGGCGAGATTTTGGCGACGAATTTGGCAGAATGTCGCCAACTTGGCGACTTTTTTGAAATGGTGCCAAATTAACGAAAATCTCGCCAAATGGATAAATATGACGCTAAATCAATGAAAATGACGACTAATTGTCGAAAATTCAATATCTTGGAATGAATATTAGTATCTACTATAAGAAAAACCTATTTTTTTACTGTAAAAGTATAAAATTCATTACATTAAATAAGGAAAGTCATGTGTTGTCCACATCAGATTTTTTTTATACGCATTTGAATGTTCAGAATCCCCCTAAATTTTCGAATGAAATTTCGAAAAAATCGTCAAAAAATCAAACTCGCTAATTAAGTTACGCAAGTAAAAATTTCTTATGTAATTTTTCATTAGAAAACGATTGGCATAAATTTTAGAACGCTAAAATGAACCGTTCTCGAGATATTGCATATTTGTCAAAAAAATTATCAAAAAGTCATATAAAATGAAAAAAAAATATTTCTTATTGAGAAACATGTTCACTTTTCATATGTAATACCATACGATAAATTTAGTGACATCATTCTCGTGGATCTAGCTCATTCCATTCATGAAAAAAGATACTTTGAGTATACGTTTGTATTTGAACGCCAATAATCATTTGTCTGCTATAAGAATAACATATTTCTTCGTCCATAACGCTTGGCGAGATTTTGGCGACGAATTTGGCAGAATATCGCCAAGTTGGCGACTTTTTGAAATGTTGCCAAATTAACGAAAATCTCGCTAAATGAATAAAAATGACTCTAAATCAATGAAAATAACGACTAATTGTCGAAAACTCAATATCTTGGAAGGAATATTAGTATCTACTTAAAGAAAAACCTATTTTTACTTTCCTTATATACATAATGTATAAGGAAAGTATTGTGACGGGATCGAAAATTCGAATTCGAGTTTTCGACGGGAGAGCACGTTTCAAGCATCCCTGATCACGAATCAAACATTTTTGAGGTGATGTCTGTGTGTGTGTATGTGTGTGTGTGTGTGTGTCAGTGTGTGTGTGTGTGTGTGAAAGTATGTGTGTGTGTGTGTCAGTGAGTCTTTGGAGACGATAACTGACGAACAAATGGACCGATTTGAACCAAATTTGGTACAAAAATCACAATCCGTACACACTGGAAGCCTATTGTTTTTATACGCAATCGAATGTTCAGAACCCCCCTAAATTTTCGAATGAAATTTTGAAAAAATCGTCAAAAAATCAAAACCGCTAATAAAGTTGCGCAAATAGACATTTCTTATGTAATTTTTCATTAGAAAACGATTGGCATAAATTTTAGAACGCTAACATGAACCGTTCTCGAGATATTGCACATTTTTCAAAAAAATTATGAAAAAGTCACATAAAAAAAAAAAATCCTATTGAGAAACATGTTCACTTTTCATATGTAATACCATGCGATAAATTGGGTGACATCATTCTCGTGGATCTAGCTCGTTCCATTCATGAAAAAAGATACTTTGAGTAATACTTTTGCATTTGAACGCCAATTTATCTGCTGTAAGAATAACTTACTGCTTTGTCCATAATGCTTGGCGAGATTTTGGCGACGAAATTGGCGGAATGTCGCCAACTTGGCGATTTTTTGAAATGTTGCCAAATTAACGAAAATCTCGCCAAATGGATAAAAATGACGCTAAATCAATGAAAGTGACGACTAATTGTGGAAAATTCAATATCTAATAAGTTATATAATATATAAATATATAATAATAGTTATATAATATATGTCTAAAATTCAATATCTAATAAGTTATATATATATATATATATATATATATATATATATATATAACTTATATCTTCGTCCATAACGCTTGGCGAGTTTTTGGCGACGAAATTGGCGGAATGTCGCCAACTTGGCGACTTTTTGAAATGTTGCCAAATTAACGAAAATCTCGCCAAATGGATAAAAATGACGATAAATTAATGAAAATGACGACTAATTGTCGAAAATTCAATATCTTGGAAAGGATATTAGTATCTACTAGAAGAAAAACCTATTTATTTTACTGTAAAAGTAGTAAATTCATTTCATTGTATAAGGAAAGACATGTGTTGCCCTCATCAGATTTTTTTTACTGTAAAAGTAGTAAAATCATTGCATTATATAAGGAAAGTCATGTGTTGCCCACATCAGATTTTTACTTTCCTTATATACATAATGTATAAGGAAAGTATTGTGACGGGGTCGAAAATTCGAATTCGAGTTTTCGACCGGAGAGCACGTTTCAAGCATCCCTGATCACGAATCAAACATTTTTGAAAGGATGTTTGTGTGTGGGGGGGGGGGGGTCTGTGGAGACGATAACTGACGAACAAATGGACCGATTTGAACCAAATTTGGTACAAAAATCACAATCCGTAAACACTGGAAGCCTATTGTTTTTATACGCAATCGAATGTTCAGAACCCCCCTAAATTTTCGAATGAAATTTTGAAAAAATCGTCAGAAAATCAAAACCACTAATAAAGTTACGCAAATACACATTTCTTATGCAATTTTTTTTTAGAAAACGATTGACATAAATTTTAGAACGCTAACACAAACCGTTCTTGAGATATTGCACATTTTTCAAAAAAAAAAATATCAAAAAGTCATATAAAATAAAATAAAAATATTTCCTATTGATAAACATGTTCACTTTTCATATGTAATACCATGCGTTAAATTGGGTGACATCATTCTCGTGGATCTAGCTCGTTCCATTCATGAAAAAAGATACTCTAAGTAATACTTTTGTTTTTGAACGCCAATAGTCATTTATCTGCTGTAAGAATAAATTATTTCTTAGTGCATAGCACTTGGCAAGATTTTGGCGACGAATTTGGCGGAATATCGCCAAATTGGCGACTTTTTAAAATGGTGCCAAATTAACGGAAATCTCGCCAAATGGATAAAAATGACGCTAAATCAATGAAAATGACGACTAATTGTCGAAAATTAAATGTCTTGGAACGAATATTAGTATCTACTATAAGAAAAACCTATTTTTTTACTGTAAAATTAGTAAATTCATTACATTATATAAGGAAAGTCATGTGTTTCCCACATCAGATTTTTTTAAGTGGTGTTCGTCTGTCTGTGGTTGATTTTTACTTTCCTTATATACATAATGTATAAGGAAAATATTGTGACGAGGTCGAAAATTCGAACGGGAGAGCACGTTTCAAGCATCCCTGATCACGAATCAAATATTTTTGAAGTGATGTTTGTGTGTGTGTGTGTGTGTGTGTGTGTGTGTGAAAGTATGTGTGTGCGAATGTATGTGTGTGTGTGTGTGTGTCAGTGAGTCTTTGGAGACGATAACTGACGAACGAATGGACCGATTCGAACGAAATTTGGTACAAAAATCACAATCCGTAGTCACTGGAAGCCTACACTGTTTTTATACGCCATCGAGTGTTCAGAACCCCGCTAAATTTTCGAGTGAAATTTTGAAAAAATCGTCAAAAAATTAAAACCGCTAATAAAGTTACGCAAGTAGACATTTCCTATGTAAATTTTTTATTAGAAAACGATTGAAATAAATTTTAGAACGCTAACATGAACTGTTTTCGAGATATTACACATTTTCCAAAAAAAATTATTAAAAATATATAAAAAAGTCATATAAAATAAAAAAAAATACTTCCTATTGAGAAACATGTTCACTTTTCATATGTAATACCATGCGATAAATTGGGTGACATCATTCTCGTGGATCTAGCTCGTTCCATTCATGAAAAAAGATACTTTGAGTAATACTTTTGCATTTGAACGCCAATAGTCATTTATATCTGCTGTAAGAATAACTTATTTCTTCGTCCATAACGCTTGGCGAGATTTTGGCGACAAATTTAGCGGAATGTCGCCAACTTGGCGACTTTTTGAAATGTTGCCAAATTAACGAAAATCTCGCCAAATGGATAAAAATGACGACTAATTGTCGAAAATTCAATATCTTGGAAAGAATGTAAGTATCTTCTATAAGAAAAACCTATTTTTTTACTGTAAAAGTAGTAAATTCATTGGATTATATAAGAAAAGTCATGTGTTGCCCACATCAGATTTTATAAAATTAACTTCACAGGCAGATCTGAGAAGTATAAAGCATCCTAATTCCGTTTGTAAATAAATTTACAAAAAATATGAAATTGAGTCAAATGCCAGGATGAAAACACTAAAATTTTAGAAGATATAGACATATTACTTTTATTCTATTAGATTAGAAGATATACTTGTGTATTAGAAGATATTGACGTATTACTTTTTTTCCAAAAGATTAGAAGATATACTTGTATATTAGAAGATATACCTGTACTATAGCTGAATTTGCAAAACATTGCCAGAATTAAACAGATGACGTAAGAAATTGAAAATACCAACAATTCCAGTAATCTTTATATCCAAAGGCCATAATTGAATTAATCCAGTCAAAACTGCAATTCCAAAATTTATTCTTACATACAATTATTTACTATTTAAATCTGAAAAGATTCAATAAAAATCGTCTGTCGTATAAACACGTAGGATTTAATTCCGTTGCTAAGACACATATAATTTTCTTAAAATAAATTTGTGGATAAAATATCGCCTGCATAATGCTATCTTTGTGAAAGGTCGAATCGTGTAGATCGGTCGAAAACTCGAGTTGCGATTTTCGGCATGATTCCAATACTTTCCCTATACATTACCATGTATTACAGGGAAAATAAAAATCTAATGTGGGCAGTACATGACTTTCTCTGCAGACTCAAATTCATATTTCCTTTACTTCTTTAATAATTCATTAGATTGAGTTTAATTGAACCAAATAACACAAAATTTGCATTTTTAATTCAATTTTTTTTTATTTGGAAATTGGACTTTTTTCCGAAATCAGCGTAACAAAAATACAAGAAATTTCAAATATCTTGAGAACGGTTAGTTCTAAAGTATAATGGAGTGTGTTATATTCTTTTCCTCTTCAAAAATTGCATATAAAACAAGAATTTAATCGATACATTTGAAAATACACGATTTAGTCTTTTTTTTAGCCATTCGGACCATTTCGTAAAAAAGGCAGGTTGTTCTTTTCCGAATGGTGCCAAAATCTAATCAGCGCCAGAGTATCCCACAAGTAACTTATCTACCAAATTTTGTGAAATTTGTCAATTAGTACTTTAGCTAGAGCGGATAAATGAAATTTCTACGGACCATTTCGCAAAAAATGGCGGGTTCTGTTTTTAGGAATCGAACTAAAAACTAATCAGCACCAGGGTCGCATCCAAATGACTTACCTACCAAATTTTATGAAATTCGATCTAGTAGTTTTTGAGGTAGAGTAGATACATACATTGCACAGACACACAGACAGACAGACACACACACAGACGTCACGCTAAAAATAATTTTTTCGTATTCTAGATGTCTTGAAGCATGTGGATCCGTCGAAAACTCGAGTTGCGATTTTGAGCCATGATTCCAATACTTTCCCTATACATTACCATATATTGAGGGGAAAGTAAAATATGAAATACATTCGATCCTATAGTACCTAATTTTTCAAAGAGTTTCTAAGCATGAAATTCACAAATGATTTCGAAAATTTTAGGAAATATTCAAATTGTGGGGGACCGCGTGCGTAACCCTGGTGACGTAAAAGTGACGTAGCGAAAATACGAAACACTAACATATCTCGAGAACGGCTACTCCTTGTGTAATGGGGTTGGTCTTATTCTTTTCATCGTTAAAAATTACATATAAAACAAGTATTTACTTGATATATTTTAGCATACGTATTTTTTATTTTTTACTTTGACGATTTTTGCGGGCTATTTTGCAAAAAAAGGCAGTTTTTTTTTTCCCAAATCGTACCAAAATCTAATTAACACCAGGGTAACTAACCCATAAGTGACTTATCTACAAAATTTTGTAATATTTGATTTATTTGTTTTTCAGCTAGATTGGATACAGACAATTTTTGCGGACCATATCGCAAAAGAAAGGCGGGTTCTTTTAACCCGAATTGCACCAAAAAGTAATCAGCACCAGGGTCACACGCAATATAGCGCAATGCAGCCAGCCACAAAATTGTGACATAAAATGTGAAAAGAAATCTCAGTAAAATATGTTAGGTAGTTTTTTAAATAAAAATTAAAATAATAATTGCACTCATGATATATGAAGAGATCACGTGACACATTGAGAAATAAAATATTGCATCCATTTTCTTTTCCGTGTGTAAAAATCGTGATATTTAAGTAAATGAATAATATCACCCAATTAATTTTGGATTAAACCAGGGTTGAAGAAATGAAATTCAATGAACCCTGTGGGACGTAATTTTTTAAACATGTTTTAAGTGAAGTTAAAATTCACAGATTGCTTCAAAAATTTTAAGAAATAATCAAATTATTGCATAAAATATATAAAAGAAATTTCAGTGAAATACGTTCGGTAGTTTTTTAATTAAAAATTAAGATATTAATTACACCCATATAATATGAAGTGATTACGTGGCCCACTTCAAAATAAAATATGACATCCATCTTTATTTACCAGTGTAAAAATCGTGATTTTTAAAGTTCTTTTAAATTTATATTTAGTGTTGCATTCGTCATAAAACCGCTTTATTTTTGCGTATTATCAGTGCATCTAAACTCCGTACCTACGCAATTACAATACTTTTTATTTTCAATGATCATTAAACTTTGATTATTTCTACAACGAAGCCTAATTTTTAATTATGCAGAAAGTAAACAAATCAAGCTATTGTAAAGTCAGTTGTATAAGAATTGCTGAAAATTTTTCAAGAAAAAGTATTTATCTCTGGAGTCCGGAATATAAGTGATATGAATGAAATAATGAAATAAATGTTCATTCATTGATTTTACAGAGAGAAGCAGACGATTTATAATTCGATTTTAAGTTTTAAACTTTCAAATATAATAAATTACAGTAGACAATTTAAAAAAATGTACAAAAATGTATAAATTGTGATAATTTTAAAAAATCTGATGTGGGCAGCACATGACTTTCCCTGCAGACTTATATATATATATATATATATCCACGTTCTCTTTATTTTAATTAAATTTAATTCAATTTTAATTCAATTTTTATTCTCATTTAGCAACTGGAGTTATTTTCAAAGGTGGCGTAGAGAAAATATGAAAAAACTTAAATATCTCGAGAACGGCTAGTCCTAGTGTAATGGGGGTTGGTCTTATTCTTTTCTTCGTTAAAAATTACGTATAAAATAAGCATTTAATGGATATATTTGAGTATACGTAGTTTTTAATTTTAGATTTAGGCGATTTTTGCTGGCCATTTTGCATAAAAAGGCAGGTTATTTTTTTCCGAATCGTACCAAAATCTAATCAGCACCAGGGTGTTCCACGAGTGACTTATCTACCGAATTTTGTAAAATTCGGTCTATTAGTTTTTCAGATAGAGTGGATACAAGCTTTTGCGGGCCATTTCGCAAAAAAAAAGGCAGGTTCTTTTATCCCGAATCGTACCCAAAACTAATTAGCACCAGATTCGCCCACAAGTGACTTACCTACCAAATTTTATGAAATTCGGTCCAATAGTTTTTTAGTTAGTGTGGATACAAAATATGCACAGACAGACAGATACACACAGACATCACACTAAAAATAGTTTTTTTGTATTCTAGAAATCTCGAGACGTGTAGATCCGTATGATCCGTATGATCCCGTGTGATTCCAATACTTTCCCTATATATTACCATATATTGCAGGGAAAGTAATATATCAGCCCTGAATGCATCACAGTTTAGAGATGTTTATAATAAAATTGCATTTCAGTTGGAAATGTTTCCATAATCAATGCTTATGCATGATTGAACTTTCTTGTTTATTTAGAAATTACTCACCAATTAAATTTATTGTGGTGCACTTTTAAATGCCATCCATATTCATGCTAGCAAGCCTAGCTGAAGGTGCCATATGTTATTTCATATTCCAGCTAAGGTTAATCGCAATTTTTTGAAAAACTCTTCTGTTTTTAAATTTCATACATTATTTAATTTATGCTGTAATAGTAATGATTTGTTTGCTCTGCCTGAAATTTTTTTTTTAAATATATGTTTGAAACTTTTTCTTTGATTTCCTGTACTGTGATTTTTACTTTCCCTGCAATACATGGCAATGTATAGGGAATGTATTGGAATCATGCCGAAAATCGCAACTCGAGTTTTCGACGGATCTACACGTTTCGAGACCTCTAGAATACGAAAAAAAATATTTTTAATGTGACGTCTGTATGTGTGTCTGTGTGTCTGTCTATCTGTCTGTGCAATGTATGTATGCACTCTAACTCAAAAACTAATGAACCGAATTTCATAAAATTTGGTAGGTAAGTCACTTGGATGTGACCCTGGTGCTGATTAGTTTTTGGTACGATTCGTAAAAACAGAACTCGCCTTTTTTTGTGAAGTGGCCCTTAAAAATTTTATTTACCCGCTCTAGATAAAATACTAATTGACCAAATTTCACAAAATATGGTAGATAAGTTACTTGTTAGATACTCTGGTGCTGATTAGAATTTGGTACGCTTCAGAAAAAAAGAGCCGTCGCTGTTTTGCGAAATGGCCCTCAAAAATTTCATTTATCCACTCTAGCTAAAATACTAATTGACCAAATTTCAAAAAATTTGATAGATAAGTTACTTGTGGGATACTCTGGTGCTGATTCGATTTTGGTACGATTCGGAAAAGAACAACCTGCCTTTTTTTTATGAAATGACCCGCCAAAATCTAAAAAGACTAAGTAGCGTATGCTCAAATGTATCAATTAAATTCTTGTTTTATATGCAATTTTTGAAGAGGAAAATAATATAACACACTCCATTATACCCGGTGGTCAGAATTAAAAACACCCCTACTCTGAACTCTCTATACATCGAACTACTCAGTGTAAAGGCTCCAAAATTGTTGAACCTACTATTCCAGACATGGGGAAAGGGATTACGTGAAATAAAATTAGTTCCAGAAACACCGATAGGTGGCGCTGTACAACAAAAAATATGCTGAAAAGACACAAAATACACATTTGTAACATATTTTATTCGAACGTACCAAACATTCATATCACAAGGACTTTATCGATGCAGGGTAGGCTGCTCAATATGATTCCCTTCTTCAAGATGTAAAATCTGCAGTCTGTGGACAGCTTGTTCAACTGCGGATCGTAATTGGTCGATTGAGATGCTTCTCACATGCGGAGTGATACTGTCCTTTAAATCTGCAAAGGTTATCAGACGTCCTCGATAAACAAGACTTTTTAGGTATCTCCACAGCCAAAAATCACAGGGATTAAGATCTGGAGAACGAGATGGCCAGGTTGTCGGAAACGCACGACTAATTACTCTACCATTAGTAAAATATTGCCGAAGAAACTGCTGTACACAGAGTCCAATGTGTGGAGGCGCTCCATCTTGGATAAAATTAATTGAATCAAGACATTGGTGCTGTTGCAGTTGAGGTACAACAAAATTTTCGAGCATGTTTTTGTACCTCCTGGCCGTCACGGTGCATGTCACAGGGCCATTGGGAGTAGCCTCTTCGAAAAAGAAAGGTTCAAGAATGAATGTGGCTGTGAATCCACACCACACTGTGAGTGAAGTGGAATCTCTTGGAAGGTACGAGGGTTTTCCGTGTCCCAAATGCGACAGTTATGGGTGTTGACTGTTCCACTTAGATGGAAATGCGGTGCATCGCTCCATAGAATCTGCCATGGATCCACAATGCATCCACTTCAACTCTAGCCAGAAATGTCAATACAAAGGTCAGTCGCTTCTCCCTGTCGATGGTCAGCAAGTGGTGATGGTGACTAATTTTGTACGAGAAAAAATGCACTATATTTCTCAGTACGTTCCTCACTGTGCGAACACCCAAGTGTCGTGACACTCCACTTGCACTACTACAGCCTTTAACGTTATCCATTGATTGTTAACAATAGCGGTGGCAACATCGTCACCGACATCTGAACTAGTCGATTTGCGTCCTCGACCCGGCTGAACTCCAAGATGTCCAGTTTTCTCGAATCGAGCGATCATTCTCCTGAGAGCTTGTGGAAGTAATGGTCCTTTGTGCATATTCTTAAGTCGACGAAACTTTCGAAGTGCAGCTGCAGCATGTCCTTTGTTTTCATAAAATAGCTTCACAAGCAAAGCGCGTTCTGGCAGTGTGACAGTCATCACTGATAAGAATGAAAACTTCCCAGTTTTATCCCCTTTTATGCCCATAACATAGTAGCTGCAAACCAAGAGTTTATGCAAATTTTTGTGCTTACAGTGCGAAATTGCAGTTGCAATGACAGTTTAGGTTTCTTCACTTTTTTATCTTCTTTTTTTTCATATCAGCAAAAGAAATTAAAAAGAAAAAATTCCATATCGCATGTGTTTGTTTTTTTGTGATTATTTTGTGTCTTTTCAGCATATTTTCTGTTGTACAGCGCCACCTATCGGTGTTTCCGGAACTAACTTTTTTTTTCGCGTAATCCCTTCCCCCATGTCTTGAATAGTAGGTTCAACAATTTTGGAGCCTTTACACTGAGTAGTTCGATGTATAGAGAACTCAGAGTAGTGGTGTTTTAATTCTGACCACCCGGTACTTTATGACTAACCGTTCTCAAGATATTTGAGATTTTTTGCATTTTTGTTACGCCGATTTCGGAAAAATGTCCAATTACCAAATAAAAACAAAAATTGAATTAAAAATGCAAATTTAGTGTTATTTGGTTCAATTAAACTCAATCTAATGAATTATTAAAGAAATAAAGAAAATATGAATTTCAGTCTGCAGGGAAAGTCATGTGCTACCCACATGAGATTTCTGTAATTGGGCATGTTCAGTTGCGTATCACTGACAAAAATGAATAAATAAATAAAATATGTCAGGGACTAATAATATGACTACGTCTTTTAAAATGTTAGATAAATGAAATCAATTAATCCCTGCTTTAAATCTCGGGCAATACAGGATACATTTTCTAATTTTATTATTATTTTCATTTTTTATATGATTTAATTACTAATAAATTAATATCCATCTAAATTGAGTCAATGATCTATTTCGGCATATTACTTTTCCAGCAATACTTGGTAATGTAAAGAGAAAGTATTGGAATCATGCTGAAAATCGCAACTCGAGTTTTCGACGGATCTAAACGTTTCGAGACGTCTAGAATGCGAAAGAACTATTTTTCGTGTGAAGTCTGTATGTGTGTCTGTCTGTCTGTGCAGATTTTGTATCAACTCTAACTAAAAAACCAATGGATCGAATTTCACAAAATTTGGTAGGTAAGTCACTTGTGGGCGAATCTTGTGCTGATTAGTTTTGGGTACGATTCGGGATAAAAGAACCCGCCTTTTTTAGCGAAATGGCCCTTAAAAGCTTATCCACTCCAGCTAAAAAACTAATGGACCGAATTTCACAAAATTCGATAGATAAGTCACTTGTGAGTCTCCCTGGTGCTGATTAGATTTTGGTAGGATTCGAAAAAAAATAATCTGCCTTTTTTTGTAAAATGGCCCTCAAAAATCGCAAGAATCGAAAATTAAAACTGCGTATGCTCAACTATTAAATGCTTGTTTCATACGTAATTTTTAGCGAAAAAAAGAATAAGACCAACCCCATTACACCAGAACTAGCCGTTCTCGAGGTTGCAACTCGAGTTTTGGACAGATCTGCACGTTTTCGGACCTCTAGAACACGAAAAAATTGTTTTTGGATTGAAGTCTAGGTGTGTGTGTCTGTCTGTTCAATGTATGTATCCACTCTAACTAAAAACTAATAGACCAAATTTCACAAAATTTGGTGGATAAGGCACTTGTGGGTTACCCTGGTGTTGATTAGATTTCGGTACGATTCGACAAAAAAAGAACCTGCCTTCCTTGCGAAATGGCCAGCAAAAAATGTTAACATCTAAAATAAAAAACTACGTATGCTCAAATATATCAATTAAATGCCTGTTTTATACGCAATTTTTGGAGATGAAACGCACAAGACCAACTCCATTACTCTAAGACTAACCGTTCTTGAGATATTTTATTCCTTTCGCATTTTCGCTAAAACTCTTTTGAAAATAATCTGTTACTAATATAACGATAATTGAAATAAAACTGTAAAAATTCAGTTTAATTTTAAATAATTGATTAACTTTTGAACAGTAAAGAAATCTTGAATATGAGTCTTCGGGGAAAGTCATGTGCACATCAAATTTTTCAAATGTAACAAATAAAATTTCTGGATTTAAACTTACTACCAGTTTTATCTACCAATTTTTAAAATTAATTACAAAAATATCATATATATAGAAGACATGTATATATATGTATGTATACACAAATTAGTAGAACATATCTGATCCTTCACCGTAAAGTTACAACTTCTGATCCACTAGGATGCGTCCAATCGGAGGTGGAGACCAATTTAGGGGGGAACCGCTCTGAGTTAGCTTCTTACCCTCTAGAGTCGAGCGTCCTCTTCGGCTGGAGACCGTTCTAGATGATGATATTGAAGTTATGCAACTACATTACATATTCACTAGAGTCGAGCGTCCTGTTCGGCGGGAGACCAACCTAGCTGATGTTGGAGTTCAAAGAACACCGGATTCACTTTGTCAGAGTCCAATCGGATGGGAGACCAATCTAGATGTTGTGCAATGGACGTTGCAGGCTTTTCGGTGCGGGAATGGATTTCTAAAGAATTTGGGTGGAATTTTTTTGTTTAAAGCAATTGGCTCCATTAGTTTCTTTGTCCTACCTATTATAATGTGTCGAAAAATTTAGTAATGAAGACAAAAATTGGAATTCATTTTTACAATGAATTTAGAAGGTTTTTTTTCTTTAATTTCTGTAAATTATACAATAGCCTGCCTGATGATTTCGATATTTTTTTCTTCATTAACAATTTTTAAAGATCATTTATTGTAATTCTATTGTGTTTTACTGTTCTTTTATTAACTTACAAATGCTTATTTGCTGTCGATGTTTTTACTTTCCTTATATACATAATGTATAAGGAAAATATTGTGACGGGGTCGAAAATTCGAATTCGAGTTTTCGACGGGAGAGCACGTTTCAAGCATCCTTGATCACGAATCAAACATTTTTGAGGTGATGTCTGTGTGTGTGTGCGTGTGCGTGTGCGTGTGTGTGTGTCAGTGAGTCTGTGGAGACGATATCTCACGAACGAATGGAGCGAATCGAATGAAATTTGGTACAAAAATCACAATTCGTGAATATTTGAAGCCAATTGTTTTAAACGTAATCGAATATTCAGACCCCCTCCCCCTTAAATTTTCGAGTGAAATTTTGAAAAAATCATCAAGAAATCAAAACCTTTAATAAAGTTACGCAAATAGACATTTCTCATGTAATTTTTCCTTAGAAAACGATTAACATAACCTTTAGAACGTTAGCATGAACCGTTCTCGAGATATTGCACATTATTCAAATAAATTTATCATAAAATCCCATAAATTAAAAAGAAATATTAACTGTTGAGAAACATGTTAACTTTTCATATGTAATATCATGTGATAAATTTGGTGACATCATTCTCGTGGATCTAGCTCCTTCCATTCATGAGAAAAGATACTTTGAGTAATACTTTTGTATTTGAACGCCAATAGTCATTTATTTGCTATAAGAATAACTTATTTCTCCGTCCATAACGCTTAGCGAGATTTTGGCGACGAATTTGTCGGAATGTCGCCAACTTGGCGACTTTTTGAAATGTTGCCAAATTAATGAAAATTTTGCCAAATAGATAAAAATGACGCTAAATCAATGAAAATGACGACTAATTGCCGAAAATTCAATATCTTGCAAAGAATATAAGCATCTACTATAAGAAAAACCTATATTTTTACTGTAAAAGTAGTAAATTCATTTCATTATATAAGGAAAGTCATGTGTTGCCCATATCAGATTTTTTATTCTGTTTCTATATGTATATTTCT
Source organism: Amaurobius ferox (assembly GCA_951213105.1). Lineage (NCBI taxonomy): Eukaryota > Metazoa > Arthropoda > Arachnida > Araneae > Amaurobiidae > Amaurobius > Amaurobius ferox. Next base: position 71,136,454 of record OX578153.1, on the reverse strand, counting down.
TGTTTGTATCTGCCCTCTGCGGATTTCTTCTGTGTATTGTTCTGCCCGCTGTTACTGGGATTTGCTTCTTGTAGCATGCATTTTTCAAAATAAATAAATAAATTAAGAAAATTGATTGGTTGTTAATTAGAAATTATCGTGTTCTTCATTTTAAAGATAGATATTATTTTAACTTTTTTGTGAGACCTAAATTAGAATAAGCTTCATTAATCTGTGTCCTGGTTATGCCTTTTACAATCAGTTTAATTGAAAATTCCAAGCTAATATTTTACGATATTTATAACTCTCTCATACTATGCAATATAATATAGAGAAAATACTATTTTCATGAAAATTCGAGATTTTGATACCAATATATGTTTTAAGACCTCCTGAACACTTTTTGACTATTTTTGGAATTATGTCCATCTTTCTGTCTGTCTGTATGTTCGTGGTCAATTTCTTGTGTAGCAAATAGTAATGGATTTTCACGAAACTTTATATCCGGCTTTGTTATCGGAAAATCTAGAACAAGATGGAATTTTTTTAAATTTGAGGTAAAAGGTTCGAAGTTTATTCGACATCTTATATTTGTTTTAACATGGCAGCATAGGATAAAATTTGACATAAGGATGCAAGGGATTATTTAGGGCTCAATGATTATGATACTTAATACTTTCGGTCATCATTGTCAGAAAAAGCCGCTATACAATTTTTGTGTTCGTGACATTATTAACCTGTGGATGAGGGCATCAATTGACATCAATGGCATCAATTGTCAGGTTTTATTCAAGTCCTCTAAAGTGAAGGGTTACATGTTATAATTGTGATCATTTGGCCCAACGATACAGATTTTTGAAAAATTTTCTTAAAAATTTGCAAAAAATATTACAAGGTAATTAAAATTCATTAAAAGAATAATCCATCTCTCCATTCGTCTGTTTCTGAAACGTTTGACAAAAAATTCAGCAACGAATTTGGCGGGATATCGCCAAGTTGGCGATTTCCCGCCATATTTAAACCTTTTACTTAATTTATAACCGTACATATTTAAAATAATTGATTTAACGTCATATACGTTAAATCAATTATTTTAAATATGTTTTGGTAGGAGATAGTATTGCAATGATGTTTTGGTAGCATTTGTCAATCCAATCATCCCATTTGGCGACAAATTTGGCGACTATTTTAAATATCCCCAAATGAAACAAAATATCGCCGAATAAAGTAAAATATCTCCAAAGTAATAAAATGACACTAAATTGATAAAAATGATGCCCAATTGTTGAACATTCAATATTTTGAAAAATTAAAATCAATTTCCTTAATAATCCCTGTTGCTTTGTGACAATTATTAATTTAATATCTTAATAACCCATTTCTCCACCCATCTGTCCATAACGCTTGTTGTCGTTTGTTATGTTCTTTCAAAGATATCTAATATTCATCAGTCGTTATTTTCATTGATTTGTCGTCATTTTTATAAATTTGGCGACAATTTCGTCAATTTGGCAACATTTAAAAAACTCGTCAAATTGGCGATATGTCGCTAACATTCATCGCTAGAATTTCGCCAAGCGTTACAGACTGAGAAGTAGGTTATTACAGTATATTCTTATATTCTTTCCAAGATATTGAATTTTAATCAATAAGTCGTTATTTTCATTGATTTGGGGTCATTTTTATCAATTTGGCGACATTTTCGCAATTTTGGGAACATTTCAAAACTTGCCAAGATGCCGATATTTCATCAAATTCGCCAAGCGGAAATAGGTTATGGGACGGAAAAAAAGATTATTCTTATAGAATATAAACGACTTATAGCGCCAAAATACAAAACAATTACACAAAGTGTCTTTTTCCGTAAATGGAACGAGCTAGATCAACGAGAATGGTGTTAATTTATTATGTATTAATGGTGTTAATTTAACAAATTTATCGCATAATATTATACATGAAAAGGGAACATATTTCATAATAGTACATAATTTTTTTTAACTTCGGGATTTTTTAATAAATTTATTTGAAAAATGTGCAGTATATCGAAAACGGTTCATACTAGTATTCTAATATCTGTGTCAATCGTTTTCTAATGAAAAATTACATAAGAAATGATGATGTACGTAACTTTATTAAAAGTTTTGATTCTTTGAAGATATTTTCAAAATTTCATTCAAAAATTTTGAAGTCATCCCTACATTCGACTGTGTTTAAAAACAATAAGCTTCCGATATTCACGGATTGTAATTTTTGTACCAAATTTTGTCCAAATTTCGCTATTCTTTCGTGAGATATCGTCTTCACAGACTGACGGGCGGATACACACGCATACAGACACACACACACACACACACACACAGACATCACCTCAAAAACGTTTGATTCGTATTCATGGATACATGAAACGTGCAAGGGAATTAAACCCAATGAGATCATACAGCAGAAATTTTTTTTTAAATCATTTCCGATTTAAATAATTAAAAGTTGCAGATAAAAATTATTTTTATGGGGATTTTTGCCTAGATTATATCAATTTCAACTTTCTGGGATTGAAAGCTTACAGAAAAATTATTGGTATTTTCAATTTCTTACGTCATCTGTTTTATTTTGCCAATGACTTTTCAAACTAATCTATAGTGTTTATCTCATATATTGTGTTTAGCTGATTGTTGAAACAGAATAGAAGTAGCACTGGTATATATTCTAATACCATTTTAGTGTTTTCCTTTTGGCATATATTAATAAAATTTAATATTTTTCATAAATTTGTTTACAAGCAGGACCAGGATGTTTTATTCCTCAGATCTGCACGTGAAGATAATTTTGTATAACAAGAACAGATATTTCTATATTTTTAAAATTAAATTAAATATTTTAATAGAATATTTTGAATGACAATGTTATTTAGAATAATATAAGAATTTACACTTAATTGTGAATTTAAATTTTCTTTATATTATATATTCCGTGCGAAGAACGGGCACACTGCTAACCAATATATACAATATAAAGAAAATCTGATGTGGGCAGTTCATGACTTTCTTTATATAATGCAATGAATTTACTATTTTTGCAGTTAAAAAAATGTTATTCTTATAGTAGATACTTATATTCTTTCCAAAATATTGAATTAATTTTCTTCAATTAGTTGTCATTTTCATTGATTTAGCTTCATTTTTATCCATTTGGCGAGATTTTCGTTAATTTTGCAACATTTTAAAAAGTCGCGAAGTGGGCGACATTCCGCCAAATTCATTGAAAATCTCACAAGCGTTATGGATGGAAAAATAAATTATTGTTACAGAAGATAAATGACTATTGGCGTTCAAACACAAAAGTATTACTCAAAGTATTTTTTCTCGTGAATGGAACAAGTTAGATCCACGAGAATGATGCACTAAATTTAACACATGATATTACATATGAAAAGTGAACACGTTCCTTAAGAGTTAATATTTTTTTTATTTTACTTGATTTTTTGATAAATTTATTTGAAAAATGTGTAATATCTCGAGAACGGTTAATGTTATCATTCTATAGTTTATGTCAATCGTTTCCTAAGGAAAAATTATATAAAAAATGCCTATTTGCGTAACTTTATCAAAGGTTTTGACACACACACACACTAATCCTGTCTTAATCCTGTTTTTGCTCCTGGGTTCTCCCCCTTTGGTGTAAGACTCCTTGAATTTCTTGTGCATTACTTGATTTTAAGTATGTCAGTCTGTCGGATGTTAGTTGTGTGTGATGACCATTGTATTGTGTAAGGATTGTTTGTTGTGTAGGGTTTTACACACAGATTAATACGCTTCCCGACCGTCCAAACAGTTACCTTACACCTTTCTGGTAGGTCGGACGGTCTGGGTTTCAACAACAACAACACACACACACTATTCCCGTTCTACCACCTTGCTGCTCAAGTCCTCGGACGAGTCGGTAGTTCTGGGCTTTCGACACACACACACTGTTATGAAGCATTTCCATATTTTTTATACGTAACCCTGGGAGGAAAAAGAGCAACTGTAATGTACTTGAAATGTATGTAATGGTTTTGTATTATGTATATAGCTATGCCTCTGCACAAGACGAAATTGGGATTTTTGGCGCCTTTGGTTTGCATGCGCAGTTGACATGGGTCGTAAATAGTCAGAGAATTAATTGCAGCAAAACGTCAAAGTTGAGCTACAAATCTCTGGAAATTTTTAGCCCTGTCAGGTGTGGCTCGCGTCGGGGTCCGGTCCTTGGACCACCCGGTTTGTAGAAAGCCTTCCGGTTCTTGAATTTTAGTGGAGCGCATAAAAAATGAGCATCTCTTCGTAAACAAATGGTGTGAGGCAAAATTGGACCGCCTTTTTACTTTCCCTGCAATACATGGTAATGTATAGGGAAAGTATTGGAATCATGCCGAAAATCGCAACTTGAGTTTTCGACGGATCTACACGTTTCGAGACCTCGAGAATACGAAAAAACCATTTTTAGCGTGACGTCTGTGTGTGTGTCTGTGTGTTTGTGTGTCTGTCTGTCTGTCTGTGCAGATTTTGTATCCACTCTAACTATAAAACTAATGGTCCGAATTTCACAAAATTTGATAGGTAAGTCACCTGTGAGCGAGTTTGGTGCTGATTAGCTTTGGGTACAATTGGGAATAAAATAACCCGCCTTTTTTTGCGAAATGGCCCGCAAAAGCTTGTATCCACTCTAACTGAAAAACTACTGGACCGAATTTCACAAAATCTGGTAGATAAGTCACTTGTGGGTTATCTTGGTGCTGATTAAACTTTGGTACGATTTGGAAAAAAATAACCTGCCTTTTTTTGCAAAATGGCCCGCAAAAATCGTCAAAATCTAAACTAAAGAACTAGGTATACTCAAATATATCCATTAAATGCTCGTTTAATACGTAATTTTTAACGACGAAAATAATAAGACCAACCGCATTACACTAGCACTAGCCGTTTTCGAGATATTTTAGTTTTCCGTATTTTCTCTACGCCACCTTTGAAAATAAGTCCGGTTACCGAATGAGAACGAAAATTGAATTAAAAGGGAAATAAATTTAATTAAAATCAAGAGAAATTTAATATAAGTCTGCAGAGAAAGTCATGTGCTGCTCATATCAGATTTTTTTTATTGCGCTTGGGAAGCAGCGAATGGGAATTGGGAGACTTCCTCCCTATTTTTTCGTTCCCCTCGTTTTAAAATTTCTGGACGTTTTTTGTAAAATGTAAAAAAATCAGATGCCTTTCTGATCTCGAGAGAATAGCACTCCAACTGGCACTTGTGTTTTTTGTGAAGTCCGATCAGGCATGCACTTTGTGTCATTTCAGGCACGGTATCCGGCCAATGCCTTCTGCTAGGATCCGACGTCGTGTGTCCGGGGATGTAGGGCGAGTCGTAGCCAAACGAGCCAGAGCCTAATTCAGCGCGAGGGCTCAATTCTTCGGGCGGTGGCGACCAGTGAAATAAAGAAAGTCGTCATTTGTTTTGGTTTCGCAGTGCAACACAGCTCTGCTTCTAAACGGCGTGATTTGGGACCCTTTGCTTCCTTAGCTACATTCCAGCCGTGGCAACTGTGGTACTGCATGGACGGAGGGCATGCGGGGGTCAATCCTGGGCTCCTATGCAGCAGACGTGCACCAACTGGGTGACATAAACTGGAATCGGTGAGGTCCGTAGCAGATGATTTCTACTGAGCTGAGATTGCTCTTGACCTTCCGGTAGCGCCTGTACGCAAGTTTTTATGAACCGCTGGGTCTAAGCCGACGTTAGGAGGTAGAGAATCCCCTGTCTCAGCCTTAGCCGGTCTGATCCTGCTGACGATGATAGTTTACGTAATTGCTCTTGACCTTCCGGTAATGCCTGTACGCAAGTTCTTATGAACCGCTGGGCATAAGCCAACGTTAATAGGAGGAGAATTGAAGTGGACAGTGTGCCCATCTCCGGAATAATCCTTGTCTGAACTATCGTCACCTGTTTATCCTCAACCTAGCTGATCCGACTGACAGTGATATTTATGAAATGTTCAATACTGAACTAGCCATTCAAATAATATTGCCACCCATTTTCCAATGTGCAGAGGGGTTGCTACCAGCACCCATTTGAGTGTCATTTCTTCTGTAATGAAGGTATGGTTATTTGTATTTGATTTTAAATGTTTTTCTAGTAATGTGTTAACAGTGTTTTATGTGAGCTCCAGTGTTTAAGGTTAACTTTAAGCTTCATGGGATGTTTGCCCTATGAACTTTTTTTTTAAAAGTAATTAAATGCAATTTTTGGAAAATTTAAAAAAAATACAAATTAATGTAAAATTAACCGTACACCCCGAGGTCAAGCTGGGTAATTGGGACGTAATTGTAATTGTGTATGTTTGTTATTAGTGTCAATTTTATTATTTCATGTGTTTTCTTGTAATTGTTAATGTGGCCACTATTTTGGGACTCTTTAATTAGCTTTAGCAATGTACTTTGATTCGTAAGGATCCTACTATACGATTTTGGTTTAGCGGACTGGAACTAGAGGTGAGTAATATTAGTGTATTTATAATTCTGTATTTATGTGTAAATTTCGCCTCCCCCCTCCCCCCCACACACACACACAGACATCACCCAAAAAATGTTCGATTCGTAATCAGGGATGCTTGAAACGTGCTCTCCCATCGAAAACTCGAATTCGAATTTTCGACACCGTCACAATACTTTCCTTATACATTATACTATGTATATAAGGAAAGTAATATATTCAGTTGCTAAAGGAAAGAGAAAATATATTAATAATGTTGGCTATAACTTCAAATAAGTATCAGTGTTATTTTACTCATTTCAATACAAATCATCCTGAAAGATGAAAAGAAGATGAAACAGATCGATGCGGTACTTAACTCTTAATATAGTACATCACAAAAAATCTGAAAATATATGTGTACTCTTGATCAATTTAAGCATAATGAATTCTGGATAAATAATTGATAAATGAAAACATATCGATTTTTTTTCAGAAATCAGTACCATTTGGAACTTTGAAAGATTAACATTACTATAGAAACACAGAACATTCAGCTTGATTAAAAATATACAAACAAAATAGAATAATGCGTTTCGAAAGTCAAACGGCTTCACAGCCATTTGTCTCTCAAATTCTGCTTGTGATAGGAAGCATTTATAGAACACCGACAAAGGCATTATTAATTACATTTACGAATTTTGTGCGATGCCAGAAGGATCTTTTATTTTCTGTCAAAGAAATAAGATCTCATGGCCGTTTAGAAAAACTCGAAGTGTCAATCATCCTTCTGAAGAATGTGACCAGACTGTTCAGCTATGCAAAACTTTCAGAAAAATTTCCTTTATGTTTTCAATTTTCAGAATTGATATCAGCACGACACAAACTTCTACTTGGAAAAGAAAACTGCTGTTCTTCAACCGAATATTGCAAGTTGCAGGTTAGATATACATTTTGGCATTTAAAGTTTATGTCCTCTCGCACTATTATTTTATGAGTAAGAATTTCGTGAAATATTTTATTTCCGAAATTTGTAGAGACATGAACGTATTTGCATTGTGGTACTTTCTTATTCGACACCAATCCAAAATTCCGTGTATCATTTTGGAGGTATTGAGATTGGGAAAATCTTTTCAAGTCTTGCCACCAATTCGGCTTATTAATATATGTATCGCTTGGATGCTGATTGTACAACTTTCTTGTTGTGTTGCGACCCTATATCCCTATGATAAAGATATGTACGAAGCGTTATTAAGTTACGTCTCGTTTGGAATGCTGTATCTACAAGATGAGGCACTACTTATCGTAACATGTTTCTTATTCAGCCTTATCTGCATGTTTGTTTTCACCTATCCATGCATCTTTGTGTCTGTTTACATCGTTCTTTGCAAGAACCTGAATAACATCGTTTCCAGCTACACGGAAAGAAACATTCGCAAGCTTTCGTCTTATCAAATAGATCTTGAAAAATGCAATCTTCACTACAACTCTGTCATTTTTGTCCCTCAAAGATTTGATGATGTTATGTCATTCCTCGTAATCTTCGTTATTATCTCCAATACGTTAATGATATTTTCTATCTTGCTGGTATTATTGGGAACGGATACGATGCTCGAACATATGAAAATGCATTTATTTTTTATCGTCCATAGCTTTCTAACATTCTCCTTAGTTACGCTTATGTCTGCATTAGTAAACGAAGCTGACAAGAGCGCAAAGCACAGCAATCTGCAACTTTTCCAGCGACAGTTGTCAACAGAAAGGCATCCAAGAATGGCAGTAGCGATTACTTTCATGAATAGGAGTAGTGGTCCCGCTTTCTCTCTCTTCGCTTGGGGGTTTCTTGACTTAACCAGGAATACATACATAAGTGCTATTGGTTGTATTCTTACTTATTCCCTACTTGTAATAAACCTAGAAAAAAGTCAGTAAATTCAATGAGCGTATGCTTCATCATCTGTCTGTATGTAGAATTACAAATATTTTAAAGAAAAAAAAATCAGCTGTAGCTCTAGCCTGATGATGCCGAAATTATGTTGCATGACCAGGAGTACATACTTAACCTATAGTAGATACATGAGTACTGTTGGCTGTAGTCTTACATAATCTCTACTTCTAATAAATCTAGAAAAATGAGAATAAATTCAATGAGCGTATTCTTCATCATTTATCTGTATTTATAATTGCAATTATCTTAAAGAACTAACAAAAATTGACTGGGGCTCCCGTCCGATGATGCCGAAATGGCTCTTCATAAATAAAGCTTTTATTAGCAGGTGGTTTGTCCTCTTTAAAGAATTTGGAAACAGATCATAATATTTAAATATTGAAATTAGACCAACCATTTAAAAATAGTTCAAACGATTTAAATTGTGATATCAGATTCAGACAGCTAAAATACTTCGTGCAATGATGCTGTGGTACTAAGAAGTAAACGTCAAAGCTAGGACTAGATAATAAAAGATTAACTCCTGACAGTAAAACACACCAGCTGGCGCCCAGACTTGGTGTTAAGAAGTAGCTTAATACGGATTCATAAAAAGTCAGCTGGTGTACTTTACTATTTTCAGGAACTGACATTTCATTACCTAACCCTCCACTTGACTTTTATTACTTATACCATAGCATCCTAGTATGAACTACCCCACCTATCACCGCCTGTCATCACAAAAGTATCAAAGATATAATTCCTATATTTTGAAAACTGAAAATCTGATCCGAAATTCAATTATATATCATTGCATAAATTTCAAAGGTCTACACATTATTTGCATGTTCATAGTCAGCACTTTTAGTTTTCGCTCCGATTGAAGCTGGATACCCCCACCATAATCTTTACGAGAAAATATAAAATTTTTTTACTAATTTGTTTGCGGCATATAAACAGAATTTATTCAATATCTCTGACAATATTTAAGATAGTCAATAAACTCGCTTGCGGTACTTTAATACGTACTAGAGCTTAATTCCTCCATTTCTTGCCTTCAAAACTTATCAATCATTAAACAAACTTCTTTAGAATTCCCAAGTTCACTTCACTTTCCAATTTCGTTAAAAAAATGTATCTCGTGCTTGTGCACAAACATTTCACCGAGGAAGAAGTACATTCAACTACAGCACTCGTGGCATTTTAAATGTTATATCTCACCATCCCATTGGAGAACTGTATCAGGTCAAAATATTAAGATGTCGAAGTTATAACCACTATATTTCGAAAACTAAGTTTGTGCTTTGAAATTTGTGCTTATATACATTGCTCAAGTTTTCCTTACTAAGAACGCTCTCCTAAATAAAATTATATATTCTCAAAGAGTTTTGTACGGGACATATAGGAAACTTACTGGTTATATCCAGCATGTATAGTTTCCAAGATATAAGCGTCATAATCTTCAAAAACCGAAAGTTTTTAATCTTCTTCAAATTGTAAAGACGATTCCCCGAAAACTAAGATCTTTGTGAAAAGAAGTGTATATTATAAATCTAGAAACTAGATATTTTTATAACGTTTATGTCGTTTACTGTTTTAATCTACCTTTTACAATTCAAAAAATCTGATGTGGGCAACACATGACTTTCCTTATATAATGTAAAGAATTTACTACTTTTACAGTAAAAAAAAAATCTGATGTGGGCAACACATGACTTTCGTTATATAATGTAATGAATTTACTACTTTTACAGTAAAAAAATTGGTTTTTCTTATAGTAGATATTAATATTCTTTCCAAGATATTGAATTTTCGACAATTAGTCGTCATTTTCATTGATTTAGCGTCATTTTTATCCATTTGGCAAAATTTTCGTTAATTTGGCAACATTTCAGAAAGTCGCCAAGTTGGCGACATTCCGCCAAATTCGTCACCCAAATCTCGCCAAGCGTTATGCACTAAGAAATAAGTTATTCTTACAGCAGATAAATGACTATTGGCGTTCAAATACAAAAGTATTACTCAAAGTATCATTTATCATGAATGGAACGAGCTAGATCCACGAGAATGATGTCACCCAATTTATCGCATGGTATTACATATGAAAAGTCAACAAGTTTCTCAATAGGAAAAATTTCTTTTATATTTTATATGACTTTTTATTTTTTTGAAATATGTACAATATCTCGAGAACGGTTCATGTTAGCGTTCTAAAATTTATGTCAATCGTTTTCTAATGAAAAATTACATAAGAAATATCTATTTGCGTACCTTTATTAGTGGTTTTGATTTTTTGACGATTTTTTTAAAATTTCATTCGAAAATTTAGGGGGTTTCTGAACATTCGATTGCATATAAAGACAATAGGCTTCCAGTGTTTACGGATTGTGATTTTTGTAGCAAATTTGGTTCGAATCGGTGCATTCGTTCGTCAGTTATCGTCTCCACAGACTCACTAACACACACACACATACTTTCATACACACACACACAAACTCACACACAGACATCACTTCAAAAATGTTTGATACGTGATCAGGGATGCTTGAAACGTGCTCTCCCGTCGAAAACTCGAATTCGAATTTACACCCCGTCACAATACTTTCCTTATACATTATGTATATAAGGAAAGTAATAGATTATATTTATAGTAGTTACTTATATTCTTTTTAACACTTTACAACAAAGTTTATGACTTTGTTCATTCTGTCTGTCCGTCTGTCTGTCTGTCTGTCCGTTAGCACGATAACTGCCGTAAAAATGACTTAATCAAAATGAAATTTTAATATGTTGTTCACACGGTCTGTAGGACCAATGGGAATATAAATGAATAATATCACCCAATTAGTTTTGGATTAAACCCGGGTTGAAAAAATGAAATACATTGAGCCCTATGGGACCTAATTTTTCAAACATTTTTTAAGCGGATTTTAAATTCACAAATTGCTTCGAAAATTTTAGGTAATAGTCAAATTGTTCCATAAAATATATAAAAAAAATCTGATGTGGGCAACACATGACTTTCCTTATATAATGTAATGAATTTACTACTTTTACAGTAAAAAAATAGGATTTTCTTGTAGTAGATACTAATATTCTTTCCAAGATATTGAATTTTCGACAATTAGTCGTCATTTTCATTGATTTAGCGTCATTTTTGTCCATTTGGCGAGATTTTCGTTAATTTGGCAACATTTCAAAAAAGTCGCCAAGTTGGCGACATTCCGCCAAATTCGTCGCCGAAATCTCGCCAAGCGTTATGCACTAAGAAATAAATTTTTCTTAAAGCAGATAAATGACTATTGGCGTTCAAATACAAAAGTATTATTCAAAGTATCTTTTTTCAAGAATGGAACGAGCTAGATCCACGAGAAGGATGTCACTCAATTTATCGCATGGTATTACATATGAAAAGTAAACATGTTTCTCAATAGGAAATATTTTTCTTTTTATTTTATATGATTTTTTGATATTTTTTTTAAAAAATGTACAATATCTCGAGAACGGTTCACGTTAGCGTTCTAAAATTTATGTCAATCGTTTTCTAATGAAAAATTACAGAAGAAATGTCTATTTGCGTAGCTTTATGAGTGGTTTTAATTTTTTGACGATTTTTTCAAAATTTCATTCGAAAATTTAGGGGAGTTCTGAACATTCGATTACGTATAAAAACAATAGGCTTCCAGTGTTTACGGATTGTGATTTTTGTACCAAATTTGGTTCGAATCGGTCCATTCGTTCATCAGTTATGGTCTCCACAGGCTCACTGACACACACACACACACACACACACACACACACACACAGACATCACTTCAAAAATGTTTGATTCGTGATCAGGGATGCTTGAAACGTGCTCTCCCGTCGAAAACTCGAATTCGAATTTTCGACCCCGTCACAATACTTTCCTTATACATTATGTATATAAGGAAAGTAAAAAATTCAGCGATATATATTCAGTAGTTTTTTAAATAAAAATTAAAATAGTAATTACACATCTTATATGAAACGATCACGTGACCATGATATGAAACGATCACATGACCCACTTCAAAATGATATATGGCATCCATCTTGTTTCAAAATCGTGATTTTTACTTTCCTTATATACATAATGTATAAGGAAAGTATTGTGACGGGGTCGAAAATTCGAATTCGAGTTTTCGACGGGAGAGCACGTTTCAAGCATCCCTGATCACGAATCAAACATTTTTGATGTGATGTCTGTGTGTGTGTGTGTGTGTGTGAAAGTATGTGTGTGTGTGTGAAAGTATGTGTGTGTGTGTGTGTCAGTGAGTCTGTGGAGACGATAACTGACGAACGAATGAACCGATTCGAACCAAATTTGGTACAAAAATCACAATCCGTAAACACTGAAAGCCTATTGTTTTTATACGCAATCGAATGTTCAGAACCCCCCTAAATTTTCGAATGAAATTTTGAAAAAATCGTCAAAAAATCAAACCCGCTAATAAAGTTACGCAAATAGACATTTCTGATGTATTTTTTTATTAGAACACGATTGGCATGAATTTTAGAACGCTAACATGAACCGTTCTCAAGATATTGTACATTTTTCAAAAAAATTATCAAAAAGTCATATAAATAAAAAAAAATATTTCCTATTGAGAAACATGTTCACTTTTCATATGTAATATCATGCGATAAATTGGGTGTCATCATTATCGTGGATCTAGCTCGTTCCATTCATGAAAAAAGATACTTTGAGTAATACATTTGTATTTGAACGCCAATAGTCATTTATCTGCTGTAGGTATAACTTATTTCTTAATGCATAACGCTTGGTGAGATTTTGGCGACGAATTTGGCGGAATGTCTCCAACTTGGCGACTTTTTGTAATGTTGCCAAATTAACGAAAATCTCGCCAAATGGATAAAAATGTAGCTAAATCAATGAAAATGACGACTATTTGTTGAAAATTCAATATCTTGAAAGAATATCAGTATCTACTATAAGAAAAACCTATTTTTACTTTCCTTATATACATAATGTATAAGGAAAGTATTGTGACGGGGTCGAAAATTCGAATTCGAGTTTTCGACGGGAGAGCACGTTTCAAGCATCCCTGATCACGAATCAAACATTTTTGAAGTGATGTCTGTGTGTGTGTGTGTGTGTGTGTGTGAAAGTATGTGTGTGTGTATGTGTGTGTGTGTGTGTGTGTGTGTCAGTGGGTCTGTGGAGACGATAACTGACGAACGAATGGACCGATTCGATCCAAATTTGGTACAAAAATCACAATCTGTAAACACTGGAAGCCTATTGTTTTTATACGTAATCGAATGTTCAGAACCCCCCTAAATTTTCGAATGAAATTTTGAAAAAATCGTCAAAAAATCAAAACCAATAATAAAGTTACGTAAATAGACATTCCTTATGTAATTTTTCATTAGAAAACGATTGACATAAATTTTAGAACGCTAACATGAACCGTTCTCGAGATATTGCACATTTTTCAAAAAAATTATCAAAAAGTCAAATAAAATAGAAAAAAAATATTTCCTATTGAGAAACATGTTCACTTTTCATATATAATATCATGCGATAAATTGGGTGACATCATTCTCGTGGATCTAGCTCGTTCCATTCATGAAAAAAGATACTTTGAGTAATACATTTGCATTTGAACGCCAATTTATCTGCTGTAAGAATAACTTATTTCTTCGTTCATAACGCTTGGCGAGATTTTGGCGACGAAATTGGCGGAATGTCGCCAACTTGGCGACTTTTTGAAATGTTGCCAAATTAACGAAAATCTCGCCAAATGGATAAAAATGACGCTAAATCAATGAAAATGACGACTAATTGTGGAAAATTCAATATCTAATAAGTTATATAATATATAAATATATAATAATAGTTATATAATATATGTCGAAAATTCAATATCTAATAAGTTATATATATATATATATATATATAACTTATTTCTTTGTCCATAACGCTTGGCGAGATTTTGGCGACAAAATTGGCGGAATGTCGCCAACTTGGCGACTTTTTGAAATGTTGCCAAATTAACGAAAATCTCGCCAAATGGATAAAAATGACGATAGTCAATGAAAATGACGACTAATTGTCGAAAAGTCAATATCTTGGAAAGGATATTAGTATCTACTAGAAGAAAAACCTATTTATTTTACTGTAAAAGTAGTAAATTCATTTCATTATATAAGGAAAGTCATGTGTTGCCCACATCAGATTTTTTTTACTGTAAAAGTAGTAAATTCATTACATTATATAAGGAAAGTCATGTGCTGCCCACATCAGATTTTTTAATTCATATTGAGTGTTGTATCCGTCCTAAAACTACTTTATTTTTGCTTAAATTCTGTGCATCTACATACTGAAACAACGCAATGACAATATATTTGAGTTTAAATGCTCATCTAAATTTGATTATTTCTACAACTAAGCCTATTTTTCACCTATGTAAAATGTAAAGAGCAAAATATATAGGATGAGTTGTATATTAGAATTACTGTATTTCTTTAACACAAAATAATTCAGTCCATGGAGTCTGCATGGCTGATATGAATGAAATATTAATTGATTTTATAAACAGAAGGACGATTTTTTTCGATGATGTTTTAAGCATAGAGTTTATGAATTGTAGCTCCATGGTCCTAATTTTTAAATAAAATAAATTATTATAGTATTGTGATGAATGAAATGAATGAAATCCTGCTTTTATGGAGAGATCCAGGCGTGTTATTTTTTCAATGACGTCATTTGAATTTATTTAAGTTGTTTTCGATGAAGTTTTCAAATATAATAAATTATCGTAGTATTATGATAGTTTTAAAAATATTACCGTGGGATGTATTGCATTTTAGAGATATTTAAACCAGGCAATTTATATTTCAATGCCGTCATTTGAATGAAGATCATTTTTTTCAATGAAGGTTTAAGTTTTCAAATATAATAAATCAATGTAGTATTGTGATAAGTTTTAAAATATTACCGAGGAATGTATTGCATTTTCGACTTTTTTAAATAAATTTGCATTGAAGTTGGAAAGTGTTTCATAATCAATGCTTTAAGCATGATTGATCTTTCTTGTTAATATATTGAATTTTCGTCAATGAGTCGTAATTTTCCATGTCGTCATCATCAATGAGTCGTCATTGATTTAGCGTCATTTTTATCCATTTGGCGAGTTTTTCGTTAATTTAGCAACATTTAAAAAAGTTGCCAAGTTGGCGACATTCTGCCAAATTCGTCACCAAAATCTCACCAAGCGTTGTGGACGAAGATATAAGTTATTCTTACAGCAGATAAATGAGTATTTGCGTTCAAATACAAAAGTATTACTCAAAGTATCTTTTTTCATGAATGGAACGAGCTAGATCCACGAGAATGAAGTCACCAAATGTATTGCATGGTATTACATATGAAAAGTGAACATGTTTCTCAATAAGAAATATTTTTTTTTATTTTAGATGATTTTTTGATAATTTTTAAAAAATGTGCAATATCTCGAGAACGGTTCATGTTAGCGTTCTAAAATTTATGTCAATCGTTTTCTAATGAAAAATTACATAAGAAATGTCTATTTGCGTAACTTTATTAGCGGTTTTGATTTTTGACGATTTTTTCAAAATTTCACTCGAAAATTTAGGGGGATTCTGAGCATTCGATTGCGTATAAAAACAATAGGCTTCCAGTGTTTACGATTGTGATTTTTGTACTAAATTCCGTTTGAATCGGTCCATTCGTTCGCCAGTTATCGTCTCCACAGACTCACTGACACACACACACACACACACACACACACATACTTTTACACACACACACACACACACACACACACACACACACACATACTTTTACACACACACACACAGACATCACTTCAAAAATGTTTGATTCGTGATCAAGGATGTTTGAAACGTGCTCTCCCGTCGAAAACTCGAATTCGAATTTTCGACCCAGTCACAAGACTATCCTTATACATTATGTATATAAGGAGAGTAATAATAACAATTTTGTTTTTTTATTTGAGTTCTTCTATCGTTAGTCATCTATTACAACCATGTGTTTGTACTTTTATCAATGGCAAAATTTTAATTACTTGTTTTTACTGAATGCCAATATTAGATAATTTGTTTCTACCAACAGCTTCGCTTGGAGTATTCTATACATAAAATAGTGAGTTTTTTTTTATAGTTTTAGAATTAATTTGCATTTTATAGTTTCAGATTTTATTATAATGATATATTTTGTTTAATAAGCATTTTACAATTCATATTTTAATAAAGTTGCAAATATTCCATATATATTTGAGTTAATGGAAAAGTGATATTTCGTTTAGAATATTTGATGCATTGTTGCTTATAGGACGATAAGTTCTTTGTAAGTTGTGTTTCTGCCATTCTATTAATATTCTCAGCACTGGAGGTCTTACTTCATTCCTTTCTGTGAGAATTATTATAAAATTTCAGAAAGAAAAACTCCAAACATTAAAAGTTCACCACATATTGAGAAATAATTTTTACTTTCCGTATATACATAATGTATAAGGAAAGTATTGTGACGGGGTCGAAAATTCGAATTCGAGTTTTCGACGGGAAAGCACGTTTCAAGCATCTCTGATCACGAATCAAACATTTTTGAAGTGATGTCTGTGTGTGAAAGTATGTGTGCGTGTGTGATGTCTGTGTGTGAGTGTGTGTGTGTGTGTGTGTGTATGAAAGTATGTGTGTGTGTGTGTGTCAGTGAGCCTTTGGAGACGATATCTGATGAATGAATGGACCGATTCGAACGAAATTTGGTACAAAAATCACAATCCGTAAACACTGGAAGCTTATTGTTTTTATACGCAATCGAATGTTCAGAACCTCCCTAAATTTTCGAGTGAAATTTTGAAAAAATCATCAAAAAATCAAAACCGCTAATAAAGTTACGCAAATAGACATTTCTTATGTAATTTTTCATTAGAAAACGATTGAAATAAATTTTAGAATGCTGACATGAACCGTTCTCGAGATATTGCACATTTTTGAAAAAATTATCAAAAAGTCATATAAAATAAAAAAAAAATATTTCCTATTGAGAAACATGTTCACTTTTCATATGTAATACCATGCGATAAATCGGGTGATATCATTCTCGTGGATCTAGCTCGTTCCATTCATGAAAAAAGATACTTTGAGTAATACTTTTGTATTTGATCTCCAATAGTCATTTATCTGCTGTAAGAATAACTTATTTCTTCGTCCATAACGCTTGACGAGATTTTGGCGACGATTTTGGCGGAATGTGACTTTTTGAAATGTTACCAAATTAACGAAAATCTCGCCAAATGGATAAAAATGACTCTAAATCAATGAAAATGACAACTAATTGTCGAAAATTCTATATCTTGGAAAGAATATAAGTATCTACTATAAGAAAAACCTATTTTTTTACTGCAAAAGTAATAAATTCATTACATTATATAAGGAAAGTCATGTGTTACCCACAGCAGATTTTTTTTTCATTATATATTCCGTGTGAAGAACGCATGCGAAGGATAATTGGTAAGATCAAAACTGAAACACTACATTATATGAATAGCAAATTATCCACTGGAAAATCTGTTAGGAATCAATAAATATGATTTTGAATGTTAGTAGGCTCTATTTTACTAAATGTTATTACATTTGAGCGAGAAAATTATAATTATTTAAATGGAAATTCCTCATTTCAGTAATGATTATATAAATTCAAAACAAATGTTTGAGGTCATCTAGAAATACAGATATGATATGTCAGAGATTGCTCTGACAAAAAACCGCCCTTGGACTACTGAGCAGATCTTTGTCCCTCCACGAATTTAAAATTCTTGCATTCTTACCCTACCAACCTTGGCCCGCTGCTATTTGCGAGCACATCACGTAAGAATGCATAATTTACTCTGCCTCGATCAATTGAACCTCCTCGCAACACAAAAGATCCTGGACACAAAATAACCACAGCTAATGCGGATATCTGCTACAACGTAACTCCGTTTGAACCCCGAAGTTGCCCAATGCCCCAGCCACACTTGCTGGGGGAATGTCAAACCTTTCCAACATTTCCTGTATAAGTTGGAAACGGACAATAGAGCAAGGTACTTACAGTCCGCAAAAATGAAAGCTGCTTATCTGGCTTTCTCTCCAACAAAGAAGTGATATGGAACTTTTTGTTCCGAAAGTTGGACAGGGTTTGTAAACAAACTTTCCAACCTAGTTAGGCCAATTAGGAAGGAAAGGATAGGGAGATCTCATTTAGGTGGAATGCTGCTTAGTAATTAGTTAGGCTCGTGATCACAATCGCAAGTGAAGTGAAATGAGTTGACATATAGAATGACATTAAACTGAAAATGTCATTGTATTTTTTATATAGTAGTTCCGATTGTTCTAATAGAGTTTTATTCTTTCGAATAAGAGGCGGTTGTGTTATGGATCAAAAAGAGGGAATTTAAGTTAAATTCATGGTTATTTTTACTTTCCCTGCAATACATCGTAATGTAAACTATTGGAATCATGCCGAAAATCGCAACTCGAGTTTTCGACGGATCTACACGTTTCGAGACCTCTAGAATGCGAAAAAACTATTTTTAGCGTGGCGCCTGTGTGTGTGTCTGCGTGTCTGTCTGTGTGTCTGTCTGTGTGTCTGTCTGTCTGTGTGTCTGTCTGTCCAGATTTTGTATCCACTCTAACTAAAAAACTAATAAACCCAATTTCATAAAATTTGGTAGGTAAGTCACTTGTGGGCGAATCTGGTGCTGATTTGTTTTGGGTACTATTTGGGATAAAAGAACCCGCCTTTTTTTCCGATATACCCCATCAAAAGACTGTATCCACTCTAGTTGAAAAACTAATGGATCAAATTTCACAAAATTCGGTAGATAAGTCTTTTGTGGGTCACCCTGGTGCTGATTAGAGTTTGGTACGTTTCGAAAAAAAATAACCTGCCTTTTTTTGCAAAATGGCTCGGAAAAATCGTCAACATCTGAAACAAAAAACTACGTATTCTCAAATATATCCATTGAATGCTTGTTTTATACGTGAAAATTGTTTTATACGTGTTTTATACGTTTAACGATGAAAGGAATAAGACCAACCCCATTGCTCTAGGACTAGTCGTTCTCTAGATATTTTAGTTTTTTCGTATTTTCACCACGCCACCTTTGAAAATAAGTCCAGTTACCAAATGAGAACGAAAATGGAATTAAAAGTGAGTTAAATTTAATTAAGAAAAAGATAACGTGGATATAAGTCTGCAGGGAAAGTACTGCCCACACCAGAGTTTTACTTTCCCTGCAATACATGGTAATGTATAGGGAAAGTATTGGAATCATGCCGAAAATCGCAACACGAGTTTTAGACGGATCTACACGTTTTGGGGCCTCTAGAATACGAAAATACTATTTTTAGCGTGACGTCTGTGTGTGTGTATCTGTATGCGTGTCTGTCTGTTTGTCTGCCTGTATGTCTGTGAGTCTGTGTGTCTGTCTATGCAATGTATGTATCCGCTCTAACTCAATAACTAATGGATCGAATTTCCTAAAATTTGGTAGGTAAGTCCCTTGGATGTGACCCTGGTGCTGATTAGTTTTTGGTACGATTCGTAGAAACAGAACTCGCCTTTTTTTGTGAAGTGGCCCTTAAAAATTTTATTTACCCGCTCTAGATAAAATACTAATTGACCAAATTTCACAAAATTTGGTAGATAAGTTACTTGTTAGATACTCTGGCGCTGATTAGAATTTGGCACGCTTCAGAAAAAAAGAGCCCGCGCTTTTTTGCGAAATGGCCTTCAAAAATTTCATGTATCCACTCTAGCTGAAATGCTAATTGACCAAATTTCCCAAAATTTGATAGATAAGTTACTTGTGGGATACTCTGGTGCTAATTGGATTTTGGTGCGATTCGACAAAGGACAACCTGCCTTTTTCTACGAAATGGCCCATCAAAATTCGTCAAAATCTAAAATAAAAACTACGTATCTACAAATTTATCAATTATATGCTTGTTTTATACTTAATGTTTAATGGTGAAAGGACCAATTCCATTACACTAGGACTAACCGTTCTCGAGATATTTGAGATTTCTTGCATTTTCGTTACGTCGTTTTTAGAAAATTATCCAATTACCAAATGAAAACAAAATTGAATTAAAAATGCAAATGTAGTGTTATTTTGTACAATTAAACTCAATTTAATGAATTATTAAAAAAAAAGAAAAAATGAATTTGAGTCTGCAGGGAAAGTAAAATACCTGGTAGTATCATATAACCCAAATAAGTTGATAAAATGTATTTAGTGGCAAAAAAACTTTCGCCAGGATAAAAAAAAACAGAGTAACAACCCAAGCAAGGGTAAGAAGGCGTCTGTCTTAAGGTTGCCTGCCATTCTTAAAGTAACCTACATTTTTTATCAATTATTTATTTATTTATGTATTACAAATGGCCAGGCACGTGATACACGTATAATTCGTCCTTACATCGGCTAGAATCTTGAACCATTTAAACGTCACATGACGTTGCCCCGGCGCACCAGTGGGGGGAGAGTGGAATACACACTGCGTCCAACAAGACAACATTCATGCCCGCTGGTGGGACTGGCAGCAATCCGGCTCCGAGCGAGCACGAGAAAAGGCTTACCTTGACCGCTCAGCCACCGCGTCGGCTCTTTCTCAATTATTGATCGAAAAGAAATTAACAAACTACTGCTTTTACTAAAAAGTTTTCATTGCATCTATTTCTGAAAATCTGCTATATATAGAGATTAGATTATTACTGATATGAATTTAACATCCTATTCTGCAAGAGATATATTGGTTTACTAAGAATTTATACTTCGGGTTTATAAAAAATTCTTACAACATATATTTCTCTAGAATAAAGATTTAGCTTAGATTATGACTGATATGAATTCAGCATCAAATTTCGAAGGAGTAGGGGGTTTACTTAAGATTTCCACATCCGAGATTCGTTACCCTTTCTGTTCAAAAATTTCCTTTAAAAATCTGTTTCTCAGGATTGACTGTAGATAAATCCTAAATGATGATTGTTAGCATCAAATTCCCGAGGAATAGTGAACATTAATAAGGATTTTCACTTTCAGTTCTGGAAATGCCACTTCAGGATTTTTCCGAAAATTCGTATGATTGTACGAAATAAATATGCAAAAGAGAACAAAAATGCTTAAGGAAGTGTACACAACAATTTGCCACCATTTACCCGATTTTAAATCTCCTTCATAAAGGAGCAAATGGTATACAGATGGTATCATTTTAAGTAGTTCTCATAATTAGAAATCGTATTATTCAAACATTGATCTTTTCCTAGCATTATTTCCTGCTGACAGCAATGATAATTCCAATTTATAGTAGTATATATTCTATATGAGGAAAGTGATAATTCATAATTTGAACTACGTTGGATGTTAATGTTATCAAAATAGTTTATATTGAGACAGCAGTTTTTAACCTTCGAAACATAGATTTTCAAATTTAACTGAAACAAATATATTATGTCTTTAGGATTAATTTAAAGCAAACTACATCAAAATCAGATTCAAATTAAGCATACAAAAATAAAAAGTACATTTGTATACATTGCAACTTTCTACAAGTTGTAGTTTCTTTAAAAATCCTTTATTCTCAGTTTAAATTTTTTGTGCCTATAGTCATGATTACAAACAGAGATAAAAAGTACATTTATATACATTACAATTATCCCCAATTTCTAGTTTCTTTAAATCCTTTATTCTCAGCTTAAATTTTTTGTGTCTGTACTCATGATTAAAAACAAAGATAAAAAGCATATTTATATACTCTGCAACTTTCCCAAATTTGTAGTTTCTTTAAATCCTTTATTCTCAATTTAAATGTTTTGTGCCTATACTCACAAACAGAGAAGATCTTATGTGGGCAGCACATGACTTTTCTTATATAATGCAATGAATTTACTACTTTTACAATAAAAAAATAATGTATAAGATCCAAGGCACTGTGTTTTATCTTTGAATTATACATCTGGCGATTTTCCAAAACACAACATGTAAAACTATTTCAAATTATCCAATTAACTTATATCTTTCGTGCAACTCTAAATAAACAATTATCAATATTGATATCATCCTCAATAAGCGATATAGTTCATATATTAAAATATTTTAATAATTAATTCATCAATTAGGCGTCATTTTTGCAATTGTGACTATATTTCTGTCAATCTTGGACGAAATATCGCCAAGTTGGCAATACTTTGCTAAATTATTCGCCAAGTTCACCAAATGCATCACCAAGTGTTACAGACAAATGGAGAGAAGAGCATTTCTTATATACTAGAAGGTATGCCCGTCATATGACGGAAATCAGAATTTGCGAAACATTATTTCTCATTTGGCGCCATTTTTATCAATTTGGCGACATTTTTGTCACATTGGAAACATTTTAAATAGTTAAATTTTCGCTAAATTTCTCGCCAAGAGTTAAGGACAGACAGACTGAGAAATGGGTTATTCTTATAGTCTATTCTTATGTTCTTTTCAAGGTATTGAACTTTCATCAATTGGTCCTCATTTTTACAGATCTAGCTTCATTCTTATCAATTTGGTGGCACTTTCGTTAATTTGGCAACATATAAGAAAGTTGCCAAGGTGGCGACATTCCGCCAAAACCTCGCCAAGCGTTATGGACGGAAAAATAAGTTATTCTTATAGCAGATAAATGACTATTGTCGTCCAAATACAAAAGTATTACCCAAAGTATCTTTTCTCATGAATGAAACGAGCTAGATTCACGAGAATGGTGTTACCAAATTTATCACATGATATTACTTATGAAAAGTGAACATATTTCACAATAGTTAATATTTTTTTTATTTTATATGACTTTTTGATTTTTTTTTTTTTTAAATGTGTGCAATGTCTCGAGAAAGGTTCATACAAGCGTTCTAAAATTTATGTCAATCGTTTTCGAATAAAAAATTACGTAAGAAATAATTATTTACGTAACTGTATTAAAGGTTTTGAATTTGGTGCTTTATTCAAAATTTCACTCGAAAATTTAGCCGGGTTCTAAACATGCGATTGCGTACAAAAACAATTTATAATTTTTGTACCAAATTTCGTTCGAATCGCTCCATTCATTCGTGAGATATTGTCTCCACAGACTCACTGACACACACACACAGATATGTATATATATATATATATATATATATATATATATATATATCATCCCAAAAATGTTTGATTCGTGTTCAGGAATGCTTGAAACTTGCTCTTCGGTCGAAAACTCGAAGTCGAACTTTCGACCCCGTCACAATACTTTCCTTATGTTGTTGTTACTTATAACCTCATATTTCGGTGTAACCGCAAACAGGACCAGTGATGCCAGAAGAAGGACAAAGAATAACACAAGACAAGATCACAAAGTTTATTAACACAAACAAGTATCACTGATGAAGGTGAAGGGGGGGGGGGCAACTTCACTTTTGGCGAGGACCCAGAAGGCGGAAGACTGACTTCATCCTCATGAAAACACCCATGCCTTACTCGGGATTTAAACCCAAGCCCACTAGACAGCTGTCGGAGACGCTATCCACTGGCGGCACTTTCCTTATACATTATATTATGCATATAAGGAAAGTAATAAAATGTGCATTTATATACATTGCAACTTTCCCTAAAGTGTAATTTCTTTAAATCTTTTAATCTCAGATTACATTTGTGCATATACTTATAATTACAAACAGCAATAAAAAGTACATTTGTATACATTGCAAATTTCCCCAATTTGTAGTTTCTTTAAATCCTTTAACCTCTTTAAATTTTTTATGCCTATACTCATGATTACAAACTTAGTTATTAGCCTACTTTGAAATTAATGTACATGTTGATTTTATTTATGCCTGCACTAAATAAAAATATTAATTTAAAGGAATATATATATATATAATAAAAGAAAATTTTTTTATCTGATTTAAAACAGAAAAAAAAATAATATTTAAGGTTTTTCAAAGCTACCTTTTACTAACATATTAAATAAGAAAATTGTGTCTGGTGACTTCAAATATAATCTTACGGACAGCTAAACTCTGCCATTTATTTGAGCAATGGCATATCTTCTAAATCATATGTTCAGAAATACATCAAGATATGTATTAATAAAATAGAAAAATTTCCATATTAGCAAGACGCAAAATACATTGACGTATAAAAATTTTTATTTAAAAATAGGAAAAACTTGTTCCTTTATTCAAAATCATAGCAAAATGTATATAATTTTCACATTCAAAAACTTTTTCCCCCTTTAACACAGATAAGCCAATTACATCCGATTATCGGTGTCACTAAGCTGTTGCCAATTTTGAAAAAATAATCTTTTAAATACATTTTATGACACTCCAGATATTTTCCTTTCAAAACACGATTTTTTCGTATCAGCTGGAATAAACAGTTAAATACTGCCAAAAGAACAAAATTCTGAACATGTTCGGGACTACCAATCTAATCTTTTCAGAACCTAAGCGTTACAGCGAATCAAAAAATTTTGCACTTCCTGATACCCCGCCATGACTGTAGTTACTTCACACCACCTTTTGTGTTATGAAGACGTTAAATTAAGCGAGGCGGGGTTGGCGTATTCTCCTGTTTTGTTCGAAAGTGTGGGCCAAGGTTGGTCGCAAAAGTTCTCAAAACTGAATGCGAAGCGCATTCTGGGAAAGTTTTTTGTTCGAGAAAAGGGTGTGGAAAGAAGAATTATGTAATTTGATGGTTATCTTTAATCCGTTAAGATATGAAATAATCTCTAACGCTGTCTTTTCTGTCCTCAAAATGGAAGAGGCTGTCTGTTGCCAGAATGGATTTGTGAAAAGTGTTGCGAAAGGTGTTGTAAAGAAATAATACGCAAACGAAAAGATTTTACATCATATATTATGCAAAACACGGCTTGAATTGAATAATATTATGTGTTGGATGTTAACAATTTTTACTTTCCCTGCAATGCATGGTAATGTATAGGGAAAGTATTGGAATCATGCCGAAAATCGCAACTCGAGTTTTCGACGGATCTACACGTTTTGAGACCTCTAGAATACGAAAAACCATTTTTAGCGTGACGTCTGTGTGTGTGTCTGTCTGTATATGCAATATATGTATCCACTCTAACTCAAAAACTAATGGACCGAATTTCTTAAAATTTGGTAGGTAAGACTCTTGGACGTGACACTGGTACTAATTAGTTTTTAGTACAATTCGAGAAAAAAAAACCCGCCTTTTTTGCGAAATGGCTCTCAAAAATCTCATGTATCCACTCTAGCTGAAATACTAATTGACCAAATTTTACAAAATTTGGTAAATAAATCGCTTGTGAGATACTGTGGTGCTGATTAGATTTTAGTATGATTCGGGAAAAAAACAACCTGCCCTTTTTTACGAAATGGACCGCAAAAATAGCCAATATCTAAAAGAAAGACTACGTTTGTTCAAATGTATCAATTAAATGCTTGTTTCATACGTAATTATTGACGAGGGAAAGAATAAGAACAACTCTATTACTCTAGGACTAACCATTCTCGAGATATTTGAGATTTTTTGCAATTTTGTTATGGCGACTTTGGAAAAATGTCCAATTACCAAAAAACAGCAGAAACTGAATTAAAAATGAAAATTTGTGTTATTTTTACAATTAAACTCAATTTAATGACATCTTAAAGAAATATAGAAAGAATGAATTCGCGTCTGCAGGGAAAGTCATGTGCTGCCCACATCAGATTTTTGTTTTCCTTTTAAGTTACAAAGAAATAATTTAAATGCAATTGTGTAATAACTTTGTTTTTCTCCTGCGTATGAAAAATAGATTTTAATCTTGAATCTAATGTCAAATTTTCAAATAGACACTTTAGGCTGCAATGTGTAAAGTGTAATCCAATGGACATACTTAAATGCTTAGAATGGTGTAGTTAGTAGCATGCTTAACCTATTCCAATAAATCCGGATTCAATCTTTGATTCTTCTTGGTGATACTTTGAGGTTATTCCCTCAAATTAGGTAAATCGTTCTGCAACTGGTGCTCGAGCTAAAAATTTAGTGTAGTATCGCCCAATGGGAATTAAAGCCGACCTCCTGATAAGTTTAGAAAAGAGAAAAAAGAGAGAATGCAAGTTCATTTAAGTAACTCCTTGCATAACCAGAATACTGCAACTGATAGCAGAACTTGGCGCAATCCAGGGGGCCCATGTTCCATCATCGGTTCTTGGTGATATTTTGAAAACGCGTTAGGTAAATTAATCTGCAATTAGTGCTCGAGATAAAAATGTAGTGTGGTATCGCCTGGTGGGTATTAAGGCTGAGCTCCTGATCAAGTTTAGTAAAAAGAGAATACAAGTTCATTTACTTAACTCCTTGTGTAACCAGAGTATTGCAATTGGTAAAACACCTTGACGCAAAGGATAGAACAGCACAGTGGTTAGAGCACGGGCATTGATTCTTGACGAGATTCTCGGCTCCGCCCAAACTATCTCCGTGATCACGCAGAATACGAGCACTATAAACATGTGGCTCTAAAAGTCTTTGTAAGACGATGGTGGTAGGTGAAGGAGGGATACGGTTCCTGCAATGTCTCTCCCACTGGGTTCCGGTCTAAATTGAATAGAACTGTTTCGGTCGTCCAAACAAATACCTTACACCATCGGGTGGGTCTGACGGTCTGAGTCGACGAAAGAAAGGCCTTTGTCCAATTCAGGAGTCCCATGTTCGCTCCCTTGTACCAAATAAAAAATTGAAAATTGAATTTTAAAAAAATTATATATTACTGCAAGTCTAAGACATCAAATTATAACAAAGTTTAAATTTAATAACATAAAATTTAGAAGTTGATATTCAGAAGGTAACTCTTCAACTTGAGAATTTGAAGAAAGTACGTTTTTTAGAAGATTCTAATCAATTTTCGGCATATTTTTTATTGACATCTACACACATGGTATGCTCCCGGCCACCCAAACTGTTACTCTAAGTCTTCGGACGAGTCGGTTGGTCTGGGCTTTCGACACATGGTATGCTCAAGTCCTTGCTGACGAGCCGGACGGTCTGGGTCTTCAACACATGGTATGGAGGGCCAACGGCCGTACCGTGCTGAAAACACCGGTTCTCTTTAGATCACCGAAGTCAAGCAGCATCGGGCGCTGTTAGTACTTGGTGGGTGACCACCTCGGAACACCGCGTACTGTTGGCCATCTCGGGTGCGGTATCCCCGTGGTTTGCGCGCTAGATTTGCACGCTACCACAAATGCCGCCGTGTTCATGCGGAGTACGATCACGTTAAACATGTGGGTCCGTAAGTCCTTCCGAGAGGTTGGTGGTAGGGGAAGGAGGGTACGGTCCCTGTGGATGCCTCCCCCACTGGGTTCCGGTCTAAATTGGGTGGCACTTCCCGGCCGTCCATACAGTTACCTTACACCTTTCTGGTAGGTCGGACGGTCTGGGTCTCAACAACAACACATGGTATGGATCCGGTCGTCCAAATAGTTGCTCAAGTCTCCTGGATGAGTCGGACGGCCTGGGCCTTCCACACATGGTATGGATGTGAATTATATACACACTAGTCATTAACTGGAGAGTGAAAGCTCATAACATTATGGAATTTTTATATAAATTTATAGTATAGAAGATATTAAATTTCAATGAAGTCTTAATACTTCGGATATGTTTGTCAGGCAATTTTTAATACTTCGTAATTTGATAGCATCGATAATTTGATATGGTTGACACATAAACTTCCCAGCATACTAAAATTATTAAGGAGTAATTTAATCTATAGACTTGAATTAAATCGAGCATTGAAATTTTAGATGACAGCATTAAAATTATAGCACAAAATTTCCTCAAGTCTGTAGATCATGGAGGTAAAGAAGTTAGAACTTCATGTTGGGAAAATACCAAAATCGTTTGAGAGAATAATCCAGATTGCGCTGGGATAAGATAAGTCTCACCTGCATTGTATGAACAATTTCTAAGGCTCGTAATGAATTAAATAATATTTATTTAAATAATTAGTTTTCAAAAAATGATTTATCAGTGTAGTGCAAATTATAACACAAAAAGAAATCTGATGTGGCAACACATGACTTTACTTATATAATGCAATGAATTTACTACTTTTACAGTTAAAAAAATGTTATTATTATAGTAGATACTTATATTCTTTCCAAGATATTGAATTTTCTTCAATTAGTCGTCATTTTCATTGATTTAGCGTCATTTTTATCAATTTGGCGAGATTTTTGTTAATTTGGCAACAATTAAAAACGTCGCCAAATTGGCGACATTCCGCTAAATTCGTCGCCAAAATCTCGCCAAGCGTTATGGAGGAAGAAATAAGTTATTCTTACAACAGATAAATGACTATTGGTGTTCAAATACAAAAGTAGTACTCAAAGTATCTTTTCCCGTGAATGGAATAAGTTAGATCCACGAGAATGATGTCACCCAATTTATCGCATGATATTACATATGAAGAGTGAACATGTTTCTTAACAGTTAATATTTTTTTTAATTTATGGGACTTTTGATAAATTTATTTGAAAAATGTGCAATATCTCAAGAACGGTTCATACTAGCATTCTAAAATTTATATCAATCGTTTTCTAAGGAAAAATTGCATAAGAAATGTTTATTTGCGTAACTTTATTTAAGGTTTTGATTTTTTGAAGATTTTTTCAAACTTTCATTCATAAATTTAGGAGGGTTCTGAACATTCGATTGTGTTTTAAAGCAATAGGCTTCCGGTATTCATGGATTGTGATTTTCGTATCAAATTTCATTCGAATCTCTCCATTCGTTCGTGAGATATCTTCTCCACAGTCTCACTGACACACACACACACACACATACTTTCACACACACACACACACATACTTTCACACACGCACACACACAGACATCACCTCAAAAATGTTCGATTCGTGATCAGGGATGTTTGAAACGTGCTCTCCCGTCGAAAACTCGAATTCGAATTTTCGACCCCGTCACAATACTTTCCTTATGCATTATGTATATAAGGAAAGTAATAAAAACAAATCTTACGCATTCAAATTTATTTTACATTTCAATATATTTCTGCCTCCCTATATCCTATTCCTTGTTCTACAACCAGGATCAAAGTACTTCTTTTACTCATATTTAGGAAAATTTAATTATAAAATAATCAGAAATATATATACTAAATACTACATTTTCCTGTTGGGCTAAATGAGAATAAGCAAATGGAATATTGTTCATACTAGTGACACCTAGATACACTTTTAAAAAAATTGTGATATTTTCTAGCTTTTCATCTATAATAGTTTTATATTTTTCTCTCGAACTCCATGGTATTTACAATGTCTTCAATTATGTCATTATAGTGAGTATATAATTTTTTTTTAATTTTTTCTATTTCGTCAACATTATGTAAATGATATACAAGGTTGATAAAATAAAACTGGCCCGGAAAAGTTTTCGGAATTTCGTGAAAACATAATTTAAACAGCAAGGATATCATTAGAAGACTTTTCCGGGCTAGTTTTATTTTAGCAACCCTATATGTGTATTGTTTAAATAAAAAACATTATAATGGAAATTTTTATAAAAGTTGCTACATAATATTTTAAATATATTTTTTTCAATTTAAAAAAAATGGACGTTTGAAAATTCGAAGTCTCTCCAATGATCAGAGCTCCAAGAAAATGAAAAGGCCTCTTAAGGTCACCAATTGAAATAAATCTTGTATAATAAAAGAATATCTGTCTGTATGTACTACATATGTTGTAAAGAACTTTGATACCTCAACGTGGAATCGAACCATGGATCTTCGAACTGGCCAGCCGATGCTCTACTGTTAAGCTACTGGGAGAGAACTGCAAGCTCTTATCGTCAAAGTGGACTTCGCATTCTCCCCCCTCTAATGTCAGATTGACGTGCAACTAACAATTTAACTAACCACCTCCTGCTGCTTTTACCTCAGGTTAGCCTCCTGCTATTTTATCCTCCATGTTAGCTTCCTGTGTGGTCGTTGTCCTTAAATTATATTTTAATTTATTTAATATTTAAGCTAAATTTCGAGCGATTTTCACATATTGTTTGTTAGGGATCAAAAATGTTATCACAGAGTTTTCATATTTACAAAATCGATAAGATCGAAGAACGCGCTGTTTTCAATAAATATTGAATGAAATTCGTAAAACTGTAAGTTTATTTTTACAATAACCTTTGAAAATACAGAAAACATGCGTTTCTTTTTTTGGCAAATTTGCTTTTAAATACGCCTCTTCAAGAATTAAATGCGCATAAATATCTCGGCATTTCAACAACAACAAAAAATAATAAGTTACGCTATTTGTAAATTTAAAATAAATTTTTAATTGGGACTATAAAAGTTGATTCCGGATTGATGGGGTTAAATTAGATAGACGCGAGAAATTTCGTTCTTCCGGAAGCGAGACGTCACAATTAAGGGCATGTGTTCTTATTCAGAGATGCTCGAAACCTACCAATCCGTCGAAATCCGACAGTTATATTTTACTATCTCTGCAATACATGGTAACGTATAGGAAAAATATTGGAATCGTGCCGAAAATCGCAACTCAAGTTTCCGACGGCTGTACACGTTTTGGGACCCCTAGAGCACGAAAAAACTACGTTTAGCGTGACGTCTGTGTGTGTGTATGTGTGTCTGTCTGTCTGTGCAGATTTTGCATCCATTCTAACTGAAAAACTAATTGACCGAATTTCGAAAAATTTGGTAGATAAGTCTCTTGTGGATGACCCTGGTGCTGAGTAGATTTTGGTACGATTCGGGATAAAAAGAAACCTGCCTATTTCTGCTAAATGGTCCACTAAAATTGCCTGTATCCATTCTAGTTGAAAAACTAATAGACCAAATTTTACAAAATTTAGCAGGTAAATTATTTGTAGGTAAACCTGGTGCTGATTAGATTTTAGTTTGATTCAGAAAATAAGAACCTGCCTTTTTTACGAAATAGCCAGCAAAAACCGCTAAATCTAAAAATAAAAGACTGCGTATTCTCTAATATATCAATTAAATACTTATTTTATACATAATTTTTGGCGATGAATAAGACCAATCCCATTACTTCTGGATTAGCTGTCCGCGAAATATTTTAGTTTTTTCGCATTTTCACTACGCCACTTTTGAAAATAAGTCAAGTTACCAAATGGAAACGAAAATCGAACTAAAAGTACAAATTCAGTGTAATTTAAAATAATTATGATGGCTATTTTGTGCAATTAAACTCAATTTAATGAATTATTGAAGAAGTAAAGTGAATGTGAATATGAGTCTGCAGGAAAAGCCATATGCTGCCCACTTCAGATTTATTAAGCAGTTATATTTTAAAAGTTCTAGCAGTTACATTTTAAAATCTGACTAAAAACTTGTCCTTTACTTATGTAGTATGCATTGTGGGGGATATAAAAGGAAAAAAACTCATTCAAGGTTGTAGGAAAAGTTGCATACTACCATCATCAAAGATTTTTTTTAAATTTGTATAGTTTTAAAGTGAAATAATTTTCTACAGCCCACTTTCGCAAAGCATTATTACTACATCTTATTTTCCAAGAACATTTTTACACTCAATTTAAATTTAAAAACGGCTTCCAAACAATGGTTTGAGTAGACAAACAACACGCGTCTAAAGAACTTCGCATACTTCAGTTATTAAGAAAAAATGAAAGTTGAATAGAATTACCGTATTACACACGTTTGTTGAAAATTCTACTGCACTTACTTTAAACAAAGAGATCAAACACAAAAAGAATGAATTGAGAAGGGTGTCCAGATGTGAGTCAAGGTTGGCTAACTTGACTCAGTTCGTAAAATTGAATTCTTCTGAACAATTGGGAACAAATAGATAAGGCATATAAAGCAAGAAATTAATATGAAGGAGATTGGAAAGTTTCTATGGTGATTCAACGTTAAAATTGCATTGTTCTAGTTGTTGAATTTCTACTTATTTTTTCATAACTCTAAC
This sequence comes from Amaurobius ferox, assembly GCA_951213105.1. Taxonomy (NCBI): domain Eukaryota; kingdom Metazoa; phylum Arthropoda; class Arachnida; order Araneae; family Amaurobiidae; genus Amaurobius; species Amaurobius ferox. The sequence continues at coordinate 71,104,025 of OX578153.1, read as the reverse complement.
TATTGTTTCCCTGATTAATTTTATTTCTAGAAAATACTTCTTGGAAAATACTCATTTTTGTCATTTCGGTACCATGTTTGGTGTTGTTGTTGTTGTTGTTGAGACCCAGACCGTCCGACCTACCAGAAAGGAGTAAGGTAACTGTTTGGACGGCCGGGAAGTACCACCCAATTTGGACCGGAACCCAGTGGGGGGGGGGGGGCATCCACAGAGACCGTACCCTGCTTCCCCTACCACCAACCTCTTGAAAGGACTTACGGACCCACATGTTTAACGTGATCGTACTCCGCATGAACACGACGGCAGTTGTGGCAGCGTGCAAATCCAGCGCGCAAACCAACGGGCTACAGCGCCCCAAATGCGCCAACAGCACGCGGTGTTCCCAGGTGCTTACCCACCCAAGTACTAACTGCGCCCGATGCTGCTTGACTTCGGTGATCTAACGAGAACCGGTGTTATCAGCACGGTAGGGCCGTTGGCCACCATGTTTGGTCTATCACAACAGAAATAGTTTAATCCGCTTAATGAAATATCGGTTACTGGAATACTGAATTACTTGGAAATTAGAATTACTGACAATTATAATAGACGACAATTTTGAATAACCAAATAATTGTGTATTAATTATTTAAAAGTGTTAATTCCATATTAGATAAAGGATTCTAAATTCACTAAAGGAATTTGATTTCTGAAATAGGTTAATCTACGTCAGTTATTCCAAATCAGTTATTCATTTCGGTTATTGTAAATCGATTATTTCAATGTTAAACCTTTAGGATAACCGATTCTTTGAAAGTGTTAATTCCTTATTAATCTGTTATTACAAATAGGATTAATGGAATTCAAATTGATAAATGGAATCAGTTATTCAATGTCGATTGTTTCAAAATAATAAGTTTAGAATAACTAATTATTGAAACGTGCCAAATTCTTATTAATCTGTTGTTACAAATTGATTAATCAAATCCAAATTGATAAATGGAATAGGTAATTCAATATCGGTTATCACAAAGTAATAAGTTCAGAATAACCGATTCTTTATACCTATTTTTTATAATTCTATTATTACAAATCGGTTAATGAAATCTCAATTACTTATGGAATTACTTATTCAAAATAGGTTACTCAAAATCAATTACTGTGAGCTTATCGATACCCGTACAGAATCGATTTCTTATTAATCGGTTATTACATATCGGTCAATGGATTCCAAATTGATTAATAAAATCGATTATTCGAAATAGATTATTTCAAGGTAATTCATTTTGGATAACAGATACTTTATAAGTACATAATCCTTATTAATCGGTTATTACAAATCCATTAATGGATTCCAAATTGCTTAATAGAAGCGGTTTTTGTTTTCAATAGGACCTTTCAAAGTAAAAGATTTAGAATAACCAATGCATTCATTGTCTGGCGATGACTTTTCTGAAACTTAACAATTTTTTACTTTCCTTATATACATAATGTATAAGGAAAGTATTGTGACGGGGCCGAAAATTCGAATTCGAATTTTCGACGGGAAAGCACATTTCAAGCATCCCTGATCACGAATCGAACATTTTTGAAGTCATGCCTGTGTGTGTGTGTGTGTGTGTGTGAAAGTATGTGTGTGTGTGTGAAAGTATGTGTGTGTGTGTGTGTGTGTGTGAGTGTGTGTGTGTGTCAGTGAGTCTGTGGAGACGATATCTCACGAACGAATGGACCGATTTGAGTGAAATTTGGTACAAAAATCACAATCTGTGACTATTGGAAGCCCATTTTTTTAAACGCAATCGAATGTTCAGAAGCCCCTAAGTTTTCGAGTGAAATTTTGAAAAAGTCATCAAAAAATCAAATCCTTTAAGAAAATTAAGCAAATAGATATTTCTTATGTAATTTTTACATTGAAAGCGATTGACATAAACTTTAGAACGCTAGCATGAACCGTTCTCGAGATATTGCACATTTTTTAAATAAATTTATAAAAAAATCCCATAAATTAAAAAAATATATTAAATGTTGAGAAACATGTTCACTTTTCATATGTAATATCATGCGATAAATTTGGTGACGTCATTCTCGTGTATCTAGCTCGTTCCATTCATGAGAAAAGATACTTTGAGTAACACTTTTGTATTTGAACGCGAATAGTCATTTATCTGCTATAAGCATAACTTATCTCTCCGTCCATAACGCTTGGCGGGATATTGGCGACGAATTTGGCGGAATATTGCCAACTTGGCGGCTTTTTAAATGTTGACAAATTTACGAAAATCTCGCCAAATGGATAAAAATGACGCTAAATCACTGAAAATGACGACTCACTGACGAAAATTCAATATCTTGGAAAGAATATAAATACCTACTATAAGAATAATCTGTATTTTTTTCTGTAAAAGTAGTAAATTCATTGCATTATATAAGGAAAGTCATGTGCTGCCCACATCAGATTTTTTTATTTGGATATTTTGTGTAACGTAATGTTTTACAAGCCAATTTCATTGCTGAACGTAGTCAAATAAAAATGGTATGTGTTATGCCTTGCACCTCTTTACTAATATACATTATCCAACGATAATTTTTCTAAAACTTAAATGAAAATTTTGAAATTTACATATGTCGTTTAAATTACTGCCTTACAGACCAATTTCTTTGCTGACTATGTCCTGAAAAATATTGCGAATGCTACTCCGTCCCTTTTACTAATATAAATTACCCTGACGATAACTTCTTTAAAACTTAACCGAATTTTCTAATATTTGGACATGTGGATGTAAATTAATGTTTCACAAGCTGAGTTCATTGTTGAATGTGATTGAATAGAAAATGCACGGACTGCACTACCAACGCTGCTATACATTAACCAACTATCGGGCTTAAAAACCATCAATTTTAACAAAATTTGCATGTCACGTGTATTTTAATCTTATGCAGACGGACATTGTTAATGAGAATGGTTAAAGCGAAACAGCGCTAGTTTGTGAGGTAATAAACCGTGGCATAGACAGACTTCAAAAAATATCTCCTCAAAATTGCAACTGAAATGCCATGCAATGATCGAATGTGATACAGTTAAATGTTTTTAGAAGCAAAAGTTTGAAGCAACTCTGCTTTTTACTTTTGAGTTGGACTCGGATAGCTTGTATCGGTTGTGTTTACTATGTCCAACGATAACTCACCTGAAACATATCCGATTTGCATGAAATTTTCAAATACGGTTATAATCGCTGTAGATACATTCTACAGCAATAACTCTACGAATTCAAAAGCACAGTATAAATTCAAACGTACAGTATGTTCGTAATGGGAAGTAAGGTTCCTAATAATTATAATATATATATATATATATATATATATATATATATATATATATATATATATATATATATATATATAATATATATATATATATATAATATATATATATATATATATATATATATATATATATAATATATATATATATATATATATATATATATATTATATATATATATATATAATATATATATATATATATATATATATATATATATATATTTGTATATATATGTGTGTGTGTGTATATATACAGGGAGTCCAGAAAGTTCCGGAACGGCGCAATATCTCGAGAAATACACTTCGGATAAAACACGTTTTCAATATTTTTAGAAAAGCTATGCAATGGTACAAAAATTGACCCCTGGGGGGAAGGGAGTACGGAAACTTTGAAATCTTCAATGGGAACCCCCATTTTTTATTGCAGATTTGAATTCTCCAAAAAAAATTACAGATATTTGACCTACAATTTTTGATTTTTGCTCCCACAAACGGCGCTATGATTGAGAAAAACGGAAGCGGGTTACAAACGTTTAAAAATGGGGAAGTAGCACAGTAGGGGCGATACTTTCCGTGTATGCATGACTGTATACAGGGGAAGTAGTCCGTAGGGGTTATTATAATTTTTTTTTTTTCAGGGAAAGTGGGAGCAAGCATCCCGAAGGGAACAGAAAACTACTACGTCCACGTCGTTGTTCCTGGGTAGTGCTAAAAGTAGTTTTGAACCGTTTTCTAAACTGAAGTCAACAGTTGTCGCTAAAGTAAACAGTTAGCGGGGGAAGAGGGTCACTTTTAGCATCATTGGATAGTTTTTTTGAAAATATTGAACATGTCATTTTTTATTTTTCTATCCGAAGTGTATTTCCCGAGACATTCCCATTTTTAAACGTTTGTGCCCCACTTCCGTTTTTCTCGATTATAGCGCCGTTTGTGGGAGCGAAAATTAAAAATCGTAGCTCAAATGTATGTAATTTTTTCTGGAGAATCCAAATCTGCAATAAAAAATTGGGGTCCCCATTGAAGATTTCAAAGTTGCCCCACCCCCCTCCCCCCAGGAGGGGGGAGATGGCCAATTTTGGTATCATTGCATAGCTTTTCTAAAAATATTGAATGCATGTTTGTTTATTTTTTGATCCGAAGTGTATTTCTCGAGATATTGCGCAGTTCAAGAACTTTCTGGACACCCTGTATATATATATATATATATATATATATATATATATATATATATATATATATATATATATATATATATATAATTGAAGAATTTTTATTTTACTTTTATTATATACACCTGAGATATATCATTAATAGAAATGTTTTGTTTAGCATAAGTGAAAGGAAAATGAACTGAAATGTAAATGTGACATCAAAATTACTATACGACAAGCCATTGAATATTTTATAAAACCATGATAAGAAAACAATATAAATAAAACAGGTACTAAATTGGTATAAAATACCCCTTTTTTCCTGTTCCATATAAAAGTTAAGGAATGGAATAAGAAATACATGTGGTAAAGAGAGGTGGATAAATTTTATACAACACATTAAGATGAAAGCATTGATAAAAGTCATATATGTAATGCAGGTACTTAAGGTACTAATCCCCTTGTTCCCTGCATAAACTTACATGGTATAAATGCCAGAAATGTGTTAAAAAAAGAAAAGTTGCAAAAGAGAAACATTGTCTTGCACGATAAGCTAGGCCTTTTCTAGCTTCCAAAATATTTTTTGAAATTAAATAAATTGAATAAATTGATTAAAGTTAAAAGCATTTCCGAAAACATGTACGTTATCAAGGGCCATACATGTTTCGTTAATGCGGATTCTACGTTTCTGTGTATATTACTGTAAATTGTATTACAGAAAAAATGCATATGACCCCAATGCAAATGACCCATAGAAGAAAATACAAATTGGATCAGATATATAAGAATTCAATGCTTTTCTGTATTAGGATTCTCAAATATTGAATTTATTTTTTATACTTCTAATTTCAATAACTATTTGTAATTTTCCTATTAACTTCGTATAAAAAAAATTCTCAAAGTTTCTTTTTTATAATAATTTGAGACTACAGTATTTTACGTATTCAAGCCAGTTTCTTTGTTTGTTTTTTCAAAAGAACAACCATCGATGTTAGAAACAATAACTTTTAAAGCCCTCTGCCGGAAATCGTAATTTCATTTTCATGCAAATATACCAGGAAAAGTTCTGCCAACACAACGGTCTCTCTCAAGACGATCTTCTTTCCAAAAGGCATATCTTAAACACTATCGTCTCTATCAGACGCCGATTCCTTCCTCTATGTTATTAAGCCATCAAATACCGCCATGATGCTCAATAGCTCAAACAAAGCTCAAATTAGCTGCATTGTTCTAATTACAATTACCAAGGATGAGAATGTACCTGATATCTTCACGTGATGATATTGTTGATAGAAGCATACATGCTGCTATCGAGATTATCGAATGATTGGGTGTGAGGTCATGTGTTCGGTGGATGTTCTGATAAGATATTAACCTACTCTGATTTTAAGAATTATACATGTGTTTGTATGGTGATCGGTAGCTTTGTTCATTCGTTGGTTATATGTGTTCAATCAACCGTTCAAAAATTTCTTAATGATTATAGAAGCAAATTTGGACTATTGTTTCGACACTGATCACAAAACTGGGGAAGAAGACTTCAAATAAAGATCTCTATTACTTTCTGAATCTGATATATTCATTTTATACATATTTGTTAGACACTAGGGTCTCTTCCCAATGCTTGCCGCTTCGCCAACCCCCGTAACTCGTTTCATGAGTCTGGAGGCTTCACCTCCTACTAGCTGGGGCTCTCAGAGATCTCTTACCAAGCTGTTTCAAGTCAAACTAAAGTTTAAATCGAAAATCGGTTTATTTCACCGTGTTTTCCCATTATTCTTCTACAAATATACCAACTTTCATATTTTTGTATTCTATCGATTTTTGTAGTACGACAAAGAGAAACTCGCCTATCTTTGTTTCTTGCCTGCTCGCCTATCTTTGTTTCTTGTTTTGTTTCTTACTTGCTTGTGCTCGCTGAGATAGCTTCGATCTTTAAATCGAAAAGCAGTTTATTTCTGCGTCTTTCCCTATTATTTCTCCACAAAAAGTACCAAATTTCATATTTTTACTTTCCTTATATACATAATGTATAAGGAAAGTATTGTGACGGGGTCGAAAATTCGAATTCGAGTTTTCGACGGGAGAGCACGTTTCAAGCATCCCTGATCACGAATCAAACATTTTTGAAGTGATGTCTGTGTGTGTGTGTGTGTGTGTGAAAGTATGTGTGTATGTGTGTGTGTGTGTCAGTGAGTCTGTGGAGACGATAACTGACGAACGAATGGACCGATTCGAACCAAATTTGGTACAAAAATCACAATCCGTAAACACTGGAAGCCTATTGTTTTTATACGCAATCGAATGTTCAGAACCCCCCCTAAATTTTCGAATGAAATTTTGAAAAAATCGTCAAAAAATTAAAACCACTCATAAAGTTACGCAAATAGACATTTCTTATGTAATTTTTCATTAGAAAACGATTGACATAAATTTTAGAACGCTAACGTGAACCGTTCTCGAGATATTGTACATTTTTTAAAAAAATTATCAAAAAGTCATATAAAATAAAAAGAAAAATATTTCCTATTGAGAAACATGTTTACTTTTCATATGTAATACCATGCGATAAATTGAATGACATCCTTCTCGTGGATCTAGCTCGTTCCATTCTTGAAAAAAGATACTTTGAATAATACTTTTGTATTTGAACGCCAATAGTCATTTATCTGCTTTAAGAAAAATTTATTTCTTAGTGCATAACGCTTGGCGAGATTTCGGCGACGAATTTGGCGGAATGTCGCCAACTTGGCGACTTTTTTGAAATGTTGCCAAATTAACGAAAATCTCGCCAAATGGATAAAAATGACGCTAAATCAATGAAAATGGCGACTAATTGTCGAAAATTCAATATCTTGGAAAGAATATTAGTATCTACTACAAGAAAATCCTATTTTTTTACTGTAAAAGTAGTAAATTCATTACATTATATAAGGAAAGTCATGTGTTGCCCACATCAGATTTTTTATGCTATAGTTTTGAAGTACGAGACAGAGAATCTCTAGCGATGCGACTACATGTAAGAAAAATTTTCACTTCCGAAGTGCATAAAAAGTAGAATAGCACGTAAACTAAATCGAAAATAAAAATAAGGGCACCATCCTGCAAAAATTCGACTATGTAGGTGCATGTCTGCAAATATTCGAGGTCTATATTGTTAGTCTGCCCAGGACGCGAACTGTCAGCTCAAATATTTTGTCTTTGAATTTGACAGTAAATATTTCTTAAACTAAAGTTTAAATCGAAAAAAAGGTTTATTTCATCTTATTTCCCAAACATTTTTCTACAAATATACTAAATTTTATATTTTTGTATGCTAGAGATCTTGCAGTACAAAGCAGAGAAAATCGTGGGAAAAGAAATTTATCAAACTGCAGCGGCGGAGGCAGCTACTTCTTTTAATATGGAGATACACTTATATCATGATTGGGGTAGTAACTGCGGGAAAATAGCAACATTTACTTCGCGGGGTAAATTGCAAAATTTCCCGAAAATTTCGTACCCGAGTATTTACACTTAACATTTCCAAAAAGTATACCAGTTACAAAGCAGTAATATAAATAACTACTACGTAACTCAATAAGCATTATTACTTTCCTTATATACATAATGTATAAGGAAAGTATTGTGACGGGGTCGAAAATTCGAATTCGAGTTTTCGACGGGAGAGCACGTTTCAAGCATCCCTGATCACGAATCAAACATTTTTGAAGTGGTGTGTGTGTGTGTGTGTGTGTGTGTGTGTGTGTGTGTGTGTGTGTGTGTGTGTCAGTGAGTCTGTGGAGACGATAACTGACGAACGAATGGACCGATTCGAACAAAATTTGGTACAAAAATCACAATCCGTAAACACTGGAAGCCTATTGTTTTTATGCGTGATCGAATGATCAGAACCCTCCTAAATTTTCGGATGAAATTTTGAAAAAATCGTCAAAAAATCAAAACCGCTAATGAAGTTACGCAAATAGACATTTCTTATGTAATTTTTCATTAGAAAACGATTAACACAAATTTTAGAACGCTAACATGAGATTCAACACGCTTCTCGAGATATTTTACATTTTTCAAAAAAATTATCAAAAAGCCATATAATATAAAAAGAAAATATTTCCTATTGGGACACATGTTCACTTTTCATATATGTAATACCATGCGATAAATTGGGTGACATCATTCTCGTGGAACTAGCTCGATCCATTCATGAAAATTGATACTTTAAGTAATACTTTTGTATTTGAACGCCAATAGTCATTTATCTGCTGTAAGAATGACTTATATCTTCGTCCATAACGCTTGGCAAGATTTTGGCGACGAATTTGGCGGAATGTCGCCAACTTGGCGACTTTTTGAAATGTTTCCAAATTAACGAAAATCTCGCCAAATGGATAAAAATGACGCTAAATCAATGAAGATGACGACTCATTGTCGAAAATTCAATATCTAGGAAAAAATATTAGTATCTACTATAAGAAAAACCTGTTTTTTTTACTGTAAAAATAGTAAATTCGTTACATTATATAAGGGAAGTCATGTGTTGCCCACATCAGATTATTTTATACAGGGTGGTCCAAAAGGTCTTAGACAAACTTTAAGGGTAGGTCAGGCATACAAAAACAAGCCCGTGTTGCATGGCCACAAATTCCACCGTGGAGGTACTACAGATGCAGGAAGAAACTAAAAGAAAGGAATGCAGATAATACAACACATGTTTATTAGAGACAACAATTACAAGTATCAATTACAATTGCTTATCATAATATTAAAGTAGGTGCTCAAAGTGCTTGCCATCCTCAGATATGCAAGTCAGGCAATGTAGGCGCATAGATTGGTGAATGCCAGCACGCTCGGGGCCATCTCCTGCTGCTTCAAAGATTCTAGCGACAAAGTAAGCGTCAGATTTTACCGGGGCCTCGTAAACAAGACTTTTGAGATAACCACACAGGAAGATATCAATGGGGTACAAGTTCGGGGACTGTAGTGGCCAACTCAAGGTATTTAGAAAGACCAACTGACTGGTCCTTCCCGGCCGATCCATCTTGCAGGTCCTATTGAAATAGTCCCGCACATACGGACTGAAACATGCACAACTGCAGATAGCAAGAAATTTGAACACCTACTTTAATACTATCATGAACAATTGTAATTGATACATGTAATTGTTATGTCTAACAAACCTGTGTTGTATTATCTGCATGTCCTTTTTGTTAACACTTGACAACATAGCTGAAATGTGTTTATGACTTTGTTCATTCTGTCTGTCTGTCTGCCTGTCCGCACGATAACTGCCTTAAAAATGACTTTATCAAAATAAAATTTTAGTATGTTGTTCAGACGATCTATGAGACTTATGGGAATATAAATGAATAATATCACCTAATTAGTTTTGGACTGAACCCGGGTTGAAAAAATGAAATATTACATTGAACCCTATGGGACCTAATTTTTCAACCATTTTCTAAGCGAATTTAAAATTCACAAATTACTTCGAAAATTTTAGTAAATGCTCAAATTATCCCATAAAAATATGAATAAAAAATCAACAAAATATATCCGGTAGTTTTTTAAATAAAAATTAAAATAATAATTCCACCCATATAATATGAAGAGATCACGTGACCCACTTCAAAATAAAATATGGCATTCATCTTAAGTCAAAATCGTGATTTTTAAAGTTCTTTTTAATTTATATTTAGTGTTGTATTCGTCCTAAAACCGCTTTATGTTTGCTTAATTTCTGTCCATCTATATTTTGAAACAACGCAATTACAATATATTTGAGTTTAAATGATCTTCAAACTTTGATAATTTCTACAATGAAGCCTAATTTTCACTTATGGAAAATGTAAACACATCAAGATCTAGAATGAGTTGTATAAGAATTGCTGAATTTCTTTAACGCAAAATTATTCAGCTCTAGAGTCTGCAATATAGTTGATATAAATGAAACATTCATTGATTTTTATATAGAGGAGCAGACGATTTTTAGCAGACTTTTTCGATGAAGTTTTAAGCATGGAGTTACATTACTTTTACCTCCATGGTTTTAAGTTTTTACGTAAAATAAATTATTGTAGTATTGTGATGAATGAAAGAAATGGAATAAAAGTGTATGAATGAAATATTTATTGCTTTTTCATAGAGAGCCAGGCGATTTATCTTTGAATGACGTCATTTGAATAAAATTCATTTTTTTCGATGAAGTTTTAAGATTTTAAATATAATAAATTATTGTAGTATTGTGATAATTTTAAAAATATTACAACTGAATATATCGCATTTTAGAGATGTTTAAATAAAATTGCATCGCAGTTGGAAAGTGTTTCATAATGCTTTATACATGATTAATCTTCCTTGTTTCTTCCTGCATCTGTAATACCCCCACGGTTACATTTGCGGCCACACGTGCGGCCACATGTGCTGCTACATGTTTCTATGCAAAACAAGCTTATTTTTGTATGCCTGGCCTACCTTTAAAGTTTATGTAAGACCTTTTGGACCACCATGTATATGTTTTTTAACACTTTACAACAAAGTTGAAAAGTTTTTATGACTTTGTTCATTCTGTCTGTCTGTCTGTCTGTCTGTCTATCCGTTAGCACGATAACTGCCGTAAAAATGAGTTTATCAAAATGAAATTTTAGTATGTTGTTCAGACGGTCTGTAGGACCTATGGGAATATAAATAAATAATATCACCCAATTAGTTTTTTATTGAACCCGGGTTGAAAAAATGAAATACATTGAACCCTATGGGACCTAATTTTTCAAACATTTTTTAAGTAAATTTAAAATTCACGAATTGCTTCGAAATTTTTAGGAAATATTCACATTATCCCATAGAATATATAAAAAAAAATTCAGTAAAATATGTTAAGTAGTTTTTTAATTAAAAAAATTATTTAATATAGGGAAAAAAACAAATTCAATTAAATTCTGACTTTGGGATATCTTCCAGAAAGAAAAGAGAGAGATATTATATAATAAATATCTCTCCATTTGTTTAAACGTTTTGCATATGGGAGTGGCTTCATATTTTAAAACAAATTTGGTAGATAACAATTTTTCATTTTTTTTAAATTTTATATAACTCTTCATGATAAATTTAATTGATGGCATTTTAAATGCACTTTCCTACGTCCTAGAGAGTTAAAATTTGGTACACAGCTTAAATTTGTTGAACATTTTATTCGACAAAAATTTGATGGATCTTTAAATATAGATCATACATTTTTTTCGAAATGGCCTGAAAATAATCCCCGTTCACTTCTATAAATCATTGGTGTAATATTGTTAAAAAGTCTGATGTGGACAGCACATGTCTTTCTCTGCAGACTCATATTCGTTCTCTTTATTTATTCAATGATAATTTGAGTTTATCTGCACAACATAAGTATTTTAAATGACATTGAATTTACACGTTAAACTTAAATTTGGTTCTCATTTGATAGCTAGACTTATTGTCAAAGGTGGCGTAGCGAAAACGCGAAAAAACTAGAATATCTCAAGAACGGCTAGTCCTAGAGTAATGGGGTTAGTCTTATTCTTTTTGTTGTCAAAAATCACATATAATATAGGAATTTAATTGATATAATTGAGCACACGTAGTCTTTTATTTTTATATATAACGATTTTTGCTGGCCATTTCGCAAAAATAGCCCGTTCCTTTTTCCCGAATCGTAGTAGAATAACCTACAAATGATTTATATACAAAATTTTGTTAAATTTGGTATATAAATCACTTGTAGGTTATTGAAATATTATACTCCAAATTTTGTTAAATTTGGTTCATTAGTTTTTAGCTAGAGTGGATAAAGGCAATTTCTGCGGCCATTTCGCAAAGAAGGCAGATTCTTTTATTACGAATCGTACTATAATCTAATGAACATCAGGATTTCCCACAAAAAACATACCTACCAAATTGTATGAAATTCGGTCCATTAGTTTTTCAATTAGAGTGGATGTAATATCCACACAGACACACAGAAACATACACAGATACACCCTTACACACACAGACGTCTTCCTAAAAGTAGTTTTTTCGTGTTCTAGAAGTCCCAAAACGTGTAGATACTTTGAAAATTCGAGTTCCGATCTTCGGCACGATTCCAATACTTTGAGTACATACACATACACATATATATTATCTGTGTATTATCTGTGTATCTAAATTCCGTGCCTATGCAATTACAATAGTTGTGATTTTAAATGATCCCTAAACTTTTATTATTTCTTCAAGGAAGCCTAATTTTAACATATGCAGAATGCAAATATCTCAAGCGATTGTAAGATGAATTACATAAGAATTGCTGAATTTTTTTCACACAAAATTATTTAGCTCTGGAGTCTGGAATACAAGTTATATGAATGAAATATTCATTGATTTTGCATAAAGAATCAGATGATTTATATTTCGATACAGTTTTAAATATTTAAGTATAATATATTACTGTAGTACTGTGATAATGTAAAATATATTACCACTGAATGAATCACATTTTAGAAATTTTTAAATGAAATTACATTTCAGTTGGAAAGTGTTTCATAATCAATGCTTATGCATGATTGAACTTTCTTGTTTAATTGATGCTTATATTTATAAACCATCCAAATTCTGCTATTGCTATCAACGCCGCTATATGACAGCAATGTTGACCATCTTATTGTACATAGAGTCTGTCAAATATGAATCCGAAAACCGCTCTTTATTCCGACTCATTGGTGTCAAAAGCACCATTATGATCGTCTGCTACAATTTTTCCTCATTGTTTTTTCCCCACTTATAGTTTGGAAACATAGTCTAAAATGTTTATATCTATGGTTGCATATTACGGTTTTATATTTTATCTTTATTATTCTGTAATGAAGTGAGTGGAAACAGCGGATTTGTTATTTTAGAACTAAAAACTTGTAAAATGATGGAATCTTGTAAAAATGCTATAATCTGGTGAATTCAAAATAAAAAGCTGTTTCCATTAGCAAATGATGTCAATTATTTATATATATGGAGTCAGAATAAAATAAAGGAGAACGACAGAGTAGTTTTCTGGGAGATTCTCACAACAATCGGTTCGTACAGTAAAACCAAATACATCAATAGACTCGGAATAATGTTTTCTATAAATAAATGTGCTTACAGTTTGTATAATGGGTCGTTTCATATTAGAACTTCTACCAACTCGATTTTTTCAAAGAGCAACACCTATTTTTGATAGCAGATTCTAACTCGCCATGTCAAAGCGCCCCGAAATCATATAAATTTATGTATTTTACTGAAGCCGATGAGAAATTATAACTGATTGAAGTTTCGAGTTCTTGCAGTGTTAAATAGTTGATGCAATTTTTCTTTTACATTTTTCGAAAAATTTAGCCAGTTAAACTAATTTCTATTTCATATCCTGATGAAACTAAATAACCCTCACCACATAAAATTTATACCATTTTTCATCTGTAAATTTTTAATATTAATTATTAGTTATGAAATTCGAATTTTAAAAATATGTGAATAAAAACTTAAGAAAATTTTGAAGAAAATCGATTCAGCACTGTCGGAAACCTTGGTATGCATTTGGTATGCATATTTTCCGTTCTTTCCTTTCAGTACTTATTCAAATGCAGGCCTGTATTCAAAACTGCATCGTTTATTAACACTTTACAACAAAGTTGAAAAGTGTTTATGACTTTGTTCATTCTGTCTGTCTGTCTGTCTGTCTGTCTGTCCGTTAGCACGATAACTGCCGTAAAAATGAGTTTATCAAAATGAAATTTTAGTATGTTGTTCAGACGGTCTGTAGGACCTATGGGAATATAAATAAATAATATCACCCAATTAGTTTTTTATTGAACCCGGGTTGAAAAAATGAAATACATTGAACCCTATGGGACCTAATTTTTCAAACATTTTTTAAGTAAATTTAAAATTCACGAATTGCTTCGAAATTTTTAGGAAATAGTCACATTATCCCATAGAATATATAAAAAAAAATTCAGTAAAATATGTTAAGTAGTTTTTAATTAAAAAAATTATTTAATATAGGGAAAAAAACAAATTCAATTAAATTCTGACTTTGGGATATCTTCCAGAAAGAAAAGAGAGAGATATTATATAATAAATATCTCTCCATTTGTTTAAACGTTTTGCATATGGGAGTGGCTTCATATTTTAAAATAAATTTGGTAGATAACAATTTTTCATTTTTTTTAAATTTTATAAAACTCTTCATGATAAATTTAATTGATGGCATTTTAAATGCACTTTCCTACGTCCTAGAGAGTTAAAATTTGGTACACAGCTTAAATTTGTTGAACATTTTATTCGACAAAAATTTGATGGATCTTTAAATATAGATCATACATTTTTTTCGAAATGGCCTGAAAATAATCCCCGTTCACTTCTATAAATCATTGGTGTAATATTGTTAAAAATTCTGATGTTGACAGCACATGTCTTTCTCTGCAGACTCATATTCGTTCTCTTTATTTATTCAATGATAATTTGAGTTTATCTGCACAACATAAGTATTTTAAATGACATTGAATTTACACGTTAAACTTAAATTTGGTTCTCATTTGATAGCTGGACTTATTGTCAAAGGTGGCGTAGCGAAAACGCGAAAAAACTAGAATATCTCAAGAACGGCTAGTCCTAGAGTAACGGGGTTAGTCTTATTCTTTTTGTTGTCAAAAATCACATATAAAATAGGAATTTAATTGATATAATTGAGCACACGTAGTCTTTTATTTTTATATATAACGATTTTTGCTGGCCATTTCGCAAAAATAGCCCGTTCCTTTTTCCCGAATCGTAGTAGAATAACCTACAAATGATTTATATACAAAATTTTGTTAAATTTGGTATATAAATCACTTGTAGGTTATTGAAATATTATACTCCAAATTTTGTTAAATTTGGTTCATTAGTTTTTAGCTAGAGTGGATAAAGGCGATATAAGTGGATTATTATTTTTACACAGTGTAGATACTTTTATACCAATAAATAGCAAAATTATTATTTATTTATGTAATCATTATTTTCTTCCCTAATTTGTGTATGACCCCTGAAATACGATCTGCCGACATAATTTTTCTCCTCTGAGAATCCATGTCGATGCATCGAAGAGTGGTTGAAGTCAGCATTTTTGTCTTTCCATATCTCTGAGACTTTTTACGATAAAATGCTGAAATTTTGTACATCACCTTATAGGGCACATTTTACTCATTGGCAATGTTTTTGTACGGGAACCATATAAATATTTCAATTTTAATTTTCTTAAAATTTAATTCCCTTGAAAATTTTAATCGATTTCATAAAATTCTGTACCTATTTACGCAACTTTGTAATTTATTATATATGTCTAAGATCAATATTTAAGAAATAAAATCCGAGGTCAATGTTTTTGGGACACTCTGTATATATATATATATATATATATATATATATATATATATATATATATATATATATATATATATATATATATTATGTGTGTATATAAATATATATATATATGAATATAACCATGAAAAACGAATACAAAGTAAAGGGAGGGAAGCCATATGAATTGCATATAAATGGCTGAGAGGGATAGCGACCTCTCATTCCCGTTTAAAGTACTTTTACGTCAGACAACGCCCACGGATACCAATGCAATTCAACGACAGATCCCCGTACCATGTGCAAACATGAAAGCACCAGAATGCAGACAGATAAGGAACGACGAAAAATAATTTTCAGCTACACCACCAACAGTAATGGAACACTCGCAACGCCGCCTTTAATGCATGTCCGTACGCATGCGTACTGAGATAAGATCAAAATGATGTCACATCCCCAATTCTGCATTGAATGAATATTCTTCTTCTTTAAAGAAAGAATTATAAATAACTTTAAGGAAATTCCTTGGGTAATGTTTTTTCATTGCCTCCATCAAAATTTGTTTATTGTTTGTGAGACAATCCTTTTTGAAGGTATTATTATTTCGATTTCTTCTGAGGTGTCCAGTTATGATGTTACGGAAAATGTTCCTAGTTAAATTCGACTTCCATCCTATAATTTGGTTAATCTTCATTTCATAATTATTACGTTTATTGTACATTACTGTATGAATTCCATTTCTATGTTTAAATCTTATGGTTATATCAAGGAAATTTACTTCGTCTTTTACATTATTAGGGTTTTTAATTAGTTCCAATTCCGGTGGATAAAAGTCAAATTCAATTTCAGGAGTATTAGCGTAATGTCCCAAAATCACATCGTCCACAAATCTGTAATATGGAATCTCGTATAAAACGTGATTATTCCTTTCAAAATAGGTTAAATAGATGTCAGCTAGGACTGACGAACATCCGCCGCCCATGGGAATTCCTTTAATTTGTTGAAAAAATACCTCACCGTTATACAGTATGTTCTCAAATAACACCAGGTGAATTAGATCCATATATCTACGCAAAGTTATTACACTTTTGAGATTATATTCAGAATGCACCAGTAAAAGTATTTTATACAATTTATTAAGATCAATGTTATTGAAAAGGTCCCGGAAGTCATAGCTGCTGAACTGTAAATCTTTATTGCAATATTTTAAGCGTTTAATAACTTCATAGCTGTTTTTAATGATTATAGAATTTTGTTCCAATATAGCTTTATAAGCTGGTTGAAGTATTTTCATTAATTTTTTGTTAGCTATCGTAATATATGTATTACAACCAACTGTAACAGTACGGAATTTTACTGGTGTTTTATGCAGCTTCGGAATAAGTACTAAATAAGGAAAGGTTACCTTTTTTATATTGATGTCGATTCTTTTATATAAAGCAGTGATCTTGTTTGACATTATAGTTAAATTATATATATTAGATAGTTAAATTATATAGTTAAATTATATATATTAGATATATGGATCTAATTCACCTGGTGTTATTTGAGAACATACTGTATAACGGTGAGGTATTTTTTCAACAAATTAAAGGAATTCCCATGGGCGGCGGATGTTCGTCAGTCCTAGCTGACATCTATTTAACCTATTTTGAAAGGAATAATCACGTTTTATACGAGATTCCATATTACAGATTTGTGGACGATGTGATTTTGGGACATTACGCTAATACTCCTGAAATTGAATTTGACTTTTATCCACCGGAATTGGAACTAATTAAAAACCCTAATAATGTAAAAGACGAAGTAAATTTCCTTGATATAACCATAAGATTTAAACATAGAAATGGAATTCATACAGTAATGTACAATAAACGTAATAATTATGAAATGAAGATTAACCAAATTATAGGATGGAAGTCGAATTTAACTAGGAACATTTTCCGTAACATCATAACTGGACACCTCAGAAGAAATCGAAATAATAATACCTTCAAAAAGGATTGTCTCACAAACAATAAACAAATTTTGATGGAGGCAATGAAAAAACATTACCCAAGGAATTTCCTTAAAGTTATTTATAATTCTTTCTTTAAAGAAGAAGAATATTCATTCAATGCAGAATTGGGGATGTGACATCATTTTGATCTTATCTCAGTACGCATGCGTACGGACATGCATTAAAGGCGGCGTTGCGAGTGTTCCATTACTGTTGGTGGTGTAGCTGAAAATTATTTTTCGTCGTTCCTTATCTGTCTGCATTCTGGTGCTTTCATGTTTGCACATGGTACGGGGATCTGTCGTTGAATTGCATTGGTATCCGTGGGCGTTGTCTGACGTAAAAGTACTTTAAACGGGAATGAGAGGTCGCTATCCCTCTCAGCCATTTATATGCAATTCATATGGCTTCCCTCCCTTTACTTTGTATTCGTTTTTCATGGTTATATCCTACTTCAGTTTTTTGAGCGGCATTGCGCCTTTTTCTGAGTAGTATTATATGTCTAATGTTATATATTAAACGTATCTTTTATAGTTGTATATATATATGAATATATATATATATAGGCTGTACCTTATGTTGATGTTTCATTAACCTTGACAGATACAACTGTACTGGGTTCTGGTGATACGACTTTTTGGCAGGCATTTATTTCCTCTCTTATACGAGTCGTGCCTGGTGTAGGTTCCTAGTAATTGGACAATGCTCTTCAACTTTGTAATTGGCTTTATTCGTCTATCTCCCTTTGTTGCCGAGTTCATTTCCTAACTTTCTGAATTATCCGCTAGGGACACTGCAGTTACTTTTATTCGATCTGTCGTGTTCACTTTGCTATACATAGACCAAACGAATAAGCTGATGACCTTTTCCTTACAAAGTTATGTGCTTAAAGACTTTCTTGAGAACAGTGGTGTCACTAAGGGGCGATTTAGGGGGTCATAACACCACAGGAACCCATCTAAACCATTGAAATTCAAAGGAATGATATATGGAGAAATTAACAAAATATTCGTTAACCCCCTCCCCTTCCCCCAGAAATTATTTCTGTCCACGCTACTGCCTAGGAACCCGTATTTTATAATATTTTTAAAACAAATTATGTTACATTTATTTTTCGCCCCCCTATAATAAAGCAGCCCATCGAAATTATGGGCAACATTTATCAAGGGACCCTTTCAATATTGGATTTTGTCTTTTTTTTTTTTTTCATGTCTTTTTCACCTTCAAAAAGAAATATTGGCGATCTGGGCACCCTCAGAGCGTACCCCCCCCCCCCCACATACACACACATTTTGTGGTGGTGTTGCCCCCCTCCCCCTTATGGGCAGCCCTGCCTGAGGCGGATTCTGTAACTATAATATAGTTTATAGGTTACCGTTTCATGAAAGTCGAATAAAACTAGGTCAAAAGTAGGGTGACACGTTTTTGAAATATATTTTTTAATGTAAAATATTTTTATTTCTTTTCTGCTGACTAATTAAATTGACTGAACAATCTCGTATGCAAACAATAAACCCCACGACACATTGCATCAAGGCTGTAATAAATTTCTCTGCGAATTCTTGTAACGAAAAAAAAAAATATTCACTCAGTCGATAAATCTGCGGTTTTATGTGTTTTCGAGATTAAAATCTTAACTGCGAAACAATACAGCGAATAAACTTAGAAGTGGGAAAGGAAAAAAAGAGAAACATATAACCTACGTGAAATAATCTAGATCTTTTTGTAACGTGGCCTTTCTCATTGTTAACTCTTCTTGCTTTGTTGATATTGCAGTGTAAATAAACAGTGACAGCTTTTACGTATTGTATGTATTTATTTCAAAGAAAACGGCAACAGCTGTCAATATGCGTTCATGACCTTATATATAGTGTTATGGCATTAAAGGCGTACATATTAATCTTAAATATATATTTATTACAATGAAAAGTTCCCATCATGTAGGTAAAAGTAAGGAGTTAAAACTTCATATTGTTACGAACGTATCCTTTAGAATCGTAGTTGTACGTGCAGAGTACAAGAACGAGTACAAATTTATGGATAACTTACGTTTATTCACAAGTACAACGTAAACAGGAGCAGTACACAGAAAAACTACACTTAAATACTTCACTTATTTCATAAAATAACTGATATTATTCACAGAATGTTGGCGAAAGTAATTTCCCAAAACAGCGACTACTATTCTCAAAACATTGACAAAAATCGCAGTCCAATGTAGCTCGTGTTGCGTGAACTCGTCAACACCACTCCAACGAAGTGATAAGTCCTCTTTATAGTCTCTCTATAGAAACTTCTGGAAATATCCCCATATCTTCTAGACTAATCGTTATTTCGAGAAGTTCCTTGAACATTTCGGAGGTCGCCAAATGTCGCCAAATCTGACAACCAGTCTCCTAATTGCAAAATCCCGGAAACCCTGGTCTCACGTCATCCTTATGTCATGTTGAAATCATGGACTGTGTTTTCTTAGCCTGGCCTTCGAGATAGACGAAAGCGGAGGCGCCAAATGGAATATTGCGCGTTCGCAACAATATTAAGATAACGCTAATATCGTTTGAGGCAATCATTCAGGTGGTGTTGGGATAAAATAAGTGTTCTGCATTATACGCATTTCTACGGCAAAAAGTCTAAAATGTTTATTTAAACTGTCAATTTTGTAAAAGTAAATTATTAGCTCAATGCAAAGTAGAAATGAAGCAATAAAGAATATTCCTACGTATTCAAAATTATTTTATCTTTCAATTTATTTTGATTTCCCTATATTCTGTACTCTATCCTACAATTGTGAAAAAAATACCGATTAATAATACTCATAATTAGTCATAACCTTTCATTTAAAAATAATCAAAAATGCATACACTAACTACTACGTCTTTCTATTGTGCCAACTAACAACAACGACTACTTTAAGAACACTAGCGACAACTAGATATAATTCTCAAAGCATTATGGCATTTTCGAGCGTATCATCCATAGGAGTTTTATCTCCTTCTTTCTAACTCCGTGATTTCCATATTTTTCTCAGAATATTTCTCAGAATATTTCTGAGAGCTTAAAAAGACTAAGTTCTGCTCATGACTTTTTCTGCAAATTAACAATTTTTTCTTTTTTTTTGACATTGAGTTAAAAAGTATCACCAGTGCCGGAGCGTCAGGAAAAAAAATGTAGACAGTGTCTACTGAAACAGTTTATGTCCCAGTAGCTCTTTATGTTAATTATATATTATACAAAATAAATGTATAAAATGTTTTCTTTGTAAATAATAGACGGAATATGTAGGCATGTTATTGCTCCAATTGATGCTATACCCTTAAATACCGTCATATTTTTTCGAAAAGACATATTTCGACATTTTTACCCATCATGTGATATTACATTTAAAATGGAATTAAAAGGGAAGGCGCACTAAACTTCTACCATTTAACTACAGTACAGACCCGAGAAGACGTATCTGAACTGCGTTATTACTTTCCTTATATACATAATGTATAAAGAAAGTATTGTGATGGGGTCGAAAATTCGAATTCGAGTTTTCGACGGCAAAGCACGTTTCAAGCATCCCTGATCACGAATCGAACATTTTTGAGGTGATGTCTGTGTGTGTGTGTGTGTGTGTCAGTGAGTCTGTGGAGATGATATCTCACGAACGAATGGAGCGATTCGAATGAAATTTGGTACAAAAATCACAATCCATGAATACTGGAAGCCTATTGTTACTTTCCTTATATACATAATGTATAAGGAAAGTATTGTGACGGGGTCGAAAATTCGAAATCGAGTTTTCGACGGGAGAGCACGTTTCAAGCATCCCTGATCACGAATCAAACATTTTTGAAGTGATGTCTGTGTGTGTGTATGTGTGTGTGTGTGTGTGTGTGAAAGTATGTGTGTGTGTGTGTGTGTCAGTGAGTCTGTGGAGACGATAACTGACGAACGAATGGACCGATTCGAACCAAATTTGGTACAAAAATCATAATCCATAAACACTGGAAGCCTATTGTTTTTATGCGT
This sequence comes from Amaurobius ferox, assembly GCA_951213105.1. Classification (NCBI taxonomy): domain Eukaryota; kingdom Metazoa; phylum Arthropoda; class Arachnida; order Araneae; family Amaurobiidae; genus Amaurobius; species Amaurobius ferox. The sequence continues at coordinate 71,082,188 of OX578153.1, read as the reverse complement.
AATCGAATGTTCAGAACCCCTCTAAATTTTCGAATAAAATTTTGAAAAAATCGTCAAAAAATCAAAACCACTAATAAAGTTACGCAAATAGACATTTCTTATGTAATTTTTCATTAGAAAACGATTGACATAAATTTTAGAACGCTAACATGAACCGTTCTCTAGATATTGCACATTTTTCAAAAAAATTATTAAAAAGTCATATAAAATGAAAAAAAAAATATTTCCTATTGAGAAACATGTTCACTTTTCATATGTAATACCATGCGATAAATTGGGTGACATCATTCTCTCGTGTATCTATCTCGTTCCATTCATGAAAAAAGATACTTTGAGTAATACTTTTGTATTTGAACGCCAATAGTCATTTATCTGCTGTAAGAACAACTTATTTCTTCGTCCATAACGCTTGGCGAGATTTTGGCGACGAATTTGGCGGAATGTCGCCAACTTGGCGACTTTTTGGAATGTTGCCAAATTAACGAAAATCTCGCCAAATGGATAAAAATGACGCTAAATTAATGAAAATGATGACTAATTGTCGAAAATTCAATATCTTGGAAAGAATATTAGTATCTACTATAAGAAAAACTTATTTTTTTACTGTAAAAGTAGTAAATTCATTACATTATATAAGGAAAGTCATGTGTTGCCCACATCAGATTTTTTTTAAACGTAATCGAATGTTCAGAACCTCCCTAAATGTTCGAGGGAAATTTTGAAAAAATCATCAGAATATCAAACCTTTAATAAAGTTACGAAAATAAGCATCTCTTACGTTATTTTTCCTTAGAAAACAATTGACATAATCTTTAGAACGCTAACATGAACCATTCTCGAGGTATTGCACATTTTTCAAATAAATTTATCAAAAAATCCCTTAAATTAAAAAGAATATTAACTGTTGAAACACATGTTCACTTTTCATATGTGATATCATGCAATAAATTTTGTGACATCATTCCCGTGGATCTAGCTCGTTCCATTCAAGAGAAAATATACTTTGAGTAATACTTTTGTATTTGAACGCCAATAGTCATTTATCTACTATACGAATAACTTATTTCTCCGTCCATAACGCTTGGTGAGATTTTGGCGACGAATTTGGCGGAATGTCGCCAATTTGGCGATTTTTTGAAATGTTGCCAAATTAACGAAAATCTCGCCAAATGGATAAAAATGACTCTAAATGAATGAAAATGACGACTAATTGTCGAGAATTCAATATCTTGGATATCTAAGTATCTACTATAAGAAAACCTATTTTTTTACTGTAAAAGTAGTAAATTCATTACATTATATAAGGAAAGTCATGTGTTGCCTACATCAGATTTTTTTAAATGAGTGAAGATTATCTTTCTCCTTTACGATTGGAATTCTTTTACCTAAATCGTTTTATTTAAATAAACATAATGTTTATTTATAATTTTCTAATACTTCTTTAAAGAAAACAATCAACAGCTAGGTGATTACTAGATGGCTAGGTAACTACTAGCTTCGTATGTCACTCGTTTTAAACTACAAAATTACATATAGCATACCAATTTATTTTTCCTTTTGTAACGTTTTTATTACATTTTATTCAATTTTATATAATGAAATAAATATAATTTTTATTAATTTACATTATTAAAACTCGATTTTTTAAGCATCACTTTCTATGGTTGAATAGAATAATTTCAGAACTCATCGAATTTTATTATTTTCAAATTATTATTCCCTACAAAGAAACACTATAAATTCGAAACAATATCATAGTCAATGATGTAAATTGATAATTTTAATCACGATACCGATTTAAAAGAGATTCAAATAATTTAAATTAACATAAATTAGCTAAATGGCTCTAAATTATGAACATAGCAGATCTGTTAACTTATTAAAAATAATATTTTGAGAATTTTTAGTTTCTATAAACAAATAACCTAAGAAGAAAGCTAATAAAAAAAAATACAGATTTGTACTGTTGTTCTGGTTATGACAGAAGCAAACCTAAAAATTTTGATTATAAATGCATAAGAATTATCAGGATATTTTATTATTACACTGTAAAACATTCTGCAACCTCTGCTCCTTTTAATCAGCCACTTTGTTAATAATTACGGCACCATTTCGGAGGTCACCATTCGGCCACCATTTCGGAGGTCAAGTTTCGGCAAAGTATTTGGTTCCGGGAGTGTTACCTAGGTGTAATAGCATGCTATAACCGGGAACGAGGGGTCCCAATCCCCCTCGGCCATTTATGCTTTCCCGTTGGCTTGATTCCCATTTTTTCCTTCATACTTTTATTTGATATATATATATATATATATATATATATATATATATATATATTATCTTGCAGCTTTAACTGTAGAATATCTCATTTTATTGCTTTTACACAGTACGGTTTTTATTACTCTCTTTGTCAACAGCACATCACATCTCTTCATTTCTGCATATGGCAACATTGGTTGAGTCATATTTTGCACGTCATGGTTGTACTAATGAAGTGTATTTTAAGGTATTTATGTTTCCTTTATTTTTCCAATCTATATGCTTGTCGTCCATATAACACAAGTTTATAGATAAAATCTATCTTGTGTTTCAGAAACAAGCATTTTTGTGTTTATTTCGAAGGGATATATGGACTTGACAAAAAAATTTTCGAAATGAACTTATCTTAAGCCTAAAGCTCTTCCACGTGCAAGCTTTTTTGCTTGATTTTTTTGTTTTCCTATTTTCATTCCTCACATTTGAAATTTGTTGATTGTCTCTGTCTTTATGACCTGCATTATGTTTTATAATTTCCTGTTTATGTTTGAATTTCTTTTATTTCTTTGTATTTTGTAGAAAAATTTTGGATTAGTGTATTATGAGTTACTACTTACATTCTAACATTGGATTTACAATTTTATATTTTTATTATATATATATATATATATATATATATATATATATATATATATATATATATATATATATATATATATATATGTATATATATATATGTATATATATACATATATATATATATATATATATATATATATATATATATATATATATATATATATATATATGTATGTATGTATGTATATTCTCATAACTATCAGCAAACTTATTTCCCACTGAGGGCAGCTGTTTCACCTGAAACTTTCAGTAACATGATTGCAAATATTTTACAATGCATAAACAACTAAACCAAAATTGTGGATTCGACACAAAATATCCGGAAACGCATCATTGCAGTTACAAGTGGAACTGAACTTTTCGTCAGAACTGATACATAAAAGCTTTACAGTGGTGAAAAACTAATTACACAAAAAGTTTCGGCTCAGCAGAAAAATCATCATAGGAGAAAAACCAAAGAACTACTAAAGAAAAAATTCTATTGTTTTTGGATGCCCATCGATCTTCATAACACCCACGCGACTTCCTCGAAAACAAAAACGTCTGGATGAAAAGAAGATGCTAAACAACTGGGTTAACAGTACTCTGTTGTTCCGGTGATTTTCCTCTCATTTTGACGTCTACATCAGAGTTTCTTCTAAGGAAAATGTCGTACTGCACAAGCAGAATCCATTAACAACATATAAATCGCAGGGAGGGGTGGGGAATGAGGGAGTACGGGTATTTCTCTGCCAGAAAAGTTTCTTTTCTCTTTCTTTGGACCCAGGGCGTCCGGCCTACCCGAAAGTGTAAGGTATCTGTTTGGACGGCCGGGGTAGTTCGACCAAATTTAGATCAGAACCAAAGTGGGGCGACATTCACAGAAAACGCACCCTTCTTCCCCTACCACAAAACTCTGGGAATGATTTTCAGACCCACATATTTAATCTGACCGTACTCTGCGTAAATACCGGGACAGTTTGGGCAGAACCGGAGAACGAGCTCTGAACATCCGAGTGCAATCCCAGTGCCTTAACAACTGGGCTATCCCGCACCTACCGAAAAACTACAGAAATTTTGAAAGTTAAAATATGGATAGTTTACTAATTTTTTAAAATATATTAAATTTTGCGTCTCGGGAGGAGGAAAGAGATACCACCATTTTTATTTTCCTTATATACAATAATGTATAAGGAAAGTATTGTGACGGAGCCGAAAATTCAAATTCGAGTTTTCGACGGGAGAGCACGTTTCAAGCATTCCTGATCACGAAACAAGCATTTTAGAAGAGATGTCTGTGTGTGTGTGTGTATGTGTGTGTGTGTGTGTGTGTGTGTGTGTGTGTGTGTGTGTGTGTGTGTGTGTGTGTGTGTGTGTGTGTGTGTGTGTGTGTGTGTGTGTGTGTGTGCGTGTGTGTGTGTGTGTGTGTGTGTGTGTGTCAGTGAGGCTGTGGAGACGATAACTAACGAAGGAATGGACCTATTTGAACGAAATTTGGTACAAAAATTACAATCTCAAAACACTGGAAGCCATTTGTTTTTATACGCAATCGAATGTTCAGAACTCCCCTAAATTTTCGAGTGAAATTTTGAAAAAATCGTCAAAAAATCAAAACCTTTACGCAAATAAACATTTTTTATGTAATTTTTCATTAGAAAGCGATTGACATAAATCTTAGAATGCTAGCATGAACCGTTCTCAAGATATTGCACATTTTTCAAAAAAATTATCAAAAAGTCATATAAAATAAAAAAAAAATATTTCCAATTGAGAAACATGTTCACTTTTCATATATAATACCATGCGATAAATTTGGTGACATCATTCTCGTGGATCAAGCTCGTTCCATTCATGAAAAAAGATACTTTGAGTAATATTTTTGTATTTGAACGCCAATAGTCATTTATCTGCTGTAAGAATAACTCATTTCTCCGTCCATAACGCTTGGCGAGATTTTGGCGACGAATTTCGCGGAATGTCGCCAACTTGGCGACTTTTTTAAATGTTGCTAAATTAACGATAAACTCGCCAAATGGATAAAAATGACGACTCATTGGCGAAAATTCAATATCTTGGAAAGAATATATGTATCTACTATATGGATAACCTATTTTTTTGCTGTAAAAGTAGTAAATTCATTGCATTATATAAGGAAAGTCATGTGCTGCCCACATCAGATTTATTAGATAACTTAACCAAAGCTGAATTGTCCTACTGTCTACTACCATCGTACAAGGACAGTGCTTTAGTACCATCCTTAAAAGAACAAATACTGATAAACTGATAATTAATAATGTTTGTTCTTTTTTTAAATAAATTTTAAAAAGCAAAATATGATCACAAATCGAGGAATATTATTAATGTGTTACATATTGAAAATGGGTATTCTAAAGTCATATATCTGTATGCATATCACTATAGTCTACATTAGATAATTTTTTTTTACGTTTTAATTTTTATCTAAATCCAACAAGTATTTGGATTTTTTTTGGCTGAGCATGGTCGTTTCCATGAAATATCACTGGACACAAAATATGTCTTTATTTTTCAATCTCCGATATCAAAATAAATATACAAAATTTAATGCAAACAGAATATGAATTGATAATTTTCAATTAAATTAAATAAATGTATTAATTTAAGTAATTTTAGATGAAATCTGAGATATTGCGAAAAGCACTCATGCGGGCCAGTATTCAGATAACCTCAACGTTATTACCATATATGTGTGAATGTGATAATCTATTTTTAGTTCCAAATTTAATTAGAACAAACAACATTTGAATGATTTTGGAGTTACTACAAAATATCAAAAAATGTTACATCGGAAAAAGAATATATATATATATATATATATATATATATATATATATATATATATATATGTATATGTATATATATATATATATATATATATATATATATATATATATATATATATATATATATATATATATATATATGTATATATATATATACATATATATATACATATGTATATATATACATATATATATATACATACGTATATATATATATATATATGTATATATATATATATGTATATATATACATATATATATATGATACTCATTTGTAACAGATATGCTAGAGATGGGTTTTTTTGTACATACAATAGTTTATGCATAATTTTCGATTAAAATCCTTCAATTTATATATATATATATATATATATATATATATATATATATATATATATTTATATATATATAGGATTCGATTCTCCTCTGAGAAAAGATTATTTACAAATGTGAAAAATGAGAACAAAAAACAGATGAAGCTATGCAAAATATCTGATTGGTAAAAATGCTTATGAGGATGTGCAAATTTATTTCTTCCCATCCACAACCCCCGCTTTATAACCCCCAAAGTAATTATTTTACAACTCAAAACACAGAGGAGATTCAACTATATAGGTAAAGACTCTCCCAATCTTCTCTTCACACTTTCTTCCTATCAACACTGTCCCAACTTTCGCAACACCCCGTGACGAAAGAAATCATTCTCCTCCCTCTCTCAAAATCCAGGGAGTTATAGCAATGAGGGAGAAAGAAGCGAGATTCTTCTCCGGCCGAAACTGGGTTCGCCCGACTATAAAAGCGAAGCGGTCATTGTGCTGTGCGTCACTTGGTGCTATACTGGTCAACGAGGAAAGACTGGTCAAGCATCGCGGTTCCCATTTTCCAGAGAAATAGTTGATTTAGCAAGAAGGCACCATGAATTTGGTGAGTTGATCTTTTGTATTTTATATGTTCTTTATTAACAGATCCCGGGAATGCATATTTTTAATGCAAAAGAAAATCATGCGACTCGACTTTTTTGATATACTCATATGGTATATATATATTTAAGTGCCCTTGTACATTAATCAGTATCAGAATATAAAAAATATATATCTCTTTTTTATCAGTTTTCGCTCAAATTATTCCTTTAAAGAAAGCAAGTTAGCAACATGTCCTGATGCTACGCTGGTGAATTGGATGCATTTAACTCATCTGTGTTAATATATGTTATTTTAATACCCTTTACATCCATGGCATAGTTGAAATTACCGTTTCCAAGCGGACTATACTATCATCATTGTTGGGAAAATTATACAATGTTTTTTTAGGAAATAATGCTGAGAAAATCTTTGATTTTTAATAATGCGAACTCTAAGCATGAGAACCACTAAAGATTCTATATAGGTCGAGTTTTCTACGTCTATGATCGGGAAATCGGGCTGTCACAGAAAATGCAAACATCTCAGATGGTTGTATTTCAGAACCTAATAGATAAAAATAGTCGAAACGTGTGTGTGTGTGTTCGAGAGATTTTAAAACATATATTGACATCATAACCTCTAAATCGAAAATTTCCCTGAAAACAAAACTTTCACAATACTATGTATTAGAATGTAAAAATATAAGACAATTCATGCATATTTTGCCGAAAATAAGGTCACATTTATGAATATACAAAAATAATTTTGATATTTTGGTATTTTGAACTTTTTTCTTTCGAAAAAATAAAAAGGGTTTGTCCAAGTAAGTTTTTGCCTCATTTTGCTTAATTTCATTCGAAATATCATCTAAAATCGAATTAACCGGCATTGTCCGACATCAAACAGATGAATAGTATTTGAAAATTTTATTAAGAAAACTGGCAAAAAGCATGTCTGGGAATGAACTCCCGTATGGGAAGTATGCGAGCTGTGAACAATTTCAAATTAAAACTTAATTTAATAAATTATTGTGAAATTAGAAGTATAACAAATTAATTTTATATATATATATATATATATATATATATATATATATATATATATATATATATATATATATATATATAGTTTGTTATTAAAATTATCAACTCAGTGTATCAAATTTCACTAGATAACATCCTAGAAAACATTCCCAATTATAGTGACTAACATACAGTAGGGAAAAAAAAAATATATATATATATGTATATGTATGTATATGTGTATATATATATATATATGTATGTGTATGTATATATATATATATATTATATATAATTATTAATTATATAAATAAAAATGAAAAATAATAAACTAAGTAATATCATCTAAAATCGAATTAACCGGCATTGTCCGACATCAAACAGATGAATAGTATTTGAAAATTTTATTAAGAAAACTGGCAAAAAGCATGTCTGGGAATGAACTCCCGTATGGGAAGTATGCGAGCTGTGAACAATTTCAAATTAAAACTTAATTTAATAAATTATTGTGAAATTAGAAGTATAACAAATTAATTTTATATATATATATATATATATATATATATATATATATATATATATATATATATATATATAGTTTGTTATTAAAATTATCAACTCAGTGTATCAAATTTCACTAGATAACATCCTAGAAAACATTCCCAATTATAGTGACTAACATACAGTAGGGAAAAAAAAAATATATATATATATGTATATGTATGTATATGTGTATATATATATATATGTATGTGTATGTATATATATATATATATTATATATAATTATTAATTATATAAATAAAAATGAAAAATAATAAACTAAGTCAAAAACATTAGAAAAATCAAAAAATAGGAAAATAAGATGCATTAACATTAATGTTTTGAATTTTATTTTCGCAAAAAAATGTAACTTTTGTCAGTATTGAAACTACGTTTTGAGCGCCCTTATAATGGTGTATAGTGGCATTCTCGATTATCCATTTTTCATATGAATTACTTGTTTAGTAGGAATTTTCATCTTTGATTCATATTCATATTCATGTTTGCATATTTGGGAAGTTGCATTCTGAATTGCTTGTCCAGTCTCCAGCTTAGACTCACTGGACGGGCTTGGGAGTAACTCCGTGAACGTTCGTACTGCCTCCCTGGTAGAATTTCGTCTTGTTCATTCCGGTGCTTCTAGATTAAGCTGTTGAGGTTGATCGTGTATACACGTGGTAGAAGAATGGTTCATGCCGCATGGTAATACATTTTTCTTAATGTATCCTTTTTTCATTTTTTGTTGCCTGTAGTCTGAGTTTAAGTATTTATAGTAATGTACTATTGCTTAATCTGAAACAGGCCTTTGTTTGGGTTAATTGGAATTAAATACTCAGACCTGACGATGAATTTAATTCTAATTAATCATCGAATTTGGGATGGTGCTGTTCTTTTCTCTTATCGGCATTATGGCTTTGAATTTGCTTCTATGGTGATGTTAATATTACTTGAATTGTATTTTTTTTATTTTTACATAATTCTTATTATTACATTTCAAATATATATATATATATATATATAAGAAATAAAAACTCCAGAAATAGAAATTAAAATCTCTTACTAATATTCTGTGGCTTTTCGAACTATTACTAGTGGGCATAATTCTTGCATTACTAATGCTGGTAAATTATTATTAAAAATATTAAATGAAGTATCCGTGTCAGATGAGATTTCAAATAATTGTCATATTAGTAAAAACAGTTTTGAATTAATTAAGAAATTAAAAACACTTACTAATATTCATAGTATTTATACTTTTGATTTCAAAGATTTATTTAATAATATTGATGTAAATGATCTGTATAGAATTATTTTAGAAATTTTTGAAACATATAATATCAACCTAAAATATTCAAACTTTCTATTTAAAAAATTACTTAATTTCACTTTCTATGAGAATTATATTCAACATGGTGGTACTTTTTTTAAGCAACAGTTTGGTATCCTACAAGTGGGGGTGTGCCTCATCATTGTTGGCTAATCTGTATTTATTCTTCTATGAAAAGAACATTAATCCAAGCTTGCATAATATGCACATGTTTAGATATTTAGATGACATATTAAGTGTATCCCTTAATAATAACCCTATAGCATTTAACTTTTATCCTAATAATTTAGAATTAAATGCAAGTAATAATGACTCTACTGTTGCAAACGTTTTAGATTTAAATTTAGATTTACAAAATTGTAATATGGCTATAAACGTGTATGATAAAAGACAAAATATTAAATTTAATACATCAAAATTCAACATTTTGACTCTTGTTTGCATATATCAGTTTTTAGAAATATGGTAATAAACCATGTTCTTAGAATCAATAAAATTTGTGATGAAAATTATAAATTAGCATATTTTATGGAATTATTGAGCACAGCGACTAATAGTGCATATCCTCTCAAATTCGTTATTAAAATTATCAACTCGGTGTATCAACTTCCACTCGATAGCATCCAAGCCAACTTTCCCAATTATAGTGGCTAACAAAAAAAATATAATTATTTATTATTTATATAAATAAATAAAATTGAAAAATAATAAAATAAGCTAAAAAAATTAGAAAAATCGGAAAATAAGATACATTAATATTAATGTTTCGAATTTTATTTTCCCTAAAAAATTGTAACTTTATCCAGTTTGAAACTACGATTTGAGTGCCCTTATAATGGTGTATAGTGGCATTCTCGTTTATCCATTTCTTCCATGAATCACTTGTTCAGTAAGAATTTTCATCTTTGCTTCATGTTCATATTCTGTTTTGCTTAAACGGGTAATTGTCCTGTCTCCTACTCTGACTCAATGGACGGGTCTGCGAGTGTCGTCGTGAACGTTCTTACTGCCTCCTTGGTAGTATTTCGTCATGTTCGTTCCAGTGCTTCCAGAATTTTTTATACTGTTGACGTTGATCGCATACACGTGGTGAAAGAAGAAGAGTTTCTTCCACATGATAATACAAATTTTCCTAATGTTTCTTATCTTCATTTTTCCATCTTTTGGTGCCTATAGTCTGGGTTTGACCATTTATAGTAATGTACTATTGTCCAATCTGAAACAGGCATTTGTTTGGGTTAATTAGAATTAAATACTCAGACCTGAAGATGAATTTAATTCTTTATATTCGAGTTTGGGCCGGTGCTGAACTTTTCTATTATCGGCACTATGGCCGTGGTTTTGCTTCTATGGTGATATTAATATTTCACGATTACTTGAATTAATTATTTTTATTATTACTTCTTTCTAATATATATATATATATATATTGAAAGAATTTTAATTACCTGTAACTTATTTTTTATTGAAAGTGGTATGATGAGCACATATAAAAATAAAAAGAAATAGACCCAACATTAGGCTTGAGAATTATGCCTTTATAAATAAAGCCGGTACTACTAAATAGGTATTAAATACCCCTCGTTTGCTGTTCCATATATAAGGTAAGCAATTGAAAACTGGATCTCATGTTAAAAAATCCTGGTAATAATATAATAATATAACCTATAACTACAACCAATAATGGAATTAATATTTAATTTTTATATATATATAAATAAATCATACATGTGAAACAGGTACTTAAGGTACTAAACCCCTTGTTCCCTGCACTAACATACATGGTGTAAGTGCATGAATAATGTAACAGTTAAAAAGATTAAAACTGATAAAACAACAAATGGCCTCTATTGGCCACCAAAACTCTTATATATATATATATATTTGAAATGTAATAATAAGAATTATGTAAAAATAAAAAAATACAATTCAAGTAATATTAACATCACCATAGAAGCAAATTCAAAGCCATGATGCCGATAAGAGAAAAGAACAGCACCATCCCAAATTCGATGATTAATTAGAATTAAATTCATCGTCAGGTCTGAGTATTTAATTCCAATTAACCCAAACAAATGCCTGTTTCAGATTAAGCAATAGTACATTACTATAAATACTTAAACTCAGACTACAGGCAACAAAAAATGAAAAAAGGATGCATTAAGAAAATTGTATTACCATGCGGCATGAACCATTCTTCTACCACGTGTATACACGATCAACCTCAACAGCTTAATCTAGAAGCACCGGAATGAACAAGTCGAAATTCTACCAGGGAGGCAGTACGAACGTTCACGGAGTTACTCCCAAACCCGTCCAGTGAGTCTAAGCTGGAGACTGGACAAGCAATTCAGAATACAACTTCCCAAATATGCAAACATGAATATGAATCAAAGATGAAAATTCCTACTAAACAAGTAATTCATATGAAAAATGGATAATCGTGAATGCCACTATACACCATTATAAGGGCGCTCAAAACGTAGTTTCAATACTAACAAAAGTTACATTTTTTTGCGAAAATAAAATTCAAAACATTAATGTTAATGCATCTTATTTTCCTATTTTTTGATTTTTCTAATGTTTTTGACTTAGTTTATTATTTTTCATTTTTATTTATATAATTAATAATTATATATAATATATATATATATATACACATACATATATATATATATATATATATACATATATACATACATATACACATATATATATATATATATATATATATATATATATTTTTTTTTTTTTTTTTTTTCCTTCACTGTATGTTAGTCACTATAATTGGGAATGTTTTCTAGGATGTTATCGAGTGAAATTTGATACACTGAGTTGATAATTTTAATAACAAACTTGGGGGGATATGCATTATTAGTCGCTGTACTCAATAATTCCATTAAGTGCGCTAATTTATAATCTTCATCACAAATTTTATTGATTCTAAGAGCCTGGTTTATTATAATATTTCTAAATACAGATATATGCAAACAAGAGTCAAAATGTTGAATTTTTGATGTATTAAATTTAAAATCCTGTCTTTTATCATACAAGTTTATAACCATATTACAATTTTGTAAATTTAAATTTAAATCTAAAAAGTTTGCAACATTTGTGTCATTATTACTTGCATTTAATTGTAAATTTTTTGGATAAAAGTTTAATACTATAGGGATATTATTATTTGGGGATACACATAAAATGTCATCTAAATATCTAAACATGTGCATATTATGCAAGCTTGGATTAATGTTTTTTTCATAGAAGAATAAATACAGATTAGCTAACAATGATGAGGCACACCCCCCTTGTGGGATACCAACCTGTTGTTTAAAAAAAGTACCACCATGTTGAATATAATTCTCATAAAGAGTGAAGTTAAGTAATTTTTTAAATAGAAAATTTGAATATTTTAGGTTGATATGATATTTTTCAAAAATTCCTAATATAACTTTATACAGATCATCTATATTAATATTATTAAACAAATCTTTGAAATCAAAGGTATAAATACTACGAATATTTGTAAGAGTTTTCAATTTCTTAACTAATTCAAAACTGTTTTTTACAATATGACAATTATTTGAGATTTCATCTGACAAGGATATTTCATGTAATATCTTTAATAATAATTTTCCAGCATTAGTAATGTAAGAATTATGCCCACTGGTAATGGTTCGAAAAGCAACAGGGGATTTATGAAACTTGGGTACTAAAACAATATATGGAATGTTATTACAACTATTTTTTAGATGGATTTGCTTATATTTGGCTGATATTCTATTGTATAAGATTTTAAGGTTAGTTTTATGTAAATTATAGATTTGATTATTAAGTAAGTGTGACTGAAGGGTATTTTTATAGTAATATTTACATATAACTGAGTAGTTTCCACATGCTTTATCGACATATGTAATGACAAAATCATTTTGTATTTCTTTAATATCATTTTTAATTGAATTAAGTTTATATGAATTATTAATTTTCTGATTATATATATAATGATTTAAGTATTGCTCTATTAAGACTCTCCAGGGTTTAAAGGCTTCTACAGGGATTTGATATTTATAACTGATTTTATAGATAAATTTATTTAAGTCAAGAAATAAACCTTTACAAATTAATTTATGTTTAAATTTAGTAGGTAGACGGTACTTAGTACCCAGTAACATCAGTGATCTTAGTGCATCATAATTAATAATATTTAGATTTCCCGTTATAACATGCCCATGGTGTTTATCTACGAAGTCTTTTTATTTTTCTAAATGACAGTGGCAATATGACTCTTTATCCAATTCATAGTTTTGATTAATATCTACTGATTTGGCAATTTGATTATAGTTGAAAATATAACGTCCTAGCGGTTTATCATATTTATAAGCAATTTTAGGATTTACATGTTTGACTGGAAAGTAATTGGAAATCGATTTTAAAAAATTATTTATCTTCAGATTATTTAAGACAGAATTAGTAAAATTCAAGGTACAATATTCGTTTATTTTAGTATTTTGTTTTGATTCGTCATTAAAGTTTACGTCTGTGACATATAAATAACCATTAAGATTTTTACTTCTGGTAATGAGCAAATCATAGAATAAATGTTTAAAATGAACGTTATCAAATGCAGTACTTAGAAAAAGGTTATATACCATATTTAATTGCTGTTTTTTAATTGCGAAAATCCAGTTTTTACATTGTTTCCAATCAAAAGTAATTTTAAAATTTGCATGTTGCTGAAGGATGGCATTTTTTAGTTCAGATAATAATGGCAATTTTTTATTATATTTACTTGCTCTTTTAGTTCTTTTTGATTTACTTTTATGATTGTTGAAGGAATTATAAATATTATGGTCTTCATTAGGAGAATTAAAGGACTTTTTAACTATATTATGATGATTAAATATTTGATTGAGTCCATACGGAAAAATAGTTTTATGTGCACAAATGAATTCATTTTCAAGAAACAATCTGTCATAGTAATTTTTTTGAATACACAGAATACTAATTTCAATGTTGTCGAACCCATGTTTAGAAAAATGTTCGTATTCAAATTTTGATTCATTAAAGGAAGTTGCATTATTTGAAAAAATTTTTATGTGATTCCTGTGTACGTTAATTCGGAGATGCAGAGGGTTGCTGGTTTGACCTATATATGACATATTACATTTTTTACATACAATTTGGTAAATACAATTATATGTTTTACAGAAGACAAGATTATTGTTACAATTGATCTGATTACTATTAGCAAACGGACAAGTTTTACATCTATTAGATTTACAAGATTTAAATTTAAGTGTGTTATTTAGTGATGTATGGCTGTACGATTGAAAGTTATATGAAGTGAACAAGGAATACTGGCTGGAAGTACCGAATGAAGATGGAATAGTCATAGAGGATAAAGGATATTGTTGGTAGCTGGATAACGATCTAGGAGAACCCCAACAAGTTCTCGAATACCGAGCTTGGATGTTAGAGAGCATCCAGTTGCCAGTCGCTAATTTTTTATAATAAGACATCATGTAATAGGGAAAGATTGTAACCTTTATTTCCCCAAAATAAAGGCACTGCATTAAAAAAAGTGACTCTTTATCCAAGAATGCATCTTAATTCAATTACAAAGGTGGAGACACAATTAGAACATATGAAAGGTACCATTATTTTTCAAACTAATGGATCATCTAAAACACTTTGAAAATATATAAACTAATGTGTAGACACATTAAAACCTGGATTAAATAAATGCTTAGGAATAAGCAAAACTAGGATAGATAGTGGAAAAATATACATATACACATTGACTATTCCAGAATAAATTGATTCAAATTAACATCCATCAATACAACATGAAACACAATTTTTACTTCAGAACTAATATAATCTAAGAATAATATAGGAATAATACAACCATTGCTGTAAATACAGGATTCAAATTCTTCCAATAAATATACATTTATTTAATGGTTCAAAAAATCAGAGATTCAACGTATGAAAGGCTACGTACGATCACAAAAAACAATAAGATATTCAATATATGAAAAACTAAGATCGATCACAAAAACAATGGCTAAGAATAGAGTTATTACCTAGGAATACAATTACAAGACATTTTAAAGTGTAGGTATATATATATATATATATATATATATATATATATATAATAACAAAAAAGGACAGGTTTTTTCTTCCCAAATTGCACCAAAATCTAATCAGCACCAGGTTAGCCTACAAGAGAATTGTCTACCGAATTTGGTGAAATTTGGTCTATCAGTTTTTCAGCTAGAGTGAATACAGGCAATTTTTGTAGGCCATTTCGCAAAAAAAAGAGGAACTTCTTTTATCCCCGAATCGTACCAAAATCTAATCAGCACCAGGGTCACCCACAAGGGACTTACCTACCAAATTTTATGAAATTCGGTTAATTAGAATTTCAGTTAGAGTGAAACAAAATCTGACAAACAGATAAACACACAGAGACGTCACGCTAAAATTAGTTTTTTCGTGTTCTAGAGGTCCCAAAACATGTAAATCTGTTAAAACTCGATTTTTGGCACGATTCCAATACTTTCCCTGTATTGCAGGGAAAGTAAAAATCTAATGTAGGCAGCACATGACTTTCCCTGCAGACTCATATTCCCGTTCTCTTTATTTCTACAATAATTCATTAAATTGAGTTGAATTGCACAAAATAACACCCATAATTATCTAAAATTACACTAAATTACACCTTTAATTTAATTTTCGTTCTCATTTAGTAACTGGGCTTACTGTCAAAGGTGGCGCAGCGACAATAAGAAAATAATTTATATATTTCGAAAACTTCTAGTCCTAGTGTAATGTGGTTGATCTTATTCTTTTCATCGTTACAAATTATGTATAAAACAAGTATTTTAAATAAGATTTTGACTAATTTTGCGGGCTATTTCGCAAAAACAAGCAGGTTCTTTTTTCCGAAACATGTCAAAATCTAATCAGAACCAGAATAACCCACAAGTGGCATATTTACCAAATTTTGTAAAATTTGATCCATTAGTTATTCAGTTAGTGTGGATGCAGGCAAATTTTGCGAGCCATTTCACAAAAAAAGGCAGGTTCTTTTATTCCAAATCATACCAAAAGCTTATCAGCACCAGAGTCACACACAAGTGACTTACCTACCAAATTTTATGAAATTTGGTCCATTAGGTTTTGAGTTAGAATGGATACATACATTGCACAGACAGACACACACACTGACGTCACGCTAAAAATAGTTCTTCCTTCTTCTAGAGGTCTTAAAATGTGTCGATCCGTCGAAAACTCGAGTTACGATTTTCGGCACGATTCCAATCCTTTCCCTATACATTACCATGTATTGCAGAGATAGTAAAAATTTTAAAAAATTAAAATTTGAAATGTGTAAAATACGTGGAAGTATTATGAAATGTGTGTAGAACAGAATACCTATAAATAAAGAGTAGAATTCTTGAGTTCTACGTTGAGTGTGATATCAGATACTGAAAACGAAGCTAATTATTGGACGCGTTTTTAACTTATTTGCAACAATGAAGAATTCCGGAACTTAGCGTCGCGTATGATATCAGATACTGAAAGCGAAGCTGGATATCGGACTCATCATTTCCAATTTATTTACAACAAGGGACATTATAATACCTCCGTCTGTGTTGTGGCTACTCAAACAATAACTGAGTGTTGTTTTTATTATAGCTGCAAAGTCCCCTTCGACGATAAGAGCTTGCAATTTCGTCCCAGTAGCTCAACGGTAGAGCCCCGGGCTGGTCAGTTCGGAGATCCAGGGTTCGATTCGCGGTTGGGGCTGCAAGGCTCTTTACATACTACTAACCCATGAATAAACCAGCTTTTTAAATTATTAGAGCCCAGAATACCCGCAGGTTTCACTTATATATTTAAACCATATTTACACATAACTTGAAATCTCGCAATATTTGAAATTTAAATTGTTATAACTAAAAATTGGGTGAGGTGACACTATTAAATTTGAAACATACAGTTTGTGCTACCAACGTTAATTTGTCTCCGGTATATGTAAATCTATATATAAAATTTTCAAGTTTTTATTATTTATGCATAAGTCACTCATATATAAGGCTTTTAATTAAAACGTGATTTGAATTTTTCCTTGCAGTCTATTGAAATATCCGAAATTCAAATTAGAGAGCATGCCTTTCTCTTCAAAAATTATCTGTATTTTAAAATTTATTGAAAATTCATTTCATCTTAAATTTGCACTTTTGAAATACATTTTTACTTTCCTTATATACATAATGTATAAGGAAAGTATTGTGACGGGGTCAAAAATTCGAATTCGAGTTCTCGACGGGAGAGCATCCCTGATCACGAATAGAACATTTTTGAGGTGATGTCTGTGTGGGTGTGTGCGTGTGTGTCAGTGAGGCTGTGGAGACGATATCTCACGAACGAATGGAGCGACTCGAATGACATTTAGTTCAAAAATCACAATCTATGAATACTGGAAGCCTATTGTTTTAAAACACAATCGAATGTTCAGAACCCCCCTAAATTTTTAAAAAATTGTGAAATTTTTAAAAAATCATTAAAAAATCAAAATCCTTAATAAAGTTACGCAAATAGACATATCCTATGTAATTTTTCCTTGGAAAACGATTGACATAAACTTTAGAACGCTAGCATAAACCGTTCTTGAGATATTGCGCATTTTTCAAATAAATTTATCAAAAAATCCCATAGATTAAAACAAAATATTAACTTTCGAGAAACATGTTCACTTTTTCATATGTAATATCATGCGATAAATTTGGTGACATCTTTCTTGTGGATCTAGCTCATTCCATTCATGAGGAAAGATACTTTGAATAATACTTTCGTATTTGAACGCCAATAATCATTTATCCTATAGGAAGAATAACTTATTTCCACATCCATAAAACTTGGCGACGAATTTGGCGGGATCTCGCCAACTTGGCGACTTTTTAAATGCTGCCAAATTAACGAAAATCTCGCCAAATGGATAAAAATGACGCTAAATCAATGAAAATGACGACTAATTGACAAAAATTCAATATCTTGGAAAGAATTCAAGTATCTACCATAAGAATAACCTATTTTTACTTTCCTTATATACAACAAGGAAAGTATTCTGACGGGGTCGAAAATTCGAATTCGAGTTTTCGATGGGAGAGCACGTTTCAAGAATCCCTGATCACGAATCGAACATTTTTGAAGTGATGTCTGTAATAATAACTTATTTCTCCGTCCATAACGCTAAGCGAGATTTTGGCAACGAATTTGGCGGAATGACGCCAACTTGGCAATTTTTTTAAAATGTTGCTAAATTAACGAAAAACTCTCCAGATGGATAAAAAGGACGCTAAATCAATGAAAATGGCGACTCATTGACGAAAATTCAATATCGTGGAAAGAATATAAATATCTTCTATAAAAATAATCTATTTTTTTTTTACTGTAAAAGTAGTAAATTCTTTGCATTATATATGGAAAGTCATGTGCTGCCCACATCAGATTTTTTTTATTGTAAAAGTAGTAAATTCATTTCATTATGTATGAAAGTAATTTGTTGGCCACATCAGATTTTTTTTGTTTGACTAAATGATATATAAGCGATATTTTTGTGATTTAACTATTTCCGCTATAGAAGTTGTATAAACATTAATTTTTTTTTTATTTTTTATCACAAATATTGCACATTATTTAAATTACTATTGCATAAATTCCTACCTTATTTAAAGCATTTTTGCAATTGGAAGTAATTGTCTACAACCAACTGTTCAAAAAATCGTCCATTATTCACTTCCTTTGAAACACCCTATATACTAACATATTTTGGGGTAAAACAACAAAAAAATTAGATGTTTTATTATACAATCATATTTCAGATTGTTTAAATACACTTATGTTGAAACCCAGACCGTCCGACCTACCAAAAAGGTGTAAGGTAACTGTTTTGGACGGTCGGGAAGTGCCACCCAATTTTAGACCGGAACCCAGTGGGGGAGGCATCCACAGGGACCGTACCCTCCTTCCCCTACCACCAACCTCTCGGAAGGACTTTCGGACCCACATGTTTAACGTGATCGTACTCCGCATGAACACGGCGGCAGTTTTGGCAGTGGCTGGAATCGAACCCGGGCCTACCGAGTGCAACTCCAGCGCGCTAACCAATGGGCTACCGCGCCCAAATACACTTATGTGATAATCCTCAACAGAATTCAAAATAATTTGGGAAGCTATCTTGTGAATCCGTGCTGTTCCTGATAAAGGGTGTAGTGAAGACATTCTGCAACATACAGGATGCAAAACCATAAAAAGTGTATATTTTTTCCATTAATCCATTTGAAACATTTCAACTAACACAACCATTTAAAAATTTAAAAATATCTATACATTTCCAAACTTTGTTTGCTTACACACACTTCCTTTCCAAACCAAACTGCAGTAACAGCGATTAATTTATTCTATATAGTTCGTAGCTTCTTCGACCCAGACCGTCCGACCTACCAGAAAGGTATAAGGTATCTGGTTGGACGGACGGAGATAGTTCCAGTTCGTAGCTTGGAGTAATTCTGAAAATTTTTAAAGTGTTTTTGTTCAATGTTTTTCCATGAATGAAAAATTGAATCTGGGCGGGTTTTTTTATCGTCCCCTCGCCTAATAATACAGTTTAAAAAAATGATATTTGTCTCTTGATGCATCCTGTTTTTTGATACCCCACACGAATATTTTAATTGTTTCATGTATTTTCACCCACTTCTCCCCTTTTTTTCTAAGCAACGTAATAACCTGTGTAATTTTCTCTGTATTTATAAAGAATTCATATATTTTTAAAAACTGTTTCAGATTTTCTTATTCACTACTTTTTGTATAACTCAGAAAAAACAATTTGTTTTGCTGCCTGTTATTATTTTTTTATTTCTTCCCCACCTTTCTTAAATCCTTAATTTCTTTTTCTAAACAATTTAAAGCTTCTCAATAATTTTCACTGTATTTGGGATGGGATGATGTGTCTCTGGAGTTTTTCTCCGATTTCATCGTTAATAATTCTTCAAAATGAAATTTTTCGACTGTCTTTCTTCTTGATGACAGCAGGAAAATTTTGATATTAGTCTTAATACGTTTATCAGTCTTGATGCGTCCGCTTTCTTGATACCCACTCCATTATTTTTATTATTTCTCCTCCGCATTTTATTCCCTACTTTTTTTTTCTAATAAACATGAAGTCTCTGTGTATTTTAATTACATTTGAGTTATAATAATGTATCTCAAATAATTTCAAAATTTTTGCCTTCATTACGTTTATCCATAACCAAGAGAAAATAAAAATATATTTTTTACGACCCCGTTCCCCTTGTACCTGAAAAAATAAAATATGCAAAATATGGTATTTCTCTCTTAGTCTGAAACTCAAATAGTTTATTGTTTCTCTTTCTCCGGCACCCCCCTATATTTTATTACCCCTTACGATGCTACACCCATTTCTATTTCATTACCCCCACCATGCTACACCCACTTCTACTTCATTTTCCCACCATGCTACACACACTTCTATTTCATTTCCCCCACCATGTTACCCCCTCTTCTATTTCATTACCCCTCCCCCTATGCTACACACACTTCTATTTCATTTCCCCGCCATGCTACACCCACTTCTATTTGATTAACCCCACCATGCTACACTTGTATTTCATTACCCATACTGTTTTATAACCGTATATCTAACCACATAAATATTTCTATTTGTAAGTCCTTCAAGTATTGTTTTCTAAGCTACACATTTTATTCCATTATAATTGTTTTTAACTAATATCGACATGGGAATACTTTTCACAGGTGATCCCTGTGACTATAGTGCTGGTTGTCACCTCTGCAGCTCTTGTAAGCAGTGAGCCGGACATTGATACCCGGTACAGTGACTTGAAGTCCGAGGCCTCAAGACAAAAGATATATGACATCATCAGAAGTCATGAAGATCGAAAGTTTGGCGACCATGGAGGTCACGAATACGAGGAAGGTGAAGTACCAAGGAAGAGCCACAGTCGTAAATCAACGCGATATGGTTATTTGCCCAATGAGGCAAAGTATTACTATGTAGACCAGCCTAAGCAATCAGAAATCGTATATGAACCTAAGGCACCACATGTAGACACTGTCTATGTTGTTCCCAACAAAGAATCAAGTTATCCAGATCCAAAAGCACATTATCCCGTCAAGGAGACTGCTTATGTGCAACCTGAACGAGGATATTATACACATGATAATGCGTATGTAGCACCTAAAAGGCCAGAACCAACATATATAGTGCATAATGCAGCACCAAAAGAAAGCGTTTACAGAGAGAATGTGGGCTCGTACATTGAAGATAAAAATGCCCCGATTACCATTGGTAAAACAGCGCGTACTGTGTACCCAGGACCTGTAGCCAACACACATTATGCTGTTATTGATCCCAAAGCTCCAAGTGAATATCTTGTCCTGGATGGACAAAAACCAAGACCTCTTATCCTAGACCCAAAACTAAAAGAAACTTACCACCTGTCACAACCGGTAGGACATTACAGCGCGCCTGAGCATCAAGTCATCAAACCAGAAGTATCTGTACCTGCTCATTATGCAGCACCTGCAAAGCAATATGAACATTATGATGGTCATCACAACGCAGAAGATAAAGCCCACCATGCAGATGGTCACGGATATTACAAAGACAATGCGCTGAAGAAGGAATCCGGGCATAAATCACATGGACATCATGACATAGCTGGACACAAGGCACATTCTTCAGTTGCTGGACACCACGACGAGCATGATCGTCACCATAACAGGTAGGAAATTTTGAAAGTTTAAAGGCTAATTTACTAATTCCTTTAGAATTTTGAAACAGCAATAGTTCGCGGACGAGTCAGCAGATTACTATTAGAGTTCAATTCATTAATTCCTTTAAACTTTTCAGAGCAAAGCAAAAAATGCTATAGTAAACCTAAAACAGTGTGTATTAAATTAAATTTCTATTGAATACAGACATATACTAAGTAAGTTTTTGAAATAAAAATCATTTGACAACAAATTAGTATCAGAGTTCAGATTCGGCAGTTTTCTTGAATATTTTAAAACAAGAAAATTAACTGAAATGTGGCTCAACTCAACTTCCTCATACCAAAATTAATTTTTAAGCGCTTTTATTATTATTATTATTATTACTGTTACTGTACGCTTTACAAGAAAACATTTGGAAAATATGCATCGTTGTTCTAAATGATCACAATTATAGCATAGTACTCTTCATTTTAAAGTGCTTGAAAAAAATATTTCGATTAGTAACAAGTTTGACAATGCCCCCCCCCCCAGGAAGTAACTTACCCCCACCCCTCGAGGAGAGTTAATAATGTCACGCTCACAAAAATTGTATCACGGCTATTTTCACCACAATTTTTGTAGCTATAAAGTTGCCATAAATAATCCCTTTTATGTATGATTATGCCAAATTTTGTCCTATGTTGTTATGTTCAGAAAATATAAAATTTCGCATAAATTTCGCTGTTTTCGCTCGAATTTTAAAAAATTCTATCTAGTTCTACATGTTTAATTAACAAAGCAGAATATAAAGTTTCGTAAATATCCATTAATATTTATAGCAACTATGGTGTACACGAGAAATCGACCACAGACAGACAGATTGATATCACTCCAAGAATAGTTAAGACGTGTTCAGGAGGTCCTAAAACATATATACATATTGTCATCAAAATCTCGAAATAATACTTTCAGTATACTATATTATATAGTATGAAAAAAAGTAAAATACCCTAGAAAACCTAAGGCATTATGAATTGCGTTAAATTTCTACAGAATATAGAAACTTAACACAGTCCACGATGTTATACATATTCTGAGACATACGTATTCTGAGTATGTCTTTTGAAACACATAATTTGTAACAGAAATGTTTATTGAAATTTATTTACCGCAAGAACTTATCTTGCCTGCTGATCTAAGATATTAAAAGCCGTCATCGTATATGTTTTATTCCGTAATCAAAGAAGTTTAAAAGTTTTTGCTTTTGAAATGCGGTTGATCGTTATATACGCACAGTTTTGCTTTCGTGTGGTGATCACCAATTTGTTATCAAGCAAAAAATTCAAGATAAATATGCAATAAATATGAAAGCATTTATAATAAACGTCGTGATAAATATTTAATAAAAATATTTCTGAATTTAAGTATGGATCAGTCGATTTTTCAGATGATATCGGGGTAGGTAAGGTTTTGTTGACAGAAAATTTGGGAGGGGGGGGGGGGAGAGTTCAGCGAATATTTCCCTTGCTTTTAAACAGTAGTTAATCTGTTTTAAAGTTAGAAATAGTTAATCTATCTTTGAAGAATTAGAACTAAACTGCTGTTCACCGTTATCATTTGCTTAAAATTTCCATATGTAGTTCACATTAGTATTAACTAAATGAATTAGTTAAATTCAATTTATTATATGCTGTTCATTAATTAAATTTACTGGTATTTAACTTAAAGCGTTACACGCATTTTCGAGATAATAATACAGAAGTTCTCCATACATAAAATTATGTAGGTATTAAAAGAATCTTCTGTTGATGCGACTCAAAAAGTAAACTCGACTTCTGAAAATAACATTTTTGATAAATTTCACAATATAACTAATCTAATGCGAAATACTATTTGGGAAATACTGCTACTCACAGTTTTCAATATCAAACTGAACATTTTTATTACATTACACAGAAGTACAATGCTAATACGAACGTGCGATCGCCCAGAGCATAGTAGTATATACATAGGGATTGAATCGAAATAACAATCTAAAAATTCTAATGTAGCATGACATGACTTTCCCTACATAATGCAATGCATTTACTTCTTTCACAGGGGGAAAATGCTATATAAGACCCATAGCACAATGTTTTAATGTTAAATTTGGCGCTTTTCTAGATGACATGAAATACTACTTTGAAATACTAAATATATAATTATATTTCAATCAAATCTAACTTGCCAAATATCGACATTGCTACAATCAACAGTAAACAATATAGTCCATATATCAAAATATTTTAGTAATTAATTCATCAATTTAACGTCCTTTTCGTTAATTTAGTTTCCTTTTTGGAATTTTGGCACAATTTGTGTCAAACTGACACCATTAAAAGACGTCGCCAAGTGAGCGGAATTTTGCCGCCAATTTGTCAATTTATCTCCATATTACAAACGTATGGAGGGAATGGCTTTTCTTATAAAGAAATGACTATTGGGGAATTGTTAACCTTTAAAATACAGAAATATTCCACAAAGTAAGTATATTTTCTTTCTCGAATGAAACGAACTAGATCCTCGAGAACAATGTTAACAAATTTGCCACATTGTACTGAATACGGAAAGTGAGCATATTTCAGTTGAGTAATACTTTTTTTCTAATTTTGTGTTATTTGTTTTTTTATAAATTTATTTGAAAATCGAGAATGGCTCACACTGGCTTTCAAAAATTATGTCATTTGTTTTATAATGAAATATTACATGAGAAATAATTATTTATGTAACACTTTTAATGTTCTGGTTTTTTAATAATTCTTTCAAAATTTCATTCGAAAATTGAAGGGTCTTCAGAACATTCGATTACGTTTAAAATCAATAAACGTCCAGTATTTGCGAATTCTAATATTCATGCCTAATTACATTTGAAATCCTAAATTCATTAGCCTGAATTCAATAGAGATATCGCATAATCCTAAATTCATTAGAGATATCGCATCCACAGACTCACACACACACACATACATACACACATACATACATACATACATATATATACATACACATACATACATACATACACACATGCATACATATGCATACATACATACATACACACATACATCCCCTAAAACGCGTTCGATTTATGTTCAGGGATGCTTGAAACGTCTTATTCTGTCGAAAACTCGACTCCGAATTTTCAATCCCGTCACAGTACTTTCCCTATACATTATACTGTGTATGTAGAGAAAGTAACAACAGCAGCTATACCTGGTAACTATAAGCACTCAGTTCTTTAACCTTTTGCGCTTACGGGTGGGACATCGTTAATCCCAAACGAAGAACCTCCCAAAAAGACAGGTATTTGACATACCCTATCCCAAACAGTTCAATCGCCCTTTGCAGACGTTGGCTCCCAATGTCTGCAAAGGGGTATCTAACTGTTTAGGATAGGGTATGTCAAATACCTGTCTTTTTCAGAGGTTCTTCGTGTGGGATTGGCGCTGTCCCACCCGTAAGCAAAAGGTTAAGGAGTTTAGCACCTAGTTATTGCTGTACAATACGTTTTTCAATTTCTAACAAATGTGTTCCATTTCTTTCTTTTCCATAGAGGCTTGTACGAGCGTGATCGTGGCTACCACTACGAGAAAGCCTATGCATACGACCGCGTAAGGGCCCACCATGACATTGGAGCCAATAGAGGTTCCCACTCTTCCTACGGAGCCCATCATGGTCAAGAAGCACACAAGGACGCCGGACACCATGGCGCTGAGACCTACAGTTACTTCAAGAAGGGCGATCAAGATGCTGGATACGGTTACCAGAATGGAAACTCCCTCTACAAGAAAGGACACGGATACTATGGACAGAAGTATGTTCCTGTGTATTACCACGGATAAGGACGCTACAATAGGCGCATAGGTGAGTCTAGCATAATGATTGTAATATGATGCATATTCCAAAAGTTTTAGAAAAGTTCGAATAAAACAGCATATGAAACAACAGATTTCGGAGGAACAAACTGTCTTGTCAGGACAACAAGACAGTTTGACAAACACTCACCAGACCAAGGCGCGTTTGGTGAGTGTTTGTCGGTACACCCATTATCGCGTTTCCTGTCCTCTAGAAGGGACCAATTTTTGAAGCCAAAACTGGTTAACACCTTATTATTTTGTCATATGTTCTTTTATAAAAATATTTCTAAACACTGTTGTCCTTTGAGCAGCAATTTGAAAGCATTTCTAATATCTGAAATAATTTACTTGTCTTCCTAACTTTTATTAGAGCATTTTTCACATTGAACAAAGGAGAAATTATAGGAACTAATGGAACTTTTTAAAGCATTTTTTTCGTCGCAACTGGGAATATTATAGTTGAAATAGTTACCACACAAACAAGACGATGGACAAAGAAGGGAAGCAAAAGAATGCAGCGCATAAAGGCCTTGGAGACTTGGGGCCCGGGCTACATAAACACTTTAAGAAAATAGTTAATAAATTGTGAAATAGGGGTAGTAAAGTGCCCACTCATTTCCTACATAGGTGCCCGAAAAATTCGGTTGACGGCACTGCACATAATAATAGAGATTCTTATTTAGACAACGTTTCGAAAGATCCCTCAAGAATTATTTTTTCCATTTGAAATCTTGCTGAAAATGTATTACAGTAAGGGGAAAAGGTGAAATGTGCCCATTCTGCTCTTTGTAAATAACTAACTGAAGTATAAAAGCGAATAAAAGGTATACATTATACTCAGAAATACATTTCACCATTTCCTCAAATAAATTTAGCGAGTTTCAACACTGATCGTGGATTGGAGATGATATCAAGAAACACGACAACCAGAAAGGAGGCCAATCACTAAATGGTCAAGGACGTTGTTGTAAACACTGAAACATCCCGATGCTTCTGTGAAAGAAACAGTTAGAAACCAAGCACTACTAAACAATGAATGATTGTGAAAGCGTTGAATGCAAAACATTAACCCCTGAGTCTATTTGTTTGGTTAATGGGCGTAAGCTCTAAAGTGAGTTAGCTTTGATAAGATCCATCAAGAGTTAAATTTACCGGAGATGTAATAGAGATATACAGATAGGCTACTTTATTGCATTATAGTCCTAATGGTTTAAGTTCTTGGTCATATGTCTTTGTTCATAGATGATGATATGGTAAACAGGGGTGGTCTAAAATATCAGGTCTGGGGTACAAGTCTGTACCGGCGAAAATGTTAAACGTTTACTCGGCTTGAACGAACAGTGATAGATCCCAAGACAGAAAATACTTGGCAATCGAAAGCCAGGACCTAAACTGGCTGAAAATTTTTAGGTCTTCCAATCAAAACTGTTACTTTTATTCTTTTCATTTTTTCCAACTCTATTTTCTTTTTTTTTTCTTCTTCGTGTAAGCGACGCCAAAGGATGCATTCGGCTAAAAATAAATGAAAACTGTTAAATTAAAAAACAATTGTTAAATTTAAGGAAAAGAACAAAAGTGGTAATAAAAACAGTTTTGATGCCATTAACATCCATATAATAATCCAAATTATCACTTCCCTCCCATACTACTGTATACTAGCTTTATTGTTCCCAGAATTATCACTATTTCTTCATAGAAAAAAATACCATGAAAGTTTGAAAATTAGAGTAATTTGAATTCTTGTCATGAGGATTACTGAAAATTCTATCTAGTTACAGTTTTTATGGGAATGTATTTACTCATAGAATTTGATAGTTCTAGGTGCATCCGTTTAAGTGTTATTGTAGCCAAACCTCATACACGCCCACACACACACAAGTAAATTGCTCAATTATAGTCCTTTTTATTCTTTATAATCTTTTATAATCGTATCTTTTATAGTTCTATCTTTTATAGTACTATCCTTATCTATTATTTTTATGCTTAATTATAGTCCTTTTTATCCGGGTCCTTTTTATAAACAAATTTACGACAAATCAAATGTTTCATCATCCTATGCCAAAATGAGGCAGCCGAAATAAATAGCGAATGATATAGTCGTAACATTTTTCATTCCGTTGCAAAAATCAATTAAAAGCAATCGCAAATACACGAAGTTTGAAAACTTTCTACCCAAAATAAACAGATAACTTCAGTAGTTCAAAATAAATCCAGTAACTTTATCTAAATACAGCAACCAATAAAATCCACAATCTAAAATATAATAATATCCATTTATTAAATTAATTTATATAACATTTTTGGTAACATACAGTTAGGTAGCAGAAAAAAAAATCGTCTGCATTTAAATTAAAACCCAGTTTGAAGATAAAACAGCTTTTGGAATAAATTTTACTAATTTATTTCCGTTGCTAAATACTGCTTTACTACAAAACTACGATAGGTAAGACCAGGAAAATTTGCACACATACCTGAAATTGCACACATATGTGCAAAATCACAATTTCAATAATTAAAACGAATTGTAACAGGGTGAAACGCCCATTTCTAAACTGCGCTACGCTTAGTACAAATAACAAGAAAACGACTTTTAAACGGCTAATCACTTACATGCATTGTGATTTAATTATTGTTTACTACGTTTCAGCGATTTAAATGTATTACTTTTATTTCGTTGTTTTCCTGTATTCTAATTTGTTTAATTTCATATTCAAATTCTAAAAACGTTTATGCCCTTTTGTATTAGGATTCTCGAATATTAAAATTAATTTTTTATACTTCTCATTTTATAATTATTTGTTAAATTAAATTTTAATTAGAAATCTTTCACAGCTCTCACACTTCATACATTACATTCGAAGTCAGGCGTTTTGCCAGTTTTCTTCAAATAAACATTTCAAACACTATTCATTATTCATCTACTTAAAGTTATTTTGATGTTATGTTTATTTATGCTTAATAAAGTTATCATATATATATATATATATATATATATATATATATATATATATATATATATATATATATATTACATATATATATATATACATATATACATACATATACTATATACAGGGTGTCCCAAAAGGATTGAAACGCGCTTTGATTCTTACCTCTTAGAGATAAGTGGGCAATGTAAATTGCAAAAATGTTGAAAGTAAGGTAGGAAATAAGACTACGTTAATGAAATAGTCCTTCCATTCATTTTCAAAAAGTTACACTTTTTAAATTTTTATACGACCTCCCTTAAACAAATTTGGTCAATTAGAAAAGTTTTATTTTTAATGCAACAAGATCATTAAAAAAACGCATATCTGTAACTTTAATATCAACTGAATAATGATAAAGGAAAAAATCTGATTTATGCCACTTTTCCGTACTATGTGAAAGACTGTTTCATCAGTGAAAATAGGTATTATAAACAAATTGGCGATGGAAATTGTTTAGATCAAAAATACGTTAATATGTGTCAAAATTGTTTATCACAAATGCATCTAAATAAAGTATTACACAAACAGAGACCATATAAAGCAGTGGTACTCACTACGCGGTTGTGTATTCTATGTATTATCATCCAGTTTTATCTTTTTTGTGATATGTCGCAAATTTACATTTCTAATTTGATATAGAGTCCCCATTCACAATGTTAAATTTTCAATTAAATATAACTCGCTCAATTTTAAAGTTACAAATATGCGGGATTTTTTAATGATCTCGTTGAATTAAAAATAAAAATTTTCTGATTGACCAAATGTGTCTAAGGGGGTCGTATAAAAATTTAAAAGATGTAACTTTTTGAAAATTAATGGGAGGACTATTTCATCAACGTAGTTTTATTTCCTACCTTACTTTCAACATTTTTGCAATTTACATTGCCCACTTATCCCCAACAGGTAAAGAATTAAAGCGCATTTCAATCTTTTTAGGACACCCTATATATGTATACATATATATGTATATATATATACATATATATATATACATATATATATATGTATACATATATATATACATATATATATATATGTACATACATATATATATATATGCATATATATATATATATATATATATATATATGCACTCTTTTGCAAAAAAAATCGAAGCACCCTTATAGCGCCCGTTTCTACTGCGCAACTAGCATCCTATAAGACAGATTAAAAATATGTACCATTAAAATTGTGGACGTTGCTCGTTATCGACGTTGTAGTTCCGTGCAGACACAACCAATAATGCCGTTACGACATTGTCGAAAACCTTATAAGCACTTAGACGAGTTGGAACGTGGTCGTATAGTCGGGATGCTTGAAGCTGTCTGATCATACTGAGCAATAGGCCACCACCTTCACCGAACAGCAACTGCTATACAAAGGTGTTGGTAGCAATGGTTGCTGCAAAGAAGTCATCGGCGGAATAAAGGCTTTGGAAGGCCGAGCTACACGAATGCGAGGCAAGATCGGATGATTGTGCGACAGGCTCGAACTGGCCCAACGGCATTATTGTCCGCCATTCAACGTGCTACAGCCTCTTCTATACCACCCGTGGTACCTTCCACGCGGCATCATTGTCCGCCATCCAACGTGCTACAGCCTCTTCTATACCACCCGTGGTACCTTCCACGCGGCATCATTGTCCGCCATTCAACGTGCTACAGCCTCTTCTATACCACCCGTGGTACCTTCCACGCGGCATCATTGTCCGCCATCCAACGTGCTACAGCCTCTTCCATACCACCCGTGGCACCTTCCACCAACTCACGACGCTTGGCTGAGGTGGGGTTACGCTCACGGAGGCCTTTAAGTCGTCTGTCTATAACTCCATAACATCGACAGAGTCGTTTTGAGTAGTGTCGTAGCCGAGCATCATGGCTGCCAGCAGACTGGCATCGCATAGTGGTCAGCGATGAATCACGCTTCAGTCTTTTAGCAGATGACCATCGTATACGTGTGTGGAGGCGCCAGGGCCAGCGGTCCCAATCAGCCTTTGTTCTACACAGGCACTCAGGCATTACCCCTGATGTGATGGTGTGAAGTCTATCTCTTATGACAGCAGGTCGCTCCTAATCACCCTGCGTACAACTTTAACAGCTCAACCATATGTTGATGAAATCCTGCAGCCGTTTGCGTTACCCTTCACGGCAAGTCATTCGGAGGCCATTTTCCAATAAGATAATGCCACGTCACATACAGCTCGTATATCCGTGGACTGTCTCCGTGCTATTGATACTGTTCCTTGGCCAGCAAGATCGCCAATCAAGCATGTATGGGACATGCTAGGCCGCCAGATTCGGTCACCCCGAAATTTAGCAGATCTAGAACAACAATTGAGGAATGCCTAGCAGAATGTATCGCAGGATGATATTAGGAAACTTTATCACACCTTACCTAGACGTATACAAGTATGCATTGCCGCCAAGGGGGATTTCACCAATTACTGATTTGAAAATTCAATGTGCAATATATATATATATATATATATATATATATATATATATATATATATATATATATATATATATATATATATATATATATATACATATATAGAAAGGCTATGTGAATAGGCCTGCCTAAAGTTAGGGGTATAAAAAGGTCACTCCTTATGTTAAAGATAGGGGGAAAAGTTGTAGAGCGTTGTAAAATTAGTACTGAACTTGCTTGTTTCCTTGCAAAATATGGAAATGAACCCTGAAAACTATTGTATGGAATGTAACTCTTCCCCCACTGACACCTAAAAAGAGTATTTAAATATTGAGACAGAAAATTTACTTTATTTTACACAAAATACAAAATGTTCACCTTCAGCAACGATGTTCATTCGCACGCGTGTAAAATGTTGTCTCTGCATGTTTTTCGGTATCTCTACATGTACACTATAAAATGCAGATTAATAAAATTATTTCTTTGAAAATCGTCATTTAGAGAGTCATTTTGCTGATTTCGCTGTGAGGGAGAAATACTGAGTAATAATTTTACAACTCTCTAAAATTCTGTAATTGTATTTTCCCCCTATCTCTAACAAGAAGCCAGATAACCCCCGTACCCCCTAAAAAAGGGGGTCAGCTCCTTTAAACAATTGCCTCATCATGTAGCACGATAGGAGTTTTCTACACATTTGCATAAAATAAATGTGATAACTCTAATACTTCTCGAGTTATTAGCCTAACCCATAACTTCCTTGACAACTTGTACAGAGAGAAAGTAAGAAATAAATGAATTTGAGTTCGTAGGGACAGTCATGAACTTCTCACATCAGATTATTCTTATGACGCTGCTCCAATAGGCTCTTCTTATTCAATAACCCCTGCCCTATACCAGAAAGCGAGTTAAAAAACAATGGAGTGATTATGGGTGGGAGAATGTAAGCAAAAGAAGGGATGTTTCGGAAAGATTAACGACTGGTAAATTGGATGATACAGTAATAAGAGAATAGCTGAACAATAAATTTTCGTATACATCTAGGACACATCCATTTTGTAAATGTTGGGTTTCACTGATCTCTCATTGATAAGCAGTAAATGTTCTAAAGTATTTCTTGGAAGTTTATGAAAAAGTTGTGTAATAGGCTATGCTCACTAGGCCATGCGGCAGTCTTCCTTAGCCCGTCCTATGCAATGTTTCATTTTATAGCAATAAATATATGATATCCATTATACGATTCATTATTGTTATGATTCATTATTCATGATTATTACGCCTTATATGACAATATATATATATATATATATATATATATATATAATCTGTGAAATATAGGGAAAATAACGCTCTTAAAATATTATGTTAGAATTTTTTTAATAAGTTTTATTATATTTGATATTTTAAGGTGCTTAGGATCGAAAATAGCCAACTTTACTCATCATTGATTCGTTTATATTTTATTATATGATCGATATCAGGAGGTTCTCGTGCCGGGTATGACTGACTTATTTTTTTCTACCTGGCATATGATGTCACGTGAATAGCAAACTCACTCATTTTGTTCTCTGGTTCTCAAGAGAAACCGAACTTGTTAACTGCAGCTGTCATTCTGCCCACCGACGTCACTACATATTTTTGGAAGTCACTGGCGAAGGTGTGCACAGCACAATTAAAAATACCTGCTCGAGTTGATTACGTCTGGATATTGCCACTTCAAAATTAACTAGCAATTTCTTAACTGTAACAATGCGAGTGGTTTGGAAACTTTTGTCAAAGTCCTCGCTGATCCGTGACAACACGAATGACTAAATTCTTCCCCACAGTGGTTTGCCCTAAAATAATGGAATTGAACTTATTCTTTCTGCCGTCAAAAAGTATGTCTTCAACAAACATTTAATTAATGCATTTAAACATATTTTATATCAGATTTTGCCGATTTTTGCGGGCCATTTTGCAAAATAAAACAGGTTCTGGTTGTATCAAATGATACTAAAATCTAATCGGCACCCAAGTAACTCACCCACCAAATTTTTTGAAACTTCGTCCAATAGTCGAGCTATAGGATGCATACATTGTACAGACACGCATGCAGATGCACAGACAGACACGCACACCACGCTAAAAATAGTATTTTCGTGTTCTAAACGTCTCGAAATGTGTAGATCTATTTAAAACTCCAGTTCGGAATTTCGACACGATTCCAATACTTTTCCTATACATTACCATGTATTATTGTACCAGTTGATTTTAAAACTATTTCTGGGCTTAGTTTGGACCTTTTTGGATTGGCTATTTTCTTTTTTAACGAAGATATAGATCTCTATAGGTTGGGTTCAGCTGGGTCATATTATTTTCCGAATTAATCTAGTGTTCCTCAGGGATCTAACCTTGAACCGTTGTTATTCCATCTTTAACTCAATGATATTCCCAGGGGATTTCAAATTTCGCGGTGTCTTCTTTTTGTTTACGCCCTTAAACTTAATAGGTGCATTAGCTCTATTATCTATTTTTATTTAGCTCGATTATTATAGGTGCATTAGTTCTATTATTAACTCTATTATTATCTAATAGGTACATTAGCTCTATTGGTGGACTTGATTTGACTCAGCTGTATCTCTGGTCCGAAAACAATGAACTTAAGTTAAATATTGATAAATGCAATATGTCAGCGTCATCAACCAAAATTATTTATCAATTCCGTATTAATTTTGAATTGTTGACTCGTGTAAATGCTTTCAAGGACTTGGGTATTTTTTATTAGGAGTTCAAGTTAAATATTCATATTCGAAGCATTGCTTCCAGCGCTTATAAATTACTTGATTTTAATTTTAGTAAAACTCGGGTTTTCACCAATATTAATGTCATAGTTCGTATGTTTGATATCTTGTTCGGCCCTTGTTAGAACGTGCTTCTATAATTTAGAGATCGTATCAGCTTCATTGGCCTCGTGCCATTGAAGCAGTTCAAAGCGAGTTCTTTATTTTGTGGTCAATGGGTATTGCAACAGTAGCATAACTTCTCTTTCTCTCAGGTACTCGATTGACATTAATTCTTTGAATTCCAGAACTAGCATGTTATGTATGGTATTTTTCAGAAAATTGCTTAATCAGTTTGTGTGTAGTTTCCCTTTAAATATTGTGGATTTTTACACTAGCAAACCTTATTTACGGTGCCATACTTTATTTCACATTCCTGTCAATATTAATAGAAATTTTTAAGAAGCATTTATGTTTTTAAATTTTACACTGTGTATAATTTATGTTTTGATAATATTTATCTGTTTTCTATGTCAGAAAATAATTTTTAAAATGATTGTTTCAGGATTGTACTATGATTTATGATTACATATTTTCATTTCTATTCATTTATTTTATTTTATTTTTTATGGGATCACCGTAATTGAACGTGTTCAATTTTGTATCGCTAAGATATAAATAAATATATTGTAGGGCGTACGTAACTATTTGCAGTTAATCGCTGAGTGTTCCTGTACTACTTTTAGCAGTACACCACTGAAAATCTAGTAACTTTTTAGATATTAGCACCCATGGACTGGTTTCGTGCTGCAATAGCGAAAAGGAAACTTGCTGTGTACCAAAGATGGGCAAACTACGGTTCTCGAAACTACTCTTATTGGCTTCTGAAACGACTTTTAACGGCTCCCGGAAAAATATTAGGTTTTTCTACCATTCTCCGTACAATTTTATATGAATCCTTTGATATCCGAAGAGGAGAAACTATACACACGAGCTATATAAAATTTAGAAGTATAAAACTATATATATATATATATATATATATATATATATATATATATATATATATATATATATATATATATATATATATATATATATATATATATATATATATATATATATATATATATATATATATATATATATATATATATATATATATAAATACACATATATATATATACATATATATATATATATATATATATATATATATATATATATATATATATGTATATATATGTGTATATATATATGTATATATATATGTGTATATATATGTGTGTATACATATGTATATATATATGTGTGTATATTTATACCCTGGTTCAAAAACAAAACGGAGGAAAATAAAGTAAAGAGGATATGAAAGGAAATATCTAACAAAACGAAACCATTGCTATCATATAATGCAAATTGATCTTAATTTTAAATTTTTAGGTAATATTAATAAAACACTTTAATTTTTCAACATTCAAGAGCGATACACACAAATCAAGTTCAAACATCTAAGGATTATCAAAATCTGGAGGCTCAAAATATTAAAATGACAATAAATAAAAAATAAAAGAAAAGATGCAATCCGAAAATATGAAATTGGATAGAAACTCTGTAGATCCAGCTTTTCAAGGACCTTTGCATCCACAGAGGTTCCAAATGTGTTTCTCTCAACGACACAGCCACATGGCCGAAATATCGTCAGAAGATCCGACACATTACCAGACAGAAACAAAAATGGAAATAACAATTCATATTAGACAAATGGGAAGAAGAGGATGAGAGTGCATATAGCAAACATATCAGTAATCTATCCATCAATCCACATGGATGCTGATAGAAATTAAAACTCTTACCTTTCTTTACTATTATTCATGACGCCTAATATTTCGTTGCTCTAGCCTAGGAAGAATTTGGAAAAAATACTAGAGAGCGCCATCTGCTATGAATTATAGGAAATACTCCTGCATAAGATCAATAGACAATAGATATGCAAATAGACATGTTTCAAACCCAAGAATTAGATATATATATATATATATATATATAATTGAAGAATTTTTATTTTACTGGTATTATACCTGAGATTGATCATTAATAGAAAATGTTCTGTATAACAAAAGTTAAAGGAAGATGGACTGAAATATAAATGTGACATCAAAAATACTATACGACAAGCCGTGGAATATTTAAAAAAAGCATGATAAGTAAACATTATAAATAAAACAGGTACTAAATTGGTATAAAATAACCCCTTTTCCCTGTTCCATATATAAGTTAAGGAATGGAATAAGAATTACATGTGGTAAAGATGGGTGATAAAATGTTTCGTAATTACATATTAAGATGAAAGTATTTTTATATAAATCATATATGTAATGCAGGTACTTAAAGTACTAATCCCCTTGTTCTCTGCATAAACATACATGGTATAAATGCAAGAAATGTGTAAGATGAAAAGTTGCAAAACAGAAACATTGTTTGGCACGATGAGCTATGTCTTTCTCTAGCTCCCCCTCCCCAATTTTTTTTTAATTGAATAAATTGAATAAAGTGAAAAGCATTTATACCAATTTTGCAACAGAGAAACCTCGTAGCTAACATCAATTTTACTACACAGACAAGACGTCACATTCTATTTGTATTCTATAGGAGGCTTATATAATTCCTGTGCTTTATACTATCCACAAGGATCCATAAATCCATAGAACATTCGGTTAAGAATGCATAACCTGCATCTCATATTTTCCCTAATCATTGCATTATGAATCGCAATGAAAACAAACAATGCAATTGCGCAAATGTAAAATAACAATGGGTAGAAAAGAAAGTGCTTAAAATTTATCAAAACTGAATGGTGAATACGAAACTGACTTCATTTAATTACCCTGCCAGTGCTAAAAACGCAAGCAGTTAGTTAGCTAATATAGAAGTAGGTTATCATTCATTAAGATCTCTTTCACAAAAATTATTTAGGTTCTTCAACAGTATTGCTGTTTCTTTCTATTTTTCAGATCGTTAATCTCTTAATTACAAAATATCGCCAAGGTATTCAAATTTTGCAAGAATAATAACTTCACCATGGAAAAAAGTCCGGTGTGAGCAGCACATAACTTCCCCTACAACATGCAATGGCTTTATTTCTTTGACAGAAAAATAATGTGGTACATGATCCACGGCACACTGTTTTTTAACACTTTACAACAAAGTTGAAAAGTGTTTATGACTTTGTTCATTCTGTCTGTCTGTCTGTCTGTCTGTCCGTTAGCACGATAACTGCCGTAAAAATGGCTTAATCAAAATGAAATTTTAGTATGTTGTTCAGACGGTCTATAGGACCTATGGGAATATAAATGAATAATATCACCCAATTAGTTTTGGATTGAACCCAGGTTGAAAAAATGGAATACATTGAACCCTATGGGACCTAATTTTTCAAGCATTTTTTAAGCGGATTTAAAATTCACAAATTGCTTCGAAAATTTTAGGCAGTATTCAAATTGTTCCATAAAATATATAAAAAAAAATTCAGCGAAATATATTCAGTAGTTTTTTAAATAAAAATTAAAATACTAATAACACCTTTTATATGAAGCGATCACGTGTCCATGATATGAAACGATCACATGACCCACTTCAAAATGATATATGGCATCCATCTTGTGTCAAAATCGTGATTTTTAAAGTTCTTTTTAATTCATATTGAGTGTTGTATCCGTCCTAAAACTACTTTATTTCTGCCTAAATTCTGTGCATCTACATACTGAAATAACGCAATGACAATATATTTCAGTTTAAATGCTCATCCAAATATGATTATTTCTACTATTAAGCCTATTTTTCACCTATGTAAAATGTAAACAGCAAAATATGTAGAATGAGTTGTATTAGAATCGCTGTAATTCTTTAACACAAAATCATTTAGTCCATGGAGTCTGCTTAGCTGATATGAATGAAGTATTCATTGATTGTAGAAAGAGAAGGACGATATTTTTCGATGAAGTTTTAAGCATAGAGTTAACTTATTTGTAGCTCCATGGTCTTAATTTTTAAATAAAATAAATTATTATAGTATTCTGATGAATGACATGAATGGGGGAATTATTTATGAATGAAATGTTGCTTTTATAGAGAGAGCCAGGCGTGTTATTTTTTTATGACGTCATTTGAATCAATTTCAGTTGTTTTCGATGAAGTTTTCAAATATAATAAATTATCGTAGTATTATGATAATTCTAAAATTATTACCGAGGAATGTATCAAATTTTAGAGATGTTTAAACCAGGCAATTTATACTTTAATGCCGTCATTTGGATGAAGTTAATTTTTTTCGATGAGGGTTTAAGGTTTCAAATATAATAAATTAATGTAGTATTGTAA
Organism: Amaurobius ferox; assembly: GCA_951213105.1. Lineage (NCBI taxonomy): Eukaryota > Metazoa > Arthropoda > Arachnida > Araneae > Amaurobiidae > Amaurobius > Amaurobius ferox. Next base: position 71,043,443 of record OX578153.1, on the reverse strand, counting down.
TAAGTTTTAAAATATTACCGAGGAATGTATTGCATTTTAGACATGTTTAAATAAAATTGCATTGAAGTTGGAAAGTGTTTCATAATCAATACTTTAAGCATGATTGATCTTTCTTGTTTTATTTTAATTTGGCTCTTTTCTAGAAGGCAGCATGCAAATCCCTTTCGAAGTACCAAATTAACTTGTAGTTCGCGCAAATCTAACTTGGTAATACAGACGAGCATATAATCAACGAGTGGGACATCCCAGTGGATTGTACTCCGAGGACCACCAGAGTTCGATTCCCGCCTCTGCCCAAACTGCCATCGTGTTCACGCGGAGTACTTGTACGTCAAATATGTGAGTTCCGGTCTGAATTGAATAGCACTTCCCGGCAGTTCAAACAGATACTTTACACCTTCGGGTAGTTCGGACGATCTGGACCGAAGAAGAAGCATCTAATCATCCTATATAGAACACAAGTGTGCGTATAAATATAAAGCCATTACACAATGTTATTGGTATTGAATTGACATCCCGTAAATTGAAACTGGGCGCTTTTGGCGACTCTTGAGTCCAATCAGAATGATTTATTCATACTCAAGTGCAAAATCCCCGTTAAAATGCAATTGACATTTAAATAATATCTAGTAAAATAAATGACTTTTGGAGAATAATTTGGCTTCAAAACATAAATTATTACAAACAATTATCTTCTCTTGAATGTGAGCCAACTAAGTTGACGAGAATAGTTGGACGTTGGACGAGAATAGGCTGACGACGAGACCTATTCTCTTGGCGTCGCATAATATCGTAAATGAAAAGTGAAAGTACTCACTGCATTTTTAAGTTTCTCTAATTATTTTGATAAACTTGCTATAAAAAACGTGCAATATCTTAAAAACAGTTTATGCTAACGTTCAAAAATAAGAGTCATTGGTTTTCTAATGAAAAATTACGTAAGAAATGATTATGTATATAACAGTATTGACAATCCTGAATTTTAAACAACTCCTTCAAAACTTCATTCGAAAATTGAGGCGTCTTCCTAACGTTCTATTGCATTTAAAATCAATAAAGTTCTATTAGTCACTGTAATGGTCGTACGAAATGACTTTCGAAACGCTTCTTTCGTTCGTAAGATATCGCGTCCACAGACTCACGGGGACACACACACACACACACAGATTTCACCTCAATAATGTACAATTAGAGTTCAGGGATGCTTAAAACGTGCACTTGCGTCGAAAACTCGAACTCGAATTTTTGACCCGTCATAATTATTTTCTTATATTACTATATATGTAGGGAAAATAATAGTATCAAGTGAAATTTGACAAACTATTGGTTGTAGAAAAATACAAAACTATTAAAAGACTATTAGTATTTTCTCGTGATTGAAACGTGCAAAATTCACGAGAATGATGCTAATGAATTTGTCACATAAAATGCATATGAAAAGAATTATATATTATCATTGTTATATTACTGTATCATATATAACAATGATACATTTTTAACATTCAAAAGACCTCAAATCTATTTATAATCCTTGAATGGCAAATAAATCAAAACTAACTTATATTATCATTTTAAATATTACTCCTAAACCTGGTAAAGTGTTAAGCATTAAATATCTCAACTACAAAAAATGATTTCACTTTATAAATGTCACTTTAAATGGATATGAAAAATATATTAGATATAATTGAATCCAAGCAAAGCAGCTTCCATCCAATATGGAAATTTAAATTTACATTTGAGCTCTGTTAAAATGCAGCTTCCATGGTCCTTCGAAGAATTCAAACCTTTTTTCGCAATAAAAATTAAAAGTATTGACATAAAATATTTTTGTTAATTTTATCACTTATGTATCAGAAAAATTTATTAAATATTTATCTAAATACAAAAAAAAAATCTAATGTGGCTAACACATGACTCCCCGCATATAATGTAATGAATTTACTACTTTTACAGTTAAAAAAATTTTTATTCTTATAGCAGATACTTATATTCTTTCCAAGATATTGAATTTTCTTCAATTAGTCGTCATTTTCATTGATTTAGCGTCATTTTTATCAATTTGGCGAGATGTTTGTTAATTTGGCAACAATTAAAAATGTCGCCAAGTTGTCGACATTCCGCCAAATTTGTCGCCAAAATCTCGCCAAGCATTATGGATGGAGAAATACGTTATTCTTACAGCAGATAAATGAGTATTGGCGTTCCAATACAAAAGTATTATTCAAAGTATATTTTTTCATGAATGGAACGAGCTAGATCCACGAGAATAATGTCACCCAATTTATCGCATGGTATTACATATGAAAAGTGAACATGTTTCTCAATAGGAAATATTTTCTTTTATTTTATATAACTTTTTGATAATTTTTTTGAAAAATATGCAATATCTCGAGAACGGTTCATGTTAGCGTTCTAAAATTTATGTCAATCGTTTTCTAATGAAACATTATATAAGAAATGTCTATTTACGTAACTTTATTAGCGGTTTTGATTTTTTGACGATTTTTTCAAAATTTCACTCGAAAATTTAGGGGGGTTCTGAACATTCGATTGCGTATAAAAACAATAGGCTTCCAGTGTTTACGGATTGTGATTTTTGTACTAAATTTCGTTCGAATCGGTCCATTCGTTCGTCAGTTATCGTCTCCACAGACTCACTGACACACACACACACATACTTTCACACACAGACATTATTTCAAAAGTGTTTGATTCGTGATCAGAGATGCTTGAAACGTGCTCTCCCGTCGAAAACTCGAATTCGAATTTTCGACACCGTCACAATACTTTCCTTATACATTATGTATATAAGGAAAGTAATAATTTGACTATATTAATACAATTTTACTAGTTTGACGTTAGAGTCAAACTAGCAAAAAAGAGAATTAATTAATTTTATTCTCAAACTAATGTCTATAAAATGGCTAAATCATTCGCTTTCGAATTAAAGATTAAATAACTAGTAATTTCTTTATATTTGTCAAATTTTTGTACTATAGTTGTTTTAATTATGTATGATGATGCAAATGCAAAATCTTCTATTTTCAAATAATGAGGTAAATATACCTTTCGTTACCCAAACTTGCATTTATACGTGTACATCTGACTTCAAATTAGCAGATATAAATTAATTGAAGTATAGAAAAGTGCAATTTATATATAAAATATTAGCGATTGATTAATTGTCATTACATTATTTTTACTAGAAACTAATACTGTTCTATGCTGCAGTATGTAGCATTTCATTCATGCTTTTAAAACTTTTATATGTGTGAAAGTAAGAACTCCGCTGGTCTGAATATAACATGCATTAATATCAATGACATCATGAGGAAACCGAAAATAACATTACCATCCGGATTATAAGCCCTTCATGCTGGTCATCACGAGGAAAGAATCAAATAGATTGGCGAACAAACGGCACAAGGATCTACCTGATCACAGATCTACTTACTACTTTATTTTGCTGCAACCTTATACAGAGCAGCTTTCTTGAAGTTCAAGTTCATCTTTCAATTTAAGTAAATCATTAAAAAAATGAAAATCATTATTTATATACAATATATCTATAAAGTATTAACGGTAGATGAAAGAAAAGTAAGTTTAATTTCAATTTATACACAAAATGATGCAATAATGTATGTGGTGACTGACGATATAACGGCACAGTGGAATGACCGAACCGGCCTGACTGCGGGATGATCAAAGGCAGATTCTTTTTTTACATTTACCCCTTATATCATTCTGATTCAAACAGAAATATTAAAGCCTGAAAAATCTAAAATATCTGAAGAGATAGATATTCCCATGCATCCCTAAAGTAGTGTTAGTATAATTTCTCACATGAAAAGTCCGACATGAACTTGAAAATTTTAATTTTATAAAATTCGTATTATAATTCTATATATCTGGTATAATCATGTATTTTCTTTTCCAGATTTTGGCCAACATTTCACTCCAATGAAGATCTCTTTCTGAATTAACAGTCCACGAATTACCAGACATCAGCGCACAACTGGGAAATAGCAGGAATAGAGAAAGATTCACTTAACATTTGTATATAGATTCAGATATTAAAAAGTATATATTTTTTCCTATGTAAGCTATTTTTTTAATCGAAAACACTTTTTATGAGCATAAAACACCATTGATAAGCTGGCACTGCTTTCTAAGCATTGTTAACTGGCCACCAACACTTTTAGACTAATCTATATAATTGTCTAATAGTTGCCTAACGTGTATGTTTTTCCAGGCCCTAAAGAAGCCTCCCTGGAACCTATCGATCAAGAGACAAAGCCAAATGACGCCAGATTTTTTATTTTTTCTTCACGGGAGGAGAATTTTTTTTAAATAGTCTTTCGGACCCTCCAGAAGCCCTCCGGTTCCTTAGAAGGCTAAATATTTACACACTTATAAAAGGTAGGATCAAAAATTTCGGAGACTGTGCTGATATCTCCAACCCTGATTGGAGGAGAGGGGAACTATTTTACCGTGGCGTAGAAGCACATGTGACGCGAGACCTGCTGCAGCAGGTGCAATGTTTCTGTCGGCGATTTCCCCAAACGCTGGCAGAATTCAATATTCGCGCTTTGTTCTTCAAACGCCATTTCCGTATCCGGCAAACACGAACGACTACAGTTCAGTGACACGCATTGTCTGGAAAAACCCTGCACTGCGGACCTGCTTCTTCATTTTCACATCTTGCGTCACATGTGCCTCTACGCCACGGTAAAATAGTTCCCCTCTCCTCCAATCAGGGTTGGAGATATCAGCATAGTCTCCGAACTTTTTGATCCTACCTTGTATGGTATCATCTACGGGACTGAAACTAAAAGTTTCTGTCAGTTCTACGGGACAGAAACTAACAGACTAAAACTGAATTTTCTATTCCCCACCCCCTCCCCCCAAAGTATTCCTGGACAATATAGGTCGGAAAGGAGATGTTAGAAATGGTAACACAGAAGATCAGAAGTCTAACCAGCAGAAAGAAATTGCAATTGACCGGGAGAGAGAAAGGAAGAGGCACAGTCAACACCTTATATACAACTCGAAGTGGAAGAGTACTTCTATACCTTTTGCTTACTGGTGGGGAAGCGTCAATCTCAAACGAAGAACCTCTCAAAAAGACAGTATTTGACATACTCCTTTGTAGACATTGGCGTCCATGGACGCCAATGCCTACAAAGGGGAATCGAACTGTTTGGGATAGGGTATGTCAAATACCTGTCTTTTTGGGAGGTTCTTCGTTTGGGATTGAAGCTGTCCCACCCGTAAGCAAAAGGTTAAACTAAATCGGTAAAGTCGAACATTGGAACTTTAAAATGGGGTGATGTGATGTCATGCATTGCCAAACTATTAAACATGAAGGGTATGATTTAGAGAATGCGGTGGCAATGCAAGTGGCAGTGCTGCCACTTGCTGTGAGTGTTTGGTGCGTCATAATGAAATGATTTAAAAAGCATGTTTCCGTAATTAATGTACCCATTAAGAAATGTCACAACCATCCTCGTGGATCTAGTTCGTTTCATTCACGGGAGAAGATACTTGTGTAATAGTTTCGTATCTTTACGACCAACAATTCGTCAATAGTCATTTGTATATGCGAAAATTTCTTCTCTTCTCTCTATAACGCTAGATGATAATTTTGGCGAATTTATCGCAAATAAATTGATCGCCAATTTAACGATAAGTTGCCGCAGATTGACGAAAATATCATCAAAATTGCAAAAATAGCTTTAAGTTGACGAAAACGGCGCCAATTGATGAATTAATTATTTAAATATTTTAACATGAGGATTCTGTTGCTTATTGAGGATGATTGTCATTGTTTACATTGGTAATTGTCAATTTAAGAGTTGCGTTAAATATAAATTAATTAGGTACTCCGAAACTTATTGGGTTAATTAAGTACTCCGAAAAAGCACCAAATGTATAGCATTAAAATTATTGCGCAGTAGGTCTTATACATCAATTTTTTTCACTGTGAAAGAAATAAATTCGTTGCATTATATAAGGAAAGTCATGTGCTGCCCATATAATATTTTTGCCTCCGAAAATTCGTTACGCATCAGCTAACATGAGATAGCTCAAATGCTCTCACTCTCGTCTGCGAAACTTGATACAAAAGGGTAAAATTGAATCATTTTACCGGTGATCGTAAGTTGATTAATTCAAGTTGAAAGATGCAAAACTCACACTCGTTTATCCACTTTTTACTTTCCTTATATACATAATGTATAAGGAAAGTATTGTGACGGGGTCGAAAATTCGAATTCGAGTTTTCGACGGGAGAGCACGTTTCAAGCATCCCTGATCACGAATCAAACATTTTTGAAGTGATGTCTGTGTGTGTGTGTGTGTGAAAGTATGTGTGTGTGTGTGTGTGTGTGTGTGTCAGTGAGTCTGTGGAGACGATAACTGACGAACGAATGGACCGATTCAAACCAAATTTGGTACAAAAATCACAATCCGTAAACACTGGAAGCCTATTGTTTTTATACGTAATCGAATGTTCAGAACCCCCGTAAATTTTCGAATGAAATTTTGAAAAAATCGTCAAAAAATCAAAACCGCTAATAAAGTTACGCAAATAGACATTTCTTATGTAATTTTTCATTAGAAAACGATTGGCATAAATTTTAGAACGCTAACATGAACCGTTCTCGAGATATTGTGCATTTTTAAAAAAAAATTATGAAAAAGTCACATAAAAAAAAAAATTCCTATTGAGAAACATGTTCACTTTTCATATGTAATACCATGCGATAAATTGAGTGACATCATTCTCGTGGATCTAGCTCGTTCCATTCATGAAAAAACATACTTTGAATAATACTTTTGTATTTGAACGCCAATAGTCATTTATCTGCTGTAAGAATAACTTTTTTCTTCGTGCATAACGCTTGGCGAGATTTTGGCGACGAATTTGGCGGAATGTCGCCAACTTGGCGACTTTTTTGAAATGTTGCCAAATTAATGAAAATCTCGCCAAATGGATAAAAATGATGCTAAATCAATGAAAATGACGACTAATTGTCGAAAATTCAATATCTTGGAAAGAATATTAGTATCTACTATAAGAAAAACCTATTTTTTTACTGTAAAAGTAGTAAATTCATTACATTATATAAGGAAAGTCATGTGTTGCCCACATCAGATTTTTTTTAATGTAAAAGTAGTAAATTCATTACATTATATAAGTAAAGTCATGTGTTGCCCACATCAGATTTTTTTCTTTTTCTACAACCACTCATCGTTTGTCTTACGCAATGTACGAACTTGAAATGTACGGGGTTCACAATTACAGCGTTCGTTAGAATGAGGCGCGATTGTAGTAAAAGATACATTTGATGGCGTGCGTTCGAACGGTTGAAATGCGAGAAATAGAAATGTATTTTGGGGTAAACTTGTGTGTATTGGACTAAAAAATACCTCATCATAAACAATCTTGGATTTTTTTTTTTTTTTTTTTTTTACCAGATAAATATTCAAATGAGGTGAATAACAATTGAAAATGTATAAATATAAAATCAGTGAGATTGCGAAATGATTGCATTGAAAATCATATTTTATGTTCTTAATACATCGCAATGTAAAATGCTGCTTAAATGAAAATGTAAAAAGCAGATGGCCTTTTCGAAAACATACTATGGGTGTGCTTCTTCAGCGCAAGCAAGCCAAAAATTACACGCCACAAACATTTTACTAAAAATATACACTTTATTATCATTACTTATGTACTGCGTCTTATTATTACTTATGTCTTATTATTACTTATGTACTGGGCAGCAGTTTACTTTGTGAGCATAAAATTACGTTATGAATGCGGAGGCTCTACGAAGAGTGTACAAAAGGAATAAAAAAAATCAACTATTGGTCATAAGTTTTGTGAAAATTGAAAAATTATGAACAGAGTGGAGTTTAACCTATAATATTTGCACACACACACCCCCCACACACACACACACACATACACATCAAAATTGATAATTTCATACAAATGCGAGAACTTTTATGAGGTCTTCTAGTAAAATGAATGTCAATTAGTAAAATTTTCGACACGATGAACTAGGGCGAAAAAAATATTCCCTATACCTTCTAATGAAAATTTCGTTAAGATAACGATGATTTAAAATCTTGACTTATTCCATTTTACCTGAACTGCAAGTGTGAATAGTTTACATCCTCTGAAATTAAATATGGGTAGCATCCACAAATGTATTTAAAAGAGAAAAACCGAAAAATTTTATCTTTTTCAAACATTTTAGGAGTCCGATTTGATTCTTATACAGAGAATGCGCATCTGTACAAAAATTACATTTTGTTTATCACAAACATGACAAAAGTTATAGCAGAGAAACATTTGATATTTTTTTCACAAAATTATTACCTTTTAAATTTGAATAATTTATATGTTGCTGGTTCCTTGCAACCGAATGAAAACTACCTAATAATAATAAAAGGAATCTTTAAAAGAATTTCTCATCGAAGTATACAGCGTGCAGCAATTGACATTTTTCTATTGGTGAGGGAGCATATAGAAAATTAAATTTCGCTTTTTCATAAAATAATCCGTTCTAGAGGAATCAGCTATCATGGGTAAATTCTCTTCTGGTTGTTGATTGTGTTTCATATTGCCTTTATTTTTAAGACCAAATGTTGGTTATATACATTTCTTTTGAACACTCTTCATGAAACACCCGTTGTATTTAATGTTGCGTGTTGAAAAGTTGAAATACGAAAATAAAATCTATTTCCATCCCCGTTGAATAATCTGCAATTTGTATCTAGAGGACTATAGAATATTTATTGACTGTGAACATTTTTTCACTGTGAAAGAAGTAAATTCATTGCATTATATAGGGAAAGTCATGTGCTGTCCACATAAGATTTTTTTTTATTCTTTTGTGCAAGAATCTACTATAACATCATGAGCGATTCATAACGGTTCCATACAAAGTTCTAAGCGAAGTTTTCTTCGGCACTTATATCACTTTAGATCTCTTTTTACGTGAAAAATACAAAATTTTATAAGACAGACAATTTTTCAAAGTAGTATCAGAAATGAATAAGATATTTTTACCAGATTTCAATGAAAGGCTTAAGTCAGTGTATCGTACTGGAACTAGGTATAATAATAAACGTAAAAACTGGTTGGAGGGAATATGTTTCTAATGAATAAAGTATAGACTTTGTGTTAAAGTACTAGAGGCCCACCAAATTGCTTCTGAAACTGGAAATATTCACATTGCTCTCTTAAATACGATTTAATGCATTTAGGTTACAATTTAAGTTATAAATCGTGGAGGGCAAATGAAGAAACTAGAGTCATCAAAGAAAAAAGAAGTATTGAGAATGAGAAGAGTGTTGAACTGTGAATTAACATTGTTAAACAGGAGACAGGCACAGCGAATGAATTCTGAAGTAAAACACAAACTCATTGATATTTAATGTATGCATCTAATGGGTGGTTTTAAAACAACTCTTCTGGATAAAGATTTTCAAAGTCTTCTAGAAAGAGCAATTATATTTTTAATGACGTTTTGTTCGGCGTACTTATGTAAAGTAGGATTTTCTTCAATGCAGAACGAAACGAAACTTGCAGACAAATTTACTTTCAAAACAAAGTAAAATTGATTCAGATAATAAAGAACATATTTCTGTCAAGCAGCATAAATATCTCATTAAATGATTTTGTTAAACATATTGCTAATCAATAATTATATTGTTTGTTAATTTGTTAATCGTAGTTGCTAATATTTATTATTTTGTTATTTTTTTTAACGAAACATAAATATGTGACAATAACTTTATAAGTGACTTCCTATGCCTGTTACTAGTTTTGACTTCCTACTTGTATACAAGACATATTTTTGTTTGTGTACTGAAATTTTTGAATTTTTATTTTGGTGGTGCACATCAATGAAAAGGTTGAGAACCTCTGGTAGTAACACTACCAGAATATTTTTAAGAACCCCTGTACAACAGCCAAAATTACACAAATAGACAAAAAAATTAATGGAAAAAATTGCCCGTTTATCTTAGAAATGATTTGTAGCTATTTTGCGATTGGTGAAGTACGAGATAAATTTGGAAATAAATTTGGATATATGGTCGAGAAACAACTAATTTAGAAATTTCGCTACAACCCTGGTATAATTACATGCCAGAAAATTTTTAATTTCATAAAATTCTTATTCGTGGAAAGGTAATAATAGGAGGTGCTTCGAAGGAGGCACATAAAATTAGAAATAATTAACTCGAGCTTAGTTCAACTAGACTTTCTTGCCAGAATTTTTCCTTACCAGAATCCATTAATCCATTTTCAAATAACTTGTTTTTCTATTTTTTTTTATTTTTTTTTTTATTTTATTTTTTTTTTTTTGCAAATTTTCCAAGAAACATTTGAAAAATCTGTATCGCTGGCCTAAATGATCAAAATTATAGCATGTTACTATTTATTTCGAAAGGTTTAAAAAAAAATTCAACTGATACCAACTTTGAAAAAGTGCCCCCTCGGGAAGGGGGGGGGGGGGTTCCCCTCATTGAGGTGCTAATTACGTCACGAACACACGCAGCTATTTTTTATTACAGTGATTAAAACTATTTGGCGCGATCATTGAGCCAAGAATAACCTATTTTATGCATTATTATGTCACAGTTTGCCTTATGCTGCCATATTAAGGAAGTTGAAGACCCAGACAGTCCGACTCATCCTGAGGACTTGAGTAACTATTTGGACGGCCGCACATTAAGGAAGTATATAAGTTCAAATAAATTTCGGTTTTCGTTACAATTAAAAAAAAAATCTATCTGGTTCTAGATTTGTTGTTAACAAAACCGGATTTAAAGTTAAGCCATTAATATGTGTGGCAGCTATAGTGTACACAAAAAAAATCGACCACAGACAGACAGGTGGTCGCACATCACTCCAAAAATAATCAGAACGTATTTAGGTGGTCCCAAGACATATATTGGTATCAAAATCTCAAAAACTAATATCTTCGTGAAACCAATACTTTCTCAATACAACTAAAAATTACGAACATTATAAGATCCATCACAGGAAGAAGTGCTATTTGTTTTGCAGTAAATGAAGATGTATTTCATATGATTTTCGCATCATTGGATCATTCACATCAGTCATTTTTACATCAGTCACGCTATAAGTAGTCATTACATAAAAAATGCTATTTTAATTCATGTTATTTCGTGGGTAGGTGTATGAGGAAAAAACGTATGTCAAATACTCTGCAGCAGAGTGTGTTTATTGCCTGAAAACATTTCAGTTAAAAGAAGATTCCATATTAAGGCGCTACTGTTTGATATCTCAATCGCGTTTAATCCTTCCGTAAGCAAAATTCTTTAATGTTCTCCTAAACACACATTATTCTTATCTTCACTCTCTTGTTTTCCTTCACTCAATGTATAATCATATCATGGGTCATCTTCTGTAACTCATGCTTATTCATTCGATCTTGAATGTCCTCTGCCGTAATAAATTCTAAAACTGGAGAATTTTTACTATATTTAGAGCAAAATGTAACCTTCATCATCATCTTTTTCCGCGCTTTCAATGAAAAAATTATTCCAAGACTTCAAGTGAGTCGATATTTTAACTTCATCAAAATAAATCACAGGTAACTGAAGAATAGCTAGCTCGAATAATACGGAACATCGAATAATCGAGATTCTATAAAGATATGTATATAAACCCTTTTCATGGAGCCCCTTTTTAAACAAGGCCATCAAGCTTCAATGGCTTCATAGAAAATCCGCCACTGGGAATAATATTTGCAATGGTTCGTAAGTTAACTAACGTCATAATCTAAAGTTTACTTGTATGATAAATTTATTCTGTTTTGAATACAACGATGATGCATTTTCCAAAAGACATAAAATAAAACTAACATAATATTTAAAAACTGTTCATATTTATATATTTAAATTGTAATTATTTTCTAATTCTCTTCCCTCATTGTGAAGCTGCTTTTAGTGTCGCCATCTAGTGGGAGATGAATAAACAAATTCTCTATACTTTCACGGTTTTACTTTGTTATCATCATCTGCATAGAATTGCCGTTAACTGTAGGCCTTAAAAAAAAAATTAAAAATCTGTCTATGGGTATGTCTGTTTGTCTCATCATCACGGGAGACTGGCTGAACCGAACTTCGTGAAATTAATTTTATGGTAGCCGTAAAATAGCCCCACTCAAAATTTAATCTACGTTTCGAGTTTCTAACACCAAGAGTTGTCAATGTATTATTAAAAAACAAACATCCCATAGAAATAGCAATATGCAGACGATAATTTTTACTGCAATTTCTTTTTTAAGAAAATATATCATGTCGCTTAGCAACGGAATTAAATCCAATGTGTTTATTCGACTGACGATTTTTATCAAATCTTTTCCGATTTGAAAAATAAACAAATTTATATAAAATAAATTTTATCGGAATTCCTTTTTGACTCGATTATTATTTATTCCATTATGGTCTTCGAGTTTAAAGTTTGATATTTTCAATTTCTTACGTTATCTGTTTTATTTTAACGAAGAATTTCAAACTCTATTGCAGTACGGGCATATTTTTTAATACACGGGTATACCTTCTAATCTACGACAATATAAGTGGTACAGGTATATCTTATAATGCATGTTTAGTTCTTTCATTTTGGCATAAATTAATTCAATCTCATATTTTTTGTAAATTTGTTTACAAGCAGGAGCAGGATATTTTATTCTTCAGATTTGCCTGTGAAGCTAACTTTGCCTAGCGAGAACAGAAATTCGTATTTTTCTTTTTAGAAGCAATTATTTGAATATTTTTATAGAATGTTTTAAATAACAATGTCATTTAAAATACCATAGGGATTTTCACTTGAGTATGACTTTTAAGTTTCTTTATATTGGATATTCCCTACAAAGTTGCTTTTATTAGGAAATGTCACCCTTCCTCTCTCTGTTCACCATTACGAATAAAGGCTAAACATTGAGGGACTGAAATTTCAATGCTTTCAATCTTCAAAATTGGGGGACTGAAATTTCAGTGCTTTCAATCTTCAAAATTGAGGGACTGAAATTTCAGTGCTTTCATTCTTCAAAATTGAGGGACTGAAATTTCAGTGCTTTCAATCTTCAAAATTGAGGGACTGAAATTTCAGTGCTTTCAATCTTCAAAATTGAGGGACTGAAATTTCAGTGCTTTCAATCTTCAAAATTGAGGGACTGAAATTTCAGTGCTTTTAATCTTCAAAATTGAGGGACTGAAATTTCAGTGCTTTCAATCTTCAAAATTGGGGGACTGAAATTTCAGCGCTTTCAATCTTCAAAATTGAGGGACTGAAATTTCAGCGCTTTCAATCTTCAAAATTGAGGGACTGAAATTTCCGCGCTTTCAATCTTCAAAATTGAGGGACTGAAATTTCAGTGCTTTCAATCTTCAAAATTGAGGGACTGAAATTTCAGTGCTCTCAATCTTCAATTAAAGCAGTTTAAGAGTGAAAGCAATAACAACTTTGGTAGGTTCCCTACTCCAAAAATTATTCCATTTTTTCTTAACGATAGTAATTGACAGTATTCTACAGTAATGCTCAAATGAAATGCATCACCCAAAAAAAATCAGTAATTTCAAAATATATATTTAATACAGCGTAACATATCCAAATGTTGCATCTTATTTTTAGTGCATTGAACTGTATATGAAATTTTCAAGTGTCATCGTCCTCTTGTCATTTGTACGGGACAGTAGGAATTACTCCATGTCATCCCAAAAATTTAACAAAATATATTTTTTAATTATTAATAATTCTTTATTATTAAATGTTAAATAAAATAAAAATGTCACATATTTCTCTTTGTTATTAAATGCTTAATAAAATAAAAATGTGACCTATTTCCTTTTACTCTTAAATGTTCAATAAAATAAGAATGTCACATATTTCCCTTTACTATTAAATGTTTAATAAATTAAGAATGTCACATATTTCTCTTTATTATTGAATGTTTAATCAAATATGAATGTTACATATTTCTCTATTTTTCAAATATTTAAAAAATAAAAATATCACATATATCTCATTATTTCCGAATATATCACACATGGACATTCCTACATAAGTAATGTTTGTGCATTACTGCATACCCTCTTCTTTAATGTGTTCATAAATTACTTCAAATGTGTTACTCTCCTTTTTCTCCATCAAAATCATTGAAATATGTGAGGGATGCAATTTTTTAGCCAACTGTAGTATGTAAATATGATTAAAAACTCAGATATCGTAAATGTGACTACAATTATCTATCTATATAAGATTAATATATACATCTACTTAATAAAATTGAAATTATGTCTGTTTATTTGTTTGTTTGTATTATTATCACAGGAGAACAGATGCACCAAATTTGATGAATTTTTGGTGGATAGCCTTGGTATAGTCCTGAGTTAAAATTTAGGCGGCGTTCTGTTCCTCTGTTTTCATATCCTTCTAACTGTTTTCAGTTCTATTTGCAAGCAAAATAGTTACAACACACGATTTTTAACTATCCTTACAATTCATGGTAATATATAAAGAATGTATTGGAATAGTGTTAAAAATCGCAACTCGAGTTTTCGAAAATCGCAACTCGAGTATTTCTTTTTCATCGCATGTGTGTACGAAGCTTTACTTCAGCGTATTAAAGAACGAAAATATACTGTCAAATATAAATAACTGAAAAGTACGGAAAATAAAGTTTGTGTAATAAAAGATTACAATTGTAAGTAATTCTAAGCACCCCCTCCCTCCCCCCCCCCCCCCAAAAAAAAATAAATAAAAAATATGGCAGTACGTAACTTTATATAATTTACTTCTCTCACAGTAAAAAAACGATATATAAGTTCTACGACCCAATGATTTTAATGCTGACTTGCACATTTTGGCGCTTTTCCGGATGACAACATGTAAAACACTTTTGAAGTATCCAGTTAACTTAAATTTTGTCAACTCTGATAATTATCAATAAAGTACCACGAGAATGGTTTGTGCCATCTAATGAAAAATTATATAAGAAATGGTTATTTACGTAACATTATTGAAGGTTCCAATATTTTGATGATTTTCTTTCAGAATTTCATTCGAAAATTTGGGAGTCTGCAATTCGTTTAAAATCAGTATGCTTCCAGTATTCACAGATTGTAATTTTGTACCCAATTTCGTTCAAAACGCTCCATTCGTTAATGAGATATCGTCTCTACACACACACACACACACAGAGAAAGAGACATCACCTCAAAAACGGAAATGAAATTAAAAAATATGTATCGAAGATTTCAGGGATTTCTATTTTCCGAATCTAATGCTGAATCATTTCGCCATAAACCAAAACTCAATTATCTAGATTAATAGAATTAATAAAATAAATCTGATTTACATAAATACAGTAATTTATTTTCAAATATTTATTTAAACGTCCAAATTTATTATTTAAAACAGAGAGAGAGAGAAAGAGAACACACACATTCTTGTATGTATCAAAAGAAAATAGAAGGCAAATTAGCGAAACTTAGCTTAATTGAGAAATCCCGCTTTATGTATTGTCCTCTTCTTTGGCAAAAGCGCGTATAAAGCAGATATTAGATTCCAACATTTTGATTGCAATGTCTGTTTTTTCAACTCAAATTCATAATAATACATTAACACACCATTCGTTCTATCGGGAAAATGCTATGGAGGGAAGCGATCCTGATCAAAAATCCTTCATCTTTCTCTATAATACAGTATTTTCCTTATGGGTTGAAATTGCAATGAAAAGCACATGAAACCATCTCTCAATACATGAAGTGTATAAACTCGGAAATATGCTCCGGGAGGCCTACACTGCATCCTCGAAGCCCCGGACCACAAAGGTAGACCATCATAAACTACTCCCTGTTATACAAGAGATGATGAGAGCTAGGAACCGACGCCGAAAAGAGTGGTAAGCCAGTAGAGATCCCAGCCTTAAACGCAAACTAGACTTTCTCAAAGCGCAAGTTAGTTCACGGATTAAGGTTTTCACCAGTGCACGATGGAACACTTACGTTGAGACCCCAACAACTCAGGACCACACCATTTGGAGGGCAACCTCACGTATTCGTCAACACAAAACTTACATTCCAATCCTTAATGGTCCCAACTGCAGGGCCATCTCCCACACACAAAAGGCTGAGCTGCTCGCAGACAGTCTTAGAATCCAGTTTGAACCTCACTACGCTGTAATCAATCCTCGGACTGTTGCAGTAGTGAATCCCATGGTTGAACAATTTATTTCTACACCTTCTCCAAATCCGCTCAGGGTGGTTAAACACTCTGACATCACCCCTCATATTCAATATCTCAAAAGGAATAAAGCTCCTGGAAGAGATGAAATCTCTACTAATATAATTAAGAGCCTACCTATTGCCTATATTGTCTAGCTTGTCTATATCTTTAATCATCTTCACAATCTTAACTATTTTCCGCGGGCTTGGAAGGTGGCCATTGTGCCCCCCCCCTCCCTCCCTAAGTCCGGACTAGGCCATTCTGAATCTTCAAACCATCACCCTATTTCCCTACTTTCCTGCCTTTCTAAACTCTTCAAGTATGTCCTAGTATATTGATCCTGAGCAGTTTGGATTCAGTAAGATGCACTCCACACAACATCAGTTGCTTAGCGTTGTTGAACTTAACCATGACGTACGCTCCAAGCATCTCACTACTACCATTGTTTTCCTTGATATCCTGAAGGCGTTTGATAAAGTGTGGACAAACGGCCTTCTGTTTAAGCACATTGCTCTCCACTTTCTTGCTCAACTAATTTAAATTCTTCACTCATCGATTTCAGAAATATTCTCAGCGGAGTCTCTCAAGGCTCTCTTGTCGGATCGAAATTGTTCAACCTTTACATTAACGATCTTCCAAGTTTCAACGGTATCACTCGTGGCTTGTACGCTGACAACATGGCCCTCATTGCACAATACAAGCAAACACAAGTCGTACATGCACGATACCTTACAAACTTAATTAGACTCCATGACGCAATGGCTAACTAACTTGCTAATTAAAGTCAACGTCATCAAATGTGCCGCAGTTACCTTCCCACCCCCGTCATACCCCAAACACTAATTTAACCTTAAACAGCGAGCCTATTACATGACAAACTAGCTACAAGTACCTAGGAGTGTACTTGGATTCCAATCTTACGTGGAAACTTCACACCTCTGAAATTTATCAGAAAGTGAAGTTTGCACTGGCCCAAATGCGCCCCCTGTTGGCTGAAAACAGCCGTCTGTCCACGAAAACTAAGGTATTGCTGTACAAGTCCTGTATTCTTCCAATGACGTACGGATCTCCAATTTGGGGAACCGCAGAAGAGATTCACCTTAAGAAGCTTCAAGTTATGCAAAATAAAGCACTACGCTCCTTTATTAAGTTTCCAAGTTACGTCCGGCTACAAGTACTGCACAAAGACCTCAATAGTTGATCCTTTTTAGAACATATTCAAAAACTTTTTAAAACAATTTTCAGAGATCTCAATAGAGTAAATAATCCCACGCTAAATAGTATCCCGTGGTACAATATCGGAAATCCCAAGGCGCGTAAAACGCCTCACAAAGGATACGCATTTCCGCCATAAGCGCCTCATCTAGCATTGTTTTATATATGCTCTACCCTTATTTCAATGACTTCTAGATAACTGCGTGCCCCTTCCTGAGATTTGGGAAATCACGACTCTGTGACGAACCTCCTCCATTTATAGCCATCACATCCCTTTCCCTGTCTCAAGCTCATGGACTTGCGCCCCTCTACCCCTCTTACCTTCCTCGTCTCACTAGGTGCCTGCTTGGGCCCTAGTTCTTTCCCTTCCTGAAAGACTTGGAGTAGGGCCCGACATCGGTCGTCGTCCCCACCCCTCAAAGCGCACTGTCAATGTAAACTCAATAAATTTATGAAACTCACTTTCTTTTATCTTTTCCTTTTCGTTCGAAGTCCTTCCTCTTCTGGGCACTTCCCTAAACCCCGTCCTTGAGATGAAACAGTCCCTTTATAGGATTCTAGAGACAGAGCTTTAGTGCAGCCATCTAGTGACAATTCCATCACTTATTTCCAATAAATTCGGCATTCTGTTGAAATAGAATTCAGATATTTTCATTACAAATTGTATTAATCCTATATAACTAAAAAAAGAATTTTTCAATTTAGTCGCACATCCGTCACGCTCTCCCAAAAAACGCCACTGCTCTTTTGACATATTTTTTGTAAAAATTGTGTTTGTTTTCATGTATGCCTCCATAGGTATAATTCTATCTCGGATTAAAGAGAAAGCTATCTGAAAAGTTTTAAATCTCAAGCTACTTCGAATTCCCTACCTTCAGATAAAAAAGCCGACCACTTGTAGAACAATAATTACGGCGAAAGCTGAAGAAATACGGTGATGTGACCAGTGTTTGACTTTTCATAATGCCCATTTCAGGGCAGAACCAATTTTACCATGCTTAATTCCCTGAACTAAATTTTCTGTGATCTTTGTTAACAAAGCAAAAGGCAAAGACCTACACTACCAAATGACTTATCCTAGCATGAAACGTTGGAGGTGCATTTTCCCTTGAGAAACGAAAATGGCGAACACATGAACAAGCGATTACAATATTCACAATGCAACTGATATATTGGTAGGCAATCCAGTTTCAAGTCTTGATTTGGTTCATCTACTAGAAGGTAAGCTTATCGTATCGATATCGTTTACTGGAACAAATCTAACAGAAAAATTTTCTATTTTTCTCCAGGAGTGGCCTAAATGAACCGGGTGAAATGTGGGGTAAAGTCTCTCTGAAACTTTCCAGGACTGGCATAAAAGGCTTAACTCAACCACAGCGACAAAATCTAATGGAGCAATTTTCAATTTTGACTATTGAAACTATTTTCGACGCTAATCACCCTGCATTGTTAAACAAACTAAAGCTTTTTAGCAAAAATGAAATCCCGCCTTTGATAGATAAGCTTACTTACACTGGGGTATACCATGAAGACCATTTTAATAAAATAAGCCATAATATTGCAGAAATCATTAGTATTATATATAATTTATAGTTTTATATACTATTTAAAATGCTTAGCAATACTATTATCTAAGTTGGCGGAATATGCAGCGAGATTACATTTAAGATTTATAATATGCTTTTTATGCGTTTTTCTTATTGCAAATTTTAATAATTCGGACAACCTTTTAAGCAACTCTGAAAAAAACTTACTTTATGTATATTATGCAACGAATTACATTCTTTCACAGTAAAAGGAGGATGTGTAAGATCCATTGCACAATGTTTTCAACGTTGACGCTACATTAGACGCTTTTTCGGATGGCAACATGCAAAAGTACCGAATTAAACTACATTTTATTCGACACTAAATTGACAATAATTAATACTGATAGATCACAGCCCATATAAGTAATATCCTTCCTTAGTAACAGTCCAACATTGGCCCAATATTGGAAGACAATATTGCAAATATTGGACTACTATGAATAATGTACATTTTGACGGAATTGACACTATAATGGCTTAAAATATTGGGACAATATGACTCCTTCAATATTGGCGTTTCATTGGAAATATTTCCAATGTAACACGAATATTGACGTAATATTGTAATGAAAATATATAGCCAATATTGGAGGTCAATGTAACCCCAATATGTGCCCAATATTGGGATAACATTGGAAATGTTTCCAATGTAATGATAAAATATACAATATTCGTACTACATTAGACCAATATTAAATGCTACTAGGGATACTCCAGATATAAAATATTTTAATAATTTAGCTCTTCAATTTTGCTAATTTGGTCATTTTTGAAATTTTGACGATAATTTCGTTACTCAGGGGAAAAATATTATCAAGTTGGCGATATTTCGCTAAATGAGTCCCCAAATGGCAATGAGTTAAAAACAAATAGAGAGAAGAGTTTCATATAAACTGCTACTGGCAAAATGTCAGGCGTCAAAATACAAAACTGCTCCCTAAAGTATTTTCTCTCGTGAATGAAAAGAATTAGATTCACGAGAATAATATTAATATGTTTATCGCATAATATTGCGTATGGAAAGTTAACATATTTCAGAATAGTTAATACTTTTTTAATTTTATGGTATTATGTATAAAATGTATGCAATATGTCGAAAACAGTTCATGCTAGTGTTCTAAAATGGGTGTTATTCATTTTCTAATAAAAAAATATTCATAAGAAATTATCCTTTAAGTAAATTTATGGGTCATTTAAATAATTAAAAATAGTTTTAGTTCAATTTTTGTCACAGTTAAGTTTTAATACTAATATCTAGAATATTAGTTAAGTTTTGCATTAGCTCTAATTTTTTATATCAAAACCAAAATGAATGTCAGGTAATGTTTTTTCAATTTGTAGGCATATATCGTCAAAATATCTAGACGCTAAAAAGGATGGGAATATTGGAGAAAACAAATTAAAAATTCACAGAAGTCATCTACCTGAAGAGCATCAAAGACAGGTTTGAAGGCAATCTTTTCCCAATTTTGGATGTCCTTGGGTAGTTCCTTTGCAGAGAGTTCGGTCAAGGTGGTGACAGCCAGCATTCCAAAGGACCACACATCCAGAGGCTGTCCCAATACTTCAACCGCTGTGAAACACTCCGGGGGGGCGATAAAATTGAGCCAGTCCCGATCTGTTCAGAGTCAAAAATATGTTTAGACATTTCATATTAGGATTCATTACAATATCACTATTTTTGTAATTACTTTATACATCTTTCTACGCACTACTCTATCTTCAAGGCATCGGGCATGGTGTAAATTTTATCATTTTGATAGGTTTAGTTCTCACTTTATTCCATTTCAGGAAGTCTGTTATCAATTTCCCCCTTTGCACTGAATTAAATTTTTTGGAAAGTTTATACTGATTTTTTTTTTCGGGCATCTTCCCTATAGAGGACATTTATGCCAGAATCGTAGATTTCAAAATCAGTTTTTCTTTTTTAAATATAAAATTCGAAAAATAATTTAGTCGTAGCTTTTCTCCTATAGGTAAAACCTCAAACTCGCGCATTCATTCATCAGGCATAGACTGTCATTTACATATTCAAAGAAGAAATATTTACAGTGTTGTTTTCCTATGAGGCTGACCTAATAATTTGAGAATATATATAACTACAAGCAAAGGGTTAATTTGCAAGTAACATGGCTTAAGACAACGAATGATATGCAATCACGAGCAGAGGTGAAAGTATATTATTATGTAAAAAGGCTGAAATAAGGAAATATAGATTTAAGACTAAACAAAAAATATTTCTAAAATCAACATTCGCAAAAACACAAAACACTTTCTTTCCACGTGATAAAAAAACACTCATAATTAACAATTCTAATATCTGTTGGGGAGTCGAACAATTACATGATTTAGCTGGTTAACTGGCGAATGCACATGCTAAGCACAAAATGTGAAGTTTCTCAAAAATTAACTCTCTGTTTCCCATTCAATATACGACATACACTTTTACAAAGTATGATTTGAATCAGCTGAATAGTTACGAACATACTGTCATACAGTGAATGCAGTTAATTCCCACAATCCACAGAGAACTTTATTCTATATGTCGTGAAGTTGTTTTCACTTCCATGCAATACTTACACATTTAGGTTTAATCAGTCGAACATTTTTTGAGAAAAACCAGTCGATTTTCGCGGATCAAAAATCAAATAATAAACCGATAAGAAAAAGCTAAAAAATATTATTTTCTAATCATCTCATACATGTTACAAACGATTATATTGAATACTAGCAGCATACCCGTTCTTCGTACGGAGTATATAATATAAAGAAACTTATAATTCACAATCAACTGCAAATTCTGTTAAAATATAAAATTTATTGCTCCTAAAGAGAAGTTTAAGAATATATGTTCTCACTATGAAAAATTATCTTCAGGGGCAGATCTGAAGAATAAAACATCCTGGCCCCTTTTGTAAGCAAATTTACAAAAAAAAAGGAATTGAATCAATATATGCAAAATGAAAACCTTAAAATTGTATAGGAACCGTACTACTTATATACGCGAATATTAGAAGATATAACCTGTATTAGCACATTACAAGATTACCCGTATTGCAATATCAATCTCAAAAATCTTTGCCAAAATAAAAGAGATGACGTAATAAATTGAAAATATTAATAATCCTGTAATTTTATACCAGAAGGTCGTAATTGATTCCAATATATGCCAATATATATCAAAACAAATGCCAATATACCTGTACTACTTATATTCTCGTAGATTAAAAGATACAGCCGTGTATTTGTAGAAGATTACTCGTACAACGTACAATATATGAGTTTAAACAATTTTTGTCATAATAAAACAATGGCATAATAACTTGAACATATCAATAATCCCTGAATCAATAATCCCTGAAAATATCAATAATAATAACGTTTAAACCTGAAGACCGTAATTGATATTATCCAGTCAAAAATGCTATAAGAAAAATCAAATCGTTCTTTTCTAAAATATATTTTATATCAATTTATTTATTATTCAAATCGCAAAAATAATAATTAAAATTAACAGACAGATTTAATTTAATTGCGTTTCTGAGCGACATGATATAAGATAGAATCTTCCTCATAAACTGCGAAATTAAAAAACTATTTTGATTTCTTTATACTTTTGTTCAGTAAAAGCTTGTGAAACATAAACCATGGAGATAGATTTCCTATTTAAATCATGTTTCAAGCAATTCATGTTTTCAGAAAGTGACTAATTAGCGCAAAAAATCTCCCACCAAACTCAAAGATAAAGTTTTAATTCACTCGCAAACGTTTTTCAAGCTTTTCGTTTGGATAAACCACGGAGTTAGAGAGTAGAACTCTTAGGAAAAAGTTTCATTTTTCATTAATATCTCAACAACCCCTAGTCTTAAATACTCGAAACTTAGGCTAAATTTATGGGGGGATATGTCAAGGCTATCCACAAAATTTCATCAAATTCGGTTCAGTCGTTCTCCCGTGATGATGAGACAAACGAAAATTTTGTTTTTTATTAATATCTCGAGAACCACTGATCGCAGAAACTCCACACATGTACTAAATTTTAAGTGGGACTATTTTCAGGCAACCCACAAAATTTCATCAAATTCGGTTCAGCCGTTCTCCCATGATGATGGGACAGACAGACAGACAGACAGACAGATTTTCAATTTTACTTATATAGATAAGATATTAGTTTATACGTAACATATACGAATAATTAAGAATTGCGAATTTAAATGTGTTCAATTATTTCTTTTTTAAATATTTAAATGTAATAATTGTTGTATACTCCTTTCGAAACCCCTACTCCGATTATGCCTTATGGACCCCTTACATTACCCATTGGCTTATCCAGTTGAGTATACGCAGATATAAGATGTAGTCGAAGTATACTCACTCTCTGACTGTGTGTTCCGCCTGATCTGCATAGGAAAGATCTCCCAAGACTGCCCTTGACTGAGAGATGTGGACATTTCCTGCTGTCAGATTTAGGTAGACGAACCTTCGTTCGTGTAGGTAAGCGAGGCCTTTGAGCACCCTTTCCATCCACTCCACTGCGACTTGGAACTCCAGTTTTCTTAGAAAAGTCTTCAAAATACCACCCTAGACTTCTGCTGAAGTAGGGCAAAATGTGGACTTCGCCTCCTGGTACAAATTTCCTGCCGATGATAGGCACGATATTGTCGTGATCCAAAGTCGGCCAGATGCACAATTCCCCAGCTTTTGACCAGCACCAATGCTTAATCTTTTCTGTCATGCCCTTTCCAGTGCGTTTTTGCCCCAGCTTCCAAATCTCCTCTAATTGATCTTTGTGGATGAGATGTTTAATGCAATATTCTTCTCTCAACTCATTGAAGGCTCTTTTTCTGATGTTTTGTTTAGAAATCATAGTCCCACTGGACTTTTTACAACTTGAACTCATCATTTTTAAGGTATGGTGTGTGTGAATTATACCTATGAAAAGCTTTATCAAACTTATTTGAATTGGAAATATTTTTATCAACTAGATAGACATAAATTGCTTCAATAAATAACTTCAAATAGGCATTGTTGCAAAATAAATCCCATAACAACATATTGTTGAAAACTTACTAGTGTTTAAAATAAGAATGATTGTTGCAGTAGAACTACAACAATAAAGTATTGGGAGTATTCTAGCCAATTGCAGCGCGATTGTTTTGGGCCAATCAGTGTCTTTGAAAGACCATATATATAAATACAAGACAGATCAATCATGCATAACGCATTGATTATGAAACACTTTCCAACTTCAATGCAATTTTATTTAAACATCTCTAAAATGCGATACATTCCTCGGTAATATTTAAAAAATTATCACAATACTATATTAATTTATTATATTTGAAAACTTAAAACTTCATCGAGAAAATGAACTTCATTCAAATGATGGCATTGAAATATATATTGCCTTGTTTAAACATCTCTAAAATGCGATTCATTCCTCGCTAATATTTTTAAAATTATCATAATACTACAATAATTTATTATATTTGAAAACTTTAGAGAAAACAAATGAAATTTATTCAAATGACGCCATCGAATTATAACACGTCTGGCTCTCTCTATAAAAGCAGCATTTCATTCATAAACATTTTCCATTCATTCCATTCATCACAATACTATAATAATTTATTTTGTTTAAAAACTTAAGACCATGGATGTACAAGTAATTAAACTCTATGTTTAAAACTTCATCAAAAAAATTGTCCTTCTCTCTGTAAAATCAATGAATATTTCAGTCATATCAGCTATATTGCAGACTCCATGAGCTAAATAATTTTGCGTTATAGAAATGCAGCAATCCTTATACAACTCATTCTACATATTTTGCTGTTTACATTTTCCATAAATGAAAAGTAGAGTTCGTTGTAGAAATAATCAAATTTGGATAATCATTTAAACTCAAATATATTGTAATGGCGTTGTTTCAATATGTAGATGCACAGAATTTAAGCAAAAATAAAGCGGTTTTAGGACGGATACAACACTAAATATGAATTAAAAAGAACTCTAAAAATCACGATTTTGACACAGCATTGATGGCATATTTTATTTTGAAGTGTGTCACGTGATCTCTTCATATAATGGTCATGTGATCGCTTCATATAAAAGGTGTAATTAATATTTTAATTTTTATTTAAAAAACTACTGAATATATTTTGATGAAATTTTTTTTATATTTTTTATGGGATAATTTGAATATTTCCTAAAACTTTTGAAGCAATTTGTGAATTTTAAATCCGCTTTAAAAATGTTTAAAGAATTAGGTCCCATAGGGTTCAGTGTATTTCATTTTTTTAGCCCAGGTTCAATCCAAAACCAATTGGGTGATATTATTCTTTTATATTCCCATAGGTCCCACAGACCGTCTGAACAACATACAGACAGACAGACAGACAGACAGAATGAACAAAGTCATAAACACTTTTCAACTTTGTTGTAAAGTGTTAATTGTAAAGTGTTAAGTTTATTGTAAAATATTTTCTGTTTCAAATAACATTTATACAAGTTTGTTAGAAATAGTATATTTATATAATTTTGAAACAAATATTCAGTTACGAAATTCAATAGTGTTTCAATTTACAGTTAAACCTTCATTGGTTTAACTGTCGATGTCTACCCATGTTTGTCAATATGCATTTATTTTCAGTGTAGTATTTAATATATGAATATGTTATTTTCATATTAAATGGTATAAAAATATATTTTTCAAAATTTGAAGCTAAATTATTTCACATATAAAATGTTTATTCTTTCTTTAGCCTAATGTAGACTGTGGATAATATTTCATGATCAAAAATATTAAAGCTATCACTTTTAAACAGTATTATTAAGTTCATTAAGTCTTGTGTCATATAACTCATGTGTTCAACATTTTTTTGAAGGATATGTTTATTGCATTTCTCTATAATTAAAATCATAGAGAATGTGAGTAATTGAGTAGTTCAATATTAAGAAAAAACTGTTTGGGAGAAATCTTAAATTCCATGAGCTGGAGGAATCTTTATTTCAACGCGATAATGTTCGTCTTTCACGCTTTCGATCATCAGTTTTTCTATCTTACTGTGAATTTAGGATTCCGTGCAAAGCTTGCAAAATGAACATTATCGCATTGGACCTAAGAATATTATCAAATTGAGGTAAATTATATTGCCTTAAGAGCCAAGACAAATTAATAA
Source organism: Amaurobius ferox (assembly GCA_951213105.1). NCBI lineage: Eukaryota > Metazoa > Arthropoda > Arachnida > Araneae > Amaurobiidae > Amaurobius > Amaurobius ferox. Next base: position 71,017,179 of record OX578153.1, on the reverse strand, counting down.
ACTATATGTTCATCTTAATTACGATGTATACTTGCGATAACATAACACATCTTTAATTTAGTCAGTAAAAAATATTATATATATATATATATATATATATATATATATATATATATATATATATATAATTTCAATTCGAAACCTTGCACCCACAGTCTAAAATGACTTCCTACGCCTTCCAGCGTCCTTGCATCAATTCCATATCGCGTTATCTTAGCAACTCAGGCAAGTATGATCACGTGTTCTCATAAAGTTGTTACCTCTGATGTATAACTGAAAATAAGATTCCAACGTGATCATAATTTAGCACCGTGGTACGTATTCCGCACTCTTTCTCTGGACCTCTATAGAACAATGTCTATTTCAATTGTTGCATCGGAATTGCATTGAATAAATTGCATTGTCTGTAATGTTTTCTGTGCTTTAAAAAATACCTGCATACTTATGCAAAAAAATCTGATGGGGGCAGCACATGATTTTCCTTATATACCTAATGCAATGAATTTACTCCTTTTACAGTCAAAAAATAATGTATAAGATCCACGGTACTGTGTTTTTAACGCTGAATTGTACATCTGGCGATTTTCCGGATGACAACATATAAAACAATTGCAAAGTACCCAATTAACTTATATTTCGCGCATCTCTAAATAAAAAATTATCAATATTGATAGGATCCTCAAGAAGCAACATAGTTCATATCTTAAAATATTTTAATAATTAATTCATCAATTAGGCGTCATTTTTGCAATTTTTGACTATATTTTCGTCAATCTGGGGTGAAATATCGCCAAATTGGCGATACGTCGGTAAACTATTCATCAAGTTCGCCTAATGCATTAATAAGTGTTACAGATAAATGGAGAGAAAAGCATTTCTTATATACTAGAAGGTATGCCCGTTGTGGGGTTGCTCCACTGGAAAATTACCATTAAAAAATAGCAGCTGATCGTAAAAACACCACTAACTCGATTATCGAGTATAACTCCAGGTTGAATGATTTGGAAATGCATCATGTGAGGGAATACACAATAAATGCAAATATTAGTAAATTAAATATAGCTCTTATTTTAAACCACATATTAAACCCCGATAATTAATTTTAACACAAACAATTCACTTTACATAAAAGGGCTCGCTAATTGAGAATTTTGTAATAGTTGACCACCTCTCTCTATCACGTTTCTATTTGAGTATTTCCATAATTGATTCCTTCTATTAAAATCTAACCTCTGGCACGCCTTCTGCAGCGTAGAAGAGAACAAAGGACTTACCCATGGACAGCGAGGGTAGGCAATCATCAAGATGGACCTCTCTGGTTTGAAGATGCTATTACTTCGCAATCTCAAATCTAACTTTCGCACTTTTAATTTTTTTGCGTCCAGCCAAAAAATCGGGCTATGCCCCTAGCCTTGCCCCACGGCTATAATTTGGCAATGATACGCTGAGATTTATAATAAATTCTGTGACGTGCTCTGACTGTTCCGGGTCAATAAATGAACCCTTTACAATGAATTGGTGAAAATTGAAGAGCTTTAAAACTCTTGCCGGTGTCCATTTTGATAAAAGAAAACCATAGAGTATTTTGCCAATTCTCACGATCTGCAACTGGTCCGTTTGAAATCAGAGCTTTGCAATGCTCAAAATGTTTCCCGAGAAAGGAGGGGTGCTAAGGTTTCTTAAAGTGTAGTAGCAACAGAAAATTTCAACTCTGTCCCACGACACCCGTCATATGATGGAAATCAGAATTTTCGAAACATTACTTCCCATTTGGCGTCACTTTTATCAATTTCACAACATTTTTGTCACTTTGGCAACATTTAAAATTGTCGCCAAGTTGGCGAAATTCCGCTAGATTTCTCGCCAAGCATTACGGGCGGAGAAATGGGTTATTCTTATAGTCTACTCTTATGTTCGTCCCAAGATATTCAACTCAATTAGTCTTCATTTCATTAATTTAGCATCGGTTTTATCAAGTTGCCGAATAATTTTTATCAATTGGGTAACATTGTCGTCAATTTGGAAGCATTTAAAAAGTCAGCAAATTGGAAATATTTCGATAAATTCGTCACCAACATTTTGCTAAACTTTACGAACCGAAAAATAGGTTATTCTTAGAGCAGATACTTATATTCGTTCCAAGATATTGAATATTCGTCAATTAATCGTAATTTTCATTGATTTTGCTTCATTTTTATCAATTTGGCAATATTTTCGTTAATTTATTAACATTTTAGAAAGTCGCCATGTTGGCGGACAAGCATTATGCGGGGAGTATGAACGGAGAAAAAAGTTATTCTTATAGCAGATAAATGGCTATTGGCATTTAAATACACTGCTCACAACTGAAATCGTAACACCATGAAGAAATTGATATATCCTTATGAAATTTACATTAATTATTAATTATAACATGGAGATGTGTAAATTATCAAAAAATCATACCTGGAAAATGAAAGCATGGAAATTTATTGACATTAGATCAAAATGAAATAGGCCCACCGCAAGCAGCTATGCAGGATTGAATACGACGAGGCATCCTGCAATAGGATGGTCGATGGTGTGCTGAGGGTTGGCATTCCACACAGCATGCAATTGGGTTTGTAACTGAACATGGTTTGCTGGAATTGAGAGTTTTCTTAATAGGCGACCCATGATGTCCTAGATACACTCAACTGGCGACAAATCCGGAGTATATGCTGGCCAAGGCAGTATATAAAAACCTTGTAGACTAATAATAGTTACTCGTGTAGTATGTACCCAGGCATTATCCTGCTGAAAAAATAGTCCAGGTCTGGTTGACATATATGGCTGTACCACAGGTCTCACAATGTCAGAGAAGTATCGTTGTGCCATGATAATGCCAGAAACGTGAATCAAGGGTGTTTATCCACCAAATATTATAGCACCCCTATCCATGGTACCACTTAGGAGGCTGTGTGGCGACTAATAGAAAAGACTTCCAGGTGGCGCTGTTGAAAGCGCCGCCATACGCGAGTACGGCCATCTGGTATGCCAAAACAGAATCGTGATTCATCCTTGAACAGAATGTTTCGCCATTCTGTCGACCAATTGCATCGCATTTGACAACACTGGAAGCGACGTAACCGGTGAAGACATTGAAACGGTAGGTGTCGAAAAGGTCATCTTCTTCGGAGTCCAACGTCATGCAAGCGGTTTCGAATTGTTTACATCGAAACCACGTTGCCTGTAGTGTGGAATAAATGTCGTCGTAATAATGTGAGCAGCTCAATATGTGAACTCCGGTCACATATTGAGCTACAATAAGCCCTAGGGTTGGTCGTGTGGCTGCGGTAAACGGCTCCTGCACAACACTTCTCAGAAGCATGTGATCTTCACATGGTGTGGTGCACCTGGAAGCTCCACTATCTGATCTTCGTGTCATTTAGTTGTCTATCATGAAAAGTAACACACACAGTTGAACTCCGGTCACATATTGAGCTGCAATAAGCCCTGGGGTTGGTCGTGTGGTCTGGGTCTTCAACACACAGTTGAACTGTGCTCACATCATGGCCCAATAGTTCAGCGATCCTTCGAAGGTTCATTCCACCCTCACGTAAAACAATAATTTGTCGCCGTTTCGTTAAGGACAACTGAACGTACGCGGTACGTCGACGTACTCTTGGCATACTGTGATGATTTTTACAACCTGAAACCAATGACGCTACAATTTAGCTGTGATATCCTTGACCTGACGCTTTTATGCTGCTCGGCAAGGTTTTACGTCACTTTGCGTAACAAAACTGTGATCATTTGCATATCTCGTCTTGCTGTTTCAATTGCTTGATTTACATAAAGCTACACCTACAGCTTTATGGTGTTGCGATTTCAGTTGTGAGCAGTATATAAAAGTTTTACCCAAAGTATCTTTTCTTATGAATGGAACAAGCTAGGTCCACGAGAATGATGTCACCAAATTTATTGCATGATGAAAAGTGAACATATTTCACAATAGTTAATATTTTTTGTTATTTTAATTTTATTTTTTGATACATTTATTTGAAAAATGTGCAATATCTCGAGAACGGTTCGTGCTAGCTTTCTAAAGTTTATGTTAATTGTTTTCTAAGGAAAAATTACATACGAAATTGCTATTTGTGTAATATTATTAAAGGTTTTGATTTTTTGGGTGATTTTTTCAAAATTTCACTCGAAAATTTAGGGGAATTCTGAACATTCGATTGCGTTTAAAAATAATAAGCTTCTAGTATTCACGTATTCTAATTTTTGTACCAAATTTCAATCGAATCGCTCCATTCGTTCGTTCGTCAGATATCGTCTCCACAGACTCACTGACACACACACACACATTTTTTTATGAAATTAGTGAAGCCAATTCATTAATAATAAGACAATTGGGAGTTGAACGTTTCACATTCTCGGTTACAATCTGTCGCCTTTATGAATAAATTTAGAGTAAATTGAGTTTTTACCTTTTCCTAAAAGTCTGAAATTCAAAATATTATTAAAACTTGTGTATTGTATAGGAGTAAAAGCAATTCAGATGTGTTACGATTTCAATATTTAGAAAGCATTTTATGCAATTGTGCACATTCTATGAGTAATCAAAGTTTTATTCGGTTAAGAAAAATATTTTAAAATGGCTTATTTTCCGTTTAATTTCTATTAGGGATTCGTTCTCCTCCATTTCCAATCTCGGTTAGGACTTGCGAATTGACAGTGGTATCTGTTTCAGCTGAAGCTATAGAAGACATAAGTTAGGTGTCTAACCAATCCGTCGCACCTTAATTTCCCAAAGATCCTCATGGAGGCAGCACATTCTCTAAAATTCATTTATGTCTGGAATGTCAAATATTGATATTACGTCACTGTTCCAATAAGTTAACATTACGTCATCGGCCCAAATAGAGCTCCTCTACTACTCTGTATATAGAGGAGCCTTAGGCCCAAAGTTTACCTGATGACGTCATCGGTTCAAAGTTCACATGATGACGTCATCGGCCGAAGGTCATCTATTTTTCTAACATTTCCACCCAGATGAGTCATAGGTCAATGACCTAACAGCAGCTCCTAAACTTGAACTCTCATTTCTTTTCAACTACTAATATTGGTTGTTATTGTGCCACTAATCATTTCTGTAAATTATGCAACAACTTCCCACATAATCTTGATGGTTTTAATTCATCTGAAATTGTTTTAAAAATCATTTGTTGCAAATATTTTATATTGTAATATATTTTATTAAAATATTATCGTTCCCAACTGCGTTTAAAAATCATTTGTTGTCAATAGTTTACATTTCAATGTATTTTATATTATTTTAGTCTATATATTTTTGAATTGAATTTTATCTTGCCGCTATTACTGGGACTTTGTCCTGTAGCTTGCATTATTTTAAATAAATAAAAATAAAAATCACCGCAAAAACGTTCGATTCCTATTCAAGAATGCATGAAACGTGCACAACTCTAATTCGAATTTTAGGCCCCATCACAATACTTTTCCTATACATTATATTCTGTATATATGGAAAGTAATAAGAATACAAAGAAATAAAAACACTTTCCTTCCAAATATTATTTTCACTATACAGGGTGCCCCAAAAAGATTGAAACGCGCTTTAATTCTTTACCTGTTGGAGATAAGTGGGCAATGTAAATTGCAAAAATGTTGAAAGTACGGAAAGAAATAATCCTCCCATTCATTTTCAAAAAGTTAAAAATTTTAAATTTTTATACGAACCTTTAGACAAATTTGGTCAATCAGAAAATTTTTATTTTTAATACAACAAGATCATTAAAAAAACCCGCATATCTGTATCTTCAAAAGCAACTGAATTATGATAAAGGAAAAAATCTGACTTATGCCACTTTTCCGTACCATGGGAAAGACTGTTTCATCAGTAAAAATAGGGATCATAAACAAATTGATAATGGAAATTGTTTAGATCAAAAATACGTTAATATGTGTCAAAAATTTTTATTACAAATGCATCTAAATAAAGCATTACACAGACAGAGATCATATAAAGCAGTGGTACTCACTACGCGGTTGGGTATCCTATGTATTATCGTCCAGTTTTATCTTTTTTGTGATATGTCACAAATTTACATTTTTAATTGATATATGTTCCCCATTCACAATGTTCAATTTTCAATTAAATATAACTCGCTCAATTTTAAAGATACAGATATGCGGTTCTTTTTAATGATCTTGTTGCATTAAAAATAAAAAATTTCTGATTGACGAAATTTGTCTAAGGAGGTCGTATAAAAATTTAAAAAGTGTAACTTTTTGAAAATGAATGGGAGGACTATTTCATTAATGTAGTCTTATTTCCTACCTTACTTTCAATATTTTTGCAATTTACATTGCCCACCTATTTCCAACAGTTAAAGAATTAAAGCGCATTTCAATCTTTTTGGGACACCCTGTATACATGATGTATATTGTAAAGGGAAAGTGGTACGACGAGGTCGAAAATTGGAATTCAAGTTTTCGGCGGAAAAGCAAATTTCAAGCATCCCTGAACGCCAATCGAACGTTTTCAAGATATCTGGGTGTATGTTTGTGTTCGCGCGTGTGCGTGTGTGTGTGTAGAAACGATATCTTACGAACGAATGGAGCGTTTCGTACGAAATTTGGTACAAAAATTATAATCCATGAATACTGGAAGCATATTAATTTTAAACGCAATCGAATCTCGTATGATCCCCGAATTTTCGAATGAAATTTTGAAAAAAAATTATTAAGAAATCAGAACCTTCAATAATGTTACATAAATAATCATTTCTTATGTAATTTTTTATTGGGAAAACAATTGACATAAATATTAGAATGCAGTTCTCGAGATATTGTACTTTTTAAAATAAATTTATTTAAGAAATCCCTAAAATTAAATAAAAAGTAGTAACTATTGTAAAATATATTCACTTATCATATGTAATATTATGTGATAATTTTGTTAACATCATTCTCGTGGATCTAGTTCATTCCATTCACAAACGAAGATCCTTTGTGTAATGGATTTGTATTTTGACGCCTAACAATTGGCCAGTCATTTATATGTAAGAAATACTCTTCTCTTCGTTTCTCTGTAACGCTTGGCGATAAATTTGGCAAACTTGCCGATATAATTTGGCAAACCACCTCTGTGTGTACCCCATTTTTGCCACTAAGACAGAAGAGAATCTGAAAACATAGCAGTGGTAATTATCATTTAAGTTCGACCCCTATCTGCAATATTTCAAATTCATGTATTTATTGAAACACTCAATTAATGGAAAATTACTAACTTTTCACAAATCAACGATTTTCACTGATTATTCTACACTAAGGTTAAGTTACACTGAAAATGATTATCGGTTTTGCAGCTGATGCATTCAGCTAACATTTAATTTATCCTGAAACATTACAATAAAATCTTATAAAAGTACACTTTCTATAATTTTTCTGGAGTTTAACGATTTTTTATGCATATTTATACATTTTTACCGATTCTTTTTATAAAGTTTTATACACATTATTCTCGTAAATTAACATATTTTGTTCACACTGCACAAATCTTTTCATACTGAATGTTTAAAAAAAGCCTTGAAGCGCGATTGTAAAATTACATTTCTAATCTGATAAGAATGTATTTAGAAAACGAAACCGGCATACTGTTCAGAGTAAATCCATAGATCAATTCTCCGAATGAAAATGTCTAAAGTCCTCACTGCCGATAAAGAAGCAAAGCACATAATTTACTATTTATTTTCTTTTTTTTCCCTCCTCGAACGTACAAAAGTCAGTTATTGACAGTAATTTCTTTTCGCACCTTTTCTGATAAGTTTCGCGTCCAAAATGAAATATTTCAAAAATGAAATAACCGAGTTATCAGTTCGAGAAGTAACTGTCATTTGTGATAAGAATTATGATAAGATTCCTGTCCTTGCAATCAATCAATCCTTATTTTAGTAATCGGCTGCATTTCATACGAAATTCTGCGCTCAGTCAGGTAACATAACTTTTGAAAATCATTTTATTGTTTAGACTTTTAATATGGTATTCCACACTTCATGTACAGTAAACTTTCGTTAATCCGACATCCAATGGTTCGGTACGCTCGATAGTCCGGCGCGTCTCTTTAAGGTAATTAAAGTTCGTTCGTCTGTACTAAGGCACATTTACTGTAATATACTAAATAATTTTATGAGCAGATTTCTGTTCATTGAAGTTTACCTTATAATTTTTAAAACATTTTAAATGTTCTTACATGCTGCACAGTGTAATCTAATCTGTGCAATGTTTCAGGAAAATAAATATTATATTTATTGTCCATTATTCTGTTTTAAATTAATTTTTACCATATTTTAATAACCCATTTTATTTTGATGTCCGATATTCGAAATTTAGTAATCCGGTACCGTTGAGGACCCAAACGCGTCGTTAGTTTACTGTAATATGATCTGAAGTTTGAAATATCATTTGAAATATCATTTGAAATATCATGCCTATTTCAAATAGCTGGAAATGTGAACGGGTTGTCTTTGATCTTTTTACTTTCCCTACAATATGAAATATATGTAAAAGGTAATTGTTGTAGTCGGGTCAAAAATCAGACTGTCGGATCTGCACGTTTTGAGCATAGCTGTATACGAATAAGCCATTTTTTCGATGATATCTGTGTGCCTGTGGAGGCGATCTATCTCGAAGAAATTGAGATAATAGAATGAAATTTGGAACGATTAATTCAATCGATCAATGTCAGAGGTCTGAATTTCAGAAATATTTTCTATTAGAAACTCGTCAAAAAAAATTCGAAAATTGAAATAAAATTATAAAAATGTAATTGTGTTGCAATTTTTGCAAAATTAAGTGAAGTGTGACTCAACACGAAATCCTCATGCCAGATATATATATATATATATATATATATATATATATGCGTATATATATATATATATATATATATATATATATATACAGGGTGTCCCAAAAACATTGGCCTCGACTTTTATTCCTTAAATATTGATCTTAGACATATATAATAAATTAAAAAGTTGCGTAAAAAAAGGTACAGAATTTTATGAAATCTATTAAAATTTTCAAGGGAATTAAATTTTAAGAAATACAAAATTTAAATTTTTATACGGCTCCCGTACAAAAACATTTCCAATGAGTAAAATGTGCCCCATACACTAATAAGGTAAAGTATAAAATTTCAGCATTTTATCATAAAAAGTCCCAGAGATATGAAAAGACAAAAATGCTGACTTAAACCACTTTTCGATGCATCGACATGGGTTCTCAGAAGGGAAAAATTATGTCGGCAGATCGCGTTTCAGGGGTCATATACAAATTACGAAAGAAAACAATGATTACATAAATAAATAATAATTTTGCTATTTATTGGTGCAAAAGTATCTACACTGTGCAGAAATAATAACTTTACAGAAAGATTACAAAGTTTGTTCAAAATGTTTTCCATCCATGCCAAAGATCCGTTGAAGATAAACGACAGATATTATTTGCCTATGATGTATTTCTGCGTCGCGTCATTTGCACTCTTGCTGTAAACATTTACATTTTATTTTGTGATTAATCCCTCACCAAATTTGTTTAATCATATCTCTGGGACTTTTTATGATAAAAAGCTGAAATTTTGCACTTCACTTTATTAGTGTATGGAGCACATTTTACTCATTGGGAATGTTTTAATACGGGGGCCGTATAAAAATTTAAATTTTATATTTCTTCAAATTTAAACCCCTGAAAAATTTTATCAATTTCATAAAATTCTGTACCTTTTTTTACGCAACTTTGTAATTTATTATATATGTCTAAAATCAATATTTAAAGAATAAAAGTCGAGGTGAACGTTTTCTGGGACACCCTGTATACATGCACAAATATTGTATAGAGGCTTTTTTAGTGCAATGATTGAAACTGATACGTTTTGTGAACCACAAGCAACCCCTTTATGCATAAGTATGTCAAATTTTGTCTTCTGCTGCCATGTTAAGCAAATATATAATTTCGAATAAATTTCGGAGCTTTCGCCCGAATTTCAAAAAATTCCATCTATAGTTCTAGATTTTTCGGTAGCAAAGCCGGATAAAATGTTTCGTGAAAATCAATTAATAATTCTGGTAGTACACAAGAAATCGCCCACAGACAGATGGCGCTCATTCTAAAAATTGTCAAAACGCATTTCGGAAGTCCTAAAACATATATTAGCATCAATATCTTGAAATCGAAAACTTACGTGAAAACAATACTTTCTCTATACTATATTCTATACAACAGTGCTTTTTATATGTGCTTTTTTATTTAAAAACGAATGGAAATATTTACAAGACGCAAAAATATACCGTTCCAAATGATCATAATTATAGCATGATACCCTTCGCTTTAAAGGGCCTACAGAAATATTTCGATTGATGCCATATTTGACAATGTAAGTAGTAGAGGAAGGCCGGTTCACCACGGGAGGCGGAGCAGTGCGGAGCGCGGAGCAAAATGGCCGCCATCTTGAATTCCGTAATCCTGGACGGGGGTGTAAAAGGGGGGGGAGAATGAATAAAGGTGGGGGTAAAAATGTTGGAGAAACTTTTTTTCAGGTGGCAACGATTTCGTAGTCTTGTACGAGGGGTTTAGGGGGAAATAAATTTTTTGGAAAGAGATTTTTCTAAGTATAGGAGAAATTTATTTGGGGGTGGCAACACCTGCGAAGGCGGTATGGAACCATCAGCGCCCCCTAGCGGCGATAAGTGGAACTATCGAGGATGGAACTTAGAAATATTTCTTTTTGTTTGGGTTGCCATAGCAACACCTGTAGGGAAGAAACTATTTTCGGGATGGCAACACCTCCGCCTCTGCGACAGAGGCGGAATGGAACCATCAGCGCCCCCTAGCGGTGAATGAGAGAATTAAAATTGGGATTTTTCTGATAGTTGGGATTTTTTTTCTTTTTTTTTAAATGAATTAAAGGTGTTAATGAGGATAATTAAATAAAGTGATTAAGTATATCAAGGTCATTGTTATTACACGCTAAGAGCATGTTAAGGGTATGCCAAGGGTGTACCAAGGTCATATCAATATCCCTCCGCCTTCTAAGAAAAGAGTGCTTGCCCTATATCACGGTTACGAATACTTAACTGCAAGAATCTTGTATGATGAGGGGAAATAACATAAATTTTAAGAATGTGCCGCTTTTAGCGTTTTTTTCACAAAAAGTTTTAAAAACGTTAAAAAAACAACAAAAATGTGTGTTTTTTCAACAAGTTGAAGTTTTTGAGTTGTTGGATTTCTCTATGGGAATTAACATGGGTTTTCACACTTTTGTGAATTTTTTAGAAAAAAAATGTGGTTTTTCGCAAAAAAGCGGCCAAAAATGTGTTTTTTGAAAAACGCGGAATCGGCCGATTTTTTTCAAAATGTCGGATTTCTCTAGGGGAATTAACATGGGTTTTCACACTTTTGCAATTTTTTAAAAAAAAATGTGCGTTTTCGCAAAAATGCGGCCAAAAAGGTGTGTTTTTAGAGTAGCAGAATCGCGTGAATTGGGTGTATGGGTGGGGGTGTGTTTCCCCAACCATTTCGGTCTTGGATTTCAAAATTTAAAAAAATAAATATTTTAAATAATCATGAAAGTGTGCTTATGTCCAAAATACTTGAGTGTTATGAATCTTGCAAGTTAATTAAAGGATGATAATTGAATTAAGCGATTAAATCTTGAAGTTTAAATAATAGCAGATACCAATTTCTGTATACATATGTTTTTACGCGAGAGGTTCTTTAAACCGACATGTTTTAATATGTGTGCTATTTTACAAGTGTACTACTACCATAGGGGTATCCTTAAATTTTAACATGTTTTAAAAAGAATCTTTCATTCATTAGTGTTATAAATCTCGCAAGTTAATTAAAGGATGTTAATTAAATTAATTGATTAAGTATTGAATGCCTGTATAGCAGGAGCATGTCAAAGACATGTCAAGGGGTATGTCAAAGCGTACCAAGGGTGTACCAAAGGGGTATGCTGAAGGCATGCCAAGACCATCGTTCCTACACTATCCCTCCGCTATATCGCGGTTACGAAGTGAACTGTAAAAATATCGTATGATGAGGGGAAATAACATAAATTTTAAGAATGTGCCGCTTTTAGCGTTTTTTTCACAAAAAGTTTTAAAAACGTTAAACAAAAAACAAAAATGTGCGTTTTTTCAACAAGTTGAAGTTTTGGGGTTGTTGGATTTCTCTATGGGAATTAACATGGGTTTTCACACTTTTGCGAAATTTTTAGAAAAAAAATGTGGTTTTTCGCAAAAAAGCGGCCAAAAATGTGTTTTGTGAAAAACGCGGAATCGGCCGATTTTTTTCAAACTGTCGGATTTCTCTATGGGAATTAACATAGGTTTTCACACTTTTGCAATTTAAAAAAAAAAAAATGTGCGTTTTCGCAAAAATGCGGCCAAAAAGGCGTGTTTTTGGAGTAGCAGAATCGCGTGAATTGGGTGTATGGGTGAGGGTGTGTTTCCCCACCCATTTAGGTCTTGGATTTCAAAATTTAAAAAAATAAATATTTTAAATAATCGTGAAAGTGTGCTTATGTCCAAAATACTTGAGTGTTATGAATCTCACAAGTTAATTAAAGGATGATAATTAAATTAGGCGATTAAGTCTTGGAGTTTAAATAATAGCAGATACCAATGCCTGTATACGTGTGTTATTTCTTTAAACCAACATGTTTTAATACGTGCGTTATTCTAAGAGGGAGAAACGCCTAATATGGTGATACATATGATACACGCGCTCAACACAAATCGGCGAAAATAAATGGTGAGATAGCTTTTAAAGACGAGACTTTGAAATTTTTTTCGATAAATAAGGTATTTGAGGTTATTTAACGTGTGAATGATCGAAACATGCCAATAAAATGAGGAACTAGGCTAAGTTTACAAGTATAGGACTTTGAAGTTTTTAGCTAAATGCAATATGTGCCAACATTTTATAAGATGATATCGCCTGCAGAGTGAGTATAAGACGATCCCATCATCAGCAGCTAGTTTTAAAGTGTTGAACTAGGCGAACATTTCTACGATAGAAAATTTAAATATTCTAGCTAAATACAATGCTTTGTAGCTTTTAAAGGGTTGGAAACACCTACTAAGGCGGCACGCATGATACTTATAACCGATACATAACCACGAAATGGGAAACTAACAAAGATTTTTTAGGGGTAGAACTTGAATTTATAATTAAACATGATTTATACTAACTACTGCAAAGGGAGAAATGCATAGAGAAACAGGTTATGTATATATAATGCATATAACCAACATCCACCGGTGGAATGCAGATCTAAGATAGTATTTTTAGGAGAAGACATGGGATTCTTAAGTAAATGGGGTATTTAGAGGCATTTAAAGAGATATAAACATGTGATAAGATAGCATCCATAATACACACAACTAATATAGGACAGCGAAAGGAAAACTTTAGTATTGTTTAGAGACCGAACTTCAAATATGTAAGTAAATGTAGGTGTTTGGAAATTTTTAATGGGCTATGTGCAATACACATGTCCCCGATCACAGTAGTGGAAAAGTGATATCGGAGCAGTTTTTAATGATGTGACTTTAACTTTTTTTAATTAAGTGGAGAACCTACTAAATCTTACAGGGTGCTAGCGCTTACCGTGGGTTTTATGTATAATGCACATAAGTAGCATATAACATTAGGAAGGGGATATTACAAAAATTTTTAAAGGACTTTATATTTTGTAACTAAATGAGATATCAAGAAACATTTAAAGAGGATGAAAACATCTAATGAGGTGGAATGGGGATATACTTACCCAAGACACCTAGCGCTGAAATTATTCACTAAGATAAATTTTTTAAAGACTTTAGAAGTTTCACATAAAAGGTAATTTATACTAACTTTTAAATAAATGGAAACGCCCAGTGAGATGACTTAGAATGAATACAACGCCGATACATAACAGCGAAAGGAAAACTTAAATATTGTTTAAAGACTGCACTTCAAATTTCGAAGTAAATGTACATGTTCAGAAACTTTTAATGGGCTAGTATCATACACATACACGATATAACAGTAAAATGGCGAACTAAGAATAATTTATAAGTACGTAACTTTGGATTTTTTAGTTAAATAGGGATTTCCACTAATTTTTAAAGCTATACTAAAGGGTGTACAACAAATTTTTCGATTGGACTTTGAGAATTTGCCAGCTAAATAGGGATTTCCACTAATTTTTAAAGGGATATAAAGACATACTAAAGAGTATACAACAAATTTTTAGAGAGGGCTTTGAGAATTTTTTAGCTAAATAGGGATTTCTACTAACTTTTAAGGAATAGAAACGCATACTGAAGAGTATAGAGTGTAATCATTACTAACACCTAGTGCTAAAATGAGGAATTAGCATAATATTTTAAAGATTAAACCTTGAATTTTTTGTAACTAGGCACAACATATAAACGCTTAAAGCGGATGAATACACAGATTGAGACAGCATGTGCAATACACATCATCCGCATATAGTAACAAAAGTAGAACTAAACATGTTTTTAAGGACAGAATTTCTGGTTTCTTCACATAAATGAGAATGTTATAAACGTATGAATGGTTAGAAACTACACTTTAAGTGGGAGTAGAATAGTACCAACACTAATACTTATCGAGGGAAAATAGGAATTAGAGTAATATTTTGGGGACGGGACTTTAGATTTTTAGGTAAATGTTATGTTTAAAAACTTTTAAAGTAACGTAAATACCTACTGAGATGATATATGCAATACACATAGCCAATACATAGCTATGAAATAGGGAAAAACTAAGATAGCTTTTTAGAATAACACCTAAAATTTTTTCTAATTAAGCGCAATATATCAGCACTTAAAGCGAACGAATACGAAGATTCAGACGGCATGTGTGATACGCATCGCGGACACATAATAGTTAAATGTTGATTTAAGTAAGTTTTTAAGGATAGAACTCTGAATTTTTGAGGTAAATGAGATGTTTAAGAACATTTAAAGAGTCAAAAAACCTAATAAGGTGGTATGAGATGAATTCATCATCGTCAGATAACAGCGAAATGGGGATACTACAAATATTTTAAAGGGGAATCCTTAAAATTTCTAAGTAAATAACCTTTAAAGAGGTGAAAAAAATATGTAGCGAAGTTGTGTGGATAATACAGATCACCGACATTCTAAAACAGACAAGACATGTCTATACGAGATAAAAAATGTTGTACGTTAGTATAAACATACATTATTCTATGTAGCAAAGTAATACATACCCCAAGATTTATATAAAGTAATCGTAAATCCATTATACTATTCCCATCAGAAATCAACTAAAATAATAAAATTACCAAACTGAATAATATATCTAGATACTAAAACCCCCACAAACTACATTAAATTGATAAAAATCTTAACTAAATAAAATAATGAAGCTGTAACATACTATAAAAATACTAAGTTTAATAAAATGATAGAATAAAATCATATTAAAGTAAGTACTTACATGTTCAATCCGACTCAAAAATGCTGCATTAGGTGTAGGCCGATGAATAATGACAGATATAACATCTCCAGCTTTACCAACTAAAACCGACATATTCGCAGAACAACTTGAAACGCGTCTTAACAGCACGAAATCCACAGCAGAAATGATAAAATCGATACTTGAACGCCACCGACACCCCCTACACGACAAGGTCACATCAAGGTCATATCATGGTTACTATTAAACTATGGTATAAAATAGAATCACATGTTAAAAAATAATAGATTTTAGTAAAATAATTAAAGAAAATCCCTTTGTGATTATGAATAGCCTGTCTATTTTTACCGTGTGTATGTGTGTATGTGTGTGTGCCAATATTGGCTGCCAATATTGGCATGCTACCACTTAACACTCCAGCCTTGTATTAAACCTTTTAGAATTATCTTACAGGCTATCGCAAAAGTTACTTATTCAAAAACAGTTAACCATTTTCCAAATATAATTGCTTCTATTTATAATTTCTATTGAAACTATGGCAGATTAAAAAAAAAATTCCTTAAATGTCCTAATTCTCATATATTTCTTTATATTTTAGGTTTCGACGTTTTCTCATAAATATTTTTTTAATTAGTTGAAGCACATATTTATATTGCAGAGTCATGAATGAGCAAACCAAAAATATGGCCATGACAACTGGGAGTTCGCTCGCAACGAAACTCGCGGTAAGTTTAGAATGTTTTTCTTCTCACTTTTTCCTCTTCTGAATTCCTCTATTGAAAAGCATTGGGGTCATTCCTCTATTGAAAGGTATTGGGGTTTATTCACACAAGTCATTTTTGCGGGTATTCATTTTGAGAATACCTGCAATCAGGGCCACCCATACAAACTGTGGGCCTCCCTACAGACATTTATCAGGAGCCCTCCTCTATATTTCTTCTTTGACCCAAACCGTCCGACCTGCCCGAAGGTATAAGCTATCTGTTTGGACCTATTTGTTATGCCTATCTGAGCTTTCTTTTAGTGTAAACTATCAGCCGGGACAATGCCACCCAATTTAGACCGGAACCTAGTGGGAGCGACATTCACAGAGGCCGGTCTCTCCTTCTCCTACCACCAACCTCTCGGAAGGGCTTACGACCCACATATTTAACGTATACCCTTACTCCACGTGAACACGGGGACAATTTGGGTAGAAATGGGAATCGAACTCGGGTCCCACTGCAATCCCCGTGCGTTATACAACGGGCTGTCCTACCCCCTCCCCCTTCTATATTTGATTTTTTACCTCTTTATGAATTTTTCCTGTCTTCTCTTTTGTTAAACAAATATACTAGACATCTGAGCCCTCTTTGGATCCCGGCCCTCCACGTTGGAATGGTATCCACTCCCCCCCCCCCAAAAAAAAAAGGAAAAAGAAAAAAAAACTCCTCTGAGTTACCTTGCCACATAACCGACAAAGGTATAACGAAACCTTGTCCTAAAATCAAAATATCGGGTTCTCTTTAAAGTATTATTATAAAAATATTTAGTTATTATATTTCGAAATTTAACTGTTCAAAATATATTAAAATGGCTAAACACATGATCATGTTTACAATTTAAGAGACTTGAAGTTAATAGAACGCAAAATTCGAAACTCTGCTTTTAACTTCGCACAGATCGAGTTCCATGTTCAGAAAATTTGGTGACATCTGAATGGTCTGACTTGCAGCTGGCCAAGAGAAAAATTTACAAAATTGTGACAAAAAATAGGTTTATTTTTAAATATTAAAAGCAATCTCCAAAGCTGTATTTATTTTATCATTCTCAAAACATGTTTATAAAAAAAAATCGGCTGTAACCTAAGTCCGATAACGACGAAAAAAGTTTTGCGTGAATAGCGTATTTTTTTATTTTCTCCTTCTTTTCCTACCCTAACCGACCGGTGTAGGGTAACAGTTTAGACGGTGGGGACCATAGAATACTATATTAGTCTTTATATTAGTCTGTGGTGGAGACAGTGCCACCCAATTTCGACCGGAACCCAATGAATGTGGCAACAACAGGGACCATACCATCTTTCCCCTAACCCATCGCCTCTCGGATAGAAAAACCCGATCCGATATCCACAATTTTATATCCTTGCTCGGTTTTCAAAGGGCTACAACTACTTACTCCTTTATTGTTTGCAGCTAACACTTTTTGTTTTCTAAATATAGGCATTACAATTACAATTATTTATAGTCAAACAATTACAAATTATTTTTCAACACTAAGAATACATATGGAAAATTGTATCCTTTTTTCTTAACCACCCTCTCCCCTCTAGTGACCCCGAAATTTAAAAATTTGATACTCTTCTCTTCGTCTCGACTTGTTAGATATTTTTATACGCCACTCGAATATTTTATTATATAACTTGGATATCCTGCAGTATCTTCTTCGACAAAAAAATCTTACAATTCCGTCCCAATAGCTCAATAGTGGAGCATCAACTGACCATTACGAAGATCCGTGGTTCGATTCCCGGTTGAAGCAACAAGATTCTTTACGGTGGCGTCAAATAATTCAACTCTGTAGGTTAGTGTAAAGATATTAGAGATCTGAAAGTGACCCTAGAACGACTAGCACGGATTCAGTGAACTCTGATAGACGTCGATTTCTAATCGGGAGGTCACCGACCACGCATAAAGCTAACCTGAGGGGCCGAAATAACGGGAAATGGTCAGTCAGATTGTCAGTTGCACACCATTCTGACAGTGGGTGAAAAATGCAGAGTCCACTTCAACAATAAGGGCTTACAATTCCGTCCCAGCAGCTCAACTGTAGAGCGTCGGCTGGTCAGTAGGAAGATCCGTGGTTCGATTCCCAGTTGGGGCAGCGAGGTTATTTACAACCCCCTTGCTCTGGCCAACGGCCCTACCGTGCTGAAAACACTGGTTCTCGTTAGATCACCGAAGTCAAGCAGCATCGGGCGCGGTTAGTACTTGGGTGGGTGACCACCTGGGAACACCGCGTGCTGTTGGCACATTTCGGGAGCGGTAGCCCTATGGTTTGCGCGCTGGATTTGCACGCTGCCACAACTGCCGCCGTGTTCATGCGGAGTACGATCACGTTAAACATATGGATCCGTAAATCCTTCCGAGAGGTTGGTGGTAGGGGAAGGAGGGTACGGTCCCTGTGGATGCCTCCCCCTCTGGGTTCCGGTCTAAATTGGATGGCACTTCCCGGCGTACACCTTTCTGGTAGGTCTAACGGTCTGGGTCTCAACAACAACGACCCCCTTGCTCTGTTACCTTACACCTTTCTGGTAGGTCGGACGGTCTAGGTCTCAACAACAACAACAACCCCCTTGCATCAGTGCAACTTCTTATTTTTAATCAACTTAAAACATTCGAAAATTTTTCCTATATTTGAGTTGAAACAATGTATCATTGATTTTTTTTTCTGCACAACTGTTTGTACATTAATTTTTCACAATTAAGAAAAAAAACTTACTTTTTTTTCCTCACTATCTCCCAGTAGAGTTGTCGAGGCGCAATATTGCAGATTACTTATTTATGCAACTAAATTTGTAAAAGTGGCTGAATGAAAACGCAGGCCACTTTTAATAAAAATAGCAAGTTTATTCTTAAAACTATATAATGTCATAAAATAAACACCAATTAATGTAATTTACAAATAATAAATCAGAATATACATGGTCAACCCTTTCTCCAACCTTTCTACCGTTGACTGCCGCCATACACGCCGCGTACGATCTTGTGCTTCGCACTTCGAATCTCAAGAACCTGGTTGCCAGCTCCCCCTGCTGTTTGCAATTTGCTCGGTTGTTATTTAAATTTGGACTCTTCTTTCCACGGGGCACCACGGGACACTGCTTGAAACGAGCAGATAAAATAGAAAATTCCCGCTTAACGCGCATTCTTGTGCGCATATTCAGAAAGCAATGAACTTGTGAATGAACTACTGTAGTACTTATAAAATTCGCAGCGTATGGAACTCGGTGTTGAAAATATAAAAATTCCCTTGGTATGCGGAAGAATAAATAATAAAGCGCCTTTTAGCGCCTTTTTCCGCAGTTCCTTGCCCCACTGTAATACTATACAGTAGAAATTGTATATGTTGCGTATATTGTGCAGCAAAATAAAGTTTATTATTATTATTATTATAATTATTATTATTATTAATATTATGTCAATCTATAAATAACAGTTGCGAATGGGTGAATATATGTGTAGCGAGAGATTACTTAAACCCTGCAAAATATCTAAAGTGTTTTTGATAGGTCTGAAAATTTATTATTTAAATTAGATTTTTAAATTATTATAGTACAAGCGTAAATGTCTATATTTTTATTTTTAAAAAGAAACAAAAAAATGAGACAGAAAATTAGTCATTTTAAAATATTTTTCTTAACTGAATAAAACTTTGAATATTCATAGAACGTGCACAATCGCATAAAATGCTTTCTACTCTTTGAAATCGTAACACATCTAAATTACTTTTACACCTATACAATACACAAGTTTAAATGTTTTGAATTTCAGAATTTTAAGAAAAGGTAAAAACTCTATTTAATCTAAATTAATCCATAAACGCAACAGATTGTAACCGAGAAGTTCAACTCCCAATTGTCTTGTTATTAATGAATTGTGTCTGTTGTACTTCCTATATGCTGTGTTATTAACAAAATATTTATTGTTTCAACAATACATTATTTTTACCTAACCAGACCACCCGACCTACCTGAATGTGTAAGGTAACTGTTTGGGCAGCTAGTAAGTGCAACCCAATTTAGACAGAAATTCATTCCGATGGATATGGATCTGAATTAGGGACCAGCCTTCCCCTAATTCATCACATTAATGAACTGCAATTACATCTCCATTATGTTTTTGTACAAAGTTGTTTTCGCCATGAAGATAATAATTATTTTAAGTAAAAGTTGGTAAGATAAAAAACAAATATCTATTTTGACAATATTTGGATAAATAACTAAAAATCTGATGTGGGCAGCACATGACTTTCCTTATATAATGCAGTGAATTTACTACTTTTACAGTAAAAGAAATAGATTATTTTTATAGTAGATATTTCAAGATATTGAACTTTCCAAGATATTGAATTTTCGTCAATGAGTCGTCATTTTCATTGATTTAGCGCCATTTTTATGCATTTGGCGAGTTTTTCGTTAATTTAGCAACATTAAAAAAAGTCGCCAAGTTGGCGACATTCCACCAAATTCGTCGCCAAAATCTCGCCAACCGTTATGGACGGAGAAATAAGTTATTCTTACAGCAGATAAATGACTATCAGCGTTCAAATACAAAAGTATTACTCGAAGTATCTTTTTTCATGAATGGAATGAGCTAGATCCACAAGAAGGATGCCACCAAATTTATCGCATGGTATTACATATGAAAAGTGGACATGTTTCTCAATAGGAAATATTTTTTTATTTTATATGACTTTTTGATAATTTTTTTGAAAAATGGGTAATATCTCGAGAATTGTTCATGTTAGCGTTCTAAAATTTATGTCAATCGTTTTGCAATGAAAAATTACATAAGAAATGTCTATTTACGTAACTTTATTAGAGGTTTTTATTTTTTGACGATTTTCTCAAAATTTCACTCGAAAATTTAGGGGGAGTTCTGATCATTCGATTGCTAATAAAAACAATAGGCTTCCAGTGTTTATGGATTGTAATTTTTGCAACAAATTTCGTTCGAATCGGTCCATTCGTTCGTGAGTTATCGTCTCCGCAGACTCACTGACACACACCCACACCCACACACACACACATACTTTCATACACACACACACACACATACTTTCACACACACACACATACTTTCACACACACACACATACTTTCATACACACACACACACACATACTTTCACACACACACACATACTTTCATACACACACACACAGAGAGAGAGAGAGAGAGACACACACACAGACATCACTTCAAAAATGTTCGATTCGTGATCAGGGTCGTCGAAGACTCGACTCATCTCCCGTCGAAAACTCGAATTCGAAATTTCGACCCCGTCACAAAACTTTCCTTATACATTATTGTATATAAGGAAAGTAATAAATGACGGATTTTTTTACTTATATACATAATGTATAAGGAAAGTATTGTGACGGGGTCGAAACTTCGAATTCGAGATTTCGACGGGAGAGCATGTTTCAAGCATCCCTGATCACGAATCAAACATTTTTGACGTGATGTCCGTGTGTGTGTGTGTGTGTGTGTGTGAAAATATGTGTGTGTGTGTGTGTGTGTGTGAAAGTATGTGTGTGTGTGTGTGTGTGTGTGTCAGTGAGCCTTTGGAGACGATAACTGACGAACGAATGGACCGATTCGAACGAAATTGGGTACAAAAATCACAATTCATTAACACTGGAAGCCTATTGTTTTTATACGTAATCGAATGTTCAGAACCCCCCCCCCCCCTAAATTTTCGAGTGCAATTTTGAAAAAATCGTCAAAAAATGAAAACCGCTAATAAAGTTACGCAAATAGACATTTCTTATGTAATTTTTCATTAGAAAACTATTGACATAAATTTTAGAACGCTAACATGAACCGTTCTCGAGATATTTCACATTTTTCAAAAGAGATTATCAAAAAGTTATACAAAATAAAAAAAAATATTTCCTATTGAGAAACCTGTTCACTTTTCATGTGTAATACCATGCGATAAATTGGGTGACATCATTCTCGTGGATCTAGCTCGTTCCATTCATGAAAAAATATACTTTAAGTAATACTTTTGTATTTGAACGCCAATAGTAATTTATCTGCTGTAAGAATAACTTATTTCTCCGTCCATAACGCTTGGTGAGATTTTGGCGACGAATTTGGCGGAATGTCGAATTTTTAATTGTTGGCAAATTAACAAATATCTCGCCAAAATGATAAAAAGGACACTAAATCAATGAAAATGACGACTAATTGAAGAAAATTCAATATCTTGGAAAGAATATAAGTATCTACTATAAGAATAACATTTTTTTAACTCTAAAAGTAGTAAATTCATTGCATTATATAAGAAAAGTCATGTGTTGCCCACATCAGATTTTTTTAATTTTTTTTTTTCACCCACCACCAGACGTGACATCCAATTTTTTTTTTCTGTGTGATTGGGGAAAAACAAAACATACTCACTTACTTGCAGCTCTGATTGCCGTAATAGGCAACACAATGGTCAATCTTTATAAAAATGAAAAAATGTTAATTGAATATTCATTCATCGAACTTCTTTGTTTCAGAATGCTACCGACCTGCCCGATTTGCTTCAAAATATTGAAGCATCTGACATCAGTGGCATAATCGAATCTATCACCTACAATCTTCAATCTCGAACAATTATTATTCAAATAAAAAATCTTCTAAGCAAAGAATCAAGAAGAATTGAATCACTCCATCCCAGACCTTTAAAAGCCATAGACGACCTTACCAGGCTGTCCAATTCCTACAGAGAGAAATACCCAGAACTGTTGAAGTGTTACAAAAACTGGAAACCATTCAGGGAGAATTTAATCAAAACATCAAGTACTTGTGCAAACAGGATTGGCTGGAATACTGCTATAGTGTCTGCCTTCAGAATTGTAACTTCGACAGCTGATCTTATTGGCACAGTAATGCGATACCAGCAGTCAAAATCATACTGGGCGCACTTTGCAGCGGAAAACGCTTCCTACTGTGGCTTGTTTTCTCTGTTGCTGGAAATGATGCTTTCCAAACGACTATTCAACAAAGTCAAGAAAACCGCCAAAAAGGATCAAGAAATGTTCACACCAATGAAAGACTGGTCAGTATGAAATCCGCCAACTTAACAATAAATTGAAAAGTCCACTGACTTGAAATAAGATAATATTATGTAACTGGAAAATTGTACCGGGAACAAAACAGGAATAAATTGAATTTATAAATCTAATTTTTTTTTCTTTTTTTTTTATGAAATGGCCAGGCACAATCTAAAAAAATAAATATTCATATAAAAAATAACAGTGATAATTGCCAGAGATAAATTGAATTTATTAATATAAGAAAAAAAATCTGATGTGGGCAACACATGACTTTCCTTATATAATGAAATGAATTTACTTATTTTACAGTTAAAAAAAATGTTATTCTTATAGTAGATGCTTATATTCTTTCCAAGATATTGAATTTTCTTTAATTAGACGTCATTTTCATTTATTTAGCGTCATTTTTATCAATTTGGCGAGATTTTCGTTAATTTGGCAACATTTCAAAAAAGTCGCCAAGTTGGCGACATTCCTGTACATTTACATGAAGCAAACATTCTTTAAAAATTATCTTTACAGGTTCCAACAATATGAAGAACTGGGTCAGGCTGTGAAAAATATATTTCCTTATGGTATCGACGAAGACTTGGTCCGAAAGATTGACAAATCATGTTCTGACTCCGATGATACGGTGAAAATATTTATGTCTGTTATTGCCTCGAATGTAAAAAATGATCTCAACCTCTTCAAGAACATTAATTTTCTGGAGATGGTTGAAGCATTTTCATCTTCAGAATTTGGAGTGAAGTGGTTCAACAAGTAATTACTTTACTTTTTCTTTAGTAATTATGGGGCTCCGCCCCCTGCTCGCCTCGTTCTCATACCCCCGTAACTCGCTTCGCAAACTAGTAATTTTCTGGAGATGGTTGAAGCATTTTCATCTTCAGAATTTGGAGTGAAGTGGTTCAACAAGTAATTACTTTACTTTTTCTTTAGTAATTATGGGGCTCCGCCCCCTGCTCGCCTCGTTCTCATACCCCCGTAACTCGCTTCGCAAACAAGTAATTTTCTGGAGATGGTTGAAGCATTTTCATCTTCAGAATTTGGAGTGAAGTGGTTCAACAAGTAATTACTTTACTTTTTCTTTAGTAATTATGGGGCTCCGCCCCCTGCTCGCCTCGTTCTCATACCCCCGTAACTCGCTTCGCAAACTAGTAATTTTCTGGAGATGGTTGAAGCATTTTCATCTTCAGAATTTGGAGTGAAGTGGTTCAACAAGTAATTACTTTACTTTTTCTTTAGTAATTATGGGGCTCCGCCCCCTGCTCGCCTCGTTCTCATACCCCCGTAACTCGCTTCGCAAACTAGTAATTTTCTGGAGATGGTTGAAGCATTTTCATCTTCAGAATTTGGAGTGAAGTGGTTCAACAAGTAATTACTTTACTTTTTCTTTAGTAATTATGGGGCTCCGCCCCCTGCTCGCCTCGTTCTCATACCCCCGTAACTCGCTTCGCAAACTAGTAATTTTCTGGAGATGGTTGAAGCATTTTCATCTTCAGAATTTGGAGTGAAGTGGTTCAACAAGTAATTACTTTACTTTTTCTTTAGTAATTATGGGGCTCCGCCCCCTGCTCGCCTCGTTCTCATACCCCCGTAACTCGCTTCGCAAACTAGTAATTTTCTGGAGATGGTTGAAGCATTTTCATCTTCAGAATTTGGAGTGAAGTGGTTCAACAAGTAATTACTTTACTTTTTCTTTAGTAATTATGGGGCTCCGCCCCCTGCTCGCCTCGTTCTCATACCCCCGTAACTCGCTTCGCAAACTAGTAATTTTCTGGAGATGGTTGAAGCATTTTCATCTTCAGAATTTGGAGTGAAGTGGTTCAACAAGTAATTACTTTACTTTTTCTTTAGTAATTATGGGGCTCCGCCCCCTGCTCGCCTCGTTCTCATATCCCCGTAACTCGCTTCGCAAACTAGTAATTTTCTGGAGATGGTTGAAGCATTTTCATCTTCAGAATTTGGAGTGAAGTGGTTCAACAAGTAATTACTTTACTTTTTCTTTAATAATTATGGGGCTCCGCCCCCTGCTCGCCTCGTTCTCATACCCCCGTAACTCGCTTCGCAAACTAGTAATTTTCTGGAGATGGTTGAAGCATTTTCATCTTCAGAATTTGGAGTGAAATGGTTCAACAAGTAATTACTTTACTTTTTCTTTAGTAATTATGGGGCTCCGCCCCCTGCTCGCCTCGTTCTCATACCCCCGTAACTCGCTTCGCAAACTAGTAATTTTCTGGAGATGGTTGAAGCATTTTCATCTTCAGAATTTGGAGTGAAGTGGTTCAACAAGTAATTACTTTACTTTTTCTTTAATAATTATGGGGCTCCGCCCCCTGCTCGCCTCGTTCTCATACCCCCGTAACTCGCTTCGCAAACTAGTAATTTTCTGGAGATGGTTGAAGCATTTTCATCTTCAGAATTTGGAGTGAAGTGGTTCAACAAGTAATTACTTTACTTTTTCTTTAGTAATTATGGGGCTCCGCCCCCTGCTCGCCTCGTTCTCATACCCCCGTAACTCGCTTCGCAAACTAGTAATTTTCTGGAGATGGTTGAAGCATTTTCATCTTCAGAATTTGGAGTGAAGTGGTTCAACAAGTAATTACTTTACTTTTTCTTTAATAATTATGGGGCTCCGCCCCCTGCTCGCCTCGTTCTCATACCCCCGTAACTCGCTTCGCAAACTAGTAATTTTCTGGAGATGGTTGAAGCATTTTCATCTTCAGAATTTGGAGTGAAGTGGTTCAACAAGTAATTACTTTACTTTTTCTTTAGTAATTATGGGGCTCCGCACCCTGCTCGCCTCGTTCTCATACCCCCGTAACTCGCTTCGCAAGCTAGTACTCGCTGGCTCTCGCTGAGCTCTCTTCGCGAGTTGTTTCAAATATTATTAAGTGTCAAATATTATATTATATTATTTATTATTATAATATTAATAATTATTATTTTCAATTATTATATTATTAATACTCCTCTTGATTATGTATTATAAATATAATAAATATAAAATAATTATAACAATTTACCTATTATGTATACAACTTTGCATACATTGTCTACTCCTTCTATTATGTATATATACCTTTTGAGCTACATAAAGAAAAGCCTGGAGTTACCAAATTGGGCGATTTATTGCTTTTCCTCCCATGTCTTCCAACACTGATACTGAAATTCACAAGATAGGTGCTTTAGCTTCTATGCAATTAACCGGGGAATGCTATGCTTAACATTAACCCTATATTGTCGGTTTTTGTAGCACAATATTCTATGCATAAAAGCGGGGTTTGCGTATATCATTTACCCGATTAAGTGGGGCCGACTGTACCTCTTTCATTTATTGGCCTTGCCAAGTAGTTTCTTTATTGACAATGTCATTCTTTAGAATGTTTTTAACGTTTTCTTGTCTTTAGGATCATCTTGGAACAGGATCCTGTTTGGAGTGAGTGTATGAAATGCAGCGCTGAAGAGAATATAAGAAGCATCATGCCAGTTTCTACAGAAGGCAATCCGGACTTGATAATGAATGGCTCTCTTGTCCTAACCAGAGGAATAAAGTTTAAAATTTTGCTCGATATGATAACGATCTATTCTGCTGTCACTCATTTGTGGGATGACGACAAATGTGAAGAATCAGACATGCTGAAAGAGCTTTCTCGTAAAACATCTAATGAACTTGAGGGGATGAAACATGTAGTGCGGCTTTTGAAACCATCAGGAATTGATATCGACGAAGAATTAATATGATGTAGAACACCGTTAGCTCCAAATTTCTTAGAGAAACTCCTCCCATTTAAAAGTATCATAAAAAAAAATTACTTTAAAAAATCACGTAATAATTTCTGGCAGTGCTTCGAAAAGCAGTGTAAAAATTTCTTTGTGATATCTTTATTACGCAAAAAAATTTCATTGTCTGTGATCAAAAACTCAAATCTGTCCCAACCAAAAAATGTATTTATAAAATATTTCTTAGGTTACCTAACATAGATATTTTACTCTCCTCGTGGGCCCGCCTGTAACAGCTGAAACATAGGTAGGCAGGCCATCAATAAGTGCCGGAGATCAATACCGGAATCGAGAAGAAATTCCTGGCTATGCATGAATGCTCGTGGTTCAGAATTTTTAATAATTAAAGTGGTATCACGTCTACTTCAATATTTAAGCATAAAAGTGCAAGCATTAAGCATTAGTTAAGCATTAAGCACAAATCATAGATTAAAAGGTCATTTAATCAAATAAAAACCATCCTATAAGACGTACAAATATTAAAAGGCCAGAGCGCTTTCGGGCATCACCATACCCTTCATCAGTGGCTATATGAAAAACTACCGTGGAAACAAGCTTATATATAGACCAAATCGGCAGACAAAATTTACATAAATAATCTACGGAATAATGATAAATAAATGGTATTATAATATTTTAATTATAAAACTCAGAATTTTCAAACTATAAGGTTCGTTAAAGTAACTCTTGTAGGTATTAAAAAAATCTTATCGTGATCAAATATCCCAATCCAGTCAAATTCAGAAGCTGGGAGCGGTCGACGGAAACATAAACTAATAATTGAACAACAAAATTGTCTTCAATCTATTTATGTTTAATGTGTAATTTTTCATTCTACAGGGCACTTAGGGTCTTATTTTTTTTACAGTGTGTGTTAAATCCTAACTCATTCCAATCATTAGAAAAATATCATTAAAATAGTTATAAATTTTCATATTATAGACCAGTACCAGTTTTCAGGTATAAACAAATCGTAAATTGATTTCCTTTGAATTTTGAAAAATTTATTTTAAAAAAAAATGAACTTTTCAGAATCGCTGTTAGACATTGCAATTTTGAAAAATATTTTCTAAATATACCAAGGATTTTTTTTTTTTCATATATCAAGGAATTTTTACATGAAATTATTTTAGCTGGATCAACTAAATTAGACCGCATTTCTTATTTTTCTGTGATACTTCATCTTTGACAAGTATATATGTACTTCAAATTTTGCATTTTCTTTTCGAAATATATACACTGAAAAATACAGCTAAACAGAGTTGCGAAATTAGCATTTTTTATTCCGAAGCCCAGAAATCGGATGAGTTTTTTTTTCTTTCAAACACGGCTTTTAGCATTTTTGAAAATACTTTTTACATTTTTAAAACATTTTAGGGTTTTCTTTTGTAAAAATGTCACAGAATAACGCATAAATACACAGCCCCTCCCCCTCCGGCCGTCCAAATAGTTGCTCAAGTCCATTGGATGAGTCGGACGGTCTGGGTTTTCAACAGCCCCTCCCCCTCCTCAGAATCCCACAAATACCTGGCTAAAACTGAAATAACTCGTATGCGAGCTGTGATCTCTCTTTAGCGGCAAAAATCCAGCAGGGTTTTTTTTGTTTGTGCTTTCCCGAAGCTCCGAAATGTTTGGATGAGATACCTAATCATGTAAATCACTAAAGTACTTCACATAAAACGAAGTTTATGATGTAAGTGATGACTAAGATTTTCAGGTGATAAGATTAAAAAATATATAACTGTAAAATAAATACTTCCTCGAAGAAAGCATGTATATGATCGTAAAGTGGCAACAATTGTTTTAAGGGTGTTATAAGCCCCCTTCTTCAGGCTAAGAGTATATGTAGAACATTATGCATCCTTTACCACTGCTAAGAACGAACTGCGACGAAGTAAACGATGAGCACACCTTTTCTGGAACACATCCAGCCAAACACACCAAGTATGCGGTATCAGCAAATGAAAAAACAACTATAAACATATCACCACGGTACGATAAAGGGCCCCGATAACGGGCCGATGGGTGCAGGTTCTGAAAATAAAGTCTTAACTGTTAATAGGAAATTTAAAATAAAATAGAGAGAAATCTACATGAATCGTTAAATTACTGGTAAAAAAAAAAGAAATGAATTTTGAAGGAAGAAAAATAGCCACACCCTTGTAAAGGAAGAAAGTTAATTAAAATTACAGGAGATATATACTCTGCAAATATATCGAAACCTCTAAAATTTAACAATTTTCTAGCTAAAATCTCCTGTTGACTTCTAAAATTACTCTCCAAATGAATCAGACAATAATAAACACTATATTTGCGGAGTTTCAAAAAATATAGCTTAGACATGTCTATCAAAGAACTGCCGTAGCTCGGGTAGAAATTACGAGCACCGTTTCTCTCGGTTCCATTTGTAACGGAATCTCTTCTGACATGGGTAGATAGAGGAAGAGATTTGTCTCTCCTGAAAAATCCCACCTGCCGCTTAGAGGAAACAAGAAAGGCGCCGGCGCCAGACGGAGTAAAAATCATTTGCTTATTTACACATAAAATATTTTATACAATTGTTTTGGATAATATATATAGTTGAAATAAAAGTTACTTGATCGTAAATTATTTGGGTAGGCACAAATAATAAACTTTGTATTCCTATCACTAAATTAACAAATGACAAATCTCAAACAGATCCAAAAGTCATTTTATTATACAATCATCCTACAGACGTAAATATATCCAAAGCGCTTTCGAACATCTTCCATATTCATCTTCAGTGGCGATACAATTAGAAATAGATGCCAACGTGCTTAAATACAATTCAATACTGCTAAGTAAAATTTGCATATCATGATATTGTCAGCCGCATAAAATGGTGGATTATAAATCAGATTTAAATTATAATTTATACAAAGTTCAAAGAGAAATACTTCAAAAAACTGTTTAAAAATATAAAGTATTTTAGAAAATAATTATAAATCAATGTAACTATGCAGAGGTTTAACATGCAGGGAATCGAGAACGAGTCGCCAGGCATAACTTAAGACCTGAACAGGGTCAAAATTACAAATAGAAGAACGATATAAGTAGATAAAAAGGAATTCGTAAAGCAAGATAGAACGGGGGTTATTACAGCTAATTAAAAGAAAATATTTTTCAAAAAGGGGGCGAAAATTATCTGTTCACGAATTGGGCAAGGGCAGTCGTTAATTTACCATTTTCAATGTCTCTTGCATGTTCGGACAAACGGATACCAACCGTACGTTTAGTACTACCGATATAAAATTTATAGACATTATCCGGAGAAAGAAGGGGCACAACGTACACCCCAGCAAGATTTTTAAAGTTAACATTATCCTTAAATTTATCAGTTCGAATACGATTGAACAAGGTAGTAACAGCTGAATGAGTAGGTTTAAATTTAAATTCGGTGCAAAAATTAATAAGTGGAAGACAAATTTTAGGATGGTTTGTACCGAATTTAAATTTAAACCCGCTCATTCAGCTGTTACTATCTTATTGAATCGTATTCAAACTGATAAATTTAAGGATAATGTTAACTTTAAAAATCTTGCTGGGGTGTACGTCGTGCCCTATCTTTTTCCGGATAATGTCAATAAATTTTATATCGGTAGTACTAAACGTACGGTTGGTATCCGTTTGTCCGAGCATCCAAGAGACATTAAAAATGGTAAATTAACGACTGCCCTTGCCCAAATCGTGAATAAAGATAATTTTCACCCCCTTTTTGAAAAATCTTTTCTTTTAATTAACTGTAATAACCCCCTTTCTATCTTACTTCATGAATCCCTTTTTATCTATTTATATCGTTCTTCAATTTGTAATTTTGACCCTGTTCGGGTCTTAAGTTATGCCTAGCGACTCGTTCTCGATTCCCTGCATGTTAAGCCTTTGCATAGTTACATTGATTTATAATTATTTTCTAAAATACTGATTATATTTTTAAACAGTTTTTTGAAGTATTTCTCTTTGAACTTTGTATAAATTATAATTTAAATCTGATTTATAATCCACCATTTTATGCGGCTGACAATATCATGATATGCAAATTTTACTTAACAGTATTGAATTGTATTTAAGCACGTTGGCATCTATTTCTAATTGTATCGCCACTGAAGATGAACATGGAAGATGTTCGAAAGCGCTTAGGATATATTTACGTCTGTAGGATGATTGTATAATAAAATGACTTTTGGATCTGTTTGAGATTTGTCATTTGTTAATTTAGTGATTTGAAGTTGTGACGTGTCGCCACTCCTGATATTTGTATTCCTAGTTATAAACTTTGTATTCCTTTGAAGTGAAATGTATTAACAAATGTAATAAACTTTGAAAGCTTGTCAAGTGTAATTTATTAACAAATGTAATAAACTTTGTACTCTTTTCAAGTGTAATTTATTAACAAACATAATAAACTTTATATCCTTATGTAATGAGACAAATGACTAAGAATTGAAGAAAATTTGGGACAATATAATATTCTTATAAAAATTCGTTTAATTGAAGCAACATTTCGTTTTGATATTTTAATTTATCTGGATTCGCTAGATGGCATCACTTTTGATGTGAATAACATCTGTTCTTGAGTGTTACACTTTGGATATTTATAACGTCGATCCTAATAGATAAAAATGAAAATAATTTTTCTTGTTTTGTAGAAAATTGCGTCTAGATTATGAATATATAGAAATAATTTTGATATTTTGAACTTATTTTTTCGAAAAACTATCTATTCCAGCAATTTTCGTACTTTCACTCGAAATACCTTCGAAACTATGATAGATAGATATAAATAGTAAAGGACAAAAATATGTGTTCGAAAATTTGATATTAAATCTATATTTATTTTTAAAAATAGCTCTTTTAGTTTTCGAACAATCGTTTTGAAGTTGAAGAAGAATCAAAATTTTCCGTTTTTCAAGTTTGTAATGCTTATATCTCAAAAACTAAAAATGTTATCTATGAACAATAAACAAGAATTTGTATCTCTTTGAAAAACCTACAATTGTATATAATTGGATTTTGGAACGAGCTCTTAGTTTTCGAAGTATAGTAGTTACAATTTCGATATTTCAGTATTTTAACCTGGGTTTTTCAATGAGTGGGAAAGCTGTAAGATTTAAAATGTCATGAATGTTCAGCTCAATCTGTTTACTTACTCCTTGGTGAAATATTGATGCATAAGCACACAATATTTTATTTTGTTAAAAAATTAAGAGGTTATATGGCCTTGGATTCTAAAGATGTTTAATGATTGGTGAAGTTTAAACAGAAAGGTGGAAATATATGTATTCAAGTAAGTATTAATGAACCGCCAGCTAATTTCATAGATTAACTTGAATGTAAAATCTCGTCAGATTGTGAACAGAAGTTTAAATTATATACCGTTAAGCAAGTTATTAAAATAATTAGTCATTTTGACGTGAAGTCTATGATCGAAGTATCCAGATGAAATCGGGGCGAAAACTAAAAGTACTATCTAGCTATAAACAGTTAGGAAGTAAATTGTAGCGCTTTGAAAGCCAGTAAACGAAACAAATGATCCTGAAACAATATAATAAATTTATTAAACTTTTCTGAAATTTTATATATTATGCAAAATATATTTTGCAAAATGTTATTCACGCAAAACCATTTCATCCCCATTGAACTGGAGCGTCATCTCCGAAAGCAGAGGCCGGAGCACTAATTTTTGACATCTTGGCTTGTAGGCCCACTGCGAGTAGGTCTTCCAGATCGCGATCGAAGCTTTTGCTATTTGTTTCCCTTTTAATTCTCTGTTCGATGTAAAGGAATCATAATTTATCAGTAAATCAAATAATATTCATGAAATTTGGAAGTATTTTCGATAATGTTCATTAAAATGGGTGATTTAAAATATTAATATTGCTGTACATTTCCTTAAAATAAAATATTTATAATGACTCATTCACTGTGGGAGCAAAGATGAAAGGATTCCATTCAGTTAGTGTTTTAATAAAAGTTTGAAAAAGAACCCTCTCTATTTATTGCTTAATCAGGCATTTTATTTGAATAATTCTTCAGTACATTCAGCTAAAGTATACGTGCTTACAGATAAAGTATGCAGAAACTAAAATGATTACTGAATACTATATCTTTAAATATCATAAGATAATCATTAAAAAGAAACTCAGAATTTAACTTTTAATATGCTTGAGTGTTTATTTATTTTCATTTCATTTTATTTTATTCATTTTTTGTTGTTGTTATAAATTGTAAAATGATTTAGAATTAAGATAAAATACTAGTTGAATGTCATTCATTAACCTATGCACTCTAAATTGTAGAAGTTCAGGTTTTCTAATATAGCACATCTTATATTCCCTTTTTTACTACCAGACATTAACAAATTGTAAACAATTTTGCTTAATTATAGAGTTTGAAATACCTCAGGGGCTTTGAAAATTTAATAAAGCTGTATAATAAAACTTTTTGGTATTAATATTTCATTTACAATTCCATTGAAGTGAAAATGTAAGAAAGATTAAATTAGCTTTGTATTATTAAAATAACATTAACTATAATATAATGAAATATACAATGGTAACTTGAAATTGTAAGTTAGTTACTTTGCTTTTTTCCAAGTTATTTTAACAATTTTCAATAACATAATAACTCGCTACATAAAAAATAAAATGTGCCCAACCTAAACACAAATGACTTCCCAACCTATTCTTCTAAAATTTCAGCATGCCATAACAAATAATAAAAAATATACGTGCAATATATTAAGATACTATATCTTTTATATGCAATTACTTACTTATCAAACAGTTAAAATATGTTATTTGATGTGTGAAATATTCCATTTTACATTATTTTACTTTCATAACTTTAGTGTAGCATTTTTATTGCTACGATTTCTTACTATTGACAATATCTTAAAAAGAGAATGACATTTTTTTATCTATATAAATAAAATTGAAAATACATACATACTGTATCTGTCTGTGTGTTTATCTATCTCATCATCACGGTAGAACTGCTGTATCGAATTTCATGAACATTCTGTGGGTAGCTTTGAAATAGCCCTACTTAAAATTTAGTCTATGTTTCGAGTTTCTAGGACCAGGGATTGTCGAGATATGAATAAAAATCCCACAATTAAACCTTCCATAAAAATAGAATTATGCAGATGATATATTTTCCACAAATTAATTAAGAAAATTATATCATGATGCTTAGCAACGCAATTAAATCAAATGTGTTTATTAGGCAGACGATTATTAAATTTTTTAAGATTTAAATAATAAAGAAATCAATATAAAACAAAATTTTATAACCATTTTTATA
This sequence comes from Amaurobius ferox, assembly GCA_951213105.1. NCBI lineage: Eukaryota > Metazoa > Arthropoda > Arachnida > Araneae > Amaurobiidae > Amaurobius > Amaurobius ferox. Next base: position 70,982,754 of record OX578153.1, on the reverse strand, counting down.
CAATTTTAGAGCTTTTATTTTAGTTTATATTGATCCAATTTCATATATATTTTATAATTTGTTTTCAAACGAGGATGTTTTATTCAGATCTGCTTGAAGATAATTTTGTATAGAAAACACAGAAAGGAGAGTTAAATGAAATATTTTAATAGAATGTTTTGAGTAAGAATGTCATTTAGAATACTGCAGGAATTTGCACATATATTAAATCATGGGCAATGTCGGGTATATCTGCTATTAACAGTATACATAAAATTGTATGTTGTACATCTATTAACAGTATACATAAAATTGTATGTTGTACATCTGTCTGTTTATTATCTCAGCACGGTAGAGATCACCTATTTTCATTTCATTAGAATTATTATAAAATTTCAAAAATTGAGACTCTAAATAATAAAACTTCACATCAAATTCTGAATTTTAGGTTTCTTGTATTATATGGTCAGTATGGAGAACGGACATACTGCTAGTCTATTATAAAATATTACACAACTAACAACACTATTAAAGTAATTTTAAAATATTTGCAGGAAACTGTATAATTTATGACAACATTAAGTACACTAGGTGAATGCAATGAATGACACAAGCTAACTTGATAAAATATACATTTTAAACATTGAATGATTTTAAATACTTTACAATTACTTAGCAAAGCTTAATTTTACAAGTACCTGGGCAGTTTTCTTAATTAATATGACAACAATAAAATTTTAAAACAAACTAAGAAAACTCTAAAAGGTTTGTTGACGTTATAATTAGCAACAAAACAATTTAGAATCCAGTTAGCGTTAATTGAATAGCAATAATTTGATTGCCATATATTTAAAATTCTATGCAATTTTAAATGACATGATAATAAGCAAAAAATGGTAAGCACTTACTTCTAAATAGCATTTTCAGTTTTTCACATTACGGTAATAAGGTAATTAGTAATCCAATGTTATAAGGTATGTAGTCGAAGGTATGCTGGTCAAAATGTTTATTAAATCATGAACTAACATATAAGACATTCAAAAATACGATAAAAAGACCGTTATGCATCCACACGCGCGAGCCCACGTACTGCACTGCACATACGATACTTCTTTGTGTGGGCTACTCTACTAGGGGAGAACTTTCCAGAAAAGTTGAGACGGAGGAATTCGGATTCGAAGGCCAGAATTGGGCCTACAGCTCATATGTCACGAGGTACAGAGGGGGAAAGTAGTTCGGCCTTTTCTACCGGGGGTGACGACTGGAGCCACCGTCGATTTTTGTGCTGCTGGAGACACCTGGAATAAAATTTTCCTTATTAAAACTCAAAATTCTGATTTAGCCATAGAAGTTGAAAATCTAGTTTCAGAGTTGCCAATTCCGGTTATATATAGCCAGATGCCTAGATCTAGCCATTTTCTGAAATATTTAGCAATAGAAATTCACATTAAGACATTTGCCGACGTGGTTGTCGAGTGGTCAAGACAAGCGTTTCCGTAGCAATCGTTCGACCATGTTGTGGGTTCGAGCCTCACTTAAGGCATGGATGTTTGTGTTGTAGGCGCAATGTGATCCGCCCCCCTCTGGTGCGCCTGGGGCAACGTCAATGGATGGCTAAAGGGTTCACACTCTGTCTGCTGTAATAAAGGCGAATGTCGAAGGTCAAAGTGCCTGGCCATTTGAAAAAAAAACAAGAAAGATCAATCATGCTTAAAGCATTGATTATGAAACACTTTCCAACTTCAATGCAATTTTATTTAAACAAGTCTAAAATGCAATACATTCCTCGGTAATATTTTGAAACTTATCACAATACTGCATTAATTTATTGTATTTGAAAACTTAAACCTTCATCGAAAAAAATGAACTTCATTCAAATGACGGCGTTGAAATATAAATTGCCTGGTTTAAACATCTCTAAAATGTTATACATTCCTCGGTAATAGTTTTAGAATTATCATAATACTACGATAATTTATTATATTTGAAAACTTCATCGAAAACAACTGAAATTAATTCAAATGACGTCATAGAAAAAATAACACGCCTGGATCTCTCTATAAAAACAGGATTTCATTCATAACTTTCTCCCAATCATTTCATTCATCAAAATACTATAATAATTTATTTTATTTAAACATTTTGTTTAAGACCATGGAGCTACAAAAAATTAAACTCTATGCATGAAACTTCATCGAAAAAAAATCGTCCTTCTCTTTATGAAATCAATTAATATTTCATTCATATCAGCCATGCAGACTCTATGGACTAAATTATTTTGTGTTAAAAAAATACAGGAATTCTAATACAACTCATTCTATATATTTTGCTGTTTACATTTTACATAGGTGAAAAATAGGCTTAGTTGTAGAAATAATCAAATTTAGATGAGCATTTAAACTCAAATATATTGTCATTGCGTTGTTTCAGTATGTAGATGCACAAAATTTAAGCAAAAATAAAGTACTTTTAGAACGGATACAACACTCAATATGAATTAAAAAGAACGATTTTGAAACAAGATGGATGCCATATATCATTTTGAAGTGGGTCATGTGATCGTTTCATATCATGGTCATGTGATCGTTTCATATAAGAGGTGTAATTAATATTTTAATTTTTATTTAAAAAACTACTGAATATATTTCGCTGAATTTTTTTTTATATATTTTATGGAACAATTTGAATATTACCTAAAATTTTCAAAGCAATTTGTGAATTTTAAATCCGCTTAAAAAATGTTTGAAAAATTAGGTCCTATAGGGCTCAATGTATTTCATTTTTTCGACCCGGGTTCAATCCAAAACTAATTGGGTGATATTATTCATTTATATTCCCATAGGTCCTACAGACCGTCTGAACAACATACTAAAATTTCATTCTGAGTAAGTCATTTTTACGGCAGTTATCGTGCTAACGGACAGACAGACAGACAGACAGAATGAACAAGGTCATAAACACTTTTCAACTTTGTTGTAAAGTGTTAAAAAAACATTTAGACATTTAGTCAATTTCTATAGTCATTAATTTGAATCAACAAAAATAATTTGATTATTTAGACAAAATTTTCAAATTCATTGGTTAAATTAACAAGTATATTCCACAGTAAATCTTTTGTAAAATTTTCTGAAACATAAAATAATGAAATTAGCATATACCAGAGGTGGGGAACCTTTTTACCATTAGAAGCCACATGTAAATTAGGTAATAAAGGAGGTCGCATAAGTTGATGCACCTATAAATGCGACTTTTATGAAATTATTATAGTTAGAGTTTTAACAATTTGGTGCATTATATAGAAAAATAACAAAAAAAATTAAGTCCTTATTTATTTATTATTTGACATAAAACGTTACAATATAAAATATTTTTGTATTCATATAAGGGTAAAAACTTGTTATAACATTAATCATTAATTATTATTTTTTTTTATAAAATTATTAGATTCATAGATACCGCTGTAATTTTAAATAAAAATAATATTGTGATATAGTGTATATGCCATATGCATTATATCATAATATTATTTTTAATTTCCATGAAGGGGAAAAATATTAAACACTTAAAAAGTTTATGGACTCCGCTTTTGATTAGAATACCAATGTCAATTTATATTTCCGTAGAGGATAGAACAATTCTACTAGGATTAAGTTATAATTAACATATTAACAATAGGGCCGTACCCAGTGCAATACAAGTAGATTCTAGTAAGATTAAGTTATAATTAATATATTAACAATAGGGCCGTATACTGTGCCCTACTAGGCGATTCTGCCAGGATTAAGTTATAATTAAAATATTAACAATAAGGCCGTATAAAGTGCCCTACTAGGAGATTCTACTAAGTTATAAATAACAATAGGGCCGTATACAGTGCCCTACTAGGCGGTTCTGCCAGGATTAAGTTATAATTAAAATATTAACAATAGAGCCGTATAAAGTGCCGTATATAGGCCGTATAAAGTGCCCTACTAGGCGATTCTACTAAGTTATAATTAACAATAGGGCCGTATACAGTGCCCTACTAGTCGGTTCTGCCAGGATTATGTTATAATTAAAATATTAACAATAGGGCCGTATAAAGTGCCCTACTAGGCGATTCTACTAAGATTAAGTTATAATTAACAATAGGGCTGTATACAGTGCCCTACTAGACAGTTCTGCCAGGATTAAGTTATAATTAACATATTAACAATAGGACCGTATAATATGCCCTACTAGGCGATTCTACTAAGGTATAATTAACAATAGGGCCGTATACAGTGCTCTATTAGGCGATTCTACTAAGATTAAGTTATAATTAACAATAGGGTCGCATACAGTGCCCTAAAGCGATTCTACTAGGATTAAGTTATTAAAATATTAACAATAGAGCTGTATACAGTGGCCTACTAGGCGATTCTACTAGGATTAAGTTACAATTAACATATTAACAATGGGCTCTTATACAGGGCCGCCTCAAAGATATTTTTCACCCAGAGCCAAGCAAGATATATATATATATATATATATATATATATATATATATATATATATATATATATATATATATATATATATATATATATATATATATATATATATATATATATATATATATATATATATATATATATATGTATGTATATATATATATATATATATATGTATATATATATATATATATATATATATATATACATATATATATATATGTGTGTATATATATATACACACTCATGTCCAAAAGTTAAACATAGTTGCTGTTTATGTGAAAATTTCAAGAAATCTACATCGGAATGGAAGGAAACACGGTATGCGGGTGTAATATGGTTATAGAAGAAGAAAACAATGCAAAACAAAGATAATAACGACTTTTATTGTCCAAAGAAAAGGGGTGAAAGAAAAAGGTGTCAATCACAGTGAAACAGAGTGATTAAAACAATCTGATGCTGCAATTTAATACGGTGTGTGGGGACCTCGGGTTACCACGCATGCTGCACAACGATTTCCCATACTTTTAATGTTGGTTTGGATGAGTTGTGTGCTCAAAGAGTTCCAAGCCTCATGGAGAGCAGTTTTCAATCCCGGAACGGAGCTTGGTGGGTAGCGGAGGTCTGCAAGATGTCTCCCGAGCATATCCCACACATGCTCTATTGGATTCAGGTCAGGAGATTTGACTTACTATTGCATTTGCTGGATATCTTCAGTTTGAAGGAAGTCGTCGACTAAGGCCACACGGTCAGGAGGCGCGTTATCATCCATGAATATGAAATCAGGACCAATAGCACCTCGAAACAATCGAACGGTAGGCACAAAGACTTCGTCTCTGTATCTTTGACCGGTAACTGACCCCGTTTCATAGATGTGGAGGTCTCTGTGACCGTCCACCATGATGCCTGCCCAAACCATGACTTCTCCAAACGGAAAACGATGTCTTTCCGTAATGTTTCCCGGGTGAAAACGCATTCTCTCCAGATCGTTCCACGTTCTCTCCAGATCGTAGTACGACGAGAATCAGTTTGGAGGCTAAACTAATACTTCGGGGGCTAAACTACATATTAACTCGTCACTGAACATGGCATTGTCCCACTGTTGTCCACTTTACTGCCGATGTTCCAAACTCCACTGTAAACGCGCGTGTTTCTATACAGACGTCAGGGAGATGCAAACTAGGGGTCGTCTGGCATAGAGACCAACATGTCTGAGTCTCCTGTAAACAGTTTGTCTCGAAATAGTGACTCCTGTAGCGGCTGTCAGGGCTGAACCCAGTTGTCTGGCAGAACGGTTCCTCTGACGTCGCGCAGTTATCCCCAAATATCGGTCTTGCAGAGCAGTTGTTACCCTTGACCGACCTGGTACTGGCCGTCGGGTAACATCTCCAGTGGTTTGGAACCTCTGCCACAGTCTGGAGATCACACACTGGTGCACATTCATAATTCGAGACGCTTCGGTTTGGGATCGACCGGATTCCAGCATTCCAATAATTCGTCCCTTCAAAAACATGTCCAGTTGGCATCTTTGTGACATCTTTCGTCCTTTTTGATTATTAACAACGCTCCGTATCGCAACAATTGCGAAATTCTGCCTCAACTAGCCATGCCGCTCGAGGCCGTTTTATACTCGTTCCGACGTGCGCCGGTGCTTTGCGCATGTCGACATCAACTGAACTGTTTTGCATATGCACAATGATTTACCTTCGCCCCACGATTCTTCACAACAGAATGTGAATCATTGTATCCATATTAACTCCGAATGTTTTGCATTTAACGAATTATGCTTAACTTTTGGACATGAGTGTATATACAGGGTGTCCCAAAAACATTGACTTCGGCTTTTATTCCTTAAACATTGATCTTAGACATATATAATAAATTACAAAGTTGCGTAACAAAAGGTACAGAATATTATGAAATCGTTAAAAATTTTTCAGGTAAATAAATTTGAAGAAATACAAAATTTAAATTTTTATACGGTCCCTGTACAAAAACATTTCCAATGAGTAAAATGTGCCCTATACACTAATAAAGTGATGTACAAAATTTCAGCATTTTATCATAAAAAGTCCCAGAGATATGTTTAAACGAAATTTGCGAAGGATTAATCACAAATTAAAATGTAACACTTTTTAAATAAAATGCTGAAATTTTGCACGTCACCTTATTAGTGTATGGAGAACATTTCACTCATTGGAAATGTTTTTGTACGAGGATCGTATAAAAATTAAAATTTTGTATTTTTTTAAATTTAATTCCCTTGAAAATTTTAATCGATTTCATAAAATTTACTGTTTTTACGCAACTTTGTAATTTATTATATATGACTAATATCAATATTTAAAAAATAAAAGCTGAGATCAATGTTCTTGGGACACTCTCTCTCTTTCTCTCTCTATCTATCTATCTATCTATATATATATATATATATATATATATATATATATATATATATATATATATATATATATATATATATATATATATATATATATATATATATATATATATATATATATATATATATATATATATATATATATATATATATATATATATATATATATATATATATATATATATATATATACATATATATATATACATATATATATATATATATATATATAAATATATATATATATATATATATATATACATATATATATATATATATACATATATATATATATATATATATACATATATATATATATATATATATATATATATATATATATATATATATATATATATCCAAAACCACCAGAAAGGTTTCAAGGATATATAAATACATAATATATCTACAAAGAGGTCAACATTTAACATTTTTAAAAACAATAAGTCGCAAAACTGCAGGCGCGAAAAGTCACGTAAAGAGTTCAAACACAGCCAAATATGACAACCATGATTGCCAATTTAGCGATTTTTTTGCCAGATCTCAGATCTAAAGATTTTGTTTTTCATCTAGCTACAAAATTATCGTTTCTGTGACACGTGTCAATCCTAGATATATCGTTATCCTTCTGGCGACAAATCTGGAGATTTTTTGTTTTTACTTAGAAGCGATTTTCTCAGATAGAAACATTGACTATAAACTCACTTTCGGAAAGGTAAGGCAGCTAGCGCATGTGAAATGACTTATCAGTATTTTTACAGATTTCCCTGCCTTCTCGATTCATTGATAAATCACATGACCCTCTCAGGATTTCCTCAGCAAAGATCTGGAATGTGAACGACCAGTGCAAGCTTTGGTAGACAAAAATATTACATACTCTCGAAAAGAATAGACAAATCAACGAAACTGGAGTCGTAAGATCAGAATCCTATTTTGCAGTTTTACAGGTGTAATTCAGCAATGATTAGCAGCATACCCGTTCTTCGTACGGAATATATGATATAAAGAAACTTATAATTCGCAATCATGTTCAAATTCTGTTAAAATATTAAATTTATTGCTCCTAATGAGAAATTTAAGAATATCTATTCTCACTATGCAAAATTATCTTCACGGGCAGATCTGAAGAATAAAACATCCTGGCCCCTTTCGCAAGCAAATTCACAAAAAAAAGAATTGAATCAATATATGCAAACCCCGTACTACTTATATTGTCGCAGATTAGAAAATATGCCAGTGTGTTAGTAGAAGATTACCCGTATTGCAATATGAGTCTCAAAAATCTTTGCCAAAAGAAAAGAAATGACGTAATAAATTGAAAATATCAATAATCCCCATACCCTTTATTCCAAAAAGTCGTAATTGATTCCAATATATATCAAAACATATGCCAATATACCTGTACTACTTATATTCTCGTAGATTAGAATATATACCCGTGTATTTGTAGAAGATTACTCATACAACGTACAATATAAGAGTTTAAACATTTTTTGTCATAATAAAACAATTGCATAATAACTTCAAAATATCAATAATCGCTGAATCAATAATTCCCAAAAATATCAATAATGATAACGTTTAAACCTGAAGACCGTAATTGATATTTTCCAGTCAAAATGTTATAAGAAAAATGAAATCGTTCTTTCCTAAAATATGTTTTTATATCCATTTATTTATTATTGAAATCGAAAAAATAATAATTAAAATTAACAGACAGATTTAATTTAATTGCGTTTCTGAGCAACATGATGTAAGATAAAATCTTCCTCATAAACTGCGAAATTAAATAACCATTTTGATTTCTTTATACTTTTCATTGTTCAGTAAAAACTTGTGAGAAATAAACCATGGAGATAGATTTCCCATTTAAATCATGTTTCAAACAATGCATGTTTTCAGAGAGTGATTAATTAGCGCAAAAAATAAATCTCCCATCAAACTCAGAAATAAAGTTTTAATTCATTTTCAAACGATTTTCAAGCTTTTCGTTTGGATAAACCAAGGAGTTAGAGAGTAGAATTCCTAGGAAAAAGTTTCGTTTCTCATTAACATCTCGACAATTCAAAGCTATCCACAAAATTTCATCAAATTCGGTTCAGCCGTTCTCCCTTGATGATGAGACAAACGAAAAATTCATTTTTTACTAATATCTCGAGAACCACAGATCGTAGAAATTCCAAACATGGACTAAATTTTAAGTGGGACAATTTCCAGGCTACGCGCAAGATTTCATTAAATTCGGTTCAGCCGTTCTCCCGTGATGACGGGACAAACAGACAGACAGACAGTCAAATTTTCAATTTTATTTATATAGACTAGCAGCATACACGTTCTTCGTACGGAGTATATAATATAAAAAACTTATAATTCGCAATGTGCAAATTCTGTTAAAATATTAAATTTATTGCTCATAAAGTGAAGTTTAAGAATATCTGTTCTCACTATGCAAAATTATCTTCACGGGCGAAGAATAAAACATCCTGGACCCCTTTTGTAAGCAAATTTACAAAAAAAAAAGAATTGAATCAATATATGCAACCACGTACTACTTATATTGTCGCAGATTAGAAAATATGCCAATGTGTTAGTAGAAGCTTACTCATATTGCAATATGAGTCTCAAAAATACTTGCCAAAATAAAAGAGATTACGTAATAAATTGAAAGTATCAAAAATCCCCGCAATCTTAATACCAGAAGGTCGTAAATGATTCCAATATATGCCAATATATATCAAAATATATGCCAATATACCTGCACTACTTATATTCTCGTAGATTAGAAGATATACCCGTGCATTTGTAGAAGATTACTCGTACAACGTACTATATATGAGTTTCAACAATTTTCGTCATAATGAAACAATGGCATAATAATTTGAAAATATCAATAATCCCTGAATCAACTGTCCCCGAAAATATCAATAATAATGCGATGTTTAGACCTGAAGACCATAATTGATATTATCCAGTCAAAAATGCAATGTCAATGAAATTTATTTTATATACATATTTCTATTATTCAAATCGGAAGAGATTTAATAAAAATCGTATGCCGCATAACACATTGGATCCGTTGCTAAGCGATATGATATCATTTGCTTCAAATAAATTGGTGGAAATCATATCGTCTGAATAATGCGATCTCCATGGAAGGTTTGGCGTCATTTTCGTCAATTTAGCGATAACTTAAAAAATCGCCAAATTTATCGCCAAGTGGGACTGTAGAACTGATAGTCCCATTTTGCGACAAATTGACGAAACATCATCACAATACTATCCCCCTAACAAAACACAATTAATTTCATTTATTAAGCGCGATTTTATCAATTCTATGATATTTTTATGGATTTACAAATATTTTTATCAATTTGTTGATATTAAAAAAAATTCGTTAAATATGTTACTAAGTAGGATGGATGGACTGACCGACAAATGCTACATAAACATCATTTCAGTACTCTATTCTAAAAAATCAAATTTAATTTCATTGATTTGGGTCATTTTTATCAATTTGGAGACATTTCCGCTAATTTGGTAAAGTTTAAGAAAAGTTACCAAGTTATTTAGAGATATTCCGCTAAATTCGTAGCTATTCGTCCGCTAAATTCGTGTATTAGAAGTTATACACCCGTTCTACTTTTTTCTGCTTCAACAATCGGCTAAATAAATTTATTGGGTAAACACAATATATGAGTTTATTAGCTAAACACAATATATGAGCTTGAAACCTCTTTGCTAAAATAAATGAAAGTGATGTACGCAGTCCGCAATTTATATAATTAAAAGAACAATCAAACCGTTCATTTATAAATAATATTTTTAGATCCATTTATTTATTATTCAAATAGAAAAAATAATAATAAATATTAACAACACATTTAATTTCATTCCGTTGCCGAGCAACATGATATAAGATAGAATCTTCCTCGTAAAATGCGAAATTAAATAGCCATTTTGATTTCTTTATACTTTTCATCATTGAGTAAAAGCTTGTGAAAGAGGAACCATGGAGGTAGATTTTTCCATTTAAATTCATGTTTCAAACAATTCATGTTTTCCTATAGTGACTAATTAATGCAAAAATCCTGCACCAAACTCGGAAATAAAGTTTTATTTCATTTTGACGTTTTAAACAAACGATTTTTATCCTTTCTGTTTGGATAAACCACGGAGTTGGAGAGTAGAACTCCTAGGAAAAAGTTCCATTTTTCATTAATATCTCGACAACCCCTAGTCTTAGAAACTCGAAACTTGGACTAAATTTATGGGGGTATATTTCAAGGCTATCCACAAAATTTCATTAAATTCGGTCTGGCCGTTTTCCAGTGATGATGAGACAAACGAAAATTTTGTTTTTTACTAATATCTCAAGACCCAATGGTCGTAGAAACTCAAAACACGGACTAAAGTTTAAGTGGGGCTATTTCTAGACTATCCGCAAAATTTCATCAAATTCGGTTCAGCCGTTCTCCCGTGATGATGGGACAAACAGACAGACAGACAGATTTTCAATTTTATTTATATAGATATGTAAATATCATCATACACTAAACTTTAAGGGTCGAAATTTTATATCTATATAAATAAAATTGAAAATCTGTCTGTCTGACTGACTGTCTGTTTGTCCCGTCATCACGGGAGAACGGCTGAACCGAATTTGATGAAATTTTGTGGATAGCCTTAAAATAGCCCCTCATAAATTCAGCCCAAGTTTCGAGTATTTAAGACTAGGGGTTGTCGAGATATTAATGAAAAACGAAACTTTTCCCTAGGAGTTCTACTCTCTAACTCCGTGATTTATCCAAACGAAAAGCTTGAAAATCGTTTGAAAGCGAATTAAAACTTTATCTCTGAGTTTGATGAGAGATTTTTTGCGCCAATTAGTCACTTTCTGAAAACATGAATTCTTTGAAACATGATTTAAATGGGAAATCTATTTCCATGGTTTATATTTCCCAAGCTTTTACTGAACAATGAAAAGTATAAAGAAATCAAAATGGTTATTTAATTTCGCAGTTTATGAGGAAGATTTTATCTTACATCATGTTGCTCAGAAACGCAATTAAATTAAATCTGTCTGTTAATTTTAATTATTATTTTTTCGATTTGAATAATAAATGAATGAATATAAAAATATATTTTAGAAAAAACGATTTGATTTTTCTTTAGCATTTTTGACTGGATAATATCAATTACGGTCTTCAGGTTTAAACGTTATTATTATTGATATTTTCGGGGATTATTGATTCAGGGATTATTGATATTTTCAAGTTATTATGCAATTGTTTTATTATGACAAAAAATGTTTAAACTCATATATTGTACGTTGTATGAGTAATCTTCTACAAATACACGGGTATATCTTCTGGGCGCGGTAGCCCATTGGTTAGCGCGCTGGAGTTGCACTCGGTAGGCCCGGATTCGATTCCAGCCACTGCCAAAACTGCCGCCGTGTTCATGCGGAGTACGATCACGTTAAACATGTGGGTCCGAAAGTCCTTCCGAGAGGTTGGTGGTAGGGGAAGGAGGGTACGGTCCCTGTGGATGCCTCCCCCACTGGGTTCCGGTCTAAATTGGGTGGCACTTCCCGACCGTCCAAACAGTTACCTTACACCTTTCTGGTAGGTCGGACGGTCTGGGTTTCAACAACAACGGGTATATCTTCTAATCTACGAGAATATAAGTAGTACAGGTATATTGGCATATGTGTTGATATATATTGGCATATATTGGAATCAATTACGACTTTTTGGTATAAAGGATATGGAGATTATTGATATTTTCATTTTATTACGTCATCCCTTTTATTTTGGCAAAGATTTTTGAGACTCATATTGTAATACGGGTAATCTTCTACTAACACACTGGCATATTTTCTAATCTGCGACAATATAAGTAGTACGGGGTTTGCATATATTGATTCATTTCTTTTTTTTTGTGAATTTGCTTACAAAAGGGGCCAGGATGTTTTATTCTTCAGATCTGCCCGTGAAGATAATTTTGCATAATGAAAACAGATATTCTTAAACTTCTCTGTAGGAGCAATAAATTCAATATTTTAACAGAATTTGCACGTGATTGCGAATTATAAGTTTCTTTATATTATATACTCCGTACGAAGAACGGGTATGCTGCAGTTAGCAATAAATTTTAAAGGTCAAGTTTTAAGGTTAGAAGGCAAAACATAACTTTCTTTTTCAGGACAAACAAGACGCTTAACACCACTTATTCAAGCAAGTTCGACATCTGCGTTGATCATCACGCAAATTCGGCTTCTGTGTTCGGCATCGAGTTCCCCACCCCCGGGCGGCCCACTCCTTGAGGGCTCTGTAACTCTGGTCCTCCAAACTGGGAGACAAATTAATCCGAGAAACACGGCTGTCAAGCACCCCGCCCGGCTGCCCGTGACGTGGGGAAGGGCTGTGTCTATACATGACCTGAGCCTAAACCCGTTGGCGACTGGGATTGAGTTTGGTTGGACCACTTTCGGACCTCGTCCTGTGGAGGTTTCTGCTGACCTCGCTTCCCTAATTGTGTTCTCGCTGGTTAAGAGATTTGTACCCTATCGACTCCCATATCCAAGTTCGTAAACCCTAGCTGGTCGAACGGGTGCACGAACTTATTCTGTGTTAGGCATCGAGAAAATTCAGCATCTTGAATAAATGAGGCACTTCCTGTTTGTCTTGAAAAAGAAATCTGCTTTTTTGCTTCGAAACCGATTGACCCTTAACATTTAGTGCATGCAGCAGTTAAACAGTTACATTACTGGTTTTAATTAATACTATTAGATTATTTTATATCATTGGCTTTTATCATTGATTTTTATCGAAGCAGTTATGTGATAAGTGTAGTTTATTGTACAATCATATTTATTTAGAAAGTCCATTTTTCTGCTGATTGTTTCTATAATCATTCTCTTTTTATCGCCTTATCGTAAATCCTCTGTCGTTGGCTACAAATGGATGATAGTGTGTTACAGGTTTTCCTTTCATTGAAAAAGAAAGTCCCCACCTGCTGCTTGAAGGTGTTGCGGAGGAGTCAGAAGAGGTATACTTTATTATTTGAATATTCTATCTATTTCTTTCCTCCTCTATTCCTTCACATAAAATTAGCCTGTTTTCTTTACATTTCTCATGTGTCTTATTTAATTTGTATGTTGGTTCTGCTACTGATCACATGGTATCTATTAAGAAGTTCCCTGATTTAATTCCTCATCCAGTACATGTTACAATCTCTTGAAGTTCGTATGAAATTCATTAGTATGTTTCCTTTCAAGTGTAATATACAAATGTGCGCAATGCGTAGACCATTTATTTTTAGTCTATTTTTGAGGGGGGGATATCTTAGTAGTGCTTATCTGCTTATAGCTGCATGAATGATTACATAAATTTTGATGGTCACACCGTGTGGATCGAAAGAAAAAAAAGACTTAAAATGCCAATGAAAAGCGTTTTAAAAGACATTTAAAACTCGCTTAGCGAAAGCGCTTAAAATCATAAAATTTTACTCAGTTTTTCTGTTGGAGTGCGATATGAAAATGTGAGTGATATGTAAATTTGAGTAACAGGAAGTCGGTGGAAAATTTAAACATGGTTCAAGTAAGTGATCCGATGTGGTCTAAAGACCACAAAGGATGTCTGGTCAAAAATGATAGAGCTTAAAAATTCGAATAGTAAATTAAGTGGCCTGCCAATTTTGTCTGCGAACTGTATTAGTTATTGCACATTCTAATGGCGAAAAAACTGCTCCGTTTTTTTTTTTCATGTACAAGCATGCCAATTGTGCAACGCGCGAAGAATAAGTTCTATATAAACTCCTTTGATAATCGCTTAATAAGCACGATAAAATCGCAAAAAAAGTTCATTTTAGTCAGAAAAGATTTATTTTCGTTTTTTACTTTAGTTTTCGTTTTCAGAAAGTTCTAGTTTAAAAGTTAGATTTTCATATTTTATCATCTTGCTATAAAAATACTAACTATGCTTAGTTTTGAAACTATGCTTAGTAAGCTCATGTCCCACCATTTTCAACGATTGTAATTCACGGCTCGGAGCTGACTAAACGAAAAAAAATTAATTTTTTGCTAAAATAAGCTGATTTTGAAGCCGAAAGTGAAAATGACATCTTATTTGCTATATTCAAAAGTTTACGTCCCATTCAAATAAAATTCTTAGAGCACACTTATAATAGTGAAATAACTATATATTCGAAAAATTGAAACATTATCTTTAAAATACAGAAATAAATTGAAAATCTCAAATTTTATAGCACTTAATAAGGTCAAGACCAAAAGTTTGAGACACCGTTTACAGAACACCTGCTGTCGTATCTTTTACATTCTGAAATCGTCTGCAGGAATAAACTGATTTCGAAGCCGAAATTTCAACGAATTTTCTGCTTTAAATGTGCATAATTTTAAAATTATTTCGAATTTTGGAAAAAAATATCGCCGAGCTGTTTCGTCCAGGGACATGAAATACCCTGTTCCGAATTTCGCCGCTGTCTAAAGCTTCGATTTTCCGCTACAGACGATACACGTAGCCTGACAGAAAGACGAAAACACACACATCTTGTTAACAGTTTACAACAAAGTTTAAAAGTGTTTATGACTTTGTTCATTCTGTCTGTCTGTCTGTCTGTCTGTCTGTCCGTTAGCACGATAACTGCCGTAAAAATGACTTAATCAAAATGAAATTTTAGTATGTTGTTCAGACGGTCTGTAGAACCTATGGGAATATAAATTAATAATATCACCCAATTAGTTTTGGATTGAACCCGGGTCGAAAAAATGAAATACATTGAGCCCTATGGGACCTAATTTTTCAAACATTTTTTAAGCGGATTTAAAATTCACAAATTGCTTCGAAAATTTTAGGTAATATTCAAATTGTTCCATAAAATATATAAAAAAAAATTCAGCGAAATATATTCAGTAGTTTTTTAAATAAAAATTAAAATAATAATTACACCTCTTATATGAAACGATCACGTGACCATGATATGAAACGATCACGTGACCATGATATGAAGCGATCACATGACCCACTTCAAAATGATATATGGCATCCATCTTGTTTCAAAATCGTGATTTTTTTAAGTTCTTTTTAATTCATATTGAGTGTCGTATCCGTCCTAAACTACTTTATTTTTGCTTAAATTCTGTGCATCTACATACTGAAACAACGCATTGACAATATATTTGAGTTTAAATGCTCATCTAAATTTGATTATTTCTACAACTAAGCCTATTTTTCACCTATGTAAAATGTAAACAGCAAAATATATAGAATGAGTTGTATTAGAATTCCTGTATTTTTTTAACACAAAATAATTTAGTCCATGGAGTCTGCATGGCTGATATGAATGAAATATTAATTGATTTCATAAAGAGAAGGACGATTTTTTTCGATGCAGTTTCAAGCATAGAGTTTAATTTTTTGTAGCTCCATGGTCTTAAACAAAATGTTTAAATAAAATAAATTATTATAGTATTGTGATGAATGAAATGAATAGGAGAAAGTTATGAATGAAATCCTGTTTATATAGAGAGATCCAGGCGTGTTATTTTTTCTATGACGTCATTTGAATTAATTTGAGTTGTTTTCGATGAAGTTTTCAAATATAATAAATTATCGTAGTATTATGATAATTCTAAAACTATTACCGAGGAATGTAACATTTTAGAGATGTTTAAACCAGGCAATTTATATTTCAATGCCGTCATTTGAATGAAGTTCATTTTTTTCGATGAAGGTTTAAGGTTTCAAATATAATAAATTAATGCAGTATTGTGATAAGTTTCAAAATATTACCGAGGAATGTATTGCATTTTAGACTTGTTTAAATAAAATTGCATTGAGGTTGGAAAGTGTTTCATAATCAATGCTTTAAGCATGATTGATCTTTCTTGTTTTATTATTTAAAATATCCCGATTCCTTTACATAAATCGCATCTATGAATAAGAGTTTGCGTACCGGAAAAGCCGACGGAAGAAATACGTCCTATGACGGAAGTGATAAAAAAATCTCTTACCAAAGTTCGTCAGTTTTAAACACGTGATACTGCAAGAGAAGGACTATTAAAGATTATAGAATCATAGAGTTTTGAGCGAAGGCAAAATAGATTTGTATAGGTTTACACTGCTTGAGGATGGCAATTTTGGATGGCGATTGGCGATAGCAAATTTCTAGAAATAGAAAGGTAAGCGTACTGTTTTCTTTATACAGGACTATTGAAAATGCTCTTTAGCGCCCCAATAACTTTGTAAGGAAATGACCATTGACGTGCATGTTAGATCTATCTATATCTATCTGTAGTAACGTGACCATGTCCAATAAAATAAATGAAAGTGACTGCAGCGCTTCTGGCGGAGAATCCTAGAGCGAACATTATTATGGACGAACATTCTTTATTCCTAAACAAGCGAAATCAACATTTGCCTGAATTTTGTGATCCGTTTTACTCGTAAACTACGATTGGTAGGAATATTCAAATTTGCACACATACTTAAAATTGCACACATATTTGCAGAATCACAATTTCAATAATTAAAACGAAATGTAGTAAGGTGAAACGCCCATTTTTAAACCGCGCATGCTCAGTACGCTTCATACAAATAACAAGTATACAACAACTTTTAAACAGCTAATCAAAGCGTGTGCTCTTGCATGCTTGTCTTTTACTTGTCACTCGCTATTTTACTTTATTTTACTTGTCACTCGTTATTTTACTTCACTTTACTTGACACTCGTCAGTTCTTACTTTAGGCTTACAAATGTTAATAATCAACATATTGAGTTTAAACGAGATGTGGGACAAATAGTTATATATACATACTCCTCGTAAAGCAAAAAATACATCTTCCCAATATTTCTCTATACCTTGTGTTTTCCTTATTAGTGCCTAATCCATTATTTTTAAAAAGTTAAGCAATTGTTAAGGGCTAAATAAAAACTAATTCTTTTAAGGGCCTTGAAATTTCATTTATAAAATTAAACAGTTTTTAAAATTTTAAGAACGATGGGATATATTCATTAGAAAAATAAACTTTTATATCTTTTTCATCTTTTTTTACATTTGCTACTTTTGTTTTCTATCTTTGTTACGGTTAATTATTGCATGTTCTAGAATGTACCAGTGAAAAATCATGAAAGAAACATTTATTCACTGAAAGTTAATACATGTAAAAGATCTTTAAGTTTGCTTTTTTTATATCAAATATATCTTTAAAAAGAATATTTTAATATAAATTTTAAGCAGTCTTATATTTACCTTATGAAAACTACTAAAAGTGGTATTGTTTGATGATTGATGAAATGTTTGATGATTGCTGTAAATGTAAACAACTTGGTAAATCACAAAAAATTAACGTGTTGACTTGAATTATATTTTTGATATATTTTTACGTTTCACTCCATTAAATATTTGAGATATCTAGGTAAGATTAGTTTCAATCCTTTCACTGGAAATCGTTTTTGTTATGATTTCAACAGTTTGCAGAGTCCATTTAGACGATAAGAGCTTGCAATTTCGTCCCAGTAGCTCAACTGTAGAGCGTCGGCTGGCCAGTTCAGAGATCCAGGATTCGATTCCCGGTTGGGGCAGCAAGGTTCTTTACAAGTTTCTTTAACATTAAATCAGTTTTAATATTCTCTTCTTTAAATGACTAGAGAATAATGACGGATACCACAAGCGCTTAGTAGGCTTACGTGATACGATTTCAAGGTAATATAGTGGTACTTCTAATTCGAGTTACATTTCAATTAATCAACTAAAAATTTTAAATTGGATATCAGCATGAGTAAATGACTCACTCTGAAACTTCTATGAACTATAAGAATTAATTTGTAGTTCACTAAAAGCTCCACAAGGATATATAATTGGATTTTGGATCATATTCTTACTTTTTGAAATACAGTGGTTATAATTTCGATATTTTTATACTTCGAACTGTTTTGAAAAAATGATTCAAATTTTAATATTTTAATATTTCGCACTATTTTGAAAAGATGATGCTAATTTTGATATTTTAATATTTTGAACTGTTTTGAAAATGTCTAAGAAAAGACAAACCACCCACAAAGGAAGAATGTCATTCACGCAAAACCATTTCGGCTCCATCGAACTGGAGCCACTGCCGATTTTTAATTTCTCATACTATGTAATATATAGACAAAGTATTGTTTTCACGAAAATTTTCGAATTCGAGATTTTGATGCCGATATATATTTTAAGGCCTCTTGAACACGTTTTGACTATTTTTGAAGTGATGTCCCTCTGTCTGCATGTATATTTGATCAATTGCTTGTGTATACGATAGCGGCCACAAATATTAATGGATTTTTACCAACATTATATTGGGCTTTGATGTCAAATAATCTAGAACTAGATAGAATTTTTTTAATTCGAGAGAAAACTTCGAAATTTATTCGAAATTTTATATATTTTTAACGTGGCAGCATAGGACAAAATTGGACATAATCCTGCATAAAAAGGTTTATTTATGGCTCAATGATCACTATACACGGTTTATAGTTTCAATCATTGTTGAGGGAAATTGCTACGATACAATTTTCTTGTTCATGACGTTATTAGCCCCCTCCCGATGGGGTACATTGTCATTGTCAAGTATAGTATCACTCAAAAGATTTCTTCAAACTCTTTAACGTGAAGGGTAACACACTATAATTGTAATCATTTAGACCCAGAATACCGATTTTTCAAAAATGTTCTTGTAAAACTTGGGGGAAAAAAAGCTACTGAAAATGTATTCTGCTATGAGAAAGTTGAGTTGAGCCACACTCTAGTTAATTTAGCCTGTTTTTAAATTAACTAAAACGTAAAAAAAAAAAACCACGCAAAACTTCCTTGATAAAAACACGGATATGTCAGTTATGTGACATAATTGTTTCGAGGGCGTTATAAGAGCTGCAATAGTGACGTCATCAATTATATTCAAATAACAAACGAACAAACGACTGACTTTCAGCTCTCCAAAATTTCTTGGTTGACTTTTAGCTTTCCAAAATTTCTTGTTGACTTTTAGTTCTCCAAAATGTCTTGGTTGATTTTCAGCTTTCCAAAATTTCTTGTTGACTTTTAGTTCTCCAAAATTTCTTGGTTGACTTTTAACTGTCCAAAATGTCTTGGTTGATTTTCAGCTTACCAAAATTTCTTGTTGACTTTTAGTTCTCCAAAATTTCTTGGTTGACTTTTAAC
This sequence comes from Amaurobius ferox, assembly GCA_951213105.1. Classification (NCBI taxonomy): domain Eukaryota; kingdom Metazoa; phylum Arthropoda; class Arachnida; order Araneae; family Amaurobiidae; genus Amaurobius; species Amaurobius ferox. The sequence continues at coordinate 70,962,683 of OX578153.1, read as the reverse complement.
TGTCCAAAATGTCTTGGTTGATTTTCAGCTTTCCAAAATTTCTTGTTGACTTTTAGTTCTCCAAAATTTCTTGGTTGACTTTTAACTGTCCAAAATGTCTTGGTTGATTTTCAGCTTTCCGAAATTTCTTGTTGACTTTTAGTTCTCCAAAATTTCTTGGTTGACTTTTAACTGTCCAAAATGTCTTGGTTGATTTTCAGCTTTCCAAAATTTCTTGTTGACTTTTAGTTCTCCAAAATTTCTTGGTTGACTTTTAACTGTCCAAAATGTCTTGGTTGATTTTCAGCTTTTCAAAATTTCTTGTTGACTTTTAGTTCTCCAAAATTTCTTGGTTGACTTTTAACTGTCCAAAATGTCTTGGTTGATTTTCAGCTTTCCAAAATTTCTTGTTGACTTTTAGTTCTCCAAAATTTCTTGTTTGACTTTTAACTGTCCAAAATGTCTTGGTTGATTTTCAGCTTTCCAAAATTTCTTGTTGACTTTTAGTTCTCCAAAATTTCTTGGTTGACTTTTAACTGTCCAAAATGTCTTGGTTGATTTTCAGCTTTCCAAAATTTCTTGTTGACTTTTAGTTCTCCAAAATTTCTTGGTTGACTTTTAACTGTCCAAAATGTCTTGGTTGATTTTCAGCTTTCCAAAATTTCTTGTTGACTTTTAGTTCTCCAAAATTTCTTGGTTGACTCTTAACTGTCCAAAATGTCTTGGTTGATTTTCAGCTTTCCAAAATTTCTTGTTGACTTTTAGTTCTCCAAAATTTCTTGGTTGACTTTTAACTGTCCAAAATGTCTTGGTTGATTTTCAGCTTTCCAAAATTTCTTGTTGACTTTTAGTTCTCCAAAATTTCTTGGTTGACTTTTAACTGTCCAAAATGTCTTGGTTGATTTTCAGCCTTCCAAAATTTCTTGGCTGACTTTTAGCTCTCTCCAAAATCGGTTGTTTTTCCACACTACCTCTGTATTGTTTTTCAACTAGGAGTTTTTATTTATTCTAACTTTCATAATCTTGTTATTGACAAATATGTAGTTCATTGCATCTTCGTAGCCAGAGAAGTATTCTTTATAAACATCTTTGACTTCAAAAGTTCGCTCATATAAGATCCAAACCCGGTTGCATTTCTTTCAATTTGGGTATATCTTTCTTAATTCCAGTCTCATTCACTGATATTTTTGAATAGACTAATAAATTGATATTTTCTTTTAGTTGATGAAGTTAGATCGTATAGCTTCTGATGATGATGTTTTCCTTCTTTCTGTATTATATTCATTTCTTTGACCTAGTCTCAACAACTGTTAATTTCATAGTAGTGTGCTTGATGAAATTAAATTTTGAAACTGGTTACTTCCTTTTATTATCTCCCTCCTAATTACTGTCAAATTCCCTTTAATATTTTATCTTTCTTCTTTTATAAGAGTTTGACTATATTTATCTCTAAACTCCTTCATTTTTTTACCAGCAATTCAACGGTTAATATATATATATATTATTTTTTGTCTGTTTTATTTTAAATCTCCTATCAATCCTTAAAATTTATTTTCAGAACCTGCTCCCCTCGTCTTTTTTTTATCTGTTCTCAACCACTGTTCATTTTAAAGTAGTTTGTTCAATGATATTAACTTTTAAAGCCTTTTACTTCATTTTATTATCTTCTTCCTAATTACTGTCAAATTCCCTGTAATATTTTATTTTTTTTTCTTTTACAAGGGTTTGACCATATTTATCTCTAAACTCTTTCATTTTTTTACCAACAAATCAACGGTTGGTAAAAATTAAATATATATTTTTTTTGTCTGTTTTATTTTAAATCTTCCATAACTGCTTAAGATTTATTTTCAGAACCTGCTTCCCTCGTCTTCTTTTGATCTAGTTTCAACCACTGTTCATTTTATAGTAGTTTGCTCAATGAAATTAACTTTTAAAACCTTTTACTTCCTTTTATTATATTTTTCCTAATTATTACCTAGTTCCCTGTAATTTTTATCCTTCTTCCTTTAAAAGGGTTTGACTATTTTTTCTCCCTGTTAACTCTTTCATTTTTTACAAATAATTCACAAATTTTCATAAATTTTTCAAATGTTCATAATTTTTTTCTCTACTTTATTTTAAATCTCACATCAATGATTAATTTTCATAATTCTTTTAATCTTTTTGTTTTCTCTGTTTAATTTCTAATCTCATATTATTGCTAAATTTTCATAATTTTTTTAATGTTCATACATTTGTTTTCTCCGTTTGATTTCAAATCTCATATCAATGATAAATTTTCATAAATGTTTTTAATGTTCATATATTTTTTCTTTGTTTTACTTTAAATCTAACATCAATAACAAATTTTCGAGATTTTTTAATGTTCATAAATTGTTTTGTGTGTTTTATTTTAAATCTCATAACAATGATACATTTTTATATTTATTTAAACGTTCATAAATTGTTTTCTTTGTTTCATTTAAAATCTCATATCAATGATTAAGATTTCATTTTCAGAACCACTTTTGGGTTGAGGGACCCTCTTTAACCGGTGTTGATAGGTTTATAAGTTTTTCTTGTTTTCGATGGCTGATACCACCCACTAGCGAATTTTTAACTGTGAGTGTTCTTTGCCTGCCTCGTTGCAGTTCGCACTTAACAGTTCGTACTTAGCAGCATAAAATGGCCATCTTTGGGACAATTGTTCGTTATCTAACTGACATACGCTTGCTTTCCTCAAGGAAGTTTTGTAATTTTAATTTTTTTTTTACAAGAAGCGGTTTTATTTTGTAACATGTTTTTTATTGATTTAATTAAATTAAAAACGAAACATTTGATTCTAAAAAGTCATTTAATAGACATATTTTGACGTGTCAGAGCGCTTTCGAGCGCCAACAAACCCTTCCTCACAGGCGCCAAGTGAAATCGTACTAACATGCTTAAATATCATCCACATCGGCCGGCAAAATTTGCATATTACAAAATAGCATCATTATAATAAACATGATAAGGCATCAACATAAACCATGAACAAGAAAATTAAATTAAAGGCAATAATACTGCAAAATTAAAAAGGATAAAATTCCATTATCAAGTATGGCATATATACATAAAATAATTTCAAACTTTAAAAGTTTTATCAGAGGTGGGATTTTAAAGGCTTAACGTTCATAGAATCGAGAACGCGTCGCCAAACGTAACTCAAAACCTGAACAGGATCAAAATTACAAATCTCAGCAGGGTATAAATAAACATTCATACATTAAAATGGAGCGGGGATTACTACAACTAATCAAAAATAAAGATTTTTCGAAAAGGGGCTGAAAATTATTTTCGACAACAAGTTGGGCAAGAGCAGTATAGATTGTTTTTGATTTTTAGTATGTCTATTAAATGACTTTTTAGAATCAAATGTCTCGTCTTTAATTTAAATAAATCATTTAAAATCTTAACGTGTTACTACTCTATGTATGATTTTTATTTATAAATATTATTATTATTATTATTATTTTCTTTACAGATTCTAGTAGCTTCAAAACAAAAATATAGTCATGGCAGAAGGAAATCAAATCCCAAATGAAGTTGCGGTAAGTATGATAGCAACACTTATCTCAGTAAATTCACTCTTTGCGCAATTTTACTATAATTTGTGACACTAAAAAAAAATCTGATGTGGGCAACACATGACTTTCCTTATATAATGTAATGAATTTACTACTCTTACAGTAAAAAAATAGGTTTTTCTTATTGTAGATATTTATATTCTTTCCAAGATATTGAATTTTCGACAATTAGTCGTCATTTTCATTGATTTAGCATCATTTTTATCCATTTGGCGAGATTTTCATTAATTTGGCAACATTTCAAAAAAGTCGCCAAGTTGGCGACATTCCGCCAAATTCGTCGCCAAAATCTCGCCAAGCGTTATGCACTAAGAAAAAAGTTATTCTTACAGCAGATAAATGACTATTGGCGTTCAAATACAAAAGTATTACTCAAAGTATATTTTTTCATGAATGGAACGAGCTAGATCCACGAGAATGATGTCATTCAATTTATCGCATAGTATTACATATGAAAAGTGAACATATTTCTCATTAGGAATTTTTTTTTTATGTGACTTTTTCATAATTTTTTTGAAAAATGTACAATATCTCGAGAACGGTTCATGTTAGCGTTCTAAAATTTATGCCAATCATTTTCTAATGAAAAATTACATAAGAAATGTCTATTTGCGTAACTTTATTAGCAGTTTTGATTTTTTGACGATTTTTTCAAAATTTCATTCGAAAATTTAGGGGGCTTCTGAACATTCGATTACGTATAAAAACAATTGACTTCCAGTGTTTATGGATTGTGATTTTTGTACCAAATTTGGTTCGAATCGGTCCATTCGTTCGTCAGTTATCGTCTCCACAGACTCACTGCCACACACACACATACTTTCACACACACACACAGACATCACTTCAAAAATGTTTGATTCGTGATCAGGGATGCTTGAAACGTGCTCTCCCGTCGAAAACTCGAATTCGAATTTTCGACCCCGTCACAATACTTTCCTTATACGTTATGTATATAAGGAAAGTAATAAGAAGGGCGTTCTAAGAGAATATTTCCATTTTTAAAATAAATGTATAACATTTCTTCCTGCATGCAGAATAAATTCGAATTAAAACATTGTATGGAGAGATCAAAGAGTGTACGCCTTAAAGTGCCCATGCACGATCCGGAAATCCTCTGAGGAAAATCTAAATACCTTTCAGTTCGCACCACACAGCGGAGGGCAATAGACGCGACGGGCGATAGTTTGACTCTTATCGTTTTTGTATTGGCAAGACGTTGCATTGTTAATAGAAATCGCAAGAAAAAGCGTGTCAAAAAAGCATGGTCTAAGGAGTGCCTACAGGAAAAGGGACAGTTTTCCCACATAAACTTGCTTTCAGAATTGAAGGTTGTGTCTAGAGATTGGCACAATTACTTGCGTATGGAGGAACCAACTTAGTTAAACCTGATAGAACTAGTTGCGCTACTCATTAAAAAACAAGATACTCTCATGCGAATGACTATTTCCCCTCACGAGAGGCTTGCGGCGACATTAAGATTTCTGGCAACTGGCAGAAGCTACGAAGATGAGAAGTTTACAACTATAATATCACCAGAGGTCCTCGGCCGCATCATCCCTGAAACGCAAGAAGCTATTTACAAAGTACTTCATAAAGATTATCTAAAGGTAAAAAAAAAATTATTATTTGTATACAAAAAACTTTATTCGTATATTATTATCCGTATAACACACAGACATTACTATCGGTACCGTACGTTCAGTACTCATTAAACTGCGAGAAATATTTAACAACTGACTATGGTAGCTGTTCTTGCTGCAGTTCAGTTGCGTTATTAAGTAGCTGTCGATTACAATCTGTCTGAGATTGAGGTTGTTGGTACTGCTGCCGGGGCTGAACGCTGAAATTATGTGGGTAAGACTGGGGTATCGCCTCACCAGCCAACCTGTAGAACAACGTTAAATTGCCCATTTCAGCTTGGAACAAAGTGTCATTTATAAGTTTCTCTGCTATCAACATTTGTTCTATCGAGAGGCTGTGTAATTTCATCGCGACAGTTTTCCCAAAAACTTCAAAGCGATCTTCTGCCACACGGGGTGTTTTGAAATGCTACCGCAAGCAGTACTTCATTAGTCAAAGATTGCGCTTCTGTTTCCCGAAGACGTTTTTTATTTGGTAGGCGCCTTTGGGGTGTTACCGCAGAAACATTCTGACCAGTAGTTGCTTCTTGTATATTTTCGATTCACGTTGCATCTTCGCTGATTGACGTTTCAGCTTCATTGTTGGCACTGCTGGGACACGTCTTCTTCGCCATTTTTCTGGAAAAAACAATTTTTTCATCCTTAAATTGGTCAAAGTGGATAATTTTTAAAATAATAAATTTCATTTTTAAAAATTAATTAGATTTGTTCAAGAAAAAATAAAATTCGTGTGAATTTTCTTTTGAATTCACTTTTTTTTAACTTTCATTTATTTATCATTTTATGAAATATTGTATTGCTTTCTTGCAGTTTCCACGAATAGAAGAATGGAAGAATGTTACGAATGCTTTCGAAAGGAAATGGAATTTCCCCCACTATTTCGGAGCTATGGATGCAAAACATGTCACCATTGTACCTCCAAATAGACGCGGATCGTAATTTTATAATTACAAAGGGAGACATAGCATGGCGCTACTTGAAATTGTTAGCGTCAACCATGAATGTATCATGTGCGATTTTGGAACAAACGGTAGAGTTTCTGGCGGCGGTGTTCTCAAAAACACCAAGTTTTTTAAAAAACTTGTAAACAATAGTTTAAAAATTTCCAGGGCAAATCAAGTTAGAAACTCATCCACGGAATTGCCTTATGTATTCGTTGCCGATGATGCCTTTCTTTGAGAGCAAACGCGATGAAGCCATTTATTCAAGCAGATCTAATTTCCAAAGACAGAAAAATCTACAATTACCATGTTTCGCGAGCAAGGATTGTAGAACATGCATTTGATATTTTGGCCTCACGATTTCGTATATTTCACACTGCAATTAACTTACAACCTAAGAGCATTGAACCCGCTGTTATGGTATGTGGTGTTTTGCACAACTTCCTAATGAAATCGGTACCTAGGTTCAATTCACCACCGGAATGTTTTGATCGAAAAAATACAGTCGATGGAATTTCGGAATTGGTATTAGATACAAGCGATTCACAGCCGTTTGGGTTAATGCGAAGTAATCCAGGCAGCATACCTCATCTGGCAAAACTAGTTAGAGAAGACGTTATGCATTATTTTTTACATGAAGGTACAGTTCCATGGCAACACAATTTCATTTGAAGTCTCTAGCCTTAGCAAAATACTATATTTAGACCCTAATTTTAGCCGTGAGCAAGCACTTCATTCAAATAAAAATATAGATTTTAAGTTTTTTGTTATTTCTGCTTTCTTGCCCAAAACTGACTCACATGGATCAGACGACTACCTCTCCCTCCTTTTTGAATAAAAAAAAATTATTTATCATACCTCATTATTGCTGGTAACATCATCATCTTCATCGCTGCCTATGTTGCTGCGAGAACTTCGCGGAGTGTCTTGATCATCCAAAAAAATCTGTCCAACACAAAACAAACGTATACAGAGTAAAGAAAATGATTTCTAACAAATTATGAAAGAAAACATTTACATGTACAAAATGCAACGAAAATAAAACAGACTTTCCTCAACAATTTGAAATACCACAACTTCAGTTCGTACACTTCATCAGTTCCTGCACCTGACTTCTATGATGCTTTCACTTTTTCAGTTTCCTTCCTGTATATGCATTCCTAATGTTATTTTTTTTTTCACGACACTATCCTTGGATGCATTACTAGGCTCAATTGTCTTCAATTTTTCAATTAACCGCATATAGGCAACTTCTTTTTTCACTCTATCATGATACTGTTTACTTTTAACTTGCCAAAGGCATGGTTCCGTATCATAAATCTTGATAAACCCTTCCAGAAATTCCTAGCTCATGTTGACTGAACAACGGCCTCAACCAAACTGAACTGACGCAACGCCACACACACTCCGGTCTGCCTGTAGACAGTTAGGGACTGCAGAGTTATTCAAAATCATTTTTCCAATCTCATCAGGCCGCCTGAACAGTCCGCCAAGTCTGCGCAATTTTCTACCACACACGCTCCAGAAATACCGAAGGCCAGGACTGCACAGTTTTTCCTCAGAGGATTTCCGGAGCGTGTATGGGCACCTTTAAGTACGTTGCTCAAGAAAATCTAGATTCGTTAGGTTTGGTCCTGTGATTAAAATGTATTTATTTATTTATTTATTATCCAAGCCATCCATCTCCCCAAAAGCTGTAGACGAGGGAAAGACTGAAAAATACAAAAAAACAGTACACTTAGATAATATACATACACATACACTACCAACAGTAAAACAATGCACATAAACGTACATAGACATACAATACCAACAGAAAAACAATTGACATAGATATACTTAGACCCTATACATATACATACAATACAACAGAAAACAATATACATAGACATACAATACCAACAGAAAAACAATACACATAGACATGCTTAGACAACATAGATAGATATACAATACCAACAAAAAAAACAATTCACATAGACATGCATAGAAAATATACATAGACATACAATATCAACAGAAAAACAATACACGGATACAGACATGCAATGCCAACAGAAAAGCAATACATATACATAGACACAATATATAAAAACAGAAAAACAATACACATAGACAATATACACACGTTCAATCCCGAATAACAGTAAATGAGCCAATAGTTATAAATAGTTTAAAGTTACAAATAGTTTTTTGGCAATATATAAATTGATACAAAAATGCAGAAATAGAATTTTTTATAAAAGGTGTGAAACAATTGAAAGAAGTGAAAACATTTAATAAGGAAGGAAAACACAAAAATTTATAAACAAAAAGTTGAACAGTGCAAAAATGTAACCCATGTTTCATTGATCAGAAGATAATGAAAAGCATCAGCAACTCATAAACCAGTAAATCAGTTAATACCATCACAAATCCTTTTTGCAATAAGAATACACTTTTTAATTCTGTCGATAGATTTTTTTTATCGATAGCTGGAGGGCTGTTTGGGGGGTTGGAAAGACATTTAGAAAACCCATAATCTCCGTGGAAAATCCTACTCCGGTAGTCAATACCGAATTTCGCGGCTGTCCGAAATTTATATTTTCCACTACAGACGACACAAACACATACACACAGACAACTTCTTTTATTGTGTACTAGAAAATGCACCCGGAGTTGTCTACGAGTTAAAGTAGAGATAAATTGAATTTATTAACCAAAAATAAATAACAAAATAAATAAATTTTATTCATATAAATCGTAGTTAAAACTACATACAATACACCAGTGCGTGTACACCAGCGCAACGGAAGTGATATGACCCCATCCCCAAATCAAAAATTATCCCCTTCCTCCTGTCAACGCAATTTAAAGTGGCTCTAATCCCGTGCGAATATGCGGCCTTTTCCGCAACCATAGTAACCTTCAAGCAACAGCAAAAAACATAAATAGAGGAATCAGAACAGAATTTCTTCTTTATGAGTGAAGGCTTTAGGATCATGCACAGTCACTCACAACCAACCACAGATGGAAGAAAATTCTTAGTGCTGGATCGTTTGCTTATAATAACACAAAAAATTAAGAAGATGTGGGGATACAAGAGTTATACCTCAGGTGCTCCAAAATGAAAATACCCTGGAACTTGGAACCATTTCACCTTCCTGACTTTGGATTTGTTAGCTCTCCAGCACTAACGAAGCTGATCCAGCGTATCGTCGAAACAACTGTATAGTGCATTATTATTTTATTTGTGCTTAAATACGTAGCTCAAGTTCTCTTTATCCGTTGCACAAAGTGTTTTGTACTTATTTAAAACATTATTAAAATTTGAATTTCAGGTATATATTTATTGTAACTGAAACGATCGGCTTTATATAATAAAACAACATGATTAAAATCGTTCAACACATTTGAACCGCACACGGCCAGCTTTTTACAAATATTAAAATATATTATGTCGATTCTTTAATTATCGAATATTTTATTTGTTTCAGAAAACTGCGAAGCTGTCTGATTGGCTGGAAAGTTTAACGAACTCGGACATCAGTAATATAATCAAATCAATCACCTACGATTCTCAATCTCAGCAGTCTGTTATTCAAATACGGAATCTAATTAGAGAGGCAGATGAGTTTGAACATATTCACTACAAAACTGATCATGCTCTGGTGGAACTTAGCTTGCTCTCCAGTACTTACAGAAATAAATATCCTACTCTTCTCAAAAGTTATAGAGACTGGAAGCCATACAGGGAGAATTTAATCCAAACATCAAGTAGTTGTGCAAGCAGCATTGACAGGAACTCTGCTTTGGTGTCGCTTTTCAGAATTGCAACATCTTTAGCTGATATTGTCGGCACCATAACACGGTTCCAGCAGTCGAAATCGTTCTGGGCTCATTTCGCAGCAGAAAACGCTTCTTACTGTGGGCTGACTTTGCTTTTCTTGGAAATTATACTTTCCAACCGTATGTGCAACAAAGTCAGGGAAGCCACAAAGAAGGATCAAGAAATGTTCAAACCTATGAAAGACTGGTTAGTATTCTTACCATAAAATCCGACAAGTTGGCGATAAATTCAAAAGTTCACTAACTTAATAAGATAATCTTATACTCTATAATTGCCACCCAACCTTGTATATATGTTTCTAAATGTGTATGTTTCACGATTTACAAGGCTAAATTTCGGACTGGAGCTTCTCTGGTTTTAAAGTTAGCTAACATACGAGCACATACCCAAAACTTTCTAAAATTCGAAAAATATAATAGATTTTCAATTATTTACAAAACACCTCCCCCCTACCCCAAACCCGACAACTTTTCAAACTCAATCTCCTCCGTTAGTTTTTGCACCTGAATCTCGCTTTTTAAAAATGGAAGCTGAATATGTGGTAATGCACACATTCTAATAGAAAATTAAAACGAAATCAAGATATTTCTTTTATACTGATTTTTATATACAGGTGAACCTCGATATGTCGAACCTCGGTATCTCGAAATTTTCGATATCTCGAAATATTTTCATCTCCCTTCACGCACGGTATGAAACTAATGTAAAATAAACTCTTTAACTCGAAAATTTTTTAATCAAACTCTAGATATCTCGAATTTTTTCATCTTACCATTTGGATCATCTTACCATTTTCATCTTTTCATTTGGAAAAATACGATCCAAAAAAATGTGTTTAATGCAGATGAAACAGGACTATCTTTTAAATGTATGCCTGATAAAAACTATGGCCATTAAAGGCATGTCATGGCCGGAAAAGGAGCAAAGAAAGATTAACTGTGCTATTTTGCACTAATATGGATGGTTCAGAAAAGATCTAATCTCTTATGATAGGTAAATCTGCTAAACCCCGAAGTTTTTCAGGAATGAAATCTGTTCCAATGACTTATTTTGTGAACAATAAAGCTTGGATGACTGCCGAAATTTTCACCAATTGTTTGGAAGGAACTAGACAGAAAAATGTCCCGTGAAAATCGCGATATTGTTCTCTTCTTGGACAACTGCACAGCACATAATAGCGTGCCGAAATTAAAATCCGTGAAAGTTCATCTCATACCACCAAACACAAATTCTAAGTTACAGCCTTTGTACCAAGGTATTATTCAGAATTTTAAAGTAAACTATCGCCACAAAATTAAGCTCATTTGGATCCGCCTAGCTCATTTGGAAAATGTGATAGATATTAAAGGATTCAGTACCTGTAACCAAACTGTCATAGATGACTATTTTGCAAGTAAAGAAATGCAAGATTAAATTTTAATAATGTATATTACATTAAATGTGTATCCAATCATTTCAAGCTTCGTCTTATTTGTTGTCAGCATTTTCTTGGGTAATACTCAATTCTCTGTCTGTAAGATAAAGTAAGTGATTTTTTTAAAAATGTGTAAAGTATAGGACTAGGATGTATATATTCTTTTATGAATTCCTTAAAAATTTTCAAATTTTCGATATCTCGAATTTTTTTTCTATTCCCTTCAAATTCGACGTATCGAGGTTCGACTGTACTACTTATATACACGAATATTAAAAGATATAACCTGTATTAGTAGATTGCATGTATAAATTGAAAATTTCAATAAACCCGTAATCTTTAAACCTGAAAGCAGTAATTGATTCCAATGTATGCCAAAATGAAAGTGCTAAAATTATATGGGAAGATATACCCGTACTACTTATAATGTCGAACATTAGAAGATATGTCTGAGTGTTAGTAGAAGATTACCCGTATTACAATACGAGTCTCAAAAATCTTTGCCAAAATAAAACAGATGACGTTTTAAATTCAAAATATCAATAATCACCGTAATCTTCGTACCAGAAGGTTGTACTTGATTCCAATATATGCCAATATACTATGTTAACATACATGCTAATATACCTGTACTACTTATATTCTCGTAGATTAGAAGATATACCCGTGCATTTGTAGAAGATTTCTCGTACAACGTATAATATATGAGTTTCAATAATTTTTGCCGCAGTAAAACAATGACGTAATAACTTGAAAATATCAATAATCTCTGAATCAATAATCTCCGAAAATATAAATAATTATAATGTTTAAACTTGAAAACCGTAACTGATATTATCCAGTCAAAAATGCAATGGTAATGAAATTTATTTTATATGCATATCTTTATTATTCAATTCGGAAAAGATTTAATAAAAATCGTCTGCCGCATAAACACATTGGATTTAAATCCGTTGCTAAGCGACATATATCATTTGCTTGAAATGAATTGGTGGAAAAAATATCATCTGAATAATGTTATCTCTATGAAAGGTTTGGCGACATTTTCGTCAATTTAGCGACATTTTAAAAATTAGCCAAATTTATCGCCAAGTGGGAGTGTAGAACTGACAGTCCCACTTAGCGACATATTGACGAAACATCATCACGATACTGTCCAATAACAAAGCACAATTAAGTTCATTTATTTAGCTCAATTTTATCAATTTCAAGATATTTTTAGGGATTTACAAACATTTTTATCAATTTGGTGGCATTTTAAATATTCGCTAAATGTGTTACTAAGTAGGATGGTTGGACTGACAGACAAATTCTAACGAAATATCATTTCAGTACTTTCTTCTAACAAAGCAAAATAAATTTTATTGAATTGCGTCGTTTTTAACAATTGGCGACATTTCTGTCAATTTGGCAAAAAAGAAAAGTTGTCAAGTTAGAGATATCCCTCAAAATTTGTAACTCTAAATTTGCAGATTCGAATAAAACATCCATATCCCGTTTGTATATACTAAATGAAAACACTAAAATTGTATTAGAAGATATACCCATTCTACTCTTTTTCAATTTCAACAATCGGATAAATGAATTTATTAGCTAAACACAATATATGAGTTTATTAGCTAAACACAATATATAAGCTTCGCCAAACTAACTAAGACTCTTTGCCAAAATAAATGAAAGTGATGTACGCAGTCTGCAATTAATATAATTAATAGAAAAATCAAACCATTCATTTATAAGATAATATATTTTTATATCCATTTATTTATTATTAAAATTGGAAAAAAAGTAATAAAAATTAACAAACACATTTAATTTAATTGCTTTGCCGAGCAATATGATATAGCCTCATAAAATTCTTAAAATTAATTAACCATTTTGATTTCTTAATACTTTCATCGTTGAGTAAAAGCTTGTGAAAAATAAACCATGGTGATAGATTTTCCATTTAAATTCATGTTTTCAAACAATTCATGATTTCAGAAAGTGACTATTTAACGCAAAAATCTGCCACCGAACTCAGAGATAAAATTTTAATTCAATTTCACGTTTTAAACAAACGGTTTTCAACCTTTATGTTTGGAGAATTCAGGGAATTTGAGAGTAGAACTCCTAGGAAAAGTTTCGTTTTCAATAATATCTCAACAACCCCTAGTCTTAGAAACTCGAAATTTGGACTAAATTTAAGAGGGGGGGGGGGGCATTTCAAGTCTACCCACAAAATTTTATTAAATTCGATTTATCCGTTCTTCCGTAATCATGAGACAAACAAAAGTTTCGTTTTTCACTTATATCTCGAAAATCACTAATTGTAGAAACTCGAAACATAAACTAAATTTTAAGTGGAACTATTTTAAGACTACCCACAAAATTTCATCAAATTCGGTTCAGTCGTTCTCCCGTGATGACGGGACAAACAAACAGACAGATTTTCAATTTTATTTATAGACTAGCAGCATACCCGTTCTTCGTAAGGAGTATATAATATAAAGAAACTTGAAATTCATAATCATGCCCAAATTCTTATAGTATACTAAATGACATGTTTAATCAAAATATTCTGTTAAAATATTTAATATAATGCTCCTAAAAAGAAGTTTAAGAATCTCTGTTCTCGCTATATAAAATTATCTTCATGGACATATCTGAAGAATAAAACATCTTGGACCCCTTATGTAAGCAAATATAAAAAAAATATGGAATTGAATCAATATATGCAAAATAAAAGCGTTAAAATTGTATGGGACCCGTACTAGTTATATACGCGAATATTAGAAAATATAACCTGTATTGGTAGATTACATGTATAAATTGAAAATACCAATAAACCCGTAATCTTTAAATCTGAAGACAGTCATTTATTCCAATATATGTCAAAATTAAAGTGCTAAAATTATATGGGAAGATATACACGTACTACTTATAATGTCCGATTATTAGTAGAAGATTACCCGTTTTGCAATATGAGTCACAAATGTTTTTTGGTAAAATACAACAGACGACGTAATAAATTGAATATATAATTAATCCCCTTAATCTTCATACCAGAAGACTGTACTTGATTCCAATATATATGCCAATATATGTCAAAATATATGCCAATATACCTGTACTACTTATATTCTCGTAGGTTAGAAGATATACCCGTGCATTCCTAGAAGATTACTCGTACAACGTACAATATGCGTGTGTCAGCAATTTTTGCCGCAATAAAACAATGGCGTAATAACTTAAAAATATCAATAATCCCTGAATCAATAATTCCGGAAAATATCAATAATAATAATGTTTAAACCTGAAGAGTATAATTGATATTATCCAGTCCAAAATGAAATGGCAATGAAATTTATTTTATATACATATCTTCATTATTCAAATCGGAAAGGATTTAATAAAAATCGTCTGCCGCATAAACACATTGGATTTAAATCCGTTGCTAAGCGACATGATATCATTTGCTTCAAATAAATTGGTAGAAAAAATATCGTCTAAATAGTTATATTTCTGTGGAACATTTGGCGACAGTTTCGTCAAATTAGCGACATTTTAAAAAATTGCCAAATTTATCGCCAAGTGGGACTGTAGAACTGACAGTTCCACTTTGCGACAAATTGACGAAATATCATCACAATACTATCCCCTAACAAAAAACAATTAATATCATTTATGTAGCGCAATTTTATCAATTTCAAGATATTTTTATAGATTTGAAAGCATTTTTATCAATTTGGTGACAGTTTAAAAATTCGCTAAATGTATTACTAAGTAGGATGGTTGGTCTGACAGAGAAATGCTAACCAAACATCATTTCAGTACTCTCTTCTAACAAAACAAAAAAAAATTTCATTGATATGTAGAAGACCCAAGCCACACGACCAACCCGAAGGTTTATGGCAGCTGTTTGTGTGTCGTTTATATCAATTTGGCGACATTTCCGTCAATTTGGCAAAGTTTAAGAAAAGTTGTCAAATTAGCGATATCCCTCCAAATTCGTAGCTTTGAATTTGCAGATCTGAATGAAACATTCTTATCCCGTTTCAATATACTAAATGAAAACACTACAATTGTATTAGAAGATATACCCGCTCTACTCTTTTTCTGTTTCAACAATCGGCTATATGAATTTATTGGCTAAACACAATATATGAGTTTAGTAGCTAAATACGATATAAGCTTGAAAACTCTTTGCCAAAATAAATGAAATTGATGTACGCAGTCAGCAATTAATATAATTAAAAGAAAAATCAAACCGTCCATTCATAAGATATACTTTTATATCCATTTATCCATTTATTTATTATTTAAATCGAAAAAAAATAATAAAAACATTAACAAACACATTTAATTTAATTGCGATGCCGAGCAACATGATATATCCTCCTAAAATGTTAAAATTTATTAACCACTAACAGCACACCCGTTATTCGTACGGAGTGTATAATTTAAAGAAACTTAAAGTTCGCAATCATGTGCAAATTCTGTTAAAATATTAAATTTATTGCTCCTAAAGAGAAGCTTAAGAATATATGTTCTCACTATGCAAAATTATCTTCACGATCAGATCTGAAGAATAAAACATCCTGCCCCCTTTTGTAAGCAAATTTACAGAAGAAAAAATAGGAATTGAATGAATATATGCAACCCCGTACTAATTATATTGTCGCAGATCAGAAAATATGCCAATGTGTTAGTAGAAGATTACCCGTATTACAATATGCGTCTCAAAAATATTTGCCAAAATAAAAGAGATGACGTAATAAATTGAAAACATCAATAATATCCGTACTCTTTATACCAGAAGGTCGTAATTGATTCCAATATATGCCAATATATATCAAAACATATGTCAATATACCTGTACTACTTATATTCTCGTAAATTAAAAGATATACACGTGTATTTGTAGAAGATTCGTACAACATACAATATATGAGTTTAAACAATTTTTGTCATAATAAAATAATTGCATAATAACTTGAAAATATCAATAATCCTTGAATCAATAATCCCCGAAAATATAAATAATAATAATTTTTAAACCTGAAGACCGTAATTGATATTATCCAGTCAAAAATGCTATAAGAAAAATCAAATCGTTCTTTTCTAAAATATATTTTTATATCCATTTATTTATTATTCAAATCGAAAAAATAATTATTAAAATTAACAGACAGATTTAATTTAATTGCGTTTCTGAGTAACATGATATAAGATAGAATCTTATAACATGTTAAGTATGTCATGTCTTATAACATAAACTGCGAAATTAAATAACGATTTTGATTTCTCTATACTTCTCATTGTTCCGTAAAAGCTTGTTTTAAATAAACCATGAACCATGGAGATAGATTTCCCCTTTAAATCATGTTTCAAACAATTCATGTTTTCAGAAAGTGACTAATTAACGCAAAAAATCTCCCATCAAACTCAGAGATTAAACTTTAATTCACTTTCAAACGATTTTCAAGCTTTTCGTTTGGATAAACCACGGAGTTAGGGAGTACAACTCCTAGGAAAAAGTTCCGTTTTTCATTAATATCTCGACAACCCCAGGTCTTAGAAACTCGAAACTTGGACAAAAGTTATGGGGGGATATTTCAAGGCTATTCACCAAATTTCATTAAATTCGGTTTAGCCGTTTTTCCGTGATGATGAGACAAACGAAAATTTCGTTTTTTACTAATATCTCGAGAACCACTGGTCGTAGAAACTCAAAACACGGATATAATTTTAAGTGGGGCTATTTCTGGGCTACCCACAAAATTTCATCAAATTCGGTTCAGCCGTTCTCCCGTGATGGTGTGACAAACAGACAGACAGACAGACAGATTTTCATTTTTATTTATATAGATTATATAGACTAGCAGGATACCCGTTCTTCGTACGGAGTATATAATATAAAGAAACTTATAATTCACAATCAAGTGCAAAATATGCCAGTGTGTTAGTAGAAGATTACCCGTATTACAATATGAGTCTCAAAAATATTTGCCAAAATTAAAGAGATGACGTAATAAATTGAAAATATCAATAATCCCCGTAATCTTTATCCAGAAGGTCGTAATTGATTCCAATATATGCCAATATATATCAAAATATATGCCAATATACCTATACAACTTATATTCTCGTAGATTAGAAGATATATCCGTGTATTTGTAGAAGATTACTTGTACAACGTACTATATATATGAATTTCAACAATTTTCGTCATAAGTAAACAATGGCATAATAACTTGAAAATATCAATAATCCCTGAATCAACAGTCCCCAAAAATATCAATGATAATAATGTTTAAACCTGAAGACAGTAATTGATATTATCCAGTCAAACATGCAATGTCAATGAAATTTATTTTATATACATATCTTTATTATTCAAATCAGAAAAGACTTAATAAAAATCGTATGGCACATAACACATTGGATCCGTTGCTAAGCGACATGCTATCATTTGCTTTAAATAAATTGATAGAAATCATACCGGCTGAATAATGCTATCTCCATGGCAGGTTTGGCGACATTTTCGTCAATTTAGCGATAACTTAAAAAATCGCCAAATTTATCGCCAAGTGGGACTATAGAACTGATAGACCCATTTTGCGACAAATTGACGAACATCATCACAATACTATCCCCTAACAAAACACAATTAATTTTATTTATTTTGCGCAAGTTTAAACATTACATGATATTTTTATGGATTTACAAATATTTTTATCAATTTGATGATATTAAAATAATTCGTTAAATGTGTTACTAAGTAGAATGGATGGATTGACCGACAAATGCTACCGAAACATCAGATCTGTACTCTATTCTAAAAAAACAAATTTAATTTCTTTGATTTGCGTCATTTTTATCAATTTAGAGACATTTCCGCTAATTTGGTAAAATTTAAGAAAAGTTTCTATGTTAGTGATATTCCGCCAAATTCGTAGCTCTGAATTTGCAGATCTGAGGAATAAAATATCCTGATCCAGTTTGTTTATACTAAATGAAAACAATTCTATAAGATACAGCCGTTCTACTCTTTATCTGTTTCAACAATCGGCTAAATGAATTTATTGGGTAAACACAATATATAAGTTTATTAGCTAAACACAAGATATGAGCTTGAAACCTCCCTTCTAAAATAAATGAAAGTGATGTACGCAGTCCGCAATTTATATAATTAAAAGAACAATCAAACCTTTCTTTTATAAAATATATTTTTACATCCATTTATTTATTATTCAAATAGAAAAAATAATAATAAATATTAACAACACATTTAATTTCATTCCGTTGCCGAGCAACAGGATATAAGATAGAATCTTCCTCATAAAGTGTGAAATTATATAGCCATTTTGATTTCTTTATACTTTTCATCGTTGAGTAAAAGATTGTGAAAGATGGAGGTAGATTTTTCCATTTAAATTCATGTTTTAAACAATTCATGTCTTCTGATAGTGACTAATTAATGCAAAAATCCTGCACCAAATACGGAAATAAAGTTTTATTTCATTTTGACGTTTTAAACAAACGATTTTCATCCTTTCCATTTGGATAAACCACGGAGTTGGAGAGTAGAACTCTTTCGAAAAAGTTCCGTTTTTCATTAATATCTCGACAACCCCTGGTCTTAGAAACTCGAAACTCAGACAAAATTTATGGGGGGCTATTTCAAGGCTGTTCTCAAAATTTCATTAAATTCAGTTAAGGCCGTTTTCCCGTGATGATGAGACAAACGAAAATTTTGTTTTTTACTAATATCTCGAGAACCACTACTTGTAGAAACTGAAAACACAGACAAAATTTTAAGTGGGTCTATTTCTGGGCTACCCACAAAATTTCATCAAATTCGGTTCAGCCGTTCTCCCGTGATGATGGGACAAACAGACAGACAGACAGGCAGACAGATTTTCAATTTTATTTATATAGACTAGCAGCATACCCGTTCTTCGTACGGAGTATAAAATATAAAGAAACTTATAATTCAGATTCATATGCAAATTATGTTATAATATTTAAATTTATTGCTCCTAAAGAGAAGTTTATGAATATCTGTTTTCATCATGCAAAATTATCGTCACGGGCAGATCTGCAGAATAAAACATCCTGGCCCCTTTCGAAAGCAAATTTACAAAAAAAAAGGAATTGAATCAATATATGCAAAATGAAAGCATTAAAATTGTATAGTACCCGTACTACTTATATGCGCGAATATTAGAAGATATAACCTGTATTAGTAGATTACATGTATAAATTGAAAATATCAATAAACCCGTAATTGATTCCAATATATGCCAGAATGAAAGCACTAAAATTATATGGGAATATATATATATATATATATATATATACCCATACTACTTATATTGTCGCAGATTAGAAAATATGCCTGTATGTTAGTAGAAGATTACCCTTATTATAATATGAGTCTAAAAAATCTTTGCCGAAATAAAACAGATGACATTATAAATTGAAAATTTCAATTATCCCCGTAATCTTTATACCAGAAGGTCGTAATTGATTCCAATATATGCCAATATTTATCAAAATATATGCCTATATGCCTGTACTACTTATATTCTCGTAGATTAGAAGATAACACGTGCATTTATAGAAGATTACTCGCACAACGTACAATATGTGAGTTTCAACAATTTTTGTCATAATAAAACAATGGTATAATAATTTGAAAACATCAATAATCCCTGAATCAATAATCCCCGAAAATATCAATAATAATAATGTGTAACCTGAAGACCGTAATCGATATTTTCCAGTCAAAAATGCAATGCCAATGAAATTTATTTTATATACATATCTTTATTATTCAAATCGGAAAAGATTTAATTAAAATCGTATGCCATATAACACATTGGATTTACATCCATTGCTAAACGACATGATATCAGTTGCTTTAAATAAATTGATGGAAATCATATCGTCTGAATAATGCTATTTCCATGAAAGGTTTGGCGATATTTTCTTCAATTTAGCGATAACTTAAAAAATCGCCAAATTTATCGCCAAGTGGGACTGTAAAACTGATAGTCCCATTCTGCGACAAATTGACGAAACATCATCATAATATTATCCCCTAACAAAACACAATTAATTTCATTTATTAAGCGCAATTTTATCAATTTCATGACATTTTTATATATTCACAAACATTTTTATCAACTTGGTTATATTTTAAAAATTCGATAAATGTGTTACTAAGTAGGATGGATAGACTGACCCACAAATGCTACCGAAACATCATTTCAGTACTGTCTTCTAAAAAAACGAATTTAATTTCATTGATTTGCGTCGTTTTTAGCAATTTGGCGATATTTCCGTCAATTTGGCAAAGTTTAAGAAAAGTTGCCAAGTTGGCGATATTCCGCCAAATTCGTAGCTCTGAAATTGCAGATCTGAAGAATAAAACATCCTGATCCCGTTTGTATATACTAAATGCAAACTCTAAAATTGTATTAGAAGATATACCCTTTCTACTCTTTTTCTGTTTCAAAATCGGATACATGAATTTATTGGTAAACACAATATGAGTTTATTAGCTAAACACAATATAAAAGCTTAAAAACTCTTTGTCAAATGAAAGTGATGTACGCAGTTTGTAATTAATATAATTAAAAGAAAAATCAAACCGTTCATTTACAAAATATATTTTTACATCTATTTATTTATTATTCAAATAGAAAAAATAATAGCAAATATTAAGAAACACATTTAATTTAATTGCGTTGCTGAGCAACATAATATAATAAAGAATCTTCCTCATAAACTGCGAAATTAAATAACCATTTTGATCTCTTCCCCATAAAATGCAAAAATAATAACCATTTTGATTTCTTTATACTTTCCATTGTTTAGTAAATGCTTGACCATGGAGTTAGATTTTCCATTTAAATTCATGTTTCAAACAATTCATGCTTTCAGATAGTGACTAATTAATGCAAAAATCCTGCACTAAGCTCAGAAATGAAGTTTTAATTCACGTTGACGTTTTAAACAAACGATTTTCATCCTTTCCGTTTGGATAAACCACGGAGTTAGAGAGTAGATCTCCTAGGATAAAGTTCCGTTTTTCATTAATATCTCAACAACCCCTGGTATTAGAAACTCGAAACTTGGGCAAAATTTATGGGGGGCTATTTTAAGGCTACTCACAAAATTTCATTAAATTCGATTTAGCCGTTCTCTCGTGAAGATGAGACAAACGAAATATTTGTTTTTCACTAATATCTCGAGAACTACTGGTTATGGAAGCTCCAAACATGGACTAAATTTTAAGTGGGGCTATTTCTAGGCTACCCACAAAATTTCATCAAATTCGGTTCAGCCGTTCTCCCGTGATGATGGGACAAACAGACAGACAGACAGACAGGCAGACAGACAGACAGATTTTCAATTTTATTTATATAGACTAGCAGCATACCCGTTCTTCGTACGGAGTATATAATATAAAGAAACTTGAAATTCATAATCATGCCCAAATTCTTATAGTATACTAAATGACATGTTTAATCAAAATATTCTGTTAAAATATTTAATATAATGCTCCTAAAAAGAAGTTTAAGAATCTCTGTTCTCGCTATATAAAATTATCTTCATGGACATATCTGAAGAATAAAACATCTTGGACCCCTTAAGTAAGCAAATATAAAAAAAATATGGAATTGAATCAATATATGCAAAATAAAAGCGTTAAAATTGTATGGGACCCGTACTAATTATATACGCGAATATTAGAAAATATAACCTGTATTAGTAGATTACATGTATAAATTGAAAATACCAATAAACCCGTAATCTTTAAATCTGAAGACAGTCATTTATTCCAATATATGTCAAAATTAAAGTGCTAAAATTATATGGGAAGATATACACGTACTACTTATAATGTCCGATTATTAGTAGAAGATTACCCGTTTTGCAATATGAGTCACAAATGTTTTTTGGTAAAATACAACAGACGACGTAATAAATTGAATATATAATTAATCCCCTTAATCTTCATACCAGAAGACTGTACTTGATTCCAATATATATGCCAATATATGTCAAAATATATGCCAATATACCTGTACTACTTATATTCTCGTAGGTTAGAAGATATACCCGTGCATTCCTAGAAGATTACTCGTACAACGTACAATATGCGTGTGTCAGCAATTTTTGCCGCAATAAAACAATGGCGTAGTAACTTAAAAATATCAATAATCCCTGAATCAATAATTCCGGAAAATATCAATAATAATAATGTTTAAACCTGAAGAGTATAATTGATATTATCCAGTCCAAAATGAAATGGCAATGAAATTTATTTTATATACATATCTTCATTATTCAAATCGGAAAGGATTTAATAAAAATCGCCTGCCGCATAAACACATTGGATTTAAATCCGTTGCTAAGCGACATGATATCATTTGCTTCAAATAAATTGGTAGAAAAAATATCGTCTAAATAGTTATATTTCTATGGAACATTTGGCGACAGTTTCGTCAAATAAGCGACATTTTAAAAAATCGCCAAATTTATCGCCAAGTGGGACTGTAGAACTGACAGTTCTACTTTGCGACAAATTGACGAAATATCATCACAATACTATCCCCTAACAAAAAACAATTAATATCATTTATGTAGCGCAATTTTATCAATTTCAAGATATTTTTATCAATTTGGTGACATTTTAAAAATTCGCTAAATGTATTACTAAGTAGGATGGTTGGTCTGACAGAGAAATGCTAACCAAACATCATTTCAGTACTCTCTTCTAACAAAACAAAAAAAAATTTCATTGATATGTAGAAGACCCAAGCCACACGACCAACCCGAAGGTTTATGGCAGCTGTTTGTGTGTCGTTTATATCAATTTGTCGACATTTCCGTCAATTTGGCAAAGTTTAAGAAAAGTTGTCAAATTAGGGATATCCCTCCAAATTCGTAGCTTTGAATTTGCAGATCTGAATGAAACATTTTTATCCCGTTTCAATATACTAAATGAAAACACTACAATTGTATTAGAAGATATACCCGCTCTACTCTTTTTCTGTTTCAACAATCGGCTATATGAATTTATTGGCTAAACACAATATATGAGTTTAGTAGCTAAATATGATATAAGCTTGAAAACTCTTTGCCAAAATAAATGAAATTGATGTACGCAGTCAGCAATTAATATAATTAAAAGAAAAATCAAACCGTCCATTCATAAGATATACTTTTATATCCATTTATCCATTTATTTATTATTTAAATCGAAAAAAAATAATAAAAACATTAACAAACACATTTAATTTAATTGCGATGCCGAGCAACATGATATATCCTCCTAAAATGTTAAAATTTATTAACCACTAACAGCACACCCGTTATTCGTACGGAGTGTATAATTTAAAGAAACTTAAAGTTCGCAATCATGTGCAAATTCTGTTAAAATATTAAATTTATTGCTCCTAAAGAGAAGTTTAAGAATATATGTTCTCACTATGCAAAATTATCTTCACGATCAGATCTGAAGAATAAAACATCCTGCCCCCTTTTGTAAGCAAATTTACAGAAGAAAAAATAGGAATTGAATGAATATATGCAACCCCGTACTAATTATATTGTCGCAGATCAGAAAATATGCCAATGTGTTAGTAGAAGATTACCCGTATTACAATATGCGTCTCAAAAATATTTGCCAAAATAAAAGAGATGACGTAATAAATTGAAAACATCAATAATATCCGTACTCTTTATACCAGAAGGTCGTAATTGATTCCAATATATGCCAATATATATCAAAACATATGTCAATATACCTGTACTACTTATATTCTCGTAGATTAAAAGATATACACGTGTATTTGTAGAAGATTCGTACAACATACAATATATGAGTTTAAACAATTTTTGTCATAATAAAATAATTGCATAATAACTTGAAAATATCAATAATCCTTGAATCAATAATCCCCGAAAATATAAATAATAATAATTTTTAAACCTGAAGACCGTAATTGATATTATCCAGTCAAAAATGCTATAAGAAAAATGAAATCGTTCTTTTCAAATATATATTTTTATATCCATTTATTTATTACTCAAATCGAAAAAATAATTATTGAAATTAACAGACAGATTTAATTTAATTGCGTTTCTGAGTAACATGATATAAGATAGAATCTTATAACATGTTAAATATGTCATGTCTTATAACATAAACTGCGAAATTAAATAACGATTTTGATTTCTCTATACTTCTCATTGTTCCGTAAAAGCTTGTTTTAAATAAACCATGAACCATGGAGATAGATTTCCCCTTTAAATCATGTTTCAAACAATTCATGTTTTCAGAAAGTGACTAATTAACGCAAAAAATCTCACATCAAACTCAGAGATTAAATTTTAATTCACTTTCAAACGATTTTCAAGCTTTTCGTTTGGATAAACCACGGAGTTAGGGAGTAGAACTCCTAGGAAAAAGTTCCGTTTTTCATTAATATCTCGACAACCCCAGGTCTTAGAAACTCGAAACTTGGACAAAATTTATGGGGGGATATTTCAAGGCTATTCACCCAATTTCATTAAATTCGGTTCAGCCGTTTTTCCGTGATGATGAGACAAACGAAAATTTCGTTTTTTACTAATATCTCGAGAACCACTGGTCGTAGAAACTCAAAACACGAATATAATTTTAAGTGGGGCTATTTCTGGGCTACCCACAAAATTTCATCAAATTCGGTTCAGCCGTTTTCCCGTGATGGTGTGACAAACAGACAGACAGACAGACAGACAGACAGACAGACAGATTTTCATTTTTATTTATATAGAAGATTTTAATTTTATTTATATAGATTCGATAATAAAGAGAAATCGGTGACATTATCATTTTATTAAATATTTTATAATAACGATAAATATGTGACATTCTAATTTTGTTAAATATTTAACTATAAAGAGAAATAGGTAGATTTCTTATTTTATGAAATACTAGCAGCATACCCGTTCTTCGTACGGAGTATATAATATAAAGAAACTTGAAATTCATAATCATGCCCAAATTCTTATAGTATACTAAATGACATGTTTAATCAAAATATTCTGTTAAAATATTTAATATAATGCTCCTAAAAAGAAGTTTAAGAATCTCTGTTCTCGCTATATAAAATTATCTTCATGGACATATCTGAAGAATAAAACATCTTGGACCCCTTATGTAAGCAAATATAAAAAAAAAATATGGAATTGAATCAATATATGCAAAATAAAAGCGTTAAAATTGTATGGGACCCGTACTAATTATATACGCGAATATTAGAATATATAACCTGTATTAGTAGATTACATGTATAAATTGAAAATACCAATAATCTTTAAATCTGAAGACAGTCATTTATTCCAATATATGTCAAAATTAAAGTGCTAAAATTATATGGGAAGATATACACGTACTACTTATAATGTCCGATTATTAGTAGAAGATTACCCGTTTTGCAATATGAGTCACAAATGTTTTTTGGTAAAATACAACAGACGACGTAATAAATTGAATATATAATTAATCCCCTTAATCTTCATACCAGAAGACTGTACTTGATTCCAATATATATGCCAATATATGTCAAAATATATGCCAATATACCTGTACTACTTATATTCTCGTAGGTTAGAAGATATACCCGTATATTCCTAGAAGATTACTCGTACAACGTACAATATGCGTGTGTCAGCAATTTTTGCCGCAATAAAACAATGGCGTAGTAACTTAAAAATATCAATAATCCCTGAATCAATAATTCCGGAAAATATCAATAATAATAATGTTTAAACCTGAAGAGTATAATTGATATTATCCAGTCCAAAATGAAATGGCAATGAAATTTATTTTATATACATATCTTCATTATTCAAATCGGAAAGGATTTAATAAAAATCGCCTGCCGCATAAACACATTGGATTTAAATCCGTTGCTAAGCGACATGATATCATTTGCTTCAAATAAATTGGTAGAAAAAATATCGTCTAAATAGTTATATTTCTATGGAACATTTGGCGACAGTTTCGTCAAATAAGCGACATTTTAAAAAATCGCCAAATTTATCGCCAAGTGGGACTATAGAACTGACAGTTCTACTTTGCGACAAATTGACGAAATATCATCACAATACTATCCCCTAACAAAAAACAATTAATATCATTTATGTAGCGCAATTTTATCAATTTCAAGATATTTTTATCAATTTGGTGACATTTTAAAAATTCGCTAAATGTATTACTAAGTAGGATGGTTGGTCTGACAGAGAAATGCTAACCAAACATCATTTCAGTACTCTCTTCTAACAAAACAAAAAAAAATTTCATTGATATGTAGAAGACCCAAGCCACACGACCAACCCGAAGGTTTATGGCAGCTGTTTGTGTGTCGTTTATATCAATTTGGCGACATTTCCGTCAATTTGGCAAAGTTTAAGAAAAGTTGTCGAATTAGCGATATCCCTCCAAATTCGTAGCTTTGAATTTGCAGATCTGAATGAAACATTCTTATCCCGTTTCAATATACTAAATGAAAACACTACAATTGTATTAGAAGATATACCCACTCTACTCTTTTTCTGTTTCAACAATCGGCTATATGTATTTATTGGCTAAACACAATATATGAGTTTAGTAGCTAAATACGATATAAGCTTGAAAACTCTTTGCCAAAATAAATGAAATTGATGTACGCAGTCAGCAATTAATATAATTAAAAGAAAAATCAAACCGTCCATTCATAAGATATACTTTTATATCCATTTATCCATTTATTTATTATTTAAATCGAAAAAAAATAATAAAAACATTAACAAACACATTTAATTTAATTGCGATGCCCAGCAACATGATATATCCTCCTAAAATGTTAAAATTTATTAACCACTAACAGCACACCCGTTATTCGTACGGAGTGTATAATTTAAAGAAACTTAAAGTTCGCAATCATGTGCAAATTCTGTTAAAATATTAAATTTATTGCTCCTAAAGAGAAGTTTAAGAATATATGTTCTCACTATGCAAAATTATCTTCACGATCAGATCTGAAGAATAAAACATCCTGCCCCCTTTTGTAAGCAAATTTACAGAAGAAAAAATAGGAATTGAATGAATATATGCAACCCCGTACTAATTATATTGTCGCAGATCAGAAAATATGCCAATGTGTTAGTAGAAGATTACCCGTATTACAATATGCGTCTCAAAAATATTTGCCAAAATAAAAGAGATGACGTAATAAATTGAAAACATCAATAATATCCGTACTCTTTATACCAGAAGGTCGTAATTGATTCCAATATATGCCAATATATATCAAAACATATGTCAATATACCTGTACTACTTATATTCTCGTAGATTAAAAGATATACACGTGTATTTGTAGAAGATTCGTACAACATACAATATATGAGTTTAAACAATTTTTGTCATAATAAAATAATTGCATAATAACTTGAAAATATCAATAATCCTTGAATCAATAATCCCCGAAAATATAAATAATAATAATTTTTAAACCTGAAGACCGTAATTGATATTATCCAGTCAAAAATGCTATAAGAAAAATGAAATCGTTCTTTTCAAATATATATTTTTATATCCATTTATTTATTACTCAAATCGAAAAAATAATTATTGAAATTAACAGACAGATTTAATTTAATTGCGTTTCTGAGTAACATGATATAAGATAGAATCTTATAACATGTTAAATATGTCATGTCTTATAACATAAACTGCGAAATTAAATAACGATTTTGATTTCTCTATACTTCTCATTGTTCCGTAAAAGCTTGTTTTAAATAAACCATGAACCATGGAGATAGATTTCCCCTTTAAATCATGTTTCAAACAATTCATGTTTTCAGAAAGTGACTAATTAACGCAAAAAATCTCCCATCAAACTCAGAGATTAAATTTTAATTCACTTTCAAACGATTTTCAAGCTTTTCGTTTGGATAAACCACGGAGTTAGGGAGTAGAACTCCTAGGAAAAAGTTCGGTTTTTCATTAATATCTCGACAACCCCAGGTCTTAGAAACTCGAAACTTGGACAAAATTTATGGGGGGATATTTCAAGGCTATTCACCCAATTTCATTAAATTCGGTTCAGCCGTTTTTCCGTGATGATGAGACAAACGAAAATTTCGTTTTTTACTAATATCTCGAGAACCACTGGTCGTAGAAACTCAAAACACGAATATAATTTTAAGTGGGGCTATTTCTGGGCTACCCACAAAATTTCATCAAATTCGGTTCAGCCGTTTTCCCGTGATGGTGTGACAAACAGACAGACAGACAGACAGACAGACAGACAGACAGATTTTCATTTTTATTTATATAGAAGATTTTAATTTTATTTATATAGATTCGATAATAAAGAGAAATCGGTGACATTATCATTTTATTAAATATTTTATAATAACGATAAATATGTGACATTCTAATTTTGTTAAATATTTAACTATAAAGAGAAATAGGTAGATTTCTTATTTTATGAAATACTAGCAGCATACCCGTTCTTCGTACGGAGTATATAATATAAAGAAACTTGAAATTCATAATCATGCCCAAATTCTTATAGTATACTAAATGACATGTTTAATCAAAATATTCTGTTAAAATATTTAATATAATGCTCCTAAAAAGAAGTTTAAGAATCTCTGTTCTCGCTATATAAAATTATCTTCATGGACATATCTGAAGAATAAAACATCTTGGACCCCTTATGTAAGCAAATATAAAAAAAAAATATGGAATTGAATCAATATATGCAAAATAAAAGCGTTAAAATTGTATGGGACCCGTACTAATTATATACGCGAATATTAGAATATATAACCTGTATTAGTAGATTACATGTATAAATTGAAAATACCAATAATCTTTAAATCTGAAGACAGTCATTTATTCCAATATATGTCAAAATTAAAGTGCTAAAATTATATGGGAAGATATACACGTACTACTTATAATGTCCGATTATTAGTAGAAGATTACCCGTTTTGCAATATGAGTCACAAATGTTTTTTGGTAAAATACAACAGACGACGTAATAAATTGAATATATAATTAATCCCCTTAATCTTCATACCAGAAGACTGTACTTGATTCCAATATATATGCCAATATATGTCAAAATATATGCCAATATACCTGTACTACTTATATTCTCGTAGGTTAGAAGATATACCCGTATATTCCTAGAAGATTACTCGTACAACGTACAATATGCGTGTGTCAGCAATTTTTGCCGCAATAAAACAATGGCGTAGTAACTTAAAAATATCAATAATCCCTGAATCAATAATTCCGGAAAATATCAATAATAATAATGTTTAAACCTGAAGAGTATAATTGATATTATCCAGTCCAAAATGAAATGTCAATGAAATTTATTTTATATACATATCTTCATTATTCAAATCGGAAAGGATTTAATAAAAATCGCCTGCCGCATAAACACATTGGATTTAAATCCGTTGCTAAGCGACATGATATCATTTGCTTCAAATAAATTGGTAGAAAAAATATCGTCTAAATAGTTATATTTCTATGGAACATTTGGCGACAGTTTCGTCAAATAAGCGACATTTTAAAAAATCGCCAAATTTATCGCCAAGTGGGACTGTAGAACTGACAGTTCTACTTTGCGACAAATTGACGAAATATCATCACAATACTATCCCCTAACAAAAAACAATTAATATCATTTATGTAGCGCAATTTTATCAATTTCAAGATAATTTTATCAATTTGGTGACATTTTAAAAATTCGCTAAATGTATTACTAAGTAGGATGGTTGGTCTGACAGAGAAATGCTAACCAAACATCATTTCAGTACTCTCTTCTAACAAAACAAAAAAAAATTTCATTGATATGTAGAAGACCCAAGCCACACGACCAACCCGAAGGTTTATGGCAGCTGTTTGTGTGTCGTTTATATCAATTTGGCGACATTTCCGTCAATTTGGCAAAGTTTAAGAAAAGTTGTCAAATTAGCGATATCCCTCCAAATTCGTAGCTTTGAATTTGCAGATCTGAATGAAACATTCTTATCCCGTTTCAATATACTAAATGAAAACACTACAATTGTATTAGAAGATATACCCGCTCTACTCTTTTTCTGTTTCAACAATCGGCTATATGTATTTATTGGCTAAACACAATATATGAGTTTAGTAGCTAAATACGATATAAGCTTGAAAACTCTTTGCCAAAATAAATGAAATTGATGTACGCAGTCAGCAATTAATATAATTAAAAGAAAAATCAAACCGTCCATTCATAAGATATACTTTTATATCCATTTATCCATTTATTTATTATTTAAATCGAAAAAAAATAATAAAAACATTAACAAACACATTTAATTTAATTGCGATGCCGAGCAACATGATATATCCTCCTAAAATGTTAAAATTTATTAACCACTAACAGCACACCCGTTATTCGTACGGAGTGTATAATTTAAAGAAACTTAAAGTTCGCAATCATGTGCAAATTCTGTTAAAATATTAAATTTATTGCTCCTAAAGAGAAGTTTAAGAATATATGTTCTCACTATGCAAAATTATCTTCACGATCAGATCTGAAGAATAAAACATCCTGCCCCCTTTTGTAAGCAAATTTACAGAAGAAAAAATAGGAATTGAATGAATATATGCAACCCCGTACTAATTATATTGTCGCAGATCAGAAAATATGCCAATGTGTTAGTAGAAGATTACCCGTATTACAATATGCGTCTCAAAAATATTTGCCAAAATAAAAGAGATGACGTAATAAATTGAAAACATCAATAATATCCGTACTCTTTATACCAGAAGGTCGTAATTGATTCCAATATATGCCAATATATATCAAAACATATGTCAATATACCTGTACTACTTATATTCTCGTAGATTAAAAGATATACACGTGTATTTGTAGAAGATTCGTACAACATACAATATATGAGTTTAAACAATTTTTGTCATAATAAAATAATTGCATAATAACTTGAAAATATCAATAATCCTTGAATCAATAATCCCCGAAAATATAAATAATAATAATTTTTAAACCTGAAGACCGTAATTGATATTATCCAGTCAAAAATGCTATAAGAAAAATGAAATCGTTCTTTTCAAATATATATTTTTATATCCATTTATTTATTACTCAAATCGAAAAAATAATTATTGAAATTAACAGACAGATTTAATTTAATTGCGTTTCTGAGTAACATGATATAAGATAGAATCTTATAACATGTTAAATATGTCATGTCTTATAACATAAACTGCGAAATTAAATAACGATTTTGATTTCTCTATACTTCTCATTGTTCCGTAAAAGCTTGTTTTAAATAAACCATGAACCATGGAGATAGATTTCCCCTTTAAATCATGTTTCAAACAATTCATGTTTTCAGAAAGTGACTAATTAACGCAAAAAATCTCACATCAAACTCAGAGATTAAATTTTAATTCACTTTCAAACGATTTTCAAGCTTTTCGTTTGGATAAACCACGGAGTTAGGGAGTAGAACTCCTAGGAAAAAGTTCCGTTTTTCATTAATATCTCGACAACCCCAGGTCTTAGAAACTCGAAACTTGGACAAAATTTATGGGGGGATATTTCAAGGCTATTCACCCAATTTCATTAAATTCGGTTCAGCCGTTTTTCCGTGATGATGAGACAAACGAAAATTTCGTTTTTTACTAATATCTCGAGAACCACTGGTCGTAGAAACTCAAAACACGAATATAATTTTAAGTGGGGCTATTTCTGGGCTACCCACAAAATTTCATCAAATTCGGTTCAGCCGTTTTCCCGTGATGGTGTGACAAACAGACAGACAGACAGACAGACAGACAGACAGACAGATTTTCATTTTTATTTATATAGAAGATTTTAATTTTATTTATATAGATTCGATAATAAAGAGAAATCGGTGACATTATCATTTTATTAAATATTTTATAATAACGATAAATATGTGACATTCTAATTTTGTTAAATATTTAACTATAAAGAGAAATAGGTAGATTTCTTATTTTATGAAATACTAGCAGCATACCCGTTCTTCGTACGGAGTATATAATATAAAGAAACTTGAAATTCATAATCATGCCCAAATTCTTATAGTATACTAAATGACATGTTTAATCAAAATATTCTGTTAAAATATTTAATATAATGCTCCTAAAAAGAAGTTTAAGAATCTCTGTTCTCGCTATATAAAATTATCTTCATGGACATATCTGAAGAATAAAACATCTTGGACCCCTTATGTAAGCAAATATAAAAAAAAAATATGGAATTGAATCAATATATGCAAAATAAAAGCGTTAAAATTGTATGGGACCCGTACTAATTATATACGCGAATATTAGAATATATAACCTGTATTAGTAGATTACATGTATAAATTGAAAATACCAATAATCTTTAAATCTGAAGACAGTCATTTATTCCAATATATGTCAAAATTAAAGTGCTAAAATTATATGGGAAGATATACACGTACTACTTATAATGTCCGATTATTAGTAGAAGATTACCCGTTTTGCAATATGAGTCACAAATGTTTTTTGGTAAAATACAACAGACGACGTAATAAATTGAATATATAATTAATCCCCTTAATCTTCATACCAGAAGACTGTACTTGATTCCAATATATATGCCAATATATGTCAAAATATATGCCAATATACCTGTACTACTTATATTCTCGTAGGTTAGAAGATATACCCGTATATTCCTAGAAGATTACTCGTACAACGTACAATATGCGTGTGTCAGCAATTTTTGCCGCAATAAAACAATGGCGTAGTAACTTAAAAATATCAATAATCCCTGAATCAATAATTCCGGAAAATATCAATAATAATAATGTTTAAACCTGAAGAGTATAATTGATATTATCCAGTCCAAAATGAAATGTCAATGAAATTTATTTTATATACATATCTTCATTATTCAAATCGGAAAGGATTTAATAAAAATCGCCTGCCGCATAAACACATTGGATTTAAATCCGTTGCTAAGCGACATGATATCATTTGCTTCAAATAAATTGGTAGAAAAAATATCGTCTAAATAGTTATATTTCTATGGAACATTTGGCGACAGTTTCGTCAAATAAGCGACATTTTAAAAAATCGCCAAATTTATCGCCAAGTGGGACTGTAGAACTGACAGTTCTACTTTGCGACAAATTGACGAAATATCATCACAATACTATCCCCTAACAAAAAACAATTAATATCATTTATGTAGCGCAATTTTATCAATTTCAAGATAATTTTATCAATTTGGTGACATTTTAAAAATTCGCTAAATGTATTACTAAGTAGGATGGTTGGTCTGACAGAGAAATGCTAACCAAACATCATTTCAGTACTCTCTTCTAACAAAACAAAAAAAAATTTCATTGATATGTAGAAGACCCAAGCCACACGACCAACCCGAAGGTTTATGGCAGCTGTTTGTGTGTCGTTTATATCAATTTGGCGACATTTCCGTCAATTTGGCAAAGTTTAAGAAAAGTTGTCAAATTAGCGATATCCCTCCAAATTCGTAGCTTTGAATTTGCAGATCTGAATGAAACATTCTTATCCCGTTTCAATATACTAAATGAAAACACTACAATTGTATTAGAAGATATACCCGCTCTACTCTTTTTCTGTTTCAACAATCGGCTATATGTATTTATTGGCTAAACACAATATATGAGTTTAGTAGCTAAATACGATATAAGCTTGAAAACTCTTTGCCAAAATAAATGAAATTGATGTACGCAGTCAGCAATTAATATAATTAAAAGAAAAATCAAACCGTCCATTCATAAGATATACTTTTATATCCATTTATCCATTTATTTATTATTTAAATCGAAAAAAAATAATAAAAACATTAACAAACACATTTAATTTAATTGCGATGCCGAGCAACATGATATATCCTCCTAAAATGTTAAAATTTATTAACCACTAACAGCACACCCGTTATTCGTACGGAGTGTATAATTTAAAGAAACTTAAAGTTCGCAATCATGTGCAAATTCTGTTAAAATATTAAATTTATTGCTCCTAAAGAGAAGTTTAAGAATATATGTTCTCACTATGCAAAATTATCTTCACGATCAGATCTGAAGAATAAAACATCCTGCCCCCTTTTGTAAGCAAATTTACAGAAGAAAAAATAGGAATTGAATGAATATATGCAACCCCGTACTAATTATATTGTCGCAGATCAGAAAATATGCCAATGTGTTAGTAGAAGATTACCCGTATTACAATATGCGTCTCAAAAATATTTGCCAAAATAAAAGAGATGACGTAATAAATTGAAAACATCAATAATATCCGTACTCTTTATACCAGAAGGTCGTAATTGATTCCAATATATGCCAATATATATCAAAACATATGTCAATATACCTGTACTACTTATATTCTCGTAGATTAAAAGATATACACGTGTATTTGTAGAAGATTCGTACAACATACAATATATGAGTTTAAACAATTTTTGTCATAATAAAATAATTGCATAATAACTTGAAAATATCAATAATCCTTGAATCAATAATCCCCGAAAATATAAATAATAATAATTTTTAAACCTGAAGACCGTAATTGATATTATCCAGTCAAAAATGCTATAAGAAAAATGAAATCGTTCTTTTCAAATATATATTTTTATATCCATTTATTTATTACTCAAATCGAAAAAATAATTATTGAAATTAACAGACAGATTTAATTTAATTGCGTTTCTGAGTAACATGATATAAGATAGAATCTTATAACATGTTAAATATGTCATGTCTTATAACATAAACTGCGAAATTAAATAACGATTTTGATTTCTCTATACTTCTCATTGTTCCGTAAAAGCTTGTTTTAAATAAACCATGAACCATGGAGATAGATTTCCCCTTTAAATCATGTTTCAAACAATTCATGTTTTCAGAAAGTGACTAATTAACGCAAAAAATCTCACATCAAACTCAGAGATTAAATTTTAATTCACTTTCAAACGATTTTCAAGCTTTTCGTTTGGATAAACCACGGAGTTAGGGAGTAGAACTCCTAGGAAAAAGTTCCGTTTTTCATTAATATCTCGACAACCCCAGGTCTTAGAAACTCGAAACTTGGACAAAATTTATGGGGGGATATTTCAAGGCTATTCACCCAATTTCATTAAATTCGGTTCAGCCGTTTTTCCGTGATGATGAGACAAACGAAAATTTCGTTTTTTACTAATATCTCGAGAACCACTGGTCGTAGAAACTCAAAACACGAATATAATTTTAAGTGGGGCTATTTCTGGGCTACCCACAAAATTTCATCAAATTCGGTTCAGCCGTTTTCCCGTGATGGTGTGACAAACAGACAGACAGACAGACAGACAGACAGACAGACAGATTTTCATTTTTATTTATATAGAAGATTTTAATTTTATTTATATAGATTCGATAATAAAGAGAAATCGGTGACATTATCATTTTATTAAATATTTTATAATAACGATAAATATGTGACATTCTAATTTTGTTAAATATTTAACTATAAAGAGAAATAGGTAGATTTCTTATTTTATGAAATACTAGCAGCATACCCGTTCTTCGTACGGAGTATATAATATAAAGAAACTTGAAATTCATAATCATGCCCAAATTCTTATAGTATACTAAATGACATGTTTAATCAAAATATTCTGTTAAAATATTTAATATAATGCTCCTAAAAAGAAGTTTAAGAATCTCTGTTCTCGCTATATAAAATTATCTTCATGGACATATCTGAAGAATAAAACATCTTGGACCCCTTATGTAAGCAAATATAAAAAAAAAATATGGAATTGAATCAATATATGCAAAATAAAAGCGTTAAAATTGTATGGGACCCGTACTAATTATATACGCGAATATTAGAATATATAACCTGTATTAGTAGATTACATGTATAAATTGAAAATACCAATAATCTTTAAATCTGAAGACAGTCATTTATTCCAATATATGTCAAAATTAAAGTGCTAAAATTATATGGGAAGATATACACGTACTACTTATAATGTCCGATTATTAGTAGAAGATTACCCGTTTTGCAATATGAGTCACAAATGTTTTTTGGTAAAATACAACAGACGACGTAATAAATTGAATATATAATTAATCCCCTTAATCTTCATACCAGAAGACTGTACTTGATTCCAATATATATGCCAATATATGTCAAAATATATGCCAATATACCTGTACTACTTATATTCTCGTAGGTTAGAAGATATACCCGTATATTCCTAGAAGATTACTCGTACAACGTACAATATGCGTGTGTCAGCAATTTTTGCCGCAATAAAACAATGGCGTAGTAACTTAAAAATATCAATAATCCCTGAATCAATAATTCCGGAAAATATCAATAATAATAATGTTTAAACCTGAAGAGTATAATTGATATTATCCAGTCCAAAATGAAATGTCAATGAAATTTATTTTATATACATATCTTCATTATTCAAATCGGAAAGGATTTAATAAAAATCGCCTGCCGCATAAACACATTGGATTTAAATCCGTTGCTAAGCGACATGATATCATTTGCTTCAAATAAATTGGTAGAAAAAATATCGTCTAAATAGTTATATTTCTATGGAACATTTGGCGACAGTTTCGTCAAATAAGCGACATTTTAAAAAATCGCCAAATTTATCGCCAAGTGGGACTGTAGAACTGACAGTTCTACTTTGCGACAAATTGACGAAATATCATCACAATACTATCCCCTAACAAAAAACAATTAATATCATTTATGTAGCGCAATTTTATCAATTTCAAGATAATTTTATCAATTTGGTGACATTTTAAAAATTCGCTAAATGTATTACTAAGTAGGATGGTTGGTCTGACAGAGAAATGCTAACCAAACATCATTTCAGTACTCTCTTCTAACAAAACAAAAAAAAATTTCATTGATATGTAGAAGACCCAAGCCACACGACCAACCCGAAGGTTTATGGCAGCTGTTTGTGTGTCGTTTATATCAATTTGGCGACATTTCCGTCAATTTGGCAAAGTTTAAGAAAAGTTGTCAAATTAGCGATATCCCTCCAAATTCGTAGCTTTGAATTTGCAGATCTGAATGAAACATTCTTATCCCGTTTCAATATACTAAATGAAAACACTACAATTGTATTAGAAGATATACCCGCTCTACTCTTTTTCTGTTTCAACAATCGGCTATATGTATTTATTGGCTAAACACAATATATGAGTTTAGTAGCTAAATACGATATAAGCTTGAAAACTCTTTGCCAAAATAAATGAAATTGATGTACGCAGTCAGCAATTAATATAATTAAAAGAAAAATCAAACCGTCCATTCATAAGATATACTTTTATATCCATTTATCCATTTATTTATTATTTAAATCGAAAAAAAATAATAAAAACATTAACAAACACATTTAATTTAATTGCGATGCCGAGCAACATGATATATCCTCCTAAAATGTTAAAATTTATTAACCACTAACAGCACACCCGTTATTCGTACGGAGTGTATAATTTAAAGAAACTTAAAGTTCGCAATCATGTGCAAATTCTGTTAAAATATTAAATTTATTGCTCCTAAAGAGAAGTTTAAGAATATATGTTCTCACTATGCAAAATTATCTTCACGATCAGATCTGAAGAATAAAACATCCTGCCCCCTTTTGTAAGCAAATTTACAGAAGAAAAAATAGGAATTGAATGAATATATGCAACCCCGTACTAATTATATTGTCGCAGATCAGAAAATATGCCAATGTGTTAGTAGAAGATTACCCGTATTACAATATGCGTCTCAAAAATATTTGCCAAAATAAAAGAGATGACGTAATAAATTGAAAACATCAATAATATCCGTACTCTTTATACCAGAAGGTCGTAATTGATTCCAATATATGCCAATATATATCAAAACATATGTCAATATACCTGTACTACTTATATTCTCGTAGATTAAAAGATATACACGTGTATTTGTAGAAGATTCGTACAACATACAATATATGAGTTTAAACAATTTTTGTCATAATAAAATAATTGCATAATAACTTGAAAATATCAATAATCCTTGAATCAATAATCCCCGAAAATATAAATAATAATAATTTTTAAACCTGAAGACCGTAATTGATATTATCCAGTCAAAAATGCTATAAGAAAAATGAAATCGTTCTTTTCAAATATATATTTTTATATCCATTTATTTATTACTCAAATCGAAAAAATAATTATTGAAATTAACAGACAGATTTAATTTAATTGCGTTTCTGAGTAACATGATATAAGATAGAATCTTATAACATGTTAAATATGTCATGTCTTATAACATAAACTGCGAAATTAAATAACGATTTTGATTTCTCTATACTTCTCATTGTTCCGTAAAAGCTTGTTTTAAATAAACCATGAACCATGGAGATAGATTTCCCCTTTAAATCATGTTTCAAACAATTCATGTTTTCAGAAAGTGACTAATTAACGCAAAAAATCTCACATCAAACTCAGAGATTAAATTTTAATTCACTTTCAAACGATTTTCAAGCTTTTCGTTTGGATAAACCACGGAGTTAGGGAGTAGAACTCCTAGGAAAAAGTTCCGTTTTTCATTAATATCTCGACAACCCCAGGTCTTAGAAACTCGAAACTTGGACAAAATTTATGGGGGGATATTTCAAGGCTATTCACCCAATTTCATTAAATTCGGTTCAGCCGTTTTTCCGTGATGATGAGACAAACGAAAATTTCGTTTTTTACTAATATCTCGAGAACCACTGGTCGTAGAAACTCAAAACACGAATATAATTTTAAGTGGGGCTATTTCTGGGCTACCCACAAAATTTCATCAAATTCGGTTCAGCCGTTTTCCCGTGATGGTGTGACAAACAGACAGACAGACAGACAGACAGACAGACAGACAGATTTTCATTTTTATTTATATAGAAGATTTTAATTTTATTTATATAGATTCGATAATAAAGAGAAATCGGTGACATTATCATTTTATTAAATATTTTATAATAACGATAAATATGTGACATTCTAATTTTGTTAAATATTTAACTATAAAGAGAAATAGGTAGATTTCTTATTTTATGAAATACTAGCAGCATACCCGTTCTTCGTACGGAGTATATAATATAAAGAAACTTGAAATTCATAATCATGCCCAAATTCTTATAGTATACTAAATGACATGTTTAATCAAAATATTCTGTTAAAATATTTAATATAATGCTCCTAAAAAGAAGTTTAAGAATCTCTGTTCTCGCTATATAAAATTATCTTCATGGACATATCTGAAGAATAAAACATCTTGGACCCCTTATGTAAGCAAATATAAAAAAAAAATATGGAATTGAATCAATATATGCAAAATAAAAGCGTTAAAATTGTATGGGACCCGTACTAATTATATACGCGAATATTAGAATATATAACCTGTATTAGTAGATTACATGTATAAATTGAAAATACCAATAATCTTTAAATCTGAAGACAGTCATTTATTCCAATATATGTCAAAATTAAAGTGCTAAAATTATATGGGAAGATATACACGTACTACTTATAATGTCCGATTATTAGTAGAAGATTACCCGTTTTGCAATATGAGTCACAAATGTTTTTTGGTAAAATACAACAGACGACGTAATAAATTGAATATATAATTAATCCCCTTAATCTTCATACCAGAAGACTGTACTTGATTCCAATATATATGCCAATATATGTCAAAATATATGCCAATATACCTGTACTACTTATATTCTCGTAGGTTAGAAGATATACCCGTATATTCCTAGAAGATTACTCGTACAACGTACAATATGCGTGTGTCAGCAATTTTTGCCGCAATAAAACAATGGCGTAGTAACTTAAAAATATCAATAATCCCTGAATCAATAATTCCGGAAAATATCAATAATAATAATGTTTAAACCTGAAGAGTATAATTGATATTATCCAGTCCAAAATGAAATGTCAATGAAATTTATTTTATATACATATCTTCATTATTCAAATCGGAAAGGATTTAATAAAAATCGCCTGCCGCATAAACACATTGGATTTAAATCCGTTGCTAAGCGACATGATATCATTTGCTTCAAATAAATTGGTAGAAAAAATATCGTCTAAATAGTTATATTTCTATGGAACATTTGGCGACAGTTTCGTCAAATAAGCGACATTTTAAAAAATCGCCAAATTTATCGCCAAGTGGGACTGTAGAACTGACAGTTCTACTTTGCGACAAATTGACGAAATATCATCACAATACTATCCCCTAACAAAAAACAATTAATATCATTTATGTAGCGCAATTTTATCAATTTCAAGATATTTTTATCAATTTGGTGACATTTTAAAAATTCGCTAAATGTATTACTAAGTAGGATGGTTGGTCTGACAGAGAAATGCTAACCAAACATCATTTCAGTACTCTCTTCTAACAAAACAAAAAAAAATTTCATTGATATGTAGAAGACCCAAGCCACACGACCAACCCGAAGGTTTATGGCAGCTGTTTGTGTGTCGTTTATATCAATTTGGCGACATTTCCGTCAATTTGGCAAAGTTTAAGAAAAGTTGTCAAATTAGCGATATCCCTCCAAATTCGTAGCTTTGAATTTGCAGATCTGAATGAAACATTCTTATCCCGTTTCAATATACTAAATGAAAACACTACAATTGTATTAGAAGATATACCCGCTCTACTCTTTTTCTGTTTCAACAATCGGCTATATGTATTTATTGGCTAAACACAATATATGAGTTTAGTAGCTAAATACGATATAAGCTTGAAAACTCTTTGCCAAAATAAATGAAATTGATGTACGCAGTCAGCAATTAATATAATTAAAAGAAAAATCAAACCGTCCATTCATAAGATATACTTTTATATCCATTTATCCATTTATTTATTATTTAAATCGAAAAAAAATAATAAAAACATTAACAAACACATTTAATTTAATTGCGATGCCGAGCAACATGATATATCCTCCTAAAATGTTAAAATTTATTAACCACTAACAGCACACCCGTTATTCGTACGGAGTGTATAATTTAAAGAAACTTAAAGTTCGCAATCATGTGCAAATTCTGTTAAAATATTAAATTTATTGCTCCTAAAGAGAAGTTTAAGAATATATGTTCTCACTATGCAAAATTATCTTCACGATCAGATCTGAAGAATAAAACATCCTGCCCCCTTTTGTAAGCAAATTTACAGAAGAAAAAATAGGAATTGAATGAATATATGCAACCCCGTACT
This sequence comes from Amaurobius ferox, assembly GCA_951213105.1. NCBI lineage: Eukaryota > Metazoa > Arthropoda > Arachnida > Araneae > Amaurobiidae > Amaurobius > Amaurobius ferox. The sequence continues at coordinate 70,920,913 of OX578153.1, read as the reverse complement.
AATTATATTGTCGCAGATCAGAAAATATGCCAATGTGTTAGTAGAAGATTACCCGTATTACAATATGCGTCTCAAAAATATTTGCCAAAATAAAAGAGATGACGTAATAAATTGAAAACATCAATAATATCCGTACTCTTTATACCAGAAGGTCGTAATTGATTCCAATATATGCCAATATATATCAAAACATATGTCAATATACCTGTACTACTTATATTCTCGTAGATTAAAAGATATACACGTGTATTTGTAGAAGATTCGTACAACATACAATATATGAGTTTAAACAATTTTTGTCATAATAAAATAATTGCATAATAACTTGAAAATATCAATAATCCTTGAATCAATAATCCCCGAAAATATAAATAATAATAATTTTTAAACCTGAAGACCGTAATTGATATTATCCAGTCAAAAATGCTATAAGAAAAATGAAATCGTTCTTTTCAAATATATATTTTTATATCCATTTATTTATTACTCAAATCGAAAAAATAATTATTGAAATTAACAGACAGATTTAATTTAATTGCGTTTCTGAGTAACATGATATAAGATAGAATCTTATAACATGTTAAATATGTCATGTCTTATAACATAAACTGCGAAATTAAATAACGATTTTGATTTCTCTATACTTCTCATTGTTCCGTAAAAGCTTGTTTTAAATAAACCATGAACCATGGAGATAGATTTCCCCTTTAAATCATGTTTCAAATAATTCATGTTTTCAGAAAGTGACTAATTAACGCAAAAAATCTCCCATCAAACTCAGAGATTAAATTTTAATTCACTTTCAAACGATTTTCAAGCTTTTCGTTTGGATAAACCACGGAGTTAGGGAGTAGAACTCCTAGGAAAAAGTTCCGTTTTTCATTAATATCTCGACAACCCCAGGTCTTAGAAACTCGAAACTTGGACAAAATTTATGGGGGGATATTTCAAGGCTATTCACCCAATTTCATTAAATTCGGTTCAGCCGTTTTTCCGTGATGATGAGACAAACGAAAATTTCGTTTTTTACTAATATCTCGAGAACCACTGGTCGTAGAAACTCAAAACACGAATATAATTTTAAGTGGGGCTATTTCTGGGCTACCCACAAAATTTCATCAAATTCGGTTCAGTCGTTTTCCCGTGATGGTGTGACAAACAGACAGACAGACAGACAGACAGACAGACAGACAGATTTTCATTTTTATTTATATAGAAGATTTTAATTTTATTTATATAGATTCGATAATAAAGAGAAATCGGTGACATTATCATTTTATTAAATATTTTATAATAACGATAAATATGTGACATTCTAATTTTGTTAAATATTTAACTATAAAGAGAAATAGGTAGATTTCTTATTTTATGAAATACTAGCAACATACCCGTTCTTCGTACGGAGTATATAATATAAAGAAACTTGAAATTCATAATCATGCCCAAATTCTTATAGTATACTAAATGACATGTTTAATCAAAATATTCTGTTAAAATATTTAATATAATGCTCCTAAAAAGAAGTTTAAGAATCTCTGTTCTCGCTATATAAAATTATCTTCATGGACATATCTGAAGAATAAAACATCTTGGACCCCTTATGTAAGCAAATATAAAAAAAAAATATGGAATTGAATCAATATATGCAAAATAAAAGCGTTAAAATTGTATGGGACCCGTACTAATTATATACGCGAATATTAGAATATATAACCTGTATTAGTAGATTACATGTATAAATTGAAAATACCAATAATCTTTAAATCTGAAGACAGTCATTTATTCCAATATATGTCAAAATTAAAGTGCTAAAATTATATGGGAAGATATACACGTACTACTTATAATGTCCGATTATTAGTAGAAGATTACCCGTTTTGCAATATGAGTCACAAATGTTTTTTGGTAAAATACAACAGACGACGTAATAAATTGAATATATAATTAATCCCCTTAATCTTCATACCAGAAGACTGTACTTGATTCCAATATATATGCCAATATATGTCAAAATATATGCCAATATACCTGTACTACTTATATTCTCGTAGGTTAGAAGATATACCCGTATATTCCTAGAAGATTACTCGTACAACGTACAATATGCGTGTGTCAGCAATTTTTGCCGCAATAAAACAATGGCGTAGTAACTTAAAAATATCAATAATCCCTGAATCAATAATTCCGGAAAATATCAATAATAATAATGTTTAAACCTGAAGAGTATAATTGATATTATCCAGTCCAAAATGAAATGTCAATGAAATTTATTTTATATACATATCTTCATTATTCAAATCGGAAAGGATTTAATAAAAATCGCCTGCCGCATAAACACATTGGATTTAAATCCGTTGCTAAGCGACATGATATCATTTGCTTCAAATAAATTGGTAGAAAAAATATCGTCTAAATAGTTATATTTCTATGGAACATTTGGCGACAGTTTCGTCAAATAAGCGACATTTTAAAAAATCGCCAAATTTATCGCCAAGTGGGACTGTAGAACTGACAGTTCTACTTTGCGACAAATTGACGAAATATCATCACAATACTATCCCCTAACAAAAAACAATTAATATCATTTATGTAGCGCAATTTTATCAATTTCAAGATAATTTTATCAATTTGGTGACATTTTAAAAATTCGCTAAATGTATTACTAAGTAGGATGGTTGGTCTGACAGAGAAATGCTAACCAAACATCATTTCAGTACTCTCTTCTAACAAAACAAAAAAAAATTTCATTGATATGTAGAAGACCCAAGCCACACGACCAACCCGAAGGTTTATGGCAGCTGTTTGTGTGTCGTTTATATCAATTTGGCGACATTTCCGTCAATTTGGCAAAGTTTAAGAAAAGTTGTCAAATTAGCGATATCCCTCCAAATTCGTAGCTTTGAATTTGCAGATCTGAATGAAACATTCTTATCCCGTTTCAATATACTAAATGAAAACACTACAATTGTATTAGAAGATATACCCGCTCTACTCTTTTTCTGTTTCAACAATCGGCTATATGTATTTATTGGCTAAACACAATATATGAGTTTAGTAGCTAAATACGATATAAGCTTGAAAACTCTTTGCCAAAATAAATGAAATTGATGTACGCAGTCAGCAATTAATATAATTAAAAGAAAAATCAAACCGTCCATTCATAAGATATACTTTTATATCCATTTATCCATTTATTTATTATTTAAATCGAAAAAAAATAATAAAAACATTAACAAACACATTTAATTTAATTGCGATGCCGAGCAACATGATATATCCTCCTAAAATGTTAAAATTTATTAACCACTAACAGCACACCCGTTATTCGTACGGAGTGTATAATTTAAAGAAACTTAAAGTTCGCAATCATGTGCAAATTCTGTTAAAATATTAAATTTATTGCTCCTAAAGAGAAGTTTAAGAATATATGTTCTCACTATGCAAAATTATCTTCACGATCAGATCTGAAGAATAAAACATCCTGCCCCCTTTTGTAAGCAAATTTACAGAAGAAAAAATAGGAATTGAATGAATATATGCAACCCCGTACTAATTATATTGTCGCAGATCAGAAAATATGCCAATGTGTTAGTAGAAGATTACCCGTATTACAATATGCGTCTCAAAAATATTTGCCAAAATAAAAGAGATGACGTAATAAATTGAAAACATCAATAATATCCGTACTCTTTATACCAGAAGGTCGTAATTGATTCCAATATATGCCAATATATATCAAAACATATGTCAATATACCTGTACTACTTATATTCTCGTAGATTAAAAGATATACACGTGTATTTGTAGAAGATTCGTACAACATACAATATATGAGTTTAAACAATTTTTGTCATAATAAAATAATTGCATAATAACTTGAAAATATCAATAATCCTTGAATCAATAATCCCCGAAAATATAAATAATAATAATTTTTAAACCTGAAGACCGTAATTGATATTATCCAGTCAAAAATGCTATAAGAAAAATGAAATCGTTCTTTTCAAATATATATTTTTATATCCATTTATTTATTACTCAAATCGAAAAAATAATTATTGAAATTAACAGACAGATTTAATTTAATTGCGTTTCTGAGTAACATGATATAAGATAGAATCTTATAACATGTTAAATATGTCATGTCTTATAACATAAACTGCGAAATTAAATAACGATTTTGATTTCTCTATACTTCTCATTGTTCCGTAAAAGCTTGTTTTAAATAAACCATGAACCATGGAGATAGATTTCCCCTTTAAATCATGTTTCAAACAATTCATGTTTTCAGAAAGTGACTAATTAACGCAAAAAATCTCCCATCAAACTCAGAGATTAAATTTTAATTCACTTTCAAACGATTTTCAAGCTTTTCGTTTGGATAAACCACGGAGTTAGGGAGTAGAACTCCTAGGAAAAAGTTCCGTTTTTCATTAATATCTCGACAACCCCAGGTCTTAGAAACTCGAAACTTGGACAAAATTTATGGGGGGATATTTCAAGGCTATTCACCCAATTTCATTAAATTCGGTTCAGCCGTTTTTCCGTGATGATGAGACAAACGAAAATTTCGTTTTTTACTAATATCTCGAGAACCACTGGTCGTAGAAACTCAAAACACGAATATAATTTTAAGTGGGGCTATTTCTGGGCTACCCACAAAATTTCATCAAATTCGGTTCAGCCGTTTTCCCGTGATGGTGTGACAAACAGACAGACAGACAGACAGACAGACAGACAGACAGATTTTCATTTTTATTTATATAGAAGATTTTAATTTTATTTATATAGATTCGATAATAAAGAGAAATCGGTGACATTATCATTTTATTAAATATTTTATAATAACGATAAATATGTGACATTCTAATTTTGTTAAATATTTAACTATAAAGAGAAATAGGTAGATTTCTTATTTTATGAAATACTAGCAGCATACCCGTTCTTCGTACGGAGTATATAATATAAAGAAACTTGAAATTCATAATCATGCCCAAATTCTTATAGTATACTAAATGACATGTTTAATCAAAATATTCTGTTAAAATATTTAATATAATGCTCCTAAAAAGAAGTTTAAGAATCTCTGTTCTCGCTATATAAAATTATCTTCATGGACATATCTGAAGAATAAAACATCTTGGACCCCTTATGTAAGCAAATATAAAAAAAAAATATGGAATTGAATCAATATATGCAAAATAAAAGCGTTAAAATTGTATGGGACCCGTACTAATTATATACGCGAATATTAGAATATATAACCTGTATTAGTAGATTACATGTATAAATTGAAAATACCAATAATCTTTAAATCTGAAGACAGTCATTTATTCCAATATATGTCAAAATTAAAGTGCTAAAATTATATGGGAAGATATACACGTACTACTTATAATGTCCGATTATTAGTAGAAGATTACCCGTTTTGCAATATGAGTCACAAATGTTTTTTGGTAAAATACAACAGACGACGTAATAAATTGAATATATAATTAATCCCCTTAATCTTCATACCAGAAGACTGTACTTGATTCCAATATATATGCCAATATATGTCAAAATATATGCCAATATACCTGTACTACTTATATTCTCGTAGGTTAGAAGATATACCCGTATATTCCTAGAAGATTACTCGTACAACGTACAATATGCGTGTGTCAGCAATTTTTGCCGCAATAAAACAATGGCGTAGTAACTTAAAAATATCAATAATCCCTGAATCAATAATTCCGGAAAATATCAATAATAATAATGTTTAAACCTGAAGAGTATAATTGATATTATCCAGTCCAAAATGAAATGGCAATGAAATTTATTTTATATACATATCTTCATTATTCAAATCGGAAAGGATTTAATAAAAATCGCCTGCCGCATAAACACATTGGATTTAAATCCGTTGCTAAGCGACATGATATCATTTGCTTCAAATAAATTGGTAGAAAAAATATCGTCTAAATAGTTATATTTCTATGGAACATTTGGCGACAGTTTCGTCAAATAAGCGACATTTTAAAAAATCGCCAAATTTATCGCCAAGTGGGACTGTAGAACTGACAGTTCTACTTTGCGACAAATTGACGAAATATCATCACAATACTATCCCCTAACAAAAAACAATTAATATCATTTATGTAGCGCAATTTTATCAATTTCAAGATATTTTTATCAATTTGGTGACATTTTAAAAATTCGCTAAATGTATTACTAAGTAGGATGGTTGGTCTGACAGAGAAATGCTAACCAAACATCATTTCAGTACTCTCTTCTAACAAAACAAAAAAAAATTTCATTGATATGTAGAAGACCCAAGCCACACGACCAACCCGAAGGTTTATGGCAGCTGTTTGTGTGTCGTTTATATCAATTTGGCGACATTTCCGTCAATTTGGCAAAGTTTAAGAAAAGTTGTCGAATTAGCGATATCCCTCCAAATTCGTAGCTTTGAATTTGCAGATCTGAATGAAACATTCTTATCCCGTTTCAATATACTAAATGAAAACACTACAATTGTATTAGAAGATATACCCGCTCTACTCTTTTTCTGTTTCAACAATCGGCTATATGTATTTATTGGCTAAACACAATATATGAGTTTAGTAGCTAAATACGATATAAGCTTGAAAACTCTTTGCCAAAATAAATGAAATTGATGTACGCAGTCAGCAATTAATATAATTAAAAGAAAAATCAAACCGTCCATTCATAAGATATACTTTTATATCCATTTATCCATTTATTTATTATTTAAATCGAAAAAAAATAATAAAAACATTAACAAACACATTTAATTTAATTGCGATGCCCAGCAACATGATATATCCTCCTAAAATGTTAAAATTTATTAACCACTAACAGCACACCCGTTATTCGTACGGAGTGTATAATTTAAAGAAACTTAAAGTTCGCAATCATGTGCAAATTCTGTTAAAATATTAAATTTATTGCTCCTAAAGAGAAGTTTAAGAATATATGTTCTCACTATGCAAAATTATCTTCACGATCAGATCTGAAGAATAAAACATCCTGCCCCCTTTTGTAAGCAAATTTACAGAAGAAAAAATAGGAATTGAATGAATATATGCAACCCCGTACTAATTATATTGTCGCAGATCAGAAAATATGCCAATGTGTTAGTAGAAGATTACCCGTATTACAATATGCGTCTCAAAAATATTTGCCAAAATAAAAGAGATGACGTAATAAATTGAAAACATCAATAATATCCGTACTCTTTATACCAGAAGGTCGTAATTGATTCCAATATATGCCAATATATATCAAAACATATGTCAATATACCTGTACTACTTATATTCTCGTAGATTAAAAGATATACACGTGTATTTGTAGAAGATTCGTACAACATACAATATATGAGTTTAAACAATTTTTGTCATAATAAAATAATTGCATAATAACTTGAAAATATCAATAATAATAATTTTTAAACCTGAAGACCGTAATTGATATTATCCAGTCAAAAATGCTATAAGAAAAATCAAATCGTTCTTTTCTAAAATATAATTTTATATCCATTTATTTATTATTCAAATCGAAAAAAATAATTATTAAAATTAGCAGACAGATTTAATTTAATTGCGTTTCTGAGTAACATGATATAAGATAGAATCTTATATCATGTTAAATATGTCATGTCTTATAACATAAACTGCGAAATTAAATAACGATTTTGATTTCTCTATACTTCTCATTGTTCCGTAAAAGCGTGTTTTAAATAAACCATGAACCATGGAGATAGATTTCCCCTTTAAATCATGTTTAAAACAATTCATGTTTTCAGAAAGTGACTAATTAACGCAAAAAATCTTCCATCAAACTCAGAGATTAAATTTTAATTCACTTTCAAACGATTTTCAAGCTTTTCGTTTGGATAAACCACGGAGTTAGGGAGTAGAACTCCTAGGAAAAAGTTCCGTTTTTCATTAATATCTCGACAACCCCAGGTCTTAGAAACTCGAAACTTGGACAACATTTATGGGGGGATATTTCAAGGCTATTCACCAAATTTCATTAAATTCGGTTTAGCCGTTTTTCCGTGACGATGAGACAAACAAAAATTTCGTTTTTTACTAATATCTCGAGAACCACTGGTCGTAGAAATTCAAAACACGGATATAATTTTAAGTGGGGCTATTTCTGGGCTACCCACAAAATTTCATCAAATTCGGTTCAGCCGTTCTCCCGTAATGGTGTGACAAACAGACAGACAGACAGACAGACAGACAGACAGATTTTCATTTTTATTTATATAAATTTTAATTTTATTTATATAGATTCGATAATAAAGAGAAATCGGTGACATTATCATTTTATTAAATATTTTATAATAACGATAAATATGTGACATTCTAATTTTGTTAAATATTTAACTATAAAGAGAAATAGGTAGATTTCTTATTTTATGAAATATTAAATGATAAAGAGCTTACATTATTTCGTAGAGCAAAATGCGAAACACTCTAAAAAAAAAATCTTAATATAGTTTATACATGCATCTAACAGGCAACATTTGTGAAAATTTTGCTTTCAGTTGGTGGAGTAATTTCTGAGATATTGCAATGTCGCTAAATTTGCATTAGCGCATATTGTTTGCTCTTGACTCACGAAAATTTTCAGAAACATCGCGACATTGTCTTTGTTTTTCTGTAGCAGCCTAACTTTTCGCAAAATTTCATTTAATTTGGAGAACAGTTATTAAAGAAATTTCAATTAAACAGCATTTAAAAAAAAAAACTACATTTAAAGAAAACACGCTTACAACGATATAATTATAGACAGACCAACCATTTATCCGTATGTTAGATTTAAAAAAATCTGATCTGGGCAGCACATGACTTTCCTAATATAATGCAATGAATTTACTACTTTTACAGTAAAAAAAAAATAGGTTATTCTTATAGTAGATACTTATATTCTTTCCAAGATCCTGAATTTTCGTCAATTAATCGTCATTTTCATTGATTTAGCGTCTTTTTTATCCATTTGGCGAGATTTTCGTTAATTTGGTAACATTTTAAAAAGTCGCCAAGTTGGCGATATTCCGCCAAATTCGTCGCCAAAATCTCGCCAAGTGTTATGGACGAAGAAATAAGTTATTCTTATAGCAGATAAATGACTATTGGAGTTCAAATACAAAAGTATTACTCAAAGTATATTTTTTCATGAACCGAATGAGCTAGATCCATGAGGATGATGTCACCAAATTTATCGCATGATATTACATATGAAAAGTGAACAGGTTTCTTAATAGGAAATATTATTTTTTTATTTTATATGACTTTTTGATAATTTTTTTGAAAAATGTGCAATATCTCGAGAACGGTTCACGTTAGCGTTCCAAAATTTATGTCAATCGTTTTCTAATGAAAAATTACATGAGAAATGTCTATTTGCGTAACTTTATTAAAAGTTTTAATTTTTTAACGATTTTTTCAAAATTTCACTCGAAAAATTAGGGGTGGGGGGGGGTTCTGAACATTCGATTGCGTATAAAAACAATAGGCTTCCAGTGTTTATGGATCGTGATTTCTGTACCAAATTTCGTTCGAATCGGTCTATTCGTTCGTCAGTTATCGTCTCCACAGACTCACTGACACAGACACACACACATATACTTTCACACACACATACTTTCACACACACACACATACTTTCACACACACACATACTTTCACACACACACACACACGCACAGACATCACTTCAAAAATGTTTGATTCGTGATCAGCGATGCTTGAAAATTGCTCTCCCGTCGAAAACTCGAATTCGAATTTTCAACCCCGTCACAATACTTTCCTTATACATTATGTATATAAGGAAAGTAATAATATTTATCTTTCTACCGTTCGTTTATCTTTAACGTACTTAATAACATTGCAAGAGTTGTCACTTTTTATGATAAAAATTTCATGCGTTTTAAAAATGTCATTACATTTTTGGTATTACTTTCCTTATAGACATAATGTATAAGGAAATTGTTGTGACAGGGTCGAAAATTCAAATTCGAGTTTTCGACGGGAGAGCACGTTTCAAACATCCCTGATCACGAATCAAACATTTTTGAAGTGATGTCTGTGTGTGTGTGTGTGTGTGTGTGTGTGTGTGTGTGTGTGTCAGTGAGTCTGTGAAGACGATAACTGACGAACGAATGGACCGACTCGAACAAAATTTGGTACAAAAATCACAATCCGTAAACACTGGAAGCCTATTGTTTTTATACGCAATCGATTGTTCAGAACCCCCCCCTCAATTTTCGAATGAAATTTTAAAAAAATCGTCAAAAAATCAAAACCATTAATAAAGTTACCCGAATAGACATTTCTTATGTAATTTTTCATTAGAAAACGATTGACATAAATTTTAGAAAGCTAACATCAACCGTTCTCGAGATATTGTACATTTTTCAAATAAATTATCAAAAAGTCATATAAAATAAAATAAAAAATATTTCATATTGAGAAACATTTTCACTTTTCATATGTAATACCATGCGATAAATGTGGATCTAGCTCGTTCCATTCATGAAAAAAGATACTTTAAGTAATACTTTCGTATTTGAAAGCCAATAGTCATTTATCTGCTGTAAGAATAACCTATTTCTTCGTCCATAACGCTTGGCGAGATTTTGGCTACGAATCCCGCCAACTTGGTGACTTTTAAATGCTGCCAAATTAACGAAAATCTCGCCAAATGGATAAAAAATGACGCTAAATTAATGAAAATGACAGCTAATTGACAAAAATTTAGTATCTTGGAAAGAATATAAGTATCTACTATAAGAATAACCTATTTTTTTACTGTAAAAGTAGTAAATTCATTGCATTATCATATAATATCTTATATTATCAATATCTTATATTATTATATAAGGAAAGTCATGTGTTGCTCACATCAGATTTTTTTTAAGTGCTGCAAGTTTTATTGTCTGCTGTGTATTTGATAGCTTAACATTTTATTATTTCTTAATTAATACTGAATCACTAAATAATATTATGCTTAATATTACTTAGTTTTTCAAAATATACAAATACATCTTTTAAACTGCTTTGCAGGTTCAAACAAAGTGAAGAACTGGACAAGACCGTGAAAAAGATATTTCCTTCCGACATCGACAAGGATTTAGTCCGTAAAATTCACAAGACTTGTACCGACTGCGATGACTCAGTCAAAATATTTATATCTGTTGTTGTATCAACTGCGAAAATCAACCTCCAGCTTTTCAAGGACATGGATTTCCTCCGATTGGCTCAAGCATTTTCATCTTCAGAATATGGAGAGCAGTGGTTTCAGAAGTAATTACTTTAGATTTCCTTTAAATGCAAATACTATGAACTCTCATTGAAACACTCACTTTTTTAACCTTTCTTTATCTGTAATTTTCTCTAGCCTTCTCTAAGTTTTCGAATTTCCTCTTTTCTAAATGTTTTATTAAAGTTAAGAACGTTTTACTTCATTTCTGATTTTTCCTAGCCATTTCTTGTTCACATTTTGCTCACCTTTCTTCATCTATAATTTTCTTTAGCCTTTCTTTTCCTTCTAAGTTTTTCTAATTTTTCTTCTCCATAATATTTTCTAGTCTTTCCTCTTCTCTTAACTTTTTCTATCCTTTCCTCTTCTCTTAACTTTTTCTATCCTTTCCTCTTCTCTTAACTTTTTCTATCCTTCCCTATTCTCTTAACTTTCTCTAACCTTTCCTCTTATCTTAACTTTTTCTATCCTTTCCTCTTCTCTTAACTTTCTCTAACCTTTCCTCTTCCCTTAAATTTTTCTATCCTTTCCTCTTAACTTAAATTTTTCTATCCTTTCCTCTTCTCTTAACTTTTTCTATCCTTTCCTCTTCTCTTAACTTTTTCTATCCTTTCCTCTTCTTTTAACTTTTTCTAACGTTTCCTCTTCTCTTAACTTTTTCTAACCCTTCCTCTTCTCTCAACTTTTTCTATCCTTTCCTCTTCTCTAAATTTCTCTAACATATCTTCTTTTCTAATTTCCAATCTATAATATTTCTTATTCCCTAATTTTCTCTATCCTTTCCTCTTTCTGCTTCCTGGAGTTCATGATAGTTTCTAGAAAATTTTGCACAAAACTCTCCTCAAATTCGGTATCTTTTAAAATTGAACTTTAAAGTTCTGCAACTTTTAAACCTTCATTTGCATCTTCCATCAATTCTTATGCTAAGAGTGGGAGATTATATTTTTTCGCTTTATCAAGCAAAGCCACATTTAAAAAAAAATCTGATACGGGCAGCACATGGCTTTCCTTATATAATGCAATGAATTTACTACTTTTACAGTAAAAAAATAGATTATTTTTATAGTAGTTATTTATATTCTTTCCAAGATATTGAATTTTCGTCAATGAGTCGTCATTTTCCATGTCGCCATCATCAATGATTAGAGTCATTTTTATCCATTTGGCGAGTTTTTCGTTAATTTAGCAACATTTAAAAAGTCGCCAAGTTGGCTACATTCCACCCAATTCGTCGCCAAAATTTCGCCAAACGTTATGGACGAAGAGATAAGTTATTCTTACAGCAGATAAATGACTATTGGCGTTCAAATACAAAAGTATTACTCAAAGTATCTTTTTCATGAATGGAACGAGCTAGAATAATGTCACCAAATTTATCGCATGGTATTACATATGAAAAGTGAACATGTTTATCAATAGGAAATATTTTTTTTCTTATTTTATATGACTTTTTGATAATTTTTTTAAAAAATGTGCAATATCTCAAGAACGGTTTATGTTAGCGTTCTAAAATTGATTTCAATCGTTTTCTAATGAAAAATTACATAAGAATGTGTATTTGCTTAACTTTATTAGCGGTGTTGAATTTTTGACGATTTTTTCAAAACTTCACTCGAAAATTTAGGGGGGTTCTGAACATTCGATTGCGTATAAAAACAATAGGCTTCCAGTGTTTACGGATTGCGATTTTTGTACCAAATTTCGTTCGAATCGGTCCATTCGTTTGTCAGTTATCGTCTTCAAAAACTCACTGACACACACACACACATACTTTCACACACACACACACACACACACACAGACATCACTTCAAAAATGTTTGATTCGTGATCAGGGATGCTTGAAATGTGCTCTCCCGTCGAAAACTCGAATTCGAATTTTCGACCCCATCACAATACTTTCCTTATACATTATGTGTATAAGGAAAGTTATAATAATGTTTTATATCACATCTAATAAAAATCCAGATTCTAAATAGGACTGCCATCAGCTCTCTGAAATAATGATTTCAGAACACAAGAACTTGATGCTCTATTAAACTTTGGAGTATTTTTAGATAATAATACAATTCGTTGAATCTGAGGTCTGAATATTCCAAACACTTAGCGCGCTTTCAAGCACTTGGTTTTTTTCTAAGTGCTGGCGTATTTTTTGTTCATACAAAGTTTTGAAAAATAATGGAAATTTCTAAGCACTATTCATTATAAAATATAATAATACTGTCGTTCCATCTTTCAAAAATACAACATAAATTAAAATCCCACACAGCTGACACCAAAATATAAGCTGTAGCAATGTAGAATATTAAATGAAATGGTCGCATAAAAATATAACAATATTTTATCAACTTGCCTAACTCGTCACTCAATTTCCAAATCATCTACTCCCTTAGTTTTGATCCAAATATCCTCTCATGGACTCCGCAATCGTGAAATGCAAAAAATAAATAAAAATTAATATGAGAAACAGAATGGAAACATCTCTCTAGGAGAAAAGGCGTGGTTTAAACTACGCCGCAAGTTCCGGGCATGCGCAGAAAACTCAACCGCATTTCATTGACAAAACTTACATATTTATACGCTTGTTAAAACATTACAAAAATAAAATCATAGTAATTATTATTTTTTTTCCAAAATGCGAAGATATACACACAATTATTTGCCAAACTATGGAATTGTGCTAATCTTCCTTTTTCGAATACGGCGAAATATGTATCAGCTAACCTAAAAAATGAAAATTTCGATGTATTAGAAAATATGAAGGAATTGTACTACGGATTCGGTTCTAAAATCTTTGGAAATAACGCTCTTCTATCCTTCGGGTGGTGCCAAGATGGAACTCTTTGATACACTCATGTCCAAAAATTAAGCAACAAAGTGGGAAAAAAAACGGATAAAAAGAAAAATATTTATTCGGATTCATTGAAACTTTCACTAATCATTTAATGTAACAAAAAACACTAGCGTGGGGAAATGCAAGAAAAATTATCAATAAATAAAAATTATAAATAATCAGCGCCAGGGTAACCCACGTGCGGCTTATCTACCAAATTTTGTGATATTTGACAAATTGGTTTTCTAGCTAGAATAGATACAAGCAATTTTTGCGGGCCATTTCGAAAATAAAAAGGAAGGTTCTTTTATCCCGAATCGTATCAAAATCTAATCAGCACCAGGGTATCTCACCAGTGACATACATACCTATAAAATTTTATAAAATTTGGTCAATTAGATTTTGCGTTAGATTGAATTCATTCACCCAGACGTCACGCTAAAAATAGTTTTTTTCGTACCCTAGGGGCCCTGAAACGTATATAACCGTCGAAAACTCGACTTGCTATTTTCGACATGATTCCAATACTTTCCCACCATGTATTACAAGGAAAGTAATAAATAAAACTGCTGCTTGTCAGAATATAACTTTCTAGTATTTCCTTGAAGAATGCAACCATAATACACACTTAACTGAGCATGATGTTCGGGATCGTAAAGTATCTTAGAAAAACACTGGATATACATACATAAATACAGGGGGGGGGGGTGAAAACCCAGACCACACGACAGACCCGAAGGTTTACTCCAGCTAAGTGTGTGGCCGGAGGGGGGGGGTTGTAAAAGCGATGCGCAACGCAACACCTGTTTTCGGAATCTGCGCATGACGTCATCATCGAGTCAAAATTTCTCGATTGCTTGCTGTTCTTCCCGCAGTTGATGTTGATTACGTTATTTATATTGACCTTGGATTTACATCTTGTTTTGCATCGTTTGATTTCTTTTACACATTCAAATGTGGCTATTTTACTTTTATTTAGAACTTAATAATTTCATCAACATCATACCGAATTGTGCAGTTACTATATGTAAGAACACAAATCGCAACACAAAAGATATGGGAATAATTTTTCATAGTTTCCCTAAAGACGAATCTATGTGAAAAAAATGGTACATTAAGTGTCAAAGATTGGATAAAGTGAATTTTTCAAATCCATGTGTATGTTCCGAGCATTTTGTGGAGGAGGACTATGCTAGAGATTTAAGAGCTGAAATTTTACAATTAGCCCCGTCAAGAAGATTGAACCTCACTGCTGTTCCATCTCAGAAATTGAATACTTCTAGTCCAAGGCCAAGCACTCCAACAAATAATAGCTATGATTTTTTAAGTAAAAATGTCGAAGAAAATTGTATTGTAAACACGAAATCGGAAAGAAGAACGAGATGTGTATCCAGAGAAGTGAGGAAACGTGCTCTTTCTACTATTACTAGCATATCACCCCCCAAAAAAATCTATTGTGGGCAACACATGACTTTCCTTATATGATGTAATTAATTTACTACTTTTACAGTAAAAAAAATAGGTTTTTCTTATAGTAGATACTAATATTCTTTCGGAGATATTGAATTTTTGACAATTAGTCGTCATTTTCATTGATTTAGAGTCATTTTTATCCATTTGGCGAGATTTTCGTTAATGTGGCAACATTTCAAAAAGTCGCCAAGTTGGCGACATTCCGACAAATTCGTCGCCAAAATCTCGCCAAGCGTTATGGACGAAGAAATAAGTTATTCTTACAGCAGATAAATGACTATTGGCGTTCAAATACAAAAGTATTACTCAAAGTATCTTTTTTCATGAATGGAACGAACTAGTTCCACGAGAATGACGTCACCCAATTTATCGCATGGTATTACATATGAAAAGTGAACATGTTTCTCAATAGAAAATATTTTTTTTTATTCTATATGACTTTTTGATTATTTTTTTGAAAAATGTGCAATATCTCGAGAACGGTTTATGTTAGCGTTCTAAAATTTATGTCAATCGTTTTCTAATGAAAAATTACATAAGGAATGTCTCTTTGCATAACTTTATTAGTGGTTTTGATTTTTTGACAATATTTTAAATTTCATTTGAAAATTTAGAGGGGTGCTGAACATTCGATTGCGTATAAAAACAATAGGCTTCCAGTGTTTACGGATTGTGATTTTTGTACCAAATTTGGTTCGAATCGGTACATTCGTCCGTCAATTATCTTCTCCACAGACTCACTGACACACCCACACACAAACTTTCACACACACACACACAGACATCACTTCAAAAATGTTTGATTCGTGATCAGGGATGCTTGAAACGTGCTCTTTCGTCGAAAACTCGAATTCGAATTTTCGACCCCCCTCACAATACTTTCCTTATACATTATGTATATAAGGAAAGTAAAAAGAAATACGACAAAGAAACATGGACTCAATGTGAAGGGACAAGCGTCTACATGTAAATAGAGAAATTTGGTGGTGAATTTCAGAGCCTGAAATTAATAAAATATTTAGTATTGAAATTCTCATGTTTGATTTTTTTTAATTGAAGGAAAAGAACAACACTGAAACAATGTAGTAGACCAATTAATTTTGAGGTTTGGAAGCAATTTTGTTATGTTTTGAGAAATATTGAAAACTGGTTGTTTTTTGAAGAAATCATATATATTTTTTTTTGGGGGGGGGGTGATTTTTCCAATTGTTTGTTAGCAAACCTAAGTTTTAAGGCAATCGTATTTGCCTTTGGCGAATTTATTGTCTCAACCGGTGATTAATAATATCGCAACCCTTCGCCACTGATTCGTAGTCTATATTCAATTGATAATTTTTGCGGCAATATTGGACTACAAGCAATTTATTTTAAATAAAAGAAGCGATAGGGGCTCAAATAACGGGCTCAATTTTGATGGTGGTAATGAAATTTCAAATAGAGATTTTAATTTTGTCAAAATATTTTGGAAGAGACGTGTGACAAGAAGTTGGGATATTTAAAATACGTGATTCTTGGGTTTCGCCGTTGCGGCTTGGCTCTGACTTACTCGATGGTGACGTCACAATCAGTAGCCAATGACAGCGAGCGCATCGCTAAAATCAGCCTATTTTAGGATACAGTAACCTTGCATAAATAGAAGGTTGCACGCGTTTTAATATTATAAATGTATTGCTTTTATGACTTTTCTGGTACAAATTTGTTCTTTTAAATATTTTTAATTATTTCTTCTTACCTTCAGGATTATCTACGAATGTGACCCAGT
This sequence comes from Amaurobius ferox, assembly GCA_951213105.1. NCBI lineage: Eukaryota > Metazoa > Arthropoda > Arachnida > Araneae > Amaurobiidae > Amaurobius > Amaurobius ferox. The sequence goes on along the minus strand of OX578153.1, from coordinate 70,903,570 downwards.
TTGGATTGAATGTATGAAATGCAACATTGAAGAGGAAATAAGAAATATTACGCCTAATCTAGGCGATCCCAACCAGATAGCAAATGGCTCTGTTCTCTTTGCCAGAGAAGTAAAAGTCAAGATTTTACTGGATGTAATAGCAATATACTCTGCTCTCAATCGTTTATGGGATGGAAGCAAGTGTAAGGAGTCGAAAATGCTGAGAGATATTTCTCTCAAAACAAACAGAGAACTCAATGAGATGACATCAATTGTAACACACCTAAAACCATCAAGAATACATATAAGCAAGGGTTATATGGTGTAGAGCCCATTTGTCAAACATTCTAAAAAAAACTGCGGAAAGTTATTTAAATTCTTTCAATCAATCAACTTGTGACCTTCATTTTAAAGTTTATTGTTATTCCTTCAATTCCTTAACAAATTTCATGTCTTTTGCCTGAGACTGACTCGATTTCAAATGACTTTTATTTTGAAACTTACAAACCTATATTGAAAAGTTATACATGTGTCAAATTCTTGTTATACTGCATGTCAAATCCTTGTTCACTAATGCTTCTATACAAGGTGCTCTTCTGTGCTTAGGAAAAAGTGTACATTTCATTACCCTGATTCTGAAGTTAATAAATTTCTGGGCATGATTAAATTATGCATTGAAAAAAGAAACACTTTTTCTTACAATGAAAAGTATTTTGCTATGGACTTGCTATGGGGAATTATTTTTTACTCGTTCTTTGTGATGTATAGATGCCATATTTCGAGGAAAGAGTATTTCAAAAAATTACTTTTAACTGCCAGTTTCAATACGTAGATAATTCATTTATTACTGTTGATAATCCCTTCCATCTAACCACCTTTATTGTGTTTTGTTTTCAATATAGAAGAAAAACGGTTGCTTATGTACATTTTACCCCAGAATTATTATGCATGTATTAGAAAATCCTCAGATTAAAAAAGCAACTTGATTGATTTGATATATATTATAGTTATCAATTATACGGGTGGTCATACAAAAACTTCCCCGATATATGAACCCCTAGCGGCCTATTCGCTCACTCAATCGAAAGGAAATTTCAGATATTGTTATTTGAAGGTATGTGCTCGAGATTGTGATGATTTCAAACAATACAGATCTCACGGTTACTATTAGAGTGAAAACATTTCGAAATTTTAGAATGGCAACGCCCACTTTTTTTTCTTGCGCAAATTGATCAGCCCATTGAAAAACCATAAATGGCGTTAGAACGATACACGTATGATGAAAATTGGCGGCGTACAACATTTGCAAAGAAGAGCATTGTAAAGGACCAATGACAACACAGAGAGGAGGTGCATTGACACACTTTACATAACTCACAGGGATAGATAGTATCGGCCGTGCAGATGCTACTCTAAACCCACTATGTGAGTCGCACGGTCTGGGGTCTCCAGGGATAGATAGTAGAAGCACCAATCACAGAACACCACGTGCAAAACATTGTTTGTGGAAAGTCTTTAATAAGGAGTGTTGAAGACCCAGACCGTCCGACTCATCCTTTGGACTTGAGCAACTATTTGGACGACCGGGAAGGAAGTTAGCGTATGCCAACCTCCAATGCCAACGTCCGACGGTCCAAAGCAACATTTATTGAAAATCAAAAATTATATATACATTGGGTTACATGTTTGAGTTGATATAAAAACAAAATATTCTCGATGACATTAAAATAATTTTTCTTGATGACATTGTAATTCTTGATAACAAATTTATCTTGAATGATAAAAATATATATTTTTAGACATGGCTCCGGGAAAACACAATAAGCGTATACTAATTCAATGGTACATTAAAGTTGGTATTATTTATACCAATAAATATAAATTGAAACTGATTATGTACATAAGTTTGGAGTATATTTGATAAAGTAGAGTATAGATGTTATGAATATGTACAATGACTGTATAATAGTTATATACAATAACTGATCTATTTCTATTGCATTATGAACATTGTGATGTCAGAATTTTTGTCAAGCCTCTAAGAGGGCGACAACACCAAAATATTCACAACCAAACAAAACAGCAAACAAACAAAACGGTATACAAAAACAAAAAACAACACAGCAAACCATAACAAAAGGAAAGGCGGCACCACCGGAGGGGGAGCAAGCAAAAACCAAGGGGAACAACGACCAGAGAAAAAGTTAAAATCAGCAATGGCTCTCAGGCTATTCAAGTGATTTTGTTGGATATTTCACTCGCTATGAGAACACAGTTTTTAATTTTGTTTATTGAAGTTTTATTCGAGCAGACACTCGAGAACCAGGCCGCGGAATTAGCGGGGGAAGGTTTAGAAAGATGAAAAGGTTTAGAGTGTGGACAAGCAAAAACGTAGCGGTCTGCATCTCCAAAGGATCCGCAGGAACAACAAGAGGTTGATTTAAATTAGAAAAAGTGAAGATAATCCAAAAATGGGCCGTGGCCCGTAATAAAATAAATAAGATATTTGTTCGTTAAAAGGGAATTAAAGTTTACGTGGGGAAGGAGTAATAAGGAGTGTGGGAAGATTGTTTCTTCAATCAGATGTTCGAACGCGCCAACAAGATGACACTTACAGGGAAACAACGAGGTCAAAAGCTGTTTTATCTGAACGGGAAAATGTTGCCGAAGCAGTGCGAGTTTATCGGCGAAATCATAAGCTAAGACGAGGCTCATGTTCCGTACGAACTGTACGTGAATTGGTAAAAAAATTCGAAGAAACTGGATGCACATGTGATAGACCGCGATCCGGACGACCACCTGTTCCTGTTGGATTTGTTGCGGAAGTCCATAATACGATTATTGCAGGTCCATTGCGTACTGCAAGAAGTGTTGCCTGCAATTTGGATGTACCGAAAACCACAGTCCTCAAGCTTCTGCGCTCTGTTCTGCGGATGTTTCCTTATCGATTCCAGCGCGTCCAGATTTTTCAGCCTGGAGACGAGCAACAGCATGTCGACTTTGCGAATTTTTTCCTCGTCAGATATGATGAAGATAGCAGATAGCCGCTGCGGATATTATGGAAGGATGAGGCACATTTCTTCTTAACTGGAAACGTAAACTCCAAGAACTGCGTTCACTGAGCTGACGAAAATCCTCACGATGTGGCACCAGTGCCTTTACACGAGGCTAAAGTGACTGTGTGGTGCGGCATCGCAAGCACATTCGTTCTCGGTCCGTATTTCTTCGAAGATGTCACTTTCAATGGTATGCAAACGTGCTCCATCACAGGTCCGCGGTATAAAACAATGTAGCAGAATTACGTAATTTCAGAATTGCACCAGCGAAATGTCGTTAATGACATTGTATGGATGCAAGATGGTGCTCCTCCACATGTCGCTACATGTGTTCGACAAGTGCTGCAACAGAAATTTGGTGATGGAGTCATCTCCCATAACTTTGCAGTTTCGTAGCCACGGCGATCCCCCGACCTCACTCCGATGGATTTCTGGTTCTGGGGTTATCTGAAATCTAAGGTGTATACATCAAATCCACCAGATTTATCAGAATTGAAAGATACCATAAAACGTGAAGTTATACAGATTCCTCCTGCGATGTTACCTTCGTCATTGTTGTCAACGATCTCCTGCATGCAATGCGTTATCGTCTGCGAAGGTGAGCACGTTGAAAACTTGTAATTCCAACTTGTAATTCCAAACTGGTAATTCCAATAGTTTTTCACCTCTCCTCTCTTGTGTTGTCATTGGTCCTTCATAATGCTCTTCTTTGCAAATGTTTTACACCGCCAATTTTCGTCATACGTGTATCGTTCCAACGTCATTTATGGGTTTTCAATGCGCTGAACAATTTGCGCAGGATAAAAAATGCTGGGTGTTGCCATTCGAAATTTTTTCACTGTAACCGTAACCGTGAGAGCTCTATTGTTTGAAATCATCACAATCTCGAACGCATACCTTCAAATAACAATATCTGAAATTTCCTTTCGATTGGTTGAGCGGATAGGCCGCTAGGGGTTCATAAGTTTTTTTTTATGACCACCTTATATTACGTATATGTATATAGGGAAAGTAAAAAGTAGTTGACGCTGACGCCATATGACAAATTTCTCCAGATTCTTTGCTTCGTATCACAAAAACTACTGCATATAAAAGTATGAAATTTAGTACACTTGTAAAAAAAGCTTTGGGGAAGACGCTGAAATGAACCGTTTTTTAATATGTATATTGTAGTTTAAGAAATATTTAAAGTCAAAGTCAAAGACAAAATATTTTAGCTGCGAATTCGCGTCCTGAATAGACTAACAATAACAATACAACGAATTTTTGCAGGCAGGTACCTACATGGGTGAATTTTTGCAGGATGTAACCCCTTTTTTTAATTTAATTTCGATGTAGTTTATAAGATATTTTACTTTTTATGCACTTCTGAAGAATTTTTTTTTTTTTCGTATCGGCACGTCTAGAGTAAAAATTCTGCCGCGTACCGTAAAAACATAGCATACAAAAATATGAAATTTGGTACATTTATAGAGAAATTTATCAGGGTATCATGATACCCAGGGTAACATGATGAAATACATCGTTTATCGATTTAAACTTTTGTTTGGCTTGAAATAGCTCACGAAGAAAGCTCATGATCAAGGAATTCAATTTTTGGATTCCCTGTGTAAAGGCGGATTCAGACAGATTACCCACACTTACATCCAGAAAAATGAAGTAAAGTTAAATGAACTAAATGTATGTATGTTCATCTACAATTGGCCTAAAAGTGATCGTAAAAGTTAGTGGAAGTACGAAAAACACCAGAGTCCGTCCTTTCCCTGGTGTGAAGCGAAATAGACTCCACAATGGCTAGGAACATAAATAATATATGGCAAGAAAACAATACATGAAATAACAAATCCATATTTTCTTAAAATTAAATGAAAATTCTTTAATTAGCTTTAAGAAGCACATATAAGACATTTCTTTTCATATTGAAATCGTAATTAAATTCTATGGCATTCGATGACATCTACTTAAGTCCTTAATTCAATATGGCAAGTTTGAGAAACTTTAAATCATACAAATCTATATTATTTTATACTGTATCATATATCAAGGGAGATTAAAATACAAAGTTCTAAAGCTTAGCTGGCTCAAAATATTTTGAATTCTGTTAGTAATTTAGCCAGGAACTCTTAATTCTCCCACAAAAATTAAAATACTTACGAACCAAAGATGTGGCTCAAGGGACACTGTCGGTCGTAAAAATATTATAGTAATTAAGTTTGAATTTAAATTTGATTTTTCTTTTCATTGTTAAGAAATTAGAGAGCTTCTTTAAACACGACCGACAGTTTCAAAACCATTGTCTGCTCTCTCTTGCCAAAGTAGCGGCTCTCTACATTTACAGCACTGACATCACAAACACATATACATGAGCACTCGCAATGCAGAAACAGTTGGAAAAAAAATGAACAAGATAAAATTATAGCACTCAACGGATTCAAAGCGAAAGTGTCAAGGCCACAAAACAGATCCATTTCGCCGCAGATTATCGGCCGAAGAATTTTTACATTTACATGACTTGAAAGGGCATTTTAAAACAGAAATATATACTTTCACAGATTTCGACACCACACCTGGGCTAAGAAAAATCCCTGCTTTTCCCTCCTGTAGAAAATAGGCAGGGATAAAAAAGAGATTTTTGAAAGTAGAATTTTTAGGGAAGGCAGGTATGAACCGAGCACAGCGAGTAAGAGGCAAAGCCTCCCAAAGAGGGTTGCGACAGCGGAGCGAGCAGGGGGGCAAACCCCCCTAGTGCATTTAAAAATAGTTAATTTATAACTATTTTTAAATACATTTTAAGTTTTAACATTTAAATTTTTAAAAGCATACAAAAAAATCTAAATAAAGAAGAATATGTGAATTCAATTATAAAGAGAAAAGGGCAATATGTATACATATATAAAATTCATTTTCAAGTAAGCTGCGATAGTAAATACGTAAAGAGCCTCTGCTTTAGAGTGAGAAGAAATTTTGTTAGTTGTTACTCCTTACACATTAAAATGAAAGTTAAACTGTTATTCAGATTTTAAATATATCGTATAAAAAAAATTTAATATTTTATTTTGCAAAAATATTTAAAGATGTAAGTGCATGATAAAATTTTAACAGTTAATAATTTTAATTGGAATTCATTTGTTGTGTTTGCAACCCTTGACCCTTGATTTGCATCTATACAAAGTTCAAGATTATTGGTCGTTAAATTTTGTACCTATACATTTTAATTTGATAGAGAATTTAAACGCCTAACCGTTCTGCACTTTTTCACATGTATGACGTAAGGGCGCGGTAGCCCATTGGTTAGCGCGCTGGAGTTGCACTCGGTAGGCCCGGGTTCGATTCCAGCCACTGCCAAAAACTGCCGCCGTGTTTACGCGGAGTACGATCACGTTAAACATGTGGGTCCGTAAGTCCTTCCGAGAGGTTGGTGGTAGGGGAAGGAGGGTACGGTCCCTGTGGATGCCTCCCCCACTGGGTTCCGGTCTAAATTGGGTGGCACTTCCCGGCCGTCCAAACAGTTACCTTACACCTTTCTGGTAGGTCGGACGGTCTGGGTCTCAACAACAACAACATGTATGACGTAAAGTCCATTTATTCTTCATTCTAATAATCTAGCCAATTCATGTTATGCATTGTATGCATACATGCAGCGGGTCAAAGGCACTTCTGCTAATAAAAAGATGATTTATTTTGTGTGTCGAATAATCAAAACAAAATAAATTATTTGGAAATTGCACCCAAGTAAAACATTTTGGCAACTAAGGAAAGTTGATTAGATGCCATTGTTGCCTGACTATCTGCTCCTACTTTCTAACCCTACATCTATATGTATAATATAATACTTTCATCTACGTCGTATTAAAAAGGGCTTATTTATCACTTGCCAAATGACAGCAAGTTTAACAATAATTATATTGTTTAAAATATGAAAGTAAAGGGAAACTCTTCTCTTAACTCCATTCTATCAAAAGTATCCATGGAGTTAGATAGTCCCTTTGCTTCCATAGTGATATCTCAAGCACTAATTATTTTATTCAAGTTTTTGTTCAACAATGAAACTATATATTATTTGACCTAAAGTTAATTTAAATAAATATATGGTTTATATCTGATTAAAGGGTCGTATAACAATGAATCCACATATGTCTGGTGAGTGCAAGAGCAATACTGATTGTGAGGCAAACAAAACTAAATACTATGGAATATTAATGTTTAAAAAAGTTGGAGACTCATGCTCCAGAAATTGTATAGTAAGTCACTAACAGATAGTGAGCATTAAAAGACACTAGAGCGCAGATGCTCTGCATGGATATATCTAGTGTATAAAATTTTCTGACAGCTATTTAAAACATTGCCTTTTTATGCTACAACACAAACCTGTTCAAAGTTTCAATTTTACAATTATGCTCTAAAGTCTAAACAATACGGTCACTTGAAACTTCCCATGCTGACATATTTCAGCAATTGCTTTTCTTAGCAGAAAAATTGTCCTCTACGAACAAGAGACTTCAGTTTTAAGTTCTATATAGAGAATAACTTAGCTACCCAGTATGCAGTTACAAATATGAAAAGGAGTACACTTCAAGTACAACTATAATGTTGATAAAACCTCATAACAAATTTAACTCATTTACAAATATAACCTAATATTTAATGTAAATATTAACCTAATATTTACAAATTTAAGCATAATTTCAAAAACTAACAATATGTCATTAACTTTCAAGCATTCAACATATCAAAAGCTAGCAAAATTATCTTCTATGCCAGAGTTTTCAATTATGATCTCCGGACAAAGAAGAAACTCAGCTGGCAAGTATATGTAAATTATTTTACAGTATGAACAAATTTTAAAAAGTAATCGCATCAGTGCAAAACTAATGTTTAAAAATAAAATGATAAATATATTAAATTAGCAATCTGCATCTATCCTACGTCTAACTATTAAGAAATTTCGAAGACGTTTTTCCAAAAGAAAAAATTAAAGTACACATAGATAATAACGGAAAAATTTTGCTAAAATAATTAGTAAAATTTTATATAATGTTATTTGTTCTTCAAAAATACTGCAAAAGTTATCCCAGACATTTTTCCATTTACAGCACACACGACATATAAACAATATAAGCAAAAAGATTAAAATTAAAAAAAATAGAACAGAAATTAGACTTCGCACTCACTTTATACTCTATATAATAAAAGGCAATGTCTGTGTGTGTGTCTGTCTGTGTTGAAGACCCAGACCGTCCGACTCATCCTGGGGACTTGAGCAACTATTTGGACGGCCGGGAAAGGTGTCTGTCTGTCTTATACACTATACGTTCAGCGACCGCGCGTCGGAAAGCTACGAAATTTGGCAATCAGAGACCCGGGGGGCGGGAAGAGGACACGTGAAAACCGATTTTTAAATTTTTAAATATTTTTAGTTATTTAATGTTTTATGCGATTTCGATCTTTTTTTTTTTTGCCCTTTTTTCTCCACGATCCAGACGTCATAGAAAAAAACAAATCACACCACCGGAAAGAGCAGATAATTGCGAATAAGAATGCATCAATTTCAAATCTCAATTTTGATTTCTAATATTTTTTAAAGGTTTTAAAAACAAAAGTCACTTTCGGCTCAAAAAAACGATTTTTGGTTTTTAAATTCTAGCATAGTAAAAAGTACTCATAATTTCGACTAATAATTTACATTTTTAGAAAGCTCAAACATCTGGCATTCTTAGAAGTCTAATCTGGTCAAGAAATAATGAAAATTGCCCGCAGAATCGCAATTTTAAAGACGTCATAATTTTATATTTCTCAGCGAAGATCCGATTCTTCCCCGACAGTCCCGCCCAGAAATGGGGGGAACGACACGCCGTTGCATCGAATTAAGGCCGTATCACATTCAACAACTTTTCCGGCAATTTTTCGGACAACCAACTTTTCGAACAATTTTTACGCAGAGTTAAGGGAAAACTCGTGTGATATAAGGTCAAAAAATTGGGACAAGTTTATCTGACCGGTATAGAAAAAGTTGTTCATTTGGGACAATTTTTCACCAACCAGCCAATCACAGATGAGTAGCGGAGGAATCACGTGTGTAGAAAGGTTGGCGCAGATTTTACTACATTCTGGTTTGACGTAAAATCCTCGCGCAAGTTTGAATCTGTGGAGCACGAACAGATAGAATATATTGATATAATAACCTTGTGTGTGTGCAGCGAGAAGTAATATTTTAGTTTAGATTTAGAATTTTGTTAAGTATTTATAATATTTCTGTGTCATAAAGATGGAAGTCAATGGAAGTCGTCTCGAAGTCGAAAAATAGTGGTCATGCGAAATGGAAATGGAGTTAATTGAATCAATACGTGAAAAATCATTTTTGTGGAATCTTTGAAAAACATCTTGAAGTATACTTTATACCAGCTATAGATGGAATATACTTTTAAATCTATTTTAAAACATAATTACTCAATAAATATGAATGTAGATAAAATAATTTTTAAATTTAAAAGTTTACTTTAATGAGAAATATTTTAAACGTTACAAATGAACAAAGAACATATTCGGATATTTAATATAGATATGTATTTGAAAACCTTGAATTTAAATACTTTTTACGTTTTCTTTTTCTTTGTTTCATTTCAGTCAATATCGGCGGCAATATCACTTTTTAAACTAATTTTGTATCTTAAAATAGAGTGAATATTTTTCAACAAATATTTATTTGCTTTTTTATACGGATGTGTGACAAATCCAAATATTTTTTAATGTTCAGTCATCTGTTTAAGCTTCTGATATCTGAAGTAATCCATATAAAAAAATCAAATCAAAAATTTACAATAGATTTTGTCCACATCCTTCTCAGTTTGCTTTGTTTCTTCTTCTTAAGCAGGAATAATCCTAACGTAATTATGCCAAGGTATATTTGATTTTTCCCTGCAGCTGATAGCAATTTAGTCATAATTACAGAGTAATAAAGGTTACAAAAGGAAGTACTAAGTAAAAATCTTGTTTTACTACCGAAGTCGAAGCGAGAACGCGCTGCCTGCCGAAAAGTACATGTACAAATGCATAGTTGTCGCCAAAAAGCGATAAACATACCGCCTTAGTTTTGTCATTTAGCACAACTTCTTCAAACTGTCAATAACCCTATCGCCAACTTTTTCGCCGAAAAATTGGGGGAAAAGTTGTCTGAAATAGTTAGTTGCTCCAAAAGTTCTTGAATGTGATACGGCCTTTAGAGTGATATTTTAAATGATAGAATTAACAGCTGAGCATATGGTCATTATAAAATTTAAATGATTGAATTATGGTGGATTGAATTGTGGTGATGTATTGTATAATACATCGGGTGAAATTATTATATTTATATTTTAAATGATAGAACTATATGGATTTTTTAAATAGATATTTTAATTTATGGATATTTTAAATGGATATATGGAACTATGGAATGACGATATTTTAAATGATATTAATGAAAAGCTTAAACACTGAAGAAATAAAAAAAATAAATAAAAAGAAAGTTATGGAGATTGTCGCGGTGCCTTAAAATTTCATTATTAGTTTTAACGTCATTAAACTAAACCAAACTTTGTTAACTCCACGGGGTTGAGGGCGCGGTAGCCCAGTGGTTAGCGAGCGGGAATTGCACTCGGTAGGCCCGGGTTCGATTCCCGCCACTGCCAAAACTGCAGCCGTGTTCACGCGGAGTATGATCACGTTAAACATGTGGGTCCGTAAATCCATCCGAGAGGTTGATGATAGGGGAAGGAGGGTACGGTCCCTGTGTATGCCTCCCCCATTTGGTTCCGGTCTAAATTGGGTGAATAAAAAGAAAGTTATGGAGATTGTCGCTGAGGGCGCGGTAGCCCAGTGGTTAGCGCGCGAGAATTGCACTCGGTTGGCCCTGGTTCAATTCCCGCCTTTGTCAAAACTGCCGCCGTGTTCACGCGGAGTACGATCACGTTAAACATGTGGGAACGTAAGTCCTTCCGAAAGGTTTGTGGTAGGGGAAGGTGGGTACGGTCCCTGTGGATGCCTCCCCCACTGGGTTCCGTTCTAAATTGGGTGGCACTTCCTAGCCGTCCAGACAGTTACCTTACACCTTTCTGGTGTTCCCGGCCGTCCAAATAGTTGCTCTTAGTCCTCTGGACGAGTCGGACGGTCTGGGTCTTCAACACCTTTCTGGTAGGTCGCGCCAGCGAGTTTGCCATGGTCAGAATTTGCCACGGTCAGAATTTTCAAGGGTAGCGAACAGGCTGGTCGCCAAAGGCGGCTAGTTTAAAATAAGCCGGATTCAGTAACAGAATGACTACCAGAAAAGTTATTTGATTTGGTTTGTTTCACAGAAAGAAAAACGTGGTAAATTCGGCTGGTACGGGTTGCCGCATTATTTTCAACTACACGTTGGTTATTATCAAGGTTTATAGAATACTACAGGTTGGTCCATCCGCTAGTCTCACGGTATTGGCTGGAGGAAACGCGGAACGATGACGTCAAAGTTGTTGGAAACCATGCGTTTCTCTATGCGAATCAATGGTATCTAGTTAAGGAAAGTTTTAAAATGCGAACTTATTTGAAGCTTTTTCCGAATTGTTCTATTGTTATTACTGTATGTTCTTTTATTCTGAACATTAGATACATTAGAGAACAATAAACACAAATATCATTTAATTATTTTATAATTAAATAACGCTGTTTTATTAAAATATCCATTTTATATTTATACACATAAATACAAATAAAGAAATTTTTCGAACATGTAAGACTATTCAAATGTTTAACTTAGTATATAATTATGCAAATATTTAATTCAGTTTGCATTTATATAAATATTTAGCCCAATTTACATTTTTACAAATATTTAGCTCAATTTATATTTATACAGATGTTTAACTCAACTTACGTTTATACATATTTAGTTTAATTTACATTTATACGGATATTTAGCACATTTACATTTAAACAAATTTGTATCTTAATTTATGTTTCTAAAAGCAATTTAGCCAGTTTATTTATTCAAATTTTAGATCAACGTTTAAAAATAAAATAATAATAATTTTTAGATCTATTAAATAATACTTAATTCAAAGATATAGTTCGCTATTTGAGAGCATTTAAAATATGTTTATGGAAATAATTATTTTTCAATAAAATATTAATCGATTAAAAATGTTAAGTACTCAGTACAATTGCATAATATAGATTAAAAAGGTAAAGTGGGAATTAGTTATCACGAATTTAAGAATTTGATTGCCAAAGAGTTTTTTTATTTTATTTATTTATTTTTTAATAAAAATTAAAGCAAAACTGTTTTTATAGAAATTCTGCATTTTTAAAACGTGAGCATTTATTCGCTGATAACTTTTTGTGAGATACGTAATGCGAATAAAAATTCTCAATCTTGAATATAAAAAAAGAGTTTTATCGCTTACTTCTGGGAAGTTCACTTTCATACTGCAGAATATTTTATGAATTATTTTAGGTTGCCTATTTAGCTCATTTTCATGAATATTGTAAAACACTATTTCAAATTTTTTTGACTGTGTCTAGCCAAGTATTCGAGGGCACTGTAAGTCCTCCTCTATTGAAGCATGCAATCCAAGATTTTTCACGAACTTCATTGTCTTTATTTTTGGATAAGGGTTCTTTTGTCTGAACAAATATTCAGCAATATACTCTATAATATATATATATACTCTAATATTTTTCTCCGAAAAACATTGTTCATGAATAAATGAATAATTTGGATTAAGGTCGCTGCATTCTCCAATAACTAATTTTTCAATTAAATTATTTTCTGAATTTATTGCGGTTGAAACTTCTGTTGTGGTATTGTTTTTTCTTCTTGAAGTAATACACCTTTTAAACAAAGAGTAGTGAGGATATGTGTTTTTTCACATTATGTTACGTTACTGTGTTTAAAAAGCAGCACAAGTTGACCACTTAGGAGCTGAAGACGTAATCGGAATTTGAACTAACTGGATCCAGGAAAGTGTGGCCCATATCATAAGTGTGGCCCATACCTCATATAATAGAAACAAAACCTCTCTAAATAATCTTAATTTAAACTAGAATCCAAACATCGCAAGTTTTCTCATCATTATGGCAATTAGCAATTGCACAACTGGGCATCACACTTCACAAATACAACACTTTTGCCAAAAATACACGAAAAACATGCTTGAAAATGGTTTACAATTATTAACGCTCGCGAAATATCCACGTGACAGAAAGCAGGGAAACATCCTTTAGCCACTTCGACGTCACAACCTTTCTCCCGTTTCAGTGGACTGGTCCCGTCTCCCCGGATGGGTCAACCTCCGAATAGAGTTTCGTCCAGAACAGAGCACCAGGCGCGAAGCGCCTTTAATTTCCAATCTCTAGGTGTGGTTCTCATCTTCATACTGTGACATTATTTCATTGGTCCATAGTTGGAGGTTCGAGGTTTTTGATTTACTGTTTTTATTATTTGACCTAGCTCCTAGTGTGGCAGTTTGTTGCACATTTAGAGTTTAAGCAGTTTGGGGGGGTTGATGCAGATCTGAGGGTTACCTAGCTTTTTAGCAGTTTAGGATTTAAGACATTTTGTAGAAAAGCAAAGATCGCGAGTTTTATTTAATATCAACTGATTAAGGTGGGACGTTCCTATTACCGAATATTAAAGTTAAGTACCGAACGGGGTCTCTTACGAGATTTAGCCTTGCGATGATCATAGTCACGCAGATTAAATAATAGTTCATTTGGGACAGATGGCAAATTTTTGTAGAATTTAAGCGCTAGCTTTTTAATTTGGGCTCTAACAGTTTTTATTTTGAAGTCTTTCCTAATTACCGAGTTTCTTAAGTATCTAGGGGCTTTCCTTATAATCCTTAGGGTTTTGTTTTGTCTTATCTCTAATAAGTCTATGGTAGTTTTACAGGCATATCACCATACGGGTGCTGCATACAGCATTCCCGGGCGGATGACCGATTTATAAATTAGGAGTTTATTTTGATAACTTAGATTTTCGTTTCCCATCATTGGGTATAAGGCTCCTATGGTTATATACGCTTTTTTGATTATGTTCGTTATGTGCAGTTTCCAAGTTAGGTGGGAGTCTATCGTTACACCTAGGTATTTAGTAGATTTTTCCGTTTTTAGGGCATGGTTGTTTATGTACAGAGGAGGCGGAGGTTTACGTTTTCTAGAGAAATAAATCCAATGACATTTATTGGGGGTTTAATTTTATTCGCCATTTTTCCAGCCATGTTTGGAGTATGTAAGTGTTTTGTAGCTGTCTGTGCATTACTGAGGCGTAAGGGTGTTTTGCAAGTATCGCGCTGTCGTCTGCATAGAGTGCCAGCTCCGTTTCTGGGGCCCTGGGAATGTCATTTAGATATATGTAAAGAGTGTCGGGCCCAGGATGGATCCTTGCGGTACACTACTTTTAATGAGCTTGAGTGTAGATAAGTTATTTTTTACTCTGACTTGAAAGTGTCTGTTATTTAAGTATGGAATTAAAAGTTTGACAAATGCGTCAGGGACTTTTACAGTGGTCAATTTGTAAGCTAATCCACAGTGCCACACTTTATCAAAGGCTTTTTGGATGTCAAGAAAAATCGCAGCTGTGGGTGTCTTATTATTAAAACCAGAAGAAATGTACTCTACTACTCTCAGCAATTGATGAGTGGTGGAGTGTTTTGACCGAAATCCAAACTGCTCCGGAATGATAATGTCATTCTCACTAAGGTGCGTGTTCAGTCTCTTAAGAATTATTTTCTCAGTAATTTTACTAAGTGTCGGTAACAAACTGATTGGTGTGTAGTTGGCTGGAATTGAGGCATCCTCACCAGGTTTATGGATCGCTATAATTATCGCTTCCTTCCATTCTTTGGGGAAATAATTTAGTTCTAGTATTTTATTTATTAAGATGGTCAAGTAAAATATTATATTTAAGGGTAGGTTTTTTACCGCGATATTCCTGATTTTGTCGTGCCCTGGGCTTTTACGGTTTTTAAGGTTTTTGATAATCTCTACTATCTCTTGCGGGGTGGCTGGGTTAATCTCAGCCGTGACCGGGGAGTTCCTGAAATTGTTTAGAGTTTGCTTAACCATTCTTAGGGTGTCCTGACACATTAGATCGTGGTTTGGTTCAAATTGCTTTTCGTAATGCCTAGCAAGTGCCTCTGCCTTTTCTTCGTCTGAGTACGCGATATTAGCGCCATCTATTAGTGGCGGGAGTTTAATTTGAGGTTTTCTGAGTCTTTTAGCGAATTGCCACAGCGATACGTCTTCCTGGCTAAGGGATTCGATTAATTCTTTATACTGTTGCTGCTTTTCTGCGACAATTTTTTCACTGACTTTACGCGTGAGTCTATTAAGCTCCCTTTTAAGGGTAGGGTCTCTGTTAGCCTGCCATGTCTTACGCATTCTATTTCTCTGTTTGACATGGTGGGAAAGTGTTGGCATTTTTGGTGACTCACGATGTGTTGTGGCAGAGGCAATAGCTCTCCTGATTTCTGCTGTGAGTGTGTGCGTGGCAGAGTCAATATCCGCCGTGCTCATAATGTTGGGTACTGCTAAGTGCGGCTCGAAAAGTGCTCTTTTGAATACGTTCCAGTTCACTCTCTCTTGTCCCAGAGAGGCTGGAAGGGGAGTGTTCAAATCGAATGTCAGCAATACCGGTAGATGATCCGAGTCGAATTCATCCAGGGTATCAATTGTCTGAGCGTATTCTGTGTTTCTCGCTAGGACAAAGTCTATGAATAAGCCATTGGCACCTGAGAAGCAGGTTGGTCTCGACGGTGCAATGATGTCAGTGTTTGTTGTGTTCAGCAATCTATGTATCTGTGTACCGCGTATGTTGGCTCTCCTGCTGCCCCACGCTCGGTGGTGTGCATTGAAGTCGCCCGCGAGTATTGTGTTTGGATATCGCGAGAAAAGCAGTTCCAGCTGCGCAGCTACATTTATACCACTCATGTTTTTGACATATATTGAAATTAGGATAAATGGGTTTACATTATTTATTTTCATTTTTATACTAGTACTTTCTATACCTTGAAGATTTATGTTGTTTATTTCCTCGTGGGGAATATTACTTTTAATATATATTGCTGTTCCTCCATGGGGATTTCTAGCAGTTATATTTGAGCTAAGGGTATAATAGCTATTATAGTTTGCTATATTTAGTTTTTTGTTTTCTCTAACTTTAGTTTCCTGGATTAGCAGGGCATCTACATCATTTTCATTTACGTAGCTCCTAAGTTCATTTATTCTTGGAGGTATGCCGTTCGCATTCCAAAATATTATTTTAAAACTTTCTTTTTGGGACCTATTCATGGCGGGTTTGTTTCTCACTGTTTTTATTAAATTCCGCGATTATTTTAAATGTCTCAAAGACCATTTGCATTGGATCGCTCTTTTTTTTTAATTAACTCAGCGAGCTGCATAAACAGATATTTTATATCATCTGGGTTGAACATGCTGATAAATCCTCTGACGAGGTTGAGGATTTCATCCATCTTTTCATCATTGGATTTACCAGCAGGGTCAGTCTCAGCTTCCATTTCCTCAGTCTCAGCTACAATTTCCTCAGCCTCAACCGTGGTTTGATCTGTTTTGTGAGTATCCTTTTGGACCTCGGTAGTCTTTTGTTTGTTTTTACAGCCGAATTGTCTAATTGCTGTGTTTGCGCGAGCTCTTCTTCTCGGGCGCGTTTAGTTTTCTTCCATTCCTGAACCTTTTTTCTAATCTTAGTTTTGCTTCTCTTGCCTCTTTGGCGGCTTTATCAATTGCTATCCTCTGTTTTATGTCTTCACGAGCTATTCTCACTTCCTCCACAGTCATTTCTGTGGAGGTCGACGGTTTAGGGGCCTGCTCTTGCACCAATCTAGTAGGTGCTGAAGTTTGAGTTCTTTTAACCTGTGGCACAGAGTGCGAGGAGCCCTGATGGGGTGCCTGAGGGTTTAGACCGAGGGCCTTTTGCCTCCAAGGGAGTATCTGATTTTGGGGGGAGGGGGAGCATACCCCGGTGCCTTTCCTCTGTTCCAGGGGTTTTTTGGGCATTGCCTGAAGTTCGTCGGGTGGTCTCCATTGCAGTTAGCACACGTTGCCTTCTCCGTCCTTGGTCTTTGGCAGTCTCGTGTGAAGTGTTCTTCAGCACACTTAAGGCACTTTGGTGGCATGCTGCAATTCACAGAGGAATGATTGAACTGCTGGCACCGGTAGCAGATTTTGAAGCCCCGTGCTCTGAAGGCCTCTACCTTCACAGCCAAGTATCCTAATCTTGTCAGTCTGTATACCCTCTGCCAGTCTTCCGTAGGCCTAATGCTGACTAAGAAGATCGGCAGGGGCAATCTCGTTTTTGTGTTTCTCAGTTGATAAACCCGGACTACATCTAATCCTTCTTATGTTAGAGTGATTTTTATTTCCTCAATGTTATAGTTTGTTGGTAGCCCCTTCAAAACTACCTTTTTGGGTCTTTCCGTCTTAAGTTTAAACTGTGGAAGGAGATTTTCTCACTAGATAAATGGCGTTGTACAACCCTATAGGCGTCAGCGTCATTTGGAATCAATTTTAGCATGTCTCCTGTGAGCTTGCCAGATACTTTATTACCTGAGATTTCATTTAATTTTTTAAGGAAAGCCTGGTAATTGTCATTAAACTTGATGAAAAAACATTTTGCTTTTGGGTCTTTTTTCTCAACCACTACACTATTTTGCCTGTCACTATTTTGAACTGTTTTTGGTTTTGGTGCAGTTTTGAACACTACAGGTTGCGCGACAATTTCAGCATAACTCTTAGCTTTAACATTATCATTTACATCATTATCAATTTTTTCACTACAATCCATGTTATCCTGGTCATTAGATTTTAAGTTTAATTCTCCATTCTGGTTTTTAGTAGGAGCACCCATAGTGGATTGCCCCTCTATCTTCCTCTTTTTATTTGGATTTTCAACAGTTTTAAGTTTATATTCATCTTTAATTTCCTCAATTAAGCCTAGTTCTATCATTTTACATTTAATTACATCACTAGAATTACTTTCTTCACAGTTATAAATCTCATTTAAATTACTAGCATAAAACCTATCCAAATTCTGGACCAACAAAAAAGAATTTACAGAGAGAAACGAACTCAGAATCCTGGAGACTTGGTCCTCCGCCTGTCCGAGTAGTCCATTCGTCAGTAGCTCCCTGATGTGTAGCGTCAGAGTGTAGATTGCCAGTGCACAGAAGTTCACGACGTTTTTGACTTCTTCCTTCCAAGCGGGCATCAATCCATCCTTGGGCATAGTATCACAATATTCAATCATGGCATCCCTGAGAGGCCGCAGTCCATCTTTGTCTAGCTCACCAGCAAGTCTGCGAGTAGCTTCCGTGTCGAATGCATCCAAATCCATTTCGTCAGCGTAGAAACGATCTGAGCAATAGCACTACCACGTGGGAAAAACACACGCGGCACTCCAAAGTTGAAAAAGCACGAATCCAAAATGGCGAGAAATCCGTACACAACAAAGCTGTAATTGCTTATCCCGACGTGCTCTATCGTAACTAGACATAACACGCCCAAACTTAAGCAACGAAAGTTACCACAATCAAAAAGCAGCAGCTTCACAAAATCACAACCTCGTAGCTCGGAGTCTGGGCTCCGAATGATGGGTCAACCTGTGGTATTCTATAAACTTTGAGTTATTATATCTATAGAGTTGCGCCCAATGACAGCACGTAAAGACCCAACGTCACTTGGAGTAAAATGTCAGGAACTGCCCGGTAGACTCCAATGTTAAAGGATGGTAGCAAAATTAATTTAATCATTTTTTTTTAATTTAAAATATGAAATAAATACTCAAATAACATTAATTTTACTTGAACACAACTTAAATATGCAGTACTGGGGTTTTTTGGAAGGGTACATACATAATAAAACTGTATTTCTCTTTCTGAAAAATATAAACCATCTGAAAGTTTCGTTTCGCTTTTTGAAACCAGTCAATGTTATTACAGGAGGCGATGTTATTTTTAATGAATTTTGTTTTAAATATGCGAATTTGCAGAAATATGTTCGAAAAGTTTTCTAAACAAGCAGCTATTCTAAAACTTTCATTATACACAAATAAACATCGCGTAATTTCTTTCTAAATGCATATAAAAAAAATTATTTTCAATTATGTTATCTCTAATAATTGAAAATTAAAACAATAATTAAAATGCTAACACTAAGAGTTTTATGTCTTTTTTTTTAGGAGGAGGGATGTACTTAGGCCTAACTAGTAAACGATTTAAGTGATGCTTTTATAGTGAAGAACTTATATTATTGCAAAACACTTGATTTTATTAGTATTTTTAGATCAAAAAGAGAATTTATATCAAATCGAAATTCAATGTAAACATATAAAAATATAGAAACTAATCGTTTAACACACACACTATGATATACTTTCAGAATAATAAATTAAATGTATTATAGTATATTGATTCATGATGAAAAATATACGAGCAGGCAAATTATATCATTACATTTACTTTTAACTTACTATGGTTAAACATCTTCATCAGACTATAACTTCTTATTTTCAATCCTCAGATATACATCAGACATTTCACACCAGCAAATCCACCAAAACAAAGTAGATAATTTAAAATAAGCCTACTTTATATCAGTTAAACAACTAGTCACAAGAAAGTCTAGATGCGCATTTAATTATGCCATTGTTCAAATGTCTCGAGAAATCTTGAGTTGCAATAGCACAATCGTTCGGCATATCGAAATTTGCTCGATAAAACTCACAAAATCAATAAGCCAATGATTTTAGATAGTAGAAATAATAAGTTAACCTTAATTTGTTGACTGTTTTGTTTTAAATCAATCCAAAGTTTACGTAAAAAGATACGTAAGAAACGATAGATCAACAACGACCACGTTGCAATGGATTTAAATAGAAATAATAAAATATTTCGCCGGCACTCTCAGGCGCCAGTTACCGAGCGCCTGCCAAGCCACCTTGTGCCGCGCGCTGCAAATAAACTCCATATAACGTCACAGATAATGTTCGTGGCAAAAGAGTGACACCCCCCCCCCCACCACCCAAGGGCGCCAGCGAGTATTGGCGTGTTATTGGGATTTTCGCCAAGAACCGATGTCAGCACCATCCTGCAGCCACCCTGGATTCTGTACGCACAACCGAATAGAGTTTCGTCCAGAACAGAGCACCAGGCGCGAAGCGCCTTTAATCTCCAATCTCTAGGTGTGGTTCTTATCTTCATATTGTGACATTATTTCATTGGTCCATAGTTGGAGGTTCGAGGTTTTTAATTTAATATTTTTATTATTTGACCTAGCTCCTAGTGTGGCAGTTTGTTGCACATTTAGAGTTTAAGCAGTTTGGGGGGTTGATGCAGATCTGAGGGTTCCCTAGCATTTTAGCAGTTTAGGATTTAAGAAATTTTGTAGAAAAGCAACGATCGCGAGTTTTATTTAATATCAAATGATTAAGGTGGGACGTTCCTAGTACCGAATATCAAAGTTAAGTACCGAACGGGGTCTCTTACGAGATTTAGCCTTGCGATGATCATAGTCATGCAGATTAAATAATAGTTCATTTGGGACAGATGGCAAATTTCTGTAGAAGTTAAGCGCTAGCTTTTTAATTTGGGCTCTAACAGTTTTTATTTTGAAGTCTTTCCTAATTACCGAGTTTCTTAAGTATCTAGGGACTTTCCTTATAATCCTTAGGGTTTTGTTTTGTCTTGTCTCTAATAAGTCTATGGTAGTTTTACAGGCATATCCCCATACGGGTGCTGCATACAGCATTCCCGGGCGGATGACCGATTTATAAATTAGGAGTTTATTTTGATAACTTAGATTTCCGTTTCCTTCATAGAGTTTCGTTCAGAACAGAGCACCAGGCGCGAAGCGCCTTTAATCTCCAATCTCTAGGTGTGGTTCTCATCTTCATACTGTGACATTATTTCATTGGTCCATAGTTGGAGGTTCGAGGTTTTTGATTTACTGTTTTTATTATTTGTCCTAGCTTCTAGTGTGGCAGTTTGTTGCACATTAAGAGTTTAAGCAGTTTGGAGGGGTTGATGCAGATCTGAGGGTAACCTAGCATTTTAGCAGTTTAGGATTTTAAACATTTTGTAGAAAACCAAAGATCGCGAGTTTTCTTTAATATCAACTGATTAAGGTGGGACGTTCCTAGTACCGAATATCAAAGTTAAGTACCGAGCGGGGTCTCTTACGAGATTTAGCCTTGCGATGATCATAGTCATGCAGATTAAATAATAGTTCATTTGGGACAGATGGCAAATTTCTGTAGAAGTTAAGCGCTAGCTTTTTAATTTGGGCTCTAACAGTTTTTATTTTAAAGTCTTTCCTAATTACCGAGTTTCTTAAGTATCTAGGGACTTTCCTTATAATCCTTAGGGTTTTGTTTTGTCTTGTCTCTAATAAGTCTATGGTAGTTTTACAGGCATATCCCCATACGGGTGCTGCATACAGCATTCCCGGGCGGATGACCGATTTATAAATTAGGAGTTTATTTTGATAACTTAGATTTCCGTTTCCTTCATAGAGTTTCGTTCAGAACAGAGCACCAGGCGCGAAGCGCCTTTAATCTCCAATCTCTAGGTGTAGTTCTCATCTTCATACTGTGACATTATTTCATTGGTCCATAGTTGGAGGTTCGAGGTTTTTGATTTACTGTTTTTATTATTTGTCCTAGCTTCTAGTGTGGCAGTTTGTTGCACATTAAGAGTTTAAGCAGTTTGGAGGGGTTGATGCAGATCTGAGGGTAACCTAGCATTTTAGCAGTTTAGGATTTTAAACATTTTGTAGAAAACCAAAGATCGCGAGTTTTCTTTAATATCAACTGATTAAGGTGGGACGTTCCTAGTACCGAATATCAAAGTTAAGTACCGAGCGGGGTCTCTTACGAGATTTAGCCTTGCGATGATCATAGTCATGCAGATTAAATAATAGTTCATTTGGGACAGATGGCAAATTTCTGTAGAAGTTAAGCGCTAGCTTTTTAATTTGGGCTCTAACAGTTTTTATTTTGAAGTCTTTCCTAATTACCGAGTTTCTTAAATATCTAGGGACTTTCCTTATAATCCTTAGGGTTTTGTTTTGTCTTGTCTCTAATAAGTCTATGGTAGTTTTACAGGCATATCCCCATACGGGTGCTGCATACAGCATTCCCGGGCGGATGACCGATTTATAAATTAGGAGTTTATTTTGATAACTTAAATTTCCGTTTCCTTCATAGAGTTTCGTTCAGAACAGAGCACCAGGCGCGAAGCGCCTTTAATCTCCAATCTCTAGGTGTGGTTCTCATCTTCATACTGTGACATTATTTCATTGGTCCATAGTTGGAGGTTCGAGGTTTTTGATTTACTGTTTTTATTATTTGTCCTAGCTTCTAGTGTGGCAGTTTGTTGCACATTAAGAGTTTAAGCAGTTTGGAGGGGTTGATGCAGATCTGAGGGTAACCTAGCATTTTAGCAGTTTAGGATTTTAAACATTTTGTAGAAAACCAAAGATCGCGAGTTTTCTTTAATATCAACTGATTAAGGTGGGACGTTCCTAGTACCGAATATCAAAGTTAAGTACCGAGCGGGGTCTCTTACGAGATTTAGCCTTGCGATGATCATAGTCATGCAGATTAAATAATAGTTCATTTGGGACAGATGGCAAATTTCTGTAGAAGTTAAGCGCTAGCTTTTTAATTTGGGCTCTAACAGTTTTTATTTTAAAGTCTTTCCTAATTACCGAGTTTCTTAAGTATCTAGGGACTTTCCTTATAATCCTTAGGGTTTTGTTTTGTCTTGTCTCTAATAAGTCTATGGTAGTTTTACAGGCATATCCCCATACGGGTGCTGCATACAGCATTCCCGGGCGGATGACCGATTTATAAATTAGGAGTTTATTTTGATAACTTAGATTTCCGTTTCCTTCATAGAGTTTCGTTCAGAACAGAGCACCAGGCGCGAAGCGCCTTTAATCTCCAATCTCTAGGTGTAGTTCTCATCTTCATACTGTGACATTATTTCATTGGTCCATAGTTGGAGGTTCGAGGTTTTTGATTTACTGTTTTTATTATTTGTCCTAGCTTCTAGTGTGGCAGTTTGTTGCACATTAAGAGTTTAAGCAGTTTGGAGGGGTTGATGCAGATCTGAGGGTAACCTAGCATTTTAGCAGTTTAGGATTTTAAACATTTTGTAGAAAACCAAAGATCGCGAGTTTTCTTTAATATCAACTGATTAAGGTGGGACGTTCCTAGTACCGAATATCAAAGTTAAGTACCGAGCGGGGTCTCTTACGAGATTTAGCCTTGCGATGATCATAGTCATGCAGATTAAATAATAGTTCATTTGGGACAGATGGCAAATTTCTGTAGAAGTTAAGCGCTAGCTTTTTAATTTGGGCTCTAACAGTTTTTATTTTGAAGTCTTTCCTAATTACCGAGTTTCTTAAATATCTAGGGACTTTCCTTATAATCCTTAGGGTTTTGTTTTGTCTTGTCTCTAATAAGTCTATGGTAGTTTTACAGGCATATCCCCATACGGGTGCTGCATACAGCATTCCCGGGCGGATGACCGATTTATAAATTAGGAGTTTATTTTGATAACTTAAATTTCCGTTTCCTTCATAGAGTTTCGTTCAGAACAGAGCACCAGGCGCGAAGCGCCTTTAATCTCCAATCTCTAGGTGTGGTTCTCATCTTCATACTGTGACATTATTTCATTGGTCCATAGTTGGAGGTTCGAGGTTTTTGATTTACTGTTTTTATTATTTGTCCTAGCTTCTAGTGTGGCAGTTTGTTGCACATTAAGAGTTTAAGCAGTTTGGAGGGGTTGATGCAGATCTGAGGGTAACCTAGCATTTTAGCAGTTTAGGATTTTAAACATTTTGTAGAAAACCAAAGATCGCGAGTTTTCTTTAATATCAACTGATTAAGGTGGGACGTTCCTAGTACCGAATATCAAAGTTAAGTACCGAGCGGGGTCTCTTACGAGATTTAGCCTTGCGATGATCATAGTCATGCAGATTAAATAATAGTTCATTTGGGACAGATGGCAAATTTCTGTAGAAGTTAAGCGCTAGCTTTTTAATTTGGGCTCTAACAGTTTTTATTTTGAAGTCTTTCCTAATTACCGAGTTTCTTAAGTATCTAGGGACTTTCCTTATAATCCTTAGGGTTTTGTTTTGTCTTGTCTCTAATAAGTCTATGGTAGTTTTACAGGCATATCCCCATACGGGTGCTGCATACAGCATTCCCGGGCGGATGACCGATTTATAAATTAGGAGTTTATTTTGATAACTTAAATTTCCGTTTCCTTCATAGAGTTTCGTTCAGAACAGAGCACCAGGCGCGAAGCGCCTTTAATCTCCAATCTCTAGGTGTGGTTCTCATCTTCATACTGTGACATTATTTCATTGGTCCATAGTTGGAGGTTCGAGGTTTTTGATTTACTGTTTTTATTATTTGTCCTAGCTTCTAGTGTGGCAGTTTGTTGCACATTAAGAGTTTAAGCAGTTTGGAGGGGTTGATGCAGATCTGAGGGTAACCTAGCATTTTAGCAGTTTAGGATTTTAAACATTTTGTAGAAAACCAAAGATCGCGAGTTTTCTTTAATATCAACTGATTAAGGTGGGACGTTCCTAGTACCGAATATCAAAGTTAAGTACCGAGCGGGGTCTCTTACGAGATTTAGCCTTGCGATGATCATAGTCATGCAGATTAAATAATAGTTCATTTGGGACAGATGGCAGATTTTTGTAGAATTTAAGCGCTAGCTTTTTGATTTGGGCTCTAACAGTTTTTATTTTGAAGTCTTTCCTAATTACCGAGTTTCTTAAGTATCTAGGGGCTTTCCTTATAATCCTTAGGGTTTTGTTTTGTCTTGTCTCTAATAAGTCTATGGTAGTTTTACAGGCATATCACCATACGGGTGCTGCATACAGCATTCCCGGGCAGATGACCGATTTATAAATTAGGAGTTTATTTTGATAACTTAGATTTCCGTTTCCTATCATTGGGTATAAGGTTCCTATGGTTATATACGCTTTTTTGATTATGTTCGTTACGTGCAGTTTCCAAGTTAGGTGGGAGTCTATCGTTATATCTAGGTATTTAGTAGATTTTTCCGCTTTTAGGGCATGGTTGTTTATGTACAGAGGAGGCGGAGGTTTACGTTTTCTAGAGAAATAAATCCAATGACATTTATTGGGATTTAATTTTATTCGCCATTTTTCCAGCCATGTTTGGAGTATGTCTAAGTGTTGTTGTAGCTGTCTGTGCATTACTGAGACGTAAGGGTGTTTTGCAAGTATCGCGCTGTATTCTGCATAGAGTGCCAGCTCCGTGTCTGGGGTCCTGGGAATGTCATTTAGATATATGTTAAAGAGTGTCGGGCCCAGGATGGATCCTTGCGGTACACTACTTTTAATGAGCTTGTGTGTAGATAAGTTATTTTTTACTCTGACTTGAAAGTGTCTGTTATTTAGGTATGAAATTAAAAGTTTGACAAGTGCGTCAGGGACTTTTAGAGTGATCAATTTGTAAGCTAATCCACAGTGCCACACTTTATCAAAGGCTTTTTGGATGTCAAGAAAAATCGCAGCTGTGGGTGTCTTATTATTAAAACCAGAAGAAATGTACTCTACCACTCTCAGCAATTGATGAGTGGTGGAGTGTTTTGGCCGAAATCCAAACTGCTCCGGAATGATAATGTCATTCTCACTAAGGTGCGTGTTCAGTCTCTTAAGAATTATTTTCTCAGTAATTTTACTAAGTGTCGGCAACAAACTGATTGGTCTGTAGTTGGCTGGAATTGAGGCATCCTCACCAGGTTTATGGATCGCTATAATTATCGCTTCCTTCCATTCTTTGGGGAAATAATTTAGTTCTAGTATTTTATTTATTAAGATGGTCAAGTAAAATATTATATTTAAGGGTAGGTTTTTTACCGCGATATTCCTGATTTTGTCGTGCCCTGGGCTTTTACGGTTTTTAAGGTTTTTGATAATCTCTACTATTTCTTGCGGGGTGGCTTTGTTAATCTCAGCCGTGACCGGGGAGTTCCTGAAATTGTTTAGAGTTTGCCTAACCATTCTTAGGGTGTCCTGACACATTAGATCGTGGTTTGGTTCAAATTGCTTTTCGTAATGCCTAGCAAGCGCCTCTGCCTTTTCTTCGTCTGAGTACGCAATATTAGCGCCATCTATTAGTGGCGGGAGTTTAATTTGAGGTTTTCTGAGTCTTTTAGCGAATTGCCAGAGCGATACGTCTTCCTGGCTAAGGGATTCGATTAATTCTTTATACTGTTGCTGCTTTTCTGCGACAATTTTTCCACTGACTTTACACGTGAGTCTATTAAGCTCCCTTTTAAGGGTAGGGTCTCTGTTAGCCTGCCATGTCTTACGCATTCTATTTCTCTGTTTAACTAACTGTTTGACATGGTGGGAAAGTGTTGGCATTTTTGATGACTCACGATGTGTTGTGGCAGATGCAATAGCTCTCCTGATTTCTGTTGTGAGTGTGTGCGTGGCAGAGTCAATATCCGCCGTGCTCATAATGTTGGGTACTGCTAAATGCGGCTCGAAAAGTGCTCTTTTGAATACGTTCCAGTTCACCCTCTCTTGTCCCAGAGAGGCTGGAAGGGGAGTGTTCAAATCGAATGTCACCAGTACCGGTAGATGATCCGAGTCGAATTCATCCAGGGTATCAATTGTGTGAGCGTATTCTATGTTTCTCGTTAGGACAAAGTCTATGAATGAGCCATTGGCACCTGAGAAGCAGGTTGGTCTCGACGGTGCAATGATGTCAGTGTATTTCCGTTTCCTATCATTGGGTATAAGGCTCCTATGGTTATATACGCTTTTTTGATTATGTTCGTTACTTGCAGTTTCCAAGTTAGGTGGGAGTCTATCGTTACACCTAGGTATTTAGTAGATTTTTCCGCTTTTAGGGCATGGTTGTTTATGTACTACGCACAACCGATTCTGAATACGTCTTCTTTCTTGGTTGGCTACGACTGACGTCACGACGCCGCACGATGAGGTGCGACAAGCTTCACTTCTGGAAGAGGAGGACCAATTTGTTTGTTGACCCCTTTCTGCCTCCGCCGTCAAGATTTAACAACCGGGCTTCGTCGGGCTCTCTCCCTCTGGACAAAAGAATTTTGGTCCTGGAGGGAACCGGGGCCGGCGGGATTAGTTCTGCTCCTTATCTCACGGATAATAAGAAGAAATCCCGCCGGCCCCGGGACGAGCCCTGGTATCAGATTTTTACTGATGGGTCGAAGATTGACGGAGAACGATCGGATAAATAGCACTGGACCCACTCCGATTCGACCAACAAGGAACTACTACTGACGATGAAGCGATTGACGTAGCCGATGACGTAAAGTAGACGTTGATTCTGGTTAGCGGAGTTTTTATTTAGCATTCGCGGCAAATTTAAGTTTCGTGAATTTTTTCTTTTTGAGAAATATTAATATTGATCCAAAGCTTAAGGATGGACCAAACACTTCACAAGCCAAAAACTCACAGAAAACGGAAAAGTTTTCTAAAATATGCAATTGCAAAAATATATTTTCCAGTAAATCTACCTTTTTACAGACATAAAAAAAAATGTTCCCCAGTTGCGGAAAAAACAAATTATGTTTGTAAAGAAAAAAATTGTAATTTTACAGCACTGAAGTCGGATGATTTTCGCAATCATTTGCACACTGTTCATGGCATGGAAGAAATAAAACATGATAATGATTTTCAAAATTATTCAGGTATGTTCGCATTTTCATAACTTCTATTTCAATAAGTTTTATTTATTGGTGAATAAAAAAAATAGTTTCACATAAAAATACAAAGAATGGATGAAATGCATAAGATTTTAAAATGTTACCTATGTAAGATGAATACAAGATATAACATATTCTCATAGATTAGAAGATGTACCCATGCATTTGTGGAAGATTTTCCGTACTACGTACTACAAGTTACAACAATTTTTGCCAAAGTAAAACAATGACATAATAAATTGAAACTATCAATAAGCTCCAAAAATATCAATAATAATAATGACTGTAATTGATATAATCCAGTCAAAAATGCAATATCAATGAAATTTATTTCATACGTGTACATATCTTTATTATTTAAATCGGAAAAGATTTAATAAAACTCTTCTGCTGCATAAACACATTGGATTTAAATACATTGCTAAGTGACATAACATAATTTTCTTCAAATAAATAGGTGGAAGAAATATAGTCTGCATATTGCTATCTCTATGGAAGATTTAATTGTTCGTTTTTAATTAATATCTTAATATTTAGACAACCCCTGATGGTCTTAGAAACTCGAAACATGTACTAAATTTTAAGTGGGATTATTCCAATGTTACCCATAAAATTTCATTAAATTCGGTTCAGTCATTCTCCCGTGATAACGAGACAGACAGACAGATTTTTAATTTTCTTTATATGGATTATGCAATTGCTATGTCAAAAATATAAAATAACATTAATATGCACATAACTATAAAGTCTTGTGTAAATACAAATTTTAGTACATTCCTACATAAACTGATAATAATATGTAAGAAAATAACAAAAATACAAAATTTTTTGAGTGGATAACAATTTTTTCCTAGCTATTGACATATTTACATTTGTCAGCTGAAACATATCGTTTATGAATGACTGATTCTGGATTAAAATTATCCAAATGTAGACTTTTAATAGATATAATGCAAGTTTACTCATTTTGCTTATTTTCAATCTATTTCTCTAAATCTATATAAATAAAATTGAAAATCTGTCTGTATGCGTGTCTCATCATCATGGGAGAACAACTTAACCGAATTTAAATGAAATTTTGTAGATAGCCTTGATATATCCTGGCTTAAAATTTAGTCCATGTTTTGAGTTTCTAAGACCAGGGGTTGCCCAGATATTAATTAAAAACGAACAATTAAACCTTTCGTATAGCATTAAGCAGATGATAATTTTTCCGCCAATTTATTTGAAGAAAATTTTATCATGTCGTTTAGCAACAAATTTAAATTCAATTTGCTTATACGGCAGCTGATTTTTATTAAATCCTTTCCGATTTAAATAATAAAGATATATATATATAAAATAAATTTCACCGATATTGCATTTTTGACTGGATTATATCAATTTTGGTCTTCAGGTTTAAACATTATTATTATTGATATTTTCAGTTTATTATGTCATTGTTTTATTTTTGCAAAAATTTTTGAAACTCATATATTGTACGTAGTACCGAGTAATCTCCTACAAATGCATGGATATGTCTTCTACTCAGTGGCTTATCCTGACTCTAAAATGTGGGGGGGGGGCAACTGTTTAGCATGTGCTTATGCCAGGGTTATTTTAAATGAAATATACGCATAACAATAACAAGAAAGATCAATCATACATAAGCATTGATTATGAAACACTTTCCAACTGAAATGTAATTTCATTTAAAAATTTCTAAAATGTGATTCATTCAGTGGTAATATCTTTTACATTATCACAGTACTACAGTAATTTATTATACTTAAATATTTAAAACTGTATCGAAATATAAATCATCTGATTCTTTATGCAAAATCAATGAATATTTCATTCATATAACTTGTATTCCAGACTCCAGAGCTAAATAATTGTGTGTGAAAAAAATTCAGCAATTCTTATGTAATTCATCTTACAATCGCTTGAGATATTTGCATTCTGCATATGTTAAAATTAGGCTTCCTTGAAGAAATAATAAAAGTTTAGGGATCATTTAAAATCACAACTATTGTAATTGCATAGGCACGGAATTTAGATACACAGATAATACACAGATAATATATATGTGTATGTGTATGTACTCAAAGTATTGGAATCGTGCCGAAGATCGGAACTCGAATTTTCAAAGGATCTACACGTTTTGGGACTTCTAGAACACGAAAAAACTACTTTTAGGAAGACGTCTGTGTGTGTAAGGGTGTATCTGTGTATGTTTCTGTGTGTCTGTGTGGATATTACATCCACTCTAATTGAAAAACTAATGGACCGAATTTCATACAATTTGGTAGGTATGTTTTTTGTGGGAAATCCTGATGTTCATTAGATTATAGTACGATTCGTAATAAAAGAATCTGCCTTCTTTGCGAAATGGCCGCAGAAATTGCCTTTATCCACTCTAGCTAAAAACTAATGAACCAAATTTAACAAAATTTGGAGTATAATATTTCAACAACCTACAAGTGATTTATATACCAAATTTAACAAAATTTTGTATATAAATCATTTGTAGGTTATTCTACTACGATTCGGGAAAAAGGAACGGGCTATTTTTGCGAAATGGCCAGCAAAAATCGTTATATATAAAAATAAAAGACTACGTGTGCTCAATTATATCAATTAAATTCCTATTTTATATGTGATTTTTGACAACAAAAAGAATAAGACTAACCCCATTACTCTAGGACTAGCCGTTCTTGAGATATTCTAGTTTTTTCGCGTTTTCGCTACGCCACCTTTGACAATAAGTCCAGTTATCAAATGAGAACCAAATTTAAGTTTAACGTGTAAATTCAATGTCATTTAAAATACTTATGTTGTGCAGATAAACTCAAATTATCATTGAATAAATAAAGAGAACGAATATGAGTCTGCAGGGAAAGACATGTGCTGTCCACATCAGAATTTTTAATAATATTACAACAATGATTTATAAAAGTGAACGGGGATTAATTGCTGGTCATTTCGAAAAAAATGTATGATCTATATTTAAAGATCCACCAAATTGCTGTAGAATAAAATGTTCTACAAATTTAAGCTGTGTACCAAATTTTAACTCTCTAGGACGTAGGAAAGTGCATTTAAAATGCCATCAATTAAATTTATCATGAAGAGTTATATAAAATTTAAAAAAAATGAAAAATTGTTATCTACCAAATTATTTTAAAATATGAAGCCACTCCCAAATGCAAAACGTTTTAACAAATGGAGAGATATTTATTATATAATATCTCTCTCTTTTCTTTCTGGAAGATATCCCAAAGTCAGAATTTAATTGAATTTGTTTTTTTCCCTACATTAAATAATTTTTTTAATTAAAAAACTACTTAACATATTTTACTGAATTTTTTTTTATATATTCTATGGGATAATGTGAATATTTCCTAAAAATTTCGAAGCAATTCGTGAATTTTAAACTTACTTAAAAAATGTTTGAAAAATTAGGTCCCATAGGGTTCAATGTATTTCATTTTTTCAACCCGGGTTCAATAAAAAACTAATTGGGTGATATTATTTATTTATATTCCCATAGGTCCTACAGACCGTCTGAACAACATACTAAAATTTCATTTTGATAAACTCATGTTTACGGCAGTTATCGTGCTAACGGACAGACAGACAGACAGACAGACAGAATGAACAAAGTCATAAACACTTTTCAACTTTGTTGTAAAGTGTTAAAAAGCCTTGAAAAGTAGGGAGGCCTGCCCCCCCCCCCCAAGCATACGCTGCTACTTCTACTCTATGAGAATATAAGCAGTACAAATATATTAGCGCATATTTTGGAATCAATTACGGCCTTTTAGGTTTTAAGATTACGGAATTATTGATATTTCCAATTTATTGCGTCATCTGTTTTATTTTGGTAAAGATTTTAGAAACTCATAAGTTGTAGTGTGGATCCTATACAGTTTTAGCTCTTTTATTTTGCATATATTTATTCAACTTCATATATTTTGTAAATTTGTTTACAAACAAGACCAGGACATTTTATTCTTCAGATCTGCTCGTGAAGATAATTTTGTATAGCTAGAACAGATATTCTTAAACCTCTTTTTAGGAGCATTAAATTAAATATTTTAATAGAATATTTTGATTAACAATGTCATTTAGTATATTATAGGAATTTGCACATGATTGTGAATTTTAAATTGAACTTGACAACTTGAATGTTGCAAAGAACAATGTTTCATTTTAACAATCTAATTAATGCATGACTAATAAAAGGAGATTGGTTTTGTGAGTTGCATAATATAAACAAAGCAAATAATTTTTAAATTGCATCTATGTAGAACAATTTTTCAAATGAGGAAAATTGGTTAGGTGCTATTAACACATGGTTCTCAAAATGACTAAATTATATCTATATATCACATCTAGCCATCAATTATAGAGTTTAATATTCTATGCTATCCAATAATACGAAGGAAATTAAAATATATTTAAATCTCCTTGAATAATACCGCGATCGTAATTAAAACAAAATACTCCTTGCACAGGCGTAGTTCATTTAGCATCAACTATAACTTAGAATTTAATATTCTAAACTATCTAATAATACTAGTATACGATAGTAAATTTAACAGCTGAGTGATGATGAGTTCGTATTATAAACTACCATCTCCTTGCACAGGCGCAGTTCTCTGAAGCTACTATTGGTCGTCGATATTGACGTCGGGTCGTCGATATTGACATCATGACGTCGGAGTGGGTCCGGTGCTATTTATCCGCTCGTGATAGAGAGGTGGGTTTCGCTTTTTGTGTCTTTGAAGACAATAATTTAATTCATGTTAAAAGACATAAATTAAACAGTTTCAATTCAGTATTTCAATCTGAACTTTGTGCAATTAACTATGCTGGAAGTTGGGCTCTCGGTACGGGCTTCCCTTCAGTCATTTATTCTGATATCGCCTCCTCTATCGCCTCACTGTGCTCATCCAAGAATCGGCCTTCGCTTTTGGCGAGCGTCAGGAAAGATTTGTTACCTTGTAAACATCTTGTTACGCTTTCTTGGGTAAAGGCGCATGTTGGTATTGCCGGTAATGAAGAGGCAGACGTAACGCAGAATTAGCGGCTAGGTCCGGCGAGATCCTGCCCCTTACTCACTTCTGTCTGGCTTTGTAAACACGGAGGTGATTGAGAGATGGCAAGCGCTTTGTGACTCGTGGGACGATGGCGAGAGGGCCCTTTCCTTCTGTCCTAAATTTAACACAGATCGTCAAATAGTAAACCGTGCTTTGATTTTCTTTTCTCTGGACATGGTCCTTTCCCGTTTTATCTTAATAGATTCAAACTTAAGCTTTCTCCGCTGTGCACCTGCGGGGCAGTGGGGACCATTATGTTTTCGATTGCCCACTGTCCAAAAGTGGCATCTTGCAAGACCGTCAGCAGAGGGACTGGCTTTATAGTTTGATAGGGTCGTTGCTAATTCCTCGTCCACCCGTTATATTGAAGCTAGCGTCCTGATTGCAGCTAAAGTCTGTGATGAAATCACATAGCCCGTCTTAACGGATTCATCTCCTTTCTAATTCCGCATAACCCTTTTCATGTTTGATACTTGGTTAAATGAAATATTGAGCAGTTAAATAAACTTTCCTGGTTCTTGAATTTATTACAGCTTCATCATGAATCCGGTGTTTACTTATATACCCCCCAGTTACGCATCTTTTAACCGGTTAATGTCCCTTCTACGGGGTAACTAATACATATAAATAGTAAGTGAAATGTTTTAAATCCTAAATAACATAATACAAACAATCGAGACAACTTGGAAATTTCTGAAAATGTTATATTATACGGTTGTATACTTGGGTCATGGACTGTCAAAGTAAATATTTTAAATAATTGTAGTCATGGTAGTGTCGTAAATATTGTAAATACGTTATAGATGCATAATAACGTCATTGTAGATGTTGTAGAATTGAAATTGTTGTAAATACTGTAATTATTGTAAATATTATATATAGTGCATAATGTGTAAATTCAATTGTATAAAATCTTCTAAACTACTCTATAGTGTTTATATATATTTCAATAATTATAATTAAGAACAAGAGTAAAACTCTAATAAATTGTAATTACAACGATAAGTGTAAAATTTGTAAATATAAAAACAAGAATAATTGTGATGTTTTGTATTATTTGTAAATATAACGAAAAATGATAAAATTGTAAACATGTTTCAATGCCTGTAAATATTGCATATAACTCACGTTTGGTCCCAGCAAGGGAGTTTCAACCAATTAGTTTATTGTTCCCTGAACGTTGAAAGTCCTCCTCCTCCTCATTTTGTTTTCCTTTTCCCGCTAACTTGTAGCGGACGTACTTGTTCTTTTCCACCCCGCCAACTTTAGGCTCTGTCCCATAAACCCCTGGAACCGTAGCAAGTTCCAGGAACCTAAAACCAAAACCTTCGTACCAATAGATCAGATAATTCAAACCTGAGCATGGAAAACTTTCCACAGCTCCCTAAATCACAAAACCTCGAAATTGTTACAGACAACGTGGCGATGGCGCGTGCCGAGACAAGAACACCAGGTTCTGAAGAGCACGTGGCCCACACGCACTCAGATGCCCAAAAATCTTCAAATTAAACCCCTAACCTCTTTCTAGAATTCATTAAATTCTTTAAAGAAATACAAGATTATTTCAATATCAATGATGTCAGGAACTTCCTAAATCAAATAACCAAAATAATTAAAGCAGACGTAGACCCGATGCAAAAGACCTTTGATATAATCACACTAATTGCAGATCAAAAAACTTCAAACTTTCCTCATAACTTAACTCTGCCTTGCAAGATAGTTTTTCGGAATTGTGCTCCAGCTCTCTTGACCAACAGGAAAAACAGATCCCGTTGCTCCGCCCACTGTGGGTGGTCCCTATGGACTCCATCTGCACACCTGCAATCCAGCCAACTGATGTCAAAGCTTCAATAAAGTGTCTATAATGTACATTATAGACACTTTAGCTTCAAGATACTCAACGCACACATCGAAGATACGGCACAACATGCCAAGCGCTTCATAAATGACGAAACAACGATGTTGTTCTTTTCCGCCAAGTGGTGCAGTTGACTTGTATCTGCCACTGTAACCACCTTGGTCGGTTTAATAAATGTTGAGGTCATGGAGTACTTCTAACTCCATGGTTGGGGTGATGGGATCACACTTTTTCCCGACCGTGCGACAAATAATAGGACAGATTCTGCCTATTACGGGGTCTACCCTTTCGGGACGGCGGTATTCCGGAGCTGTCGAGGCCCAAAGGACGACGCGCTTCGCTTCCGAACTGGTCGAAAAGGACGGCGCATTTTTTGCGCTAAGCCTAACTCTCGAAAAAAATTCACTAAAAATCACCTATTCAACACAGAAATCTACTTTTTACAGGAATAAAAGAAATATTTATGTTCTATTTGATGTATAATTTTCATACAAATCTGAATACAAAATACTCGTTAGTTGCTCCCATTCTTTTATCCGAAATAAACGAATAATTTCACTGCCTCTAAAACCCAAACAAAAAAAATACTCTCTTACATTCCTATGATTCACCAACGAAATCATAACGCTGAAATAAAAATTAAAACCGAAACTCAATTATAAAATTGTTGATGCTACGAGAATTGCTCTGTTTGTTTATGTTACAAAATGATTTTCACCGCTCCAAATGGAGAAATAATTCATTCGATCCTCTTCTGCCAAGGTCATGCCTCTGCAAAATGCATTGAAGTCAGTTCCATGGACAAGTAACGCCATCTAGTTCACAAATTAAAACGTTCTGCGTACTGACACTTATACGTGCCACTATCCGCTTGCGGAAAAATTTCCTCTGGCCCGAGTGAGTGCCGCTCGTCCTTGAATGCATGCTCGCATCTGGCACTTGGGCGTGCCGTTCATCGCGAAAGGTCGTAGTGTCGTACAAGACAGAGCACCAGGCGCGAAGCGCCTTTAATCTCCAGTTTCAATATGTGGTTCTTATCGTCAAACTGTGACATTAATTCAGTGACCCTAATTGGAGGTTCGAGGTTTTTATTTACTACTTTATTATTTGCCCTAGCTCCTAGTGTGGCAGTTTGTTGCACATTTAGAGTTTAAGCAGTTTGGGAGGTTGATGCAGATCTAAGGGTTACCTAGCGTTTTGGCAGTTTAGAGTTTAGAATATATTTTTTTTTTATAAAATAATAGTCGCGAGTTTTATTTAAAAATCAGATGTTTGAGGTGGGATCTTTTAATTCCGATTATCGATGTTTAGAACAGCGCGGGGTCTCTTACGAGATTTGGCCTTGCGATGATCATAGTCATGCAGATTGAATAACAGTTCGTTTGGAACGGATGGCAAATTTCTGTAAAATTTAAGCGCTAGCTTTTTAATTTGGGCTCTAACAGTTTTTATTTTGAAGTCATTCCTAATTACCGAGTTTCTTAAGTACCTGGGAGCTTTCCTGATAATCCGTAGGATTTTGTTTTGTTTTGTCTCTAGGAGGTCTATTGTAGTTTTACAGGCATATCCCCGTACGGGTGCTGCATACAGCATTCCCGGGCGGATGACCGATTTATAAATTAGGAGTTTATTTTGATAACTTAGATTTCCGTTTCCTATCATTGGGTATAAGGCTCCTGTGGCCATATACGCTTTTTTGATTAAGTTCGTTACGTGCTGTTTCCAGGTTAGGTGGGAATCTATCGTTACACCTAGGTATTTAGTAGATTTTTCCGCTTTTAGGGCATGGTTGTTTATGTACAGAGGCGGCGGATGTTTACGTTTTCTAGAGAACCATCGCGAAAGGGTTAAACATGATAACACTGTGAAGCTATCTCTACCCAGATGACTTGTATTGAATTAAGGAGACCTTCTGTCGATCTTTCTGGACTATTTCGGAAATCAGATAATCAAGTAATTTAGGGGAGAAATTATAAATTCACACGCAGGTGTTCTATAATAAATATTTTATCCTTAGCAATATTCACAAGCCCCTAACAGTCGCCGAACCCAGTATCATGATCCCACCTCACGCCTTATAGGGGGCCTACGAATGCCCTTTTATCTTTATTTTTTTGCGCTTTCTACAATACAAACTACACTCATGCCTATACTCTATTGCTGGTTACGAGCGCCATCTACCAAACAGCTGTCAGGACTAGAATAGAGTTTTCTTTTCATCAATGTTTTTTGTAAGTAAATATTTTACAACTCAACACGTTAACAAGGAAAGCATGCCAAAATCAAAACAAAGCGGTGTCTGATGTTTAGCAGTTTTTTCGAATATTAGTTATTGATAAGAATAATTAGCGTATATATACAATTTAAATTTTATTAATGGCTTCCCGACTTGCAATTTTGCCTTCTATCAATAGAAATTTGCCTCAAGTGTTTGATCAAAATGGATTCGGTCTTGTTGCTTACGGTAGTCGATATGGAATTTATGTATTGGACTTTCGTATATCGCCACCTTTAGTTCTGGACAATAAAGCTATACGCAGCAGCCATCGGGGCAAAGTTTTGTCTCTTTCGTTTTGTAAATGTTCCGATAGTGAATTTTTGGCTTCTAGCGGGGACGATCATTTAATTAAAGTATGGGAACTTGAAACTGCTTCATGTGTTGCATCCATTGAAACTAAGGAGGTTTGTTTTATTCTTGTATAATTAATGTTTTGCATGGAAAAATGTGTACCAGTATGCAACATTAAACCTTCAAAAAGATAGAAAAGTGAAACTGCTGCAAAAATGAAATTTCATTAGTACAGCAATTATTACAGCTGATGTGGGAGGCAAAATAGGCTTTCACCAATATGAAACGACAGCAACCACCATACTCAAATCAAGGTTACTATCTGGTGAAGATATGGGAACTTAAAAGTTCAACTTGTATAGTGCCATTGAAATTAATATGTGTTATTCTAACCACTACAATTCAATCAAGGCAGAAACCTCTTTTGCAATATCAGTTGTTCCTGTTCTGTCTGTGCCTTGAATTTTTCACATAATTAAAAAAAATTTATACAAATTATGCACTTTGAAAAATATCCTTCCGTTAAAATTATATATATTCTAGTAAAAACACTATATTCATCAAAATAGCATTTCATTAAAAATATATCTCAAAATAGTGAATTTCAGATATTTAAAAAAAAAAGAATTATTATTATATTTTAGATTTAATTAAGATTCTTCTTTTTCTTTGCAGTATTCTCGAGCTGTGGAGTGGATATACGACAGTACTAGCTCTATGGTCTACTCTGATATGAATGGCTTTGTAACTAAATGGAATTTTAGAACCAGCAAAGTTATAAAAATGAAAGCTGCATCGGAAATTCCTGTTGTAATTTTGTCATCCAATCCAAAATGCCCAGAACTTTTAGCAGCTGGGTATACAATTTATTATCTGATTTGAATGATATTTGTTAAAATATATTTCATTTGAATAATACTTATTATACAGCTGAATTTCTGATATTTGTCAATTTTCAGGTTCAAAAAAAAAATTTTTTTCAACTTCATAGTTTCTAGAAGCTTTTGCATAGAATAAGTTCTTGGTAATGGTTTTTAAGATATCTAATAGTTAACTGAGCTGTTTAACATGATTTAATAGAATTTAAATGCATATTTTGAATGTACTTGATAAAAAAAACATAATTTTGGTGATGCGTGTTTTTTAGTGTCTAAAATGTGCAAAATATCAAAACACTAGATTTTTTTGCATACCAACTCAAATAAAAAATGCAAACATATAATTTCTAATGCATAATGTGTGAATATTAAGCAATTATTTTGCAAAAAAATATTTTTTTAATGAAATTCCTCTTTAGATGTAAATTTTAGAGATAACTTTATCATATAGTTTTACTGTAAATGGATTTTATTGGACTCATTTTTTCAAATAGTATCATAGGTTGATTATTTCAGAATTTCTTAGAATTCTAATAATTTAATATATTTTTTTGTGAGGGAAAATATTCATGCCACCTGAATGGCACAGCATTTCTGAAATGACTGTTTATATGAAAAGGCATTAACATAAACAGTATTATAATGATGCAACGCATATCAGATCATTGAAAAACAGCTTTTATTTTATTGCACCACAAATATACTAAAATATTTTACAAGAAATGGTAAAAATTCTTTAACACATTTAACATTACAGCCTAAACACTAGAACATACAAAAATGAAACATTGCCACTATCACCCTTGCAGAGTTTCACTCATGTAGGAGGTGGGGACAGACCTCCAATATATTTTTTTGTGGGAGAAGACATGAAAAAATCATATAAAGGTAAAAATTAAGTATGAAGGAAAGAGCCCATGAAAAATGTTTGTAGGGAGTTCTTAATTTGCATGGGCAACACTGCCAGGTTATTTTAGAAGAGCACAGCACCCTGGCTGTCTTCTTTTATCAGAGCAGTACCCTCCTTGCCCTTTTGTGATGAGAAAAACACCTTGCTTGGCCCTTTATCAGAGAGCAACATTTTCCACTACCCTTTATCTCCCAACAATAAATAAATAAAAATAATAAGCCCTGATCTAGAGTCAAAGAAAACATCCTCCACCATACTTTCTCCTCCATCAAAAGAAACAAAATAGAAATAGCAAAAAGTGATAGATTGTTATGCCAATACATTCCCCTTTTGACATGATTAAAACTCAAATTTTGTTAAATTATTTCATGATTTGTATGCATTTGGGGTAAAATATTCCAAAAATTCTATAAACGTTTTTGCCCTAAAATCGATATTTAAAAAATATAGCTTTCGGGATTAGGGTTCTTTTGTATCATTTGCAGAACTTTCTGTTTGTTTATGTTGAGTCAGTCAAAGTCAAAACATAAGAAAATAAGAAGGAAATAATAAGTTGTGTCTAGATGAGCGTGTTGCAGTATCTTCAGACTTTCGCAGACTGTAATGAAATATGAGAAAACATTTTTCCTAATATTATTTAGTAACTGCTTTCGGTAACCAGCACGGTTGTTTTTTGAAAAAACTCATAACTTGCAATAGCTTTCTTCCAGTAACTGTTGACCGTGTACCTATGCTACGCACTTATGCTGGCAATCATTCATGCAGTAATTATTAACCATGTACGCAACCATTAAGCTGGTGCATGCAATCCGATTAAGTTATATACAATAATGATAACGATACCCCCCCCCCCCTCTTCATGGAAAGTGAAGTCCACACTATGTGATATAAATGTTTTTTTATATATTCACGATGTAAATTCTGTATTAAAAATATGTTTTAATTAAAATGTTTCATTCTGTATTGACAGATTTCCTTAAATTTTGCAGAAATTCCGATTCATGTTAATGTTTTATTAAGAAGATATTTTAATTAAAATATTTCATTCTGTATTAAAAAAATTTCTTAAATTTCACAGAAATTCCCATTCATGATGATCCTGTTGGCAAAAACTACAGAAAAATCCTACCATCATGTCAAAGCCTAATCGGCCATGCATCATTCCGCGTAATGAAAATCATTCCATTCACGTAACACAGTTGATGTTTGTGTATATTTTTATTCCACACAGGAATTTAAACTAGCATTTGAAAATAAAATTTACACTATGCAAAACACACTTTTATATGCTAACAGAAGACATATTACTTTCAAATTTTCATCCATATTAACAATAATTAAATGTCTGACACAGTTGATGGATAATAAATATACCCATCAAAAATTAATAATGAAATTGTGTTTTTCACTTTCCTTAATTATCGTAAACTGGTAAAACTTGAAACAAATATAAAATAAAATTCTAAGTGCTTCTGTTGCCATCTAGTGGAAGAAAAAGATGGTTTTTCGAACATAGTCGCCCTATTAAGGATTCTTGGAGATAAGCATGTATAAACAATTTCACAAAAAGTTATCGTTAAAATTTTTAAGAAAATGATATATTTTATAAGTTAAAATCGTAAAACTTCAATCATTTATTTCCATTATTTACTTTTTTTACTTATGTAATTAAGCCGGCCACACAGAAAGCTACCATTAGCCTATGGGTTGGTCGTGTGGTCTGGGTTTTCTACTTATGTAATTAAGAGATACAAACTCAACTCATCACTGGGGAACAGTGACACAAATGACGAATTTGTTGTTTTGTGACATCAAAACTATATTTAATATTATTGCAATATATTTTTTTCTTGAAAAATATGTTGAACAGACTGTATTCTAAACAATAATTTTATATCTGTTTTATTTATAATTTTTTTTTAAAGCTCAAGGGACCCAAAATTGACTATTATCAGAAATTGAGCCATACAAAGGGCTCCTGCATCCTGTTTGCTGTACTCACCAATCCCAGTTTTTGATGTATGCACATCAGGATTTCAAAGTCATATTATATTGTTTTGGTAGATTTACCAACTGAAAGATAGATTTGCCAACTTTGTATAAAGGCATACTGGGAGAGCAAGTGATAAAACAAAAAATATGTAAAGCACACACAGTTTCTCCCAGGATGTTTTAAAAGGGGCTGTACCCTGCTTGCTAGATCAGACCCTGGTTAGCCTTTTGTTAAGAGCAGTCTCTGTTCTCAAACAAAAATTGACCAGCCCTTGGTATGACCTCAGATAAAGTCCTAGAGCTCTTTCTTACCTTAAATTTTTGATCATCTGTTATCCCCCTCGAAGAAAGAAAAAAAGATTAAACTCTACAGTGATCTAGTGCCTAAGAAAAAAGAATTAACACCCCCCCACATTACTTATTTCCTCCATTAAAAGAAACAAAACAGAAAGGGGAAGATTGAGGACATGCATTCCTTCTTCCAAATGATAAAAACTTATAAAAGTGTTTATTTTCAACTTACATTTTTTTGTTAAATTATTTCATATTTGGTATACATTTGAGGTAAAAAGTTCTGAAAATTTAAACTCTGTAAACATTTTTGTTCTAAAATCAAAATTTAAAAATATAGCTCTCTGAATTAGGGTTTTTAGCACCATTTACAGAAATATCTTTAAATGTTGATTCAGTCAAAACAGAGAATGATCAGAAGGGGAAGAAAAGTTGTTAGATTAGCACTGTGCAGTAGGGTAGCTTCGA
The DNA here is from genome assembly GCA_951213105.1 of Amaurobius ferox. NCBI lineage: Eukaryota > Metazoa > Arthropoda > Arachnida > Araneae > Amaurobiidae > Amaurobius > Amaurobius ferox. The sequence continues at coordinate 70,861,718 of OX578153.1, read as the reverse complement.
CTTTTGCTAACTTTAATGAAATATCAGATAACTTATTTTCTTTATATTATTTATTAACTAACCCCCCTTTGGCAACCAGCCTGGTTGCCTAAAAAATCTCTTAAATCACGGCTAATGTACTCCTATTGCAGTTTATGCAATAGCTATCAGCTGCATATCCGACCATGACCATCCATAAGGAAGATTGGACACCACTTAGTGGTGGAACCTGACACCCTAATAATTTTTTAAGGGAGGAGAAGACATAAAAATTGCACAAAAGGGGTAAATAAAATATGAAGGGAGTCCAGAAATTTGTATGGGCGGTGCTGATTAGACCACTATGCAGACGGATGCATTATGTTGTACTATATAACGATTGCCCCGGAGCCCCGCTCTATGCTATAACAATGCACACTTTACTCAGGCATATTCAATTCATGTTGCTGATTTATAAAATTAATCACCTTTTTTTTTAGTGAATGCAAGAAATCTATATGATACATGCAATAATGATAATCCCACTACAAGTAGTAATAATGTATGTTGTGCAAATTGTATAGCATTGCAATAGTTGCCGTGTACCCGCCCACTATGCGGAATTATGATTAACAGATAAGCTCGTTGCACGAGAACATGAAATCTGCATAGCAATTAACATGAAATAAATCTGCTTATAATAGCAGACTCACCTGGGCTGAATCGAAAACGAGATGTTTATTATTCTATATATACATATATAACCATAATTAAAAGTGAATAGATGTAATTTTTTTTCAACAAAAATGGCTGTTATCTTCCATTATCCTCAGGTTAGGCCAAATTTCCTAGTTTACTTAAATTTTTAATGAGTTTTATATTCTGCTCATAATAAATTTGTAAAAAAATGTTTTGCAATGTCATGAAAATTTGCATTTATTTATAATCATCAGTATATTTTATTTTATTCTAAAAAAAATATTTCCCATTTTTGCAATTTCTTTTCATTGACTAATATTTTTATATTTATTTTGCTTTTTAATTAGCAAAGTTATTTTTTAAACAATTTGTTAACAAAATGGAAGAATAATTTCTTAATAGTATTTTTTAATGTAGGGACTTTGAAATTCTGCCTTTAGAAAATACAATAGGCTTGTATTATTGCAACCTTTAAAGGACCTTCTCTACAGGGAAGTTTATATCAAACATTCCTTTTGCGATTTTTTAGTGGATAGTTAGTGGAGGAATGAAATATAGATTTTCAGATTTTAGTAGGGCCAAACTAAGAAAATAATGTGGTACCCCCCCCCCCCCCCCCCCCCCCCCAAAAAAAAAAAAATTAATTGTAAGAAAATGTTTTATGTTAATTTTCTGGTGCATTATTTAGGAAGACATATTTCAAGTTAGCCAGAATAGGATGACTGAGGTATCCGATTATGACGTCAAAACACCTAGCTGCCAATGGGTGTGAATAAATGAGTGAAATGTACATGCTTTAGCCCTGGAGCAATAATGTGAGTCATATTGACTCACCTATCAGCAGGGCTGTGGAGTCGGTACATCGAGCCTTCAACTCTGATTCCGATACTAACATAAACACTTTTTAATTTTTTATATCCATAGTTTTTAAATTCATAAACATTTAATGTTTTTTTATTGTTTAAAAATTATTTTAAAAATCTGTTAAAAATTGAATATTCCAAAATAAAATTATTTTTCGGTAATTTTATTTTGGAGTCAGAATCAGTATACTTTTTATGACTCCGACTCCACAACCCTGCCCACCAGTACAATATAGGCCATGGGAATGCATCTCCATGCAATATCTGAATGCTTACTCATATTTGCTACTGCAGAAAAATCTACTATCAAAAATCTACTCATTTTTACCTGTACAACATGAAGTTGTTAGAAATTGAATTTCTTAAAGTGTTTCATAAATTCCAAGAAGAATGCCATTGTCATAATGCAAAGCAACCCGCATTGATATGACCTTGAATCTGACTTGGTAATTGAGCAGATTCTTATGCAATCCCTTAAGACTAATGGTGGATTAACCAGAGGAAATTGTATGACTGAACATCACAGAGCCATATTGACAATATCTGCCTTTGTTTGTTCATCCTACATTTACGCTATACAAACAAGAGTTTACTAATATGGTATGTACACAGCAAGCGAACAACACAAGATGGCAACCATTGCGCGAACGGAGAAGGACATGACAAAATTTGCCTTTCAACTTGAAGAAAACTCTCCACTTTTGGAAGAGACTACCTTGTGAAACATTATTACAAGGATCAATGATGGTCAGAACATAAATATTCAGGAACTTTTCAATGTAGGCAATATCAAAATTAAAGAAATAAAAAGACAATCTGTTTTTGAGTATTCATATAAGCATAAGAATAAGTATTAAGAATAAAAATCAAGACATTAGCATCTTCTCAATGTAAAACTACCTCACACATACACTGAGTATGAGGTGCTTTTTGCCCATAGCTTCGAGCACTTGATTCGACATGTGATCGAGCCCTGGGAGTTGCAGGATATTCCTGTTAAGTGCCTGCTAATCTTTGCAATCTTTGCCTCGGCTATTGGTTTCTTCTCTTATGGACCTTTTGCTTTTGTGGGGTTTTTTGGGGGGGGAGGGGGGCAGTACAATAGACCTCTGATCACTGTGCTAGGCTGTCTCTGAGCCACCCAGCTCTAAGTCATAAAAGTCATCTGCTCGAGGTATCCATGTTAGTAAAAATAAAACCAGACCTTTGATCCAACCCTGTTGTTTCAGAGGTTCCTGGTTATATCGCAGTCATGAAAGTTATGTCTACAAGAGATGGCTAGATGAAGTAAGAATGAAGTATGTACATGCTGAAGGAGATGCAGACATAGGTATAATGAAAAAAACTGCTGCAATGTCATATTACAAGTTAACAACCCTCATTGAAAAAGACACAGGCATGTTAGTATTGTTGCTGTATTATGCTGAACACAATTTGTTGGAAAATTTCAAGATTTCCTTTGCAGTAAAATTAATAAACAGGTCATCATCAAACTCACTGCTGACTGCTTGTGACAAAGTTTGTCATGGGACACAAACTGAAGGAGACACAGACATAGATATAGTGAAAGCAACTGCTGCAATGTCATCTTAAAAGTCAACAACCCTCATCAAAGAAGACACAGGTACATATTGGTATTGTTGCTTTATTTACACAGCAAAGACTACAAGGACCTTTTATTTTTGATTCAGCAAAGTGAAACCATGTGTATACAACATCAAGGTTCTGAAACAGTTACTTAGTGATGATGTATGTACAAAGGCCAGTGCATAAATTTTAGAATGTGGCAATACCAAAAATAATAGCTTACAGTGCCAAGGAGTTCTTAAAATTTGAACATTCATGTGAACATTGGCTGTTAAAAAATGAGAAATGCTATAAAATTATTTTTACGCCATCATTTTGAAGTTAATATGGTAGTTACAAAACATGGATTTAAGTCAAAGGGATTTTCAAACTATGATTTATTATGACTTTCGACAAGGGTTGACAATCCCGGCCTGCCAAAACTGTCTATGTATTCATGTAGAGTACTGGCACGGTCAATATATGGGTGCATAAGCCCTTCTAAGAGGTTGGTGGTAGGGGAAGGAGAGTACGGTCCCTGTGGATGCCCCCACACACACTGGGTTCCAGTCTAAATTGGGTGTCACTTCCTGGTCATCCAAACAATTACCTTACACCTTCTGGTAGGTTGGATGGCTTGAGTTGAAGAAAAAGAAGATGGACTGACATAGCAACAATGTGTCGAATGAATGAATTCGACTTTTGGGGATGAAGTACCATCCAAAGCAACAATTGACAACTGGTGCAAAGAATTCCATCTTGGATGTAGAAGTCTTAGTGATGCATTTCGTGAAGGTTGATCAAGAACTGCTGAAATGCTAGGAAACATTGATGCTGTGCAGCAAACGATCACTTTAGATCGTCATGTCACATATCATGAAATTGAGGCATTTTTGAACATTTCAAGGATCTTGAACTTGATTGATGATTCTTGAATCTTTTCTTGATCTTGACAGATAATTCTTGCATTATAATTTGTCATCAGCAGCAGCAAAGAAAGAATTGATTTAATTTGGCAAAATGGAAATTTTGAACTTTAAAAATTCGTAACTTTTTAGCTAATTTGAATTAAAGGTATTCCCAATTTTGTAGCTGTCCAAAGCGTAGATTTTCTGCTACAGACAAAAGAGACACAGACAGTCAAACATCTTTTATTATGTAAGATTAAGATATTTTAAAGACACGAATTATTATTCTGCTGTTGCCAGCCAGTTTCAAAATAGTTTTTATATGCCTCTGTTTAAGAGTAAGTGTTCCTTGTATCGTCAGAAATTGCCTATTATCAATAAGCAGGTTTATAGATATCTGCTATTCAGCATGTTGAAAGTGTTGTCCACAGTAACCAATATTAAAAAGTATGAAACTGCATAATTACCACCCTCAATCTGAAAAACACATAAATAACAAGTCTAGCTGTAGAGTTCTGAAGGTAGGTATTGTGTGGAGTTCCTGTGAATAAAATAGGTTTTGTAAAAAGAAATGAGAATCGTGTATGTAAAGAAAGAAATATACATAAGATAAGCATTTCAAGAATGTGGAACTCGAACAATTTACCTGAACAGAAATATATTTATTTTTTGAGTTGGGGGGGGGGGGGGAATTTGTGAATAGGTTTTTGTATGTTGTTTAAGAATTAACAAATATACAGATTAGTGACTACTACTGTTCCATATTTACTTTTGTAGTCCCTGGTGTGTGGTATGGCCCTCATTCCTCCTAGGTTTTGGACTAAAGTATGACCTAACTGATCATGATTGTATGCAGTTTTGTTGTGTAAAACAAATTTAGCAAATGAACATATAGATTTAACAAACAAATCAGTTAGGTCACTGACTGCTCAATATATCTGGGTCCTACTATATATAATTGTTAAAATGTACTTTATTGTGTAATCAAAAGCCTTGTTTTTATACTATTAATTTTGCATTTCAGACATGGCAGTGGAACTGTGTCTATTTTTAATGTTGTAAATCAAACATTGTTGAATAAGCTAAGGACTCACTCAATGGAAATTTGTAGTCTGTCTTGGTCACCCATATTAACAGATGTTGTATGTATCTTTTATTATTGAGATTTTTGTCAGTTTTATCAGCTAAAATTGGTTTTAATATAAAAAATGTTTGCCTGTGAATTTTGAGTAACTTATTTTAATTGTTGTAATGAAACAAATTAATATGTGTTAACTGAATATGTTGTGAAAATTTTTAAACAGAGTAAGTAATTTGTATTAATCAAGTGACTTTTTATATACAGCATTCAGCTATAACTTAAATTATGCTTTTCTAATATACTAGCCACTTGTTACCAGAAATATTTTTTACTAGCCACTTTTGACTAGTCATTAGTTTGAGAAGTGACTAACTAACATGATCATTACTTATGTACCCGCAAAATTAAGAATGTATTTCTGTTGTTACCACTTCAATTTAAGATGCATAAACTGGAGGAATATACCATTTCTCAATTCATGATATCAGTAGATAAAAATAGGAATGAGGAGAGAAAGAAAGGAAAATATACATTTTCACATCCCTGAAATAAAGCTTAAAATTCCCACTCGCCAATGAATTGCCATATGGCGATTAAACTTGAAAAACTGACGATTAACGAAATCCTAACTACTTGCCAAATTTTATGATAGCCTAAAATGAGTCTTCTCCCTAAACAGTCCCTCTTGTGGAGTGAGAAAATTTGTCAACAATAGCTACGATACTGAAATCGTAATTTATTACATTTTGCAGCCCAGAATGAGTGCATTTCACATTCCTATCTTCTAACTCCCAGTAATCACTGATGTGTTTTGGGATATGTCCGGGCATAGCTTTTTTGCTGCGCTCTATTCATTGACCCAGAGTACCGCCCCCACTTTTACATGCTATATGATTAGGTTTCATCATTTTTACATTTATGCCAAATTTTAAATGGTTTCCGAAAGCTGATGCGCAAATGGAAGTAAAATCACTTGCTAAAATAAAAATAGTGCATGAAACTCGCCCTGCTATTTTCAGCTTGTAAATCTATTTATTAGTAAAATATTCATTATAACATACTTTACACCAGGAAAATTAAAAGAATAACTCTATGCTGCTGCCCGGGACCGGTGCGAGCAAACTTATATCTGGGCTCCTGGCGCTAATAATGGACATCAACCTTGGGGTTGGGGGAATGCTTTTCCAAGATGAATTACCGATATTGCAAGTGCAACGTTATGTATTATTGTTTTACTTACAACATTAACTAACTTAACATTAACTTCTTGCAACATTAAGTTCTACTACAACGTTATATATTATTGTTCCCTGCATATGTACGGTCCATAAACGATCATACGGAAAATATAAAGGAGAATGACATTGGCTAAAATAGCGTGTTTAAAGGATACTGTTTTGGACATGTCTCTTATTAATTTTAAAGCTAGATCACGAGAATTTCACAATTTTGAAAGTATGGGTGCACAGCAGTTTCTCGCTCACAGAAATTTCAGATTTGCTTTAATTTAATGGATTACACCTTGTTTTAGTTGTCTGTCATCTACGATGTAAAAAACTAAAAATGAATGGATTCCTAAAATGTTTACACCTTAGTTGTGTTTTCAGAAGTCCTGATAACAATTACTATCAATTCAAAATCAGTTCCATTTATTTTCAACTTACCCAGCCAAGGGTAGTTAGTTTACCCCCCCCCCCCCCCCATTCATTGGAAAATTAGAGTATTGCAATAAAATGGTATGTTTTTAACGATACAAAACATTTTTTAAATTCAGAAACTTCAAAATATTAAAAAAAAATCAAATTTCTTCTAAAGGATAAAGAATTTACTTGTTATTAAATAAACATATTGGGAAAATTTTAAAATAAAAGGGTTCCTAAGTTCATAACATCCGATAATATAACAAGAATAAAGACCGAAATATCACGATCGCAATGATTGAAAAGTTACAGAGTAAATGATCAAAAGATAAACATGAATATATAAATTAATTAAAAATCATTGGTAACCCCCCCCCCTTAAATTAAAAGAAAATTAGTGACCGTTCTTCTTAAAAATAAAACAAGAATAAATAATAGTAAATGTTTCTTCAGTACAGAATAATAAAAAATAAAAAGGTCAAGATGAGAAAACTTGAGAGAAACAGGTATATTAAGAAATTATCTGTAATAATGACAAAAAATTAAAGCTGAAAAAATCTTGAATAATTAAAGTATTATAGGGGAAAACAAATTTAATATAGTCCTCAAAAGGCTTTGCTTCATGGTAAATGAATGTATTTATGATATTGTGGGAAACAAATATTTTAAAACACCTATAATGAAAATCATTGAAAGGTTTAAAACAAGGTCAAGCATCCTTTCAGGACTTTTTGGCCAGGGAGGGGGAGGGCAAGTTTTCTATTTGCCCTATATTCCTATATAAATATATCTAAATGCATCTCATATAAATAGAAACTAAGTTAATATAAAATATCTGGATGTATGTCTGAAAGAAACACTGGATTAGGTTAAAAAAAAAATTAGTGAATATAAATGTTTAAAATATTCAGAAAATGGATAAATAGAAAATCTAAATTTGAAAAACTTAAGAAATGAACAAGAATGGGATACTGACAATTACTTACAGAAAATAATTAGTTTTAGAAAAACACTTAACATAAATTTTGAAAATTTATTAAATGTTAAAAATGAAAAAATAGCAGTAATACTTGCACATTAAAAATATTACTCATTAAAAAATAAAAAAATTTCTGTGAATTTGTCTTTGCCTTATTATCTAGAAAAAACACTAAGTTTTGATTTTATCAATTTTTAAAATCCCCCTCCTCTGCCCCAATAGCCAAATAATTGATCTTATAAAAATAGATCCACTAAAGGGAGTTTTCTTACTAACAGACATATAGTGATACCTTGCACCTGAACAAAGTACTCGCCAGCTCAAGACATGTTGTTGAGACCCAGACCGTCCGACCTACCAGAAAGGTGTAAGGTAACTGTATGGACGGCCGGGAAGTGCCACCCAATTTAGACCGGAACCCAGTGGGGGAGGCATCCACAGGGACCGTACCCTCCTTCCCCTACCACCAACCTCTCGGAAGGACTTACGGACCCACATGTTTAGCGTGATCGTACTCCGCATGAACACGGCGGCATTTTGTGGTAGCGTGCAAATCTAGCGCGCAAACCACGGGGATACCGCACCCGAGATGGCCAACAGCACGCGGTGTTCCGAGGTGGTCACCCACCAAGTACTAACCGCGCCCGATGCTGCTTGACTTCGGTGATCTAACGAGAACCAGTGTTTTCAGCACGGTACGGCCGTTGGCCCAGCTCAAGACATGTGGAGAAGGACTGGTTGTTTGATTTATATGTCTACTGTGTGATACATCTATAAATAAATAAGTGCAATATAACTTTAATTTTCTAAATTATTATATAATATATTTAAACACAATTTTGCATAATATTAAGTAAGTTGAGAAATATTCCATATTTTACAGCTATCAACTGACCATTAAACTTCATGAACCTACTGGCCAGTGGCTACTAACTAAAAATGGGAATTTTAAGCTGTACCCTGAAAGAACAAAATAGAAAGTGAAAGAATGGGGAAGATTCTTAAACAGTGCATTTATCCCCCCCCTTTTACAGGAAAAATTTCATTTTTATTTATCTTAACAAAGTTAAAATTTTGCTTAATTATTCTGTTTGGTGTTAGTTTGGGATAAAAAGAATTCTGTAAGAATTTAAACCTAATATTAACAAAAATAGATATGACATGTAAAAGACTAGGGTTCTCTTTTATATCATTTGCATGAACAGATATTTATGATAAATCTCAAAACACAGGATGGGGTTAAGAGGGAAGGAAAAGAATTTATCTCTGCTGTGCCAGCATTGTTGAAATACTGGTTTTTACACTTTATTCATAATTTTATTTTCTTCTCATTCTGTTTGAGAATTGGCCACTTTTATGGGTTATGCATACTGCTCTACCTACAGAAAACAACAGAAGTTGACAAATAAATATTTTGAGGGGTATTTTAGCTCGTTTCTAATAATGGAGGAGTACATTTTTAAATCGAGGAGTATTTTAAGAAAATTATAAGGTAATATTATCAATTATTTAAATTTTTGTAAAAACTGCAATATTTATTTAAAAAAAATAATGATGAAAACATTCATCTACATTGACTTATCTATCTCTCATATTTCAAAGAAGGCTTACTTTACAGGGAAAAGTAATTCCCTTATACTTTTATTTTATGTTGTTTTTCAATTGGATGTTTTATTCACAAATAAAATTAATTTTATATCTAAATGGTAATTTTTTTCTTAGTAATTTATAAAAAGTAACGATAATAACTAATAACTGGTAAGTATAAAATTACCTATGCGTTATTTGGTAGCAGAAATTTATCATGTGCATAAAAACAATAAAATTTAAAAATAAGTTATATAATGCACATTTTATTATTGCAATTTTTTTATAGTGCAGTAGCATTAGGTAGGATGAAAATGAAAACGATTTATATGCAGTAAGAAAGAGGAAAATTTTTTATTTTAGTGCTAAAAATCTTAGTGTATACTTTATGAACTGGTTAAATTTTGAGGAGTTTGAGAATTTTGATTCAGAAGCATACTTATGCATTTTGGGGAACTCTGGTAGCCAGTCTTACTCTGGTGAGTGTTGGCTCTGCTATCTCTTTATCCTGAAGAAAGTTGCTTTATATGAAGCTTTTTAAACTGTTATTTCATCTGGGTGGCAGTTTGAGCATATTTAAAATAGCTAGAACTTTTTTATAACTCATATGATTAGTGCACAAATGATTAAAAAATGAAAATTTCAACAGCATTATTTCCTACAGAGTATTGATAATTTTCAGAAAAATAAAAGAATTTAAGTATGTTATGCTTGTAAATGATATTAAAATATTATGTATTAACACAAACCAACTGCATGCATCTATATATTGACTATTTATTAGCTTGATTGACCAATTTGGCCAACTATTTTTATAAATTAAAGAATTAAGAATTTTTTTTTAATTACCTTATAATTTCATCGATCAGGTGTCTCCCCCCCCCAATCTCAATCTGAAAATTTTTAGTGCCCCTTTACATTTTTAGCTACATTTGAAGGGGTGAATCAAGTTAATTTTACGGTACATGCAAATGAAAACTCATTATAAAATACAATTTTTTTTTCTCATTCTGATATTCATTGTGATCAAATGGACATAAAATGTATGGAATATGAGAAAACCAATTGGAGGTTCACACTATTTTTCAGTTGCTGTCTACAAGTGTTGATCAGAGTGCTCGTGTGTGGAAACTGGGTGAAGATAAACCACTCAAGACTTACTATTTTCCATCATCAAGGAGCAAAAGTGAAGATAAGAAAAATTGGAAAGTGTGTGCAATATTCCATCCTCAAAATCCAGATGTTATAATCTGTTCAAATGTTCGGTAAGCATTCATTCTTTCGGTTGAATATTATACATGAGAGCCCACTTATAACGAGCTTGAGTACATTGAAGTATTAGCTATTACTAAGTTTCAGCCAGTCCATTCTTCATGTAATATCAGGACTGTATTAAACAGATTGGATATTGCAAACAATAAAATGCTCACATCAGTTATTTAAGTTTTCTACCTTTCAAAAAGAAACATAATCTTGTTTTATTGCCTTGTAGTATGGGTAGAAGTCAAAATTGAATCTAAGTGGTCAATATTGACTGCAATGCATTTAAAAATAATGTAATTTGTAATACAGCCAAATATGTCAGGTTTGGCTTGAATTCAGCCTGGTTTTCCCTAGTGGGGTACATATATATGTATACATATAAATTTTTATACGGTCCCCCGGTCCTACCACTTATATTTAGGAAAATCATCCTCATACAATTTCATGCAAAAAATTTTTTAAAATCATCCTTTTATGACCAAAATTCACCGAGCTATGAAGCATTAAACTTTATGACTTAAGTCGCTTTTCCACGCATAGAAATGTCCCGTTTCAGGCAACCTTTAAGGGACCATATAAATATTGAAATTCCATATTCAAAGTATTATGTTTCAATTGCATTTGCTGACATAATGTTGAGAATGAAGCAAAGCTTTTTATCAAATAGTATTCGTTTAGAAGAGTATTATAGTCAGGGCTCGACTAAAATCGTCTAGGGGTCTTTCTAATATCTTTATTGCAAATGAGGTAACACATGTTGTTTAAATAGTTTAAGTCAATAAATGCATTTCTGTAAAAATTACAAAATTTAAATTTTTATATGGTAATAGACCGGTAATGCGACCAGTTGCAGCTTCCTTTTTTTTTTTGCATAAAATTGTATGAGGATGATTTTCCTAAATATAACTGGTAGGACCGGGGGACCGTATAAAAATTTATATTTTGTATTTCTTTCAAAAATGCATTTATTGATTTAAACTGTTTCTAAGATAATAGATTTTAAAATTTAAAACATTTTTGCAATTGAAAGTATATCTCTGTGACTAACGGTTGAAGAAATAGTCATTGGGCACCGATAACACTGGACAACCTGTATAGTAAAGCGGAAATGAATATTGGAAAACTTTAAGAATTGATAACAAAATTCATGCATATATGCTTACATTTTCCCCAACCAAATACGGAGAAAATTTTTAGGGGTTCAAAGAACCCACAACAAAATTATTGGAGGTTCAATGAGTGTCACAAATTCGGCGACGTTGGCAGGCACAAGCAATTTTAATACAGTCAATGTAGAAAAGTCACTGACAGTTTGGAATTCGAATATATTACAATCTTAAGTCCTTGCAAAACCAAATCCTTGTCATATTCGAACAAAAGTGAAAAGATGACTACGAAATGAAAATATTTTATTCTAATCATGACAATGCTTTAATGTGGCAATTCAGATTTTAAAATGTGGGAATGCGTAATAATAAAAAACTCAAAATGCGTGCTTCATATATATACAAAATAAATTGCCTAACACGTCTTCTATTTGAATCACCAAATAACTCTTATTAGAACAACAATACAGACACCCTGTATATATATATATATATATATATATATATATATATATATATTTATTTATTTTTTTTTTATTATTTTTGTGTGTGTGTGTGTTATTAAGAAAGAAACCCACTTTCTGGTGTTCTTTATAAATATTTTCTTAATGAGCTAAATCCTCTGTAAAATCATGTTAATAAAAGCTGTGCTTGAAGTTAAATAAACAAAATTTTTCTTAAATAAGGAGTAAAATTAATATTAATTTTGCTTTCTGTTATGAACATATTTTATAACTTATTTCAAAAGTAATGCATTTTCTCATTTTGTGCATCAAATGCAGTATTTAAATTTGCAGTACATGAGCAGGAAAACTTCTGTTGCAAGTCATGGTCGCCTGTGTTGACAGTTTTCACAAATAACTTTCTAATAACAATCTAATGCTGTAGAGTATTTAAAGATATTAATATATTAAATATGTTTACAGAGAGGGTGAATTAATTACCGCAGAGAATAAATATGAAAAATGTTATTAATATTTAAAAATAAGAGAGGAAAATAACAATTTTACTTCAAAAAGGTAGAGTTTGGGGGTTTTCCTAATAAAACCCTACCCAATCAATTTTTTTTTTTTTATAAACATATTTTTGTTAACCCTGAATTATACACATGTGCTAATATCTGATCTGAATATCTGATAATTGTCAATTTTCTGGTTCTAAAAAAATAATTTTTTATTTTTTGGTTTCTAGAAACTTTTGTCTGGAATAAGTTCTTGGAAATGTCTTTTAAAAATTTTAATGAATGACACAACTGTTTAATATGATTTATGGATTATAATGCATATTCACCACTACTTTCCCATATCAGAAATGACCGTGACAGGAATAATATATGGGATTATTTTTGTTTCGCACAGAAATTGAAACTAACATTTTGAAACAAAATATGTACTATGCATAATTCGCTTTTATGCACTAATAGGAGACACACTACTTTTAAATTTTCATTCATATAATAGTAATTAAATATGTGCCAGAAATGATAGATAATAAGTATACTTATCCAAAACAAGTAATAAAAATTAAATGTGTTTGTTCTTTACTTAGCTGTTAATAGCAAAGCTCCCAAACTTCAAACAGATGTGGAACAAAACTGTAAATAGTGTTTAACTGATTTAAAATCACTGCTGCCACTATCTGGTGGATGAAAATGGTGGTCTTTGGACAACATGATAATGTATATATGAGAGAAATATGTATCACCAATATAATTAAAATGTTTAAAAACAAGGGATTTATTTGCAAGTTAAAAGCATAATTTCTTAAACTTCATCCATTTATTTCCATTATTTATGTTTTTTTCTTCTTATGGATGTAATTAGATGATAATTCCAACTCATCACTGGGGAAACAGTGGCAGAAATGACAAATAATATGTTATAAACTCAAAATTGTATTTAATGTTATAGAAAAATACTTTTTTGTTTATAAATATGTAGAACAAATTGTATCCTAAACAAATACTGTAAAAAATATCTATATTATTATGGAACACAAAATTGACAATTATCAGATATTCAGTCTTATAAATTCAACAGTTCAGAAGAACATAACAGATTTTCTTTCTTTTAAAAAAATAAATACAATTAAGATTTTAATATGATAATAAATATTCAAGTTAGGCACAAATTATTTTATAATTTGTATAATTTTTATATCATATTATAATGTATATAATAGTTTTATTGGTTATTGCAAATGTTAAATATAGTAAGTACATTTTTTTTGTCTCTTCAATTTTTGTTGGTTACAGTGTACTGATTTTTTATATATTAGTTTAAAACAAAGTTTGCGAAAAAATACATTTGGATTGAGGGACTCCACTTGGTTTTCTCATAAATTCATATCCTAAATGTTCTGATCTACTTTAAAATGGTTCAGATGTCAAAATGATTCATATTATAATTAACTGGCTTCCTGTAGTGACCAGCACAATTGCTTTTTCAAAAAGCTCTGAGATGTCTTCAGTAGGTCAGCATGCTCTACCGTCTTCAGGCATAAACTTTGTAATAGTGTCATGATATTTCATTCATCTATTGTAAGAAAACTGACATTTTAATCTGATTATTAAATTCTAATGAAAATTTTATTGCAAGTTTCTTTTAAACCCCATAGTAGAAAGTAGGTGTGTTGGACATTATATGTCGCAGTTCAATTTTTAACCTCAGCATAAAAAATTTCAGCTGACCATTAAAATAAATTGTGTATCTACATTAGAAATACCCATCTTCTAATAATCCACGGAACAAATTCTAAACTGCTGCACATTTTATATCTAGATTCCTTTAGATCTCTTCCCCCCACCCCCCATCATGTATTCTGTATTCCGATCATTTGCGGCATGGTTTACACTGGACTTTTAAAAATAAATATACATAATATATTCAGGGTTTGTGCACACTCTGGAAATCGGGCGCTAGCAGGTATTCCAATATTAATGTTTCATTATTGAAGTTATTTATTAAATTCTAACCCAATAAAATACCTTTAAAATTAGTTAAAGAACACTTAAAAATGTATAATTTAAAATTAAAATTCTTCACGCTTTTTTTTTTAAAAAAAAGCCAATTTTGGCCAAAAAAAGCCAGTTAAAACCAATAAAAGCTACCAGCGTGGCTTTTATTAGTTTTAGCCGGCTTTTTTGCAACCCTGATCTATACCTACAGAATAAAACAAAAACTGCTTTCCCACAAATCAAAATTAATGAAACAACAAACGTTAGTTTAAATGTTTAAACAAAAGATAAAATATAAACTTTCTTTTTCTTTTTATTTCTTGTATATGTATATTTTTTCTTAAAATTTCTTTTGTTCCATTTTTTTTTATATTTAATAATATTTTTTAATGAAGTAACTTATTTTTACGTAAAATAATGTTGTCATTGTGTCAATGTATTACGTAAAATAATATTTTATAGTGTATTTAGTTGATATTAAGTTTGTTTTTTATCCAAACTCTATAATCCGGGAAAATTCTAAAATCAGAAATTGACAAAGTCCAGTTTTTCAAGGTTGTACTGTATATGCAAATAAAACTGTGTACAAATATAAAAAATTTTGAATGTTTCTTTCTCTCACTGTCATGTATTCATGGTAAATATCAGTTAAATGTAAAATTATTTTTTGAAATTGGCATCAAAATAGTAGTATGCAGTACCTGAAATTTTGGTTAAGACAACCTGGAAAACTCAGGTAATTTCATTTTGAAAATTGGGCATGAACCCTGTATATTATTATAGGTAACATTTTTATTTCTCATGATACAAATTAATATATGTTACTTTTATCAGTGGTGATTTAGGATTTGTCACTTTTAAAGAAAATGATCCTCCAAAGTTTACCAGTTACAATTCTAGAGAGAGTGATGGTAATTTTAAATCTGTAATTACAATGCTACCATATTTACACTCAAAGGACAATAATGGGAGACATCTGCTTTTGACCTGTGATCATCTTAAGGTATTTATGCTTATTATATTTGAAAACTGCTATTCTTATTATGTAACAGTTTTTTTTTAATCTTATACTACACATTCCTGTTATTTCTGTAATCTTGGTAAGTGTAAATAGATGCACCAAGGTGCACCTTCCTGGGTCCTGAAGTACCTGTGTACAAATTTCATGGCTGTATGCCGATTAGATTTTTTGCTACAAACATCTTTCATTATATATATATATGTATATATATAATATATATATATATATATATGTATGAATATATATATATATGTATATATATATATATATATATATATACAGGAATGTATCTAGAGAAATGTGAGTGGTGGTTGATTTTCCAGAACAATTATAATTGCGAATATAAAATTTCGAAACGAGCTTCGTGTTAATTCGCACACACAAACACTATTAGTATTGTATACTTTTATATTAAAGAAAAACATTTGATAAAATTGAATATAACTTTTTTTAAATGTAATTATAATATGTATATTTTTTTGGATGAGTGGTGGTCGGAAATTCTGAGTGATGGAAACCCCGACCACCGCCGACCACTGTAGATACATCCCTGTATATATATATATATATATATATATATATATATATATATATATTAGTTTGAAAGTGCAATGAAAGGAAAGTGAGAAGCTGTAACTCGAAAAACCTAACTTTCTAACAAGCTTACAAAATAAAAGTATAAATCTGCAAATCTACATTCAAATGAAAAAAAAAATAAGAAAACAAATTTCGAATCATCAAGTTAAAGAAATCATCAAAAAGCAATGGTATGGAAACGATAAAAGAAAAACAAATGAAATCCAAGCATTAATGCTAGAAAAGGAAGAAGCTGTAACTCGAAAAAACCTAACTTTCTAACAAGCTTACAAAATAAAAGTATAAATCTGCAAATCTAGATTAAACATCTTTCATTATATATATATACATACACACACACACACACGTGGACAAGGGCTAAGCCTAAATCATGGATTTGTTCACGTCTCCAAAACTCTTCCTCAAGTCCAAGTATTTTGTTGAAGCAAACACAAAAATGTATGTTTCTGAAGAAATAGATAGATTATATCTGTAAACTATTCTACTAAACTTCTACTTGGACAACATACATAAAGAAGAAAAAATAAAAGAAAACATAAATACCTGGAAAATGCAAAAATGCACAGCATATGCCCGAACCAGTCGAACCTGGGAACATTGAATGAAGAGACCAGTATATATATATATATTTAGAAGTCTACCACTTTATCAGTTGGGTCCAATGTATATAGTCTTTTGTTTATTTAATAAGATTGATTGAAGATGATTCATTAAAAATTTGAGGTCTTTTGAATGTTCTACTTCAATTATAATCAGTGGTGTTCCAGTACTCATAGATTATCATAATAAAAACTAACTCCATTCAATTTACTCATTTTTAACACTTTACAACATAGTTGAAAAGTGTTTATGACTTTGTTCATTCTGTCTGTCTGTCAGCACGATAACTGCCGTAAAAATGACTTTATCAAAATTAAGTTTTAGTATGTTATTGAAACGGTCAGTGGGACATATGGGAATACAAATGAATAATATCTCTGAATTTGTTTTAGATTAAACACAGTTTGAAAAAATAAAATACATTGAATCCTATGGGACTTAATTTTTCAAACATTTTTTAAGCTAATTTTTCAAACATTTTTTAAGTTAAATTTCTCAAATTCCTTTGAAAATTTTAGAAAATATTCAAATTATCGCATAAAATATATATAAAAAAATTTCTGTAAAATGTGTTCTGTAGTTTTTTAAATAAAAATTAAAATAATAAATACACTCATATAAAGAGATCACGTGACTCCTTCAAAATAAAATATGGCATCCATCTTTTTTTTCCAGTGTAAAAACCTTTCTTTTTAAAGTTCTTTTAAATTTATATTTAGTGTTGCATCCGTCCTGAAACCACTTTATTTTTAGGATTTTCTGTGCATCCATATTCTGTACCAATGCAATTGCAATATTTTTTAGTTTAAAATACCATCAAACTTTGATTATTTCTACAAGGAAGCCTAATTTTAATGGATACAGAATATAAACAAGTGATTGTAAGATGAGTTGTATAAGAATTGCTGAATATTTTTTCACTCCAAATGATTTAGCTCTGGAGTCTGGAAAAAAAGTGATATGAATGAAATATTCATTGCGTCCCATAGGTTCAACGATCTGTTGAACCTATGGGAATATAAATGAATAATATATCACCCAAGTAGTTTTGGATTGAGCCCGGGTTGAAAAAATGAAATACATTGAACCCTATGAGACCTAATTTTTCTACCATTTTTTAAGCGAATTTAAAATTTACAAATTGCTTCGAAAGTTTTAGGAAATATTCAAATTATCCCGTAAAATATATAAAAAAAATTTCAGCAAAATATATTCAGTAGTTTTTTAATAAAAATTAAAATATTAATTACACCCTTTATATGAAGAGATCGCGTAACCCACTTTAAAATAAAATATAGCATCCATCTTGTGTCAAAATCGTGATTTTTAAAGTTCTTTTTAATTCATATTTAGTGTTGTATCTGTCCTAAAATCGCTTTATTTTTTCTTAAATTCTGTGCATCTACATACTGAAACAAAGCAATTACAATATATTTCAGTTTCTATTCTTCTATTACAATATATTTCAGTTTCTATTTCAGTTTCTATTTCTTGGTGTGATGGGTGCAACCCCCCCCCCCCCCCCCCCCCCCAATAGAGAGTTTGATACAAAGGTCAATTGGCGTACGGACAGTCCTTTAAAATATAATGTATTTCAGTGACCCTAGTTTTGTAGAATAGTTTAAACCCTAGTTTTGTAGAATAAAAAATAAAAACTGAAATAAAATCTTTAAATTTTTTTTCCCAATCCCACCGGCCGTCCAAACAGTTACCTTACACCTTTCTGGTAGGTCGGACGGTCTGGGTCTTAATAACAACAATAACAACTCCCAATCCCATAAACATGACCTCCAGCTGTGCTCTTATGTTCTGGGATCATACATTGTGTATTCAAGTAAAGGTCTTATATTTCCATTGGATGAGTGAGTGGGAACCTAATAAATGACATGTTTGGGGTGGGCAAAATGTACCAGTCATATTAGAGCTATATTCAATACATTTTCTTAGGCGAAATGGGTTCTGCATATTCATATGTTTGTCATCTATTTTATCGATTTTATAAAATAACTAAAATTAATTTGCAAAATGACAGATTGAATTCACATTGACTATTTTTTTAATTTATGATGCATTTAAAATTATTTTTAATTATGCACAAAAAATATCCCTAAATGTATTAATAATAAACTGCTACTAGCCTCAGAACAGTTTGCACTAGCATCCTGGGAATCTCAATTTTTATAGCCTTTTTGCTATACAGTTCATAAAAGTTTTTTATTTCACCCAAATAATATCCCATTTGAGATCATTATTTCAAATATTTAAAAGCATAACTGTTTAAAAAAAATTTAAATAAGAAATAAGAGAAAAATCATGATTTTATATGAGCTGAAATGTGGCTGACAAAAAAAAATTTGAAAGTAATTATAAGCAGTTCCCCCTTTCTCATCCTATGCTCTGTCAATACGCCCTGCTTTATGATGATATGTCACTTGCTGGCACCTCAGACAGATGAAAAGCAGTTAGTTAGTGATATCTCGATAGAGCAGACAACCATTCTAATAAAATTCAAATATTCTGACTTTATGGCAAAATGGTAAATATTTCAATTGTTTTGCACCTGCTTTCACTTTTATAAAACCGTTGTTTTGGTTGTTGCAATATTTTAGACTCTGTCTTTCCCTTCAGGTATGCCACTAGATGATTAAACAAACAAAACTTTGTTCCTTAAAGATTTTCGTATTCTTTGTAATTTTCACTTTGTATATTTGGCTTTATTTGATCTTTTCCTTTGTCAGCATACAGTTGTTCTAAGATTGGTAGTACATTTCACCCACTCCAAGCATCTGTTTTTATGGGGTGCCATCCTCCTATTCAATGGAAGCACAAGGCTTTTACTAGAATTAACAATTTATGATTACAGAAATGAAAACACAGCCGAAGGTCATGTTTGTGGGATTGATGCACACTATTAGTGGGACCATGCAAATTCTAAAAATAAAATTCAAGATTTTATTCTACTAAACTAGGGTATAATATCACTAAAATATGTTATTTTTTCGATGTTTAGTTTATCTAACTTTTCCTTTCTAAACTATCCTAATTCCTTTTGTATGCTTCGTATTAAAGAAACATTCTATATGTATATAGTTATATATATATGTATGTCGCCACATTCAATTTTAACTCTTGTAGTTAACTTGATTTATCTTATTTATGTGCTGCAATTAGTGCAATATATAAATGTAATTTTAATGTATGAATATATTACTAAATATAATGTTTTGGTAATCTAACATGGAATACATACATGCTTAGTATTTAACATTTAAATTGTTTTCACTCTTTGTATATTTATAAATTCGGATGTTTCATTTTATTTATGTGCTGCAATTAGTGCAATATATAGATGTAATTTTAATGTACAGATATATTACTAAGTATAATGTTTTGGTAATATGACATGGTATAAATGCTTAGTATTTAACATTTAAATTGTTTTCACTCTTTGAATATTTATAAATTTGGATATATATATATACATACACACACACACTCAAATTAGCAATGTTAATGAGTGTACTTAAAAATATGATGATATCTGCACTTTCTTTTAAATCTTAAAATTGAGCAAAAACATAATAATAGTAAATAAATAAATTTAAATAAATTATAAAATTATATGCACTAACAAAATCTGAACTCACTGTACTTGTGAAAAAAAAACCTGACTATCCTGTTTCTACTTTTAATGATGTAATTGCTTTTTCTTTTTCTGATAATTTAAGTATTATTTTATTTCTAAAATCGGTTGATGCCTTTAATTTTTGCTCTTATACTGCTGTACTGGTTTACTAATAATTTTTTTAATGAATTATGAACTATTTAAATTCATGCTATGCTTTTATTTATGCATTAATATTTTTCTGTTTTACAGATTTCACTTTGGGATATAAGTGGTCAGAGATTGATTTCAACTTATCCGTTTCTCATTGGAAATTTATTTGACTTGTCATCATCTGCCATTAATCCAAGTACTGAGTTTTTATGTCAAATTTAATTTTTTTTTATGTGCTTACTTTGTTGTCCATTATTATGATTATTAGACCAATTATTTAATTCTTTTGGATTTATACTGAATGGCAACAGTAGTCATGTTCTCTTGATTGCAATTTAAGCTAAAAATTTTATTGAATGACAATGAGGTTTTGCTAAATCACTATCAATTAACATTTCTGATAACTTACTCACAAGTTGTACATTTTACTAAAGTTTTAGATCGCTTTTTGAACAGTTTTTTAATAAACTGTTGTATGGGTATGTAATGTTTCATAATTTAATTTAAACTGTTGTTTTCTGTCAAATTAGCACAATTTAGCCTTAGAGCTTCAAACAGATCAACCTAATTTTATTTTTGTTTAACCAAACATCTAACTGATAATCAAATTTTAAGAACTTAGAAACTGGTTAAATGCTTTCAATTTCATTCAAATTATACTTCTAACTTCTTTCATTGATTATATTAGAAATGAGTAAAATTGCATACTGCCTAAATGTCTCAAGGTTTCACATTTACTTCACAATACATTTGCATCTATTGCTACATTTATTTAAAATCTGTTTATTATCTATTGTTACTTATTATTGCATAATTTGACTACTTGTTAAATGTATAATACAGATGAAACTGGCCTTCTGTGGCATTGTTTATCCAACTTAACTTTAGCAGGGAGTAAATGCAAAATGTGCTAAATGATTTAAAATGAATAAATATGTGTTTTTCACATACTGTACAGTGTACTTCAGCCTGTGTACTTTTTTTTAGACAAGTATCACATTTATTATCCACTATTTTGCCTTGTTTTTTCATTTTTTACACCATTTTAGCTTGACATCCAATAAATAATCCACCACTGCAAAAGTCCCAAATGTGCTTGATTGTCGAAAGTTTACTGTAATTGAGTTATCTGCTATTTTCTGTGAACTTTTGCTATAAGATATAGTAAATAACAAGTACAGTAGAACCCCGTTTAACCGACCCCCGTTTAACTTGGTCTCTGCTTAAACCGGCTTCAATCTGATCTGTCAAAGTTAAACATTATTCTCCTTTTAAAAAATGCTCCTTCCAATAATGGGAGCTGTTTTTACATGTGATCTGCAGGTGTTCGTTGTTTCTCGTGAATCTATTTTTATAAAGTTTTCTGTGGTAGGAAACTTCACCCTTTTAGGGGGAGGAGGGGTACTGTGCTTCGCTTGTGATTGGGTATTTTAAAATGGGAACACATATTCCATAGTGTAGGTGGTTTAGGAGCAATATATTTTTAGTTTTTATTTCATCGCGTCTCTTAAGATACGAAAAAATATTCATGTATTGTTTTAGTTACATTAGTTGTAGAGGTAACATTGTTGAAGGGGGAAAATGTCTAGTGTAGCAGGTAAAAGAAAGCGTATTGTGGTATCGATAGAAAAAAAGACTTAATGCTATAAAAGGAATGGACAGAGGTGAAAATTTAAAGACAATCGTTAAAGATTTTGGTGTCGGAGAGAGTACGACTGGAAGAGGAAATTGAATCAGATAGAGGCATTTTGTAGCCGATTAACGTCAAAGAATGGACTGGAGCCATGTTTAGCATTGAAGAAGCCTAATTTAGGAAATTTGGACTAGGCATTACTGCTTTGGTTTAACCAAGAACGAGAGAAAGGAACGCCTATCAGCTGTCCTATTTTTAAAAAAAAGGCATTGATTCTACATTAAAAAATTGGAGGCGATCAAGAATTTATCGCTAGTGAGGGTTAGCTAAATAGATGGGAAAAGAGGCATAGCATCCATCAGCTCACCATTTCTGGTGAAAAATTGTCTGCTGAACCAGAGAGTGTAGAAAGCCCAGACCATCCGGCTGATGCGAGGACATAGAGCAGCAAATTGGGCGGCCGGGAACCAGAGAGTGTTAAATTGTTTTCAAACCAAACTAGAAGAAATTATCGCTGAAGATAGCTTAACAGCAGAACAGTTATACAACATCAACAAAACTAGTCTGTACTATAGAATGCTACTTTCCAAAACTTTATTATCTAAAACAGAAGCTTCTGTCTGCCCCCGGATATAAAAAAAAATTAAGATAGGGTAACTTTATCTTTATGTAGTAATTCTTCTGGCACACATAAGTTACTAATTATGCCTATAGGAAAGTCCAGGCTGCCAAGGGCATTTAAAAATGTTAATATGGCTTCCCTTCCAGTTCATTATCGAGCTCAAAAATCCGCTTGGAGAAACACTTTCCTCTTTAAAGAATGATTCAAATCACAGTTTATGCCTGCAGTTGAAAAAAATTTGCAAACAAAAGGGTTGCCCTTAAAGGTAATCTTGCTTCTAGATAATGCTCTGTCACATGCAAATAAATAAAAACTTAAGATGGGAAATATAAAAGCAGTTTTCTTCCCACCTAACGGTACATCACTTGTTCAACCTTTGGATCAAGGTGTAATTGAATCTTTTAAACGAAAATACCATCGGAAGCTACTGGTAGCATTACAGCATGAAGATATTAATGTCAACCTTATTGACTCAATAAAGGCTATTAGTATTAAAGGTGTGGCGTACATGGTTGCCTCAGCATGGTCAGAAATACCAGCTTCAACTTTAGCGAAAGCGTGTGGAAAGTAATGGCTCCTATACAACAATAAACAAATGAAAAGGAATCAACTGAAGTGATTGACGAGATGCCATCAACAGAACTAACTCTCCGCATTAAACTTCTCCAAAACATTTGAAGCTGTTCAAGGTTGTAGGGATATTACAGAAGTAGATGTTGAAGAATGGTTTAAAATTGATAATGACTTGGGCATCGAAATGTTATCTGACAAAAACATCATCGAGACTATCATTGATGCACCTCAAGACATCGCTGAAGATTCTGATGATGCAGATTCCCCAACAGACTCACGAATTTCCCATACCGATGGAATGAATGCGTTAGAAGTGGCTCTTCATTATGTTCGACAACAATCAACCTCCACGTCTATTGATGTAATGTTAATAACGAAATGGCGGGACGGACTTCATAGCCAAAAATCGGTATTCAAGTTTAAAACATAAAAAGTAACTGATTTAGTAACGCAATTGTATGTACACTGGTACGGTACATATTTTTAATTTTCTTGATGCAGTCTGTTAAATATAATTTTTAATAGTAGTATAGTATGTACAGTAACTATTTTTGCCTTAATTTGTTTAAATACATTTATAATTAACAATTTTCCTTATAACGTAGAGTATCTAACAGAGCTATAAGAGAACTGCCATGGATTTAACATTTCTTAAATCACTCCCGTTTAACCGGATTTCCTCTTAACTGGCTTTCCCTCAGTCCCAATTAAGCCGATTAAGGGGTTCTACTGTACTTGGAAATTGAATATTTTTTAGGCTCAAAACTTCAAATGGCTGTGATAATTGCATTATTTAATATTTTTGTAATTCAGTCTGGGGTTTCCGATGGAATTAACAGCTGCCAGAGACATTATTAGGATAAATATATTTTAGTATTTATATTCCTTATACTTATCTATATTTGCTGTGTTATGGAATTTCTACCGACTATTTACTGAATATTTGACCTTACTGATATGTTTTATTTTAGATTTATTGGCTATATGCAGTGGAGATGGGACTTTAAAAGTATGGAATGTAGCTTCTGCAGCAACCAAATTAGAAACAACTATAATATATATTCATTACAGGGTTAAAATAATGACAGTATGTATTATTTTTAAAAATATTATTAATTTTGAAAATTTAACAATATTTTTAAATCGAGCCTTGATTATTTATTTGTGTATAGGTATATGCACTGGGGGTGATCTATCTAGCCCCATGTAACTTTTTTGGAAAGTTACGTGGGGCTAGTGATAAAAAAATTGTATTACATAATACTTATGATGTATAAAAAATTTGGGAAGGGGGGTCACATGGATCAACATCCAGCATCTTCCCCAAGAGCCTAAGTGGCACGATTTTTGGTATTTCTCTGTTTGGTGTGGAGTCTATTCAATCAGTGAAAATTTAAGCTCTGCAGGACTGAGCTTATTTTTGCCTCTTTTCTAGCCAAATTGATTACCTAGACCTATAAGTAGGCAGCTGGAGTCTACTTGTACCCATCCCTACCACTTTACCATACGAATACTGCATACTTATTTATTAGTTGTTTGGTAGTGTTTCTTATTTTGATATAGTTATCATCAATTCTAAGAGGATATACCTATTCTTTTTTTCGTATTCACAAGTAGTTTAAATTACCTTATGGACTAACTTAATCACACACTTTACCAACTATGTGTGGTGAGCAGGGATGTATGTAGAGAAATGTGAGTGGTGGTTAATTTTCCAGAACAATTATAATTGAGAATATAAAATTTCGAAACGTGCTTCATGTTAATTCGCACACACAAGCAGTATTAGTATTGCATACTTTTATATTAAAGAAAACCATTTGATAAAATTGAATATAACTTGTTTTAAATGTAATTATAATATGTAAATTTTTTGGATCAGTGGTGGTCGGCAATTGAGTGGTGGAAACCCCGACCACCACCGACCACTGTAGATACATCCCTGGTGGTAAGGGAGGGCAAGCTTGTTACCAGCAATTTCTTGTTCCACCATGTCTTGAAGTATGGCATCTGTACATGTGTTCTGTAGAAATTTGCATGTTGATATGATTCTAAAAACGTTCTAAATACCTAAAGCATTCTGTAAGAAACTGAAAGGGTGTTGACTGACTAGTGTCCCTAAGTGCATAAAAATATGCTAACCTGTAAAATATTAAAATAACACTTTCCTAAAATAAAATTGCATTAAAGTAAAGAGAAAGAACATAGAGTTTAAATTTTCAAAAATCTAATGTTTATTTAAAGTTTTACTTCACTTTTAAAAAACCATTAAAATTTACATGTCATTAACTAAACAAATTAAATTAAACATCATAAATAAATTAAATAAATAAATTGAATTTATAAAGTTGCCCATCGTATAGTGATAGTAAAAACGTTAGAATATAAAAGTTAAAGAAAACAACTTTTAATGTTTAAATTAAATTATGTTAAAATTATAGAATTATTTGCCAAACTAGAATTTAGAATAAAAAAGAACATGTTAGCCAAAAAGGAAATTTAGAACATAACAAGCATCCCAATTAAAAGTCAAAAACCCAAAGAAAATTTACATAACAATAACCCAGGATTCGGAACTTAAAATATATAAGGGGTCTTATTTCATACCAACTCAATTATACTTTAAAACTGCGAAAAAATAGAATTAAAAAATGATATCACCCATAAACGGGAAAATGCCTAACAGCCAAAACAAAGTTTGGAGAAGGAAATCGGTGTCATTCATCATCAGCTCGGGTGCAACCCTCTTTTGCTCCAGATAAAGCTAATGGAGACATATCTTCCACAAAGCATCGGTACATCAAGTGAGTCCAGCCATTTAAGTGGAATATGGTGCTCCAACACCTCACGAAAAGAACACTCGTGAAACTTGATCAGCACAAAAATAGACAGCTCCTCTACATCATAGAAAACTCAGTCGAAGGTAGCAGAGCACCAGTGGACATCGTTCGGAACAAAAGCACAGACGGCTCCATCATCAAAATCTGAGAAGTAAACATTTGGAGGTTCAGTCTTGTGATTCGGAAAAATTAAATGACTCAGTTCATTATGAAAGAACAAATTCGACCTCCAGAACTAAACAATTATTCCAATGGCGCCGACATTACTTTAGTAGACATCGACCACATAGCTCCCAACAGGCAGGAGATCAAAATATCATTTCAGTTTTTGCAGACATAATAAATTCAGAGGCTCTTGAGTGTTTAGACTAAACATCGCCTCCATGGCAGAAAAATAAACTGAATAAAGTTAAAAGGCTAGGAAATAAAAACTTTTGTTCCACAGAACACGTGCCAAACGGCACAGGACAACTTAATTGATCACATATTGAGTCCTAATCAAAAGAGAGCAAGAGCCGAGAGACTGAAAAAGAGCACAAGTCTATTTATATACTGCCAAACATCGCTGCCATCATAGTAAACAAAATTATTGATGAGCGATAAAATAATTAATGACAGACGATTTTAATATTACAATCAACCAATCAAATATTTGAAATTTTAAAGTAGAGAACAGGAATTTTAAAGCCGACAAAAATTAAAAAGAAATGAAGTGAAATGATTTGGAATATACGAATTCGGTAATAATTTAAATATGAACGATTCTGAAAAATTTAAAAAGCTGAAAATAGAATAAAGCTGAAAAGTCACGATAAATCAACAAATTTTTAACCGATAACAACAAATTTAGAATCAAATCAAAGGGAATAAAAAGGGCAAAAAAAGGTACCACAAATTAGCCAATTTAAATAAATTTAAATTGCTGAAATCTAAAAAGAACGAACTTTCGCCATTTTGAACACAATAGCTATAGAATAGAACCTATTTGGAACAGAAGAATATCAAAAACCTAAACAATTGGAAAATGGATAACTAAAAAGAGAATAGCTATGTAAATAAGACTCCTGAACCCGTTTAAATTAAAAACAAACTTCCTAAAATTATTAAATAGCCAAAAGCAACCCAACACATGTTGCTGTTGTTGAGACCCAGACCATCCGACCTACCAGAAAGGTGTAAGGTAACTGTTTGGACGGCCGGGAAGTGCCACCCAATTTAGACCGGAACCCAGTGGGGTAGGCATACACAGGAACCGTACCCTCCTTCCCCTACCACCAACCTCTCGGAAGGACTTACGGACCCACATGTTTAACGTGATCGTACTCCGCATGAACACGGCGGCAGTTGTGGCAGCGTGCAAATCTAGCGTGCAAACCACGGGGATACCGCACCCGAGAAGTGCCAACAGCACGCGGTGTTCCCAGGTGGTCACCCAATAAGTACTAACTGCGCCCGATGCTGCTTGACTTCGGTGATCTAACGAGAACCGGTGTTTTCAGCACGGTACGGCCGTTGGCAACCCAACACATGTGTGATAGGTGGCTCTATAATGACTGCCTTTTTCTAGTTGATAATTTATGTGGGTGCAGTCATCTGCATTAAATTTTAGACAAAGTAATATAGTGTTTTATTTCTTCCAATTGCCTTCATTGCCTCTATAATATGGCATATTGCCAGCTACCCCACTTTTTTCCAGCCATCTGCTATCATGATCAACAGAAGATTTTCTGAGAGTCTGAAGAAAGTATAATAATGCTGGAGGATTTTATATGTTTTTTGAAATATTATTAAGCACTGATTAGGTATTAAGCACTACAGGTTATTAGGTCCAACCATTACGAGATATTGCTGAGTATACCCATCTCATCAACTAGAGGAAATCATTATGTAGCCACCTGTCTCCAGCATCTTCCCATAGACTACTTCAAGTCATTGTGGAAAAAGGAATTGCTTGAAAGGACGAGCTTGCAATGTTGTCCCTTACTATACGTAACTGGAGGAGTGCATGATCCAGCTAGTCATTGAGACTGCTAAAATTACTTGTAGATATGAAAAAGAGCATGAGTATATTTTCATGCAATTAGAGTCGAGGACGACTGTGTCAAAATTTTACTGTAAGGATACTGAAGAACAAATAAATAAGTATTTAGTGTTCATATTTTAGCGTAGTTCATTCGTACACAGTAGGGTCCCGGTCTGCTACCTTCTCATGGCATGTCTTGATAATTGTTTTGGTCAGAAAAGAGGCATAAATAAGCTAAGAGCTGCAGAGCATTTCAATTTAAGCAACTTAAATGGACTCCACACCAAACAGCTAATACTGAAAATTATACCACATGACCCTCTGAGGGAGGTATAGAACAACACTGACTCACTTTGATCCAAATTTTATATTATAAAGATCCCCTAATACAACTTCAGACATGCCAACTCTCTGGATGTTGGCCGGAGACTCTGGATTTTTCATTACTTCTCCGGCCTCCGGATTACTAACAAAATTCTCTGGCTTTTTTTGTTTGAAATTTGTCAATTAACCAGACATGGTATAATTCCTCGGAAACACTGATTTTCCGCTTTTTTAGCACAGATTTCTACCATTCCTGGGATCCTAGCAAATCTATAATAAAATGCAGGGTAATGCCAATCAAATTAACTGATATTTACGGCTGCCTGTAATGTAAATTAAGATCATGATCACTTATTTTATGAAAGTAATAAATATACTTCTTCAAAGGTTGTCTAATTGAGTATAAATTGCTAAAATGTTATTTTGTTCATTAATTTTGCATAAACACTGCGATTGTGCAATTCAGTTTGTTCTCATGAATCGCCGAGAGTACAATAGTATCTTTTTCCATCCCTCTCAATCTTCTAAATATTGTATTTTTGATTGACTAAACTAGCTTATTTTTATATTCTGATTAATTATTACTGTTAATTTCTTAATTATTTTCGCATAAATAGTGTGATTGCACAATTCAGTTATTTCACATGAATTGCCGAGAGTACGTTAGTATATTTTTCCATCCATCTCTATCATTTAAATGTTTCATATTAGATCAACTGAACTAGCTTATTTTCTAATTATTAAGGTTAATTTTTTAATAATATTTGCATAATACAAATTTTTCAATTTGGAAAAATGGGTATGAACTCTGTGAAGATATACTTTTCAAAAAGTTATTAAAACAATGATTTAGGCAAATAAAAAGAAAAACATTTTGGCAGGAATATAATTCAGTGCTATATACATATATATATATATATATTATTAAAGATCAATATTTGTTACTCTCTTTAGTGAAAACCTGTGTTTTACCAAACATAAATATTTGTTTTCATTATAAAGTAATTTTCACCAGATAAAACCTTTATATATTTTTTGTTTTATAATTTATTGTCCCGAAATTTTATGAAATTGGTGTCCTGAATTTTCATATTCTACCAGTACTAAACCTGATATTTAATGCATTTTTTTTTTTGGAGGGGGTAGCCTTAAGATTTAATAAATTAATGAAGAATTAATATTATCAAGTTATTTTTTTTTTTTATATGTTACTAGCACTATTTTAATTCTAAGATAGTTCATGAATTTTAATTTTTTTTCAGATAAGTTTTTTAAGCAAATATTAAGTGTCATAAGTAAACAATATATTTGCGACAAAATAGTCTCCTGCTTTTTCTGTTTAGAAAGTTGGCATGTCTGCAACTTTTTATCACTAGCTACATGTAAGTTTAAAAAAAAGTTTTTCCCGATCCCCCCCTAATTGTACGCCTCCTACACTTTTTAAAGGTTCTTCCTAAAAAATTATATTTGGGATTTTGTGCCACTGAAGTTTATTTGTAAAATTGATATCAGTCAGAGTTCTTAGATAGTGCATCATTCAAATTCCCTTCCAGAATAATTAATATGTGTTGGGTTTGTGGTTTTGGTATTTATTTTTAAAATTAAAGAAAGTACTTAATCTGAAAATAAAATATGTTAATAGCATAAATAAATAGTTGATAAAAAATGTCAACTAGTTTCAAAGGCAAAATATAGCTTTATTCAAAATAAAAAGACAAAGCAAAGAAAGTGTCCTTTGCTGATATAGTTTCTCTGTCTTTTCAGTTTAAAGAAGAAGGCTGTTTTATTTTTTCTTCCAAAATCAGGTTAATCAACTTTTAATGCCATTGCTAATGAAGTGTTTTAATTTCATATTGTTTAGGACAGCAGTTTGAGATAATTGTTATATGAAACTATTCAACTATGTCATTATTCTAGCATGATTGTAGTTAAAATTTTATTTATATGTTGCATACAAATTTCCCATAAGAGAATGACAAATTTTAACTGAGAGAGGGAGTCGCATTCTTTTACTTATTAAAAATAGCATTAAAAATGAGTATTTTTAATTATTCTATTCTTATATATAATTTTTTTCAATTTTGAATCACTTATATTGTCCCAATTTGTGCAATATATTTTAAATATCTTATTTGTGCCTGCCACAGATTTTATTTTTAGCTTAACCAGTGGTTCCCAAAGTGAGTTTCGTAATAAACTGTAAAGGAGTCTACAAATAACACAAAATATATAACTAATGGAATTTTTGCTAAACCCCAAGGAAAAGTATTAATGAGAATACTTGAGCTAAAAGTTAAAGTTAAACTCTTTTTGTTTTATTATAATTTTAAACTTAAAGATGAATTTAATGATTCCAAGTGGTTTATAAAATTATGTTCCCTTGCAGATATTTGCAACCATCTTAATGTATGCAATTTAGACATTTATATTTAGTATTTTAAAGATATATTTATAGTCTGTTTAAATTTATATTGTTTAAGTGTTCACAAATTTTTAAAATTACTAAATGTTCTTTGAGCTTAATAGTTTGGGAACCACTGATCTGAATTATAGCTGTAGCCAGAATCTCAGAAAGGGAAAGACTATAAACCCCTCCCCTCTGCCTGCGACCATGGTTTAGACCAGTATTTTGCTGTGGACCATATGAAAAAAAAATGATTTAGACCTGCAAATTGATCACTGGTTTCATATGCAGTACAAGCCAATTTACATATATGGATTCTTGTGTGTAAGACAAAAGTTATTTGATATTGTTTTGTATTTATTTTAGGCTGCCTGGCATCCTGTTATGGAAAATATCATTGCTTATGGTACTGATGAAGGAAGAGTTGGCATTGCTGATACTTTTAAGAGAAAGTACGTATTTCATGTCTAACATTTTGAATAAATGGAAATAAACTATCAATGCAAACATATGAGTTTTCTTGATATAAGTAAATGTCTATTTTCTAACTTAGTATAGCATTTCTCCAGTTTTTAGCCATTAAAATAATATAGTAATAATTCTCTTGTAGTAACTTTATTGGTACCTATGTAATTGTATTTAATTCCTAAAATTTTGTGTTTATGTATTCAATATACTCATCTTTTTTCCTTATTAAGATGATTTCTCAATTTCTCATGATGATAAACATGATATTGTTAAGAGCTTAAATAAAAGATAATACATAATCTATTGTTAAACTTAATGTTTGTCATTTTTCTAATTCCACATAGCAGAGTGAATGAATATTTTGCCTGGATAGCAAAAATTTATACTTGATTTAGATCAACACTCTCCAGCCAAACTCTTGAAGGATCCTAAACAAAATGCACACAAGCACATGCTCGCCCTAAATTAGCACCTAATCACTCCTTAAACCGCTGTTGGTGTATGTAATATGCCTTTGTCATGGCACTGGGACATCAAACACTATGCCCTAACACAACTACATTTCGTCCTAAAACTGTCTTTTATTCTCTGCTTGGGTGTATAAACTCTTTTGGTATGCCCTAAATAAGTTAATTTGATACACACTAAATAAGCTGTTTTGATATTCCCTGAATCTTCTCATATGCCTTAAATAAGTTATTTTGTCAAACTATAAATAAGGTCTTTTGTTATGCCCTAAATAAAAAGCTCTTTTGATACACCATAAATAAACTCCTTTGATTTGCCCCAAATATATCTTTCACCCTCTATGTGGGTGTAATACACTTTAACTATACTCTTTTGATAGGACTATAAACCCCTCTTTTGATAGGATTACATAAGCTCCTTCAATTAAAATTAACAATAAGTCTTCCAAGAGTGATGATCAGATTGAAAGCTATGGAATTTCCCCCATCACCATATAGAAATGGGATCAAGGTCTTTCCTATTTTCCGATTTCTGTTTTTTCCAGTTTCTTCCTTTTTCCTTATTAAAACCAAACCCTGGTCCCCTGAGTCTAACAAGAAATTACTGCAGCACTCCTAATCTAAATGTACCAGAATATTCACAGGTCCTTTTTGTGTAACATTTATTTCATTTTATTTTCCATTATATCCATAAAGGCATGATCAAAAAAAAAAATCATAAATATATTAAAAACCATAAATATATTTATTTTTCATTATATCCATAAATGCATGATTCAGATTAGAAAAACGTTCCTATTTTTATGCATTATTTGTAGAAGTCTCTAACATACTCATAAAAAAGTCACCTTTTTTTC
This sequence comes from Amaurobius ferox, assembly GCA_951213105.1. Classification (NCBI taxonomy): domain Eukaryota; kingdom Metazoa; phylum Arthropoda; class Arachnida; order Araneae; family Amaurobiidae; genus Amaurobius; species Amaurobius ferox. The sequence continues at coordinate 70,828,905 of OX578153.1, read as the reverse complement.
AACTGGTGATCTTATGAAATATCATTGTCATATTTTCAAAACAGCAAGACCCAAAATATCGCTTAAATTTAAAGAAATTTTATCTGTGACAATAGAAATTTTTATAAGCATTCCTCACGATTTCTGATATAGTGTTGAAATCAAATAATGTTATATTATGTGAAGTTTGATAAATCACATAGTGTATAAATGTAATCTACTTTTTCACAGTACTTTATTTTGTTTTCTGTTGTATTTGAAAGGTGCTTAAAAATTGCTTTATTTTTTTAATAAAATATGTGCAATAACCCTGGGTAAGCATACTACACTTTGGTAGGTGCATTAATTACTTAAAACAATGTTAAGTAAGAGACTGCATTTTGAATATTGATTATTTTTTAAATATAAAATATCAGTCAATTGTATTTTTTTTTCTCTGTAAGAATTTACAAAATTTAATGTAATTTTAGATGCAAGTATTTATTTATCTGGTGTTCTTCTTATTGTCATATGAATATTTTATTTAGATTTCAATAAAATTGTATATTAACTATGATTTTATTATTTTTGTAGGTCTATGTATTCATTTGAAACACATCATGGTGGAACCGTATATGGTTTGCAGTGGGGTCCCTGTTGTAAAGTTAAAGGTATGGATAATTTTCATGATAGTTTAATAAATATAGTAATTAACATTTTCTATCATTTTAGTACTAACAGCATTGTAAGATCCAGTTATAATGAGCATGCTGTGATTCTTTAGTTTACATGTTAAATTTGGTTTGCACAGTAAAACTATTATTGTGAGAACGTGAAATCACCAACTTAGCAGTGCTAGGATCTTATCTTGTGGCTAAAGTATAATAGTAGAGTATCATAGTGTTGAGCTAAAACATCTCCAGCTCAAGGTATTTAATACAACTTGATGAGCGGTCACTACAGTACACCCCCCCCCCCCCCCTCTTCGTGAATTTTTGATTACCAAATGCAGTTATTGTTGGTTTGCAGATAGGTCTGTTAGCTATAAGTTAAAGAAAATGATTGTATATGAGGCCGTAATTAGGTATGTTTGTTGAGAACTTATTTTACCAATCAAGTAGCTGATAAAGAAAGGCCAGGAATTTTTTTAATCCTTCATTCTACTGCCAGAATGAAGGATTCAAATGTATAAAAAGTACATCTTTTACAATGTATATATAATTTTTAAAAAACTGAATAATTTGAAATAATAGAGTGAAGGATTCTTTGTACTGGTCCAGTGTCACCTATGTAGCGAAATCACCAACTTGGTAGTACAGAGTTTGATCCTGGATTCAAAGCATAGTATGAGTGTGTCATAGCATTGAGCTAAAGATGCTAAAGTCATAGCATTGAGCTATATCTCCAGCACAAGGTATTTAATAAGAAATTTCAGTTCAGGCTAATGGTTCAAGTACCACATTCTAAGAACTTTTATCTCATCTTTTCCTTTAGGTATATTCTTTTCCTTGGAAACATGGTTCCCCTTTTTTTTTTATCAAGACCATTTACAGGAACTTATCCATTATCTTTCTTTTTAACTCTGCAGTTGTCACTCATAGCTGGTGATTTGTCAATTTGCTTTCCGGTTAGTATATGTAAGACATTTTTCTGGGGTATCTGATGCTATCCCCCCCAACCTGAACCATCTTTCCTGCTTTTAACCTTTCATGAATAAAGTTAGTTATTTCCTTTTGCTCAGATTTTTTTTATTTTTTGACATTTCAGTTTCACTATTTCAAATGCCTATTAAATCCAGGGACCTAAAAATTTACTCATTAAAAATGAGCAAATCAAACATTAATTAGCATTGTACAAATTAAAAGTTCATATTTTCTTTGTTACCCTCAAGATATCGCTAAATGTGGGCTGAAATTATTGTAAAACAGGTTTTACTGTTTTATTATTTATGCTTTGTACTTGATCATTAAAGCTAAACTTTTAAAATTTAGGATCATTGTTACTGATTGGATGGTATAGTATTTTAGTAGCCAGTAGATTTATGATAAAAACATGACACTTTTTTCTCTTCTACAATATTTTATTTTTTATACTTGATTTTTTTTAAACATCCAATGGATTTCTGTGGCTTATATATATATATATATATATATATATATATATATATATACACACACACACATATATATACACACACATATATATATATATATTATATAATTTTTTTTTCCTTTTGACAACATTTAATTTTTAGTAAATTTTAAGAAAATATATACAATTTTTAAATCAAAAAGCTTTAGCTAATATTTTAAAATGATCGATTAAAAATCCAATTTATCAGTTGGTTAATCAATTAAAAATGTTTGATTAATCAGTTTAAATTTTTAATTCATTCTCACCCCTGGTTTTTATTTAAAAGCAAATTAAATAGTTGAAGTGTTATGTATGTGTTTTTTAGATATTATATAATTTTGATCTAAAATGGATAGAAAATTATAAAAAAAACATTAAATATGTTTATTATTAGCAAATGCGTAAAGGGTTTGTAAGTACTTATAACTAGTGTCAACATTTTGCCTATTATGAACTTAACTACAAGTGTTTCTGATAGTTTTGAAAGTTTGTTTTAGCTGACTTCCATTGTATATAGTTATCATCATTAGTTCCTGTTTTTCTAACAATTTGTTAATTTACTAAAATTCATTTTAAGAAAACTCTTCACAAAAGTCAAATTATATGAGTATTACTAATTCTCCATTTTGCATCAATGCTGGATGCAACTGTTGCCATTAATTTCAATATGCTATTTGAATCTTTGACTAATGGTATTTTCAGTTTAAATATCATATTTCATAAATCCGAAAACATATTTAAGCATCTAAAATCGAAATCCACCTTAGAACTAATCATGTATCAGTGCCTGTGAAAGATACATAGAACAAATCATGATTTATGATGGATCCCATGACGCAGCATATGTAAAGTCAGTACCTGTAATGTATTGTAAAACTATGTAAATATGCATTTAAAGAAAGTATTGTAATTCTTAATAGTTCTTAAATAGTTCTGTAATTCTTATATTTCTTGGTATTGTAATTATTAATTCAAGCCCTAGCTTTATTTTATTTTTTCTGCTTAAAAAGCAAAGGTTAGATTAGATGAATAAGTAAAAACTCACTGGGCAAAGGATAGGGAAAACTTAAACAACACAATTAAGCACACATCAGTAAACAATGCAGCATACAACTGTTTCGTAGATGCATTAGGTCCCTTTCTTTAGACTTTCTTAGACAAACTAACAAACTCAAAAGAAATGAACCCATTTTGTTAGTACTATTACAAAAAGATCAAGCGGGCCTATTTTGTCTTTTTGTAATAAGTCCTCAGATCAACAAAGCTGAAGCCTTTTTAACTTCAGGTATGTTGGTCTGTCTATCACTGAAGAAGAAGATTTAATGTATCCTCAAAACATTTGTTTGCTGGATTGTTTATTAATTGATGTTTAATTACTGCTGTTTTCTGATACTAATACTAGATTTAAGTATGAAGTGGTGCAGAAAACCTTTTACAAACAAAGTGACTAATATCGGACCATCTTGATTCAGCTTTAGAAAAGCAAATGAAAAGTAAATCTGAGCAGAAATTAAACATTTTAAAATCACCTTTAACCCTTTCGCGACCCGGCCACACATATTGCTACTGTAAACCCTAGGGTTGGTCGTGTGGTCTGGGTCTTCAACCCTTTCGCGACGGCGGCATTCCGAAACTACCGTGGCCCAAAGGACGGAGCGCTTCGTTTCCGAAATGTGCCCAAAAGACGGTTATTTTTTTGCGCTAAGCCTAACTCTAAAAAAAAATTCACTAAAAATCACCTGTTCAACACAACATTCTACTATTTTCAGGAATAAAGGAAATTCTTATTTTCTATTTGATGTATATTTTTCATACAAATTTTCTTTTATCAAAATATTAAAAATTTTAGTGTATGTAAAATGTTTACTTACCTTGATTAAAATAGTTATCACTTAATCAGAAAAAATATTGAAATGATGGTAATGAAATATTTATGTAGCTAATAGAAATTATGTACATATATACACAAGAAAATAACGTAGCTATTTTCATTAATTAATACACCTTTTGCGTATGGTATATTTCAAAGCAAGTACCCACGCACAGACCAACATTGCAATCTTTGCATTCATAATAAGTCGTTATGCGCTTTCTTTTGCCTTTTGTAGTTTGCGAGCAAACTATACATCTTCTTCGGAAGTCTTTTTTACCTGTATCAGAGCACAATTTTGGAAAATGTCTTCCAGTTAGACGGAGAGGAGAGGGGATGAGATAACTACTTCTACTGGACTGTTCAGGGGAAAAGAGCATTTCAATAAGTTGCTCTATGAGATGAAGACGAAACTGCAAGATTGGGGATTTTTTCCCTTTCTTATTGTCAAAAAGACTATGAGCATTCAATATTGCAATATCTAGAAAGCCAAAAAATAATTTTCTGTACCATTTGATAGTTTTTCTATAAGCTGGATAATGCGTTAGAGACGCATCCCCAATATCCACACCCCCCATATATTTGTTATATTCCAAAATACAATTTGGTTTTAAAATGTCTTCGGATGTTTTCCGGTCTTTCTTTCCAGAATTTTGCATTTTGTCAGTATGAAGAGTTGTTAAAATTAAGACATCCTTCTTTTCATCTTTGAATAAAATGACATTCGCACCATCCTTTTGCACTGCTGCAATTTCTCCTTTGCGTAGAGGTACAGATAGAAAATTCTTTGGCATGTTCTTCCGATTTTTTAAAACTGTACCACATACATGCGTATTGTTAGACAACACATACTTTGCAAGTACAGGAGAGGTAAAAAATCTATCCAAATACAAAGTATATCCTTTTCCTAAAAGTTCACTTAGAAGTGTTTTCATAACACGTTCTCCATACCCACCATCAGAACTTGATAATTCCGTGTCCTTTCCAGTATACACAAGGAAATTCCATATATATCCTGATTCCCATTCTGACAATTTATATATTTTTATTCCATATCTGGACCTTTTCGAGGGGATATATTGACGAAATCCCAGCCTTCCTTTCCATGAGAACAAAGATTCATCAATGCACACATTTCTTCTAGGAGTGTATACAGATTTAAATTTTGAAACTAATGCATTTAACATGGGTTTCAATTTATCTAGTTTTGGGGCATTACTATCAAGAGTAAAATGAAGGTAACGTAATATTCCTATAAATTGATAGCGACTCATAACTGAATTGAAAAAAAGAGTACTGAGTATTGGATTCTTAGAAAAATACATTTTAAGATTTGGTTTTCTGACAATGCTCGTCAAAACTACTAGTGCAAGAAACACCCGAAATTCGTTTCCTGTCACAGGTGTAAATACATTTGGAATAGGTGGAGTCTTCGATGTGGAAGCAGAGAGGAGACTTTTCTCCCATTTTTTCTTTGCAAACTCATTAGTTGCTTTTACGATAAATTCTACTAGTTCATCATCAAATAATATGCTAAAAAAATCAAGTTCCTTATCTATATTAGGCGGCATGATATTGTGATTTATTCCAGGTATGTTCAAAAACTCCAAAGAATTCAGATCTTTCAAATCACATCTCCAAACATCATTCGAAAAAACAGCAACTGAAGCTGGCGGCGTTGTAATAATAGTACGCTCAGAATCTGAAGAATCAATTGCATTTTCAGATTCATCATCAGAAATAACACTTTTCCACGAATCTTCACTATATGCATCGCTTTCATTACTGTCTGGTTCGTTTACCATACACATATATTCTTCCACAGAAAGAAAACGTTTCAAACCAGCCATACTTTTACCCGAAATAACCTAATCATTTCATTGTCGCACATTCCTTTAACCCCCCCCCCCCTCCCCCCCCAAAAAAATACTCTCTTATATTCCTCTAATTCAGCAACGAAATCAATAAAAGCTAAAATCAGAACGAGACCCGGAACTCAATTATAAAATTGTTTATGCTGCGAGAAGTGAGCTGTCTGTTTACTTTACAGAACCATGTCCCCCCCCCCCCCCCCCCCCCCCCCCCCCCCCCCCCGCTTCAAATGGAGAAATAATTCATTGGATTCTCTTTCTGCCAAGGTCAAGCACCTACAAAATACATTTAAGTTGCTTCCACGGGCATTTAACGCCATCTAGTAGACAAATAAATTCAAATGAAAACGTTTCATGTAGAAACACCAATACGTGCCACTCGCCGTTTAGGGTAAAGTTCTCTCCGGCACGAGTGTGTGCCGTACGTCCTTGAATGCAAGTTCGCAGCCAGCACTCGGTCATGCCAACCGTCGCAAAAGGGTTAAACTTCAGGGGTTTTTATATATATATATATATATATATATATAAATATTAAAAGCTCCTTTTAGGAAAATGATATCAAAACATAACAGAAAGACATACAGATATGCCAACTCGGCATACTGCATTAATTTTTGCATTGCAATACTACCGAAAGTATGTCTACGAGCAAAACAAGCAAAGAGCCAAACCATCTCTATGTAACTGCAAAGAAAAGTTTAAACTAGCAAAATACTTCAGTTTTATTGACAGTTTTTCAACATTTGCTTTGCTTAAGTTTTTGTTAAAGGATTGATGTTGTAAGGTAGCATGTATCAAGTGACTATGCCAAATAGATAGGAGGATATATCACAGAAACTGCATACATGCACAATTAAAGAAAGTATCACAATTCTTAAAACAAAGATCTAGTTAAAACTTTGTTGCTTAAAAGGTGCTTTTTCAATTACAATGAAATTTCATTTGCCAAAATGTTTTTTTTTTTTTTTTGTATTTTATATTTGATGGAAAATCAGTAATGCTAATTAAAGGAGCACTGTAATGTAAATCTATTATTTCTTGCAAAATTTTCAACTTTTAATAATTATGTAGTTTTTAAACACTTATTTAGGTCTTAGAATTTAATTTCTTTTTTAACTCTTTGCTGCTTAAAATTGCGATTTGCTACTAATATATATTTATGTATTTTTGCAGATTCTAAGACAGACTTTTTTCTGTACTCTTGTGGTGGTGGCATCATTTATATTCACGAGTTAAACAAAGCAAAAGAAAAGGCTTTGGACTTTGATACTCTTATTGAGTTACCTCCTGACTTAGAAGTGATTCAAAAACAACGCAGTGAAATATGTTGGAAATCTGACTATACATGTTTTGCCGTTGGCAGCTATAAAGGGTAATTTTCTAACTTTTTAGGTTTGATTCACTTGTAATAAAAATATCTATGACTTGCAGCATTTTATTATATTTTTGCTGCATATTTTGTGAATTGTTTTTGTCGATTTAAAGTATTTTTATTCTAAACTGAACTCCCTCCTCACGTGCCTCCTCATCAAATGTGCCCCCTCAAATATTTTAAAGTATTTTCTATAGTGAAATAATCATTTGAAAACTCACATTATTGATACAAAATCACAATGAAAAGTATGAAAACAAGTATTCTTGAGAATAACAAAATTGCAATTTGATTACCTTAGCCCTACACCAGATTGTCAGAAAAAGCATTTCTTTCCTCATAAAAATTGGAGAGGGATGCACTGATGAAAGCAATCTCAAAAGATAAGGGTTGTTAAATTTATTATATTTGTGAGCACAATATCTATTGTACTGGGAAGTGGTAGCAAATTTAGCAGAACAAAAATCCTTTTAACAACGGGTCAGTGAAATGTACTGAGAAGGTTTCTTAAGAGGTATAAATAGGTACTTTTGAAAAATCTCATCGACGTGTCTTTAAGCCTGAACTGAAGTATTACTATACCAAATTTCATAGCTGTGGGTCGCTCAGATTTTTTACTATATAACCAACAGACCTACCAACATCTTCTTTTATTATTATAGATTTCCTTTTATTTTTCTTAACCAAGTGACAAAAAATAAAGCAGTATTTTTCCCTTCATTTTGAAACAAAACAATAGACTAGCCAGAATGCCAAAACAGTTTTCCAAATTGAGGCATATGACAACCCAAACATAATATTGTAGATGGAATTCAATATACTTTACTTTTTCAGGTGTGTGGATTTATTTGATGGTGAGCTCAGCTTCATAGCTCGCTTCTCTCTTCAGATAAAGACGATTGAATCTTTAAGGTGGCACCCTTTATGCACATTTGCTTCACCAAATGGCTCACCTTACAAGGCATGGCTTGCAGCTGCAGGAAATGATGAAAATGTACATATTGTTGATACTGCTGATACAAGTAATTTCTTATTTCACTTTTAATCATTTAAATTATTTTCATTGTATTTTAACATACTTGTTGCTATCATACAGGTTGCCCCATAGAAAGTGAACAGTGGGAGATTTTTTGAACTGTTGGTTGTAGACCCATAGTTCCAATTGCAAAAATGCTTTAAATAAGGTTATGAATTAAGTTACGAAATAGTAATTTATATACTGTACCATATTTTTGAAGAAAGTTAATAAAATTAACTTTTTGTACAGCCTCACTATAAAAAAAAGTCAAGTTATAAAAATGTTACCCATACCATAGTTAGTTTAACTGAAAAAAAAAATTGGCTGTAATACTATCAGATTTGGCATAGTTATCACTAATTAAAATTTTCATTGGAAAATGAGGGGACATGCACAAATCATCTTTTGTTGCAAATAGTTATTAAAACTTTTACCACTTCAAATTTATTTTATGCAGATAAAGGTATTGTGTCATTATTATGTCGATTCATACTTTGCATTTAAGCACTTAAGTAACTTTGCTACCTAACTAGATTTAATAATGGTGCTGTTCAGTAATGCCGAACTCTATGAGATGATTTTGATTTACAGTGAATGCAAACGATCTTCTAGAAATACAATGACGGAATACTATTGTCCTTTCCGTAAAGCTGGCATCCTTCTAGAATTTTTGTTCTGTGGTTGGTATCTCGATTGAAATCAACAGGTTTGTTTCATCGTCGATATGGCTCAAGAAGATAACGAGTACTAATGGAAAATAAAAAAGATATTGTAGCCTATTTTTCATCCATATACGAGTGTCCGGGCCATAAGTAATGAACAGCATCTTCCTTGGTCTACCCGAACCCATCACAAGTCTACTCGAACCCGTCATCAGCAGTACCGCAGGCAAGAATTCTTACCGATTTGTTTGTAAGAATGAAAAAAGTGCAGTGACAAAAATGTGTTTAGAAACTTATTAATTCTACTGAAAACAGTGGTTTTAAGTGATCCTAGATGATTTCAAAATTTGAAAGGCATGCTTATTTTTTGTATATATTTTATTAGGGAAATATCTGACAGACTGGCAAAGTCACTGTAATCTGTTTTATTTACTTTATTTAAGTGTTAAAATAACTTTGAACCAGTATTGTCTGCCTGTCTTTAATAGTTTAAAAAACAAACCATGAAGAAAGTTGTTTTAAATCCCCCACTAAAGGATTTTTGAGTATCAATTCAATTTGTCCCCTAGATTCAGGAATTTTGATGATTAAAAGAGTACCGAAAAGTTATGAGAAAGTGATGTAAGTCGGGGATTTTGACAATTTATTTCATCCTAAATTTGAACTTTTAAGACCCAACTTTATCTTTTGTTTGACTATATGAAGTATTGACAACATTTTTTTAATTTGACTTTTTTCTTTTCTTTTTTTTTTTTAATAGAGGGTCTGTATAAAAAGTTAATTTTGTTAATTTTCTACAAGAATATGGTACAGTATTTGAATTACTATTTCATAACTTCCTACCTTAATATTTAAAGCATTTTTGCAATTGGAACAAGAGGTCTACAACCAACGGTTCAAAACATCTTCCACTGTTCACTTTCTATGGGACAACCCTGTATACTTTTAATCTGTGTTCTAGGCATTAATTATAAAGTTTCCTAAGTGCCATATTCAAGGGTAAAATTTTGTTAAGATAATCATAGCTTACTGCAGTGTAAATGGTACAAAAATAAAAATGCCCAGGACAAATTTAAACATTAACACAGTATTCAATGTAAATGCTGCACAAAAAAAGTATAATTGGTCACTCCTGCTTTCTGCTAAAGCAAAACCAAGCAAAGAACATTCTTTCTAACTAGCAAAACTCTTTTTATGTACAGCAAAACAACAGATAAAAAATAAAACTAAAATAATTACTTTAAATGCAACATACAATACAAAAATAAATTATTATTTTTGTTTTCTATACAGCTTTTAACGGAGCTATTTTAGTTTCAGTATTTCTAATTGGAACATTGGCACATCAAAATTGGTGCCTAAAACTGCATACTATCAATCTAGATCACTTAGAATTCGTATTAGTAATGTTGAGTAAGATACACATATTCAGCAAATACATCATTATGGCATAAATGCTGCATTTGTTAAAAGAATTAATTTTTATATGCTGTGACTGTAGTACTGGAAGATTTTAAATGCTTTAATTGTAGCACTGGAAGATTTTAAATGCTGTAACTGTAACACTGGAAGATTTTAAATGCTGTAACTGTAGTACTAGATGGTGTAAATGCTACTCTTTGTAGTTGCCCATAGATTTTCATTGCCCATTTGAAAAATTAATTATTCTTCTGTAAGCAGGCAACTGTAATTTTCAAGCCCTGGTCTTTCCTTTATATACCTTTGATATTATGGCTGCAATGATTTTGACTGTACAGATTCTGTTTTCTTTGGAATGTTTTAGCAGCCAAGTGATCAGATAATTTTGCCAAACAATCAGAATTTTTAAAGTGAAAACTAGTAATCGGCAGAAAGCATTGTCTAACTGAATAGATATCTTCACTTACTTTGGATTGTGGATAATCTAATGTGCATAGGTTGCTTAGCAATGAAAAAAACCTTAACTCTGTGTTCGCTGGGACCAGGGTTAAAAAAATCAAAAAATTTTACATGCCTAACATTTTTCATTGCTGATAGCTCTTGCCCCTATGAAAATAAATATATTAAATATCATTATATTCTTAGCCTTTAATTAAATATCAAAATTAAAAAATTAGTTACTTTTAATGAAGTAAATATATCAAAAATGGGAATTGAATACTATTTATGCTAAAATAACTGTTTAGCGATTTATGCCGAATTAGACTAGACAACTTTTGAAGAAGCATATTTATTACTTCCATAAAAAAGCGATCGTGATCTTAATTTGCATTACATTCGGCCGTAAATCCCCATCGTCACAAGTGATGTGGCATGTGGCAGTACTGTGCATGTGGCAGTAAATTTACATTGGCCTAGACAGAAGGGAATTTTTTGTAGGAAACTGCAAATTTTGTACGTAGTATGAGGATGTTTTCCTTAGAAACTACAGAGATTCCATAGTAATCGGTATCTCTGCTTATCAACACATGTGCACGTCCGCAAATCTACCAAAGTTACTCCAGGAATCAAGCATAAATGCATGAGAGAAAGAGAGAGAGAAACAAACGAGGAGCTGCTTTGGCACTGTGCCAGAGGCTCTGCTTATTTCTTTTAGTGACATCACTGTCACCCGTAAACTGTGAAACTTTGGTTTCTTCCCACAGTTATCAACTATCGCACTGTGAAAGCCATTCATAGTCCATCACTGAATAATTAAGACTTTTCTTTTTCATCCTCTTCTCTTATACGGCTTTAAATGTTGAACATAAAATATTTGCAGTGGAGTGCTGGTTACTCGATTTTGTCTACCGATTAATCTAATCAGGTTAATGTTGAATGAATTTTTATTACATGCCCTGTCGGGCATGTAATAAAAATTAAGACCTGCTCGGTTAGAATTTTTAAATGCCCCGGGCATGTCGGCAATAGATTTTTCTAACTCTGGCTGGGACATGCTAAGAGTTTTTAGCATCTTGGTAGGCATTTGCATTAAGTCTCACTACCTCTCCCAAGTCTCTACCACAGGCATTATTAACTTTATTTCTGTTAGTCTGTTCATAAGTAAGGGCAAGGGTGCACATTAGACCTTTGAGGACAATGTTTAATTAATCCACCTTCCTATTAGTGATAAGAAAATAGTTGTAGCCTGCTTTCTATTGATTTTCTCATTCATTGCTTATTGTAATTAATCAGCAGGCATCACAAAAACTCAAACAGCAAAGAAAACCAGTTGGACAGTTTGCCTGGCTAAGTATTTTTATAGTAAAGTGGGCTGTCCTACTTGAAAATTTTCCCTATGAAAGTTTTTTTTTTTTTAATTCTATTTTATTCTATACTGATTTGCTGTTGCAAATGATTTATTTTGTAGATTTGTACCCTGCTTCTTAGTTGTATGAGAATCAAAATAGTAGAAGAAAAATTGAGCAAAATTTCTTTATACATTTGTGAAGTACTTAAATTCTTTAAAAGCTGTTACATAAATTGCTGATTAATACATTTTTTTTTACTACTATTGACATATATTTTGTGACCCACATTTTTAACATTTTTTCTTTGCTGTTCAGCGAAATAAATATTTACTGAATTAATGTGATGCATAATTATCTCCTTATTGATTACCACTAGGCATTCATTATATTAACTTTGATTGTCAAGCTGCTTTCCCAAATTCAGGTTTTCAGCAGTTGCTTAATCAATGTTTCTCACTTGTGTCACCATTTCTGACTGGATTACTGCTGCATTATCTTTTATTTTATCTTCATATATTTTTAGGTGGTCAGTCTGAATCAACAATCTGCAAATCTACTAAAACACTCATTGGTCACAAAAAGCGAGTGTCTTCTCTTTCTTGGAGCCAACATACAGATGGTCATTTAGCATCCGGATCTCGAGATGGCACAGTTCAGGTGTGTACAAATAGTTTATTCCATTTACTTTTTAAAATCTTATTCTAACAAATTTTTATTATCACTCTCATATGACTTTCTTACAGCTGTATATTGTAGAATTCATACAAATCATAATATATAATAAATGTGGCTGAGTAGTTGAAAAATTCTGGTAGCAATAAGAATTGAATTGGTTATATAATTATGTAATTATGAATAAATATCGTATTCCTTTAAAATCTGTGCCACTTGCATTTGCAAGTTTGTCAGCCCCCCCGAATGTGAAATACCACTTATTTGCTGACATATCTAAAATAGGACCATTTATATGGATCACCAATAAAAACAAAATGGCAGTGTTTACTATGATTATTTATACTCCACTTCCCTTTTATTACATTCTCAAAATATGTTGATAGTGAGTTTTCTTAAACTAGGAATTGTGCCTTAAGTGTAGCAATGATTGGCAGTGGGCCGAGGTTTTGTACTTAGTAGTGCTATTTAGTTCCAAATAACTATAAATGAACTGTGTTCCTAGCTTTGGGAAAGCTTTCCTATCAGCATGTTCAGTGATTATGAATTTAGCTAATGCAGTCTGAACTCAGTCTCCTAGTAATTTGAAGTCTACTGCTTGTTTTAACCAACTTTTGAATCACAAGCAGGCTCATAGAAGAAGACTGTGTTATAATTGACTTTGTCACTGAAAAATGGAAGCTCATAAATTATGTCAGCAAGAAAACATAGCAAGTTACTTTACTTCCAATGTAATTATTTGGTATTCAATGTTTCAGATACGCAAAACTTAAATTCAACACTGCTGATTGCTACTGAGAACATATTTTCTTCCCTTATATTAAATGCATTTAACTAAAAACTTCTTCACTTGATGAAATACTTGCTAGTAAAACTCCTATAATTTCAAGCAGTTTTTTTTATGTATACAGGGGTGATTGTGTTCCGGAATTTCCGGAGGAAATTTTAACTTGCCACTTCCGGGATTTTTTTTTATGAAATTGACATTTAATTTTTTTTTTTTTTTTTTTTTTTTTTTTTTTTTTTTTTTTTTTTTTTCTTCTAAATTTTTTTTTTCTAAAATCCAGGTATGAGATTCTTCCGCTTTTCGGCGGAATTCCGCTTCTTTGCTTTTCCACAAAAATTTCCGTTTTTTTGTTTTGCTTTTATCCCAAAAAATCCACTTTTTCTGAAAAATTCAATTTTTTTTTTTAAATAAATTTTTTTCCTCAAAGTTCCGCTTTTCAAAGAAAATCGCAGAGAGGTTTCAAAACCAGAGCTATTATCATAATTGAGTTTCGGCCTACGACTGATGAGCGTTGTCCGCCTTCGTTTTATAGACGCTGTGTGCGGGGGGTGAAAGAATAAAATGTAGCTTGTCACACGAGAACGCAGACGTTCTTGTGTGAAAAGCTGTATTTATTCTGGTACTCCCAGCACGCAGCGTCCAAAAAACGGACTGCAAGCAAAGCTCGCCTTTCTAACCCGGAAGTGGAGGCAAGTGGTAAAATCCCCCACAGAAGGGGAATCAAAAACAAGTCGTAAATTTTTAGTCTCCGTAATCACCGTGATGTATGTCATCATATATGTCATTAATATATATGTTGTCATTGGACTCAAAGGGGAAATAGAGGAAAAACCTTCGCGCAGCACTTGAAAATCTTTGTTTTACGTTTACCCCTTTCATATCAGTATATAATTTTTATAGATACGACTAGTGCAGAGATGTCAACTTTTACGGATTTTCAGTACACAGTTTGTACCGATTTTTACTTCATCTTACGGTTTTACGGACAGTACTCCCAAGACTACGGAAAATCCCAAGAAATCCATGCATCCCACCATTCAATTCATATTCCCTGTTTTGTTGAGAGTCCAAAATTATCAATTTGCATCTAATTCTTCTTCTAATGATTTCATATCAGAACAATAGACCTAATTTATTTTTATAGTGCGAGTAAAATAAAGAAATATTTTACTAAACAAATTATATTTCTCTTAAATTATAAGATTGCGCAATTCAGTCTTTATTTTCGGGCTTTGCTGAGAGTACACAATTGCCTTTTTCCATCCATCTCCATCCCCTTATTATTGCACATTAACTTTACTAAAATAACTTATTTGCATATTTTGGTTGACTATAAAGTTTACCTTTTTAATTATTTTTATATAAATAGTACGATCGTGAATTTTTTTTTTTTTTTTTTTTTTTTTTGCGGTCGTTGCCAAGAGAAAATGCTATTATCCTTTTCCATCGATCTCCATCTCCCTATTGTTGCACATTAACTTGATTAAACTAACTTATTTTCATATTTTTGTTGATTATAAAAGTTAATTTTTTAATTATTTTCATATAAATAGTACGAATGTGAAATTCAGTTTTTTTTGTTTCTTTGCGGCCGTTGCCGAGAGTACTTAATTATCCTTTTCCATCGATCTCCATCTCCTTATTGTTGTACATTAACTTGACTGAACTAGTTTATTTACATATTTTTGTTGATTATAAAAGTTAATTTTTTAATTATTTTCATATAAATAGTACGATCGTGAAATTCAGTTTTTTTTTCTTTGAGGTCGTTGCCGTGAGTACTCAATTATCCTTTTCCATCGATCTCCATCGTCCTATTGTTGCACATTAACTTGACTAAACTATTTTATTTTCATATTTTGGTTCATTATAAAGGCTGATTTTTTTAATTATTTTCACTTAAATAGTACGATCATGAAATTCAATTTTTTTTTTTCGCGGGCGTTGCCGAGAATACGTAATTATCCTTTTCCATCCATCTCCCTATTGTTGCACATTAACTTGACTAAACTAGCTTATTTTAAATATTTTGGTTAATTATAAAGGTTAATTTCTTAATTATTTTCATATAGATAGTGCCATTCAGTTTTAATTAACTCAGTTAAGTTAGCAAAACTACATTTTGAATTTATTCTAAGATTTTAAAATATATATTTTCAATATACTTAAACGATGCGGTTTTACTGAATACTACTGAAAACTTCTGATTTTTCTACTGATGATTTCTTTCAGAGATTGGCATCTGTCCCAGTGGAAGTATATTTTAATATTCTTTGAAATAAACTTATTAAAATATCTAAAGCCTTTTCTGCCACATTTTTATGAAAATATATTTTTGAACAAAATAAACATTTTCATGAAAACACACATAAGATACTGCCACCAAATTTTATTTATGTGTAGACACTAGACAATGCACATTTTAATAATACATGGTAATTTTATAAATGTGTTTAAAAATATACTGCACTTTAAGAACAAAAAATTTGTATCTTGCCAATTGTAAAAAAAATTGTTTTTTGTGAAATTAAGTTCGTAACTCCTGACTATTGTTGTAATGATTTAATTTCAGAAAAACTTGCAAATAAAAGCATGAGTTACTATAGATAACAAAAGCATAGTTTAGAATTAATATGAAGGAATGCGTTAAAATTAAATTTGCCCATGTATTTAAACAACCCTGTTCTTAAACGCAATTGCCAAATTTGCATTTTCTAAATATAATAGAATTAAATCATTTTTCCAATGTAGTTGCATATAAGATGAAATATGGTTTGGCAAACACTCTTCAAAACAGGATTGTTGAGACATTGAAGAAAGTAAAATTCTCTTTGAATTTGGATGAAAGTACAAGTAGATAATTCAAAAGTATACTTGCTGTGCTTGTTCAATATTTTTGTCCTGAACAAAATAATGTAGTTATTCAACATTTAGTTTCTTTTTCTTTTAATGTTGGTACTGCTGCCACCATTTACAACCAGTTGGTAGAGTTCATAAAAGCAAATGAGATATCTTGGGTAAACTTGGTCAGCGTGCTTATGGATTCTTGCAACACTATGCAAGGAACTAAGAAAGGAGTTGAAACTTTGATAAGGACTAAAAAGGCTCCACATCTTTTGGACATAGATGGGGATGCATTTAAACACACTGTAAACAATAGAGTTAAACGGTTTATCAAGCCATTTATTACGCACATGGAATCTTTATGCGATAGCATGCATTTTGATTTGAAAAGTGCAGATAAACGACACTTGTTTTTGGAAATATGTGCTGTCTTAGAAATAGATCAACTAGCTCCCCTATCACGACCTTCACATAGGTGGCTGTATGTTTTATCTGCTATCGATCAGATAGTTTTTTTTGTGGGAGGCACTATTAATTTTTTACTGTTCTTTTATGTCCAAAAGTGACCAAGAATTGCACAATATTGCGTAAATTGCAAAATTACTGAGAGTGAATTGCAAAATTATTGCGTAACTTTTCAGGAAATTTCTTTGTATGTTCAGGAAATTGGACTTAGACTCACAATCACCCCTGTGTATACGATATATATATCTGTCTGTAATACTCAGTTTTTTCAAGGTCTTGTACATTTAAAGACTTCTACATGCCTTGGAACCCATGCATTATTTCTTCACTGGTACACCGATATCAAAAGATAAATGACACAGACAGTTTTAGCAATTTTGGAGTTTTTTTGTAACAAATACTTCATTCTTTTATCTGATTTTATTTTTTATTTATTTGTTTTGTTATTGTTCAACACTTTAAGCTGTGAAGTGAGTCTCAATCTTCAGCTAAAATTATTTTGGTAAGCTGTGCATTTTAGGCTTTCATGCTTTTATAATTTAAAAATAAGAATATAATTTAAATACAGCACAGTTTCCCTTTAAAAAATTGTTATCAAAAATATTCGTTCTTAGATACTATAGCCATACCTGGCACTTATAAAATTAAAATCTTCCTAAAACATAGACCTAGTTAAATTGATTATGATATTATGGAAGTTTTGGTTTTAAGTGAGAGATTGATCTGTTAATATATATATATATTTCATTTTTTGCTGCATCAAACTAATTTCTAAAAAAATAATTTTATGAAACCTATTTATTTTTTAGGTTTGGAATGTAATCACATCAAGTTTAATAGTTAATTATTCATGGCATAAAGATTTAGTATTCGCAGTCCATTGGAGCAGTTTGGACCCTGATGTTATTTACAGTGGCGGAACTGACAGTTGCCTAAGGGTATGGAATATATCAACACAGACTGAAACTACTCCTCCCACAAAATGTATGTAATTTAACATTTTTATTATATATTTATCACTGCCATGTAAAAAAGATGACAAAGTTTCCATCAGACATGTACAAATTATCTCATAGCCATCAGTCAAAGTGTTACTATGTTATTTTATTATTTCTTTCTGCCCAGAATGTTCAACCTACTGAATGTGTAAGGTATCTAGTTGGGATAGCCAGGAAGTGCCACCCAATTTAGACCAGAACCCAATGGGGGTGTCAACCACAGGGATCGTACCGTCCTTCCTCTACCCATCACCTCTTAGATGGACTTTCGGACCTACATATTTATTGTACCATGTACCCAAGATAGTTTGTAGGTAGCATTGGGAATTAAATATTCTTCTGAATGCAATCCTCTTACCTTTAACCACTGTGTTATCCCTGTCCAGTGTTATTTTATTGCTATTTTCTGAAAGAAATGTTTTACTCATATTCATTTTATTAAAAATAGGTTTCAGTTAATCATATAAGCCCGGATGTTTGTGGTCCTTAAAATGGGATTCCCACGGTCCTTGAATATCCTTGAAACATGCTTTATTTTCATTTTGGTTTTCAAGGCCATTAAAAGTGCTTGAATTTGCAAGAAGGTCCTTGGAAGTCCTTATTTTTTTTTTTATCTCTTGCTCTATAGATGCAGCTCAAAATCATTTTTCGCCAACCATCCAATTTTGCTTGAAAATTTGGCAATTTGTGTGCATTTTTAAAGTGGTTAGTGAAATATTCAACAAAAAAGAAGCCTTCCAGCCAATTATTTTTAGGTTTTAGCATTAATCATTTACAATATTTCAGCTTATGTATTTTTGCATATCGGAAAGTCAAATTTTGACATCTTAATTAGTTCCGAAAATGGTCCTTGAAAAGTGCTTCAATATTTTTATTAAAAAAGAGTGGAAACCCTGTAAAATTCGTTAAAAACTGCTTAATTCCTGATTTTTATTTTTAAGATCTTTAAAACTACTTAAATTTGTACCACGTTGTGTAAAAGTAGGCAATAATATCTCCCATTCAAGAGTAATGATCAGATTGCAAAATTGTAAAATTTATCCCATTGCTATATGGAAAAGAGGTCAGTCGAAATGTTTCATATTTTCTGGTTCCTGTTTCTTCTATCGTGGTAGAAACCCAACCCTGATTCCCTGACTAATAATAGATTACTGCAGCACCCATAATCGGGGTGTATCTGAAAAATTGCAAGGCTTTTTAATGTACATTTGTTTCATTTTAGTGTACAATTATATCCATAACTGCCTGATCTTCTGATAAAAAGACTTCCTTCTATTCTTTAGATTCATTTGTAAAAACCTCTAATATACTCGTGAAAAGTTCACTTTTTCTTACTTGTGGTTATTCACATAAATATTTTCAAATCAACAAGATCCAAAATATGGCAATTTTGCTGAAATTAAATTTTTGAAATTTTTATCAGTGAACAGTGATGGTAGAAATTTTTATAAGTATTCCTCGAGATTTTTGATATAGTGTTGAAATTAAATGATATTATATTATGTGAAGTTTGATAAAACTTCATAATGTATTAAACATACTTTTTCCAAAGAACTTGAATTTTTTTCTCTAAAAAGTACTTAAAAGTGCTTAATTTTTTAAATGAAAAATGTAGAAGAACACTTCAGACAATCATCATGTAAGTTTATATCATTTTATTAAAAGTTTGTTTCTTAGAAGCACGGTGGTTGCCTTGACTGCATATTATCAGAAGCCTGAAATTTGGTAACGTAGTACCTTTTATTACATAATGCAGCAGTTCCCAACCTTTATTCACCCAAGTACCTCGTTATTACCATTTCTTTCAGTTGTATCCCCCCAGTTGTTCACAACCTTCAATTGTACCTTGCCTTTCACATTTTTTATTTGTATGAATATTGTAAATTGTAATTTTATTTTCTACAATTAAAACTGCATTTAAAAAATACTAGAATTTTACCAATTTTATGGAACAAAACATATACACTTAGATTTTCTTTACTTTGAAATTTCTCAGAACAGATGCACAAATTGTAAAACAAATGTAATATATTAATAAAATGCATAACTGACAGAGATGTCTGAAAGAAAAAAAAAATTTGTTACAAACATGCATAGAACTTGTTGAAATAAATACTCAGCTATTGTTTTTATTATAATACAAGCATTCTCCTTTGGAAATGGTAAGTACTAACACTATTGCCAAAGCAGCAGCTGATTTGAAAAACATCATGCAAATTATGCTTTTGCTTTTTTCCCAAAATATCCTTATTTCAAGAGAGCTGCTTGAAATAATTTGATGACAAAAATATATGTACATTTATCAACTGCAGTCACTTTGAAAGAAAATAATCTAAGAACATCAATTTGTCCCGGTTCGCAATTTTTTAGAAATTTATTTCTTGTGTACCCTAGGCTGGAAACTCCTACACAGTAGAGAAAGAATGTTATATATATAAACATGTACAGTCAAATTACATTTTTGTTTGGGATTGTAGACTTATCAGTAGCAATAATATTAGTAGTATTTAGAAATTCTGAGGTTTTGCAATTTATTAATTATATATATATATATATATATATATATATACACACTGCTGGACAATTGCTAAGGACGGATGACACTATCACCCATAGCAACCACAAAATGAAAGGAAGCAAAGTGTGGGATACAGTAAGAAGTGTGCGTATGCAAATTTTTCATTTCCACATCTGTTCGTCACGTGATAGCACTGATAAGAGATTTTAAATATTTGATGCGTGTGGACAGTTTTTGTTCCAAGTAAAAGTTTTACGGGAAAGATTTAATTGACAAACTTGAAATTTTCGGTATGTCTTCCTGATATCACTTAGATGATTTTACGTATGGTCGTATATTGGAAAGATCGAAAAAGGGTGAAAAATAACAGATGTTGCCAGGGTGTTCGACATTGCCCACAGCATTATTTCACGGCTGTGGCAAGCATTTGAAACAACTGGAATGTGTAGCAAGCATCACGGGGGAGGTCGTGTTAGAAGTACGATGCCTGAGGGGACCAGTACATTGTCCTGTCGGCAAAAAGGGACCAGTGCACCACAGCTCAGCAGGTAGCAAATCAGTTTCTTGCTACCACAGGACAGCAGATCTCCCGAAAAACTGTAGCCAGACATTTGGGTGAAGGAGGACTATATTCCCGCAGACCTGTTGTGTGTGGCCCATTATCTAGACTGCACAATGCCACCCGTTTGCAATTGTGTCGTGAGCATCACAATTGGATCGAACAGGACTAGGCTTAAATACTATTCTCAGGTGAGAGTAGGTTCAGTCTGTCATCGGATTTTAGACACCAACTGATCTGGCGTGAGAGTGATACTACTTATCGTCCAGAAAATATCCAGAAAAGAGACCGATATCTGGCATTCAGTGTCATGGTATGGGCCGGCATCATGATCAATGGCCGCACGCCCCTAAATGTGGTTGCAACTGGGACTATGACCTGTCAACAATACATTAATGAAGTTCTACTGCCTCATGTTCGCCTTTTCTACGGTGCTGTCGGTGATAAATTTTATTTCATTGATGAGACAACACACTATGTCATCGAACACTCGCTGTTCAGGATTGTCTAGTCAGCGAGGGTATTCAATGCCTCATATGGCCAGCATCTTCTCCAGATCTAAACTCCATTGAAAATGTTTGGGATACTTTGGGGAGGCGACTTGCTGGTCGAAAATGTCCTCCAACAAACAAGAACATCCTCATCCATGCACTGACAGAGGAGTGGGATAACTTGCCTCAACAGCTGCTAGATAATGTCGTGCAAAGCATGACACGACGTGTGGAATGTTGCATCGCACTCCACGGTGGACATATCCCGTACTGACATCTTTTTCAAAGGCGCCTGCTGTCATTCATATGCATTTTTCCATTTCTCGGTACACAGCATCAAATGAACACTTTTTTCCTTTCAGATGTTTCAAAACCTTCTGTATTTTCCAGAACAATAAATGATCTTTATTCTAATGTCCAAACAGTGTGGCAACAGTATTTTATTCTGCTGGGCCTCCACCCCCACTTAATGTTGTGCTACATTGCAATTTGTGATCCGTCCTTAGCAATTGTCCAGCAGTGTATATATATATATATATATACACACAGGGTGTCCCAAAAAGATTGAAACACGCTTTAATTCTTTACCTATTGGAAATAAGGGGGGCAATGTAAATTGTAAAAATGTTGGTAAAATGTTGGTTGTAAATTGTAAAAATGGTAGGAAATAAGACTGTGCTAATAATAAAATAGTCCTCCCATTAATTTTCAAAAAGTTACACTTTTAAAATTTTTATACAACCCCCCCCCCCCCCCCTTAAACAAATTTGGTAAATCAGAAAATTTTTATTTTTAATGCAACAAGATCTTTAAAAAAACCTGCATATCTGTATCTTTAAAATCAACTGTATTATGATAAAGGAAAAAATCTGACTTATGCTACTTTTCTGCACCATGTGAAAGTTTGTTTCATCAGTGAAAATAAGAATCATAAACAAATTGACGATGGAAATTGTTTAAATCAAAAATATGTTAATATGTGTCAAAAATTTTTATCACAAATGCATCTAAATATAGCATTATACAAACAGAGATCATATAAAGCAGTGGTATTCACTACGTGGTTGGGTGTCCTGTGTATTATCATCCAGTTTTTTGTGATATGTCACAAATTTGCATTTCTAATTTGATATATGGTTCCCATTCACAATGTTAAATTTTCAATTACATATAACTTGCTCAATTTTAAAGATACAGATATGCAGGGTTTTTTAATGATCTTGTTGCATTAAAATAAAAAAATTATTTGTCTAAGGGGGTCGCATAAAAATTTAAAAAGTGTAATTTTTTGAAAATTAATGAGAGGACTATTTCATTAACATAGTCTTATTTCCTACCTTACTTGCAACATTTTTGCAATTTACATTGCCTACTTATCTCCAACAGATAAAGAATTAAAGCGTGTTTCAATCTTTTTGGGACACCTTGTATATATATATATAAACATGTACAATCAAATACATTTTTGTTTGGAATCTTCAAATTTTGACTTATGGACTTATCAGTAGCGATAGTAGTACTAGTATTTAGAAATTCTGAGGTTTTATAATTTATTAATTAATTTAATTATGATTAAAATCATTTACATAGAAACAGTTTACTTTTGTCCATATATTCTGTGTTGTGTCAATAACATTTGGAAAATCATTCCTTTACAGCCATGGTTATCAGGTATAAGC
Organism: Amaurobius ferox; assembly: GCA_951213105.1. Lineage (NCBI taxonomy): Eukaryota > Metazoa > Arthropoda > Arachnida > Araneae > Amaurobiidae > Amaurobius > Amaurobius ferox. Next base: position 70,805,799 of record OX578153.1, on the reverse strand, counting down.
CACTTAAAGGCAAGTCTAGGGAGTCTACTAATAGAAAATCTGTGACTGAGATGAGTAATTCTGGAGATGGAACTTCGGAAGACAAAACTGTGTCTAATGTAGGTTTTTATTTTGTTTGTTTTTTTAAACCAATTTTATTGCTTAGTTTATGTATCTCTTACCAAATTAAATTGAAATTATTTTAAATTTGGAATGAGTTTATTACTTGCTAATTTTTCAACTTTCACTGCAATTTTAGTGGTTACTTAACAATGGGATGGACTTATTGTAGTGTGGTGTTTTGCAACTGCCAGTTTGCAGACAAACACCATTTCTTGCAGTTTATTTTAAATATTGGTGAAAAATACAATCTATTAAAAAATTTTAAAAGAATTATAAGAATATTCATACATATATATATATATATATATATTATGAAAATTCATTAGTTTCAATTTTGTATATTATCAATCTTTTAAAAAGCAGCTAAGCAAATTGATACTAAAAGAAAAATTGGAAGCCATTCTTTTGAGATACTACTTGGGAATCTGGAACTATTTTGAACTTGTAAACATATCTTAATGTTGAGCATATAAATAAACTAAACTGAAATGATCATCATATGAAAATATAGCTCTTACTTTGTTGTTCTTTTCAGCAAATCATCAAATAGTATCAAGGAGAAGAAATTTATCTGGATTTATTGAGATTTTAAATTAGCTAATAAGTTTTTAATTAATTTGTAATTATTTTGTGTTTTTGACCTTGGTTTATTAGCAGTTTAAGCTCACTGAAAAATATTTGTTTATGCTAAAATCAAGCAAGTTTTTTTATTTCAATGGCTTTATAACAAAGTTTATATGCCTCAGACAACTATTTGCATTTAAGTCAATATATCTCGTAGAAAATAGCATGTTTTCATCAAAATCCTAAGGAAATTGAGCAAACACATTGAAAAAGCACATCTTTTATTTCCTATCAAGATTCAAACTATTTTTATACTATTTCTCATTGTACTTGAAAACTATAATTTCTATTTATTTTACAATTTTATTTGGATGAATATTTTAATGCTAAATTAGCTAATTTTCCAAGTAAAATTTTACCTGTTTTTGAATTTGAATTTACATCATGAAAAATAAAATGATATGCTGTGGAATACTATAAATCAAGCTGGGGTTTACAATATTTTCCAGAAAATTTGGGAAACTCATTTTTAAGTTTTAAAAAATTTTGAATTATGGTTTGGACTCTGAATCTTTTTTATAAATTACTATGGAAAACAAGTAACAATGAAGTAACAATACCATTTCCAAATTTGAGTAAAATCCCTGTCATCACCAATTCTCCTGAGCTTCTCTATCATCTCTCATGGGTTATGTAAAATTGATAAGAAAGCTAAAAAATAGTTACTTTATTGTTGAGTTCTCCAAGTTTTCTAGAGGAATTTTTTTTTGCACACATTAACACTAGAATGACGGATATTTTGAACTACCTGGAATGATGAGCAGCTGTCAATTTGACTGCCATAGAAAAAATACAAAATACCTTTAATTCAAAACCAAAACATCATAGTTACAGCATTTAGGATATTTCTTTGACACATTTTTTGCAATAAGCATTCTTAATGCACCGTTCTTGGCATTTTCCACAGGTTGGCTTATCGCATGATAAACACAAATCTTGTGTTTTATTACAGCAGAACGAGCGCTGATGACATTTGTTACTTTTCGCTACCTTTTCGCAAGGGAGGACTGCTGGACGCTGCTTGGTCACACAGTATGAGGATCGTAGTTCGTTCACAAGATTCAAAATATAGCACCGTCAAGCAATTTGCGAAGAATTGCATGCGCGAAATAAAATCCAGGCATTTATGGCCATGAAATCCGCTTCCGTCGGTCAAAATAAGGGCACGACGGAAGTTATAAAAATGTTCAGAAATAAAATGGTCGAAATGAAAAATCGACAGAAGCGGTCAAAATGACCTCTTCCGTCATTCTAGTGTTAAGAGTGAAGATGTATAAAATGGATGAGTAAATATATAAATTGAATTATGGCTTTAATCTCATTTCTGACACAATGTATCAAATTTGCCTTTGCAGGAAATTAAAGAAGTTTCTCCAGTGCCTTCTGATGAAGGTATTTCTTTATTTTTTCCCCTTTTAATTGAATTTTACATATATATATATATATATATATATATATATTATTTAGATATTTAGATGTAGATATATAAGTGCATATTTTATTATAGAATTACAAATAGATTTTAATCAAATCCATTGATTTTTACTTCATAGTGTTTAATGTTAACAAAAAATATCATGTTATCATGGTATTATATACACTTTTAGTGAACCTGCTATATAACTGAGAGCATTAAGTTGAAAAGATTACCTCTCATCCACCCATCTTCAGCACTTACGCTCCTAATATCATGGGGTACATGCAAGCCATGGACCTATCGCAATCAATATTATTCTTTTTTATACAACTCACTATTAATTACATAACTATACCACCTTTTACAAAATAAGATTAATATACAAAACCTTAGACTCCCCCGCCCCCTTTTAGCAAAATATACCTTTCCCACAAATAGTGAAACCCACTGCATTTCAAATCAAAGATATTAATTCCCCCCAAAGGGACATGAATTATAAAAAAATTAATTTAATTTTCCAAGATATTGAATTATCATCAATTTGGCATCATTTTCATTCATTTAGCATCATTTGTGTCAATTTGACACTATTTTCAAAGTATCAGCATGTTGACAATATTTCTCCAAATTTACATAAAATTTGTTACCTAGCATTGCAGACAGTTGAAGAGAAGGACTTTTCTTATATAGAAATTAAAACCTTTAGAATAATTGTAGACTCATTTTGAATTGCACAATACTAGACAACCTTAGTTTAGTAAACTCAGCATTTCTATATAAAGCTCTTAAACTTTTTAAAATTCAAAATGTCTTAATACGTGGTATAATATGTTACTTGCAGTTCCCTTAACCTTTCTGCATGTGGTATCATCATTTACTTATACATTGGCTACTTTGCCATCATGTAAAAAAATTTTAATTTAAGTTATTGAATATAAATAGAGTTTTTCAAATTTAAATTATCGTTTTAAGTTTAAGCTAGAGAAAGTAAACAATTATTAACATTTAAATTGTCAAAAATTAAACACATTTTTAAATATATATTATTGAGAGTAAAAGAAAAATTGTACTTTTCTTTTACGCTCAATAATTATACTACTGAAATGCATTTATCCTTGTTAGGTAGTGGTGAACTTTCTGGGTTCCAATGTCATACGAGTAGTTGGAAACTGTAATTAGATTTAAATTACAATATTTATAACAAGGTATCTAAGTTTTGGAATCCCACAGTGCAGAATTAATAAATGTAAATTTAATAAATATGAATAAATTTCAGAATATATCTTCATCCTTAAACTATTTAGCATACTAACTGAACTCATTTACAGAGGACATTCCCAAAATAAGAAACATACTCTCATTGCAGATAACAGCACCAATGTACCATTTTTATTCCTTTTTATGTGTTCCCCAACATGGAAATTGGGGCATATAGCTAGTTTTCTTGCTGTTGTTGCAGGTATGAGCTTTTCCGTGCTGATGGTTATAGAAAGTGTGAAACCAATCAATGGATGCTTTTGTCTTCAATGAGAGCATGATCCTATGTGACGTGTTTAATTTTTCTGTTTACTTTGTTATTTTAATGTATTTTCTAATTAAAACTTTGAAAAATATGACGGTCTTTTAAAACATATTTAATTGTATATTTAAATAATAGATATTGGTTGCATCAATAATTTGTGCACTGAAAAAATTACAGTTTTGATATCATAAAATTTTTTTCAAGTTAATCCATTTAGCTGTCCTGTTTCATTAAATAGATTTTGCCTGGAAAACTTATATTTTCATAATTTTAAAGTTGTAAGTAGTATGTTCATCTATGCATCTTCATTTAAAAAAAATAAAAACTGCTTTCTGACAAGTTGAAGTTGTGTATCTATATTAGATGAATAAATATATAAAGTGTAACATGAGAAGTAGTAAATATGCACCTAGCTATGGAAATAATATTTTCTTATAGATACAGATGCTTGTTGAAACATGACTGATTGATTACTGCAAGCAAATTGATATTTTTATCTGGAGAAGTTTAAAATATTCGTAATTTTTATATTGAAATTGAATTCTTCTATAAAAAAAATATATATAAGACTTCATATATTAAAATTTGCAACACACATTTATTTCTACTGTATCAAGGAATGTTATATTCAAACATTTAGTCATATATCCTGGCTTCTTTTATATTGCAACTTGATGCATTTGTGAGGTATTAAAATCAACTGAATTAATCTGCAGTTGAAAATGAAGTATTGTTATGAAGTACTGATGCTAGAAAATTCCTGTATATTGCAAGTTAATTAAATTTGAAATCTCAAAATATTTTATGATGAAATAAATATATGTACAATGATTGCTGAATAATTTGTGATGAAAATATGTAAGTGAACAATAATTGTTGGATAAATTATGATGAAAATATGTAAGAGAACAATTGCTGAATAAATTATGATGGAAATATGTAAGTGAACAATGATTGCTAAGTAAATTGATGAAAATGTGTAAGTGAAATGTCATAAGAATTTGAGAAAATGATGGAAACTTTTCATACTAAAAAACATCTCATAATAACTGTTTGACAGGCAAACAATTAATTCTGCATGAAGCATTTGTATTGTATGAAATTCTGTATGAAGAACAATGAATTGCCATGGTGTTTTTTTTTTTTTTAATTATTATAATACCAATATCTGGCAATTGCACCAAACTCAGGATAATGTTTCAAATGATATGCTTGGTAAAACTTCTGACTGATCACTTTCCACCAAACTGAAAATATATGCTAACTGCCACATCTGAGTTTGATTTGGGTCTATTGCATTACGATCAAACACTAAGAATAATGCTTCTGAGGGTGATTTTGATTAACTCTCCGGCTACCAAATTGAGAATGATGCTTTCAAAGATTTACAATGTGTGTTTGATCTATTGACTCATCAATTAATATTTTACTTAATTAAAATGATTGAAAAGTTAATATGGTATAATACTAATAAAGTGAGATAATAGGATATTTTCAAAGCCAAGTTTGAGTAAAAATTTATTTTGTGAAGGAGCATATTCTGTGTCAAGTATCAATTATAATAATCAGAAGAAGGTACACTTAAAATCTTCATAGCAGGAATTAATAAGCAGAAATGTCATTCATCTTTAAATGGAATACTACTGCAATGTTCAAGAATTATTTTGCTTCCACAGTGACATCCTAATTTTAAAATACTTGGATATTTGAAGTCAAATGGCACATGTTTTAATGCACTTTTGTTTGCTATTCTTATAAAATAAATGCAATAAAAGTGTTTTGCATTTCTTCTTGAAGTATATTTTTATATCGTTCACTATTTTTGATAATTATATTAAGTTTTGAATGTTTCAAAGTTACAGACCAGAGAGGCAGTGTATTTCGGCAACTACTTTGTAAATTTATTTTAATTACTTTCTGTACTTTTGATAGTAATATTTCTGTAATGAAGATCTTAATATCCATATTATCAGTTTAATGGGTTATGTAATTTTTATCTAATCCCAATAAAATTAGATTTGTTTTAGTGTTTTGTAATCATAAATTTTAATATCCAGGATTTCATACACCTCGAGGCAAAACCTGGAATCCTCAGGAAAATTAAATTCAATGGAAGATCAGATTAAACTCTTGAAAGATTGCAATATTTCATTAAAAGTTTGGAAAAATTCAGTGAAAACCTGGGAAAAGCTTTTAACTATTTATTTGAGAGAATCTTGCTACTTTTATAAGATTATTTTTTCAGTATTGTACTCAAAATTAAAAGTTTTATTTTAACATTTAATTTCTTGACACCATTCACATCAAATAGGCTAAATTTCCCTGTTAAATGTTTGCCGTTTACTGAATTTTGAATTTTTTTTTTTTACTTATCAAAAGTGATGGTGTACAGTAAAATATTGTGATTAAGATCAGAAATTCTTGAAAACTCAGGGAATTTCATTTCCAAATTTGGGTAGGAATCCTGAATATTATATTTGGGTATAATTTTTATGTTTTTAAAAGGATTTGTTTTTTTAATCTGGCATCCAAATTTTTTTATTGTTCTTCAGGGGTAGAAGTAGTTTTATATTTCCTATATTCTTTTTAAATCATAAAAACATCCTATATTATATCTTACTTTATAATTGTCCTATATTTTTGTGTGGTTTTTAACAATATTTTTATACAATCAGAATTTCTATGCATTTTTATCCAATTTTAACTTTTTGCCATCACGTGCAAAATTAGCTCAGCAGTGTCATTTAAGGAGAAAGTTTTCTTTTCCTGCCATGTTCATTCTATTGTCATGGAATCAAAGATTTCCCGTCATTCTCACCCTAACCAAATGACACCCTTTCGGAGGTAAGACACCTATATTAGAAGACTGACACATCTGTCCTACATATCTGGCATATCCAAAATTGCTTTGGACTAGTGGCACTTCCTTAGAAAAATATTAGAAGGCGACACATTTTTGTTTAAAAAATTCTCATTAAACAGCAGCAAGATAAATGAAATATTGCCTAAAATAATGTATACACCTTGAAATGTGACAAATGAACTCAGTTTTCACTTTTAAATTGCAGAAATTGATGGATGATGGAGTTAAAAATTGAGATTTCTAAAATAGTACTGACATAAGGAGATGGATTTTACTAATGATTTTGTATAACAAATACATTGGACTTTTTTTTTTTTCAAAGAATTCTTATTTTTTATGTATAACATAATCTATTAATATTTTCATAGTTGCCAACTCTCCCAGTCTTACCCGGAGACTCCTGATTTTTCTTCCCATCTCTCATTATCCTGTTAAGTGGCCCAATCTCCCTGTTTTCAACTACCTTTATTTGTCTTCAAAGTCTATATAGTCACAAAGTATCTTTTTGTATTTATTTTTATCTTCCAATTACTCCACAGCAACAAAATGCTCTTATTTTTATAGTCTGAGTCAAAATAAATAAATAAATATTTTACTCAGCGAAATTATTTCATGTAAATAGTGCGATTGCACAATTTAGTTTGTATATCTGTGCATTGCTAAGAGTCCATAAGCACTATTATGAAAGTAAGATGATTCTTATAGTTAACATTCTCAAGCAGTGCTTTGAATGTAAGGCATTTTTTTTTTAAACATTTGATGTTTTTAAATGATAAATTTGTATATATTATAATGAAGTTTATTCTAAAATATATTTTTATTGATAACATATTAACCACTAACAATAATGAGCAAGTTTCAATTTTTCTATTATGTAATAATATATATTTCATCAAAATAGTATTCAATATAAAGACTTTTGAATGACCTAAAATGGGTACATTTCCATTTTTCTAGCTAGCTTTTCGTAAATATTATTTCTAGTGCCTTTCAGTCTGTTATTTTCCAGTTTAATCAATGATGTCATTCCACCTGAATTATTTTATTCTATGCATCATATTTCATTTTGTTGTGATTTTGAAGGCTCCATTACCCTAACTCTTAACAGATATATTTTAATATGAATTTTACTAATATATTTTTACGAGTTAGTTTTGTTTTAAATTCTGTTAATTATAATCATTGGGAATTCATATTTCCATCTTATTTGTTGAAAAGTTGTGCTTACTGTATTTAGATTGAGTATAGCTGTCAGAGATATACTTCATTTCGTTGTGTGAAAATCTCTCGGTTTTTCATATTTAGAGGTTAGCAGCTATGTATTTTTAATTGAAAATATTTTCTGGAAATTTACATTTCAAAATATTACTTTTTAACAGTTACTTTTATAACACATTCAAGATTTCAAACAATATATAATTCGAGCAAAATAACTTGTTCAATTTCTTTTAATCTGGATGGCATAGTATACTGCCTATATTGTGTTATAAAAAAAAATGTAGGTTTGAAATATGACAAACCTGATAGTAAATATGTTAAAATTAAACATAATCTTACATAATAAAGGTAGTTGTCTGCGTGTTTTACTTTGTTTGTCTGTCTGTGCAATCTATAGCAGGAACTCTAAGTATTATACGACCATGAAATTTGGTACACAGGTACTTCAGGACCCAAATAGGTGCACCTTGGCGTTATTTTTTTACAATTTGAACTAGTTTTCAGTTATTTTGTTTTAACTCGATTTACAATGTTTTTTGGCGATATTCACATAAATCAATTAGCAACCTAAAATATTATCATGGGATTTCCATCTTGACACCATCAGAAAGATTGAAAATTTTTCTTTCAAACAAACTTTGAACAAAATTCATATGACTAATAGACAAATTTTCAGGAATTTAAGTATATTGTGTTCATTTCGTTTAAAATATTAGGACTTGATAAAGAATTTTATCGAAATGAACTATTCTTAAGCCTAGAGCTCTTCCATGTGCAAACTTTAATGCTTGATTATTTTGGTATTCCTTTTTTCGATTCCTCTCCATTGACATTTGTTGATTATCTTTAGCTTTCTGAACTGAAATTTGTATTATAATTTCCTCTATATTGTTGAATTTCATTGTATTCTGTAGGCTTAAAAAATTTTTTAAGATAGTGTATTATGAGTTACTTCTTCCATTCTACCATTGGATTTACTATTTTAATATTTTATATATATATATATATATATATATATATTTATATATATATATATATATATATATATATATTTATATATATATATATATATATATATATATATTATATATATATATATATATATATATATATATATTATATATATATATATTTATATATATATATATATATATATATATATATTTTATATATATATTTATATATATATATATAGATATAGATATGTGTGTATGTGTATATATATATATATATACTTTTCACACATTTTAAGCTACTCCAATTTATATATTATGATATACAAAAATTGATGTGCCATTCAACGTTTATCATTTAACAGCAACTCCTAAATATATCAGAAATTACTTCAGAAGAAAAAATAATTGCATAAACCCATCTGTTGATTTTTAACCAAGCCATGTCTACAATTTTTTTTAATGAACCAAATGTTTCTCCATTAGAGCTGTTCTATCTACTGAAGCCACTCCCCACACACAGGTAAAATCCTGCACTTTTTCTAGAGCTATTCTAGCTACTGAAGCCACTTCCCACTCACGGGGAATTCTGTTGTCCATTCATGTGAGATTTAGCAAGATCTCTTCACATAACACATTTTCCCATTGCGTGCAATTTTCATCGTTATTTATATGAATAATTTTTTTTTAGATTAATAAATTCAATTTATCTCTGGCAATTTTTACTGTCAATTATATATATTTTTTAATTTTTTTAGATTAATAAATTTAATTTATCCTTGCTTTAATTCCTGAGCAATGCCAAGTACATTTTATAGTAATAATAATAAAAAAATAATCCCATATATTCTCACTTTATCACTTCTACCCCTGGTTCTGGACACTAATTTACAGCTAATTTCATCACAATAACTACAGTTCACTAAAAGGATCTGTGTAAGTATCTAAGCTTACCTTCATATCTATTTTTGGGGGTAAATATTTTTAAAATATTTTAACAACTCATTATAAGAATAATAAAGTTAACTATCACAATAGAATTGCATTTTTACAGGCATGGTTTCATCTTGCCATTTCGTCATGAATCTTCAAAATTTAAGGCTTTTCTGGAATTTCACACAAGGAATTTGCCCTGAAGCAGATGTCTGACATCACTTCTAAAAGCATCTAGGTGCAGCAGAAAGGTAAAGATAGGGGGAATGATAGAACTTAGAATTGAATGCGTATTGAGCATAATTTCAAGAGAATTTGCCATTTTTGTTACATCCCTGAAACTGAATATGGAAACAATATCACATGATTTACAGATCGAGCTAGATTTGCGTGGTTTTCCTACTATGTATGACCTGGGGATATATTTTCATAATCTACATTTCATTAGTGTGCAAAGGTGTGTTTTGGTGGTCTGTCTGAAGATTGATCTCTAAAACCAGTTCATCTTCATCATTGATTTTTATTTCAGTGAAGTATGTGATGCCCTCTCACCATCCTATGACTACAAAATATTTCAGATTCTTTCATAAGGCAGTATGGTCAATGCATCCAATTTTCTTGACATACTATTTCTCCAAATCCCTACTGATAAAAACTATCATCATGCTGGACATGCAAGATTGTGATGTTTCTTCGGTATGTCTCAATATGAGATGGTAAGTATCTTTCTCAGTAAAGCCGAAAATCTGACCTCTGCTGAAAAATTCTACCCTCCTTCTAACACTCAGATCAAAGCATTTAACACCTCTGTCAGTACCTACCAATGAAAAGAAACACCTTTGATAATATCATTCATTGTATTTATTTAATAAATATCATTAAACATACATTCTTATCTTAAAAGCTAGAAGTGGGTTTTAAGAAACAAAATGTATTAAAATCATCTTAAGAACAAATGGAGAGCTGAAAACTGTGTAAAATATAAGTTAGTTTCTGAACCTGAACATTTACTTCAACTACCAGATTTTGGAAAGTATTACGACAGATTTCAACTTATACAATAGAGCAAGGTATGGAATGATTTTTAATGCTCTGGATTCTGCAATAATTAATATGCTTTGTTTAAAATTTTTGCTTATGTGCATGTGTTTGCATTGTTTCTGTTTATGATTTGACTACATACTCGGAGCCATTTTCAAGTAAATGATCAGTTTTGAATATTGCACTAAAAACATTCTGTGTACTTTGATGAAGAAATCACTTTTTACAGTGGGGAATTTTTTTTTTTTTTCTTTTTTATGTCTTGTTAAGCTCCTACCCTTGGCAGGAATCAAACTTGCTGTTCTTGGTTTCGAGGCAAGTGCCTTGACTTGAAATAACAGACCCAGAATTAAAAAAATTACAGACATTTGGCTGAAATTTTTTACATTCTTTTCTTATTTTGAGACCACTTTTGACTTGCTTGCACTATACTTCAATTAAATTTCTTATTGAGCAATATTCCATCCCTTTTTTTAACTCTCCAATCTGTGTCATGTAATACACCAAAATAATCATCAATCTTCAAACACCTGTGTAAAGCTCTGTCAACTGCAAGAATTGAACCTCTATTTTTCATTTCCAAGATATGTGACCTGAAGACAATCCATCAACTACATAAATGAAAGAAAAATGTAAGATTATAAAGGATATCTATTTTCTACATTTACAAACATTTCAGTTTATTCTACCAAAATTCATTTATTTGCATTTTTTCTGTTTATATTATCACATAAGCTCAGCCATATTCAAGTAAACCATCAGGTATGGGTATATTGTAACCATAAGCATGCTTTTCAAAAGATAACTGACAATTACTGGAATTAATTACTTTCAAGATTTTTATGTATGCAGCCAAAAGAAAAAACTTCATTGTATTTTCTGCTCTGATGTTCATTACTTCTCATAATTTGCAAAGCTCTGTCTCCAGTAGAAATTGAACCTGTCTGTCTTAATCCCCAGGCAAACACTCAACGCTTTCCAATGCCTGGAATTTGTACATTCTTTTCTGATACTAGAGTATGCACTTTGCTTCAAGCAAATCTACCTATATTTCATTCTGTATTACATCATCACTTTTTAACTGCTCAATCTTTGTCATGTCTTACACCAAGGTTAACAACAGGCACCAATGTGGAGCTATGCAAACAGCAAAAGTCAAACCTATATTATTTAATCCCAAGATATATTCTTTTCCTAAGTTACAGAACAGATGTTCGAAATTTTAAAAAAAGTTGTTCTTCATGTAAGATACGTAAAATAACTAAATAAAATTTTAAAAAATGTTTTTCTTTTCCTATATGCATAAGCATTTTAGCTTCTATATTTTTTATTTTTTTAATTCATACTTTATATATCTGTGCTTTTAAAATATCTCTGGTGGCACAATATGTCAAACAAGTTGAGCCTGTCAAATGAAATTTGGTATGATTATTTTTATTTGGAAATATAAGAGGCCTGTTGATTTTAAGATCAGGTAAGGGAAAGGCTCTAAATACTTCAAACGCTTTTTTTCTGAAATTGGGAAACAAAATATGTAATTATAATATTATTATATTAAAAATTCTTAAACAAGTAGTCAATATTGCTTTTTTTTTAATTTAAGATAGAGCAAATAAATGGTAATGCAAAAGGTAATCCAATCCCAGTTGCGGTGCCCAGAGCTACTGGTCACGTTTTTTAAACAAATGAATACAAAAAAATACATGCCCACTATGCAGACACATATGTTGCAAAGTGACTGCATGCTAAATAAATACCAAACTACTTTGTCTAATTAAGCATCTCCTAAAAAAGTGGCAATTATGACAATTTTCATCCGTTTCAAACAATTTTGAAATTTAGCACGTATAATATTTAAATAATTGTATATATACAAAACCTAAAACTTATCTTTAAAATTCACAAAGTTATAAGATCCCTTAATTTAATGCACTTGGAGTCTAGACGTTGTCCGGGAAAAAATGTCTATTGTTCCCTCGTCATCAGACCATAATAACATAATAAAATGGTTTTGGCCAAATTTTGCCCATCTTTAAAAATCTGTATAAATATATATATATATATATATATATATATTAATTTTTTTTTTTTAATTTTTGTCCGTTACCTGTGCATTTGTACATTTCCACATATTTTAACTTTCGTGTCAAAAAAAGCAAGATTCCAATGTAAAGTGTTGATTTACGTGCTTTTTTCTAGTTGTTTTTTTTTTTTTTCTTTTTAGCTCACTTAGCTTTTTCGTTAGCTCACTTAAAATATATATATATATATACTAACATGGTCTGGTTTAAATTAATAGTATAGATTGGTTGGATAATTTATTTGATACTTCATAAATATTTTTAATCAGAAATGAATATGAAACTATTTTTTAGGAGTTCTCTCGAGCCCTTCTCAAAATCTTAAAAAATTTACTTTTCGTACAATGAGCGTAATATCTCATAATCTTACAATTTCCATAAAATTTGCAACCTTTGTTTTTCATTGAAATTGAATTAAAAAAAGGCTTTAATTTTTGTTCCAGAATATCCAAATGTGCTTGGGGGGAAATCATGTATTAGACATCCATTTTTTTTTTTTTTTTTTTTTTTTTTTAACTTTTATTGTGAGGTATGTTTACATTTGTAATATAAATATATTTGTTTCTTCAAATAAATTTTACCACTTAGTTTCATTTTTCATATCTAATTTAATTTAATTTTTTATCCTTAGTATCTGGCGTGGTTAATAAAGATGACATTCAAAAGATGAAGACTTCTAATTCACTCATTGGTAATTTCCATTTTTATTTGTTTATTAGTAGGATATTTGACCAACATTAATACTGTATGGATAAAATACAATACACCATATGATTGTTTCAAAATTATAATAAATTCCCTTCATCAGTGCTGATGACTAACAAACCCAGTCAACCAGTTTCTCTCAACTTTAAAATTGTTAGTTTTCAGTGCAGAAGAAAAATATCCATCCTATCTTTGAAACAGCAGCACATATTGCATTGTATTTTATGTGTGCATATCAATGTTGGCCATTATATTGAAGTTATGGAGTTATGTATATATTATACCATTAGGTTATTGAGTTTATTATTTTAATTTGAACTGTTAAATGATTACAAAAATATATAATTTATGTACCTTTCATCTCATGAAAAGCAAAAACTTTAAGCTTAAAAATGTAAATAACAATCACCACATTCATTTTAAGGTCCATTAATACCAACCAATTTAAGTAGAAATGTGTAGGTTCACTAGATGCACAATCATTAATTTTATTCTCTTGCAAAATTTTATGAATGTGGCTGTTATAGAATTTACCTAAAGTGTACCAAAGGAAACACATTTTAAAAGAACAGTCATTAGAATTGATGTGGTGCTTGTTGTCTATATTTTTAAGTTTAACATTTTTACTTTTCATGAGATAAAAATTATATAAACTATATATTTTTGTAATCAGCAGGACTTACTTTATTTTTTGAGTTTCTAAATGAAAATCAGTATTTTGCATGTATCAGTATTTTGTCATGACTTAGTTCCCTTAATATTTACGGTCGTATTTTATTTAATACCATTTTTTAAACAATATTTAGATGAAGATTTTGTCTATTTTTAAATATAGTAGAATCTTCATAGTCATAGGACACATCTAGTAAAAATGTATATGCCCTGCCTTTTATAGGTTTGCTTCTGTGAGTATAAAGTGTATATGTCTCTTTTATGCAGGTTCTATGATTATGAAGGGCATACAAGATTGGGCACATATAATACATATTCTACATTTTATGCATAATATATGGTTTTCTACTGACTTATTCTGCATCATTGAAAACCTCAGGTTTTGTGCATATTATGCATATAGAAAACATAGCCAATCATTTTGCTTCAAAGTAGTATATTAAGACTTTAAAGGATGCATGATATTTAAAAATGTTAATATATTTTCACAGTTTAAGATGAAAAATAACTAATATTACCAGCTTATAACTTTATTATAATTAAGTGCATATATTCTATGAGTAAATAAGGATTTTGATACTTACACTTTAACTTTTTTACATATGTTTATAAAGATTGCCATAATCCACTGAGCAATATAGTTCATAAATTACCATAGAATTCTGTATCTTTTTCGTAGTCATTTGATATATATCACTGGATATGATATACAGGGTGTCCCAGAAAGATTGAAACACGCTTTAATTCTTTACCTGTTGGAGATAAGTGAGCAATGTAAATTGCAAAAATGTTTAAAGTACATTAGGAAATAAGACTACATTAATGAAATAGCCCTCCCATTAATTTTCAAAAGGTTACACTTTTTTAATTTTTATAAGACCCCCTTAGACAAATTTGGTCAATCAGAAAATTTTTATTTTTAATGCAACAAGATCATTAGAAAAACCTGTATATCTGTATCTTTAAAATCAACTGAATTATGATAAAGGAAAAAATCTGACTTATGCCACTTTTCTGTACCATGTGAAAGGCTGTTTCTGTTTCATCAATGGAAATAGGGATCATAAGTAGGCAATGTAAATTGCAAAAATGTTTAAAGTAAGGTAGGAAATAAGACTACGTTAATGAAATAGCCCTCCCATCAATTTTCAGAAAGTTACACTTTTTAAGTTTTTATACGACCCCCTTAGACAGATTTAGTCAACCAGAAAATTTTTATTTTTAATTCAACAAGATCATTAGAAAAACCTGATGAAAAAATTGATGATGGAAACTGTTTAGATCAAAAATATGTTAATATGTGTCAAAATTTTTTATCACAAATGCATCTAATTAAAACAATTTATGCAGACAAAGATCATATAAAGCAGTGTTACTCACTACGCGGTTGGGTATCCTATGTATTATCATCCAGTTTTATATTTTTTGTAATATGTCACAAATTTGCATTTCTAATTTGATATATGGTCCCCGTTCACAATGTTCAATTTTCAATAAAGTATAACTCGCTCAATTTTAAAGATACAGATATGGGGATTTTTTTAATGATCTTGTTGCATTAAAAATAAAAATTTTCTGACCACATTTGTCTAAGGGGGTCGTATAAAAATTTAAAAATATAACTTTTTGAAAATTAATGGGAGGACTATTTCATTAATGTAATCTTATTTCCTACCTTACTTTCAACATTTTTGCAATTTACATTGCAAACTTATCTCTAGCAGGTAAAGAATTAAAGCATGTTTCAATCTTTTTAGGACACCCTGTATATAAATCCAAGTTAACTACAGAAAAACAATAATTTTTTTCACACTTTAAGCATATGTGCCAACTCTACTGAATTTGGCGGGAGACTCCCGATTTTTGAGTGTTTCTCCCGATTTCCTGCTTTTGAAGACACATCTCCCGATTTCAACTATTTTTTGAAAAAATCCCTACTTTAGGGATAATATCCCAAAAAATTCCCTATGAAAGGGATTTTTTTAGCTAAGTGGGAAATTTTTCTCTATTTGATCAAAAGTACGTCCTTAAGATTACAGATGCAGACATGCCAACTCTCCGGATTTTGACCGGAGACTCCGGATTACTAACGAAATTCTCTGGCTATTTCTGTTTGAAATTTATCAATTAAGACATGGTATAATTCCTCGGAAACACCGATTTTCCGCTTTTTTAGCACTGATTTCTACCATTGATGTAGTAAAGTAATATACTGATGTAAACATGGACATGTGAAAAGTTTATAAAGTCTCTTTCGAGTTGAGCTGTTTGCAGGTATTTTGAGCAGTTTCATTGCTAGGCTAATCTATGAATGTTGTTTTGAACCCATTCTTTAAAAGGTTGATGATTTAATATTTTTTTTTCTTAATTGAGAATATGTGCCAAATATCCCAGACATAAACTATGTTGAATAAAAAAACCCAGATATTTTGGAAATTCTATTGCATCTTTGTACCATAATAAAGGGATATATGATTTAGTTTTACATTATTTTCATTATTTTAAATTTGATATATTTTTGAAATTACGAATATCTTCATATGTTGTTATAAAATAAAAAAGAATGAGAGAAAGTAAACTGTGTTGAATAATAAAAGAATTAAAGAAATAAATAGAAATTACATTACATTTTTATACCATAAAGAAATGTGATATTATAGGTTTTCTAAGCAGTGACTGGGGTCACTATAACTTGGGACCCACATAATCCCCAAAACATGGATCCATTGACAGCTATTCTGAATTCCTTCATGAGGACAAATTCTTCCCCTCCCAATGATGACAAATACCTTAATTACTTTCCTTATATACATAGTATAGTATATAAGAAAAATATTGTGACAGGGTCGAAAATTTGAATTCGAGTTTCCGACGGAAGAGTATGTTTCAAGCATCCCTGATCTCTCTGTGAATGTGAGGTTTACTCTGCTCACAGATTCAAACACATTGGTCGACATGTGATTGAACCCTGGGAGCTGAATGACATTCCTGTCAAGTGCCTGCTCATCTTTGCGTCGGCTACTGGTCTCTTTTCGTAGAAATCTGTTCTGTCTGGGGTAGTACAATAGACCTCTGGTCGCTGTGCTGGGCTCTTCTTGAGCCACCCGTCTCTCATTTCATTTCATTTCAAGTATCCCTGATCACAAATCGAACATTTTTTAGGTTATGTCTCTGTGTGTGTCACTGAGTCTGTGGGGACGATATCTCACGAAAAATGGAGCGATTCGAATGAAATTTGATACAAAAATTACAGTCCGTGAATACGGGAAGCCTATTGTTTTTAAACACAATCGAATGTTCAGTACCCCCCCCCCCCCCCCCCCCTAAATTTTCGAGTAAAATTTTGAAAAAAATCATCAAAAAATCAAAATCTTTAATAAAGTTACGCAAATAGACATTTCCTTAAATGATTGACATAAACTTTAAAATGCTAGCATAAACCGTTCTTGAGACATTGCACATTTTTCACTTAAATTTATCAAAAAATCCCATAAATTAAAAAAAAAATTAACTGTTGAAAAACGTGCTCACTTTTCACATGTAATATAATGCGATAAATTTAGTGACATCATTCTCATGGATCTAGCTTGTTCATGAGAAAAAATACTTTGAATAATACTTTTGTATTTGAATGCCAATAGTCATTTATCTAAGAATAACTTATTTCTCCATCCATAATGCTTAGCGAGATTTTGGTGACAAATTTGGTAGAATGTTGCTAACTTGGTGACTTTTTTAAATGTTGCCAAATTAACGAAAATCTCGCCAATGGATAAAAATGACACTATCAATGAAAATGACGACTGATGAAAATTCAATTTAAATCATAAATGCAAATATATCAAATTCTTATATATGCTCTACATATGTTTCTGAAATCATCCTATGTACCTAAATAAATAATAATAATGTTTTATTAGCTGTACTTAGAAAATATACCATTATTTCATTATTAATATGTTTGAAAGATTATGTCTGTATATAAAAAACAAAATTAATATAAAAAATATTAGCAGATAAAACCAGAATGCAGAAATGGAAAATATTTTTACATTAAAACATAATTTACAGATGATTTTTTATAAATAGACAAATTTCTGCATTACTGCTGAAAGAACTTGCTGAGTTGGTTACTATGGTTTAATATTTGAAGAAGTCAATCAAAAATGGCCTTAAATTGCATTTTATAGCATTTTATTTGCATGCATTTTATTATTTTCAGTGATTGATTATAAAACATGAAATTCGATATTTGATAACTAAAATTTTGCTGACCGAATTTGCATTCCAGGAATGCTGTGATTCTGTAAATTTTTTAGTCCTCTTCCTGGAATTTGCATTAATTATGTGCAATGGCATGGATCCAGCATGGCCTGTCACAATCAAAGCCATGTCCACGAAATTCCCCTAATTAAACATAATAAAACGGAACAAATCCAGGAAAATTGAAACGCCCTGCAACTTTACATGCAAGTTTGTTCATATGTGCAATGTTTTAGAAACTGAATATTCAGCTGGTACAGTTGCAAATTGGGCAATACCACAGCCATAGAATCAGATTGAGAAACGCCTGTTGGGGATGGGATCATGAAAACATGGAACATTTTTGCATGTCACGGTTCACTCTTTTTCATTGTTTTCTGCTGCACATCATATGTTAAGAATCATAGGGATTGTTTTGCAAAAAGCAGGAACCTTTTTCACATCCTGGCTCTTGCGACGACTTTTCCTTTGTTTTACCACATGGCACCTGTTGAGAATTGTAAGAACTTTTTTTCTCGTAAAACCCATGAGTATTTTTTCATGTCTCGTTTCTTGTATTGACTTTGATTTTTACGTCACAGCATCTGTTAGGAATCACGGAAATTTTTTCCCAAAAATCGAGAACATTTTTGCACATCCTAGCTCTTTGCGAGGACTTTTCCCTTGTTTTCTACCACACAGCATTTGTCAGAAATCGCAGAATTTTTTTTTTGCATATACCAGCTCTGCGATGACTTTTCCTTTGTTTTTACTGCATAACACCTGTCAGGAATCATGGGAATTTTTGCAAAAATCGGGAATAATTTTGCATATCCTGGCTCTTGCATGCACTTTCCCATTGTTCACTGTGGCACGGTATCTGTCAGGAATTAAGGAAATTTTTTCGTGAAAACCGGGAACCTTTATGCATATCCCACAAGACACATGCTTTAAAATTTTATGCATCCTTTTTAATTTTTTCTTGGATATTTGATGCACTGTAATGTGTCGGTGGCATCACTGCTATGTAATTTACGTATTCTATATATTCTAAGTATTCTATGTTATTATGCATTTGGGTTTTATACTGTACCCAACCTTGAGTGTGTATGTCTCTTATGTGCTGGTGAAGCTGTTTGTGTGTACACAGAATTTGCAAAATTTCATAACATAGCAAGTTTTCTTATGCCATTACAGTTATTGGCCATTCCATGTTGAAGAGTACTGAGAAGGGCAAAATTAGTCTATAGATGCTGGTATTTGCAATAAAACTGTTAGCCTACATTAGAATCTTGTTTAAGTACAATTTAATTATTTTCATTCTAACACTGAGTTATGTAATATGTTTTGCATATCTATGGATAGGCTCAGTCAGAACCTACACTAGCCATTCACCTACATGCTAAAAGCGAATAAATTGTAAATTTGATGAAAAATCTGACGGATGATTTTCTATAATGCTTTTATGATCTATCGAGCTAATGTCACTAGTGTCATTCTCTGAGGCGTAAATGAATAAAATTCATAAAATTTAACATTGTTGGTATTGAAAAGTACATAAATCATACTAAATGAGGGGGAAAAAATCTCTGAAAAATTGGAAAGTTAAATAGTAAAAGTGAAAAAGAATTGCTAAAAGTGCAAATCTGCACCTGCATGGACTGGACCATGGCAGCTGAAAGTAGACATTATATTTTCATACGCTGATATGGCATTTCTCCATTGTCAATGCAGCAACCCTTCGGTTTCTAGTAGTAAAATAATTTGAAGCTGCTTTTGTAAATTGATGTAACAATAAAAACAGGCATCTACTTGGACGATAACATTGATTAACAATCATGAAATTTAGCTAATAATTTTTCAATTTGGCTGATTTACTGGTTAACAATATAAAATTTCTAGCTCTTGACTTATTCAGTGTATCGAGGAATAACTGTAACTGAAATTCTCGACATTGGTCTTTAAAATAATATTTTCTATTTCCCAGGAACTCCTCAGCACTTTTCTAAAAAAGCAATGCATTTATTTACGGAACAATTCAAGTCATATTGTAAAGAAGAGCATCTGGAAAATGTGATCAAGCTAGTTGACCATCTATGTCTTAAAGCTGATGTTTCTAATGCCAAAGGTCCAAATCAGTTTGTAACTGATCCAATAAGTAGTGAAGATGCAGTTAGCCTTGGTCTTTTCAGTGATCAGTTAACTGCATTGAAAATGCTCGACGTTAAAGGTAATTATTTTATAATATTCTTATCTGGTAACATTTAGAATTTCAGAGCTGTATTATTTATTATTTTTATTTTTGATAATCTTTAGTCAATCTTAAATACTTTCCCTACATATATTGTACTGGGTGTTTCACTAGTTTAATCCTCTCTCAAAGAGCTTTTCTTTTCCAAAACTTATTAAAAAATTAGTGCTGTGTTACCTTTATAGAATTTGTTATCCAATACTTTTTCTCCAAAGACACTTGTTTCGCAGCAGTATATCCAACTATCCTAAATTATGTTCAATGACACGGTGAAATACACATTGATACCGATCAGAAATTGTGCACCTGGCTATCTGGTAGTTTAATGTCATAATGAGTTATCAAGATAGGAAAATCAATCACTTCTGCACATTTCTCAAGGATCAATATAATTTGTAAATCAAACATCATGTTTCTATCAATAAGTAAAATACACTTTGTGCAAAAGGATAAGGAAGAAAATAATAAAATAAACTGGAGCAACGTGTATAAGCACAAATAAAATAATTATAATTTTATTTGTGCTTTTAGAATCATTGCTTAAGTTTTCCGTATCATGTTTCTATATAGAGTGAAAAGAAAAATTTGGAGTCTTAGTTGGTTAAAGCCGGAGTCAGGATTGGAGTCGAAAAAAATTATACCGGCTCTAACTCCAAAATGAAATTTATTTATTTGTCTATCTCATTTTTTAATATTTTAAAAAATATTTTAGGGCAATAAATTAAAAACTATTGATATGAAAAATTAATATTTTCATAAAAAATGGATTAACACAGAAACATATTTTGATGAATTGAAACTTATGCTTGTCTGAAATTAAATAATTTGAATTTAATTAATGATAGAGATGGATGCTTCTGAATTCATGATGCTGCGTGGGACTCCAATCATCCAATCACTCTATTTATTATTATTATCACTCTATTATTCTATCTAATCACACAACAATGCAGAATTTTGCTGCAATCATACAAAATTTGCTGATTTCAGCAATTTTTACTTTGCCGATATAGAAAATTTCATGAAAATTTTGATAGTTTACAATAATTATCATGATAGGCTCAGCATTTTTTGAGCGTAATAAGGGCTTTCGGTCAGTGAATTTTTAAACCTCGAGATCCCACAAAAACTGCTGATTTATACATTTGCTATAAAATATTTATTTATAAAGGACTCAGAGTCAGTCAGTAAAAAAAAAAGAGGAGTCAAAAGTTTTATATAGTAACTCCACAACCCTGGTATAATGTAGTATAAAGAAAGTATTTTTCAACAGATTTACACTTTTTGAACATCCTTGAACTTGGATCAAAAACTTTTAAGAAGATATTTATGTTTGTGCATCGTTGGTAGAGCTAGAGGCTTGGGGCTCTTAATTGCTTAGAATATTACTTGTAAATATAAACTTAACAACGTTGTATACCATATGCATATTTTACTATATCCCGATTTTTATTTGATTTTCACCAAATTCAGTTTGCTAAATTAACTTCTATGCATAGTTCAAAAATAAAGTTAGATTTAATGTAACATGATTGTATTGTTTTCAAAGTGCATGTGTGCATTTTGAAAAATCCTTAATTGTATCAGATTTGAATATTTTAATATTTAGTTCATCAGATATGAAAAATTCAAAATTGGAGTTTAATTTGTTTTGTCACCTTTTTTTTTATTATTATTTACAAAACTGTGCATGTTTCTTGATGGCAAAAATTTTTTACAATATCATTATTTTTACCCCAAAAAAAATTTTTTAAGCATTTATTTCATAATTGCTTTATTATTTTGTGTAATAAAAATAAATTAAGTGAATATATATTAATGAAATAAAGAAAGGATTTAATTGAGTCTGGGATGTCATATATTAAACTTAAATTGGAATTTAAAATAAAAACTTATAATACATCAAGCATAGGGCCTCAAAATAGAAATAAACTTTTATTTTATAGTAAATTTATAATCTTAAGTAAAAATTAAAATTTAATTTTCAAACTGTATGCATAAAAACAGATTAGCCGACTAATCTAAAAAAGAAGAAAAATTGTAAGTGAATTTTAAATCTTTAGCTAGCATTTTCAGTCCATGTTTTAAACTTTCCCAAATGTATTATTTTTCGTGTGTGTGCATTATGTGTATGTGTGTTTGTATGTGTGTGTTTTTGTGTGTGTGTGTGTGTGTGTGTAGGATTGGAAAAATATTACAAAAATTTCTAAAGTAGCAAAATAAAAAATGATCAGTAATGTAAAATGCTGAAATATTAATATATAAGAAATATATGAAAATAAGGAAAGACGTGAAACAAATATATTTTATTATTTACTTTTGAATGTTTCATTTTAGTTTTTACTGTATTTATTGTTTTTAGTTTTCATTTCATCTGTATATATGATTTTATTTTCATTGTGTTAAAGCTGAATCTGCTGGCATCGAAAATAAAGAAAGAGCTTCTTTTCTGCATTTGATGACTTGCAATATCAAACCTTTACTTGTCAATGCTGCTGAAAGCAAATCTTTGACTGATTTTCTTGTTGCTACTGCTCCTTCAGGTATTTATTTGCAATTTATGTAATATAAAAAATATTTATTACATCTTTTTTATTGATAATAATGTTATAACACACTCAATTTTTCCTGAATAAATCCAAATAAGTAATAGAAATATGGTGTAACATCTAGAGAAGACTAAAAATTAAACACATTTAAGAATGTATTAATCTATATTAAATTGATTTAAAGCTATTATTTAGCAATTAATACAGAAAGAAAAATGCAACAGTCAAGAGTAATATTTAAAAAGAGGAGTTAATATATAAAATAAAAATGAAACAATGGCTAATGGCAAAGAATCAATGAAGAAACAGCAAAAACAATGAGTATTCTAACAAAGAAATGAATCTAATGTGTTCAGCACATGACTTTCGCTGCAGACTCAAATTCATTTTTCCTTTATTTCTTTAATAATTCATTAAATTGAGATTAATTTCACAAAATAACACTGAATATGCTCTTTTAATTCAATGTTTGTTATTATTTGGTAACTGGATATATTTTCCAAAGGCGACGTAGTAAAAATGCTAACAAACTCAAATATCTCAAGAACGGTTAGATCTAGAGTAATGGGGTTGGTCTTATTCTGCTCCTCGTCAAAAATTACGTATAAAACAAGCATTTAATAAGATATATTTGAGCATGCGTAGTTTTTTATTTTACATTTTGATGATTTTTGCGGGCCATTTCAGGAAAAAAGGCAAGTTATTTTTTTCCGAATCATACTAAAATCTAATCAGCACCAGGGAAACTCATAAGTGACTTATATACCGAATTTTGTAAAATTTTATCCATTAGTTTTTTAGCTAGAGTGGATACAGGCAATTTTTGCAGGCCATTTCGCAAAAAAAAGCTCGATTCTTTTATCCCGAATTGTACGAAAAATTAATCAGCACCAGGGTCGCGCACAAGTGACTTACCTACCAAATATTATGACATTCGGTCCATTAGTTTTTGAGTTAGAGTCTATACATTGCACAGACAGACACACACACACACAGCCGTCATGCTAAAAATAGCATTTTCGTGTTCTAAAGGTCCCAAATCGTGTAGATCCATCAAAAACTCAAGTTGCGATTTTCGGCATGATTCCAATACTTTCCCTATACCTTATCATATATTGCAGGGAAAGTAATATCAAGGTAATTATGCCGAAAGGGGAATAGTACTAGACCTAAATTCACAAGGAAGGTCAATTCAGAATAGATTCTTCATCAGGTCTGAGTATCTATCCAAATTAACCTATTTTCTAAATATGAAGATAGTTTATATATATATATATATAGCAATTTGTTTATTTGTTTTAACACATTATGTACTGTTTTGTGTTTATTTTTCTACCCCAATCTCCATTGCTGAATAAATGGGCTTGTGTCAAAAGATTAGGCTATTCTTTCAATTGGTATGTAATTGATCAATTATCATTTAGCAACATGTGTATATAGTTTGTCTTCATTATCATTTGCTTAAATTTGCTTTTCGACATATATTTATATTTAAAATGTGTTTTTATCTTATACAATATATTTGTGCATAAGTTTATCCTTACTGTCCAATTATTGGAAGAGTAATAAAAAAAGAGAAAAACAATTGACATGAAACTTCAGCTGATACAAAAATATGAGAGGATAGAGAAGTTTTAAAATTTGCATTTAACCTAAAATTGTTCTAATTGGCAAACTCCTGTTATAAAAGACAAAGATAATTTGATAAGTTTGCTGATTTATTATCTGAGTTTTATATGAAATTCAATAAAACTAGAGTATCAGACTATCTAAAAAGTTGCAAGTTTAACAATAAAATTGAAAAAGAATGAAAGAAAATGCGAAACTAAGCAGCTTTTGTAAATTGGTGTAACAATATAAACAAATGCCTACCTGAACATTAGCTAACCATCATGAAATTTGGCTACAATTTAGCTCATTTACTGGGTAACAACAGGAAATTCCTAGTGCAAGACCTGCAACTGGTGAGAATTGGGATTCTCTCTGATTTGGATGTGCAGTTGTAAGCATTATTATGCAATTGTTTATAATTTTGCATTAAATATGATTGTTTGTTATTTTACAGTATCCTTTCAATTTTGGTATGAGATGTGTGAAAAGTATGCCATTCAACTAGTAGAAGAGGAGCAGTATGCAAAAGCTAGCATGTACCTCTTGCTTTGTGGAAAACTATATGATGCTGTGAATATACTCTCTGAAAAAGGAAGAATTTTGTAAGTATATTTCTTTGTAGCTTATGTAATTTGATAAAATTAGTACATTTTTCTCCATAATTATATTTTTTGAGAGGCAAGAGAGGAAGGATATCTCGTTTAAAAATTTGTCTTAAGATTTTTGAAGTTTAATGATCTAAAGTTCAATTCATATACCTCATGAAACCTTACATTATTAATTGGATTATGCCTCATTTTGGGTATTTATGCTTTTTATAACTATTCAAAAACTGTTTTATATTAAATGATGTATTTAATGTATATTTTATTTCTTAAAACTATTTCACTGTGCATCCAAGATCTTTGATAATCCACAATGTATAAACACAGACTATATAAGAAAGGAAGGGGGGGGGGTGCAACCTGTTGATGCAACTACATTTATTTATTTTTTTAATTAAACCATAGATTGTTTTTAAAGATTTTATGAATTTTTACATTTTTATGGGAATAAATCTTTGGCTGGAGTCAATCGGAGCATTATGAAAAATATAAACACTTGAGATGCTTATATCTCCAAACGTGATAGATAAAAATATAAACAATTTTTACTCATTTTGTCAGAACTAGTGTACAATTTATGGATATGCAAAAATAATTTCAATATATTAATATTTTGAACTTTATTTTTCTCAAAAGAACTCATACAGAAAGATGTTATTCATGCAGAACCATTTTGGCTCCATCAGACTAGAGCCATTGCCGTTTTTTTTTTTAATGAGATTTCTCTTAATAATGATTTTTATATGTTTTGTCATATATAAAAACTGACTTTTTACATTATTTAATGATAAATTGATGGCAAACAAATAATCAATGCTCATTGCTTAAATAGATCAGGCTATTGCCACATCAATATCATTGAGCCTTGAATATAAAGATAAAGCTATTTAAAATGTGCAATCCCTAGTAGCAATCCAATATGGCATTTTATTGGCTCCAATATTGGACCAATATGAAAAAGTGGACATTTTAACAGAATTGACCCAATGTTGGCTTAAAATATTGGGACAATATTTCCAATATAACACCAATATTGGTGCAATATTGTCATGAAAATATTAGCCAATATTGGAGGCCAATGTAACTCCAATATTTGGCCAATATTGAGATTAAATTTGAAATATTTCCAATGTAATGCAAAGACATACAATATTGGACCAATATTAAATGCTACTAGGGAATGGCATAACAGATTAAAATCAGACCCTTCTGCAAGATCCTTTTGTTATCATGTTGTATCTCCTGATCTTGTTGTTATATAAATGCTATTATACTGTATGTTGAATACAGCACTTTTTCACCAGTTTCCCTTGTTTTGGTAACGTTATTCTTATTTTTCTACATGGTTTTAAATGTAATATTTTCAAAAGTGTATCCAAATATGGTTTAAGTTTTTATTGCTAAAGGAGATGAGTGGGAACCCTGAAGTTTAACAAGTGTTACAAGCTAAAAGAAAAATGTTTTTTAAGGTACTGGGTCAGGTCTATATATGCTCCAATGTTATCTTGGTAAAAAATCTCACCTCTTTTATTCCTCAGAGTTAGATATTTAGCATTTCTGTTTCATTCAGTTTGTCCAATTCCTAATTCAGATTAGATTGAATTGTTTAAGCAAGCTTTTAATTAAGCAAGCATTGTTTAAGCAAGGGTACCTCGATTTAACGATATGACCGACAGACCGATCGACAACAAAAAACGAAATATTTATTTTGTGTTAATCAGTCCCTTCAGAAATGTATAAATCTTTAAAAAAGGTATGTGCGAATACTCACTTCTATTTTGTGAGGGAAGTATAATAAATATCACAACAAGAGTTACAAAAATATCCTTTTTATAATTTCTTTTCCTGCAACACATAGGAAAGGAAAAGTATTGTGATGGGGGTCAAAAACCGGACGCTTGGATTTTGATAAATGTACCAGTGAATAATTCTACCATCCTTAAATACTAATCAACCATATTTTCAATGATGTCTGTCTATTTGTGGAGTGTTTCTTTTAGGACTTTTTGTCTGGAGGGGAGGAGAGAAAATGGAACCTCAAAGGGGGCAAATTATCTAATATAATCTTAACTAACTACTATGTAGAAGTAATTACTATATATATACATATATAGAAGTAATGACTATATATATATATATATATATATATATATAAGAAATACTTATTCAAACATTGCGAGAAAAACTTGCTCCGGCTAAATAAGAGGATGAAAAAATTTTAATATAATGTAAATTGAATTATAGCTACAAAATTTCATTCTGAAAATAGTCAATAGCAAAATAAAATTATAATAATAATCTAAATGCTGCCACATAAGAAGTGGAAACTAGGTTAAAATTCACAAAAATATTTTGTGAGTTTCTGAATTTATTAGCATTTGGTCCGGTAACATAAAATGTATCTGGGGCATGTGGCTGGAGTATATTTTCTGTTGGGACTTCACCCCACCCCCATCCCCCAGATGTATTTCTGGAAGAAACATCGAGTCTTTGGCAATGATATGTCTATAGCAAATCAATAAAATAGAATACAGTTCGGTAATACTTCTTCAATCAATAAATATCAGAGACTCATTAATTTTCGGGTGAATGGGACAGAAGAAATCCATTAATTTTTCGAACATTTAAAATCAAAAATAAAATGAACATGAAAAGTAAAATGTTTAAAAATGTCACAAAAATAAATATTTTAATTGCATTTTTCACTTATAAGCGAATATCATGATTTATAGAACTCTAATATGCACCATTTTCGAGATATTTTGCAAGTTTTATTTGAAACAGGAAGAATAAAAAATAAATAAAAATGCACTTAATATTATTAAGTTATTACACATTTTGCAATTACTTTTAACAGGAAATAAATGAATACCATTGTTTAAAAGTTCTCATTGAAAATTTTACTTTTCCCCATGCAGCGGTATATATATCAAACAAATTAAGCAAATCAAAATATATTTGGTATACAATCAATAACCGTCAGCTTCTTAATTTTCTCGAAGGCCAGGATCTTTAAATTTTCTTATTTCGATAATTAAAAAAAAAATTTAAATGATATTAAAATTTGTTACAAAAATATTTCAAAAATATAAAAAATAAATATTTCATTTTTAAATTACACCATTTACAGAACGATAAAATGTGTATTTTTAGGTATTGCACGTTTCTGATTTAAAATAGACTCTTTTATACATTATATATACTGCTCACTATTGTTAAAGGAGTAATTGATTTGTAGGTACTTCTAACCAGAAAGAAGTGGACAACATTGTTTAGTAGTTATCACTAGTTGTTCTAGAGATATTAGAAAATTTTACTTTCGTACAGGAAGAAATACATATCTCGAAATAATGAAGCGAATTACATAATAGAAGCATACTAAATCGGTATTAATAAAATCCTATTGACTTTCAGCCATATCTAGTTATAAGAAAGCTTTAATTTACGCAATTGTTTTCTAAAAACGAATAAATGTAGAAACTTTGAATTTTGGCTAAAATATTTTATTCAAAACAGCTTCAATGGAGGCAAATCATAAGAAATATCTGAAAAATGAGAATTTTAAATAAAAAAAAAATCATTTTAGTTCTACAGCAATGTACAAAAAACTTTGAGCTTAATATATACAGTTAAACTTACAGTGTTATTTTTATATATATATATATAGCGATGCTGAATATTGCACTCTTTTGATGCAAGATAACGTCTTTGTCGCCACCTGGTATGAGGGCTATGTCGGCAAATCGGGTATGACGAAAAAGAGTGAGATTTTGAAAGATTATAGCTTGGTGTGTAATAGTCGGAGGGGGACGGCAGTGGTACCAAGTGTTAATCCAAGAATGTATGCGTGTTATGAATAACCTTGTTGTGAGCGTGGACGTGCTCAAGAGGGGAATGCAATCGAATGAGAGATAAGATAAAATTTATCAAGCAATAATCAAATTGCTACGTTTTATTTCTTTAATTCTGGTACTTAATTAACATTTCGCAATAATTGACTTTGTAACTTATTAGACCACTGTTGGCAGTTTGTAGAAATAAATGAAATGTTTATGTAAATCGTTGCTTCATTTACAAACACCCGTGTGAAAAGACATATTCTACGTTGCGAACATATCTTCGGTACAGCCCCTCAAGTCTTTTTTTAACTATCTTACAACAATGGGATTTTGTAGGCCATTTCGTAGAAAAAAATCTGATGTGGGCAGCACATGACATTTCTTATATAATGCAATGGATTTACTACTTTTACAGTTAAAAAAATGTTATTCATATAGTAGATACTTATATTCTTTCCAATATATTGCATTTTCTTCAATTAGTCATCATTTTCATTGATTTGGCATCATTTTTATCCATTTGGCAAGATTTTCGTTAATTTGGCAACATTTAAAAAAGTCGCCAGGTTGGCGACATGCCACCAAACTCGTCGCCAAAATTTCACCAAGTGTTATGGATGGAGAAATAAGTTATTCTTTTAGCTGATTGCTGTTCAAATACAAAAGTATTACTCAAAGTATATTTTCTCGTAGATGGAATGAGCTAAATCTACGAGAATGATGTCATCAAATTTATCGCATGATATTACATATGAAAAGTGAACATGTTTCTCAACAGTTAATATTTTTTTTAATTTATGGGATTTTTTTTTATAAATTTATTTGAAAAATGTGCAATATCTCGAGAACGGTTCATGGTAGCGTTCTAAAGTTTATGTCAATCGTTTTCTAAGGAAAAATTACATAAGAAATGTCTATTTGCGGAACTTTAATAAAGGTTTTGATTTTTTCAGAATTTCACTTGAACATTTAGGGGGGGGATTCTAAACATTCGATTGTATTTTAGAACAATAGGCTTCCAGTATTCATGGACTGTGAATTTTGTACCAAATTTCATTTGAATCGCTCCATTCGTTCGTGAGATATCGTCTCCACAGACACACTGACACACACACACACAGACATCACTTCAAAAATGTGCGATTTGTGATCAGGGATGCTTGAAACATACTCTCCCGTTGAAAACTCAAATTCGAATTTTTGACCCCGTCACAATACTTTCCTTATACATTATGTATATAAGGAAAGTAAAAATGCCGGTTCTATTTTTTGAGGATGTAACAAACTTTAAAACATTAAAATGTTCGACTAGACTACTAGATGTGTCTGTGTGTACAAAATTTCAGCTTTCTGGAACGTAGAAAAGAATGTTGAAATGTCAAAGAAGTTGGAACAGACACAGAAACATCATTCATGATGGGTTAAATAAAAGCTTTTAATAATAAAATTTATATATATATATATATGGATTTTTTTAACTCTAAAATTGAATAGCATAATAGAATAATATGATGCTAACATTTTTCATTCTTGAGATATTGCATATTTTTTTTTATTTAAAATGGAAAAAATCAAAATATTTAATCCCACAACAGATCTATTCACTTGAGAAACATTTCGAACAAAATCGAAGAAAAAGTGGCAATTTAGCAGTCTTTCTCTATTCTATTGCATTTATAAAGGTTAAGAGAAAAATGAATTTCAGGGAGGGGGCGGCCATATTGCTTTCTGCTTGGGGTGGCAAAAGACCTAGAACCGGGCCTGGCCTGCCTTAAGGCATATAGGGCCTTCAGTCTAGCGATCCACTCACCCCACACCCATATATAGTGCAGAAAAATTTGTCCCCCCCCCCCCTCTCTCTCTCTCTCTCCTACCATCATTTTCCTACATATGATAGCCATACTCCATGTTATATTGATAAAAAGGGGTATTTTCATCATTTTTGAATTTGTAAGAATTAATAAAGAAAATCCAAAAATTTTTTGAAAATATAAAAATACCTTGCTTTGAATTTTTTATTAACACATTTCATAATTATTACTGCGATAGATACATTTTCATTAATTAATGTTTGTAAATTTATACATATAATATTGGATTGATGAAACATATGTTATCAATAATTAGAAATTAAGTAAAATTTAGACTGATTGGTTGAAAATAAGTTTTCCTGGAGAATTGCTCTCACCACAAATAAACATAAGATTAAAATAAATTAGAATGCTTGAAACATTGGTGATTGCAAATTATTTGCATCTATATTAAAATATAGCATTTTCATGTTTAGTTGAAGTTATTTATAGTAATTGAACAAAATGCAGGTTGGTGCATTTGGAGCCTTTGCACTTACTCAGGGCATGCCACTCCAACAATAATGCAAAATTTTCTGTGGGGACAAACCACCATTACAGCTGATGAATTGGGCTGTGTTAGTTGAACAATATTATTTTCCCCATGACATTTTCATGAAACAAACCACTCTTTTTGTTACCAATCACAAATCCATCCCAAAACTGATTGAGTATTAAACAAACAATGTGAAACACAGTATTTGTTGTGAATTAAATTATTATTTTCCTTTTGTCTCTACATTTTTACGTGTATTTTAGAAAATAATTTATATCAAAATTCATGATTGTTTGTTAAACCGATATAAAATAGATTAGATGTAATGAATTATTTTTGTCAATCCCTATAATTTTACTTTAAATTTTATATACCATAGATGACTGTATGATTGTTAATAAAAATGGTTAATTTTCTTTCAAAATTACAGGGAGGCTCTAGCTTTGGCCAAAGCCCGGCTTCCTGAAACAGATCCTATAATGGCGGGGCTTTTCCGCAAAGCTGCAAAACATTTTTCATTGCTGCATTTGATTGAAGTTGAAGCATCATGGTAATTTTATTTTGTACTGTGATTTATATGAACATATTTAGTAATTAATTTTATATCAACTTGTTTAAATATGTACTTGCTTTATCATCGTGGGGATCACTGTGTGAGACAAAACAGATTTTGCATTTAATTTTGGGAGTGCATGTTTGGATTTTTGTTTGTTTCTACTCATAATTTTTACTTTTTTCTTCTATTGCAATGTTTTTAAAGTGTATTCTGTGACACTATTCCAGAGGTTCCACAATGTGATAGTTTAGTGTAAATTTTCTAACAGTTTAAAAAAAAGTAAAATCTGAATGCATAATTTGGACCACAAGGGACTTTTTCTCATTTTGGAGTTCTGTCATGAAATTAAATTTCAAAAGGGTTCCGCAACCAAAAAAGTGTTCTATTGTATAATTTTTAGACTTCCTCAACACTTTTTCACACACCTCATGGGCCTGGCCGTCCAAACAGTTACCTTACACCTTTCTGGTAGGTCGGACGGTCTGGGTCTCAACAACACACCTCATGGGCACCGTGAGGTGTAAACATTATAATTCCAAAACATATGTTTATGCAGATATAAAATTTTATGTGAAAAACTAAAATTAAATAAAATTTTTAGTAATTACAATTAGCATTTGAATTATTTCAGTTTTAAAATTGAATGTTTGGATTTTTGTTTTTTTCTACTTATAATTTTTACTTTTTTTTTATTGCAATGTTTTTAAAGTGTATTCTGGTGACAGTATTTCAGAGGTTCCACAATGTGATAGTTTAGTGTACATTTTCTAACAGTTTAAAAAAAAGTAAAATCTGAATGCATAATTTGGACCACAAGGGACTTTTTCTCATTTTGGTGTTCTATCATCAAATTAAATTTCAAAAGAGTTCCGCAATCAAAAAAGTGTTCTATTGTATAATATAGAGAATGTATTATTTTCTAAAAAATTTCAATGTTTTCGAATAAGGGTGTTTTTAGACTTAACATATTTTAAATGTTTATATGCCCGTGAGGTGTAAACATTATAATTCAAAAACAAATGTTTATGCAGATATAAAATTTTATGTGAAAAACTAGAATTAAATAAAACTTTCAGTAATTCTTACAATTAGCATTTGAATTATTTCAATTTTAAAATTTTGGATTAAAAAAAATGGATTTTTAAAATTTTAAACATGGATTTTAACTCAATGTTTTTGTTGTCGGGGAAGCTTTGGCAAAAACTCTTAAAACAGGCTCCCCCAAACATACACTTCTAAAATACACTTCTTCCTTTAGTTGAATCCTGGAGAAGATCTCTAAAAATGATTACTTTCAACAAACATTATCTATTCAGCAAGTCATGCCGAAAAACACTCAAGACTAAGCAAGCGGATGTCCTACAATGAAGCATCTAGATTGTAGCATCGCAATTGAATTTTCGCATATCGCACGAAAAAACATAGATTCCATTGAAACATATCTCCATTCTTCCATCAACCGTAAGAGGAACTTCAAATTGTAGAAATAAATAAGCTTAAAATTGTGCTATTTAGATTTGTAAATAAATTTAATAATGTAAATAAGTAGACAAAGTAATAGAGTGTAATGTTAAAACAAACAATGCAGCTGCATGTGAAATAATCAACAAAATTTTCGGCACTACATTGAAACTAAAAATGCTGTTTTCACAAATTTATAGCCTCGAATATCGAGTACAGCTGATAAAAATGGCAGCAACAAACAGCGTACAAAGCTCACATTAGCACAAAGTAAGAACAACATTTTGTGAGCCGCGATTTGGGAAAGTAAGAACCAATCACAATAATTTAAGAGTTCCAAAGCACGAGAAAATCCTCCAGGCAGCACGACGATCACACAGAAAACAACATGATGTTAAAGAATCCGAAGTGACAACTGAAGTTTTTGAAATTCACTTTCTAAATAAAGAAAAACTATAGAACAGATGTGTATTTTTAACCAAAAGGGGAAATAGAGACATCAAATTAAAAGGAATTGTAAGGGAAATTGAATAGCAACCATTTTTATTAATTTTAATGTTTTTTAATAATTTTGAGAATTTATCAATTTTAATTAAGAAATTAATTTAGAAGATGAAAATAAGACTAATTAATGGATAAGTAATAAAATATATAAATATTAATTAAATACTAACAAAATAAAAATTATGAGCCTGCCAGGTAAAATAAATAAAAAGTTAATTGAGTTAATTCTGGAATTATAAAAATTTCAAAGCAACTCAACAAAAAAAAATTTACAATTTTCATTTATAATAGTGTAAATCAGAAATGTCTATTAATAAGTACTTTTTGAAATATAATTTCATTATTTAAATATCTTTCATCAGGATACCCTGTATTTAAAAATATAAACTATGTTTTACTACTTTGTTGTTTTTAATACTTATGATTTCTCTTAGCTACCTGGCTCTCAAGGATCCTTTACAGGCAGCTAAAGTATTGTACTGTGGTGCGGATGCAAAGTATATTTATGCTGCTGCCTATATTTGCACCAAATTTCAAATGAAAGAAGAAGCTGAAGCTTATGCATACTTTTGCATGGAGAGGTGCCTCTCCCAGGGTGATTGGGCCACCTTTTATAGATTGATTGAGCAACTTGATAATTTCAAGGTAAAAAATTGTGGAATATGCATGCATTTATTTAAATACCTGGTAACTGGTCCAGTTAATTTGCAGGGATGAGGATATAGCAATTTGTGTCACTGTACTATACTTAGTTAGTAGCCAGTTAATGATCAACTGTTGAATTTTATTGGACATAGGTATGGCAATTTCTGATAATCTAACTGTTATTTCTAGCAGAAAGGCCACAGTGGCTTAAATGCAGTTTCATACACTTTAGGGAGAACATGAAAAATTTGGATTCCTCAGGGAATTTAAATTGAGCTCAAAATCTCGGAAAAAAAATCATGGAAAAATTCCACTTTTTCAAGAATAACTTCTAAATAAAAATCAATTGGAACCTGGGAAAAGGCTTTCTTTTGTCATTTTGAATGATTCAGATTGTTTTTATAGCAATTTTGTTCACTAACTAACTTGAAATACAAAGTTTAATTATGAAAAATTTATTTCGCTGTTGTTTTATTTTCGAATTAGCACATTTTTTACCAGTTGCTGAATTTGTTTCACTAAATAAAATTATTGTATTCTACAAAATATCATAGTAAAAATAACTCTGGAACTGGAATACTCAGGGAATTCCATTTCCAAGTTCGAGTTTGTCATTATTTGTAGCTATTAATAATAGTAATTCACAAATTAATTAATATTTTATGTATGGATTGACATTTTTTAAACACATCTAAATAAGCTGTTAAATTATTTCGTCTTTCATTTTAATATAATTTCTATATTTTCTAATGATAATTTCATCGTATTTTGAATACATGGGAAATATGCAGATAAATTCCATTCATCACATCCTATTGAGACTGATGTAAAATTCTTGCAAATAGATATACTTAATAATAAAGGATATTTTGACATGCTTAGTTGGAAAGATATTTTCCTATGGGCTCATTTGATACGTATTAACATTTAATCAACAAACTTAAATTATAAACTATACATACAGCTTAAACTGCTGCTAAAGTAACAAAAATAGAAGAACTATTAAAAGCAGTATACAAGAAAAAAATAATAGTATCAACCGTTTTCAAAAGCAAAAGACAGCCTTCTTCGCCAAGACACGCAAGAAGTGCAACCTTCATTCCTGAGAGCAAGATTGGTGGCTGTTACAAATGTGACAAGCATGGAAATGGTGTTGCCAATGGCAAGAGAAATAAAAGAGGTAAGAAACCTAGGAGGACGGAACAAGAGGTTGTTCATCTAGCTCTAAAAGCAATATATAACATAAAAACAGAAACATTATTATTACATATCATTACTATAGTTGCCACTAACTCTTGAGTATTGTAGTGTGATTGATAGTGGGGGGTGAGAAGTAAAATGCAATTCTACATGGCCTGCTTTCTAGACCAGGATTTGCTATTGTGGTAAATAACATCTACTTTATAGAAGGTTTCTTTTGGTTAAAAATAAAATAATGTAAACCAGCCAAGTAGATTGAAGAGCATGCTTGGGATAGATGGATTCAGTAAATGGACATTGTTCAAATTTGAATGCAATCTAGAGTTAGATAAAATTTAGAACAGATCTGCAAGTCGAGACCTTTCATTTAGAAATAAAAGCATGAAGATTTTGGAGATTAATGTAGTTTATTCAATAAATTACAAAAGCTAATTTTGAATGTTTTATTTAGGCTAATTAAATAAATGTAATCTTTGTTATATCACAGGTGTTCAAAGCCTTGATTCGTGTTCATGAGCTGATATTCAAACGTTTGAAAGAACTGAAGAAAGAAGATGGTATTTATTGTTTTATATTCCTTTGCACTTTTTTTCTGTGTTTTAAATATTTCATTAGTTTGACGCCCAAAATAAAACCCAATAGTGTGTGTGCTTATGGGTTAAGTAAAAACAGTTATGCTCAAAACTGTATAGTCACGTTCAGTGTGTACCTGGTAGACCTGAAAATTGGAATTTTCACTTAGTAGCAAGTGGCCATTAGGCAGTTTTAGTCTAGATGGCAAATTAGTGATTTCATTTAAATGCCAAATTTTTTAATCGATCTGTGGCAAGTGCCTAGTCTCTGATCTAGTACCTTGCCTAATAATCTGTTTTCATAAATTTACATATTAAGGAGTGCTGTAGTTCAACATTTTCACATTTGAAGTATTTATTAACATAGAGACAGAATGCAAAATGCACTTTCTAACTAGATGAAGATTTGAAGTGTGATATAAAGGTTGATCACATTCATTAGAATTTACCATGAAAATAACTGTTTTCTAATATTTGATAATTTGATGTGTTGCTTATTCAATTTTTCTAATGAATTGAAAATGTTCATTTTTCAACAACTTACATAATTCAAAATTTTAGACAGATGCATCTTTCAAGAAATCCTATAAATAAAATAGCAGTTTTTGAATATATCAGACATGAGATTCTTCTGCTTTTTTGCTTTCCCCAAAAAATCTGCTTTTTTTTTTTTGTTTTGCTTTTATCCCAAAAAATCTGCTTTTTCTAAAAAAAAGTCAGTTTTCCCTTTGTTTGTTTTATAATTTTTCTCCTGAGACAAAGTTCCGCTTTTCAAAGAAAATTGCCGAGAAATCTGTGCACTCCTGTCTACAAAACCCTTCATTTATCCTGCTCTTGTAATGTCGACAGCTGTTTCAGACAAGTGCACAGGCAATAAGGGGGTTTCTAGAAAAAACACTTCTCATATTTCCCTTTTCTTTTCAATCATTTCATTCTTGCCTAGTGGTCTATGGGTTCTACTTTTCAGTGGCTAACAAAGGAAGATGGAGTTTTGCAATCAAAGTTCGAGGAAATCGTCTTAATCCCCCTGTACTGGTAGTAGTTTTTAATTCTAAAAGGAAAGGGGGCAGATAAAAGATTTATAAAGGAATGCGGAGAAAGAAGTGTGTGCAGTATAGATGCCGGAAACATTGCTAGATTCAACACTCCTCCTGGGAGATAAATTACTAGAGGATGGGGTCAAGGTCAGTTAACTCCTCGGATTGCAATTAATCTATGAATGAAAGATGGTTCAAGAAAGGGAGAGGGTGAAAGAAAAGGGTCTAGTTAGCCTTGAGAGTTATTATCTTAATTGAGCTTCGGCATACAACAGATGAGTGTTGTCTGCCTTTCATTGTTTAGACGCTGCGTGCTGGGAGTAAAAGAATAACTTGTCACACAACAACACGAACGTTCTCATGTGACAAGCTCTATTTATTCTGGTACTCCCAGCATGCAGCGTCCAATAAACGTGCGGCAGACAACACTCATCCTGTCTAACCCGGAAATGGAGGCATAAAATCCCCCACAGAAAAGCAAATCTTCTCTCCGTAATCACCGAGATGTGTATATGTCATTAATATATATGTTGTCACTGGACTCGAAGGGGAAATTGAGGGACAGTGAAGTTAGTATCTTACTTCATGCCAGGGAAAAAATTCTCTCGGCGATTGTTATTGTTCAGTATTCTCAGGGTCTCTGCTTTAATAGAAATCCCGAGTGAGGTTAAATTGACAAAAGAAAAATTTATTTTGTTTTTATTGAATTAAAATCTTTGTTTTGCTTTTACCTCTTTCATAACAGTATATTATTTTTAAAGATACGACCAGTAGAAGTATTTGTTAATATTCTTTGAAGTAAACTCATTAAAATATTTAAAGCCTTTTCTGTCACATTTTTATGCACATTTTAACAATACATGATAATTTTATAAATGTGTTTATAAATATACTGCATTTTAAGAACAAAAAATTTGTGTCTTGTCAATTATGAAAAATTTGTATTTAGTGAATTTTTTTTTTCTTCTTTTTTTAAGTTCGTAAATCCTGACTATTATTGTAATGATTTAATTTCTACAAAACTGACAAAATAAAAGCATAAATAACAAAAACATAGTTTAGAATTCATAGGAAAGAATGTGTTAAAATTAAATTTGCCCATGTATTTAAACAACCGTGATTTAAACACAATTGCCAAGTTTACATTATACTAAATATAATATGAATTAAATCATTTTTTCAATGTAGTATTTTTTTAGTTATGAAAAATTCTCAAATATTTTAGCATTTAAAATGTCTGTCGCATATAATTTCTCACATTTTGTTTTTAGCTTTTTTGCTTTTTTGACAATCTCATCCCTGATATATACATTATATGAGCTTCTGCACAAAAATTCAAAATGGAACCTAATTTGTAAAACACCCTTTCCACTGAGATAGTTTTAAAATGTGTTGCATGGTTTCAACACTGCTACAAACTGCTAAAAAAATTCATATTATTTTGATTATTTACATTTTTGAATGTCGCTACAAACAGAATAAGCACAAAATATGCTCCCAGTGAGATAAAAATTTGAAATTAATAATAGGTGTATATGGTTCTTTAATCTAAAAAAAAAGGTTTTGCACACATGTAAACACATGTGAGTACCACTATTCAGCTCAACAATTTGCCTCACTTGTATTGGCTCTAACTGTTGAACCATTTGGCACAACACTTTCTCAATCAATTTTATTTTCAAAATCTTGATTGGTATTAATTTTCAACATGATTGGTTGAAAATTGAACTATATCGGATGTTAAGATTTTTAACTAACAACTTATTGTTTGAATGCACCAGATAAAGAAAGTTTTACTGATGCTAATAGACTTTTGCAAAAAAAGAAATTATTCATGAACAATATAGAGAAGTTGCTTGTTATTTGTGAACCTATTGCCAAAATACCTTCTATAAATGTTTCTGATTCTGGCCCAAGATTTCCTGCAGATGTAGTTGGCATTGAAAGCTATCTTTACTTATGCATTGGAGTAAGGGTAATGCTGTGATTTAATTTTTAGACGGTGCTATAGAAATGAATAAAAATTTACAAGGTAGGATCAAAAAGTTTGAAGACTGTGCTAATATCTCCATCTCTGATTGGAGGAGAGGGGAACTATTTTACTGTGGCTTAGAGGCACATGTGACACGAGATGTGAAAAGGAAGAAGCGGGTGTTTTTCCAGACAATGTGTGTCAGCGAACTGTAGTCATTCGCATTCGTTGAAAATGGAAATGGCATATGAAGAACAATGTGTGAATATCAAATTCTACCAGTGTTTGGGGAAATCACCGACAGAAACATTTCACCTGCAATGTTTGGGGAAATTGCCAACATTGTACTGCAATGTCGGCGATTTTCCCTAAACACTGGCAGAATTTGATATTCACACGTTGCTCTTCAAATGCCATTTTCATTTTCGACGAACGTGAACGACTACAGTTCACTGACAAGCATTGTCTAGAAAAACCCTGAACTATAGGCCTGCTTAGCTGCAAATACAGCGAAGAAACTGCCGCTCACATTCTTTGTGAATGTGAGGTTTACTCTGCTCACAGATTCGAACACATTAGTTGACATGTGATTGAACCCTGGGAGCTGAATCGCATTCCTGTCAAGTGCCTGCTTATCTTCACATCGGCTACTGGTCTCTTTCCGTAGGGATCTGTTCTGTCTGAGGTAATACAATAGACCTCTGGTTGATGTGCTGGGCTCTTCTTGAGCCACCCGTCTCTCATTTCATGGGCCTGCTTCTTCCTTTTCACATCTCGCGTCACATGTACCTCAACGCTACGGTAAAATAATTCCCCTCTCCTGCAATCAGGGTTGGAGATATCAGCACTGTCTCTGAACTTTTTGATCCTACCTTGTATATTTGCCTAGTTCAAGGCCTCCACACTCCCACTTGTATTAGTTCAAATACAATATACCAAATTTCCATGAAATAGTACCAATAAAATCAATTCAATAATCGTGAACTGCTGGTAAAATGAAATATAGTGTGATCGAAAAATTGTACATACTAGATTAAAAAATGTAGTGAGAAATTGAAATAGTAGAATTTTTTTTCAGTTAGGTGGCACTCATATACCGTCAGAAATATAACGGAAATGTCCTGTTTTGAATATATCAGACGATCATTACTGGCCTTTTTTTTATCATCAAAGAACATGATGTTTTCCAGCAATGAAAGAATTTTTCTTGGAGCGATATTTCTCTGGTCATTTGTTTGAGAATGACATTAAAGATTTTCAGCAGCACAGTCTCTATTTCAGACAGTTTATCCTGAGTTAAAATGGAAAGTCTGTCTGTTCTAGATTTGTCTGCAACAAATCCAGTTTCTTGAATTGAATACGCTTTACTAACCTTGCAATTGCTGAATTGTTAGGGTTTTTGAAGATGGTTATTTCTTTTTAAACTCATAAATAATGCCCTCATGAATGGCTAGAAAAATAGTACTCTAAACTGGAAGTTCTTTCACTCTTAGAAAATTTCATGTTCTTTGATTGATAAAAGAGAGATCTGTAATTATTGTCGGATATATTAAAAATAGCAGACAATGTTTCTGATATATTTTTAAGGGTATATCAATGCTACCTAACTGAAAAAAATTCTATTTCAATTTCTTGGAACATTATATGATTTTAAAATTTAATGTGCATGTCTTTTTGATCACATTGTATATCAGAAAGCAACTGCCTTTATGTCTTATATGGGCTAGTAAATGATTCTTAATCAAGCTACAAATCAAAACTCTTTCAAAATTGATGCTTGACAGTCATATTACAGTGGAATGATTAAGAAATTTTAAAAAATCAAAATTGTTATAACATTTAAAAGAAAATAAAAGATTGAAACAATTATTTTCTTTACTAGTAATTGTTGATTTCGTAAATTGTTTAGTATAATTGTTTTGAATAGTGAAGTTCTGATTCATAAGGTTTTTGATTTAATCAAATTTTAATAAATCTGTTTATTTTTTATTAATATTTAAAAAACTTACAGAAGCCGATAAAGAAGTTATAAATCTAAGTATAAATGAATTTGCTTGAAACAGAATTTATTTCTAGGTTTGGTTGCAAACGATGTGTTTGGCATCAAAGAATCTAAAGTGCTGCTTTGGAGTGGCAAGGTTGAAGTTAATAAAATGTCACTCTTAGCACATATGTATGAGACTTTGATATCTGAAAGCATTGTTTTTCCTGAAGACAGAGGATCTCTTCAAAGCATACATGAAGCCTTAAACTCCATGGATGAGAAGAGAAAGAAATTTGAAGTATCTGCTGAGGTAAAACTTCTATTAAATTTTTATGTGCTCCTTGCAAAGTGCTATTAACTAAACATCAGAGTTTACTTAACCTGTTGAGGACCAGCGTAGCATATATGCTATGGAGAGCTTTCTCTTTCCTGAGCCCACCATTGCATATGCGCTATGAACGTGAGATGGCCTCTATGGCGCATTGATGCATATAAGCAACAAGACGCTGGAACATTTTGATCAAAAATTTTAAATAACACTAGATGATTCTATAATACCATAATTTTTGCAAAGCTAGTTACTTGGAACCTACATATTTCAGTTTTT
Source organism: Amaurobius ferox (assembly GCA_951213105.1). Lineage (NCBI taxonomy): Eukaryota > Metazoa > Arthropoda > Arachnida > Araneae > Amaurobiidae > Amaurobius > Amaurobius ferox. The sequence goes on along the minus strand of OX578153.1, from coordinate 70,763,687 downwards.
GTTTTTCACAAGGATGCTGACTAAGTTGATAGTATAAACAAACGCACATGAAAGCTGTTGTGGTAGTTCTGATTTAAACGGAATGTCGACTAAGATATTTAAATGAATGGTTTCTTTCATGGCAATTATTCTGTGTTTATTTTAACAAAGAGGGTCTTGAATGGTACGATTAGAAGAGGATTAAGGCTTGAAATTCTTACTGCTAGTATTCAGGGGGGAGTGGGTATGAACTAGTAAGAATTTAATTATTGTGCCAAAAAGAGTGAAATATTTTTCCAAAAATGATATTTTACAATTAGTGAATGAATCTCATAGTGATATAAGTGAATAAAGTAAAATAATTGGTGGCACTTTAGTGTGAAAATTTATTTGAAAGACACCGATGTGTAGAAGACCCAGACCACACGACTAACCCGAAGACACTGATGTGTGTGATGATATGTTATGATATTATACAAATAATAGTCAATGAAACAAATAAGTTTTCAAGACTCACATTAAAAAAACAATGGTGGAATCAAGTCCCTCAAATGCAATGACACCCATGTATTTCTGTGGTAATGGTAGATGTATTTTAAAGTAAAGTTTATTTAATATAATTTTTTCACCGTGTCAGGCTTAGCATCAAAAGGTGCCTGGGCCTGAAGTAGCAGACAATTCTCGCTATGTGCGGTCTCACAGAAACGCTTCTTCCTTCATTTGCCAGTCGTGAATGGGTTAAGAAACAGATCAGTTTTATTTATGAACATAGAAAAAATGAAACATGCAAAAAGCAAAATGATTAAACATTTATTGCAGTCTCACCATGTGTTTTCCTATTTATCAGCCCCATGGCTGTTATTGTCATTTTATTTACTGTCATTATTAGTATATGTGATTATTTTTTTTTTCTATAGGTTCATGTCAGTATTGCAATTTGTGCTACACAAGCCATTGTAACTGCACTTCTTGGTGATTTCAATCTGGCTACTAAATATTTCAACAAGATCTTTATATTATCCAACAATATTGTATTTATGCCTAAAGTTGTCTGCTGGTTGTTTTTGCCCCTGGGTAAGATTTCTTTAAAATATGTTTTCCCTTATAGTGATCATTATTAGCAAATTGCATGAGACTTATTTCTCTGTAACAGATTTATTTTGAAAAAATTATGTGAGTAAAAATTAAATTATTTAATTTTATGTACTATTAACATTCCCCCCCCCCCCCCCCCCCCCCACACACACACACACACACCTCTAAAGTAGTTGGTACTTCTATATATTTTCTGGCAGAAATACCGAGCTTTGCCCAAGATACTGCTAAAATAAAATTTACATGATATAAAATCTGATATATAATCATTAGTGTGCTCCTTATTAAGCTTAACAAATCAGTCGAACAAGTATGTAAGTAGGTGGAGCCATTTTTTAATCATAAGTAATTATTACAAAATAACAAAACAAGTATTTTAACTCTCGTCATTTTATGGGGATAAAATATATTAAAGCATTCCTTGGATCTAGTCCTATTGCTTGTAAAAGTTTCACCACATTAGATTGTGTATTTTAGGATATATTTAGCTTGGAAGCAAATTTTATAATTTTCACTTTTATATACTAAATTGATACAAAAACTGAAACAGTTTTAGCTGTAAACCAGCTCCTTATTAGAGTTTAACAACCCAGTGAAAAAATATGTAAATCTGTTTAGTCATTCTCATGTTATAAGTGGTCATAACAGATGGACAGAAACAGGTTTTTAATTCTTGTTATTTTGCACTTCACTGTAGGATGATTACTTGCACCAGAATATTCTTTTAACTCAGCCTCTTTGCCTAAGAAAAAATAACACCCAAATCCATCACGTAGTTCAAAAGATATTGAAGCTAGAAGCTTGTATTGAAATTTTCCCTGCTGTGAAATCGTATAGTTATATTAAAATTGTGTTGCCATCAGTTATATTTTGAGCTGAAACTTTTGTCTTCAAGTCTGCAAGTTTATTTAAGATGTAATTTTGTATTTTCTATTTGCTCATGATGTACATTTTAGATTTGCTTTAGTATATGTTATAGAGCATTACATGCTTAACATTATTGAAAATATTATCTAAAAACAGTTAGATGTGTTGAATTTAATGTTAAATGCCCTATTTTAAACTGACTTAAAATTGCCATAGTAAAAAATCCTTTCTTGCTGCACCTCTATGTTGCAAAAGAAACATTCCTGCCAGCAATAATTTCTGGGATTTGTTGATCAGTTAGTGAGGGTTTTCTGTATATAGATTTTAAACTGTTTTATTAACAAAGTGTTTTGATTTTCAGTTTATTTCAACAGTAGTTTCAGTGAATTATTTTATTTATTTTGTCTTTGCAGATGTATATTATTGCAACGACACAGAGTCATTTGATTGTGATATAAAAAATCAAGACCTAGAATTACCTGTTGGTGATCACTTTCTAAACATTTTAAAGACTGTATGTAATAAGCTTACATGCATGGGCAGATCTGTCACAGAGAATTCAGTTACTTCTGGAGATATATTGCCAAATCTAGAAACTATTGTGCAACAAGTAATAGCTGTGCTATCTGAAAACAATGTAGAAGATTATTTGTTGCTGTACTTTTTTGCTAACTTCCTCAATGAATTGAAAAGAGTGACCAAGAAGGGCTGGAAGTTCAGATGCTATGAAAAAGTAATGGCAAGTGATGGTAAGGACACTGTATCTGGTGGTGAGAAGAACTGCATAATTTGTGAAACTGAAACTTCTGTGATAAAGCCTGAGGCTAGTTCTAATGAAGACATAGAAGAATTAATTCAGACTGTATTAAAAGAAGCTGAAGAAAAAGCCCAAATCATTATGCAGTCTGTGAACGAAATTGAAAAACTAAGTGGTGTCCACAATAATCAAAAAGCAGATGATTTGGAAAAGTCTTCAGATACTTCATGCTGTGATTTTAATAACAAGGATGGTATTCATGAAAATGGTCTAGATTCTGAAAAAAAAATTGTAACTAATGGCAATACTCATCATAATGAAATTCCAAATATAATGGAAGAACATAGTACACCAGAAAAACTGTATAATGAATCACAAGAAAATGGTTCCAATTCTTGTGTGTCTTTTGAAAAAAGTCAAGTTGATATCAAAGAAAGACCTGAAGACAATTCTACAAGTGCAGTAGCTAAGCATCATATGCAATGCTGGAGCGATGTTAGTTTGTGTTATACTTTAACCAAATCCTTAATATCCATTATTTGCAGAGATGAGTATGCTGTATTATATTACCTTCAGCAATATTTGCATAGTATTGATAATGCTATAGCTACTTTAGCAAGAAAGCCGTCTCTAAAGCAGAACCCATCTAAAACTGCAGACAAACCATCAGTCAGTGACAATTGCTGTCAAGTTGATACAAAAAGCAATGCCTTTATAGACAATCAAGAGCAAATATCTGAGGATTTAATAATGAATGGTGTTGTAGAAGAAACATTGAGTATAAATAAAGATGTAAATATTTCCGGTGAAGATTCAAATTCCTTACAGGCTATCAGCAATTTTGATATTAAATGCATTGGTGATTCTAAAAGTGATATCATTGCTGGCAGTCAAGAGCAATTGTCAGAGGACTTAATAAAGAATTGTACTTTGAAGGAAACCTTAGATATAAATGGGGATGTAAATATTTCTGGTGAAGGTTCAAATTCTTTACAGGTTGTCAGTGATTCTGATGCCAATTGCAACCAAGTTGATGATTCTGATATTGTTGTAGACAATCAAGAGCAATTGTCGGAGGACTTAATAGAGAATGGTACTTTGAAGGAAACCTTAGATATAAATGGGGATGTAAATATTTCTGGTGAAGGTTCAAATTCTTTACAGGTAATCAATGATTCTGATGCCAGTTGCAACCAAGTTGATGATTCTGAAACTAGTGTCTTTAAAAAAAGTCAAGAAGAAATTATAACCAAAGATGTAAAAAATGGCTCTGTGAAAGATAAAGAAAATGCATTAGGGAATACTTCTTTGAGTTCAAGTTCATTGCCAGATACCAATAAACCAGATGTATTAATTAAGAATACTGATTCTAAAATTGTTGGAGAAATTATAACTTCTGATGAAAATAAGTTGCATTCTCATGTCAATATATTAAATGACATTGCCAACTCAAAGACTGAAGTGGTAGAAAATAGGAAGTATAAAAGCATGGACCTTATCTCTAACACCAATACCGATGAAGCAGATATTAGTGCATGTGCACTTTCAAAAGATACACAAGATACCATTAGTTCTCCATCAAATAACCAATTGTCTCCTAAAACAGATGCCATTTTTAAGCAGAAATTAGTTACTGCCGAAGAATTACAAAATGAACATAAGAGGATTCGGGAGCAGATAAAGCTTTTAGAGTCAAAGGTAAGTTCTTGCTTAAATTTAATACATACTGTAAAATTCTGTTGATTAAATGTGACTAAAAATTATGAAAAATGTATCAAGGGGAGCACTTTTCGGGAATTTTTTGCCAAAGGAAACAGGTAGAATTCTGTCAATTCGCCTCCCTAAAAAGAGACGGAAAATGTAGAGTATGCAGGGGGGAGGAGGCTTTCATGACATTTTCAGCTAAAAGAAACAAATTAAATTTTTATCATTTTATCAGTAAATTTGTTTTATTAGATAACAAAATGTTTAGTTTAATTTTTTTTTTTAATTATAAATTTTTTAAATGTTAGAGGAAGGTGGAGGGAGTGCTGTATCACAAAATTTTTCTGAATTCCAAATTGAGACAAGGGTAAAGCTTTCCCGATGAGGGCATATTGACAGAATTCTAGTGTAATCATTTTTCTTCTTCAATTTGTTGTACAACTTTATATTAGTTTTAATATGTATTTAAATGGTTTTCTAATCAGAAAACTGGAGTTTGTCATCTTGTATATGTTGGAGAATAACAATTCATAAAGAAAACTTGCTGTTTTCTGCCATTATTTGTAAAACATTTATAAATATAAATAACATTTATAAGTTATGCAAAATTAATAATAAAAACACCTGTCAACAGCATTTTTCTGGAGTAACTGCACTGTTTTTCATATCACTATTATCTATTTTGCTTCTGAAACCAGTTAATATACTCATATATTTGTTTTATCGTGTTTTACTAAAAGATTTTTATCGACAAATACAAATATATTTTATTTATAAATCATATTTTTTTCTTACTATATTTTTCAATAAAATGTATTTCCACTGTTTGAAAAACAGTATGAATTGTAACTATAAAATTGTATATACATTATTTAGTTACAAAAATTTTTGCTTTCTCATTAGCATGCTATAAAATTTTTGACATGCCCCCTTCCAAGATATTTGATCTTGACATATGCAATATTTGAAATTTTGGCAGCTTTAGTATTAAAACAGTAGAAAGGGGTATTAAAAATTAAATTTTTTCTTGATAAGCTAAAAGCTATTTTCCTCTAGTTTGTGAAGAAAAAAAAAATATTAGTTCCTGGTTTTTAGCCCTTCTGGAGTTATAGGCCACTTGAAAATAGCGACTTTGAAATTCATATTTGCTGAATTAAAGTTCATTTTAATCTTGTTAAACTAAAAACTAAATGCAACTTGAATACCTATTCTGAAAGTTCAAAATATCTACCTTCAGGGGGAAAATAGTTTCTCTGGTAGTTGCAGAGTTACTGCCATTTCTGTGAACCCTAAAAAACCCATTTTTTTTTTATCTACCCCAACAGGTAAAAGTCCAGATCCAAAATTATGCCTAATAAATAAAACCGTAATTGTTTTAGTGTGTACCTATAAATGATTCTAGCTATGAAGAAAATATATATTATAGAAAGAAAAATGTCAAATAAACCGCTGTGCTGTGCTTATTTCACGTGGAAGGACCCAGCAAGTTACAATTGATTTTGACTTTTAAGGTACAATTTTTCTCCTGGGAACTTCTGAGAAAATTGTATTACATTTAGTATAATTCTGATGTAGGGGAGACTGAGGAGGGTTGACCTACCATGATTTTGTTTTTTTCCTCCAAGCTTTTCAAATCTTCTAACAGATGGTAGATTATTCTGCAGATGTAAGTTATTACCTATCAAAATTTGGTAGTTGTTCTTAGTCTGTTGTTTAAACTAGATTGGATTTTGCATTTTCATCATCAAAAAGTAAGTTTTTTTTTTTTTTTTGTAAATAATTTTGTTTCAACATAAAAATTCAAACTTATATACTGAAAGTTCAAAGCCTTAACTACATAACTATTATTTTATTAATTTTCAATATATACCTAATTTAAGTTATATGAAATCAAAACCAAAATCACTATGAAGGGAGGCTTGGCCCTTGGTTCAAACCTTTCTTCTATGATTATAATGAATTCATATGAATATTAAATATAAATTTTGTTATTTTAAAGAAATATTTACGTAATTTTAACAATTTAACTTCCATGAACTTCTAATTTATGGATCAAATATTCTTTGACAAGGAAATGTGCATATATTGTTTTATAAGATATTCTTTGGTAGCTGATTTCAAAACTATATTTAGAAAAATATAAGCTTACTTTATTTTAAATGCATCCATGGATAAACACTATAATCTCAAAAACACCACTTCATAGTAGGTCTCCCCAAAGTACAAAAAACAAGAACCTCTTCCCGAAAGAGTTATAAAATCTCAAAATAGTTTGTGGCCCTGTAAGACCATTTGGTCTTACGGAGCCATACACCTAAAATTACAGCTTTGAAGCTGTAATTTTAGGTCTAAGGTACCTTGCTAAAAGATCTTGAATTAGGGTTAGGTTTTCAGATTTTTCAATATATGACCAATAGAACAGACAAACAGACACTCATTTATTATGTTAAAATATTTTGCCTTATGTATTTAACTGGAGTCTACACCTTGTATTCAAACTGTTTATTTACGACTCTTCTGGCAGAAGGTCAGAAAACTACCGTTTCAGCCTTGCAGTGCAAAGAAAACCATGATGTGTTGATTTTCTGTATTTGCAACTGTGTAACAAATTTTTTCTATAAGATTTCTTGGTATAATTTTCTTTGTATTTTAAAGTAGAAAATTTGATAATGCAAATGCTTTCCTTTGGAAAAAGAAATCCAAAGAAAAATTTTACATTTTACCCAGTGCAGGGAATTCCTAATACTGATTTACGACTTGCAAAACTATGATCGTGTGAATTTTCTTTCTTTGAAATTCTATGTTCACTTTTATTTAATACACCATCTAGAAATTTTACATATATTTGTGCATTATTATTTTATATACCCTGAGACTGAAGATGTATCTGTCGCATCAGCTAAAGATAAAGTGTTACCAAATCCAATATCAGTAAGAGGAACTACACAAATTGCACCAAGAATTTATTTTGATTTTTCTGACTATAAGTACTGTTAACTGTTCAATTCCTATTCTATTTTAGCATTTGCTAGTCCTATTCTATTTTAGCATTTATTGAGATTAAAACAAGTGGGTCAACCCTCCCTTAATATGGATCAAACCTCCTACATGTGGGGAACCTTGACCTACAAATTGCTTTTTTCTTAAATCAAATATTTTGGTGTGAAACATACTTTAGTTGTATTTTTATTTTGATAATACAAGTCTTTTAAAAAATTTATTAAGCATCTCTGTGACTGCAAAACTTTTTTTTAAATTAGATTTATAAAAAATGAGTCACTTCCCCCACACACACACACACCGGCCGTCCAAACAGCTGCTCATGTCTCCGGATGAGAGTCGAACGGTCTGGGTCTTCAACCCCCCCCCCCCCCCCCCCCCCCCCCCCCCAGTCTCACCAACTTGTAAATGAAGACAAAATACTATTATATTAAAATTTTGTATGAATTTTTATGAATCATCTTAAGATTGAAGTATTAAATTTATAATTTTAAAATTTATTAATTATATAATTTATTTTATAATTAAATTGATAATTAATTTTACTTATAATTTTGAAAAAAATATAAAACAAATTGTTTTAGGGGAATTTTCCCTTGAAATTTTAAGGGCATTTTTTAGGAGTTTTTAGATTATTAATATCTGGGCCTTATACATAGCCTTACCTTTTATAGGACAAAAGAAATTTTCAATGAAATGTTAATTCACATGCTTTTAGAATGTGTATATTTAAATCACAGACCCTGTCAGTTGGCTCTGTTAGTTTATAACAAAATTACTATATTTTATCTTACAGGAATTTTTCTATCCCTGTCCATTTGATGCTGCAACTAATATTAATGGAATATGCTGTAATATTGTTCAAAAGAATCCATGTAAAATAGTTCAAGAAAAGTTTCATGCTATTGCTCATCAAGTGATTCAGTGGAAAGATAAGTTCAACATTGAAGATAATCCTTTGCTATGTGAAATTTGTCAAAAGACATTCAGTGCCTAACTTACAGAAACGTATCAGTCGTAAAATTACCTCATGCTTGAGGTATTTTGTACTCAATGTTGATATATCATTCCAAATAAATATGTAGCTAGTATACCCAAGGCGAACATTTTACTGGAGGTTTGTCCTTTATATTGCTTTTATACATGTGTCTTTCTCTTCTGCTTTTCTTTTTATTTCAGCTTTATCTTCAATGTTTATAACAAAACGCATTCAACGCATTTGACTAATTTTCAATGATGATCTTTTTGGGGGAGGAAAGTTTGAATCTGAGGTTGTTTTTTTTTTAGCAGTATTGTATATTTATGATTTTTTATAGCATTCAGTCACTCCGGTTAAAAAGTTAGTCAGGCTGCATTATATTACAGTATTATGCAAATATAATTGTCTGACATACTATAGGGTCCTCCCATAGACATTCTGAAACCGTGACCACAATGTAACCTTTATAGTTATATTCTTATTTAGTAGTATCAGTTATGTTTATTTAACATGATATGATTATTCTTTTGAATACATTTCTAAATTGTACTGAAGAATTCAACCTAATGCAAAAAGAATCAAATAAAAGTTATTTGAGTTCATACATTATGGAGTACGACAAGCAAACACTATTATGTAAGATGCTAGTATTTTTAATTTGCTAATATATATATATATATATATATATATATATATATATATATCAGAGATGCTTTAATGTTGTTCATAATTTGTAAATTATATTTTGAATGGATAATTAAGCTTATATGAAATCTATTTGTAATTTGTAGATAATTTTGTTTTTGCTCTTTGGAAACCTGGAATTTTGTGTGAAAGGGCTGCTTAAAAAGGAGGAATTATTACTTTCCCAGTATACATAGGATAATGTATAGGGAAAGAATTATGACGAAATCGAAAATTCCAAGTTTTTGACAGAACAGCATGTTTCAAGCATTCCTGAACTTGAATCAGATGTTTTTGAGATGATGTCTATATGTGTTAGTGTGGTTGTCCGTGAGTCTGTGGATGCGATATCTCATGAACAAATGGAGCGTTTTGAACAAAATTAGGTACAAATATTACAGTGAATACTGGAACCCTTTTGATATTAAATGCAATTGAATGTTTGGAAGACCCCCCCCCCCCTCCCCATTTTTGAATGAAGTTTTAAAGAAATCAGAACTTTCAATAATATTACATAAATGATCATTTCTTATGTAATTTTTCATTAGAAAATGAATGGCATAATCTTTAGAACACTAACATGAACTGTTCTCGAGATATTGCACATTTTCAAATAAATGTATAAAAAAAATCACATAAAATTATAAAAGTATTAACTATTGTAAAATATGTACACTTTTCATAATGTAATATTATACAGTAAATTTGTTATCATTCTCGTGGATCCAATTCATTCCATTCACAAAAGAAGATGCTTTGAGTAATAGTTTCGTATTTTGACGCTCAACAATTCACCAATAGTCATTTATATATAGGAAATTAATATATAAGAAACTCTTTTTATGCAATGATTGGTGATAAATTTGGTGACTAATTTGGCAATATATTGCCAACTGAATGATATTTCACCCCCAAATGACAAAAATATTGTCAAAATTGAAAAAATAATGCCAAATTAATGAAAATGATACCAAATAAATGAATTAATTATTAAAAGATTTTAATATGGGGACTATATTGCTTATTGCAGATGCTATCATCATTGATTATTGTTAAGTTAGAGTTGTGTGAAATATAAGTTAATTGGGTAAATTGTTTTACATGTTGTCATCCAGAAAAGTGCCAAATGTGCAATTCGATGCTAAAAACATTACTGTGGATCTTATACATCATTTTTCCTCTATGAAAGAAGTTAATTCATTACATTATACAGTGACCGCCGGTTATAAGATTCAGTGGTTATAAGAAACAGACGTTTATAAGACCCAAAATGACAGAAACAAATACAAGCTTCGTTTTAACATTAAAATTGTGTCGCTTATAAGAAACATGATTCCGCTTATAAGAAACAGTTTTCTACAGAAAATTTGTTGATTTCCTTGCGACGCGGGTGTAAAAAAAAAAATCGATTTGTTTAAGGTTAACTGAAGGACGAGTTGTTGTCTCTGGGCGTACGGGGAGGAGGTGGGAGTTTGCTATGTAACAAAGGATGACAGAGAATTTCTCCATAGAAAGGCTTGGGGGGAACAACCCCAAACCAGTAAGAAACGAGTTTTAATCTTTTGGCAGGTAAGGAAATGTACTGATAAGGAAAGTCATCTTTGCTTATGCACTCAAATAAGATTCGTACAGCTTTAGTTAGTCTTTTTATGTTTTGCTAGTGGAAGCATGTCGCAAAAGAGAAAAACCCTTACTTTGCTTGAAAAGCAAAGTTTACTTAAAAATTATGATTCTCTACCTCCGTGTAGTCAAAGAGAAGCTGCTTCTGCATTAGAAATTCCGCACTCAACATTATGTAAAATCCTGAAAGGCAGAAATGAAATTTTGATGCCAAATTGTAATCTTCAAAGAAAACTGAAACGAGATGAAAAGGCAGCTGCTATAGAGATTAAAGAATGCTCCTATCAGTAGAGCAATTTTACTGAAAAATGCAGAACATTTTGCGGAAAAATTAGGAGAAAAAGAGTTCCGTGTGACTGATGGTTGGTTAAGCCGCTGGAAAGAACGAAATAACATTGTGTACAAAAAAAATTATGGAGATAAGCAGGACGCGGACTCCGAGTCAGCATCTTCATGGATTACGTAAAGCTTACCACCTCTATTAGAAAAATACGCTCCTCATCAAATTTTTAACACTGACGAGACTGGGCTCTATTTTAGAGTGATGCCCGAGTATACAATGATGTTCAAAAATTATCTATCCACCGTTGGAAAAAAACTAAAAGATCGAGTTACAGTTCTGTTAACAACAAATATGACGGGAACTGTAAAAAAAAGCCCTTTAGTTATTGGCAAAAGCAAACGTCCGCGCTGTTTAAGTGGAATAAAAAAATTGCCAGTGATCTACGAAAATTCAAAGAATGCCTGGATGACAAGTAGAATTTTTGAAGACTTTTTGTTAAGTGGGACAGGGAACTGATGGGAAAATAAAAAAATTTTAACCCTTGACAACTGTTCGGCTCATCCTGTAGTACAGCTGACAAACATTGAACTTGTTTTTTGCCACCCAATACGACTTCAATCATACAGCCTCTTGACCAAGAAATTATTAAAGCATTTAAAACTCAGTATTGATCAAATTTGCGACAGAAAATAGTGGATGCAATTGATGAAGAGAAAGGATCGGCTTCCGAAATAAGCAAGAAAATAACCTTGCTTGATGCTATCCATATGATCGCACGCGCATGGAAAAATGTTTCTGACATATGCATTTTTAATTGCTTCCGTAAAGCAGGATTTTTGAAAAATAATGTTGACATACCAGCAGAAGATAAAGAAGAATTAAAAGCACCTTTCGAAGAATGGATTCACACTGACGAAAATTTACAAACATCTGAAGAAAAAAAGTGATGATGACATAGTGGCGGAAATTCAGAATATTTGCAATGAAGAAGAAAATGAAGACGACGTTCCACAAGAAGAAAATTTTCCTACAGCCAAACAGTCGCTAGAAACCCTAACTATAATTAGAAAACTCTTGAACACAGAGGGGCATCAGAAAAAGTTTATGGACTATTTTATGATTTAGAAATGGATGTGTGTAAACTAATCACAGACTCGTTAGCACAAACAACACTGGATAAATTTTTTGCTGTTCCTCAGTAATAGATTATGTTATGTATGAAAATGTACTATGCTCTTATACATAAATGAACGACCTATGAGTTTTACTTTTTATTCTTATGTAACTACATACTATATGCATATAGATAATATTTTAAGTTGTAAGGCTTAATTCGTAAAATAAGAAATATTTTTGAATGCAAAACTCAATTTACAAATGTATTATGTATGTACTAATATTTTACTTATATACATTTATCTTTTAAATTCTGTAAAACTGCGTTCAATAGTTAGTATTTACAATGGAAGAATGATATTTAAAAAATTTCCGGATTTAAGAAACAACTGCTTATAAGAAACAAAACGAACGAAACGAACGTGTTTCTTATAAGCGGCGGTCACTGTATAAGGAAAATCATGTGCTGCCCACATCAGATTTTTTTTATATTTAACTTTTTTATAACAGCCAGTCACCCCAGTAAGAAATTTGGTTATACAGCGATTCTTTTGAATACGAGTAATTATTTTGATAGTGGGTTGAAAGCCATTGTAAGGCATTGATCATATCCTATGGTTTCCGAGTAGTGAAAAGGCAGAAGGAGCTTGTTCAGTAAATAGATTATTTTGATAAGTACAAAAGCAGATATTTCATTTCTGTCAAACTGTGGTTTATTTTAATATAAGTTTGTGAATTTATTTCCAACAGGATTTTTTTTTTTTTTAATGTGTTTCTTTAACTTTATTCTATATTAGCCGCCTTCGACGACCAGCCTGTTCACTACCCTTGAAAATTCTGACCGTGACAAACTCGCTGGCGCCATAACCCCATGAAGTTAACAAAGTTTGTTTTAGTTTAATGACGTTAAAACTAATAATGAAATTTTAAGATGAAAAATAATGTATTCCAAAACCAAAAGCATTCATTATTCAAGTTTGTATATATTAAAAGTTTTTTTTGTTTTTAATATAAACATGAAACAAAATTATAAACACCCATAATACCAATAGTCCACTGTTAAAATAAACTCTAAACTGAATAGAATGTTTACAAATTAAACAAAAATCTAAATACAATTCTTCGTAAGTTGCTGGAAATGTAATTGGCCAGGGAATTTTTAAATGCAAAGTGCAATTAATTTTGATATTTGTTTACCATATTTAAATTAGGAAATATTTTTATTTATTTTCCAATAACATTTAAAATTCTTCAATTTAATAATAAAATATTTAAAATTAAAATAATTTAAAAGTATAAAAGCATTAAAACTTTACCCGTTTTTAAATTTTTAAGAAAATTTACTTGAAACTATCACGTCGTAGAACCTCAAGGGTTCTGCAGAACAAACACATCTTGAAAAATGCTGCATTATCCTACGTGTGTCGAAAAGCAACATTGCTCCCACAAACTGAAAAATGTCAAGCAAATTTCCTTAAAATGTTACAAATTTTGCATTTTTAAAATGACAAATATTTTATTATTTCCTCCTTTCAAATAATCTTCAAATTTCGTTACGGATTCTTGTACTATATAAGAATTGAATATTATTTTGATGCTCTAAGTCCTCTGGACAAGCCGGACGGCCTGGGGCTTTCACATATATTTTCTACGAAATTAGAATCGTTTTATTCAAATAATAAATTATATGTATGTGTGTCGAACATTTCTTTAACTAATTTCAAACAATCTATATGCAGTACACAAAGTTTTTAAATACATGTATTTTAATAGTATTACTTGAAAACCACATTAGTCAGATTGTTATTTGATTTATAAATAATCAAACCAGTTTTTGAAATACTACTGTATATTTTGATAAGTTTCCTAACATCTTCCCTAATAATTTGATACAAATAATTTTCGAAACAATCTTCTAGATAATCTGTTACAAATAATAATCTTTTAAGTAATCTGATACAAATGTATCTAACGACATTCTCATACGCAATCTGATATGCAATCAAATTATGAACAATATTCTTTATTAAACAATTCGTCTTTCCCCTCCAATTGCACGTGTAGTGAGAATAAACCAGAACTGGCGATAAAACGACGTTTGGCGTGTGGCATGAGAGATTACTTCTGAAAATGCTGAATCGGCATACACTCTGGCTGTTCGCGTATAAGACAGACAGACACACATTGCCTTTTATTATATAAACTTTTTCTGATCAAAAAATTAACCAGATACCCAATTAATGAGGTATTTGGTTAACTGAATTTTGAAAAATATAAGATTTAAATATAAAATATTTTTACATTGAATACAATTATCTCGTATAAGAGTACAAATTCTTGTATCTAATGCAGAAATAAGAAAATTCTTAGGCTTGTTTCAAGGAAGTATTTTCATGTGTCTGCTTCATAAGGAAGTACAAGAATTTGGAATCAAAAGTTTTCTGATTGGAAAAGGAAAAAAAAATACTGTGCATAAAAAATAATAGTTTGTGTTAATATGTTTTTATTACATATATGCAATATGTATTAATGCTCCACAGTAATCATAACACCAATGATTTTAACAACTGTATTCAGTTAATCAAATTTTAAAATGTAGGGGTTTTTTTAGTATCAACCTATCATGTATGCTATATAACTCTAGGATGCAGCTAGTAATATTTTATTAAAATGTTATGCTTAAAATTTTAAATATTGTGTAAAACATTATAAACTACAAAATGTATTATAGTAGTACACATACTTTTGTGTGAGAATCCAAAAAACATAAAAAAAATGTTTTATAAAAAAATGTCTGGCAGTTAAAAATTATTCATTCCAATATCATGGGATAAATTTTTATTTGTTTATTTTAGGCTTATAAAGAGGCACATTTCAAAACTGCACTTAAAGTACTATGCAATATTTTAAAGAAATATTAATCTACATAGTAATACTGATAGTTCAACAAAATTGAGCAAATAGCCAAACACATGCATATAGAAACAAATCTGCATCATATATGGAAAATAGCATTAGATTGGCAATAAAGAGAACATGTGTTTTTATTTTTTTCATATAAACAGAGTAAATGAAGTCACATTATTATCACACTTTTAGACTTTTCCAAATCTGCCAGCAAATTTTGTATCACTGTCTCTGGTATCTCCCTATAGGCTCTAACCATTTCACTACTGGTGTTCCTGATTATGGACAAATCATAATTGTAGTTCATGTTAACATATGCAATTTATACTTGAAAAAAAATTTTTAGTATTTGCTAGACTTTCAATGAGTCATTCAATTTGCAATTTAGGTTTGTGTGAAAGTCGTAATTTGAAAAAGAAAAACATTCTTATTATTAATATATACAGGAAAGCATGTCGTGCATCTTAATTTATAGTCAAAGTTTATAATTTACAGTATTAAATTTATTTTTAAAATAAATATCAGTGATCATGAGCATTTAGTAAAAATTAACACCAAAATTTTAGTTATTTTTTATAGATATCAAAAAAATCATGACTTTTATCTTACAATGGAACCTTCTGTAAATGTCCCTGAAAAGGCAAAATGGAATAAATACTAGTAATAAATATGATTGCAAGTAAAAAAGTTTGCAAAATTATGAAACAGTAACATATTCATTATAAACCACAGATATGCAATGCAGTAATCTATCAAGAAAATAGCTTTTAAATAGCAGAAGAAAAAGAAATGTTTTCAGAAGATTATAGCATTGAAAAGTGCCCAACTCCTCTTGAATACTGTTTTACTTACTCACAGGGGACAGTTGTTCACAGTGTGAAGCCAATATATAGGCATTTTCAAATGTGCTCATTGTGCATATAGTTACTGTCTAAGCCATTATTTTATCAATGTTTTACATATTAACTGTGATAATTTATTGTAATTTGTCTTTATATATATATATATATATTTCATGCTAAGTTTTTATATTCAAACATATTTTAACTAGTACTTTAACATGCATGCAATTTATTACATTTTGCCTTTCTGGAGACAATTTCAGAAGGGTCTCTTGTTAGACCTTTAAGTAACAGTAGTGAAAGGGTTAAAGAATTTGTGTTTTTCTAAGTTAAATGTTGCAAACATAGTCTTTGAAACACAAAGTTTATACTGTAAGAAGGAATATTTTATTATACAGCCTCAAATATGGCCATACTGGCCAACAGATGTCTTTCAAAGAGGATGTTCTAAATTTTACTAAAATTCTTTTCAGTTTCTCTTTTTTTTTTACTAGTCAGTCTTGTGCACAGTAAATCACTAGAGTTGTATTTCTCAATTACAATTTTTAGATGCAGATCTAGATTAAGCCTGAAGGAAAGCTTGGTTAAATAACATTAATGGTTAAATACCATTCTGGAGACCTCGCTGTCTAATGACCTAGGGGCCAAACGACCGGCATTTGTAAACAACATATTTAAATTCATTAATGTAGCTGGGAGTGCACATCAGGAATATGTAGTAACTTTATTAACTCAGTGGCATAATGTCATAATTCCTCCTGTACAATTATATTAGTTCTGCAAAGGGTCCTTATTGAAGAACAAATTTTGCAATCTTAAATCCCTATTCGATTCTTAATCCCCTTTCCAAACTATAAAAGTGAAGTCTGCAAGTTTCAAGTTGTACTTTTATATCATAGTTGAATGAATGAAATCAAGGCGGAAGGCTCAAAGAGAGCCAAGCACATCGACCAGAGAGACGTCTATTGTACTACCCCCAAAACAGTGCAGATCACTATGAAAAGAGACCAGTAGCCAATGCAAAGATAAGCAGGCACTTGACAGGAATGTCATTCAGCTCCCAGGGATCAATCACATGCCGGCATATGTGTTCCAATCTGTGAGCAGAGTAAGCCTCACATTCACAGAGAATGTGAGCAGCAGTTTATTCGCTATACTTGCAGCCCCTGCAGAGTGAATCTTTAATAACTCCCATAATATTTAAGTGTCTTTTAAGGGTGCAGTGCCCAGTAAGGAGCCCAACAGCCCTTCTAATGCCAGTTCTACTGAGCTTGAATAACTCCTGACATGTACTAGGGCATTTGCAGTTTAGTATTTTCGCCTGCCTTTGACCCTTAATATTGCGCCAGTTCTCGCACTGAAGCTTTCTGAAGATGTCGTAAACAATTCTTCTTGTAAGTTCATTGGGAATACCCAAAGCTGGCTTGGGACCAATAAAAGGAGTACAGGAACCTTTCCTAGCCAATTAATCAGCCAACTCATTTCCTGGAATACCCAAATGACCAGGCACCCAGTAAAGGTATATCATAGTTACTTGGCTCTAAGAATAATCAAATTGTTTTTAAACTTGAATTTTTAATAGTTGAATATCTTAATATAAGCACATAAGCAATGTTGAAAGGTATAGTTCATATTTGAATTTTAGAAACTAATATCTTTCAATGATAAAAATACTACAATTGTACAATAATTTGTGATCCCATAAGTTTCTTTTAGTTCATAAATAGGCCAAATTTTGTACAATTAAAAAAATCAGCTTTATTAAAATATCACAGTTTAAAATAAAAGAGAATTGTAATAGTTCTATATTAAAAATTTCTATTTAGTATCCTTAATTTACTGAATATACAAATAGCAAAATCAGCTCTATTTTTGAGTAGAAAAGGTCACATCGTGCAGTGCATTATAAGAATGAAGTTAAAAGATACAAAGTGATTGATATATAAATTGCATAGGTTTTTTAGAAATTGCATACATTGTAGAGCTCTGCTAAATACATTATTTTTAAAAATGTTAACTTTTTACTTATTAGCATATTATATACCCCAGTTGGACCAAACAATTAGAGACCATTATTCAACATCCTGATCAATTTGCCATTTTGCTAGTTAGATAAAAAGTGCAAACTATTATCATATATACAGAAGAAATAATTTTATAATAAATTAGCTATTAATTTTGTTAAAATGTTATTTTTGTTATGGTGCTGTCACTATTTTAAATGTCGCAAAATAGCCAAACATATATTCATATTTTTAAAATTCAACATATTACACTATTGAAAGTATTATATCACAATATAACTTAAATTATGATATCACAGCTCATAGTGTCACTAAAAGCATGACATCATTTAACGTTATAGATGTTCATAATATGTTGATAATTGTTCCAGTTAACTAGTGTCTAGTTTGGCTATTTGAAGATATGATAGCATAGCAATACTTGCTATTGTAGCTAGATTTAATGTTTTCTTTTCAGTTTATAAAATGTGGTTAATTATATTAAAAATATTGCAATATATAACTTTTTATTTTTTTCTTCTCAAATTATATTGATAACATCCTACAAATGTCAGATTAGCAGTAATAGCACTATTGTTATTCAAATCTGAGCAGTCCATATAGTGAAACATGAATAACTTTTTGTAACCCTTGAATCTCCCATGAACTAAAAAACATATCTTGATTCTTTAACAAATTTCTTTAAAAAAATAAACTTTCAACAAAATAAGATTTCGTTGCAATCATATATTCTATGATTCACAAAATAATTCCTGTAAAAAAAAAAATGGCAACACAAACAAATTGAACAAATGTTTTGACAAATTTGAACAAATGTTTGGCCAGATGACCGTACAGAAATTAGGCAACACTAATTTGAATATTTTGTCATAAAATTGGCAAACAGGAGTCAGATAAAATATTCAAATTAAGATATTGTAATTTCTTAAAATTATTTGTTTATCACATAATACAGTTTAGATTATATTTCAAAGGACCCCCTAAAATTGTTAAATTATAAATATTTTACAGTAACTTTTAATAAAATGTAGACATTTAAACATCCCAATGCAATAATATAAGTATAGGATTCAACAAACCTAAATTACTACAATATAATTCATGAAACATTTTCAAAAATAAATAAACTTACAAAACAAACAATACTCACAATCAGATGAGAAACAAATAATCTTAGTTTGATAAATATTTTATTTATCTCCACTCAACATAAAACATACAATTGTTTATTCTTTACAAATGATTTAATTAGTTTAATTAGTTTTTTAATTTATTATTAAAATTATAATTTAGCTTTGATTCATGTAACTCATCTTCTATAATTGATTAGGTATCAATAACATAACCAACAGACGATAATTATTTTTATGCTAAAATTCAGCATGGCTCATGTAACAAAATCAAAATTTGAAATATTGTTTTCATAAAGTCCAACTTGCTTCATATCATTAAATTAAAATCAACATAGGCTAGGTAATATTGTTTTTATGGAATAGAAGCTTTGGATGGATAGTAGAAATATGGCAAGCAAGAAATTGTAACAAGCAACATTAAAACCTCAAAAACTATCTGCCTCAGCACTACTAGAACAATTTTGCAGTTATTGCTATTTGACAGTAATTAATAGCTGATAGCATTGTCTTGGAGCCTGGGTTTTCAGATGCTTGTCAGGTGATAGGATAAAGTATGCCCAAAATAAAGAGGTTGAAAAGTAATTAAATTTCTGGATGAAAAAAATTTAGACCAGTCAGCATGTAACTTTTCCCATATACAAGCTGCTCCCATTTTTCAAGGATCTGCTGTTTCAACCTATTTCATCATGTTTTCATGACTTTTAATTGTGTTTTTGCATATGTCTGTATACATATATAGCGTGTGTATTATTTAGCTTTTAAACACATTTGCAAGTGATATATAGTATGTTATTTACATTTTTCGATGGCCGAAAGTCACGTGCAAACTATAAAAAGTCTGGGTTTTCCATTACAATTTCCACAGTGGCATAACTAATATTAAATTTGGTTAATTAATGCTTAAAGCACAAGAAACATACAAGCCCAGAGTGAGTTAAGATATTTACAACACCCAGAACAAACAATTTTTTCCTTAAAAATTTTATTGAAAAATAAAAGTATTTTATTCATTATTAGTATTTTAACAATTGGGCAAATTATGACTAATTAATCCAATTTTTATGATATACGCAAAATATCCATTACTTGGTAAACATAAATAGAAATGTTCCCCAAAATATGAAAAATGTTAGGCCCTATCAGGCCTGAGGCAGGAGCCAGAACATAGCCACTTGCATGCTTGTGTACATCATCTAATGATGGTTACAATTCACTCACAGTGAGTGGAGAATAGCACACAAAGTGTAAATAATCTCAGTTTTTTAATATAAGCTATTAAACAGTGACGAATTTTCATTTAATTACCTATGGCTGACAAAAAATTAAGTAAAGCTAGTGGAGCCTTTAAAAAAAAGAGAAATTAAAGAAAATACCAAAATTTTAAAAAATTTTCATTAATAAAAATGCCACCCCCTAAAAAAAAATCTTTTACTAAGCACTAGTTTTGTACTTCTCATCAAATTCCATATAGATTGCAAGCTTTGATTGTGCAAAGTAATTTTATCACGGGCAATTTTTCAATCTCCATAATTTACTACCAATCATGGAGATTGAAAAATTGCCCGTGATTCGACTGTATACCTAATAAAATTTTACACATCAAAGAAGTTATAATTAAGTCTTACATTTTCCATAGGTTATTTCCCCTTCCCCTTTTTACATGCAACCCCAGCTATTCAGTACTGACAAGTGATTATAACCACAAAACTAATCTTAACAGTCCTGATAAGATCACTAGAAAGTAAAATTTATAAAAAAATGTTATTTACCTAAATATTTCAAAATAACTTTAGCAATAATTTACACAAATAACATTTTAAATAATTTGCTTCACAGATAAAGTAGATATATTCTAAAATATATCCTTGTATAATATTTCAAACATGCAATTATTTCAGACTAGATTTAAACATGGTACATATGTTACAAGTAAGATATTTGTACATAATGCCTGGAAAAATATAAATGGAATACACATGTGCACAGAGGTTAAAGGATCTAGCTTATGGTACAGTCTAATTCCTGTTTTGGCAAACAGTCCATGGTTATTGCAACAGACCGAATAAGATATGTCATGGTACCATAACATCCACTAGGAGCACTATCATAAAAATGTTGACAAATACCAGCAGCACCACCACACGGATGTTCATTAATATTTTTTGCAGCACAGCATATCGTAGCATCGCCATTTTCTTTTTTCTGGAAAAATGACCACCACAGAAATATGAATTACACAAATGTAAAATATATTATATATTAAAAAAGTGTATTTAATTAAATTTTATATTAAGGGAATACATGAGTCATATTTCTAAACAAGAAGAGACTATATCTTCAATAACTGAACATTTTTAAGTATGTTTTTTAAGTTTTCAGATGTTAAGATCATTTTCTCATATAATTCCATTTTCACATTTCAAAACTGAACTAGATGAGAAAAGCATCTGATTTTAATGTTTTTTCTCTTTCGATATGGCATATATTTTTTTTTAAGTTAGGGGTCTTGTCTATTGTCCACAAAATGCTAAATGCAAAAGTTTTTTATTAATCAAGACAAAACATATGTATCTAAAATTTGAATTATCTATTTTTAACTGTCTAATTTTAAATATTTTCAAGAAACCTGACGTTAAATATATTAGAAACTTTTTGGCCAGGGATTTTTCTTTGTTGACCACTAAAAATTTTGTATTACAAGTCAGTGGCCAATATGGAAAAATTTAAAACAATCTTTACATGGGGCTCACACTTTCTATTGGTGATAAGAAATCCTTAATATCATAAATAATGAGCTATCTAGTCAGCTAATAACCTAAATGCAAAGCAAATATGATTTCTACTGTATAGTTGCCTAAATAAGTGAGAATCATGTATAATTCTTATAGCAGTTCATGTATTTTTATTAACTAAGCAAACAAATTCTATACAAAGAGTTATATGAATAAGTAAAACATGTGGCTTTGCACACAATCAATAATAAGCTGATTCACAACATGAAATGCAGAGCAAATAAAAATAAATCAGCAAATATACATTTCAAAATCAATTAGACTTTCTTCTTTAATGCAAAAAGCCCAGACTTTTCACTAAGAAGTAAATCCAAGTGATTTTTGAAATGTATGTATGCTCATTTAGCCTTATTGAATGTTATCCTATTCTTTGTTGTATTGAATGTTATCCTATTCTTTGTTGTATTGAATGTTATCCTATTCTTTCCTATGTATCCATCTGCTGATCTGGTTTCACTGGTTCAATCAGGATTCACTTTCTTAGAAGTAGGGTAACAGATCCAAATAAAAGAGACATAATTAGTCCTAGGATAATTAAAAATTAAACAATACATAAAGAACTGCTTTTTAATATATGCTAAACAATTTTGATTGCATGATATAATTTTTCACAGTTTACATGAGATATGCTAGCTTTGTATGGGCCATAAATAAAAAATAAAAATACAGAAAAAGTTCATTATTGGTTTAGAAAGATGCTATTTTTAGGTCAACTGGGAGAAGAAAAAAACCACTGGATGTTTTTGCATCCCAAAATACATTCTTGGAAAAGTGAAATAACTATGAAAAATCTAGAAAAGTGAGATAACAGTGAAAAAAACTAGAAAAGGGGGATAACAGTGAAAAAAGACTAGAAAAGTGGGATAACAGTGAAAAAAACTAGAAAAGGGGGATGTATAAATGCCTTAGTATAGACTTTGCTTGTCCTCAGAAAATGCAATATGAGAAATCCTTTCTAAAGACAAACAAGTATTTGCATAATAACAAAGTTTAAACAATTTCATTAAACAATGTTAACTATAATACAAAATTAAAACTTTTTAAAATGCAGCATATATACAATAATAAACTGGCCAACCACTTTCAAAAACAAAAAATAGCTTTTTTGAGGATCAACAAGAAGTGAAACCTCACTAACTCAAATCAGCTCAGCATCTGAGGATAGCACAAGTGGGTGAAGATAAAGGAAGAAATGTTGCAACACAATGGCAAGAAATGAAGGGGGGGAGGGGGAGCAAAATAACTGGCAGGAAACTATGAACACACAGGGGAAAAAACAGTAAGAGAATGGATAACAGAAATAAGAAAAAAGTGGCAAGAAAAATGAATAGAACAAGCACCATCTCTTATCGGTCCTATAAAAGAAGACTGTTTTTTGCCCTTGAAACCAGTTGACCAGTTTAATTTCGCCTATATGCTGTATTTTATGAAGTTTTAATTTAGTATTGTTATTACAGTAGTTTATGAGTGATTATTTAAATGTTCTCTATGTACAAAAATGCAATATATATGTACCTGGTCATCTAAGAATATCTGGTTTGCTTTATGAACTAAATGTTCTACATTGATGATACCTCCCAAAGTCTTTACAGCATCATATTCAACTAGCAATGTCAAAACCATCAGAGCCTCCACCATGAGTTGCCGATATTCTGGCTGCGGAATGCTATTTAAAACAGTTTCCACTTCCAATGCAAATTTCAGCTCACCAGGCGTCATCTGGAAAGAATAAATTGTTAATCTGTGTTTTTCCACCATAGAGTTGCTAAAATACTATATTTAATGGAACTTTACCTCTCTAGTCAATTGTTGATTTAATATTTTTCCTTCAACAGAAAGTCCTTGACACTGCAATTAAATTGTTCAATAGAATATAGTTTCAAGCTATAATAAGGTGAAAAAAAAAAAACAGGATACAAAGTAAAAACATATTAAGCAAATAACAACCAAACCAAATTTAAGGAGCTCCTATTTAACCAAATACCCAATTTCAAAAAGCATGAGATTGTATCCTAAAATTAACATGACTTTATCCAAAAAGACCCAATCAATGATTTTTTAATTCAACCCGATTTGATAAATGAAGCTGTGCGATCTTCCTGATCAGAACCTATTTATAAAAATTTATAGCATTTATCCACAAATCATTTTGCATATGGTGTCATAACAATTAAAATGACTTTATATTATGTTAAGAACATGTAATTGTTTCTCGAAATTAATGTCTTTGACTGTAAATTCAATCTGATGAGGGAAATGAAATTGTTAGTTTATCTTGATTTGTTACATCAGAGCGTATTTTGGAAAATTCTTTATAACACTCAACTACAAGCCACTTTGCAATATGCCCCAAAGCAATTAAAATAACTATCCTATTTCAGAAACGTGTAATTGTTTCTGGAAATTAATATCTTTGATTTTAAATTCAATCTGATGGGGGAAACTAAATTGTTGCTTCATCTTGATTTGTTACATCAGAGCGTAATTTGGAAAATTCTTTATAACACTTATCCACAAACCACTTTGTATATAGTCTTTAAGTAACAAAAATAATTGCAAAATTATTAAAGAAGCATACACTGTGTATGTCTATGTGCATTGTTATTTCTGTGTTTCTCCCGACCATACATTGTAACTGCTCTACACCCTTTAGGTCAGCTGGACGGCCTGGGTATTAAGGGGAAAAAATAACCATATACAAATAACATTACTAGAAACAATACAGTTGTAAATAGTATTGGTTTATGGAAATAACTCTTTGCACATCAGCTTAAAAAATATTTCTTTCACATCCCAACTCATTCTCTGATAATTCCTTGTCACCTGAAAATAAAGAAGTTTAAAGGCTCTCTATGAAACTTAAGAACTTTTAAGGACCGTTGAAATCAATTTATAAAATTAGGGCATTTCTAAGAGCTGCAAGAACCTTGTGCCAAGTTTGGTTTTGTTCTACTGGTTCTCCCTGTAGATGGCTATGAATAGGGATATTTTAATATAAAACAATTATGAATTTTAATATAAAAAAATTATTATTTAATATTCATTTGAATAATGTGATTCTTTCTTCATATTGCAATTTTCACAATCTATAGTATATCTTGATTCTCGCTAAAAAACATTGGGCTCATTATAAATAGATTAAATTAAATAAATAAGTAAATTATACAAAATGTACACATACCCTTTCTATAATAGACCAAATTCTAGGATAGAAGCCTCGTGGTACCCTGTTCAAAGCTCCATCGAGTCTCCTCCTTCTTAACCACTGACCTTGACGATCACTTTCAAAGGTACCATCATCTGTACCTCCTTCTCTGCCGAGTATGATATCAACAACACTTTTCTGAAATAGAAGCCAAACATTAAGTTTGTTTTTAATGACTTCACAATACTTAAGTTTTACTAACTAAATACCGGGTGGTCAGAATTAAAACACCCCTACTCTGAGCTCTCTATAGATCGAACTACTCAGTGTAAAGGCTCCAAAATTGTTGAACATACTATTCAAGACATGGGGAAAGAGATTACGCGAAAAAAAAATTAGTTCCAGAAACACTGATAGGTGGTGCTGTACAACAAAAAATATGCTGAAAAGACACAAAATACACATTTGTAACACATTTTATTTGAACGTACCAAACATTCATATCACAAGGACCTTATCGATGCAGGGAATGCTGCTCAATATGGTTCCCTTCTTCAAGATGTAAACTCTACATTCTGTGGACAGCTTGTTCAAATGTGGATCGTAATTGGTCGATTGAGATGCTTCTCACATGCAGAGTGATACTGGCTTTCAAATCTGCCAAGGTTACCAGACGTCCTCGATAAACAAGACTTTTTAAGTATCCCCACAGCCAAAAATCACGGGGATTAAGATCTGGAGAACGAGATGGCCAGATTGTCGGAAACGCACGACTAATTACTCTACCATTAGTAAAACGTTGCTGAAGAAACTGCTGTACATAGAGTCCAATGTGTGGAGGCGCTCCATCTTGCATAAAGGTAATTGAATCAAGATATTGGTGCTGTTGCAGTTGAGGTACAACAAAATTTTCGAGCATGTTTTTGTACCTCCTGGCCATCACAGTGCATGTCACAGGGCCATTGGGAGTAGCCTCTTCGAAAAAGAAAGGTCCAAGAATGAATGTAGCTGTAAATCCACACCAGACTGTAACTTTCGGTGAGTGAAGTGGAATCTCTTGGAAGGTATGAGGGTTTTCAATGTCCCAAATGCGACAGTTATGGGTGTTGATTGTTCCACTTGATGGAAATGTGCTTCATCGCTCCATAGAATCTGCCATGGCCACAATGCATCCACTTCAACTCTAGCCAGAAATGTCAATACAAAGCTCAGTCGCTTCTCCCTGTCGATGGTCAGCAAGTGGTGATTGTGACTAATTTTATACGGGAAAAAATGCACTATGTTTCTCAGTACATTCTGCACTGTGCTGTAGGGAACACCCAAGGGTCGTGACACTCCACATGCACTACTACAGCCTATAACATTATCCATTGATTGCTCAACAATAGTGGTGGCAACATCGTCAACGACATCTGAACGAGTCGATTTGCGTCCTCGACCCGGCTGAACTCCAAGATGTCCAGTTTTCTCGAATCGAGTGATCATTCTCCTGAGAGCTTGTGGAAGTAATCGTCCTTTGCACAAATTCTTAAGTCGACGAAACTCTCGAAGTACAGCTGCAGCATGTCCTTTGTTTTCATAAAACAGCTTCACAAGCAAAGCACATTCTGGCAGTGTGACAGCCATCGCTGATAAGAATGAAAATTTCCCAGTTTTATCCCCTTTTATGCCCAGAACATAGTAGCTGTAAACCAAGGGTTTATACAAATTTTTGTGCTTACAGTGCGAAATTGCAGTTACAATGAAAGTTTAAGCTTCTTCACTTTTTTGTCTTCTTTTTTTTCATATCAGCAAAAGAAATTAAAAAGGAAAAATTCCATATCGCATGTGTTTTTTTTTTTTTTTTTGTGATTATTTTGTGTCTTTTCAGCATATTTTCTGTTGTACAGCGCCACCTATCGGTGTTTCAGGAATTATTTTTTTTTTTTCGCGTAATCCCTTTTCCCATGTCTTGAATAGTAAGTTCAACAATTTTGGAGCCTTTACACTGAGTAGTTCAATGTATAGATAGCTCAGAGTAGGGGTGTTTTAATTCTGACCACCCGGTATTATAAATAAATTTGTTAAAACTTTTTAAACATTATATGAAGTTACATATATTAATAAAGTATTTTGCAATATAAATCATTTAAATATTAACACCAATCGAAATTATTAAAAAGTGCTTAACCAAATATGTACATAGCACAGTTAATTCTTCAGTTGTGTACATTGCAGAGTGAAATTTCGGTGTGGCAAATCACAGTTTAGGATATAGATATGTTCAGATATGGAATTGTCCATAATCTATTAAAAAAATCAAAATTATCAATAGATTTTTATTTAATATTTTACTGAAATTTGGTGCAATTTTCACACCAATCCTATAGCAATTGGAAAATTATCACAAAGTTTTAATCTTAATAATTTAATAAAATCTGTAGAATACTTTTGTCAATAAATTTTGATCGGCATACAGAAAACATTTTCTAATTTTTTTTACAAATCAGTGTTTTAGGTATAATTAGATGAAATTCATCTTTCTATTTATACATTGCTTAGACTAAAGCTTGCGTAATTATTAAATTTTAAAAGCTGCTGCAAGATTTTAGCCTCTATTTAAAAAAAATATTAATGTAACACCATTTGCTAATTTTAAAAAACAAAATTGAAAGAAACTAATGCAGTTTATGTATTTTCCAATGAAAGTTTCCCATTTGCCAAACACATGTGCATGATATCAGTTGCTAGCAATAAAAATAATGGATTTATCTTTTTAATGCGATATCAGTTTCTATAAGGAATGGATAATTTTTCCTTACAAAAATAGGTGTTAATGCATCAAATGAAGAAAGTGCAGGTTTTTAGCAATTTTAGTGTATATTGTTAGTTATGACTTTCCCACATGCTGGCCAACATATATCAGGGCATATTGGTCTATTCACTTGCTAAGTGGGTGCATAAGCTATATATTTCTCTATTTTAATTCAATCAATCCAATTTCAGAAAGCATGGTATATATTTCTAGCGGTGACCTGTCCAAAGTAAACAGACTGCATGGCTTTGTGAAGCTGGTACACGAGCCTATTGAAAACATCTTGGAGCTTTACAAAAGAATGCCGAGATGGTCATCAATGATGGCTATAGTTTGTTAATTTAGAATTGGCGGCTTAAGGTCATGGAAATTCTTTCTTCCTCTACTCACCAAAATCTGGAGGCAGACTCCCTTTTTCCACATTAGTTCAGGTTAAATGCTTGATGTGAATGTTCTTCTCTAGCTCCAACTGAAGTGGAGAAAGAAAATGTATATACTTGTTCGAGGCTATCGCTGCTATGGTTATGTTATGGTCAGGGTAGGAACGGAAATGTGTGACCTTGAACTGCCAATTTAGAGACATAGACTATAGTTATGCCAGCAAAAGACAAAATTAAATGGCATGACATCAGAACTGTTATTCTTGTAACTTGGTGCTCATGAGCACTATAGTGTTTTCTGCAGGGCCGCAGCCAGAAACTAAATTAAAAAGGGGCTGGAGGGAAATCCAAGGGGGCTCAACAGTCTTAAAGGAGAGGCTCACCAAAAACACAATTAATCATTAGCATTTATAAACCATAATAGTTACTAGTATTATATATTTCAATTCATATAAATTACTAACAAATAATTGCATGTTTATATTTGTAAGCTAGAACTAATTATTAATATCCATATAGCTACTATACATTAAGTAAAGCTGTTAATGGATCAAAGTAGTAAAGCTGTTAATGAATCGAAGAAAATTTCTGAAAGTTAAAACAAGTTAATGCTTAATATTAACTCTTCATACTTATTAATTTTGAATCTATAATGTATAACAGTGAGCCCCCACAATAATACAAAACTATCCTAAATATTATTGTCAGAAGTTTTAAATATATAAATAAATTGATCATTAATATAATCAGAAATTCAGGTAAATTAAAAAATCTTTAAAACTGAGTAATTTATAAAAAAAAATCTCAAAGGAATTTTTTATACAAAATTTGAATGACATTTTATATAAAATTTCATATAGCTACTAAAAATTTAATATTTTTATCAGGGGAGCTGATTAGATCTCTTGGGGGGGGGGGGGGGCTTAGCTCTCTCTGGCACCTACCTGGTTACGGCTCTGGTTTTCTGTGAAAGTAAAAAGATATGTACTCAACTAATTCTTCTATTTGGTATGCTCTGGGAGAATTAATAAAAGGTGATATTTGCTAATAATAAAAGACTACTAACCCCTGCTTTAAATATTAAATTACACTCTGATTGATTGATAAGTGTTCCATGAATTAATAAATCGATTCTAACTAATATCGATATTAATAGCACTATAATTAAAAAAAGATTTTGATAATTGAACCACTGATTAGAAAAAGGAAATCAGTTCATAACACCCAATTTTTAGAAAAAGAAAAAAAAAATGTAGTACAAAAACTAATGTAAAATTGATTTGGGTTGATTTGGTTTCTCAGTATTTTTCTAATTTTATAAGTGCATATTTTTCAATTTTTTAAGTCATTTCTCTAAACTTTTAAATACATTGCAGAAGTTTTATGTCATTAAATTTCAAACTTGAATGATTAAATATAAAGAAAAAATATTTAATTTTAAACAGCTGAAATTACACATTGCAGTTAAATTCATGTAAAC
The DNA here is from genome assembly GCA_951213105.1 of Amaurobius ferox. NCBI lineage: Eukaryota > Metazoa > Arthropoda > Arachnida > Araneae > Amaurobiidae > Amaurobius > Amaurobius ferox. The sequence goes on along the minus strand of OX578153.1, from coordinate 70,734,106 downwards.
TTGCCTTGCTTTGAACTTTACTTGGATTCGCAACGGATACAACACCACTTCTGGCTACAACAGAAATAATAAAATGTTACACAATCACATATATAACTTTGCTAATATCTGAAAATGGGTGAAAGCAGAAACAAAATTAAATTGAACTTTATAGTTACCCGGAGGAACATATTTTTTCCTCAATTCTGATAGCAGCATGACAAAAAGATATATATATCAATTTCATATATAATTTTCATAATTTTATTTATTCTGTAATCTAAAGAAATTACTTACCACTTTTTACAACAAATTCTTTCCCACTTAAAATATGATGTAACAGCATTTTGACTTCAAACGGACTTAAATTGAGCAAATGTTCGGATGCTTCATCACCTAAAATGTAATCGAAATCAATATATAAAATAGATTATATTCTATTATATAAAAACGTCATTAGTAATTTTTTTTTAATTTAAATTAGGTTTTTAGTTATTTTATGTTGATGCAAAATTTTGAATAATTTTTACCCAAATTGGTTTCTTAGTGATCAAAAATATTATCAGTGTTTCATTTTAACATCTGAAAAAATCAAAAAATGTTTTTTTCAACAAGTTCTGAACTGAATCCAATGAGCAATTCTTTCATATTTAATTTTTTTTTTAAAAATACATCAAAATATGCAATTTTTAGGCTATTAGAAAATAATGCACTTTAATTTCATACATTGGAGATTTGCACGTTTCTAATTTTTTACATGAATACTGAGTCTAATATTCAGTCTAATAATGATAAAAAAAAATTACTTTTTTCTCACATTTCTATGAATTTTTAAGTAGGTCTAGAAAAGTTGTAATTTTTCATTCAAAACACTCCCACCAAAAGAAGTAATTCGTCTATGTTCATGATGTCTGGGAACATGTCCAATGTTATGGAGATCTCATACTTTATATATGCAATGCAGGGGGATTTTTAGCAAACAGTGACATATTTATACAGACAAATGACAACAAACAATGTCAAAAAACTGCATTGTACAATTTTCTGTGTGCATGAAAAAAAACAGAGGGCAGGAATGATATTTGTTCAATACAAAATCAAATTAAACACTATGGAACACAAATGTATAAAAAAAGTTGAGTGGATTCTTACACTCCAGATTAATTTTTTACTACTGAGTACCCATGAAATATCATGGAAAAACTTTTATGTGTTGTATCCCAAGGAATTTAAATATATTGAAATTTCACCTCAGAAACCATTCAGGAAGGATTACCTCATTGCTAATCCCTCCTAAGAAACTATTAAGGAGAGATTAGGAGGGTTTAAACACATAAAGTGGGGAGTTTCTTTCTTTTATCCCCACAGGAGGGAGGCTAATCCCACTATCCTCTGGAGTTCTTTTGTTACTCACAGAAAATTACATTATTTATTAATTTGATTTGTGACAAAATAAACAAATATTTCTAAATATGGCTTCTCCCACAAAAAATTTTATAGCTTGTAAAATAGTGCAAATTAATACAATTAAAAACTTGTGTCTGTTTGTCTGTTTCATTTTAAATATTATATATCATTATTATTTAAACAGAAACAAGTATAGATATATTATGCTTCAAAATTTACCTGAACATTTAAGAGAGCGAGCCAACTCAGATGCCATCACTTGAATTATTAAACCCACTCGTAGTCTAAGCATTTCTTGGAACAACTGTGGCTCTGTCCTTATGAACATAGCAAGGTAAACTAACAACTCCTATAAAAAACAAAAATTTCAAATAAATAAGTCACATTAAAATATTATAATTTTTCTCTAGGTTGAATGAATGGCATGAGCCACACATATATTTTGCTCCATGCTGTAATACTCGCTTGCCCAGCTTTGGCTATGAGATCAAACTCAAGCCTCTTCCCATACATGATATTATTGATTCTATATTCATGTCACAATCATATAATAAATTAATGAATGGAAGCTATGCCATTATTTACATATGCTGAATTCATACAGGCATACATAATCTTCTTGTCAACTGGGCTATATTGAACGTTTGTGCTTTCATCATGCAATACTATTTTAAACGCTTAAAAGAACCTAAAAATTGAACTCCTATATATGCATATGTAACAATAATATAACATTGGTTTCAAATTACATAGATTGATACTTGACGACTTTATTCGTCTATAGCCATCTACATTCAATACAGTTAAATTAGGTACTATAATACAGAAATGACATGTACTATCTTTATATGATCTTAATCAATTTATTACATAATGCTTCATGCAATAAATCAACTAACTTAATAATACAAACAATTTTTTGCTCTGACTGCTGTTAGAAAGAATCTAAAATAAAAATTTTGCTGGACAACAGGATAAATTCTTGCTTTTATTGGTAACCCTACTCAGTCTAATTTATCGTGACAAAGAAGGCACTTTATTGCCTTTAAACCAGTTGATATTTAGCCTTTGTTGTTGTTGTCTAATGAAGTGTTTTCTTTTACATGACTTAATCATATTCATTTTAAATTCCATGAGACTATATTGATAAAATTATTTGAAAAATATACAAAATATCTTGAAAACAAGTCATGTTAGCATTCTAAAATAAGTGCTAATCATTCTAATGCATATAAAATGATTACATATAAAATGATTATTTAAACAATCATGATTTAATAGTTATTCAATTGTTTAATTGCATTCAAAGTCAATAGGATTCCATTATTCATAGATTGTAAAAACTGTACCAACATTCAAATTGCCCAATTTTTTCAAAAGATATTGTGCCCACAAGTTTACACACATACACAGATATACACACATCATTTCAAAAATGTTCAATCCAGTCAAAATACTTTCCCTATGCATACTGGGAATGTTAAAGATTAAAATAACCCATGGGAGGAGGGGTACAAACAATACAAACCAAGTATAGCAAAGAAAACATCTAAATTCTTGAAGAAAAAAAGCATTTAAATAAATTTTAAAGAAAGTCAATAAATTAGCTGCTTTAGAATAATGGAACAAATTTCTTACAGAACAAGGAATCTCAAAAGCAAAGTTAGTGATAAATTCAACTTTGTCAATCAAAATTCATAAAATTGAAACTCTAATTATTTGTATAAGACATCTGATGATATCGGATTATAATTTTTGAGAGTGTTGTTACTTAATCAAAAAAATCTTAATTAATGATAATCAAAATCAAAACTACATTTACAGAAAATTTAAAAAGCATTATTTGTATCTTTAACATAATATTTTTTACAGCTATTGTTAGCACAACATTCTTCTCTTTTAAATATTACATAGAAAAAAAATATTTTTCTGAATACTACTTTTGTTTATAGAGATAAATGAATATTCATTTTATTTTCTGGAATGCATACTTAAGAAAATAGATTAAACCATGGATGTTAGTTGCATATATGTATGTCCTGCAAATACAAATTATCAACGTATGAAGTTATGTATTTTAATGGTAAATAATAATCTTGGCATGTGCACAAAATATTCGAAAACTCAAACAATTAACAGATTTTTAACTAGTTACAAAACACTGAACAACTTAAGTTTGTGTTTAAAAATGTATTACTTATAATTCATTGTTTAAGGCATTAGAGCTAAAATTTCAAACAAATACCAGAATTTAAGATTAACAATAGTCATTTATGTTATTTATGTTCTGTTTAAATATATATGTAACTCCATGAACAAATATTTACACATATTGTTTATTTTATCATTGCTTAAAGCATGATTAGTTTTGACAATCATTTTTCAGCCACGCGACCATATAATTTTCCTATTGGGATTATACTGTTTAACACAGAATTATTTTTGTCAATTTTAATAAATTTTCACATTTTTAAAATTTAACCAATGGCTTCAGTTTCTTTAAAATATTTGTCAAAAAAATGCCTATACAGCAGGCATATATATATATATATATATATATATATATATATATTTTTATATATATATATATTTTTTTTTTTATATATATATATATATAGAGAGAGAGAGAGAGAGAGATATTATCAAATATGACTGCTAAAAAATCACTATTAAAAAGTGACTGTCAAAAAAAAAATTACCACTACCTACAAGCATCATACCTAATTTACATAAAAATCATAAACTATTTACTGAAATTGTTTCAAAGTTGAGAAAAATATGACAGTTATAGCAATATTGCAAAGACTGTAACAACAACATTATTCTGTTCATCGAACAAATTATTTCATACATTTTAATTTCTGAACTTTTATTAAAGAAAGTTAAATATTCTTATTAGTGATAATGATTTTTTGTTGCCAACTTAAAAATAAATTATAATATCTCAAGAGAGTACTACAGCCTTTACAATGGTTTAATTGGCTTTATAATGCAAAGTTGTTTAGGATCCATCTCTTAGCTGGATGGCATTAAACATACTTCCCATTTTATGACACTGGGTGTGCCTGTTGAAAAAAAATTTGATGGCTGTAATTTGTGTATTTTATTGTAAAACATCCCAAATCCTATGTTAAATGAGTATAAATGAAATTTACTTGAGTAAGCATAGCTGTACTTTGGTCACTTCCATGAGCTTTGTGGATTATAGCTATGAGATCTTTAGAAGGAATAGGCCTATAATAAATTTTAAATATTCTTAAAACATTTTAAATTTAAGAATCAAAACAAATGTAAATAAATAATTCAAAAGTAGAACAAACAAACAAACAAAAATTGCAGCACTAATAAAGGAAATAAAAAAAAAAGTGAGAAAATTAAACATCAGCTATTCAAACATTAAATCGCACAAAAGTTTTGAAAAAATTAAATCAATTTTATTGTCGCTTCTTTCTGTTTTATACCGTGCTGAACTTGGCTAATGCAGCTCATATTGTATCTAGCTCACTCTGAGCTCAGTTTGGGTATAAAATCATTCAACGTATTTTATGCTGAAATATTCTACTTACCAGCTGTTTTTCAGTGTCTGAATTTTGTTTATAAATGAGATGGCAGCACTTCTTTTTGAAGTGTTCTTTAGAGAATTTTATGTATAATTTAAGTTTAGACAATATGTGTGTGATATTATAAGAACAATATAAGTTTAAGTATATTATGTGATATTATAAGAATAATATAAATTTAAGTAATACATAATAGTTATACTGCGCAAGTGTTATGATATTATAAGTGATGATATTAGTATGATATTATAAGTGTGATATCTTACATTAAATTAAAATGCTCAAAACTACTGTAAAAAATAACTCCCAAGAAAAAACTTAATTAATAACATGACATAAAACAAGCATGCTATTATATAAACCAGTATCAGAAGCAAAAAAAAGCCTCCTTCTTCAAGATAAAAAGACAGAATAGCTGCACCAAGAAAAGCTAAAAGGTGTTTGTCCCAGTCTAGCTTTTGGTGGTGCAATTGCTCTGTTGTGAATTTTATTCATGAAATGTGATATTTTAATATAAATATGATATTTTATAACTCGCATTTTATACATTTTTGTATGTTGTTGTTGAGACCCAGACCGTCCGACCTACCAGAAAGGTGTAAGGTAACTGTATGGACGGCCGGGAAGTGCCACCCAATTTAGACCGGAACCCAGTGGGGGAGGCATCCACAGGGACCGTACCCTCCTTCCCCTACCACCAACCTCTCGGAAGGACTTACGGACCCACATGTTTAACGTGATCGTACTCCGCATGAACACGGCGGCATTTGTGGCAGCGTGCAAATCTAGCGCGCAAACCACGGGGATACCGCACCCGAGATGGCCAACAGCACGCGGCGTTCCGAGGTGGTCACCCACCAAGTACTATCCGCGCCCGATGCTGCTTGACTTCGGTGATCTAACGAGAACCGGTGTTATCAGCACGGTACGGCCGTTGGCCTACATTTTTGTATGTGTAAATCAGTGATTACATTTCAATGTTTAATCTAAAACGTGATTTGTATGCATAATTTTGAATAATTAATCAATATTATAAGGAAATGTTTTAAGTAATTCAAAAGATTTTTTTTGTGTGTGTGTGTTTTTTTAAAGAAAGCCTTTAATTGGAAAAATGCTTTAAAGAGCTTTGTAAAAAAAAAAAATCTATATTACTGGCATAAACATAGGCAAAACACCAACTGTACATTAGAATTTAGAGCTAAAAGACGAAATTTTAAAATACCATTAATCACTGTCATTGGACTAAATATAGATTTTTACGCATAATTTTATTTTTATACACACAAAAATAATGAGAAAAAGAAATTGGTCTTATTTTACTGCAACCTGAAAAAAAAAAATAACTGTGAAGGGATTAAATGTTTCCATACATTGATATCTACAAAAGATAGTAATTAATTAAATAACCTGCCTAGTGATTGTTTCTTCACAAATAGAAGGCATGCCAATAGTAACTTGCTTCTGTCTAACTAGTAGATCAGTTACTGCCTGTAAAAAAATTGAACAAAGATTTTAATTTAAACTATTCAGTATTTTAGAAAGAGGAATAAATAAATACTAAGCAATCTTACTTTTGCTAAATCTTCAACTTTCTTGCCCAACATTCCTGCAATATGCCTGACTAATGACCACTTTTTCTCATGACATGCCTAAAATATTTATAGAAAGAAAAATGCATTTACAATAAATCACTTAAACTGCTTTAAAAAAACTGCAAATAAAAAATTAGGTTAATGAAACAGCATAAAAGAAAATACATGGGTATCAACCTGTTTTAAAGGTGAAATGAGTCACTTTCTTCTGTTCACTTCCTGCTTTTGTTGGAGACAGATAGAGCAGTCACTCCAACAAAAGCAGGATGCTGCCAACAAAAACTTTATTTACATAGCTCAGGAAGAAAAGTACTGTCAGACCGATTCAAATAAAAACACCAAGAAAGAATGCAATACAGTGAATAAACAGCAGAAAGATATAAAACTAAAACATTCACTGAAACAGTAAAAAATAATCTTGCATAATAAAAGAAGATGTCTGTAGCAAGAAATCAAGCATTTCATGGCCATGAAATTCGGTACATAGGTACTGGATGATTGAGGAAGGTGCACCACAATATTTTGTTTTAATTCGAATTAGCTTAAAATTGATGAACTTTTAAAGTATAAAATCAACTAATCTCCAGCTACTGTCACGATCTAACAGCTACCATCATGATCTAACAGCTACTGATACTCAGACCACACTCTGGAAACAAATTAAGCCTGATTATCTCTTGCTTCATGCTTACCAGCTAGTCATATGTTCTAACAGCTACCATCAAAATCTAGCACAGCTACCCAAGCTCAGACCACACTTTCCTGGTAAAATGCAAAAACACATTATATCGACTTCTTGCATCTTCTGCAGTCCATTGTTTTAAGCAAATGTGCTTAAACCAAGTTTTTTGTCTGCCTTTCCTCAGTCCTATCTGTGCAATCATTGCATCACCTTCATGATAGCCATGTTGAGATTTTGAATTCATTTTGAATTTCTACTAATAGATAAGTAACATTTTGTCTAATAAATTTGTATGCAATGTTCACTGCTATTTATATGAATAAAATTTATTTATTTTGTTATTTTTTTTAATAAACCAGCCGAAGTGGTGGTCGAACGGTTAAGGTGAGTGTTTCCAAGCGATTGGTTGACCGCCGTGTTGTGGATTCGAGTCCCACGTAAGGCATGGATGTTATGTTGTTAGGCACAGTGTGTTCCGCCCCCCTTTGGTGCACTTGGGGCAACGTCCTAGGACAGCTAAATAGTTCACGTTCTGGCCGATGTATAGGCGAATGATGAAAGTCAAGTGCCTGGCCATTTGAAAAAAAAAAAAAAATTTAAATTAACAAATTTAATTTATTCATGACTCCCAGGCAATGACAGGGTATATTTTCTGGTAGTAAATATACAAGACTGTGAAATTAAGTAGCATTATAACAAATTAAAAAGAAACCTGGTTACACTAACAAAGTCAAACAAATCTTAATAACTTTTTTAAGTTTTATTTTGCTGATTTAACTCCACTGCTTTTTTTCTTGGATAAACTTATCCTCACTTATTTTCCATAACCAGTTCATTTACATAATGCTAGTTTGTTATACATACTACTTAGTTTCATAGTCCTGGATGTTCAGTTATATTTTATAGAAATTTGACTGAATGTTTTACATCCTTCTGCTGTTTGTATGCTCTGAATCATGCCATCTAGGCATTATTTTTTAGCTGTTAGCTGCTTCATTCTATCTACTACCCCTTTTCTAGGTAACACAAATAAAGTCTTTGTTAATAGATATGTTGCAAGTAACTTTGCACCTTCCAACATCGATAAACTGTGCTTGTTAGACATCTGTAGCCAAATTATAGATTCAGACAGGAAGCTAGTTGTTGGTTTAACCTTATAGTATTGGTCTAGCATACTTATGGTCCCCCGGGGCCAAAATCATTCACTGCCATAATCATGAACTAGATGAGAAAAGAGCACACATCTAACACGAGATGGCAGCATCACACAAAAGCACATTCACTAAGCTCTGCTGGCGGACAGCTGATGTCATGCTGCTACATATTGAAGTATGGCTGTCTTCAGCTGGCTCCAACTGTGTCTGCAGAGAATAGATGGACTATGGGAAGGCTCTTGCCATTCTCACAGACATGATCAAGCACTTTTCAGGGGATGGAGAGTGTGGCAAGTGGCTTCATGCCTTCCAACATAATTCGGACCAGAAACTAGCTTTTGGTCTAACCATATATCATCGGCCTACAATGCATGTCATCACAAGTTCAACCTGACTGGGGCCAAAAACATTGATGCCACAGATGGTTTCTTGATTTTGTTACGAGTAGTCTATATTTCTTATTCATAAAAAGGAGACTCTTTTTACTTTAGGGACTCTCTGATGCCATAAATTTTTATTTTATGTGACACTAATAAAAATTTTATCCACAGGAAACATTTATATAATTTATGTATATACAGAGTTCCTAGTCCTTAAGCACTCCAATAACTTTATAGGAAATGGTGCATGAGTGTGCACATTAAGTCTATCCATAATAAAGTGACCATGTCCAATCGAATAAAAGTGATTTCATCACCCCTTGTGGAGAATTTAAAAGTTAGGATCACGAACTCAGCAATAAAATGAGAGCGAAAAATGCCAATAACAAAGTTGTAGAGAATTAGCTAATTAGTACAAATCAATGTCAAGAATATACTAAAATATATGGAAGGCAATAAATATCTGTCAAAAAGTCTATCAGAGCCTGCAACACAGTGATACTTGCATTGTTTGTCAAAAAATATAGTAATATTATTTTTTAAATTCAGATGTGCATTGTTGCTGAAGAAGGATTTTTTAAACAGGGATTAGAGGATTTTGTCAGGATTAGAGGAGTTGTCACTAAATTAATCACCATATTGCCAAATGAAAGAAAATGTTGCCAAATTGATAAAATGAGGCCTAATTAATGAAAATTCCATATTTTGCAAAATAAAGTTCAATTTCCTTGATAATTTCTGTCGCTTTGTGGGAATTAATTTAGCATACTTGATTCAAATCTAAGCGAGTTCTACTGTTCGTGGGACAGATATGTTTTGTTAGGGAATTGTAAATGAATTACAATTTGTTAGAATCTGATATATAGTTAGTATGTTTTGTTTATATGTTTCGAGTCGTATAGAAAATAATAATATTGATTGGAAGAAGTGCATGACTTTTATGTGTCTATAGATGCTAGGAGCATAAGTGCTGCCAGTGAACAGAGGGAAGGTAATGTTTTGTAAATTTTGCAATTTCGTTATATGAAGGAAGTTCATATAATGAAAGTTCCTGAATATAACAGTAATTCACCAAAAATCCTATTGCGTCAAACAAATGCCTTCTGCAACAGCTTTAATGTTGATTTCTACTCATTAGACAATACTTTATAATTAACCTTTTATCTATCTTGCTTTATTGCTGAGTTCATTATTTTAACTTACTTTTTAATTGCTTTAATTCTCGACTACGGGTGCTTCAATCACTTTTAATTGATCAATTATGGTCACTTTACTATAAATTGTTGTGTTGCTATTTGAACCTTGCTGTTCTTTGGAACTTCCACCTCCTGTCCTTTCCATGTCCTAGTAAAAAATTTTCCATTAATTTTTCAGTTTAAAAGTCATCTCTTTTGATCCTTTCCGAGTGACGAAAATTAATTTCTTCTAGCGGCCTTCTGTGAGCAAGGTTTTCTTTCTCTTTTTTATTTAATTGTTTGTTACTTTCGCATTCGATGCAGTGAGCACATTTTGTTTTATTTTTTTTATTGTTAGAGCCTCCGGCGGATTTCATGAATGGCAGGGAAATTATTTCAGAAATGTTCCCTTCAAATGACAAAACATCAAATAATTTTAAATTTTAACCAATCTGAAATGATTCTGATGAAATTTTCCAATTTGGTTTTATGTGTGGAGGTCACTCTCCCTGGTTGAAGACATGCTGTGAAGGCGGACAAAAATTTACTCCCACACACTGTGCCAATTTGCATATGTTGGGCACAAAGAATTCCGTTAGGGCATTGGCCCTCGGATATTGTACATAATTCACCTTCCTTTATCGGAAATGCAAAGTATTCTACATCGACAATTTTTATCCTGGAATTCTAACCCATTCAGCAGTGGATGTCTAATTCTTATCTCTGAGTATTTTGATTTTCATCCTATTTTCTGGTATCTCACCAAGAGTATATTAGGTGTTACAAAAATGGAGAAACATATTTTACTCAGGTGTATGTCCAAGTGTGTTAGTGGTTGTGAAAAATTCATGAAGTTTACATAATTTTGATGTTGTGTTATGACAAGATTGGCCTAATATATACACTTATGGACCTTTCCCTATAATGTTATTGGGGTGATTAAGAACTTTCCTAGGAACCCTGCATATATATATATATATATATATATATATATATATAAGGCAGGATCAAAAAGTTCGGAGACTGTTCTGATATCTCCAACCCTGATTGGAGGAGAGGGGAACTATTTCACCGTGGTATAGAGGAACATATGACGCGAGATGTGAAAAGGAAGAAGCAGGTCTGTAGTACAGGGTTTTTCCAGACAATGTGTGTCAGTGAACTGTAGTCATTTGCGCTCGTCGAAAACAGAAATGGCGTTTGAAGAACAACGTGCGAATATCAAATTCTGCCAGCATTTGGGGAAATCACCAACAGAAACATTGCACCTGATTCGCACGTTGTTCTTCAAACGTCATTTCTGTTTTCAATGAACGCGATCGACTACAATTCACTGACACACATTCTCTGAAAAAACCCTGCACTGCAGACCTGCTTCTTCTTCTTCACATCAAGCATCACATGTGTCTCTACACCGCGGTAAAATAGTTTCCCTCTCCTCCAATCAGGGTTGGAGATATCAGCACAATCTCTGAACTTTTTAATCCTACCTTGTATATATATACATAATTAACTACAACATTTTAATTGAGAGAATATGCTCAACATCTATTTCAACTAACATAAAATCATATAAAGATAATATGTATGTACAGGGGTTGGACAAAATAATATGAACACCTGTAAAAAGAGACAAAATCTTTATTAGTAGGTTGATGGCTCTCCTTTCTCATGAATTACAGTTTGTATCCAATGTGGGATGGACAAATACAAGTCATGCACAAAAGTCATAAGCATACATAGCCGCCATTCCGCAGCTTGCCCTCCAAAATACCCCACAAAGGTTCAATTATATTAAGATCAGAGGGCTGAGGAGGCAACACGAGGTGTTGTTCTTCATCATCGTGTTCATTAAACCAGTCTCCAACAATTCCAGCAGTGTGAATGGGAGCATTATCATCTTCATACACAGGTCGTTAACAAGAACAAAATTTGCACCATTGCATGAAGATGGTCGGCTAGAATATTGACATAATCCCTTGACATAATTGCTGTAACCCGCCCTTGCAGGACAACAAGTAGGCCGAGACCATAGTGCGACATCAGGTCCCACAGCATCACTGATTGCCCTCTATGCTGAACAGTAGGAAGGAGACAGTCAACATGATAGGCTTCTACTGGCATTCTTCAAACATAAACACATCTGTTGGTCTGGAATAATGTGACCAACGATTCGTCTGACCAGATGACATCCTCCCATTGTTGTTGTGTCCAATTTTTATGCTCACAACACCATTTTCATCATTTCAAGGCATTGTATGGTGTAACCAACAATTTTGGAATCGCCGCTCTACCGTGAATGTTTGCCACAAGCAGTTCATGCCAGATAGTTTTTGATGATACAGCTTTCTGTAGATGTGTGTTCATCTCAGATGTTATCTGAGATGATGTTGTCTTGTGCTTTCTGGCCACAATCTGCTTCAAAGCCCTTCTGTCTCTTATCAGTCAGCTTTGACCATCGGCCACTGTTGCACTTGGCAGATGATGTCTTTCCCTGTTTGATATAGGCTGTCATTACAGTCGATAAGGGACTTCTCTCGACACCAACAAGGGCAGTCATTTTTATTACTGAGGCTCCGGTAAAACAGGCCCCAACAGTCATTCCTCTTTTGAAATCTGAGAGGTCAGCCATAACGAAGTTTTAACGCCACAATATATTTTGCATCCGACCGCTATCACTGCTACTCACAGACTGATGTGTGTACATTCTTGCCCACTAGGTGGCATGCTTCAACACTAGAGGGCGGGAGTATATGACAGGTTCACCTCAAGTATTGTTATTACACAGGTGTTCATATTATTTTGCTTAATCCATGTATATATGTATGTTTATTAATAGGTAATACCTTTTCATACAGATCTTTTAGCAAGTCTTTAATGGTAACTGTATCATGTTCATCACCGAGACCAGTATCCCAATGTACACCCCTGAAAAAAAAATATTATAATCATTCATATTAGAATTTCACAATATATTGTTATATTGTTTTGCATACATGCCTGAGTGCACATACTTGTTAACACAATGTTTGCCTTATAGTTATAGTCATAATATTAATGTTTGCAAAAACTTTGACATGCATGTTCATTTTCAAAGAATTCTCATTGAAATTCCCTTTGTGGTTCAAGTTTTTTCAGAAGAATATTTACAACTTCATAATCTGAATCACAGTATTTTGCACAATATCATCATTTAAACACACTAAAATAACTTTGTTAGAAGCAGCATGCAATACAAAATGAATAGTACTGACCAGTTTCAAAAGCAAAAAAACAGCATTTTTTGTTAGGATGTTCGTCATCATTTTATTTAGTTAAAGAAATTCATATTCAATAACCAGCGAAAAAATGTAACTGGAAACATTAGACAACCTGGTGTTTAAGCAGCCATAAGATTAAAAAAAACCAAAATTTTAGTTTCAAGTATAGTAAAGAAAAGAATTCTGATGTAAACATTCAAGTTTTAAAAAATGACAAAACAAGGGCTTTTCTAGGTTCTCGCAATTTTTTTAAGAAATAACATAATTTTAAATGAAATAACACAATGAAATAATTTTTTATATGAATAATATATTTTTTTTTTAAATAATATGTTTTAAATAATTTTTAATGAAATAATACAATTTTTCATACATTTTTCTAGGGATTTTAGGCTAAATTCACATTCCCCGGGGGTATTAAGCTTTTTGTGAGTATGGATCCTCTAAGCAAATAAAATTGTTCACAAGCAGTCCAAATACCAGATATATAAATATACACTCAGATGATAAAATAGTATATACATCTTGATAAGATTTGCAAATCAGAAGCATCACATCACAATGTAAGGCATGCAGAGACTGATAATGGCTATAAATACAGCAAGATTCTACATTTTAAAAAATATGTGCTTGAGGGTAGCCATGGGTAAAGGCAGTGATTGAACTGAATTTGATAATGGCCAGAAAGGTTATTTTTCCATTTCTAGAACTGCTGAAATTTTGGGTTTTCCCTGTCAAATTGTTGCAAATGTATATCAAGAGTATGTGAAACATAGGCAAAACTAGGATTTCTTGGTGCTGAAGTTCCTTTAAGAGAAGCTAAAATCTTTATTTCTTATAATTTCAGTTAAAATATGTAACATCAATATAAATGTGAAAAATCACTGGGGGGGTGGGGGTTTTATTTAAACTTTTAGAGATATTAAGCACCTAAAAGTTCTCTCGTCTCCTTGCCTATGATGTGAAATACAACAAAACTTGCAACCAATGGAGTCAATGTGGCCTAAACAAGCCCTCAATGCTCATGGTAAGTGCAGACTGTCTCCCATCACAATACCTCAGTCAGCTACCTTGAAGCAAATGGCATTAAAATTTCATAAGGTATCATCTACTAGCTTCTGCACAAGGAATATTTGCCGCACCAGTAGGCTATAGCAGTTAAGTATTTGTAATACTTTGTTAATTGCCTTGTCAATTCTCTAAATTAAAAACATTAGATATAATAACATTTTACTTTTATAGTGTAAAACCTTGACTTCCTGCACTGATAATTTACCAGAGTTTTCAAATTCATTAAATTTACAAATTAAATTCATTAAATTTATAAATTAAATTCATTAAATTTATAAAAATTAAAAATAAAAAACCAAGCAGTTTAGAGCATGGTGAAGAGAGACAATGCAAAATTACAAAGAAACTTGCCAATTCACGCTTGTTGTGCATTCCACAACATATTTATACATACCTATTTCCAACCAAATAATGCAAGATATCACCCTGCTCTTCTAATGACTCTGTTTCTTTAAACATAGAAACAAGATCTTCATCATTAACATTATCAAAATGCTTATCGGAGATTGTGCGAACACGTGTGTTGGAACTAAAGTTGTCTTCCTCATCAGGCTCAATACAGGGTGACGGAGTTCTACCACCTGATTCGGTAGGAGATGAATAAGGAGATTCAGAAAACACAGAGAGAGTGTCTGGACCAGGAGAAACAGGAGGAGGACTGTGGATCTTCTCGTAGCGTTCCCGGAGATTAACAAGATCTAGTGATGGATAAGAGAAAGATTTACATATTATATGTATAAAAAATATCAAATGTATATCAATTTATAGAAAAAGGATTACTTCTGTGCAATCCCCAAAATGAAGAAAATTCTCCAGAGAAAATAACATAACAAGCAAAAGCAGAAAACGTAGTTTTTAAAATGCCCTCTTGTATTATTTGTATAAAATTAATTATATTTGTATTAAATATATTATATTTGTATTAAATGTATTCAATAAAATATCTATAACTCAAATGCATGAAAAATGACTACATACCAAATTTGTATTACTTTCCTTAGATACATAATGTATAAGGAAAGTATTGTGACGGGGTCGAAAATTCGAATTCGAGTTTTCGACGGGAGAGCACGTTTCAAGCATCCCTGATCACAAATCAAACATTTTTGAAGTGATGTCTGTGTGTGTGTGTGTGCGTGTCAGTGAGTTTGTGGAGACGATAACTGACAAACGAATGGACCGATTTGAACCAAATTTGGTACAAAAATCACAATCCATAAACACTGGAAGCCTATTGTTTTTATACGCAATCGAATGTTCAGAACCCCCTTAAATTTTCGAATGAAATTTTGAAAAAATCATCAAAAAACCAAAACCACTAATAAAGTTACACAAATAGACATTTCTTATGTAATTTTTCATTAGAAAACGATTGACATAAATTTTAGAACGCTAACATGAACCGTTCTCGAGATATTGTACATTTTAAAAGAAATTATTAAAAAGTCATATAAAATAAAAAAAATATATTTCCTATTGAGAAACATGTTCACTTTTCATATGTAATACCATCCAATAAATTTGGTGACCTTATTCTCGTGAATCTAGCTCGTTCCATTCATGAAAAAAGATACTTTGAGTAATACTTTTGTATTTGAACGCCAATAGTCATTTATCTGCTGTAAGAATAACTTATTTCTTCATCCATAACGCTTGGCGAGATTTTGGCGACGAATTTGGCGGAATGTCGCCAACTTGGCGACATTTTTAATTGTTGTCAAATTAACAAAAATCTCGCCAAATTGATAGGAATGACGCTAAATCAATGAAAATGATGACTAATTGAAGAAAATTCAATATCTTGGAAAGAATATAAGTATCTACTATAAGAATAACATTTTTTTTAAATGTAAAAGTAGTAAATTCATTGCATTATATAAGGAAAGTCATGTGTTGCCCACATCAGATTTTTTTCAAGCTGCTTCAGTGCTCAAGTTACTCTCCCCAAAATGAGTACATTCCTATGGAGGGCCCAGGATGGGCTAGGCTTGGTAAAGTTCAAAATCCAAAAAATTAAAATATACTAAGACAGTAATACGCCAAATATGATGTTATTTAACTACTCCAGATCTCAAGTTATTCTCTAAAAATAAGTGCATTTCTATGGCAGGAAGGGCTATCTTGATAAGGCTCAAAATCCAAAGAATTAAAACATACAACAAAAGACAATGACATACCAAATTTGGACTTTCCAGCTGCACTGGTTCTCCTCTAATTTCCTAACAGCTTGTTAATATTTTTAATACTGCATTTATTTTGTTTGCCCACATACAAATGTGATAATTTATGCATTATACTTATTAAACAAGAATGTTAAGCAAAATGTGCAGTGTGTGCATACATACATTATCAATATAAATGAGTACATTTACCATGTGCAAGAAGGCATAAATGAATACTTTTGTGAAAAACTGCTGCAGCTTTTGATACAAAATGTGAAAGTGAAGAATTAACATAGGATAATGCCAAAGCAAAATATGAGCATAAAATAATTCGAAAGCTATTTAGTCTACTTGCGAGCATGTTTGTATTTCAGATAATGCTGTTTGACGATTATTGATAAGTCGCTTTGTATTCTGTTGAAAAAAAAAACCATTCATAATAAATAAGCAGATGATGACTAAATGACTAAATTCCAGAAAACCTTTTCTCAAATATATAACAAAATCCTCGCTATATCCTGCAACTACACATCTAGCTGCATGTCAACCCGTTACATAAAAAAGATAAATTTTAGCACTACTAGGTAAATTATCCAATCGCAATGCAATTTTATTCTTGATCGATAAAGTCATCATAAAACTTTGTGGTTCTAATAAAAAAAAACCTTAAAAATCATGCTGGTAAAGAATAAAATGGTGAACTGCTATTTATGAAGCAAAGCAGTTTTACCCTATGCTCCCCACCCCCTGTCTGTCTCTCTTACCAGACTTAATGGTACACCGTCATTAACTTTTTGTATTAAGGAAAGATTACCACATTGATTAATAGTTAATGATTTTAGTATTTGTTGCTTCGAAAAAAATTTTTTTTTTAACTTATAAAAAAGAGACCTTGAATTTACAAACTTGGGTGGATGTTTTCAAAGTCACCCAAAGAGGCAGCATATCATAACAACTCTTAAACAAATACAATGAAGCTTTTTAATCACAATGAATGCTACTTATGAAAATACAAATTAAAAAAATCAGTAGTAGCTCAAGTCTGATGGAATTAAAATGATTTTGTATGAATAACATCTTTCTCTGTGGATGGTTTGTCCTCTTTAGATATTTTCAAAAGATTAAAATATGAAAATTAGAACCACATTTTCAAAATAATTCAAAATATTAAACTATCAAATTTATAGCCATATTCACCAAAAAATTAAGATACAAAAACCAATTATATATCCTCGTAGGGCTTTCAAAGGCTATAAATTAATTGTTTATGTTCATAGCTAGCACTTTTAGTTTTGAGATATAAGCATTGCGAACTTTAAAAGCAGAACATTTTCAATCTTCTTTAACTTGACAAGCCGACTCCTTGAAAACTAAAAGAGTTTTGTAAAAACAAATTATTGGTCCAGAGACTGGGTTTACTATTGAACACTTTTGTTACTGTTTGTATCTATAATTTATCATTTAGAAGATGCAAAGTGAAGCAAAACCTCACTTGAACAAATACTTTTTCATTTTTCACAAAAAAAAAAAAGTTCAAAATATTAAAATATTGAAATTTGTTTAATATATTTATAAATAATACACCCTATTTCCACCACAACAAGTATTTTTTTTTTTTTTTACATTTTTATCTATTAAGTTTGGAGATATAAGCATCCAAAGTGCTTACATTTTTTGTAACACCCCACTTTCAGCCAGAGATACTCCAACCATAGATATTTTTCACATAAAAAAATTAACTAAACCACGGGTAAGCTGAACCCAGCCCCTATTTTGAGCAATAGTTTTTATCACATATTTGTATGCTCATACATGAATATACAGAGTGTCCCAAAAAGATTGAAACATGCTTTAATTCTTTACTTGTTGGAGATAAGTGGGCAAAGTAAATTGCAAAAATGTTGAAAGTAAGGTAGAAAATAAGACTATGTTAATGAAATAGTCCTCCCATTAATTTTCAAAATGTTACACTTTTTAAATTTTTATATGAACCCCCTTAGACAAATTGGGTCAATTAGAAAATTTTTATTTTTAAGGCAACAAGATCATTAAAAAAAACTGCATATCCGTATCTTTACAATTGAGCGAGTTATATTTAATTGAAAATTGAGTATTGTGAATGGGGACTATATATCAAATTAGAAATGTAAATTTGTGACATGTCACAAAAGATAAAACTGGATGATAATACGTAGGATACCCAACAGCGTAGTGAGTACCACTGCTTTATATGATCTCTGTCTGTGTAATGCTTTATTTAGATGCATTTGAGATAAAAAAATTTGACACATATTAACATATTTTTGATCTAAACAATTTCCATCGTCAATGTGTTTATGATACCTATTTTCACTGATGAAACAGTCTTTCACATGGTACGGAAAAGTGGCATAAGTCAGATTTTTTCCTTTATCATAATTCAGTTGATCTTACAGATACAGATATATGGGTTTTTTTAATTATCTTGCTGCATTAAAAATAAAAAATTTCTGATTGACCCAATTTGTCTAAGGGGGTCGTATAAAAATTTAAAAAGTGTAACTTTTTGAAAATGAATGGGAGGACTATCATTAACATAGTCTTATTTCCTACCTTACTTTCAACATTTTTGCAATTTACATTACCCACTTATCTCCAACAGGGAAAGAATTAAAGCGTGTTTCAATCTTTTTGGGACACCCTGTATATGGTAAATATTTTTGAAGCTAAACAACTATGTGAATGAAGAAACAGAAAATACTTCTTTGTGTAAATTGCTGACAATTAAGCAACCAAAACATGAGGAATTTTATAAAATGAATTATTTATATAGAAAAGATATACAGTAGAATTCCATTTATATGCATTAAATAAGATTAAAGATGATCAGGTTAACCTAAAAAATGTAGTAACTATGTAAATCAATGCTAATATAAACATTTTTTCCCATATAAATATATAAAAATGGCACAATGAATTGTTAAAACAGCTTCAGATTCTTCTAAACCATTTTTTTAAGATAAGTGGTATCATAACTGTCAATCAATTATTGCATACTTTTACTGATTTTAGAAAAAATATATATTTATCAAAATATGATAACTTATAGAATTTGTTTAACTATATATTTACAAAATATAATAATTTATAGAAATTGTTTAACTCATGTAGTACTAAAGAGACTAACTATGCTTAAACTTGGTTTTGCTTCAATAAAATTCATCAATTTTGATCAACATAACCTGTAAACTCAAACAGATGAAATCCAGATAAATGAGATTTTACTCAAAAAGTAAAACTTATTTATTCTAACATATGAAAACTAGCATTTGAATAACAGTGGAGGATCTAAACAGAAAAAATTTCTATACACATCAAACAGGGAATCTAATATAATATACATTCATCTTACAAGTCAATTAGTGTACTAAAAATTAAAAATCCATTTCCTTTGAAAATCCATCACACAAAAATGCATGATAAACAGTATTTACATACAATAAAAACTATCTACACCTTCATATTTTCTAACCCATAAGTAACAATTTTTATCTAATGTCGATACATATGGTGTGTATGTGTGGACATACATGCATGCATGCATACATCCAAGCTTTGAGCACATAAAAAATTGTACAGAGATTTAACACACATTCACCAGTAACACAGTACTTTTGTCCTAAAGTCTTTCACTTCAAAATAAATAATAAAGTATAAAAAAGTTTTAAAATAAAATTCTGCAATCTATAGCCGAAGATGTAACCTAAATAGATTAATAATTTAATTTTTAAGGAAGGAGGGGGGTGCTAAAGTAAAACACATGACGTATAAGATATTATTTAAGATGTTACTGATGTTGATTCTATATAAGATGCTACTGGCATTGATACTAATAAGATGCTGCTAAATCTTCCTATTTTAAATGCATATACTATATGGCAATAGGGTATTTATACTCAAACTGACCCAATTCACAGGTCTTGAGTAGTTTCTAATTAACATAATAAATATGGAGCTAGAAAGAAAGAGATAAAACTCCTATGGAAGAAATACCTAAAAATGCCATAATGCTTTGAATTATATCTAGGTGTCACGAGTGTTAGTAAAGTAGCTGCTATTACTAATTGACACAACAGAAAGGTATAGTATTTAGTATATGTATTTTTGATTATTTTTAAATTAAAGATTCCTTAATTATAAGTATAAGTAACCAGTACTTTTTTATAGTTGTAGGATAGAGTATAGAATCTATGGAGATAAAAATAAATTGAAAATTAAAATATTTTTAATGTGTAGTAATATTCTTTATTGTTTCAGTTCTAACTTGCATTGCTTTAATTATTTATTTTTACGAAATTGACAGATTAAAAAAATATTTTAGGCTCTTTGCCAAGAAATTAATGCAATGCAGGGCTACTCATCTTATCCCAGCGCCACCTGAATGATGATTGTCTCGCACAATATTGGTGTTTTCTTAATGTGAAGTTTTAACTCCTTACTTTTACCTTCATGATAATACATAATAAAAAGCAATGTGTGTCTGGAAAAAGTATTTTCAAGTTATATGCTTAACACAGAAAATATATTTTGATCTAATCATTATAGCATTTGGGCTACTACACTTGAGACTCTTGATGTATAGTTGAGCAGAGTCATACAACCAATCTCTTCAGTGGTAAACTGGACGACAAAAGAAAACATGTAACCTTCTTTCAATGATGGTCATAATGCCACTCATAAGATGACAGTACCACAAAAGATGCTCGATATTATGCTTCCTCTCAGCTGTCAGCAGCACTTGTCGATTTCTAACAGACTTTATAAGGGTGGCCCATGCTGTTCTTATAATGATTGTACACATTTTCTTCCAAAAGAGGGAATATGTGAGGGCCAGCCCCTGTATCATTCTCTGCTATAGAGCACAATCCCAGTTACATGTTTGAACCAGAAAATATCTTTTGGTCTAATCATTATAGCATTGGGCAACTACACTTGAGGCTCCGAGTTCAAACCCAAACACAGCCAGCCAATCTCCACAAATATATTCTTCTGAGAAAAAATATGCTTAAAAGCAAAATCCATGTCTATACTCTGACATAGCCAAAATTACAAAGAATAAAATCATCAAATTTAGCACCCAATAACCTTAGCATTTTGCCTTCTATAAAGAAAATATATTTCACCAGAAAGATATGCCGAATTTTAGGAAATTTTAAGTTCCATGCATTTTTCAGCATTTTTTTTCCTTCCAATATTCCCCCTTGAAAAAATATTTCACCCCATCAAAGGCAAAAAATCATCTATTCTTGCCTTTACTGATGTGGTTGTTTGGTCTTTTTAATCTGAAGAAAGCGATTGATTTTTGTCTTCAAAATTTGTTGATACTTTGAATCAACTCGTTATGCTTTTAACAATAAAGTATTTTAATTTCAGATTATTTTAGATAGCAGTTGGAAAAAGGTTTTATATTTATAATTAGCAACTACACTTAATTATATTAGTTAGAGTCAGTTATATTTATATTAATTATTATAGTTATATTTATATTAATTATTATAGTTATATTTATATTAGTGACTTTTTGGCCTGAATGAGGTTTGAAGGGCTTATGCCCAGCTGAACTCTGTTTTAAATATTAGGGCCAGTCTGAACTTTTCAAATAAATATATATATATATATATATATATATATATATATATATATATATATATATATATATATATATATATACATATATATATATATATATATATATATATATTTGAAAAGTTCACTTATGTATAGTGAAATGTTTAAGAAACACCTTAAAACTTTAAGACAGAAAAAAACCATAGTTTCATGACACATATTAAGGAAAATGTTCATTCAGACTAAACTAGGATGAGACTCAATGGTCTTTGGGATATATCAGATTGGAGATTATCATTTAAAAATGTCTTTGGGGTCAAAAGGGGTAAAAAAATATAAAATTTATTTCCATATAGACTTCTAATTTGGTTAGTCATTCAAAATATACTATACCAAAACTTTTATTTTATTTTTTTCCTCAACATATATTTTAATTTCATTTCATTCAAACTAACATATACAGTCATCCATTGAAGCATACGCAAGCCATACTTAGATGATATAAACAGGATTGCATTCTCAGCATTTGCATAACACATAAAACATTTATTTGCACTTACAGGCTGTAGACAGAATTCATTTATAGAGTCCCAAAAGAAAGTTAAGCATGAAAAAATTAAAATAACTAATGATGATGTAAATCAACAATTTTTTTCACTCATAATATATATTACAATCATTGCTAAAAAATTTTAATCAATTAAAAAATTTATAAATTTAAACAAAAAATGTCTATGTAATCCTAACTTAATGTATGCTTCAATTTTAAAAATAAATTTCTGAAAAGTAAATATATTTATATGGCAATATAATTAGTATTCAATATATCAATTAGTCAGCATATCTTTGTTAAATAAAGATATGTTTAATTAAACAACCTTTTAGATAGGTACAGCTCAAACTGCTGATAAAGTAATAAAATTTTTTAAAAAATGCTAAAAACAACATACAACACAAAACTAATAGCATCAATCGGTTTTGAAGGCAAGAAATAGCCTTCTTCATCAGGACTAAAAAGAAGTACAACCTTCACTTGTGAGAGCTAGATCAGCAACTGATATTAGAACATGACTGAAGCAGGAAAAGTTGGATATCAACAGTGAGAGGAGAAACTTTTAGAAGAAACTGTTAGCTAGTTTGGATGACATGCGTACATTCTGAAACCAGTTTGCTTTTTTTAATTTAATAGGACATTTATGTTCATAGTTTTACTCACTGAAAAAGTTCTTTGAATCCTTTGTTGGATATTTACTTTCCTCTTTGGCATTTTACTGTTTATAGTGTCCTATCACTTATTCCTTCCTCCACAGTTGTTTACTTCTTTTTCTTCTCTTGCTACTGGCGGCTCTTTTCCCTGCTTCAGTCATATCTACTGTTCTAACATCAGTTGCCAATCTAGCTCTAATATGTGGTTATGCTTCTTGTTTGTCTTGATGAAGAATGCTGTTTTTTGCCCTCAAAACTAGTTAGCATTATTATATTTATGTTTATGTTACTTTTAACAAAGTGTTTCTTTAAAACTTTTGATGCAAAAGTTTAAATCCATCATCAATGGTTTTTTGTTTCTGTTTAAATGCTCGTAAATATTTGCATTCTTTGTGAGACTAATCCTCTCTTTTAAGGTAGCCAACATTGTGCTGTTACCCAAAGAATAATCAAAGTATATATGTACACTCTATGAATTGAATTTGGTATTTTAATAATTCTACTATCGAATACAGAATAACAAAAGTGAAAAGTATGAATTATCACTGAATGCAGTACAGTATTTTTAATGACAACTTTTAAAAATTTCATTGATCCTAAAAATTTATTGCAAACTATCTTAAAGAATTTTCACAGAACTTGAAACCTTCAGATCAAAATGATGCTGTTGGCAATCTTATGCTTCAAAAACTTGGAGCCCTAAGTTTTGAAACACTAAATATGGTTATTAAAGCTCACATGAAAACATCTTACATTACAACATTCATAAAAAAGTAGAAATATAAATTCTTGATTAACAGAAATACAAATTAACTAGGATGGCAAAAGATTACAAAAATATTTTATAGTTAGTCACAGAATATGTTCATTGAAATAATAGTTGTAAAACAAACTTTAAGATAAAATAGTGGGCACATGTTTACCAATGACAAATGAATATTAGAGAGCAAGTTTTGTAAATGATAACACCAAATGCATATGCCTAGTGTGTTACAAACTGACCAGGGTTTATAAACCTTGATAAGATGTTTGACATTATCTAAGATAATCATAAGTCTACTATAGAGGGTGTTTCAAACAGATTATTACGACTAAATACCTCTTGATAGATTTATCACAGATTCATAGTTTCAATTTAAGAAATGTTTCAAATAACATAGACTTTCAGACAACAACATCTTTAATCAAGTGATACATTTTAGGGGGGAAAAAAACTTAACTTTTATACAGGCCCTTTACAAAGGAAGTTTCAATTAGCAAATTGTTCCTTATTCATTTAAAAATCTTTCAAAAAAAAAAAAAAAAACGGATTCTAATAGGCCATGAAAAAATTGTCAAAGTTAAATCCCTTTAAACTGATCAAAAGAGAAGGTAAAAACATAAATTTCAGGTGTGATTCAAAAATCGAAATCTTCATTCAAATTTTTTCATTCGAAATCTTACATGTATACCTATATTTATTAGAATCTTTATTAATCCCCAATTATCTGTTGAAAATTATTAAGTAATAATATTTTGGGTAATTTTGATCATGTAATAATGTAATTACCTTTGTTTGATTAATTAGGCTATGCAAAATATTCTTATAAGCGAATTTTAATTTTTAGGGGCCCCATACAAAAAGTTACATTTTGTACTTTTTTACTAAAAGATGTCACATAATCAAAATTTGCAAATGATAATAGCCTATCTTAATAAAAGCATTTCTTAAATTAGAACCATGGGATATGACAAACTATTCAAGAGACATTTAGTCATGCAATCATTTTGAAACATATATATATATATATATATAAGATTTCAAAAGATATATGAACAAGAAAAATGGAAAAGGAATAAAAACAGGGGTACTTACAGGGAAGTAGAAAGGCCAAGGGGGATTGTGACCCCTTGTTCCTGGTTGAAGCATGCTTTGAGACCCGGGAAACACTCCCAGAATCACTACATGCCCAAAGCAATCACCCATCCGGACAGGTAGGAAAAGCAGAATCCAAGCAGGGATACAATAACCAAAAGTAGAAGTGAACAAGATTCCCTCACCAACCCTTTCAACGATCACCAAGTCAAAACCAAAAGTTAATTCTACAAAATACTACATACCATGTTATATTAATTTAAGCTTTTGTGTTTAACTTGCTAAACTTAGATTGTTTTTCATTTATTGATATATATATACACACACACATAAATATATATATATATATATTATATGAAATTCCAATGATGCATTAGAGATAAGTTGTAACTCATAACCATAACTTAAAATATAAGATAGCTACGTATAAAGATGTAAAAAAATAGAGATTCATCAATCAAGGGGAGAATAAAAAGCAAATATCCAGTCATCAAGCAATATATAATCTACAATTATCAATGCAGGATACAATTATCAATTATCAAAATTGAAAAACAGAAAATGACCAAGCATTAAAACCAAGCAAGTGGAAAAGCACTAGGCTTAAAATGAATTCATATTGAACAGACTCTTTTTATCAAGGCCTAGTATCTATTCAAAATGACCAAAATATCTTGTTTCTGAAGATTAAGATAGATAATATCTATAAACTCAATCTACTGGGCCAACAAGCTTAAAGATTGAAAAATGAAATAGGAATCAAAGATATTTTAGCTGAGAGAATGCTGCACATGTTGTCGTAAAGCAATAAAGAACGAGACTACTGTTGCCATTCGCAGGACATAAAAGGAGATCAACATTGCCAATTGTGAGGTATAAATAACAATATTACAAATAAAATGTTATAGATTCACCTGTAAAAGCTGTGTAATAAAAGACATGAAAAATAATGAGAAGATGTAAATACATTGTAATGCTAATACTACAGAAAGTTGATAATTAGCTAATATAAGATACTAAGGAGGATATTTAAGCACATTCAGCTAATTTAAACTTATTAACTATACCATTTATGAAATATACTGGATATTTATATAAAATACTGGTATTTTTTAAGTTATTAATATGCAAAGCATGAATTTTTTTATCTGATAATCTATAAATTTTAAAAAGTTGATTAAGTATATTATTTCTTCTAAACAATTGAATACAGTTACAAGAATTAAATGGTAATATTTTATTAATATTAAAATGAAAATAGTCTTTTTTATCATAGAAATTAGTAACTATTCTATTAGTTGGTTCAAGAATTAGATCAATATCCAAAACATTAACACTAATAGAGGCTTCATTAGGAATTCATTCCAAATTATTTGGATAGAAATCTATATCAATGACATAGTTGTCAGTAAATACTAAACAAATCAGATCATCAACATATCTGTAAATTTTATAATCAGTTAAAAGTAAAAGAACTTTCATAATGATAAAGGTATAAATTAGCTAACATACTGCTACTACAGTCACCTTGTGGAACCCCAGAGACTTAAGTATAATTTATTACCTTGAAAAATATAATTATTGAATAGTACAAAATGTGAAAGACCAAGACCACACAACTGACCCGAAGGCTTACAGTAGCTATTTGTGTGGCCGGAATAGTATAAAATGGAGAAGTTTAGGAAAATTTTTAAATTTAATATAAGGTTAGAGTGATTAGTAATACAAGCATTATAAAGAGCTAAAAATTACATCATAAAGAACAGCAACATTAATATTATTAAAAAGATCTTTAAAGTCAAATGTTTGAAAACCTATAAGTTTACCATGAGAAGTTAATTTATTCTTCAAATCTTTACTGTTATTTAGAATAAAGTAATTATTACTAGAATAACGTACACTATCATTTAGTACATTTAAAATATTAAGTAGTAATTTGCTAGCAGCAGTAAAATAAGAGTTGTGACCACTAGTTCCAAATTTAATAGGATTTTTATGAAATTTAGGAATAAGCACAATAAGTCTCAAAGAGTTCCACAGGGTGGCTGCAGTAGCAGTATGTTAGCTAATTTATACCTTTATCATTAAGAACAGTCTTTTACTTCAATAGATTATAAAATTTACAGATATGTTGAGATTATCTGATTTGCTTAGTATATACTGAAAATTATGTCATTGATATAGATTTCTATCCAGACAATTTGGAATTAATTCCTAATGAAGCCACTATTAGTAATAATATTATTTTTTTGGATTTAAATATTTTTATTGAACCTACTAATGGAATTGTTACACATTTATATGATAAAAAAGAATATTTTAATTTTAACAATAATAAAATATTACCATTTAATTCCTGCAACTCAATTCAATTGTTTAGAAATATTATACTTAATCAGCTTTTGAGAATTTATAGATTATCAGATAAAGAATTTCATGCTATGCATATAAATAATCTAAAAATTACCAGCAAATTATATAAATATCCAGCTTATTTAGTAAATGGTATAGTTAAAAAGTTTAAATTAGTTGAATTTTCATGAATTCTCTTCTTAGTATCTTATATTAGCCAGATATCAACATTCCCTTGTATTAATAATACTTTATATTTACACTCACTTAAACATTAGCCTTACTATTATAGGCCCCACTATTTTGTAGCTCTTACTTTATAATATTACCTTTTAATGCCTTTTCGCATTACTGTTATTTATTTCTTATGACTGGCAAAAGTAGATCTTTTCTTTTATCCTTTGTGAATGGCAACACTGTTCTCTTCATTCTGGGTTCCAATGGTTCGGGCATATGCAGAGTTTTTCCCAGGTATTCTTGTCTCCTTTTATTTTTCCATCTTTATGTGTGTTGTCCAAGTAGAAATAGTTTATAGATATAATCTATTTCTTCAGAAACATACATATTTTGTGTTCATTTTAATAAAATACTTGGATCCGATGAAGAGTTTTGTCAAAATGACCAATTCAATTATTTAGGCTTAGTCCTTGTCCACATGTATAGCATTAACGCTTGGATTTTATTTGCTTTTCTATTATTGATTCCATACCATTGATATTTGTTGATTATCTTTAGCTTGATGACTCAAAATTTGCATTTTTTTTCTATTTGATTGAAGATTCGCCATTTAATACTTCTTTTTTTATTTTGTAGGTTTTATATAAAGTTAGGATTTTTGAGTAGCAACTTCTCTCTATTCTATCATTGGACTTTCAAACTATTATATATATATATATATATATATATATATATATTACACACACTCTAAGGCAAAAAAATTGATGCACCCTGCAAAATAATCCGATAGTAATGAAACTAAACATGCAAACACTTATTGACCAAATATGCAAATAATCAAAAATTCGCAGCCAATGAATGAATAGTAGGAACTACAACTCAATGAAACTGAGCACCATGGTAGTATATATAAGGAGCCAACATCGCTTTCAGGAACAAAACGTACAGTGGATATTGATTGTGTTAGGTACCTTTATTGTAACAATGGCTCGCAGGTGAATTCGCGACCACTACGAGCATATGAACGAGTTTGAAAGAGGATGTGTGGTCGGACTGCATGAGGTTTGAATGCGCACATCTACGAATCGCTCAACATTTGGGTAGGAGCGATGCAGCAATTAAGACAATGTTGGCAGGAATGGGTCCGGAATGGCAGATTTCAGTGGCAACTAGACGGCCTAGAGCAACAACAGAATGGGAAGATAGAGCGATTGTCTGAGCAGCTGTGACAGCACGAGATTCATCATTATCAACTATCCAACATGTGACAAACACGGAAGTGACCACCTGGACCATAACTAGAAAACTATGGGAGAAGAATCTATACTTGTGGCGTCCATTACACCGCCTACCACTGACCAGTATGCATCATCAACAGCGATTGCAATGGTGCCGGGCCCGATCAATGTTGTTGTTGTTGAAACCCAGACCGTCCGACCTACCAGAAAGGTGTAAGGTAACCATTTGGAC
Organism: Amaurobius ferox; assembly: GCA_951213105.1. Lineage (NCBI taxonomy): Eukaryota > Metazoa > Arthropoda > Arachnida > Araneae > Amaurobiidae > Amaurobius > Amaurobius ferox. The sequence goes on along the minus strand of OX578153.1, from coordinate 70,705,017 downwards.
GGTCGGGAAGGGGCCCGATCAATGTGAAATTGTTCGGACTGGGAAAGAATTATCTTCAGTGATGAGTCCCATTTCAAACTGAGTCCCGATGACCAGCATAGAAATGTCTGGATAGTGCCCGGACACTGTCAGGATCCTGCTCTTACTGTCACATGCCACACAGCCGGACAACAGGGAGTTATGGTCTCGGGTGCCATTTGGTTTGATAGCCCTCCATGGCACCATCACAGCACAGCGGTACATTGCTGATATTCTATGACCTGTTATATTGCCATTGCTTTCGAGACACCCTGGGCTAACTTTTCAGCAAGATAATGCCAGGCCACACACGTCACGCCTCTCTATTGATTGTCTGTGTGCTTACGATACATTTCCTTAGCCAGCCAGATCCCCAGATCTCTCGCCTATTGAGCATATTTGAGCTGAGATGGGGCGTCGCCTGCGACCATCCAGAATGTAGACGAATTAGCTTGTCAATTGGAGGCCATTTGGAATGACATCCCTCAGAACACTATCCAGTAACTTTATGCATCAATACCACATAACAGCTTGTATCAAGGCCAGAGGTGGACCAACGCCATATTGACGTGTTCACTTTGTGCAGATCTTTCAATGGAATAAATCATCCAATTGTTCTGAAATTCTAATTATTTCTTTTTCTGTACATCCATATTACACGTACCAAATTTTGTCTCATTTGGATCATTCTTTCTTGGTGCGTCAATTTTTTTGTCTTAGAGTGCATATATATATATATATATATATATATATATATATATATATATATATATATATATATGATGGCTACCTATTGAGTGTTTATACCCATAAAATTTGACTTATATAACTCAATTGTGAATAATTAAGTATTACGTTTAAATGCAAGGCCAATTTCAAAGTTGCAAGTCTAATGCAAATTGTAAGTTTGATACCAATGGAGTCTTAGCAATTGAGTTTAACATTAATGACCAATGCTTATTGTGAAGTAAAAAAGTTCTCAAGAATTACAAATTAACAAATTGGTGGAAACTATGGTAAATGTTTTGTTAGTTCTCATTGGTTGGTTTATTAGTAAGCCAATATTTGACATTGTATCACACAGTAATTATAAATTTGCAAATACAGTTTTTTTTTTTTTCAACTGCAATCCTAAGACCTTACATTACATATAAATGTATCTCTAAATGAAAACAAAGGTAATTCTGTGAATCAGCATCAATAACCTTAATTTTCAAATTATAAATTAATATTATTCTGCAGATATATTATTCTGCAGATTGAGAAATTTATGCTAACTTTAAATTAGCTCTCACTTACCAGGATCATATTTATCCACTTGAATGGACCGTGTCCGTTTAATAATACCACTGACACCTGATCTGCGAGAACGCATCGAGCTCTTCTTCCTCTTCACAGACATGTGTCCATACTGCACATTAGGCCTCAGGAAACATTTGTTGAGTTCCTTCTCTAAATAATCCCGAACACTCGTATTGAGACCTATAAATGTATGTATGTATGTATGTATAAATTTCATTTATATATTACTGAAGAAATATAGAACTATTTGATTATTTTTGTATGCAATACTCACTGGAATGCGTAGCTTTATTTTAGAATTAAATTTGCATGCAATAATATAATGAAAACCAACGCATAAACATAATTTCATATTTTGATATTGATTTTAATATATTCGAAATTATCAAATTCAAGGGCAATGCTAATCAAATACATATATAATGGAAAATCTGTTTGTCTGTTCTATATACAAATCCACGCAGTTTTTTAGCGGATTCTTTTATCAAATTCGGTATTCTCTACTACACTGCAAGTAACTCAGTCTACATTTCAAATTTGTAGACTCATGGGTTGTCAAAAAAATAATAATAAACACTTCCATAGGAATAACACTATGCAGAAGACAACTATTTTCTGAAATTTTATTTGAAAAAAAAAGATAATATCATGTTGCTTAGCAACAAAATGAATTCAAATGTGTTTATATAGCAGATGATTTTCATTCAGTCTATCTAATTTAAGTAATAAAGAAATTTATATAATAATACATTTTATAAATGAACAGTATTATATTTTTATTGCATTATATCAGTTATGGTTTTAGGATATATGATTCTGGTAATTACTGATATTTTCAATTCCTGAAGTCATCTATTTTATTGTAGTAAAGATTTTTCAAACTCATACATTTTCTATTGTGTTTAACCAATTGTTGCACCAGGACAAAAATGGCATAGGTATTATTTTTACTGTTATTTTAGGAGTTTTCATTTGAGCATATGTTCACGAAAATTTCAGTTTTTCGTACATTGATTTACAAACGAGCCAGAATGTCTAATTCTTCAGATTTAACAGTGCAGATAATTTTGTCTAGCAATAACAGAAACTCTTGAACTTCATTAACGGGGAAATTAAAATAGATATTTTATTAATTTTTTTGTGAAAAACGCATTTATTTAAAATGCATGATTAGTGATACATGAGCACAATTTTAATCACAAGCAATACCGAGTATATCAGCTAGTAGTTAAATTCATTAAATATTCATTTTCAAATTTCTTAGCATACATTAACAATATTGTTTACAAAACATAAACCATTCTTTTGCAAGTTTCTGCCACCAATCAAAATTCTCCACAGCTTATTTGAAGTTTTACTTTCACCAACAAAAGTGGTTCTCTCCTTTTCCATGGAAAACCACATATGATTTATTTATAATGACTATATTTCTATCATGAGATAAATCTCATTTTGAGTGCACAAAGTGCATAAAGTATTTTTTTGACAGTCTTATTAATTTCAAAATGTATGTTAACAATTATGATTATTAAAGCATGAGTTACTTAAGTTTTTGCGATACAACTAAATTTCTGATAATTGTCAATTTTGTGCCCTTTTGAGCTTTAAAAAAGAATAATAAATAAGGTACATATTTTTTAAACTATTTGCTTAGAATACAATCTGTTCTATATATTCTTAAGAAAGTATATTAGAAAAGTATTTTTCAATGATATTAAATGTAGTTTTGACATCATGAAAATGCACATTTATAATTTCTTTCACTGTTTCCTAGTGATGAGTTAAGTTTTTATCTCCTAATAACATCAGTAAAATATAAAAATAATGACAATGAGTTGGTGAAGCTTGGGAAATTATGATGTTAACTAAAACCTTTATTTATAAAAATATTAATAATATTATTTTACAAAACTGCTGATACACACTTGTCCCTGAGAATTGGTGACATTATGATGTTGTCAAAAAAATCACCATTTTTTTCCACCAGATGGTGACAGCAGTGATTTTAAATCAGCTAAAGAACATTATTTAGAATTTATTCTACATCTGAAGTTTAGGAGCTTTGCTATTATATGTAAGTGAAAAACACAATTGTATTACTCATTGTTGAGTATATTTTTTACCTGTTATTTCTGAAACACATTTAGTTCTTATTTATATGAATAAACATTCTAAAAATACTGTGTCTCCTGAGTGTATAAAAGAGAGTTACATGTAGTGCATAGTCTATTTTCCAATGTTATTTTCAATTTCCATGTAGAATAAAACCAAACCCATATGTCATTTCTGATACAATTCATTAACTTTTCATTAATTATGTTACAGAGCTTCGTCATCCATTAGAAATCTTAAAATACATTTCTAAGGTATTTTTCCAAGCAAAAGTTTCTAGAAACTAAAAATTAAACATTTTTTTCTTTTGGACTCCGATAATTTACATTTATCTGATATTTAGACATACATGGTAACAACTAGTCAGTTTAACTTTACCATAGGAATAACATGGGAGAAAAATCATCTGTCATCCCTCATATAATAAATTATAAAAAAAATAACACCCATACAGCATTTCTAAAATTAAATGAAATAACATCATACCTAACACTATCTATGCATTGTAAATGAAACTGTATTCTCATACAGTTCTGAAAGAAAGAGTCTTTAAATATTTTATGTGTATCATAACTAACATTTAGTCAATAAATGGAAAAAAATTTGTGTTTATCATACATTAATACAGTATTACCCTGTTTAATGGTTGAAGACCCAGATCACTCAACTGGCCCTAGGGCTTACAGCAGCAGTTTGAGTGGCCGGGAGAGATATGTTTAGTGGTTGTAATTGATTTTAAATAAAACAAAAAATAACTTCTAACTAAAAACTTAAAAAAATAGTTGGCAACAGCTAATGTTTGTATTAATAACCGCTGGACAAGCAGTTATAACAGATGATGTTGTGAGCAGAGGTATCTTTCTCCAACAGCTTGTGAGGCCCCAGTCTCAAGGGCCCCAAAATAGATCATTTAAATACAAATTACGCTAATATGCAATGCAATGGAAGAAAATGGTATCCACATTTATCCATAAAATTAAAATACATTCCAGCCCCCCAAACAAAAAAAAACTGTAAAGATGGCACTCCAACTGGTGAATTCAATTTACAGCATATTTTGAAAACAATTGCAGAACTTCTGGATCCCTGAGTGACTAGGGGAGTAAAAAACTGTCTAATCATGCAGCTATTCCTCTAAAATTTAGACCTATTTTTCGAAATCTGTAATTTTATTAAGGAGATAAGAAAACATTATAACCATTTTTCTATCCCTTACTTTCCATAAAAAAGAAATTAACTCTCAGAATTTAGAATATTTATAATAGTGTTAGAAATATTATTCTAACAATACTATTTATAATACTGTTAGAAACAAAAATATAAAATGTTGAAAATTGTAAGTGGAAGACAGAGTCAGGTCATAGTTTTTAAAGAGCAAATATAAATATTATGGAAATTAGGAATAACATGGAGCCCAGTTCAGAATATTATGGGAGTAAATATAAATATTAAGGAAATTGAGAACAGTAGAAAGATTTAACCGAGAGCTATGTGGGGTAGGGGTAAGAATTTGAAGTTCTGCCGCTGCCTGATTCCTTTAAATATTGCCCTGACTACAGTTCAGCAAGTGTTGTCGAGAGACTAAGCTATATCAAACAACATAATTTCAAGTGTGAATAATTTATGCATGTTATTATCGTTTACCGAATTGACAACAAGCATATTATTATCAAACAACATAATCTCAAGTGTGGGTAACTTATGCATGTTATTATTATTTTCCAAATGACAAGCATATGCACATGTTTGACAATTCAGTTCAATTCAATTTACGTTATTCATTTTTAATAAAGTAAGAAATTACGTTATTTTAAAATGCCTTTTTGCAACAATAACACCTTATACACAATTTTATAATTATTAATTTTTTTTGTCTTATTTTATAACTTTCAGCTGATTAATTGAATTTTAAACCAGAGTAGAAGTTCCATATGTTCACCAAAGATTCTCCATAAACATACAGTTAGGCCTCACTGACATTATTCTCTGGTCACTTGAGGAGGAGAATATCAAAGCTAGTTTAATGAGATAATTTTTAGTTGTTTCACTATGGTAAATAATATTATATAAAATTTATACTAAAAATATTCTTTTTGAAGATATCTTTGACATAAAAATATCAAGCTTAAGATATTTTGAATTTATTAACTTTCAGTGAATAAAAATTTTTCCATGATTTTTCACAGGTACTCACTAGTTATAATATAAAACAGTGGTTATATCTTGTAATTTCATATGTTCTGCCATTTGATGGGCTTAACAGCTAGTTATCACATTGATACATTTCATAGTTTGGGAGCAGTTATGGATTTGAAAATTGAATGGAGCATTTGACTTCAGATATTTTATCACAGTATAAGAGAATAGAAAAAAAAAAGTAGATGCTGAATTTTTGGTATAAACTTACTTTCATGATCACCTTCTTCTTGATTATGCAAGAAACTTAAACTTGTAATACAAGATGTGCTTTGAAAGTCATCTAAAGTTCCCAGAGCAACTCTAAATAAATTCAATTTTATTTTAAACTAAGTACAGAAATGCAAGTTATAAGACTTTATACCAATACATTGTTAATAAATATGCAAGATTTTATAAACGCTGATAAATAAATTGTAAAACATTTAAGAGATGACTCAATTTCAAAATTATCACTGACTTAACTTTAACTAAGGAATTAGCTTTTGACATACAAGGAGAATGTATAGAGTGGGGGTCACCAATTGGACTCAAATTTTTATAAAAGTATGCATATAAGATAGTACAATAAAGTGGAAAATCTTAATACTCGAGTTTTAATGAAAAAATTGCTGCTAAAATGTATTACCATGTCAGGAATGAGTGTTTTCGGAGTATCTAGTATATAAAAATTTACTATACTTCCGCATCTTAAAATAAGAATTTATTTAATTATACCCATTGCTAGATTATAAGAAAAAAGTAAAAATCTCATGTGAGCTGGACATGACTTTCCCTACAGATTATTTCAAACATTAAGCATGAAACTGTCTAAGATTTTAAATGTAATTCTTATACTTTCTTAATGCACATATTTACTAATATAGTGCATAATAGGGAGCTATAACCAAGAAAAAAATGTGCTGTCATGATGTAAATGACCATGTAAAGTATAAATGGACATATTTCATAATTCAGCTATTAGCTTGTTATGCTATGAAGTCCTCTAAAGATTCCCCACGCTATTTAAAAACAAAATGATGAGGGAGAATATATGTATAATTCTAAAATAAGTAGTACCTTTTGCAGTATAATTTTGGCTAAGTATATGACAGAAAAAGTATTAATATAATTTTAAGTTTCATACTATACATTGAAATAATTTTACAAAAAAATAAATAGAAACAGACATTTCCTTGTAGCTAAGTTGGTAAAGCACATATAGCACAATTAGGAATTGTGGATTCCATTTCTGCCAAAGCAGTTACTTTTCAATACCTTTTATAAAACTTTGAAAACAATATGATGCGATTATTTTTATTCATAACAATGAAAAACATAAAATTGGTAGCGAACACATTAACATATACTACTGAATTAAGTAAACTAATTTCATAAATGAGTTTTAGAACCTGAATATTAAATTTTCAATTCCTTTGTTTCTTAATTACAAATATTTCCAAATGAGCTTAAAAATATGAGAATGTTTAAACAATTTTTTTCAATATACATACCTGGTACCATTAATATAACCACTTTTCAGTTTCTTAATTGTTGAAATCATAGCTAATGGAATTTTATCGTTTTCTAAAAAATAAAGCATTTTTAACTAACATATTGGAACATAAATAGTACAGTTTTTTTAAACACACACTCATATATACATAACTCAAATATTTATATTGATGAATATACAGTCAAGTCTACTTACAGTAAATAATTATTATGAATTTGGGGCTAATCTTTTAATACTGCAATACATAATTAATTGTTTATAGAATAATAAGCTATATATGCAGCTCTCATTTTATGAATGAGTTTTGTTCCTAGTGGTAGTTAACTATACATATTATTCATTATTTGTTAAACACTTAAGCATGCATTCCTGAGCATGTATCGCATACATTAATAACTTATTTAACATATGGAAACAATATACTAAAAATATGTACAATATACTACATAATAAAACTAAAATAACGTCGTTAAGAGCAGTATACAAGATCAAAGTAATAGTATCTGCAATATTTTTGTGTTATATGCTACATTTAATAAAGGTATTTTATTTTTAATATATTAAATATTAAATTGTCTATAAATTACATTTTATTATGTTACATAAAGGAGGATGCATGTGTGTATGCCTTTGAGATCTGTAGCGAGAAATCTAAGCATCATACAGCCATGAAATTTGGTACACAGCTAATTCAGGATCCAGTGCAATGAATGCCCAGTGGCAAAGGTTTTTTTTTTATTTGAAATAGTTTTTTAGTTATTTTATTTATGTTTTAGCATAATTTTGAGTGATTTTCAGACAAATCAGTTCCTTTATAACCAAAAATATTGTCACAGAGTTTCCATCTTGACATCACTGGAAAGATCAAAGAATGTTCTTTCCAACATTGTTTGAATCGAATCCATTGGACAATCCTTCATATTTACTTTTATTAAATACATCAAAATTTGTATTTTCTAGGTTATCTGATACTTATTTTCCTGCATCTAAAAAAGTAAGATTAGCACAACTCTACAGATCAGTGAAAAGTTGTGTGTAATCTTTGCATTCTAACAATAAAATATTTTTTGAATTAATGCATAATTTAATTTTTTGTGATTTTCTTAATCAAATGCATGCAAGCAAACACATTTACCGTGGGGGACTGCAGTTTCTGCCCACATTCCATAGATATTTCTGGGCATGCCTGCCTTAGGTTTAAACAACGCCTTCTTTCTTAATCATTTCTTTTATTTATTTTTTTGCTTTCTATGTTTGCAGAGAGCGTACATGGGGGGTCTGATAGCAGTTTAGTATATCTATGGTTTGAAGATGTGATTCGAAAATTGAATGGTGTTATTTGTAACTGCCTTATTTAAGTAGTGTGCACTTATTTATGACCTGAGCAATGCTGGGTAATTTGTTCTAGTAGCATATGTGTTATTGCTTATAAAAAAAAATCCAATACATATCATACAATAAAATAAAAAGGAGCAAGAATAAATAACAAAATATCATACTAATTAATTATAATTAAAAGCACAAATATTTACAGAAAAGAAATAAAAATAAGTAACATAAATATTTAACTTATTCATCAATATTGTCAGAGGTCATATTTCCCATATAAGTGACACTAGGTGTAGATGAGTAGATGGGAAAATATCTGGATAAAGAAGAAATAGCTCATTTTTGCATTGGATTCCCACCCATTTCAAAGTAAAAATTAATAACTTTTCAAGAATTTTTAAGGAGTTACATGTTATTTTTAAGGTGTTGGATGAAAATTATTTTTATCTAACGCTTGTCTTATGTTAGCTGTAAGACACTGACTAGCGAAAGTCTTAGAGATAATACTCTTAAAGTTTAAAATATATTGACTCTTTCTATAATGATGCACATTCAAATAAAGTTCAAAGTTAAAATCCATTCCACCTAGTGACATCATAAATGAGGATAAAAAATAAATAAATAAACACAATCCCCTGTTATAACACAGGGATGGTTTAAACCAACAACCAACAGACTATATTTTTTTGCAGGCAAACATTAAGCATTAAGAACCTCCAAGCAGTTTCAAGCCCTTTTAAGCACTTGAAAATATGTGTAAAAAAATACACTTTTAATGACTTTTAATGGGTTTTTTTTTAACTCTGATACAACTCTACATAGAGAACAATTATATTTTACAAGCAACTCTATGCATTAATAACCACAAATTTTGTATGAATTGTAATATCTGTTATAGTGAATGTTCGTAAATCAAGAACTGCATATATAAAAAAAACTATTTTTTTATCCTTTTATATTTGTCAAAGCAGGCTTAGTTGTAATTGTAAAGACTGTGTTATGGATTTGCACATTATATCACAAAACTCTATATTGCAAAAATAAGAAAATAATTCACCAAACGAGAACAATTTCACATCATCTATATTCTTGTAAATATTACTACGCAATCACCAAATTACATATTGAAATTAGAAACAGAAATATATGAAGTCACATAACAGAATATAGTGCTAGGAAATCTGTCCAGAAAAAATTTGGGTCCTTTCTTGGCACTCTACAAAATTTCAATTCTCAAAATCAGCCCTTACATAAAATTCCATTTTCATGAAATGGAATTATCACAAAAATTTCTAAAGCCCATTCAACTTCAAAAATATGAAAATTATATAGAAAATAGAAATGTCTTGCAAAGAGATTAATAATACAAGCTATTTGTCTGTTCATTTTTCTCCCTGCTGCATGCAATTGTAGTAAAATTACAGAACATTATGCACGCGTATTATCTTTTATAATAAAAAATGTTGAGTTTTTATAAAACAATCTTTCAACAGTTTATATTCAAATCACCCACCAGGCACAAATAATCCCATAGTACAGATTGTGCCTGGTGGTCGTGGAAGAAGGGGTGGAACCTATAACTCATTTTTTAAGAAATTTGAAGCCAATTGTGTAGCAGGGCTGACATCTTCAGCTTTTACAGAGGTTCACAAAATTATGGCAAATAGCAAGTGTTTTTGCTACTATTACAGGTATCAACTATTCCATGCTGATGAGCGCATAAGTACATAACCAGTCTATGGATGCTGTTATCTGCAAAATGAGCATGATTCTAACTTTTTACATATTTCTCTTAGTTTGGTATAAAAATTATAAAAATGAATGAAAATATAAAATTTAGTTGAGTAAAAGAAATAACTTTTCCTCGACTACATTTTTTCTTTTTTACTATTTCATTTTAATTTAATTTTTTAAATAATGAATAGAATATTTATTTTTCAGAAAATAAATATATAAAATATTTTTTTTTCACAAAATAAATATTGAAAATCATTTACAAACAAAACTGAAAATTTATTTCTAAAAAAACATTTTTTTTTTTTCAAAAGATTAATTTTTTAAATTAGAGTTTTTCCCCAATTTTTTTTTTTTTCACAAAATTAAAACATTTTTGAGAAAAATAGGGGAAAAAACCTGAACAGACTTCTGTACATAGATGCATCTTTTTCATATCAATAAAGATATTAAAACTACTTCATCATATAGAACACTAAGAATCAACTAAATACATAACACATATGATAAGATACATTTTAATATAAACATACCTAAATAATAATGATGAAAGCGCATGCACATAGTAGGACGGCCAAGCATTCGCCAATTTGTTCTAAGAAATGCTATATCTGAGCGCAATGTACTTGCAAGAAGTTCAATATCATTAACCAAATAGAAATCTTCTCTGTCTAGATTCTACATGCAAAATAAGAAAGCATAAACAAACAAAACCAAATCCCGCATGAACAAATCTTTCTTGCAAATTCATTACATTTTATGATAACATTTTTATTGAATTTTTAATTGGAAATTATATCTCTATTTACCGAAAAGTAATTACAAACTTAAATGATGCATTGATACAGGCATCTAACTGCATTTAATAAGTCTAAACAGCAGACAGCACATAATGCATTACTTTAAAATATTAGAAATTGTTTAATTATTAATTATTTTATTATCAACACACAATCATCAATATTTTATTATTTTAATACCAATATCCATCAGTATTTCTGTAACTAATTTATTTCATTTTTAGTTTCTCATACTATTGAATAGAGAAAGTACTATTTTCTCAATGTTTAAATTCAAGATTTTGATGGATAAGTATAACAAGCCTGCCGAACCCATAATGAACACTTTGAAAAGATGTCCATCTGTGTGTGTAATTTTATGTGTAAATACAATATGTGGAAAACTAGAACAATAAGAATTTTTGTTATTTTTGTGATTATAATTTGAATTATTCGAATTTTAAGATTTTCATAGTAATAATTACTATGAAAAATAATGGTAATTCCTAAATCAACGATATTATAAAGTATATTTGGGAAATTGATAATTTGAACTACGAAATGAATTTTAATGGTATCAAGATGTTTATATTAACACGGATAAGCTAGATGCATCCATCAGTGTCATGCCAATTTTAAAAAAAATTGTAAAGAATTCTTACAAAATTTTATAGAAGAATAATTTACAAATGTCTGGTTCATTAATTACCACTCAATGTGCTTGGAGAATCATCTGCTCTATAAATTTAATTTTAAAATGGTGAAATTTCTGCTGAAATTTAATTCTTAAGTTCATAACTTTTAAACGAATTCTAATTTTAAAAAAACCTTAATCAGGCATATAATTCTGGGAGTTTAGCTACTCCTGTACCAAATTTTGCCGCTGTCTGAAGCTGCAATCTTCCACTAGGGCAACCCAAACATCTTCTTTTATTAGGCAAGATTTAAAAAGAAATAAAAAATAAAAAATAATAAAATGTATAGAAAATGAACAGGACATCACAAAAAAACCTTTAAAAGTTGTTAGATAGTAAATAATTTTAATTGCAACTTGCAACTCATTACTTGTCCGGCAGGCAGTGACTGCCTTGAGTTTTTAAGTTTTTCCCATGTATACATACAAATATAAATACACTAACAAGTTTTAAATATTCAGATGCGTGTGTGTCTATCAGTTAAGTTAAAAAATGCAGTCTTCCCCTATTGATGGAAACTATGTCATAAAAATACTTTCTATATATGTTGTGGTAATTGTGTTAAAAACATAGAAATACATTACATTACATTCAATGCAAGATTTAAGTGTGCTTTCTTATGCATAAATATTTGATACTTTATAAACCATGCAAAGAAAAATATTATTTTGGCACTGAGTTACAATAAAATTACCTTCAAAATTTTTATCATTATTGCAATGACATTTCTTGCTTCCATGACAATTCATTCATAAGCTAATTGCATGATTTGATTAAATAAAACTATTAAATATTTTCTTTAATAAATCTGAAGTGATATTTAGTTTGACAAAAAAATAAAAAGATAGAAACTTTTAATGTTCCATTTAAAACCCACCATCATTGGTCATGCATAAAAACCATAAAATACTAAAAACTATGAACTCAAAATGGCACAACATAAAACATGCTCATAAGAAGTTTTTTTAACCAAATTTGAAGGGAAAACTACTAATAAAATGCAACATCAAGAAACTCATGCCTAGGAAAACAAACGCTAGCAAGCTCTATAACACAAAGGCACAGTTGCAGTGGGGATACAACCCACCTATTATTGATTTCTGTAAATTTAAGACAACTGTTGGTCGGCCCAGCATATGCCAACTGGTCTTCAAAAATGCAATTTCAGTCTTGCATGTGTCTATTAGAAGATCTGTGTCAGATGCTAGATAAAATTGTTGCTGATCGACAAACTATAAATGGGTAATAAAATCAATTTAACAGATTTATATAAACTTATATAGATAAATTAAAAGATACATACATAAAGTAGAAATTAAACAATAAAATACTACCAGGCATTTCATGAAAAATGTCCAAAAGGTATAAAAAAATCAATGGTTGTCTATAGAAGAAAAGTGAAATTTGAAAAGTAATTAGTAAACAGATATGAATTTAGGCATGATAATAAGAGGGGTGAAATGGAACTGCTAATTTCATAAAAATGTACAATTTAATTTTAATGTAAAACTGATTGACATTTTTATATTATAATAAAAAAATGTCAATTAGTAAAATTTATGCCACACTTAGAGCTAAAGAACTAAAATAATTTATGCGATATCTTTCTTCGATGAAAAATTTGATGAAATATTTGGAAATGGAATAAGTCAAGAATTTTAATTATCAATATCTGTGCAAATATTTCATCAAAAGGTACCAGGTAAATTTCTTTAGTCCTAATTAAGTGGGACACAAATTTTATTAATTGAATTTTTTTTTAAGTTAGGGGGTCATATAAAAAAATTAATTTTCTATTTTTATGAAATTTTCAAGTCTGGGAGATGTAACTATCATAGCTAAATTTTGCTCTGTTTGCTGATAATTTTTTACATTTCACTTTAATTCTATGATCAACCATTAATTTAAAATTCCTTTCAGTAACAATACAACTTAACTATTAAAATAAAATTTTCATATAAGTATCCTGAAAATAATGTCTACATTAGTATAAAACCAAATGCATAATTTGAATTACACACAATATAAATGTATTAAAAACAAGAAAGATCAATCATGCTTAAAACATTGATTATGAAATACTTTCCAACTTCAATGCAATTTTATTTAAACATCTCTAAAATGCAATACATTCCTTGGTAATATTTTAAAACTTATCACAATACTACATTAATTTATTATATTTGAAAACTTAAACCTTCATCGAAAAAAATGAACTTCATTCAAATGACGGCATTGAAATATAAATTGCCTAGTTTAAACATCTCTAAAATGCGATACATTCCTGGGTAATATTTTTTAAATTATCATAATACTACAATAATTTATTATATTTGAAAACTTCATCGAAAACAACCGACATTCATTCAAATGACATCATAGAAAAAATAACATGCCTGGCTCTCTCTGTAAAAGCAGCATTTCATTCATAACATTTTCCCATTCATTTCATTCATCACAGTACTAAAATAATTTATTTTATTTAAAAACTTAAGACCATGGAGCTACAAGTAATTAAACTCTATGCTTAAAACTTCATCGAAAAAAATCGTCCTTCTCTCTGTAAAATCGATAAATATTTCATTCATATCAGCTATGCAGACTCCATGAGCTAAATAGTTTTGCGTTAAAGAAATACAGCAATTCTTATACAACTTATCCTACATATTTTGCTGTTTACATTTTACATAAGTGAAAAATAGACTTCGTTGTAGAAATAATCAAATTTGGATGATCATTTAAACTCAAATATATTGTAATTGCATTGTTTCAGTATGTAGATGCACAGAATTTAAGTAAAAATAAAGCGGTTTTAGAAGGGATACAACACTCAATATGAATTAAAAAGAACTTTAAAAATCACAATTTTGAGACAAGATGGATGCCATATTTCATTTTGAAGTGAGTCACGTAATCTTTTCATATCATGGTCACATAATAGCTTCATATAAGAGGTGCAATTATTATTTTAATTTTTATTTAAAAAACTACTGAATATATTTTTCTGAAATTTTTTTTATATATTTTATGGAATAATTTGAATATTACCTAAAATTTTCGAAGCAATTTGTGAATTTTAAATCTGCTTAAAAAATGTTTGAAAAATTAGGTCCCATAGGGTTCAATGTATTTCATTTTTTCAACCTGGGTTCAATCTAAAACTAATTGGGTGATATTATTCATTTATATTCCCATAGGTCCTACAGATCGTCTGAACAACATACCAAAATTTCATTTTGATTAAGTCATTTTTACGGCAGTTATCGTGCTAATGGACAGACAGACAGAACGAACAAAGTCATAAACACTTTTCAACTTTGTTGTAAAGTGTTAATAAATGAAAATTATATAAATTTAATATATATTTGAAGCACAAAAATATATTCTTTATTTAACAATATGTTATTTTTAAATCATTTTTCATCTTAATTCACTTAGACTGAGAATGATTTTCAAAATTGTATATTTGTATATAGTAGAAATTTAACTTTAAAAATATATAGCAAAGATAATCAAGTTGTTTGGTTGTCTTGCTTTGATTAAAATTTAGTTCTAAAATCTTAGTAACAGAGTAACAGAGATAAACAGAAATACTGAGACAAACAAGTATTTTTTTAGGTGGTGTAATTTTACTTGAGAATTCAACGACAAAACCTTGAGACTTTGAAAATCATTCAGCATAAGTGGAGATTTTACTTATTTGAAGCCAACAGATTGGGAGCTTGCTGTATTTGTAGAAATACTTTATACAAATTCGTCTGAAAAATTCAAAATCAAACTAAATCACAAATATCCTAACACTTATATTGTCAAAAATTGATACAGTCGTGCACTAAGTACCCCAATCACATGACAAATTGGAAACATTTGTTGATAACTTGTTCTCAATTGCTGATCTATATAGTCTGTAGATAAAAGGTGAATATGGAACTGGATGAAAAGTCTTACAGAAATATATCTTTATTTTCATAATTTATGGTTATATAAATGAAACAAAGATAATGCAAAAAATTCATATGTAACCAATCATCAGCAGGTAACTGCATATTTTAATATGCATTTACCAGCTGCTACTAATATTTATGTTCTTTTAAACAATCACTTGAATTTACCTGAGGAGTGAATGCAAACATTCTGTCCTGAAGCGTATATAATTTACTCGTACTGAGTAAGCCAACTTCTCTAGAATGACGGCCAGAAAGTCCCAATTTTTTATTTCGACCTACAATATACACAATATAATTTATAATAATTTTTCCTTCTGTTTCCAATACACAGTAATTATTATTATAAATAAGATTAATTAAACTAAAGGGATGGAGCTACATTACTTTTCCATGAACTTTCCTTACATTTTGATACTTCATTTTCAATTTTGCAAGATGTGCATGCACAGTTTGAATTTGATGCCGTTATGCAAATCCTAATCAACATAATTTTTTATTTCCTACCAAATTGCCCTTTCTAAAATTTTATGTTAATCACATAAAATTGAAATATTTGAAAATGTACATGAACTGTTTTAGATGTAGTGACACTAAATCTAACTTCATATGCTAGACACCACTGGACATCACCATTTTAAGTACAGAATTACTCGCATGCCTTGTCAAGAATATCAATTCTGTGCAGAAAAAAGAACTATAACTTCTTTGAAATTCATTCTAGGGACTAGTCACTTCTGTAGTTGAATTGCATTTGCTGATGTAGCTTGCATACAGTTGGTTTTATTCAATAATATGTAACCAATTAATTGATAATACGTTACTTACTTTGTTAACTTTAATTAAATAACTGTTTTTCATTTTAAAACCCTTCTGATGATATTTATCAGTGAGTCACTTATAGAACAAGAACATCTACATATATTTTTTAATTTCAAATACCCTAATTTTTTAATTCAAATACCCTCAAATTCGTTTTAAAGACCTCATATCAAAATACCCCAATGCACTGAATTTGGTGTAAATCAAAGGCAGGTTGGCGTTTTAAAATATGTGTACATGCAGAAGGCCATAATGTGTTAACACTAAATATAACTTCATACTTAAATTTTTCAAAACAAATTACCTTACCATACAACTATATATATATATATATATATATATATACAGCAAAACCTGGTAAAGTGACCACCTTGGTATATTGACCACCTGGCTAAAGTGACCATACCATTTTCATATAGTAACCACTGCCATTTTCATAAAGTGACCAGTTTTCATGGTCCCAAGTTTCACTTTAACCAGGTTTCACTATATATATATATATATGTGTGTGTGTGTGTGTGTGTGTGTGCGTGTGTAATGAACAGAGCATTACAGAAGAAGAAAAATTAGAAATGTTGCTTGAGTACATGAAGAAATCCTTATCTTTTTTATTAATCAATGTACAGAAATCAAGGACTAAACGTAAGTAGAAAGAATGCTGAAAGAACACTTTCAGAAAGAAAATCATGAGTATTTCGAGGACGTCATTAGCATTAAATTACAAGGCACAGAAAACTTAAAACATTGTTGTAAAACAAAAGTGGATATGGGACGCAAACTTGGACTTACAGAAAAAATTATTACAGAGGCTTTATTAACTGGATTACCCACAGAATTTCAAGAATTATTTTTAATAAATGATTTGGAGTCGCACAAGATTGGAATCATCTAGCGAGTAAATTACAATGAATAATGAAGGACACAGAAATTCGTCACCAACCACAGAGATCCGCGGTCCCAGCCTACCCACAATGAAAAGCATAGAATCTAGAAAGAAATGAACCACACACACAAATTTATCAACCATGGAGACCTCCTAGTGTTTCAAATTGGCATTAACAGCCTTTCCGACCACGGTGGATGATGCTTCGGGAACAATTGTCGCAATCTCATTGATAGTATGGACCCCACACAACTAGTCAAAAAACCATGTTCAAGATCACCATGAATCTGGGGAACTGAAAACTGTACCTAGGAATTGTGGATACCAGGAGTAATATGTCCATTATTCCCGCAACTCATCTAAAAAAAGTAAAATTAAAAACCATTGAACAAGAACCCAAAATAAAAGTGCAACAAGCAGACGGCATTGAGATTTGATGAGAGCTGGTCGATGATCAGAAGTCATCCAGGATATGTAACTATATCTGTTTCGAGTGTGACATAATAAAGTAGATTTTGGTAATGTGAACGTGCCTCATCCCTGAATTTCCACCAATATTACGTATATATATATATAGTCACAGGTATTTGACTTTTACAAGTAATTCAAATTCTTACAATATATATATATATAATATCATGAAAAAACTTTTATGTGTTGAATCTCAGAGTTTACATATTCTGAAATCATACCTCCAAAAATATTCAGGAGGGATTAGGGTATTATAGTACCCGATTACGAATCAGACTCCACTAAGGGAGACTAATCCCACTGGCCGCTGGAGATCTAACTCTATATATATATATATATATCCAGTTTTCCTATGAATTACTTGTTTAGTAAGAATTTTCATCTTTGATTCATGTTCATATTCATAATTGCATATATGGGTTGTTCATATTCTGAATTTCTTGTCCGGTCTCCAGCTTAGACTCACTGGACGGGTCTGGGAGTATTACTGTGAACGTTCGTACTGCCTCCCTGGTAGAATTTCGACTTGTTCATTCCGGTGCTTCTAGATAATTAAGCTGTTGAGGTTGATCGTGTATACACATGGTGGAAGAAGAAGGGTTCATGCCGCATGGTAATACTAATTTTCTTAATGTATCCTATTTTCATTTTTTCATGCCTGTAGTCTGAGTTTGGGTATTTATAATAATGTACTACTGCCCAATCTGAAACAGGCATATGTTTGGATTGGTTAGAGTTAAATACTCAGATCTGAGGAGGAATTTAACTCTGACTAATCATCGAATTTGGCTTGGTGCTGTTCTCTACTCTTGTCGGCATTGTGGCCGTGGATTTGCTTCTATGGTGGTGTTGATATTGCTTTTTTTTTTTTAATTACATAATTTCTTTTTATTATTACATATTTCTAATATATATATATATATATATATATATATATATATATATATATATAACCAGGTGATTCAAAAGTTCGAAGCAAAAGTAAAATGCTATAAAAAAATATCTATGGGTCGGAGAGACATGCGGTTTGCAGATTAATATTCACAGTGGTGGAGGATTTTATATGGCATGAAAAAAAAATAGTTCAAAATCTCGACACTAGGGGAGCGTTGCTGCGAAGAAAACAATGCAAGGTAATAATTGTGAAATGAGATATTTTATTTCAGCATGATTTACAGCTGCAAGTGCTCAATATGTTCGGTACCACATTCCAGTACTGAGTGCAGTCGCGGTATTACGGCTGATACAGCATGAAACAGCGTATTAACAGGAATGACTGCTACCTCCTGCCGTAAGGCGCCTTTCAGTGCTGGTAAGGACTGGGGCTTTCCTCTATAGACCCGTGATTTTAGGTATCCCCACAATGAGAAATCACAGGATGTGAGATCTGGGGATCTCACAGGCCAGTCCGGTGTGCAATCACCTCCATGCATAAGTCATATCCATGGCTTTATCTGCCACAGCCCCTTAGTATCAAGAATTTGAACTAATTTTTCTTCATGCCACACAAAATCCCCCACCACGGTGAATATTAATTTGCAAACCACATGTCTCTCCGATCCATAGATATTTTTCATAGTGTTTTACTTTTGCTCCGAACTTTTGAATTACCCTGTACATACCATGACCCGGTATATACAGGGTTGTTGTTGTTGAGACCCAGACCGTCCGACCTACCAGAAAGGTGTAAGGTAACTGTTTGGACGGCCGGGAAGTGCCACCCAATTTAGACCGGAACCCAGTAGGGGAAGGTATATACAGGGTGTATATACCGGGTCATGGTATATACACCCTGTATATACTGGTCATACTGATGGTCAGAACTGTAAGAGGTTATAGAACTCACCAAAACAAACAACTTTCGCAATACAATGTGGGGTCAGAAAGCCACCGGCGCCGCGAGAGGGCACTTTCTCTGGAGTGGATGAAACATCTCATCAAAATAGTGAACACAGTAAATCCACATGCTACACGTTCCAGATGCCACCAGCAAAGGTTCTCCATGAATGTGTGGGCAAGGATTATCTACAACCAATTAATTGGCCCGTATCTGTTACCAGACCGCCTACACGGACAGAAGTACCTCACCTTCCACCAGCAGGTGCTACCAGATTTACTATGTGTTGTACCAACAAATCATTGAGTGATTATGTGATTCCAGCATGACGGAGCACAAATACATTACACCAGGATTGTACGGAACTACCTGGACATTGCCTTTCTGAACAAATGGATTGGCCATGGTGATTCCACCGCATGGCCTCTCACATCTCCCTATCTGTCCTGCCTGGATTTTTTCCTCTGGGGACAGCTAAAAGGCACCATTTACGAGACGCCCATCGAGTCACCAGAGGACCTTGTTGTCTGAATTAGCGTCGCAGCTGTAGATGTTTGTGAAATGCTAGGAATCTTCCAAAGTGTACATGATTCACTCCGTCACCGCTGTGATGCCTGTCTCGCAGTTGGTGGTCATTCATTTGAGCATTTGTTCTAAACATTTTATCAATAAATTTCCATTATTTGTCTTCACTGTATTCATCTTCACTTCATTTTGAAATAATGTTTCATCCACTCCCAGAGAAAGCCCCCTCTCGCTGCTCACCTGTTGCTTTCCGACCCCACATTGTATTATGAAAGTTGTTTGTTTTGGTGAGTTCTATAACCCCTTACAGTTCTGACCATCAGTTTATATACACCCTGTATGTATGTATATATATATATATATACAGAGTATCCAGTGCTATCAGTGCCCAATGGCTATTTCCTCAACCATTAGTCACAGAGATATACTTCTAATTGCAAAAATGTTTTAAATTTTAAAATCTATTATCTTAGAAACAGTTTAAATCAATAAATACATTTCTGAAAGAAATACGAAATATTGGCTTACTAATAAACCAACCAATGAGAACTAACAAAACATTTACCATAGTTTCCACCAATTTATTAATTTGTAAAGCTTAAGAACTTTTTTACTTCCTAATAAGCCCGGACGACCATCTTGCTGCTCATGTCCTCGGATGAGTCGGTCGTTCTGGGCTTTCGACTTCCTAATAAGCATTGGTCATTAATGTTAAACTCAATTGCTAAGACTCCATTGGTATTAAACTTACAATTTGCATTGGACTTGCAACTTTGAAATTGGCCTTGCATTTAAATGTAAAATTTAATTATTCACAATTGAGTTATATAAGTCAAATTTTATGGGTATAAACACTCAATTGGTAGCCAGCATATTTATATACAGGGTGTCCAGTGCTATCGGTGCCCAATGGCTATTTCCTCAACTATTAGTCACAGAGATATACTTCTAATTGCAAAAATGGTTTAAATTTTAAAATCTATTATCTTATCAATAAATACATTACTGAAAGAAATACGAAATATAAATTTTTATACGGTCTCCTGGTCCTACCATTATATTTAGGAAAATCATCCTCATACAATTTCATGCAAAATAAAAAAAAATCTTCCTTTTACGACCAAAATTCACAGAGTTATGAAGCATTAAGCTTTATGACTTAAGTCGCTTTTCCATGCATAAAAATGTTCCGTTTCAGGCAACCAACCAATCAGGGACCGTATTGACCATTTCTCCAGAAAACCAACCAATCAGGGACCGTATTGACCATTTCTCAGCACAAAAAGTGCTCCAACTTTAAACAGCTATAAGTCAGTCACTTTTGGTAGTAAAAGGATGATTTTTTTTTTTTATTTTGCATAAAATTATATGAGGATTTTTTCCTAAATATAATTGGTAGAACTAGGGGACTGTATAAAAAATTATATTTCGTATTTCTTTCAGAAATGTATTTATTGATTTAAACTGTTTCTAAGATAATAGATTTTAAAATTTAAAACATTTTTGCAATTGGAAGTGTATCTCTGTGACTAACGGTTGAGGAAATAGCCATTGGGCACAGATAGGACTGGACACCCATTATATGTGCTAAGCTGTACACTGCTGGACAAATGCTAAGGACGGATGACACTATCACCCATAACAACCACAAAATGAAAGGAAGCAAAATGTGGAGAATAAGTGCGGGATACAGTAGAAAGAGGTGTGTGTATGCAAATTTTTCATTTCCATGTCTGTTTGTCATGTGATAGCACTGATAAGAAATTTAAAGGGTTTGACGCATGTGGACAGTTGTTGTTCCAAGTGAAAGTTTTAAGGGAGAGATTTAATTAACGAACTTGAAATTTTTGCTATGTCTTTCCGATATCACTTAGATAGTGGAAGAAAATAAAAATAAATAATAAAAATAAAAATAACAGTCAAGAAATAAGAAAAAGTAGCCACACGATCTGCATTTCAAGGAAGTAATGATTTTCAATTTCTCGGCCAAACCGTGAAAGTAAGGATCGATTTTTCACCCATATGCGCACGCAGACGCACACTGGTGGAAGGGAGGGGGGGCGAGGTTCTGACGAGGTTGAGTCAGATATGCATAGCGAAATCGAATGAAACATTCGATATTTGTACCTGCCAAATAATGAATGCACGTCATTAATTTCAATTTGTTTGAAATGCATTTATTAATTTTTTAAAAACATTTTTTCTTACAACTCAACTCAAACCTTTCTAATAAAGGGTCTAAATTTCGCATTCCATTCTGCCATCACCCTAAACAACTTCTTCAGTCTCTATCATTTGATTTTGATAAATTCATATATCAACTTGCTTGTTCACATTCTATTCCTATTGAAGCATTCAATCTATGGAAGTATACGACCTTACATCTACTTAAAAATGTTATTATAAACACTAAATTAACGAAGCCTAGGTATCCTTATAAACAACTCCTATCTGCTATCAAAGAACTACAACAACATTTTGTCATAACTTATGTAGATAAAGCTTCTAATAATTATGCCATCATTTGTAAAAAATATTATGTTTCTCTGTTACAGAATTACTTAAAAGATAATCAAATTTTTAAACCCATTAATAATCAGTCTATCCAAATCAAAACTAAAATGCTAAAATTATATACACAATTAAATATTAATTGTAAGTTTTTTAAATTTCCTTATGTTACTTTGGTTCCTAAATTCCACAAATCACCTCTCAGTTTTAGAACAGTCACTTGTGGACATAATACCTTTACCACTACAGCTAGTAAGTACTTGCTTAACTGTTTAAATCGAATTAATGAATCTCTTAAATTCAGGAATTCAGGATATTTCATTTTGAACAATAGTTTTGATTTAGTTAATCACCTTAGCAAGTTACCACAAATTCTTGGTTTCCAAACCTTTGATTTTAAAGACCTATTTAATAATATTGTCATTAAAGATTTACATAAAGTTATTATCTCTCTTTATCATGACTATATATCTTCCAATCATGATGCTTTTAATGTCAAAAATTTTCCTATGCTCTTGCACTTTGTGTTATACAACAATTATATTATCCAAGGTGATAACATTTATTTACAAACATCTGGTGTACCACAAGGTGGCTGTAGTAGTAGTATACTCGCTAACTTATATCTTTATTATTATGAATGTCATTTTAACTCTAATTCATATATTATATATAGATATGTTGACGACTTAATTTGTATTATCATTGATGATTCATATCCCATTAATATTGATTTTTACCCGTCTAACCTAGAATTAATTCCTAATGAGCCTTGCGTTAGTCAAACTGTTAATTTTTTAGACCTCAATTTAGATACCCTCAATAATCATGTTATCACCAATCTATATGATAAAAAAGATTCTTACAACTTCACTATCATAAAGCTGCTATCATATCAATCTTGTAATTCTATTCAATTGTTTAGAAACATCATTTTAAACCAGCTATTTCGAATACATCGACTTTCTGATCCTCAGTTTCACTTTCTCCACATCAATAAACTTAAACGCATTTGTCAAAACTACCTATATCCGGAAGTATTTGTAAATAATATTATTAATAATTTCAAATATACCACGTAATAATTTTACACATGCATTATTTATCTTTGATTGGTTAACTCATTTTTGAAAATTCACCCATTCTTATCACCTTACTTACCACTTGGCCTGAGTCTAATACTGTTTACTATTTTAGAATGTCTATTTTCCACTTGTCCTGAGTCCTATACTGTTTACTATTTTCGAAAGTCTCCATACTTATTATGTATCGTTCAATTGTATTCATTCCCACTCGCATTGACGAAGTGAGGTGAAATGCTCGCCCACTCGCATTGACGAAGTGAGGTGAAATGCTCAGTTACTAGTTTATCTTACACGTGCTGCTATTATTTCACATTACAGTTCGTGGAGGTATTGTTTTTTTCAGCTTTTGTATAATTCAATTGATTTATTTTTCTAATTCCACTAGCCAGTAGACAGCTCCAATGGTGTCTATAGTTAAATACTATCGCCATTGTCAGAAACTGGCTATTCTATCGGTTTTAATTCGAATTGTATGGCTGTCCTGATGAGAATGCAATTTCGAACTGACCGCCATTTTTTGTGTGGTTTCGATTGATTGTTCTCTATTCTTGATCTCTTGTCTTGAGCTGATTATTATTGCCTATTCTCATTTTTGCAGAGTTTTATTTTTATTTACTTTTATATACTTTTAATTGTGATTTTTGAATCCTAATATTCTTCTCATCCCCCTTTCCAATGTAGTGATATGTAACCTTCTATCTTTATCCTTAGACTTGGCTTATAGTTACTCATTTGTAACAGATATGCTAGAGATGGGTTTTTTTTTTGTACATACAGTAGTTTATGCAAAAAATTTTCGATTAAAATCATTTAATTTTTATTTATAAATCCATTATGTTATTAGCTGCTTTGCGCAATATCATGATGAAAGTTTTATATTCTGTATTATTTTGTGTTTTATACATACTGACTTCTATTAAATCTTATAATTGTACATTTATATTTATTATTTACTTCTGAATTCAAACATCTATCTTTTGATTTTCATACTTGCAAAAAACTTTTTGAAAAAGGTAAAACCTGTTGTAAAGCTGCATTTGCGCTTATTGCAGAGTTTATTCTCTTTTTAATTTTAATTTTATTTTGTTTATTATTATTATCGCTAACGCATTTCTATAGTTTAACTACAAGCCCATCTATGTCTTAATATGGCCCTCTTTGGATATTGTTTTTATTTATCTAAATCTTTCATTCCTTCTTTTGATTGATTATGGTATGTCTTCACATTTCGCATTATGGAGTATTTTGGTTTGAGTTCTCTCATCGCTTTTATGATTTTTTCTGCGGGTTATTGCTCTTTTTGATAGATTTCACACTCGATTATTCAATCGTTATATATGTGTGTATAGTGCTGACATCTCTCGGCAGGCATTAGAGTTTATTGTGTTTTTTGTGTATTTTTTTCTTTTCTGTATCTTTTAGTTAACCCAGACGTCAATATCTTTTATTGCTTATTTTTACATTTTAATCTAGACAAGTATTTCCACTATATGTGGCCCTCTTTTGCCCGCAGTTGTAGGGATTCAGTCAGACACAAACGTATTAACAGTTTTGTATATCTTCCATTCCGGATGAATATCATTATTTGTCCACACTTCGCTTATTTATGAATATTTCGTATGAAAATCTCTTTTCTACTATGCTTGTTTTGTTACTCTCCAAAATTTCGATTCAATTCTTATGGTATTAGTTAAAATTTGAAATTCGTACCTGACAAAATAGTTTTTGGGGGGGTTTATATTGGGAATTTTAATTAGAATTCGTGATGTAAATTTTCTTCATTACCTAGTGTCCGGTCTATTATTATTATGAATTGGGATAATTATAGATCGACAAACATTGACCAATTAAGCGTTATAGATGATTTGGAAGAATACCATACCTTCTCTCAATCTAAATCATATTCCTTCAATAGATGCAACAATCTTAGGTGCAAAACTTGTCCTTATGCTGACCCATTACAAATTAATAATAATTCCACTTCACAAAAATTCTGCAAAGTTTTTAATTGCATATACAAACTTAATTGTACTATTTGTAACTTATCCTATATTGGCCAAACCAGCAACCCTTTACATCTGAGAATGAATGTCCACAGGGATCATATTAAAAAATTTGACCATAAAGTCTTTAATGATCTCCCTACCAAAAATCAATTTGAATATCAGCACTTTGCTACACACGGATTTAAAAATGTATCCCTTCATATTTTAGATATTAAAATTTCACTCACGGATAGATTAGTATTTGAAAATTATTACATTAAAAAATATAAAACTCTCTTCCCCTATGGCTTAAATCAAATTTTTAATAATAATAATGTTGTTAACAATAGTTTTGAATACAATTCTCATAAATCTTCAGTATATAAACATCTTTTTCATTATTCAAAGTCATCATCTCCTAGTAAAAAGCGATATAAGCGTGGCAAAGGAAAAAGTAACTTAAGTAAAACTATTGATTACAAAGCAGACATTTTGAAATTACAATATAATTATTCTCAAACTTTCAATTTTCTACCTGTTAGAACATGGTTATATAAAGTCAGAAAAAGCAAATTAAGTATTGTTTATACTCATTTTTTAAAATTAAAATTAACTCATGAGCATTTTAAACATTTATTTTTTGATCTGCTTCTTTCACGTACACATTTCTTAAATTACCACCTACTCCATTCACCAAATCCACATACTAAAATAGCTTACTGTGTAATCTCTTTTAAACACCCTATTCTTAATTCTCTTAACTTCAATAATTTATTTGCAAAACATAAGCACTTGTTACCAGTAAATGATATCAAAATACAAAAATCATTCAAATATAATTTACCAATTGGTAGAACTATTTACAATTACAATGAAGTTTCTAGGACAATAAACTCCGATGATCTTACATCATGTGTATGCAGCAATCAAAATCTTGCCCCTTTTGTCAACTCCACTCATGGTCACATTATTACTGGGGATCTCAGTATAGTTCAGGATGATATACTCAGGGATATTATGAATAAAGGGTCTAAATTTCGCATTCCATTCTGCCATCACCCTAAACAACTTCTTCAGTCTCTATCATTTGATTTTGATAAATTCATATATCAACTTGCTTGTTCACATTCTATTCCTATTGAAGCATTCAATCTATGGAAGTATACGACCTTACATCTACTTAAAAATGTTATTATAAACACTAAATTAACGAAGCCTAGGTATCCTTATAAACAACTCCTATCTGCTATCAAAGAACTACAACAACATTTTGTCATAACTTATGTAGATAAAGCTTCTAATAATTATGCCATCATTTGTAAAAAATATTATGTTTCTCTGTTACAGAATTACTTAAAAGATAATCAAATTTTTAAACCCATTAATAATCAGTCTATCCAAATCAAAACTAAAATGCTAAAATTATATACACAATTAAATATTAATTGTAAGTTTTTTAAATTTCCTTATGTTACTTTGGTTCCTAAATTCCACAAATCACCTCTCAGTTTTAGAACAGTCACTTGTGGACATAATACCTTTACCACTACAGCTAGTAAGTACTTGCTTAACTGTTTAAATCGAATTAATGAATCTCTTAAATTCAGGAATTCAGGATATTTCATTTTGAACAATAGTTTTGATTTAGTTAATCACCTTAGCAAGTTACCACAAATTCTTGGTTTCCAAACCTTTGATTTTAAAGACCTATTTAATAATATTGTCATTAAAGATTTACATAAAGTTATTATCTCTCTTTATCATGACTATATATCTTCCAATCATGATGCTTTTAATGTCAAAAATTTTCCTATGCTCTTGCACTTTGTGTTATACAACAATTATATTATCCAAGGTGATAACATTTATTTACAAACATCTGGTGTACCACAAGGTGGCTGTAGTAGTAGTATACTCACTAACTTATATCTTTATTATTATGAATGTCATTTTAACTCTAATTCATATATTATATATAGATATGTTGACGACTTAATTTGTATTATCATTGATGATTCATATCCCATTAATATTGATTTTTACCCGTCTAACCTAGAATTAATTCCTAATGAGCCTTGCGTTAGTCAAACTGTTAATTTTTTAGACCTCAATTTAGATACCCTCAATAATCATGTTATCACCAATCTATATGATAAAAAAGATTCTTACAACTTCACTATCATAAAGCTGCTATCATATCAATCTTGTAATTCTATTCAATTGTTTAGAAACATCATTTTAAACCAGCTATTTCGAATACATCGACTTTCTGATCCTCAGTTTCACTTTCTCCACATCAATAAACTTAAACGCATTTGTCAAAACTACCTATATCCGGAAGTATTTGTAAATAATATTATTAATAATTTCAAATATACCACGTAATAATTTTACACATGCATTATTTATCTTTGATTGGTTAACTCATTTTTGAAAATTCACCCATTCTTATCACCTTACTTACCACTTGGCCTGAGTCTAATACTGTTTACTATTTTAGAATGTCTATTTTCCACTTGTCCTGAGTCCTATACTGTTTACTATTTTCGAAAGTCTCCATACTTATTATGTATCGTTCAATTGTATTCATTCCCACTCGCATTGACGAAGTGAGGTGAAATGCTCGCCCACTCGCATTGACGAAGTGAGGTGAAATGCTCAGTTACTAGTTTATCTTACACGTGCTGCTATTATTTCACATTACAGTTCGTGGAGGTATTGTTTTTTTCAGCTTTTGTATAATTCAATTGATTTATTTTTCTAATTCCACTAGCCAGTAGACAGCTCCAATGGTGTCTATAGTTAAATACTATCGCCATTGTCAGAAACTGGCTATTCTATCGGTTTTAATTCGAATTGTATGGCTGTCCTGATGAGAATGCAATTTCGAACTGACCGCCATTTTTTGTGTGGTTTCGATTGATTGTTCTCTATTCTTGATCTCTTGTCTTGAGCTGATTATTATTGCCTATTCTCATTTTTGCAGAGTTTTATTTTTATTTACTTTTATATACTTTTAATTGTGATTTTTGAATCCTAATATTCTTCTCATCCCCCTTTCCAATGTAGTGATATGTAACCTTCTATCTTTATCCTTAGACTTGGCTTATAGTTACTCATTTGTAACAGATATGCTAGAGATGGGTTTTTTTTTGTACATACAGTAGTTTATGCAAAAAATTTTCGATTCTGTGGCTGACATAGCCACATTTAAAAAGAAACTGAGACATTTTCAAATTAACATTAAAACCTAACCTATTAGTACCAAATATGACTTCAAGCAGCTGAGGATTAATGAAGAAAACCTGATTGCATAAATGTTCAGATAAACAGAATGCTAATAAGTGCACTTTTTTTCTGTAAATCAGTACATTTAAAACACTTAAGATTTCTAATTTAGTTGTAACACAAAAACATTACTATCATTTCAGCAAGTGAAAATAAACATAAAAATCAATTTTGCCATTAAAAAGTCTACTAAATTTTGACAAATGCTACTGCAAGCAAAAACATATATTGCGACAGTGATTGTAAATATGCTCTTGTAACTATGATTTTGCTGTCTGTTACTAATACAGTTCATTTAGATTATTCTAAATTTTGCTACATTATAATTCCTCAAGAAGATGCCAGTATAGCTTTAGTCTGAAAATTGTTAGATATCTTGGTTCAGCTCATAGGGATCTTCATCAAGGGTCATATATAATGTTCAAAAGTTTCAACATATGTTTACATACCTAAATAAGAATATATATGACTAAGAACACGGGCAGGTTGAACTTCAATCGGTGCCACTTCAGATATGGTTTGCACATGGATGTCATGGTTTCTGAGCTTTTCCTTGACGAAAGAATCTTCTGCTAGGATGACAACTGCATAAAATAAAACATAAGAGAATAAACATTAAGGTGGGCCAAAAAAAATTGAATTAAAAAAGGAAACTCTTAGCAATACTGAAGACCCAGACCGTCCGACTCAACCTAGGATATAGAGCAACTTAGCAATACTGTGGAAAAGTTAGACTAACACTAACAAGAAGTGTGCAAATGTTAATATTTTTCATTAATATCTTTTGAGCTGCTCAAAGTTTTGAAAAAACTTGAAAAAAGCAGCACAATTACTTTTTTTTTCAAAATATATTTTTACTCAATTAAATTATAGTTTTGTGTAAACATATATTTCCATAACAAATATTCACAAAAAGTTTCATTTTAATATATAAATACTTTTAATTATTTCTGGATTCTTTCATTTTATATAAAAAGCTTAAAAAGTGTGTAAAATTTAATTTTTCAAATTGTAAATGTTATTACAACTTACCTTGGACAACAACATCTGGTTTCTGTTCAGAGCCAAGCCTTCTATTTAGAGGATCAAGTTCACCAGGAGCAAGAAATCCCTTTTAAAAATGAAATATGAAATGATTTACAATCTATTTAGAGAATGGTCATACTTATTTACAAAGGGTTCATTCATGCTCATTTTTCAAAATGAAATTCCCTGAATTTTCCAGGTTTTCCCTGTTGTCTTCATCAAAACTCCAGGTACTGTGTACTATTTTAATGCTAATTTCAAAAACTAATTTTATATTTAACTGATATTTACTGTGAACACATAACAGTGAGAAAAAAACATTCAAAATAACACAACATTTTCTATATTTGTATATAATTTTATCTACATATACAGTACAACCTCGAAAATCTGGAAACCTCAAATCATTTACATTTGAGCACAAGGAAAAGCTACACACAAGATATGCAATATCTGAAGCATATTCTTCTTATAAACCCGTGTTTTCCAAACTTTTTTCATTGCACAACCCTTTTGAAATTCAATTTGATGACGGAACCCCAAAATGAGAAAAGTCCATTATGGTCCAAATTACACATCAAATTTTTTTAATGTTTAATAAATATTTACACGAAACTACAGAATACCCGGAATATTGTCATGGAACCCTTGAGGTTCTGTGGAACACACTTTGAAAAACGCTGTTATAAAAGAAACAGATAACTAAAACTATACTGAAATGAGAACAAACAATAAAATGCAGAAAATATAAACATAAAGTGCAGTGCAGAAAAAGAATAAGACAGAAAAGAAAAAGTAAATGAACATAGTCATGCCATAACTCCATGAACACAGTCATGCCATAACTATGTGTGCAGTGCAGAAAAAAGTGTATAAAGTGGAGTACAGAAAAAGAATGAGACAGAGAGAAAAAATAAATGAACATAGTCATGTCATAACTCCATGAAATATGGTTTCATAGAAAAATTATTAATCAAATTGTTGGAATTTTTATTGATATGAAAAGCTTTAAAGAATTTCATATCGAAAAACTGAAGAGCAATTTTGAACATTTGAACAGATCTAAAAGAATCTACCAAGCAATCATCTGCTTTTATTATTTTATTTATGGAGCAATTTACATTGTGTTTGCTCCGAGACCGCCCTGTATTGGAGAGCCAGAGAACTCTGTTGAGAAGGGGTTTTACTTCCCTTTTCTATATTAATTTATACTATTACTTTATCATTTATTTATTTATTATTAATTTATTATTTATCTTTAAGTTATTTACATTTCATTTATCTAAATTATTATATTTATTTATATTTAACCTGTGATTGTATAGTTTTAAACAATAAAGTTTACTTTTATAATTTATTTATTTGTTTCATTATGTACATATTTATTTACCTACAGCTTGGTCTGTGCTCAACCATGTTACACTTTTAAAACACTTCAACATCATATAACTTCTAAAATTTTCACTTACCTTTAAATATTCTCATGAATAAAAATAGCACAGCCAACAAACAACTCAAGAAATCACAACTCTTATTGTTAAATTAAAAATTAACTTTTATTAACAACAATTAAAAATTTAAACATTAAGATTCCTTAAACAGATATTTGTTATAAAGATAGTACATTGCTCTTAACATTAAAATCTATTGACCTTGATAACCTAGATACCCAATTACAATAACCCAGGAAACAGAATCCACTCTGGTCTGAAGACCAGAGCTTGGTCTGCCTGGAGCTGGCTGTCCACCACTAAAAATGTAAAGTATTAAATTCTCAAAAATATTAGAACTAACACAATAATTTGAAACAATTATTTTGTATCTATAAAACTACGAGTAAGCAAGTATTGTATGCAAGTAGTTGTCTCTTAAAATTCTTGTTACTTATTTAAATTTCCAAATGCCACACTATTATTTTTAAGCACAGATGTAGTAAAGGATTATGCCGTTGATTTTTGTATCTTGAGCTGTAAAACACCTCTGCTGATCACTCACAGTTGCACACAATCACTTTTGGAAAAAAAAAGATCTTATTCACTTTAACAATTAGTTGACAAGTTGAGAAATTATGATCCACACCTGCAGATTCTGAGACGAAACTGTAGGCTTAAAAGGGCCTGTTATGAACGCTGATTTACTACGACGACACTTGGTCATCCGCATCTTCCATCCTTGGATCCGAGTGGTAACTGGGGTAGTCAGCACTTGCAGAAAATTGAACACAATGATACACTTAGGCCTGCCTTTTTTTCTTGATAAGGAGATTTACAGACAAAGGCCACTGTATCAGCATCAACTTGGTCTTTGATAGTCACGATGACCTCATTAGAAGCACATTTCAAGATCTCAGACAGGCTGCATAAATTGGCTTGGAATCGGATTAAAACATTCTTACGGCGACCGCGGGATACGGGTACCCATGCATTGGGGCCCCGATCCACGGATCTCAGCAGCAACAAAAACACCACCTCCAACAGTGCCGGTCAGGAATCGAATGCCGCCAGGCAGCACGCCTGCCTCCCAGGAGACGCCAAACATGGCGAGCGAAAACCTGTGCTTCGCGCTGAGCGCTCACGCATACACTGTGGAAATAAAAACGCTGTTATGCCAAGAATCATTAAAAGGATCACTTCCGCCAAGCGGCAAGCCGCCACGCAATGGCAACCCGCCAGCCCCACCGGATGCGATGGCACCCCAAATACAGCTGTGCAACTGATAAGCGGTTGAAAGCCAAGTTTTGCCTAAAAATGCATTTTTTTTTTCCTCTCTCTCATGAATGAAGTGAAGTTAACACGAGAGAGCGGGAAGCCAAAAGATTAACAAAGGATATGATATTTTAACGTTTTTAAGATGCATTGCGTATAATTTTGAATAATAAAACAAAGAAAAAGGATAACAAATTACGTTAAAGGGGAAATAAATCACTGAAATATTCAAAAACAACAAATAAATTTTGAATTTTGAAGGGAAAGGGGAAAAATAACGAATTTTAAGCTATTACATAATTTTGAACTAATAATTAAATTTTGAACCAAAAATCTCGGCATAACAACTCTTAAGGCTACAATGACTTCGTTCACTTTACATCATTTTGCATTCATGTACATGTTTTGTAACTTGCCTTGCAATTGGGAGAAAAAAAAAAAAACTATTGTGTTTGCTTTATTGTTAGTGAGCAAATTCATATTGCATACTAATACTTTTCAGTCTTACAAGCTTCATTATAAAGAATTAACCGTCCAAAGTGTTTTACAATAAAATATATTTTCAACATAGGTTTTGTATTACATCATGCATAAGGAATACCCATCCTCTCCCCCAAATTTCATAATCAATTACTTGCTCTGAGCAAGCTCAATATAAGTGCAATCAACTGTAGCTAAAAGGCAATAGTAAAAAATATTTGAACAAAGTATAAAGAAGAAAACACTATGAACATGTGAGCAAGAAAGATAACAAATATTCTCACTAACTTCTTGCAGTAATCTTCCAACTATATACAATGATTGAGCCCAAATAAATGGTTTCTGACCGATGGCTATTCTCTCTTGACTATGAGGAGTTTGATATTCTAAATCAACCTTTAAGAAATTAAAAAACAACACAATAATTAAGAGTTTTATAACTAGATAGTTATTCATCATATAATGTAAATAACATTAATCTAGTTAAGCATTACAAATAAAATACCTTATCTTCAGGTACAGTATATAACTCTGGAACCAACTTTAAGCCATTTTCTTTAATTAAAATACCATCCAGTGCATCTGAAAATTCTTCAACCTATTAAAAAATGTTAACCAAAATTAATAATAATGCATATCTATTATCTATATAGCTAAATTCTGACACTACTGCAATAGTCAGCATTCTTCTCAAACCTACACAACACATTTTTCTGGGTGTTTGTTAAACAGAAGTGTTCAAGTGCTAATTTGCCAGAGAGTATAAGCTATGAATGTAAAATTCTGAATGTAAAATTAAGCTATTTCTGATATTGGCTAAGTTAATGCAATAAATTTATTTTTTAATATTTTATAATATTTAAAATATACAACAGTCTGGTGAGAATTTTCATTAAAGTGCATTAAGAACTTAGCATATATATAACTAGCAAATATACTGAGCTCATGATTAAAATTGTGCAAATTCTAGTAGTATTCTAAGTCATATTATTCTTCAAAAAAAATTATTAAAATATTTAATTTAATCCTACCTAAAAAAGATTAATAAGAATCCTGTTCTCACTATAAAAATTATCTGTACTGACAAATCTGAAGAATAAGAAATGCTGGTCTTATTTTTAAAAAAATGTAAATTTGATAAACATATGTCCAAATAAAAATGCTAAAATAACTTCCTACTGCTGTCTTGTTGATTTTCAAAAAGAGAATTCTGTTAGTCCTCTATTAGTGATAAAAAAACAGACACATCTTTTAAAAATTAAACTGAATATGGTATAAAATTATAAACTGTAAAATATAACATTTGTAATTTTTTGCTGTTGTTGATGCCAAAAGTAAATAACAAGAATTTAGTATATAAATACTATGTGCTGAGCATATTATGTCATGAAAGATATATGAAAAATATATTCATAGGTGTGGTAGTTTACTGACAAATAATAATCTTAATATTTCAAAATTTATCAAATGCAACATCATGCAAATACTTTAGAAAAAATGAATGATAAAAATTAGACTATACCTTTTAATACACAGCAAAATAATTTTAGTTTATAATGTTTAATTTTGTTTTCTCATTTTTAAAGAGTGAATTTATAACAAAGCATTTTATAATATTTGCAGAAATACTCACTATTTCTCTGTCACCTCGAAAACAGGCATCAATTATATAATAGCAATAAAACAAAGGCCATTCACATTCAATATTTTCAAATACTTTTAATTCCCAAGGTTCATAATAGAGTCGTTTAGAATCCTAAAACAAAAAGGCATATTAAGAATAAAATAAATTGTTTTAAAATTAGAATTAAATGAATGAAAACATTTGCAATGGGCTCAAAGCTACCGTAATACTTGATATTCAATATATATATATATATATATATATATAATTAGCAGATATGCTTAGTGTTGCTTATGATTAAAAATGTGCTAGTATTCTAAAGTAGTATTTTAAATTATATTATTTTTCAGAAAACTTTAATTAAAATATCTAATTCAATTCCCCAAAAACAGATGAATAAGAATTTCTGTTCTTGCTAAACAAAATTATCTGTAGTGGAAAAATTGAAAAATAAGACATCTTGGTACGATAATGCTAAAATGATAGTAAAAATTATATCAGTATCATTTTCATTCTACAACAATCGATTAAACACAATAGAAAATGTACAAATTTGAAAAATCTTTACTAAATAAAACAAATGAATTAAAAAATTAAAAAATTCAATAATTCCCATAATCTTCTATCTGTAACTGATATAACATAACTGATTACCATATACTTAAACGGTAACTGATATAGTGCAATAAAAAATATAATACCATTTATTTATAAATTTATTTTTATATCAATATTTTTACTACTTAAATTGAATAAAGATCATCTGTCATATAAAGCCATTTGATTTAATTCCATTGCTGAGCAACATAATATCATAAAATTCTTTGAATAAAGTTTCTAAAAATAATCATCTGCACTTTGTTATTTCTATAGAAATGTGCTTTATTAATATCCTGACAACATGTGAACCAACAAACATGAAACACAAATGGGGTTACCTGCAATGTGTAGTAGAGAATAACCATACCAAATATCGAAAAAAGAAATTCGTCAAAAACTATGGATGTGTATACAGGATATGGATTTGTATACAGGATATGGATTTGTATATGGATATGTAACAAACAAATAAACATATTTTTAATTTTATATGTATAGATGCACTTACTTCTTTGGCTGTCTTGTAGCCATCTCTCAAAAACCTACGGCATCCATATCTGCCCTACAATGTTTCATAATATATAATTAAGCTATGAGCACTAAAAATACCAATTTTAAATTCAGAGAAAAGGTTTAAACACTAAAATGTAAATGCATTTTTTATTTAAACATATTTCTACTATACATAATAAACAGTTAAGTATATTAGGCAAGAAACAATAGTATAAAAAAGAAATGCTAAAATTCTTGCAAAAATATACTTTTTACCTTTGAAGTAAGCAGTATAATACAAAACTATAACTTAGATACCATTAATTTTTTGCTTTTAACTGCATTTTAATGAGGTGTTTTATCTACAAGTTAATTAGTTCATATTTGTTTTATTCTTATGGTAATAATATGTATATGCAACTAAATCAAGATTTATAGCTTGAATCATAGCAGCTAAAAATAAATAAATTAAAATTATATTTTTGTTTTCAGCTGCTTATTATTGAAATATTTTATCTACATGTAAAAGTTAATTCATCTTTTATTCCTATGATGATATACGTATATGCAATTAAATCAAGATTTATAGTTAAAAATTAATTTTTGAATATAAACAAACAAAAGCAGTTCTGCACTGAACTGGTCTTTTCCCTTAATAATTTATTAACTATATTTTTCTAATAACTGAAATAAAAATTTTATTTCCAATATTTATCTTCAATTTTATAACATATTCCATAATTATTACAAACAATAAAATAATAAATTGGTACAAACTCTTAATTTGCTTTCTATTGTATCTCTGGTTAATTTAATAAGTTCTGGGTTTTCAACAGCAAAAGCAGGGAAGCCTATAACTGATAACAATGCAGCATCAACTTCCTGAAAAAAAAACATTTCAAATTAAAATAAAGGAATCACAAATTAAGACTAGTTTAAGAATATTAAAGCAATGAATTATCATTAGGGATAGTTTAAGGATATAAAAACAATGAATCACAAACAAAGCTAGTTAAATGATATAAAATTATATACATGAGACTTTCTTTGAAAACATAAATTTTATTACAGACTTTAGCTCATAGCAGGACACTGCATACAAGCAAGAAAGTAATCGACTGGTCATCCATTCACCACCACTCATGGACTATGGTTTCATAGCCATTGCCACTTGTCAGTCGAGAATATTGAAACACTTGAAGTATCTAGCATTCAAAATGCTTTAACCTTCGGGCTGTGAACTCTTGTCTGCAACTTGGAAATCGTCCTGTTTTTCACTTGGGAATCTTGAAGGCCCGCCCCCCCTTTGGGCGGGACACTAGCAGCCAGTAGAAAATGAGCTGTAGAATGAGGGGATCAGACAGCAAGATGGGCGAAACGCCGGTGATGCAGGTAGCAATCGATAAACCTTGTTAACCAGCCAAAAAGAAAGAAAAATTTCCTAATTTTGGGGGAATAGGGTTTTTTTTAATTTTGCTAGCATAGTAACAATTTTGAAGAGTTGTTCAATAGGAGCTTCGTCCAATTTAAAGATTTGAAGTATTTGTTTTAATAGGTTTTGAACGTTGTTTAAGTCGAATATTCTATCCATTTCTTTATAAAATTCAAGGAGCTGCATGAATAGATTATTGGATTGGGAGCCAGACTTACCAGGCTGCTCGTGGGACGAGTACTCTTCGGATTTTCCTTTATCCGTCTCGGTACTCTCCTGAGCTATCTGGGCAGAAGTGACTTTTTTGGTGGGAAGTGCCGGAAAGTTTTCGTTGTCATTAATGACGGGGGGGGGGGGGATTTTAGGGTTAGGTTTATTAATTTTGGGATCCTGGAACTTTTTATGGTTCCAGGGGTTTTGTGGACAGTTACGGAAGTTAGCAGGATGGCTACCGCTACAATTGGCACATTTGGCCGGGGTCTCAATGGATTTTTCACACTCACACGTAGGGTGACCTTCACCACATTTAAGGCAGCGAGAGGGTAGAGAACACTGGTCGGAATGATGATTATAGCCTTGACAGTTATAACACATCTTGATTCCACGAGAAATAAAGGTTTTGATTTGAACTTGCATACATAAAATGCTAGGAACTTCATAAATTTTGTCCCAGTTCTCGGCCGGCACTAGGCCGACCAGGAAGATGGGGAGGGGGACACGATCACGCCTACCGCGGAGCTGAGTTATTCTATCAATTTGGAAACTTTTTTCAAGAAGGGAAGATTTTATGTTATCAATATTAGTATTTGCAGGTAATCCTTTAATAACGACCTTTTTAGGTCGGTCTTTTTTCA
Organism: Amaurobius ferox; assembly: GCA_951213105.1. NCBI lineage: Eukaryota > Metazoa > Arthropoda > Arachnida > Araneae > Amaurobiidae > Amaurobius > Amaurobius ferox. The sequence continues at coordinate 70,666,793 of OX578153.1, read as the reverse complement.
GGTTGAGGGAGCTGAAGGGGATTTTCCTTTGGGCCAAGTAATTCTGCATCGTCCTGAAATTCTCAACGGACCCAGGAGTAAGCCTAATTACTCTTCCCGCAAGAAAGCCCTGAATTTTAATGCTGAGAATTTTATTAAGGTCCTCTATGAGGGCTCCCCAATCACTTGAGGAGTCGACATAGAAGGACGAGACTCTTTCTTTCGGGGGGGGGAACTTCCGCCATTTCAACGGAGTCAGAGTTTAGAGTTTGGAATTTGTTAACAACAGGGATCGGTTCATTAGGAATATTAACAGGGGAGTCGTCAGCTCTTTTAAGTTTTTTACTAGGCACCTGGGTTTTGAAGCCCTCAAGTTTGTTAAATAAGTTATGCTTGTAGTTTAGAACAATTTCTTCCTCAGATTTAAAATCGCAGTCCCTAAGCAGAATGGTAATGCATTCGTTTGAAACAAGTCTTTTAAGATTAGCTAAGGTGGGTTGGCTGGCTAACAAAGTAGAATCAGATATACTACCTGAGAGTATTTTCTTCAGCTGTTTGGCACTTTCATAGGAGATGTCCTTTTCTTCCAGTTCTCTTTCTAACTTGCGGATCACGAAGTCACAGGCCTTGAAGTGAGTCAGGATTTCTATGTTCTTGGGACAAAGGGAGGATCCCTTGGACTTTAGCATTTCCTCGGCAAAAGTAGCTGCTGATACAAATTCGTCGGAGACAGCATTAACAGTGTCAGAATTCTGCTTGTCATGATTTTCCGTAGTCACTGCCCAACTGGTATTATGAGCATCAGAAGGAACTGTATACATTGCATAAGAAGTCCTTACACCCTCAGCCATGATGCACGCTCAAAGCAGTACAAGCATGAACAGACAAGTGTAACACATGGTACAAGTGTAACACAGCAGGAGCGGAGCACTAAGACATCCGTACACTACCTCTCATGAACCTTTTGATTTTGTTGCCACTTGTCAGCTTGTGGCAAACAATTATATAAAGCAAAGATTTTAGAATTTTTTCTGGTAGAAATATTTACTTTGAACCAGTAACCAATCAAATTATGGAGTAGCATGCAAACTATAGGATGTCTTAAGATATCTGTCCTACAAGTATGTTTTTTATCCTTAAACCTAACTGTTCTTCCAAATATTTGTTCTTAGACATTTCATAACTATCAATGTTCTAACTGCCCTAACTGTGCTACTATGTGATATCAATGCTACTATGTGATTTTAAACCTAAATGACCTACCAAAATATTTTTAATCCAGCTGAAGTATAAGTGTATACATATATCTTTGTTATTTATATCAAGTTCTATTGGATTTAAGTTTCATTTATTAATTACCATGTTTACTTCTTGCACTAAATAACTTCCAGATTTTGAAAATATACAGATTTTTGATTACCATTCTTCAGTACCATTTTTTTTTAAATACTGAAGTCTATTATTTCTACTTATTTCAACATTTTATGCATTTAATCATAAACAGTACTAATTAAAATCTAAATGTCTGAAAATAACACATTTCAAAATTTAAGAGCAAACTAAATTTAAATTGTAAATAAATAATTTTTAACATTCTGTTATATCTTCGTGCTCAGTAAATCAGTAGAATTTTAAATTATCAAAATATAACTGTGATTCTTTATTTTACTTCATGGCAATCCTGTAGTTTGGGTTGAGGAAAAAAGATACATGCAAATCTTGAAACCACATTGTAAATTCGCCAAAGATGGCTAGTTTATTCCTCAAATACAAACCAATCTATGGCTCTAAATTCTGTAATTAACTTTTAACTATAGAATATTTATAAAAAGTTATAAAACCATACCTTAGAATTAGACTCTCTAGGTAACATAGACTGTAATACTGCCTGAAAAAGAAAAGGGAATAATATTTCTTAAATAAAAAATAAATGTATACAACTCATTTAGCTACGCTACAGCAAAACTAATATATAATGCAATACAGCTACAGCAAAACATATGATGTAAAATAATCTGAATATCACAAAAAATTCAAAAATGCAATTTAAAAGTGAAAGTCAAAGTATATGTGTTGCCTAACCTCTATTTATGTAATTTAAAACTTTAAAAATACTTGAAATATGAAACTTTAAATATTTTATACAATAATTCAAATTCCAGAATATTACTCATAGAAAAAATACATCATTAATATGATACATACAAACAATTTAATCGCATCAACAGGTTTTAGAAGCAAAATGAGTTTCTTTCTTCAGGATAACAAAACTAGATGTGTTACACTAGCACTAAAAAAAGTGTAAAGGGAATCTGAGGAAACAGTATATATCCAAACAACCCACTATTAAGTAACTTTCTTTCAGTTGTCCACCATTCTAATTAAGTGCATAAAATATATCAATTAATGTATAATTAAAGTGAAAGTTGCTTGATAGCGAGTTGTTTGAGTAGGCACTGTCTTCCCCAATTCCCTTCACTCTTTGCCACTGTACACTAGTAAAAGCAGAAGCCATCAGACACCTTCTGCTTCTTTTAACAGAAGGTAACAGATGGCCTTCATTTTTTACCTTTATAACTGCTTGATACTGTAGACTAAGAAAGTAAATCTCCATCAGTATTTTATAATTATAGCACCTTGTTAGCTTAAAATTCTAAGTATTCAAAATTAGTTCTTTTCTAAGTAAACTACTATTTTACTTAGAAAACAACAAATTTTGAAAAAAAAAAAAAGACAAAACTTTTCAAAATATTACACAATGCATAACATTGGGGCGCGGTAGCCCATTGGTTAGCGCGCTGGAGTTGCACTCGGTAGGCCCCGGTTCGATTCCAGCCACTGCCAAAACTGCCGCCATGTTCATGCGGAGTACGATCACATTAAACATGTGGGTCCGAAAGTCCTTCCGAGAGGTTGGTGGTAGGGGAAGGAGGGTACGGTCCCTGTGGATGCCTCCCCCACTGGGTTCCGGTCTAAATTGGGTGGCACTTCCCGACCGTCCAAACAGTTACCTTACACCTTTCTGGTAGGTCGGACTGTCTGGATTTCAACAACAATGCATAACATTAGGGGCGCGGTAGCCCTTTGGTTAGCGCGCTGGAGTTGCACTCGGTAGGCCCGGGTTCGATTCCAGCCGCTGCCAAAACTGCCGCCGTGTTCATGCAGAGTACGATCACGTTAAACATGTGGGTCCGTAAGTCCTTCCGAGAGGTTGGTGGTAGGGGAAGTAGGGTACGGTCCCTGTGGATGCCTCCCCCGCTGGGTTCCGGTCTAAATTGGGTGGCACTTCCCGGCCGTCCAAACTGTTACCTTACACCTCTCTGGTAGGTCGGATGGTCTGGGTCTCAACAACAACAATGCATAACATTTAAGCTAAAAATATAACTTTGCTTTAGTTTAAGATATAAAAAATTTGAAAAAAAAATAGAATAGTAAAGCATAGAGCAGTAGAATCTCATTTAAACATTTTAAATTCAAAAATTTTCATAATTTAAGTTAATTTTCCATTATGTAATCAGCATTAAGTTAATTTTATAGTATTTAGTTACTTGAATTATAATATATATATATATAATATATATATATATAATGTATGGATAATTCAAACTGATTAGGATCTGTATTATCTGCAATGGGAGGGAGCACAATATTAAAGTATAATTCAAACTAGATTTCTATGTAGTTTTTATTAATTTTTAATAATTTAAGCATTTTTCTATGAGTTTAAATTAATAAGTTACTGCATGCTTACACACATTAATTTGTTTTGATACTTCTGGTTATGAAACAAGAGGCCCAGCAAAAGACTAATCAATTTAGAAAAATATATATTAATCTCCCAACTTACATGACATTTTTGAGCTTCATCAGCAAGTACATGTATAACAGATGAAGGACCGCCACGACCACCAAAGAGATCCAATTCATTCATAGCCTCTAATGCAGCCTAGAACATTAAAATACAATTTTGTAAATATGTTTAAGACACAGTTACATTAAAAGGGGAATATACACAAAAAGATTACAAAAGATCATTCACTGTATGAATAAAAATGTACAAATATAGTTTAAGAACATACAAATTAATGTCATGAGATTCCATTTTTTTTTTTTTTTTTTTTTTTTTCAGATTTACAATAAGATATGAATCAACATTCTAAATAAGAAACACAAATGTACTATAAATATAAGAACATAATTAATTTACCATGGACAAATAGAAAATTTCTATTCATTTCTGGGTCTTTTAAAAGTGTTTTTCTGTAAGTGTCAATTATATTTACTGACTGTTAATACATAATTAATAAAGCACTATATAATATGCAAATGTATCAAGCAGTTTAAGATTAAAAAAAGATAATTTTAAATCTGATTATATCTCAGCTTCTAACTACGGTCAGTTTTAACACAAAAGTGTTATTTGGTTTGTGGGAATTCGCTGTATGCTCAAGTGCAATTTTAATCAAAGATTTGCATCTTAAATCCTTGACAAAGCCATATATATTTTCTATTCATCAAATAAATGAGTCAGAAGAAATTGCTGCAAAACAAGACATTGCCTATCAATACAAAAAAAGCTCACATGTCTCAAAAAGGAAGCATTTCTAAACCAAAAGCAATGAAAATTAAGCAAAAACAAACCAATAAGGTAACAAAATATAACCAAAATTTTGTTGCCTTATGGGTAACAAACAATAACCCATAAGGCAACAAAAGTGAATCAAACAACAGAATGCAAATTTTTTTACCCAAAGTTAGTAAAAAGTAATTGTGAAAACAATAAAATTAGATAGAAACTACAAGGGTCAGAGTCTTTTTTTTTCTTTCCAAAAATAGTTGATTGACCACTTTTACACAAAGGATCATTTACAAAAAAAATAAAAAATAAAATAAAATAAAATAAACACCATAAGCAGATATAAAATAGAAAAGAAAAATATTTTTTATGATAATTTTCTACTAATTCTGCCTAGTATAGACAATAAAAAATAAGAGACTGAAATTTATAATTTATATAAAATTAATAAAATGTTTTAATTAAAAGTTATAAAACAATTTAGTGCAAAAAGTAACATACTTTCAGTATCTTTAGTTGCTAACATGAAGAAAAAGGTGGCAGGGACGAATGTGTGTGTGGGAAGGGGGGTGAGGTTTGTAACTAGCTGTAGTGAGTTTTTGCACATCAAGTTATCCTTGGAAATATTCCTTTATTTTGGGGTATAAGTCAACTTTTTACATCAGAATGCCTAAATAAAAAATTAAAGCATCAAACTTATGCTACTTTTTATGATGCCAGAAAAAAAAAATACAACTGAAAAATAATTTTTAAAAAGTTATGCAAAAGTTCCTTAGTTAGAATTTTGAAGTTTTTATATTCTTTACATTTTGTTAACAAATTTAAAAATAAGGCTGGATGTTTTTTTGTCTATAGCCTTTTCAAGATTTGATATCCTCAGACTTTATGAATTCATCTTCTTCCATCATCATGGCTTAAACCCAATTGACTTCCTTGATATCACCTTTTTAAAAAGTTAGTTCATCCTTTGTGCTTTAAATAGTTTTTTCTTGTTTCTTTTTTTACCTGGTACTTATTTCCATTTTCTTCAAATAATTTTTCATACTCTCAATATCTGCTTTCATCTTCATTGCCTTCATTTTAATATCTTATTCTTCTGTAACTATTTTCTTCTTCTGTTCTGCTATATTTTCTATTCACTTTCTTCTTTTCTCTTCTGCTCTTCACAGTACAGTAGCATGCTGTAATGAGCTGTGATGTGTATTTTGCACTATATTCAGGACCTCTTTAGTTATAGGTACTTGAAGAAGGTCATTATTATTAAATAACTTCAATCCACCAATAATATTCAACCTTACATTTAGTATTCACTTATTCATTGCAACTCCTTCTTTAAGAATTCTTGCTGAGAGAGTAAATCCTCTTTCAACATCCGCATTGCTATGATAAATTGAAAGGCATATTTTCACTAATTTTTGTATTATAGGATATTTCTCATGACCAACAGTTTCCTAATTTTTAAAATCTCTCTCCAAAAATGGTCAATTCAATTAAAGAGTTGACTTTCTTACATCACACCCTGTAGCAATTTTCACTCATATAAAAGAATATCCATTATGACTTCTCCTAGTAATACTCTATCAATTCCAGCAATGCAGTTACAGTCATCCGGTATTATAATTTGTAATGGCTGTAAACATGAGAAAAGCTTTAGCATTTTGTCCAATTTTTTAATTAAGCACTTTTCACAAGTTGCATAGTACTCTTGGACACCAATTCTAATTTGTAATTGGTCACACTCGGTAAGTATTTAAATTTCCTCATCAACCAAATGTCCACATTCTACCTCTTCTGGAACCAGATGATTTTTATTGCCAAAACTATTTACTGTATTATCTTGCTGGTTATTTTTACTTTCCTTATATACATAATGTATAAAGAAAGTATTGTGACGGGGTCGAAATTTCAAATTCGAGTTTTCGACGGGAGAGCATGTTTCAAGCATCCCTGATCACCAATCGAACATTTTTGAAGTGATGTATGTGTGTGTGTGTGTGTGTGTGAAAGTATGTGTGTGTGTGTGTCAGTGAGTCTGTGGAGACGATATCTCACGATCGAATGGAGTGATTCGAATGAAATTTGGTACAAAAATCACAATCTGTGAATACTGGAAGCCTATTGTTTTAAAACACAATCGAATGTTCAGAACCCCCTAAATTTTCGAGTGAAATTTTGAACAAATCATCAAAAAACCAAAACCTTTAATAAAGTTACGCAAATAGGCATTTCTTATGTAATTTTTCCTTAGAAAACGATTGACATAAACTTTAGAATGCTAGCATTAACCGTTCTCAAGATATTGCACATTTTTCAAATAAATTTATCAAAAAATCCCATAAATTAAAAAAAAATATAAACTATTAAGAAACATGTTCATTTTTCATAAGTAATATCATGCGGTAAATTTGGTGACATCATTCTCATGGATCTAACTCGCTTCATTCATGAGAAAAGATACTTTGAGTAATACTTTTGCATTTGAACGCCAATAGTCATTTATCCGCTGTAAGAATAACTTATTTCTCCCTTTATAATGCTTGGCGAGATTTTAGCGACGAATTTGGCAGAATGTCGCCAACTTGGCGACATTTTTAAATGTTGCCAAATTAAAGAAGATCTCGCCAAATGGATTAAAATGACACTAAATCAATGAAAATGATGACTAATTGATGAAAATTTAATATCTGTGGAAATAATATAAGTATCTACTATAAGAATAACATTTTTTTACTGTAAAAGTAGTTAAGTTCATTGCATTATATAAGGAAAGTCATGTGTTGCCCACATCAGATTTTTTCTTTTGCCAACATAGCCAATCAAAGTCAGAAAAAGTGCATTAAATTCCAGTTGCAAAATAAGAATTAATGGCTATTCTTTCTGGAAAATAGTACCGAACTTAACAACATTTTCTGAGCTTGATTACACATAATACAACTCAGCAATTGTCTTCTTTTTTTTTAAAGATATCTTACTATAAGAAAACATAGATGACAGTGATTGATGAAGAGGTAGAAATTCTAAAATATAATGTTGAATAGTTGGTCACTGTTCAATAAGACAATATGCAGCAACTTTAAGAGAGTCAATGGATTGGTGCATGTTTAACAAAATTATACTGAGGGGCCTATTTTATTTATGTGATACAACATATTCTTCATGACGGGAAGGCTATCCACAAAAAAAGTGATACATGACTACTACTAAATAGGGTACATGACTACAGAAGGCATCTAAGCCTTTTAAAAAGCATTATTAGCATCACACAAATTGCATGTCCCTACAGGTACAAGACTTTTCCCTCTCATCATTTAATAAGCAAAGCTCATCATTTAATAAGCATCATTCCTCTCATCATTTAATAAGCTTTTCCCTCTCTTCATTTAATAAGCAAAAAAATTAGTGATTCACAGCTAGACCATCAGTCCCACATGTAATTAGTTATCTCAGGCTCAAAGACTTTTTATTCAATACCGAAAGAATAAGAGGAAGACAAAACTTCTGTCTTTGCACTTCCTATAAAGATTGTTTCAAAATGATGAGTAATAATCTCATTTTTGGCATTGGACCAGAATTTTCCATTAATCGGGAGTTTTTCTTTACTTTACAATACATAGTTTCATCAAACTGCAGAGAGAAAAATTCTGCTATATGTCTCTTAGTCGTTTCCCTAAAGCATGGATCAAGTGCATCTGTTAAACAAACATTTTTGTGGAAAAGTAAACATCCTTCTGACACTCAACTTGGAAAAATTGTTTCAAAAGTAACACTAGCATGTTGGTGAGACTGTGCTGAAAAGTTTCTTATGACCATCACCTTTGTCTAAACAATTTCAGTTCTAGTAGCAGCATCTCTGAGGCTAAAAATATGAAGCACCCCTTGTTGAGTCACTGGAGGAACTTGAGTCTCAGGAACTCATTTATGACTATGCTATTTTTGACTGAAACAGGTGCCTCAACTCATTACTGAGACTGGTGTAGATACTGATGAAGAGAAGCTTAGCAAAGTACTATGAGAGGATGCTTCATCTACATCAGCACTGCCTTTATTGAAAACCAAATAACAATGTGAAACGTGCAATTTAATTTTCACATTTTGCTTGTGTTTTTTAACTGTATAATACTGAATAACAGCTTGGTAACCTTTACAGAAACACATACATCACAAAAGAGTCCATCATCATAAAATATTGCCATACAAAACACAACCACCAACACCATCAAGATCCACAAATGGGTATCTCGGCAGTGAGAAATATACTTATTTCCTGCCAAATGTACTCCTATTAGACATTTAGAAACACTAAATCTTTATCCTTTAATCAAAATACACTTCTTGCTCAGGAAAAGAAAGAACATGCTTTCATATCACATTGCAAACTTGGTAATTAGCACACTTTGGTGTAAAATTGTTTTACAGCAATTCCTCCATGACTACTGATTCAGCAGCATAAAAATCGGAAATTACATTAAGCTTGTATTGATGTACTTAAACAACAATCCATATGTTATCACATGCAAAAAGTTCAAAATTGGTGACTTTTTACTGAAAATAGTGACATTAATGAGTTGTGAAATAAAAAGAAGTAGCATTTAGTAGCTGGCTCCTATCCCTGTAACTACTAAAAATGAAGGAATCAACTGGTCTTGAAAACTAAATTTTCAACTACACATTGAAAGGAAAGTCAAAACAGTTACATATAAAAAAAACAAGTTTCAGAAACTAAATGAGCTAACATCGTGTGGAAAAAAAAACAGAGCAGTTACAAATAACAAAAATGGTTTTTATATCTCCAAAACTGTTTGAAACATTTGCATATTTATTTCATGCTTTTTGCTAGCAAAGCATTTTATTTAGTCAAATATTACAGTATTTTGAAAAATATAATTTATAATTATTAAATTTAATTTTTGTTGTAAACAATTACAATATAATCTTCATAGAGAACTAAAAATTATAATTTGATGCCTAAAGTGACTCTTAGCTACTTTGGCATATAAACTAGTGTAGAAAAGTCAGTTTTTTATTTACTATTTATAGTACAGAATTTCCTTTTGTGAAATGTCAGAAAGCACATCTTTTATTTGAAGCTCAGCACCATCACTACTAAGTAAATTGAAAACCTCCAAATATACCCAAACACAATAATAAGACTTAAACCAGCTATACAACAGTTTTTAAAAAATATTCACCTATAAATAGTTTTTTAAATAACATAAAAATTAGTTCATTCACATACCATTATATTCAGAAATATTTGGTTGTTGAAATACTATCAAAGCTGTTTACATGCAAAATGTTGCAAAAATTCACAATGATTTCTCCATGCAGATCTACAGGTCATACCTTTTGTATATGGTGTAATTTAATGTGTGGCTTGTATTTTGACTTTGTGGATCCACCGAAATCTCAAATGAATAGTAAAACAGCTTATAGAAATAATATACAGATGACTATTAATATCCAAATTAGTCCATTCACATACCTTTGCCATACCAATTGAACTTGCATTTAATTCAGGAAGTCCATGGTTAGTTTTGTCCCCTCTTTCCCATATACCATAATCCTACAAACAAAATACAAGTAGCAAAAGTTTCAAACCGATTATGTAAAAATATTAACATAATATACACTTCAAAATAAAAACAAACACTTTACTCACTGGTATGCAATATGAAGATTCAATGTAAAAAACTAAATTCTGTATGAAAGCAACTTCATCTAAGTTGAAAATAATTTGTAGACCTAAAAAAAAATAAAATACAAATGTCAAAAGGCCTTAAAAAATATTATGTCAGATAAAAGCAAAGTATTTAAAGATTTCTCCATAATGAGTATCAATTCCAAGCTGTTTATTACAGTAATATTTTAAGACAAAACTAAACATATTGTCACATATGAATGCATATTTTTAGTTAATTCTCTCATTTTGCTTGAATTTTGTTGATTGTATTGTACTGTTAACAGTATTGTGATGCTGATTGTATCTCCTCTGTAAGCATAACTTTTGAGAACTAGTCATAATACACAAGTACTAACAGACAATAAGAATATATAGAATTTTAACCAGAAACAGATTAGTTAATTAATTTTTACTTTTTCATACTATTGTATAGAGAAAGCATTGTTTTTCCAAAAAATCTTCAAATTTGAAATATTGTTGAAAAAATAAGACCTCCTGAAACCATTTTGCACACTTTTGAACGGATATCTACCTGTGTGTATGTCTGTAAAGTGTTGACACAAAAACTCATAGAAAAATGCACCTATCACTCTCACATTTTATTTATAGACATATAATGTGAAAAAAAAAACTAAATAGAATTATTAGTAATTCTTATGATTGCAGCTTGAGTTATTCAAATTTTAAGGATTTCATAGCAATATTTTCTATGGAAAACAGTGATAATTACTTGAACTAATAGTACATACAGGAAATTGATATTTTGAACTTTACTATGGATATTAATGATATCAAAAATGTTTATATTAACTCAGATAGGCTGAATGCATCCATTAACATCATAAGCTGCTGCCAACTTAAAAACAGAATCGTTTCAGAAAATGTATAAAATATTTTAAGACTAATAACATGGATACAAAATCTAAAACTGATACATCATTACATTCTGATAATGATTGAAATGAAAGAAGAACTAAACTCTATGGAATACGAATGCATGAGAAAGTTGAGCTCCAGATATTTTATGTGTAATTTACTGTTCTATTGTAGCGACTTTGATTATAACAGTTATTAATAAATAAGAAAGCTATTATTACTATTATTTTATTTGTTATCGGTCAATATTGTTTAAGAACTGATTTTTTGGAACCAAACTTTGGATTCATACTCCCAATGCAACAACTAGCATTGATGGATCAGTTTCACTCACCAGAGCTTATCAGCACCCAATAGCCATTAAGTACACTGACATCAAGAAAACTTAGGGGTGCACAATTTTGAAAGCCTCTGTGGCAACAAATGAAGCTAACCATGCACACAAGCATGAAATATATATATAATTAAGCTCAAACTGCATGACTGCATGCCTTAGATTGCCTTGTATTGACAAATTTTATGATATTGAGTCTGGCTATTGCAGTCTTGTGAATTTATCAGCACAATCTTACATAAATTTGATGTCGTCTGTGTGGTACAGCAAATTTCTATGGTCAACACAGTGTCTTACAATATTATGATATATCACAAATCTTGCAGTCAGTGCAGTTAACAACCAACCTTTGGCAGTGGTTAAGGTGAAAGGATCACATGTAATAGTCCCATGTTTGAACCTCAGCAATACCCAAAACTATCTCTGCATCTATACAGAGAATGGGTACAATAAATCTGTACGTCCAAAGTGCATCTGTAAAGTAATAGACTAGAAGGATAGTATGTCCTTGTAAATGCCACCTCCCATTAGGTTTTTACTCAAACTGTTCGGCACTTTCTTGGCTATTCAAATAGCTACCTTACACCTTCAGGTAGATTGAATGGTCATCTTCTTCATCGACCCACACCGTCCGACCTACCAGAAAGGCATAAGGTATCTGTTTGGGCGGCCGTGAAGTGCCACCTAATTTAGACCGGAACCCAGCGGGTGAGGCATCCACAGGGACTGTACCCTCCTTCCCCTACCACTAACTTCTCGGAAGGACTTACGGACCCACATGTTTAACGTGATCGTACTCCGCGTGAACACGGTGGCAGTTTTGGCAGTGGCGGTAATCGAATCCGAGCATACCGAGTGCAATTCCCGCGCACTAACCCCGCGCACATAAGGTAACTGTTTGGACAGCCGGGAAGTGCCACCCAATTTAGACCGAAACCCAGTGGGTGAGGCATCCACAGGGACTGTACCCTCCTTCCCCTACCACCAACCTCTCAGAAGGACTTACGGACCCACATGTTTAACGTGATCGTACTCTGGTTGAACACAGAGGTTGAATGGTCTCGATAGAAAGAAAAGGTAAAAACTTTTCAGCATTGATGGGATCTAACAGTGAAATAGATTGCTGTTACTGTAGTTGCATTGGGAGCCTGATTTCTAAATTTGATTTGTTCTATCAATTCATTGCAATTTGTAACTAATTAATAGAACAAACCAAATGCATTATATGTTTTATGTCATCTTTCTTGTAATCTCTTTGGTGGCAATTGTACTATCTTTTCTCAAACTTGCATCTGCATCTTAGTTGCCGATGGTTTTATATTGATGATGGTATTTTATTTATGAAACAAGTCCAACACACTCTTGTTTCAAATAGATCAAAATTGTGCTGCCTTTTACCTGGATAATGATAAGTGTAATAAGTATTTCAATTTTCCAGCAAGATTACTTCTTTACAATCAAAGCACAATGCTGTTTTCTATCTATGAAGCTATGATTAAAAATATGTGCATCTGTAAATGCAAAATCTAGTGAAAATGTGTCCTGAAAATAAGTGATTGTAGTCCTAAGTGAGGGTTTAAAGAAGGAAAGTATTATGTCCATTTGCAAGGAAAAGAGAAAGATGTCGTAATCTTTTCCATTGACAAAAGCAATGCATGTCGTGGATGAAGATGGAGTGTTCAGTAATCTGCATTCTTCACGTTTAGTGAAGGACAGGTTGGAACAAAGCTTGTCTTACAGGTAGAATGAAAATATGGGTAATTTGGAAATTCTATTAAAAAAACAATATTCTGTCTGACTACATTTAATCAGACAAAGTTTATATACACAGATAAAAAGAAATGGCAAAAACATTTATCAGTTTAGTCTGTGCATGCATTTTAAAAAAAAAAGAAGAAAAAAAATAAAATTTTCTGAAAATAATCAGCAATAGCTAAAATCAATCTGTGACATCCGCTTCTATGTCACACTATATTTGTTACTGATACTGGGGTTACAAACATACAGCATATTGTTACTGACACCAAAATTCAACTCATTAAAACTTCACCTAAATCGAATTTAAGAGTTCTTACCTGAAGCAGTCATTTGAGCTAAGGTTAATAGGTAGAGTGATGTAGCATCCAGCTGCAGATGGCCCCAGCCACTATCTGTTTCAACAGTAGCTCCAGTTTGAGAGCTGTACTTGGCGTGAAGAGAATGTGTTTTATTCTGGGTCTCTTTAAATTTTTCTAATTTATCTTTTTGTTTCATCATGGACATTAAGAGACCTCTCATAAGCTTAACACAGCTCTGAAAAATTAAAAATTTTAAAACAATTAACAAAAACAAGAAATATTATAGCATTTTGAAAAAGGAAATTATATAAAAAAAAAGAAATACAACTAAAAATGTTACTTAAGGCAGATTAAAAAAGAGCAAAATTTCATCATATAATTTAAGAGATGGTCCCATTGCAGATAACAGCATCCATGCATCAGCATATAATAGTCAATATTTGCAATAACAAAAAGGAAACTTGCTAAAAGTCACAATTTTTGCAAACTTCTATGGGAGCTGAAAATTTTAGTCCTTCCACATAACTGGTCAATTATTGCAAAAGAAGTTTTTCACTGGCGCGGTATTCTTAAAGTACAATTAATTACACGCATATCAAATATAATAGATTATAACATTGTAAAAATGTATAGAAGAATAGTTAAATTAATAATATTTAAAAATAGAAGTATATAATAAAAGGTACAGTAATTGTTTACTAACTTGCTCAAGCTCATAGGTTTTAGCTCTATCTTCATCCAGATCAGCATTCTTTTTATATGCCATAGATAATGCCCACACAGCCATGATAGAATACACGCTGTCGCGAACCCATGCATGGTCATTTCTAGATGAAGACCTTACCAAGCCAGTCACTGGATTCTATTAAAAAGAAAGCACGATATAACTATACAATTAATTGATACTGAAATTCAATGGAATTACTAAATTTCAAAAGATGAAAATGCTAAAATTATAATTGATTATAATTAATTTACATATATATGCTAGAAGTGCAGATTAGCATTTGCCATTGGCCAATTGATGAGTAACTTTTCCAAAATGCACATGTAAGAAAATGCGCAATACTCAACTGAACTGGCAAGTAAATATTTTTGGTACTCTGAAGATTTTGATACTAGCAAAACCAAAAATGTTGCTATCTTTAAATTGTATTGAAATGGAAAAAGCCATTTATAAAATGTGATATATTGTAAAACTAACAGGAAATGAACAAAGAAAAAAAAAGTTTAAAAATAGAAATATAAGTAATAGATCTAATCATGAATTCAAAGTTACAGTATTTCAAAGCACAAATTTAATATGCTTCAACCAAAATTAAACACAGTTTTGTAAGAAACCCATAACTGGAGTGTTGAAGGCCCAGACCATACGACTGACCCATGGGTTTACAGCAGCAAGATGTGAGGCCGGGAGAAACATAACTGGAGTGTAAAGGAGGAATCCTTATTATATGTAAAGATGAAAAATAAAATTTTGTTAATGAATACAGAAAATTATATGCATGAAATAAGTTTTAAATATATAACAACAGTAAATAGTGTTTAATGCTTCAGTGGATGTGGCATTACATATACATCATATATATATATATATATATATATATATATATATATACACTTTATATATTTCAATAAGCAACAGAAAAGGCTAGATTTATAGTAAAAATATTTGGCCAGTGAAAATATTTTTGGCCAGTAAACAGGACCAAACCGACCACACTACTTGAGTTTGTACAACTAACTCATGGTTGATACATATGAGCCAAACTCCATTTTCACACACTACACCAAATATCTTTTGGGGAATTTTTCTCTTATATATGTTAAATTTATTCTTTTCTAATACGTTAAGTGTCCACGATTCGGTGCCATATAAAACAGTAAGACGGAGATGAGTTTTATAAATTATCTTATTTTAAGACTTATTTGATGCAAATTGAGTGTCTTTTTATGTCCATTGTAGCATCTGTTTGCCATCCTCAATCTGTTGTAAGGTTATTGTTACTAGTGATAAGAGTACCAAAGTATTTAAACATGCCTCCAAAAGTATACTCGTTTACAAGAAAAGTACTCGTTTACAGTAGTACTCATAATTTCCACATATTTTGTTTTGCTTTCATTATTGGTGAGTTCCGTGTTCTCCCCAGAAGATTTTTAATGCTGGGTGGTCGGTTATGGCTACCAGATGGGTAAAATTAGGCGATCCAAAATAATCGTAATAAAAATAAAAAAAAAATTATTCATGAAAACACAGTATATATTTATACATTATACATATTATATATAAACAGCATATATACTTTTGCTTGCCCGTACTTACAATTCAGTCGTGAGTGGGCGACCAATCATTCACAATATAACTATAAGGTAATAAAAATTGTAGTTTACACAAATATTCTTTAAATTTGAAAACGTCTTTTTTTGTACTGCCTCAGTTATCAGCTGCTGTTTGGCTATTTCCAAGTCAAAGTGTTGCAAATCCGGCCTCTCAATTGCAATAAGCAAAATATTGTTCAGAGTTTGCTCTTTAAGTCTGATGTGTTTTAAAGCCGAAAATCCTCTTACGCACTCTGGAGTTGAAACAGGTAGTATAAGTCCAATTGTGCAAAGTTTCGCTAAATTAGGAATGAATCTCGCAGATCATTGAAGGTAGCCACTTTAAGCAAACATTGTCTGTTTGTCATATTTTTGTATTTTGGACGATTCAAAATTTGGGAAAATACTTGCCACTCTGAGACAGTTGCATCATGGTCTATTAAGGAGGGATTTCCAAACTTTGAATAGTGATCAAATAGAACATTGCAAGAATATTCAATGTCAAAATGGGAAGGATTAAATACTGTCAGAAATGCAGTCATGACAGGCATATCTGAAATCCTTAATAACATTTGTAAATATTTTGTATAGATAGCTTCGCTAAGAAAATCCTAAAACTGGAATTATCACTCCTAAGATTGGCGCTTAAGGCTGGCTATGAATGTCAGGAAATTGTGATGTATCATCAATCAATCCCAATATATCACCGACTTGTGACATTATAAAACCGGTATGGCAATGTAGACTTCATACCGGTTTTTCACGATGTTTCGTTACATAGCCTAAGCCTAGCCAACATTTGACGCACCTTTCTTTTTGTGTTGGAAGAAATGAATGCCGTTTGGTTACCGGGCGGTAGGGTAAATAGCCGGGTGTACCACCCGGCTAAAATGGCCTGGGGAGAATGCTGGGTGAGTCTTATATCCCTGGTTTCTTAAAATGCTGGGCATCCAAATAATATGCAATTTAAAAGACTACTTAGTCACAAAGTATTGCCGAATGCACCATGAGAAGGTAAGGGGCAATTTGAATTTCTTTGCAGTGTTTTAAATGTAGACCTATATGCATGTTATGATTCTTTCTGCTTTTAGTGCAGCCATCAAGGCTATTTATACTAAAATAGACCTTCCACTTGCAGGATGGTATTAGAATGTAAATCCTTCTTAAAAATGTTTTACAATTGTCAAAAGCAAATAATTTTTCAATGGATTTCATTCCCATGTGGTATTCCAAAAAATGAGGGAGTTCATGCCATGACAAAGAGATGTACAAATGTCATTAAATCCTGTTGCAGTAAAACTGCATATATGTTGATTGCTTCTATTATCAATTAAAAAATTAAAGATGATCAAAATATCAAACTTGCAAAAATATTTTTTAAAAATCATGGAGAAATAGTGTCCTCCTATTGCCTGTTCGGTTCGCACTGCAGAAAAGACTGTTATAGCTGTTACATTTGCAAGGGCATGATTGTCTTGCCGCTCATTTTAATAAAATTAAAATTGCAAACAGTCCCAGGTGTTCTCTCGGCACTAATAGTGAAGTGATGAATGCTGATCACCATCTCGACTATCTAGCTTTGTTGAAGTGGAGGGACTATACTGGTATTAAGAGGCTAGAGATTTAATGCCCTGTATGCAGTTCTCTTAATAGTTTGTTCAACATTGCTTATCTATTTTTGTCCTGTATTTTGCTGTGCTCTTGTTGTATATTTTGGCTAAGAGTGTTCGTCCATATGCCTGCTGCTTTGGAAATAAAAAATATATCCTTAGCTGCAACTTCCAATGAAGCAAATGCCTCTCTAACTACCTGTTAAACCTTACAATGATGTCAAGGTTGTCTGCATAAGCCAAAACTTGCAATGACGTGTTGAAAATTGTTCCAAA
The DNA here is from genome assembly GCA_951213105.1 of Amaurobius ferox. Classification (NCBI taxonomy): domain Eukaryota; kingdom Metazoa; phylum Arthropoda; class Arachnida; order Araneae; family Amaurobiidae; genus Amaurobius; species Amaurobius ferox. The sequence continues at coordinate 70,649,086 of OX578153.1, read as the reverse complement.
TACCAGAGTCCCTTGCTTTTCCCAGTACTTGTTAAAGAGCACATATTCAGTCTCAGATGATAAAGGGAGAAGATAGTTCCTGTATTTTTACTCTACATCTAACTTTTCATAAGGTTGCTTTTGTTAATTTTAAGGGATATCAAGTTCTTCCCTTGCCTCAAACAGTTTACCTCTTCCATTAATGCTGTAAGTTGCTTTAAAATCTATGAAAAATAAAGATTCTGATGTTACACTCTTTAGTTTTTTGCCTTAGTGTCTGTCCTCTAGTTTAATGTTGACTTCCTAGCTCAAAAGTCACACTGGTAATTCCCCTGGCCACTTAAACAGCTGCTGTAAGCCCTAGGGCCAGTTGAGTGGTCTGAGTCTTCAACACTGGTGACTTCCAATAACTCTATCTACATGGGGTACCAATCTCTCACATAGAATATTGTAGAAGCTTTTATAAACTATGATTTTTTGAGCGTAATACCTCTATAATTGTGGCATTTAAATTGGTCTCATTTTTTATGAATTAGGCAGATAGATGCACAGATATATAACATTATATATTTCATTTTATTGAATTCTCAAACCATTTTTAATGAATGCAAATTGTATTGTTCACAAGACAAGCTGGATGGAAAGAACTACAACAATAACCAGCACATCCCAAAGTTCTTTTGAATACAGTATGAAGGGAAGTAGATGAAGCATGCATGGTACGATAAATTTTATGTTGTCTGGAATTCTAAGAATTTTCCAGCATTATTATAAACTCTTCGACAAGACATGTATCTGACTACGTCGTTTTCAAAAAATAAAAATTTGAAACCCTTTTTATGCAATTTTTCTGTTTGCTTATGTTTTGAAAAAATTAAATATAATTTTCAATTGCAAATCATAAACATAAAATTACTATGCAAGATATATTTCGTACAACAATTCTACGCAATTATTTACTAAATCACACCCTGCATACAAATGTAAAACCAAACGACCTTGAGGTTATTTTAATCAAGATGGTATGACCTTGCGCAACCTTGTCCGTGACAGCACTCTAGAAATGTGACATCTGGGATAAAATATTAATAACAGAATTTATCTTTTTGCAATAGTACATGTAAAAATTACCTGATTATCTAATATCGTTCTATGCACTAAGCGCTGATAATAATCCAACCTAGCTCCAGAATTGCTACGGCTCCTCATCTTTACTGCAGTTTTCAGAATCGGAGAGATTGGATTGATAAAATATAACAATTATTTACGGAACTTTTTAATGTCTCTATCATGTTGAATTCCACAGAGAAATGTAGTTATTTAATATAATTTGTCACCAGCCATCGTTAGCTATGTCAGAAAGTAAACAAACAGAAGTGTGTAACACAGCTTCGTCTCAGTCTCAGTTTTCATTTATGAAACATAAATTTTAATATTCGCGTATAACATGAAAGTAACGGGAAAATGTTATTTAATTTGGTATTTTATCTTTATTAAAAGTATCAACATAAATAAAAAGTGTGATTTTCAGAGAAATTCTCCACAATTTCTAGGGATTCTAATAAACTCCATGAATTCAGCTACAGTTGTACTAGCGGCTATTCAATGCCACCTACTCCCGCCAGAATATCACGTGATACCCACGTCATGCGCGAATTTCAGTAAACTAGCAGACTTTCCTATTGATTTATTTTTTCTTTTTGTCTGTTTGTGCAACGTCCGTAGATATGCGGCCGCAGATGAATGAATAGAGTTCTTTGTTTTCTTCATGCGGAAATGTACAGTTCAACTAGCGTGATTTGGATATTGAAAATACACACACATATATATATTGTACGATCAAAAACATGGTGTGGTAATTGTAGGCGGGAATCAACCTTGATTGAAAGAAGTAGGATTAAAGAATGCTAAAAATACTTTTTCCTACGGTGGTCAGACTAAAATATGAAACGTAAAAAATTGACAAACTTGATGTTTACATTTGTGACCTTTAAACTTCAAAGGGAGGGTAAATGCCCCCCCCCCCTTGCGCTCCCTTATGGAAGCCCATGGCAAAGCTCAAATAAAATTTTTCTAGGGGGCAAACTATATAATGATACCTACAATATCGACTAGCTAAAAATCTACATTTGTAATCTTGAATGTCCTAGGGGAGAACAAGTGCACCCCTTGCCCATTCCTATGGGCGTCCATGGAGCTTTTTCCATGGTGACAAACTGAAGGTTGAGGCGTTCAATATCAATTAGCTAACAAGTCTAATGAGTCATCTATGGGAGGGCAAGTGTTCTACTTGCCCTCCACTATGGGCGTCCATGCAACATTTTCCAATAGGGTAAAATCAAGGATGAGGAGTTCAATATCTACTAGCTTGAAGACTACATTTGTAATCTTAAACGTCCACAGTAAGGAAAGTTTTTCCTTGCATTCCCTTATGGGCGTCCATGGCAAGGACATCCATAGAATTAATTCCATCGGTGACAAATTCAAGGATGAGGCGGTTCATATCGACTTGCTTATAATCTACATTTGTAACCTTAAACGTACACAGTCGGGCAAGTTTCACATTGAGTTCCCTTATGTGCGCCCATTGCAAGGACACCCATAGAACTAATTCCATTGGCGATTGATTTCGTTATTCAAGTTTTATATTTAAATTTGCATTTCTTGTGAATTTGTTTATTTTAGTTTTGTAATAATGCTATGGCAACACTCTTGGGTTTCTGTAGACGTGGTCAGAGGAACGAGCGGTTTTGTTTACGAGTAGACGTTGGCTGTACGAATGTTAAGTTTTGAAGTAAAGTTTCTGGTTCCTGAAAAGCAGTTGTAATTATTTTCGTACATATTGAAACGTGTGAAGTTGGGTAAATTTCTACGGCGTTTCTGACATTTGGTGACCCGGACGTGACCGTGAAGATAGAAAGGTTAGTTTCGTTTGGAATTTTGTTTTAACTAAGCCTGTCGCTGTCACATTTTCATAATGGAACTGCTCATAAGAAAGAGAAAGCCGATTCGAGCGTCTTTTACAAAGTCGTATAACATTTTGACAACGGCTTTAATTGATGAGGAACCAGACGATAAAATTATTCAAACACATTTGGCAAATATGGACAGATTAATGATGAATTTAGCAGAGATCGACGACGAAATCTGTAACGCTTTGCTTGCCGATGATTCAAAAGTGGAAGAATATGAAACTGAATATGGGGTAATAGAAGAATATCGCGGAAAAATGGTTACTGCTAGGGTTGGCGTCGAAATGCATTTAAATAAAACCGCAACCAAACCGAGTGCGAGTTTTTCCCATGTTCAAGAAAAAACGAAACTGAAGCTCCCTAAAATTGAATTTTTGAAATTTGGGGGTGAAATAAAAGATTGACTAGCATTTTGGAGTCAATTCAAGAGAATCCATGAAGATAAATTGATGGAAGAAGAAGATAAATTTCAATATTTAATTCAGTCTATGATCGTTGGCACAAGAGCAAACGAAATAGTAGACAGCTTCCCTCCTACTGCAGAAAATTATTCAAAAGCTGTTGAAAGCCTTAAAAATAGATTTGGAAGGGAAGAGCTACTCATAGAGTTCTATGTCAGGGAATTGCTTGGACTGGTGATTAAAAATGCAGTGTCTTCAAAATCCAAAGCAAATACAGCTCAATTGTATGATAAGTTAGAATCGCATTTAAGGTCTCTTGAATCAATTGGTATGACTTCTGACAAATACGCAGCAATGCTTTTTCCCCTTGTTGAATCTTGCATACCGGAAGAAATACTACGAGTCTGGTTAAGAAATCCGGTGGCGGCTAAAGGTGAAGAAAGTGATACTTACATTGATAAGTTGAAAAACCTGTTATTGTTCCTAAGAACTGAAGTAGAAGGTGAAGAGCGTATCTCGCTTGCTAAAGCTGGTTTTAAGCAAAATGAGAAAAGTAGTCGAAAGGAAATTTGTAAGGAAACGGGTATGAATTTACCGACTGCTACTGATTTATTTTTAGGGATAAATTCATGTGAAAAGTCCATTTGTGTATTTTGCGGAAAATTTCATGAAAGTAAAGAATGCTTCAAAGCTCAAAAACTTTCTCTAGAAGAGAAGCACGATATTTTAAAAAGAAAGAAGGGATGCTTCACTTGTTTACGGATTGGACATCGTTCTAAACAGTGCAAATCACATGTTCGGTGTATAATTTGTTCCAAAAGGCACTGGGTAGCTATGTGTCCTGAACTAACCAATAATAAAAGGGCTTTAGTTACAGAGTTCAAAGAAGGTGGGGATCAGAATATTACTTTATCCAGCCAAGGCCACTCTGAAGTACTATTGCAAACACTGCTTGTGGTTCTTAAAGCTCACGGAAAAGACCGAAAAGTTAGGGCACTGATTGATACAGGTTCTCAGCGTTCTTATATTCTAGAAAGTACTGCAAGGCAGATGGGATTTAATCCTGTGAATACTGATATATTAACACAAGTCGTGTTTGGAGGAATCACCTCTAGGAGAGAGCACAAGTGCTACAATGTAATTTTGAATAGTTCAGTTAATAACTATTGCTGTAAAATTAAAGTGTTAGACCAACCTGTTATATGTGGTTCAATACCAAGACTCAAGACTGGATTATGGTTGGAAGAAATGAGACAAAAGGGAATCCAGCTCACGGATATAGGAAGCAATCAGCCACCTATTGAAATACTTATTGGAACCGATTTCGCTGGTCAACTTTACACAGGACGCGTTCATCAGCTAAAGTGTGGACTGGTCGCTGTGCAAACTCATCTAGGATGGGTTGTAATGGGAAAGTCGCAAGAGGATTCAAAGTATAGCAATTATGGATCGGTTTTAACTTCACTTTCGATTCATAGTAACAATGTTCCTGATTTATGGAAGTTAGAAGCTATTGGAATCACTGAACCATGTGAACATCAAAGCAAAGACGAAGTAGAAACAGCTGTTTCGGATCATTTCAAGAAAACAGTTAGAATTAATGAAGACGGAAGATATCAAGTTAGTCTTCCTTGGATGCATACTCAAGGAGAATTACCAACTAACAGAGAAATAGCTGAGAAGAGATTGAATTCCACAACATCTAAACTCATGAAAGAAGGAAAGTTTGAAAGCTACAATGCTGTTTTCCATGAGTGGTGGCAAGAAGGAATAATCACAGAAAGTTCATAGAATAGTGGTCATTTTTTACCTCATCGAGGAGTATTTAAATGCAATTCATCGACTAATGTTAGACCTGTCTTTGATGCATCCTGTAAACAGAAAGGATCTTATTCCTTAAATGAATGTTTGGCAAAGGGACCAAATCTATTGGAACTGATTCCCACAATACTTTTGAAGTTTCGAGAGAAAAAAATCGGCGTTATTTCGGACATAAAGAAGGCTTTTTTGCAAATATCTGTTGTTAAAAGTGATCAAGAATTTTTAAAATTTCTTTGGTGGCAAGGTGAAAGCCAGAATGCTATAAAGATTTTTCAACATTGCAGAGTAGTCTTTGGATTAAACTGTAGTCCTTTTCTTCTTGGAGCAGTGATACAACACCATTTGGACAAATATTCATCTTCAGCTCAACATAATGTAACACAGAAACTTAAATCAGCATTTTATGTTGATAATTGTGTGTGTTCTGTAGACTCTGAAGTGGAATTGCAAGAATTTGTTCAAATATCCACAGAGGTGATGGCGGAAGGAAAATTTGAATTAAGAGACTGGGAACATACCGAAATAACGGATACTTGCGTCAAATCTAATCCGTCAACAGTCTTGGGATTGTTATGGGACAAACAAGAAGATGTATTATTCTGTGACATCGCAGCGATAAGCAAACCTGAAGGGACCCTCAGTAGAAGAACTATTTTATCTATTGCACAAAGACTATTTGACCCCATAGGTTTCACTTGTCCAGTTACATTGTATCCTAAGTTGTTATTACAAAATAGTTGGAAATCTAAATTGAGTTGGGATGCTGAAGTACCGAAAGATGTTTCACATAACTTTTTGAAATGGATCGCTGAACTATAAATGCTTAATGTCGTGAGGATTCCTAGACATGCTTTTACCAATGATAACTCAACATTGAGTCTACATGTGTTTTGTGATGCATCTGGGATTTCATATGCAGCTGTTGTATATTTGCGAAGTGAAACCGATACTAATATTTCCGTGCAGCTACTCATGGCAAAATCAAGAGTTGCACCATTAAAACCCATTTCTATTCCAAGACTAGAACTTTTAGCTTGTTGTATTGGTGTACGTCTAGCAGACTTTGTGAAGAGAAGCTTGAAATTTGATTCTGTTAGGGAATATTTCTGGACGGATTCTTCTACTGCCCTACACTGGATTAAAAGAAATGAGCAGTGGGGATTATTTGTCAAAAATAGAGTAAATGAAATCCAGAAATTTTCTAATATTGAAAATTGGAGACATGTTAATAGCCAAAATAATCCTGCTGATCTGCCCTCCAGAGGATGCTCAGTGAAGAAATTAATTGAATCCCGATGGTGGGAGGACCTCCATGGCTGAAACAGAATGAAAAGGATTGGCCACGCTCTGAATGCACGGTTAATGAAATAGACGTGCTGCAAGAAAGAAAAAATATCTCTGCGGTTCTGTTGAGTAAAACGTTTAAAGAGACATGGTTTCTATCATATTTTTCAAAGTATACAAAAATTATAAGAATGGTAGGATGGATTTTGAGATTTCTTCAGAATGCTCGAAAGAACATTCATGATCGAAACACTAGAGAATTATCTGTTGATGAGTTGAATAAAGCTGAAAAGGCAATTATCAAAACTGTTCAAAGAGACACCTTTACCAAGGAACGGTTAAATAGTTTAAAATCCTTGTGTCTGTTGAGAGACCGTGATGGTTTAATTCGAGTGGAAACAAAGTTGACAGAACGTAAAGATGAAGACAATTTCAAGTACCCAATACTACTGCCAAGCGAACATAAATTGGTAGAACTTATCATCCAAGAACACCATGCAACCAAACTTCATGTCGGATTACATTCCTTATTGTTAGATTTGCGTGAAAAATTCTGGATACTTAATGGAAGGAGAACAGTACGCCGTGTAATTTCGAAATGCATTAGATGCAAGAGACACAATGCAAAATGTATACAAACAACTCCAGTTCCTCTTCCAGAAGACAGAGTGAGACAAGCGTGAGTTTTTGAAATTACTGGAGTAGATCTGGCTGGACCCCTCATATTGAGGGGAGGTGTGAAAAGTTGGGTTGTTCTTTACACGTGTGCTGTTTATAGGGCTATTCATTTGGAGCTCATAACATCATTATCTAAAAAAGCTTTTCTGCTCAGTTTCAGACGGTTCATAGCACGTCGTGGAAGACCTAATACCATCTATAGTGATAATGGAAGTAATTTTGTCGGAGCTGATAATCTTCTACAAAAAATTGATTGGAAAACCATTGAAATAGAAACAGCAGTCAAAAGAATTACTTGGAAGTTCAATCCACCCTCCGCTGCTTGGTGGGGAGGGTTTTGGGAACGTCTTGTGCAGATGGTTAAGAGACTGTTGAGACGGGTCTTGGGAACAGCTTCTTTAGACTATGAAGAAATGATGAGCATTCTCTGCGATTGCGAAGCAATAATTAATGCCAGACCACTGACTTACATTTCCGAAGATCCTGAAAACCTAACTCCTTTGACTCCGGCTATGTTTTTGCAGGACATGCAGAAGGTGGGAGTGCCAGACTTGGACCTTTTGGACAAAGTGGATCTCACAAAAAGACTGAGATATCAGCAGACATTAAAGGATCAACTAAGGAAAATATTTAGAGTAGAGTATCTTGGCCAATTAGTGCAACATAGGGGAAAAATAAAAATGCTGAATGTCAAAATTGGAGATATAGTTCTCATTGAATGCGAGAATAAGAAAAGAACTTTCTGGCCAATGGCAAAAATAACTGAAGTTTATCCCGGAAAAGATGGCAGCAACAGAGTTGTGAAATTAAAGACAGCAACGGGGGAACTAATTCGACCAGTTCAGAGAATTTTCCCTCTTGAAATTGAATGTCCATCCCGAGAACCAGAAACTGATACTGTAGCTAGTGAGAAAAGGGTTGTGGACGCTTCACCCTCTGTTCAACGAAAGACTGTTGTTACTAGAAGTGTCAGAACAATTAGACTCCCATCTAGGTTTAGATAAATGTAGAAAAGTTTAATTTCCATTTAAATGTTAATTTATCTTTAATTTATTGTAAGTTTTGATTATAATGTTTAAATCAAAAGGTGGGAGAATGTTAAGTAACACACATTGATTTCGTTATTCAAGTTTTATATTTAAATTTGCATTTCTTGTGAATTTGTTTATTTTAGTTTTGTAATAATGCTATGGCAACACTCTTGGGTTTCTGTAGACGTGGTCAGAGGAACGAGCGGTTTTGTTTACGAGTAGACGTTGGCTGTACGAATGTTAAGTTTTGAAGTAAAGTTTCTGGTTCCTGAAAAGCAGTTGTAATTATTTTCGTACATATTGAAACGTGTGAAGTTGGGTAAATTTCTACGGCGTTTCTGACAAGGCGTTCCACATCGACTAAATTGAGACTTGCATGTCTAACCTTAAACGTCTATAGGACGGCAAGTGTCATCCTTTCCCTCCACTATGGGCGCCCATGTAACATTTTTCAGGAGGGAACTCAAGGATGACGCATTCAATATCGACTAGCTGGTAACCTACATTTGTAACCTTAAATATCCTGTTGAGATTAAGTGCTCCCTTGCCGTGCTGTATGGACTCCCTGCTTATACTATTGTCCTCAGGACAGAACCTAACGGAGTCGAATTTTCAATTTCCGCATAGGTGGTAAACAGTCTTTCCAGACCCTCCAAATGGCTCTGTGACATATTGAAACATTGCACACTTGCCATGGGTGCCCATAGGGGATGTTGAAAGTCACGAATATTAAACTAATGAATACTGTACGTCTCATCTTTGAGATTGTCCCCGATGGAAAAGTTCTATTGACGTCCTTGCCATGGGCGCCCATACGTGATGTTGATAATAAGGTGTTGCCTACAGGGTGTCAAGCTAGTCGATATTGTCGTCCTTGAATGTGCCTCTGCTGGAATAAGTTCTATAAGCGCTCTTGCCACGGGCGCCCATAGGGAGTCTTGAGGGGGAACTTGCTATCCCGTCGACGTTCAAGTTCACAGATATAGATATCGAGCTAGTCGATGTTGTATGTCTCACCCTTCAGTTTTCCGCCTGTAAAAGTTATATGGGTGTTCTTGTACGCCTATAGCAAAGGTGGCTATAGAACTTATTAAAGCGTGACGAACTGAAGGACGAAACGTATAATATCAATTACCTTGATGCCTACGTTTGTGGCTTTCAAAATCTTTATGGGCTCCCATGGCATGGACGTCCATAGAGTTTCTTCCAAGAGCATACACAAGGATGAGACGCACAATATCTACTAGCTTGACACCTACATTTGGGACCTTAATGTTCACGAGATGGCAAGTGCTCCCTATGGGCGCCCATGCCAAGGACGTCAATAGAACTTTTTCCAGCGGAGACAATCTCACGGACAAGACGTACAGTAAGTATTCATTAGTTTGATACTCGTGACGTTCACCATCCCTATGGGCGCCCATGGCAAGTGTTGTTGTTGAGACCCAGACCATCCGATCTACCAGAAAAGTGTAAGGTATCTGTTTGGACGGCTGGGGAGTGCAATTCAATTTAAACCGGGACCCAGTGGAGGTGGCATCCACATGGACCGTACCCTCCTTCCCCTACCACCAATCTCTCGGAAGGACTTACAGACGCACATATTTAACGTGATAGTACTCCACGTAAATACAGCGGCAGTTTTGGCAGTGGCAGGAATCGAACCCGGGCCTACTGAGTTCAACCAATTCCCGCGCGCTAACCACTGGACTGCCGTGCCCCATCCTATGGCAAGTGTTGAAAGCCCAGGCCAGCTGACTCGTCCTAAGACTTAGAGCAGCACCCATGGCAAGTGTTGAAGACCCAGACCGTCCGACTCGTCCAGAGGACGAGTGGACGAGAGGACGAGAGGACCCATGGCAAGTGTGCAATATTTCAACTTTTTATGTCACAGAGACTTTTGGAGGGTCTGGAAAGACTGTTTACTATCCCTGAGGAAATCGAAACTTTGGCTCCGTTAGGTTCTGTCCTGAGGGCAATAGTATATAAGCTGGGATCTCATGCGCTGGGAGCCCATAGAGGACTGCAAGGGATTACTTAAGCTGAACTGGATATTCAAGGTTACAAATGTAGGTGACAAGCTAGAGATATTGAACGTTTCATCCTTGAGTTCCCTCCGGGAAAATATTACATGGGCGCCCATAGTAGAGGGAAGGGATGACACTTGCCGTCCCATAGACGTTCAAGGTAATCATGTAAGTCTCAATCTTGTCGATATTGAACGCCTCATCCTTTAGTTTATCGCCGATGAAATTAGTTCTACGGATGTCCTTGCTATGGGCGCCCCTAAGAGAACGCTTGATGGAACTTATCATACCGTGTACATTTAAAGATATAAATGTAGATTACAAGCAAGTCAATATGGAACGATTCATCCTTGAGTTTATCACCCTTGGGATTAGTTCTATGCGCGTTCTTGCCATGAGCTCCCATAGCAATTCCCGTGCGCTAACCACTGAGCTGTCGCGCCCCATCCCATGGCAAGTGTGCAATGTTTCGGCCTCTTACATCACAGAGACTTTTGGAGGGTCTGGAAAGACTGTTTACTACCCCCGAGAAAATCGAAACTTCGGCTCCGTTAGGTTCTGTCCTGAGGGCAATAGCATTAAGCAGGGAGCTCATGCAATGGGAGTCCATGGAGGACTGCCATGGCCGCTCATAGGGGAGTGTAAGGGGGTCGTTTACCCTCCCCTGAACGTTTAAGGCCACAAATGTGAACATTAAGCATGTCAATTTTCTCCGTCTCATACTTTAGTTTGACCACAAGGTCGACTCCCTCCTACAATTACCACACTATGTTCTTGATAGTGCAATATTTTTGACACTCTCTCATCTAATAAAAGCAGAAGTAACGCGTAATACTAGTAGTTTGATAGCCTTGAAAAGACTTTAAATAGAAAATAAATAAATAATATAATAGAAAAAAGTAATAAAAATTATTAATAATAAAATAAAATTTAAATTATATATATATATATATATATGTGTGTGTGTGTTTTCAATATCAAAATCGTGCATAGACTAATTGAATTGTAAATTTCCGCATGAAGAAAGTAGACCTTTCATCATTCAACTGCCGCCACAAGGCAAGGCCACCTACTCATAGAGTTTCGTCCAGAACAGAGCACCAGGCGCGAAGCGCCTTTAATCTCCAATCTCTAGGTGTGGTTCTTATCTTCATACTGTGACATTATTTCATTGGTCCATAGTTGGAGGTTCGAGGTTTTTGATTTACTGTTTTTATTATTTGCCCTAGCTCCTAGTGTGGCAGTTTGTTGCACATTAAGAGTTTAAGCAATTTGGGGGGGTTGATGCAGATCTGAGGGTAACCTAGCATTTTAGCAGTTTAGGATTTTAAACATTTTGTAGAAAACCAAAGATCGCGAGTTTTCTTTAATATCAACTGATTAAGGTGGGACGTTCCTAGTACCGAATATCAAAGTTAAGTACCGAGCGGGGTCTCTTACAAGATTTAGCCTTGCGATGATCATAGTCATGCAGATTAAATAATAGTTCATTTGGGACAGATGGCAGATTTTTGTAGAATTTAAGCGCTAGCTTTTTGACTTGGGCTCTAACAGTTTTTATTTTGAAGTCTTTCCTAATTACCGAGTTTCTTAAGTATCTAGGGGCTTTCCTTATAATCCTTAGGGTTTTGTTTTGTCTTGTCTCTAATAAGTCTATGGTAGTTTTACAGGCATATCCCCATACGGGTGCTGCATACAGCATTCCCGGGCAGATGACAGATTTATAAATTAGGAGTTTATTTTGATAACTTAGATTTCCGTTTCCTATCATTGGGTATAAGGCTCCTATGGTTATATACGCTTTTTTGATTATGTTCGTTACGTGCAGTTTCCAAGTTAGGTGGGAGTCTATCGTTACACCTAGGTATTTAGTAGATTTTTCCGCTTTTAGGGCATGGTTGTTTATGTACAGAGGAGGCGGAGGTTTACGTTTCCTTGAGAAATAAATCCAATGACATTTATTGGGATTTAATTTTATTCGCCATTTTTCCAGCCATGTTTGGAGTATGTCTAAGTGTTGTTGTAGCTGTCTGTGCATTACTGAGACGTAAGGGTGTTTTGCAAGTATCGCGCTGTCGTCTGTATAGAGTGTCAGCTCCGTGTCTGGGGTCCTGGGAATGTCATTTAGATATATGTTAAAGAGTGTCGGGCCCAGGATGGATCCTTGCGGTACACTACTTTTAATGAGCTTGGGTGTAGATAAGTTATTTTTTACTCTGACTTGAAAGTGTCTGTTATTTAGGTATGAAATTAAAAGTTTGACAAGTGCGTCAGGGACTTTTAGAGTGATCAATTTGTAAGCTAATCCACAGTGCCTAACTTTATCAAAGGCTTTTTGGATGTCAAGAAAAATCGCAGCTGTGGGTGTCTTATTATTAAAACCAGAAGAAATGTACTCTACCACTCTCAGCAATTGATGAGTGGTGGAGTGTTTTGGCCGAAATCCAAACTGCTCCGGAATGATAATGTCATTCTCACTAAGGTGCGTGTTCAGTCTCTTAAGAATTATTTTCTCAGTAATTTTACTAAGTGTCGGTAACAAACTGATTGGTCTGTAGTTGGCTGGAATTGAGGCATCCTTACCAGGTTTATGGATCGCTGTAATTATCGCTTCCTTCCATTCTTTGGGGAAATAATTTAGTTCTAGTATTTTATTTATTAAAATGGTCAAGTAAAATATTATATTTAAGGGTAGGTTTTTTACCGCGATATTCCTGATTTTGTCGTGCCCTGGGCTTTTACGGTTTTTGATAATGTCTACTACCTCTTGCGGGGTGGCTGGGTTAATCTCAGCCGTGACCGGGGAGTTCCTGAAATTGTTTAGAGTTTGCCTAACCATTCTTAGGGTGTCCTGACACATTAGATCGTGGTTTGGTTCAAATTGCTTTTCGTAATGCCTAGCAAGCGCCTCTGCCTTTTCTTCGTCTGAGTACGCGATATTAGCGCCATCTATTAGTGGCGGGAGTTTAATTTGAGGTTTTCTGAGTCTTTTAGCGAATTGCCAGAGCGATACGTCTTCCTGGCTAAGGGATTCGATTAATTCTTTATACTGTTGCTGCTCTTCTGCGACAATTTTTTCACTAACTTTACACGTGAGTCTATTAAGCTCCCTTTTAAGGGTAGGGTCTCTGTTAGCCTGCCATGTCTTACGCATTCTATTTCTCTGTTTAACTAACTGTTTGACATGGTGGGAAAGTGTTGGCATTTTTGATGACTCACGATGTGTTGTGGCAGATGCAATAGCTCTCCTGATTTCTGTTGTGAGTGTGTGCGTGGCAGAGTCAATATCCGCCGTGCTCATAATGTTGGGTACTGCTAAGTGCGGCTCGAAAAGTGCTCTTTTGAATACGTTCCAGTTCACCCTCTCTTGTCCCAGAGAGGCTGGAAGGGGAGTGTTCAAATCGAATGTCACCAGTACCGGTAGATGATCCGAGTCGAATTCATCCAGGGTATCAATTGTGTGAGCGTATTCTATGTTTCTCGTTAGGACAAAGTCTATGAATGAGCCATTGGCACCTGAGAAGCAGGTTGGTCTCGACGGTGCAATGATGTCAGTGTTTGTTGTGTTTAGCAATCTATGTATCTGTGTACCGCGTGTGTTGGCTCTCCTGCTGCCCCACGCTCGGTGGTGTGCATTGAAGTCGCCCGCGAGTATTGTGTTTGGATATCGCGAGAAAAGCAGTTCCAGCTGCGCAGCTACATTTATACCACTCATGTTTTTGACATATATTGAAGTTAGGATAAATGGGTTTACATTATTTATTTTAATTTTTATACTAGTATTTTCTATACCTTGAAGATTTATGTTGTTTATTTCCTCGTGGGGAATATTACTTTTAATATATATTGCTGTTCCTCCATGGAGATTTCTAGCAGTTATATTTGAGCTAAGGGTATGATAGCTATTATAGTTTGCTATATTTAGTTTTTTGTTTTCTCTAACTTTAGTTTCCTGGATTAGCAGGGCATCTACATCATTTTCATTTACGTAGCTCCTAAGTTCATTTATTCTTGGAGATATGCCGTTCGCATTCCAAAATATTATTTTAAAACTTTCTTTTTGGGACCTATTCATGGCGGGTTTGTTTCTCACTGTTTTTATTAAATTCCGCGATTAATTTAAAAGCCTCAAAGACCATTTGCATTGGATCGCTCTTTTTTTTAATTAACTCAGCGAGCTGCATCAACAGATGTTTTATATCGTCTAGGTTGAACATACTGATAAATCCTCTGACGAGGTTGAGGATTTCATCCATCTTTTCATCATTGGATTTATCAGCAAGTTCAGTCTCAGCTTCCATTTCCTCAGTCTCAGCTACAATTTCCTCAGCCTCAACCGCGGTTTGATCTATTTTGTGAGTATCCTTTTGGACCTCGGTAGTCTTTTGTTTTTTTTCAGCCGATTTGTCTAACTGCTGTGTTTGCGCGAGCTCTTCTCGGGCGCGTTTAGTTTTCTGCCATTCCTGAACCTTTTTTTCTAATCTTTGTTTTGCTTCTCTTGCCTCTTTGGCGGCTTTATCAATTGCTATCCTCTGATTTATGTCTTCATGAGCTATTCTCACTTCCTCCACAGTCATTTCTCTGAAGGTCGACGGTTTAGGGGCCTGCTCTTGCACCGATCTGGTAGGTGCTGAAGTTTGAGTTATTTTAACCTGTGGCACAGAGTGCGAGGAGTCCTGATGGGGTGTCTGAGGGTTTAGACCGAGGGCCTTTTGCCTCCAAGGGGGTATCTGATTTTGGGGGGAGGGGGGGGCATACCCCGGTGCCTTTCCTCTGTTCCAGGGGTTCTTCGGGCATTGCCTGAAGTTCGCCGGGTGATCTCCATTGCAGTTAGCACACGTTGCCTTCTCTGTCCTTGGTCTTTGGCAGTCACGTGTGAAGTGTTCTTCAGCACACTTAAGGCACTTTGGTGGCATGCTGCAATTCTCAGAGGAATGATTGAATTGCTGGCACCGGTAGCAGATTTTGAAGCCCCGTGCTCTGAAGGCCTCTACCTTCACAGCCAAGTATCCTAATCTTGTCAGTCGGTATACCCTCTGCCAGTCTTCCGTAGGCCTAATGCTGACTAAGAAGATCGGCAGGGGCAATCTCGTTTTTGTGTTTCTCAGTTGAGAAACCCGGACTACATCTAATCCTTCGGATGTTAGAGTGATTTTTATTTCCTCAATGTTATAGTTTGTTGGTAGCCCCTTCAAAACTACCTTTTTGGGCCTTTCCGTCTTTAAGTTTAAACTGTGGAAGGGGATTTTCTCACTAGATAAATGGCGTTGTACAACCCTATAGGCGTCAGCGTCATTTGGAATCAATTTTAGCATGTCTCCTGTGAGCTTACCAGATACTTTATTACCTGAGATTTCATTTAATTTTTTAAGGAGAGCCTGGTAATTGTCATTAAACTTGATGAAAAAACATTCCGCTTTTGGGTCTTTTTCCTCAACCACTACACTATTTTGAACCGTTTTTGGTTTTGGTGCACTTTTGAACACTATAGGTTGCGCGACAATTTCAGCATAACTCTTAGTTTTAACATTATCATTTACATCTTTATCAATTTTTTCACTACAATCCATGTTATCCTTGTCATTAGATTTTAAGTTTAATTCTCCATTCTGGTTTTTAGTAGGAGCATCCATAGTAGATTGCCCCTCTATCCTCCTCTTTTTATTTGGATTTTCAACAGGTTTAAGTTTATCTTCATCTTTAATTTCTTTAATTAAGCCTAGTTCTATCATTTTACATTTAATTACATCACTAGAATTACTTCCTTCACAGTTATAAATCTCATTTAAATTACTAGCATAAAACCTATCCAAATTCTGGACCAACAAAAAAGAATTTACAGAAAGAAACGAACCCAGAATCTTGTAGACTTGGTCCTCGTCCCGTCCGAGTAGTCCATTCGTCAGTAGCTCCCTGATGTGTAGCGTCAGAGTGTAGATTGCCAGTGCACAAAAGTTCACAGCGTTTTTCACTTCTTCCTTCCAAGCGGGCATCAATCCATCCTTGGGCAGAGTATCACAATATTCAATCATGGCATCCCTGAGAGGCCGCAATCCATCTTCGTCTAGCTCACCAGCAAGTCCGCGAGTAGCTTCCGTATCGAATGCATCCAAATCCATGTCGTCAGCGTAGAAACGATCAAAGCAATAGCACTACCACGTGGGAAAAACACACGTGGCACTCCAAAGTTGAAAAAGCACGAATCCAAAATGGCGAGAAATCCGTACACAACAAAGCTGTAATTGCTTAGCCCGACGTGTTCTATCGTAACTAGATATAACACGCCAAACTTAGCAAAGAAAGTCACCACAATCAAAAAGCAGCAGCTTCACAAAATCACAACCTCGTAGCTCGGAGTCTGAGCTCCGAATGAGGACGAAACTCTATGAGTAAATAGCACCGGACCCACTCCGACGTCATTATGTGACGTCACCTGACGTCAATATCGACGACCAATAGTAGCTTCAGAGAACTGCGCCTGTGCACGGAGATTGTAGTTTATAACACGAACTCATCATCACTCAGCTGTTAAATTTATTATCGTATACTAGTATTTATAGATAGTTTAGAATATTAAATTCTAAGTTATAGTTGATGCTTAAAATGAACTACGCCTGTGCAAGGAGTATTTTGTTTTAATGACGATCTCGGTATTATTCAAGTAGATTTAAATATATTTAAATTTCCTTCGTATTATTGAATAGCATAGAATATTAAACGCTATAATTGATGGCTAGATGTGATATATAGATATAATTTATTCATTTTGAGAGCTATGTGTCAATGGCACCTAACCAATTTTCCCCATTTGAAAAATTGTTCTACATAGATGCAATTTAAAAATTATTTGCTTTGTTTATATTATACAACTCACAAAATCAATCTTCTTTTATTAGTCATGCATTAATTAGATTGTCAAAATGAAACATTGTTCTTTGCAACATTCAAGTTGTCAAGTTCAATTTAAAATTCCCAATCATGTGCAAATTCCTATAATATACTAAATGACATTGTTAATCAAAATATTCTATTAAAATATTTAATTTAATGCTCCTAAAAAGAAGTTAAAGAATATCTGTTCTAGCTATACAAAATTATCTTCACGAGTAGATCTGAAGAATAAAATGTCCTGGTCTTGTTTACAAGCAAATTTACAAAATATATGAAATTGAATAAATATATGCAAAATAAAAGAGCTAATACTGTATAAGACCCATACTACAACTTATGAGTTTCTAAAATCTTTACCAAAATAAAACAGAAGACGTAATAAATTGAAAATATCAATAATTCCGTAATCTTAAAACCTAAAAGGTCGTAATTGATTCCAATATATGCCAAAATATGTGCTAATATACTTGTACTGCTTATATTATCATAGAGTAGAAGCAGCAGCGTATGCTTGGGGGGGGGGGCAAGCCCCCTTACTTTTCAAGGCTTTTATTGTTATGCCTATTTTTCATTTAAAATAACCCTCGCATAAGCAAATGCTAAACAGTTGCCCCCCCCCCCCACTTTTTAGAGTCAGGATAAGCCACTGAGTAGAAGATATACCCATGCATTTGTAGAAGATTACTCGGTACTACGTACAATATATGAGTTTCAAAAATTTTTGCAAAAATAAAACAATGGCATAACAAACTGAAAATATCAATAATAATAATGTTTAAACCTGAAGACCATAATTGATATAATCCAGTCAAAAATGCAATATCGGTGAAATTTATTTTATATATATATATATATATCTTTATTATTTAAATTGGAAAGGATTTAATAAAAATCAGCTGTCGTATAAACAAATTGGATTTAAATTTGTTGCTAAACGACATGATAAAATTTTCTTCAAACAAATTTTCGGAAAAAATATCATCTGCTTAATGCTATATGAAAGGTTTAATTGTTCGTTTTTAATTAATATCTGGGCAACCCCTGGTCTTAGAAACTCAAAACATGGACTAAATTTTAAGTCAGGATATTTCAAGGCTATCTAGAAATTTCATTTAAATGTTCAGTTTTTCTTCCATGATGATGAGACACACATACAGACAGATTTTCAATTTTATTTATATAGATTTAGAGAAATAGATTGAAAATAAACAAAACGAGTAAACTTGCATTATATATATTAAAAATCTACATTTGGATAATTTTAATCCAGAATCAGTCATTCATAAATGATATGTTTCAGCTGACAAATGTAAATATGTCAATAGCTAGGAAGAAATTGTTATCTACTCAAAAATTTTACTCAATTTTGTATTTTTGTTATTTTCTTACATATCATTATCAGCTTATGTAGGAATGTACTAAAATTTGTATTTACACAAGACTTTACAGTTATATGCATATTTATGTTATTTTATATTTTTGACATAGCAATTGCATAATCTATATAAAGAAAATTGAAAATCTGTCTGTCTGTCTCATTATCACGGGAGAATGACTGAACCGAATTTAATGAAATTTTATGGGTAACATTGGAATAACCCCACTTAAAATTTATTACATGTTTCGAGTTTCTAGACCATGGGTTGTTTAAATATTAAGATATTAATTAAAAACGAACAATTAAACCTTCAATAGAGATGGCATTATGCAGACTGTATTTCTTCCACCAATTTATTTGAAGAAAATTATGTTATGTCACTTAGCAATGGATTTAAATCCAATGTGCTTATGCAGCGGAAGAGTTTTATGAAATCTTTTCCGATTTAAATAATAAAGATATGTATACGTATGATATAAATTTCATTGACATTACATTTTTGACTGGATTATATCAGTTACGGTCATTATTATTATTGATATTTTTGGGGTTTATTGATAGTTTCAATTTATTATGTCATTGCTTTATTTTGGCAAAAATTGTTGTAACTTGTAATACATAGTACGGAAAATCTTCTACAAATGCATGGGTATATCTTCTAATCTATGAGAATATGTTATATCTTGTATTCATCTTACATAGGTAACATTTTAAAATCTCATGCATTTCATCCATTCTTTGTATTTTTATGTGAAACTATTTTATTTTATTCACCAATAAATAAAACTTATTGAAATGGAAGTTATGAAAATGCGAACATACCTGAATAATTTTGAAAATCATTATCATGTTTTATTACTTTCCTCATATATATAATGTATAAGGAAAGTATTGTGACGGTGTCGAAAATTCGAATTCGAGTTTTCGACGGGAGAGCACGTTTCAAGCATCATTGATCACGAATCAAACACTTTTTAAGTGATGTGTGTGTGTGTGAAAGTATGTGTGTGTGTGTGTGTGTGTCAGTGATTCTGTGGAGACGATAACTGACGAACGAATGGACCGATTCGAACCAAATTTGGTACAAAAATCACAATCCATAAACATTGGAAGCCTATTGTTTTTATACGCAATCGAATGTTCAAAAGCCCCCTAAATTTTCGAATGAAATTTTGAAAAAAATTAAAAAAATCAAACCACTAATAAAGTTACGCAAATAGACATTTCTTATGTAATGTTTCATTAGAAAACGATTAACATAAATTTTAGAACGCTAACATGAACCGTTCTCGAGATATTGTACATTTTTCAAAAAAATTATCAAAAAGTCATATAAAATAAAAATAAAAATCCTATTGAGAAACATGTTCACTTTTCATATGTAATACCATGCGATAAATTGGGTGAAGTCATTCTTGTGGATCTAGCTCGTTCCATTCTTTATAGAGTTTCGTCCAGAACAGAGCACCAGGCGCGAAGCGCCTTTAATCTCCAATCTCTAGGTGTGGTTCTTATCTTCATACTGTGACATTATTTCATTGGTCCATAGTTGGAGGTTCGAGGTTTTTGATTTACTGTTTTTATTATTTGTCCTAGCTCCTAGTGTGGCAGTTTGTTGCACAATAAGAGTTTAAGCAGTTTGGGGGGGTTGATGCAAGCTCGTTCCATTCATGAAAAAAGATACTTTGAGTAATACTTTTGTATTTGTACGCCAATAGTCATTTATCTGCTGTAAGAATAACTTATTTCTTAGTGCATAACGCTTGGCGAGATTTTGACGACGAGTTTGGC
The DNA here is from genome assembly GCA_951213105.1 of Amaurobius ferox. Lineage (NCBI taxonomy): Eukaryota > Metazoa > Arthropoda > Arachnida > Araneae > Amaurobiidae > Amaurobius > Amaurobius ferox. The sequence continues at coordinate 70,628,833 of OX578153.1, read as the reverse complement.
GGAATGTCGCCAACTTGGCGACTTTTTGAAATGTTGCCAAATTAACGAAAATCTCGCCAAATGGATAAAAATGACGCTAAATCAATGAAAATGACGACTAATTGTCGAAAATTCAATATCTTGGAAAGAATATTAGTATCTACTATAAGAAAAACCTATTTTTTTACTGTAAAAGTAGTAAATTCATTACATTATATAAGGAAAGTCATGTGTTGCCCACATCAGATTTTTTCTTCCATGCCATGAACAGTGTGCAAATGATTGCGAAAATCATCCGACTTCAGTGCTGTAAAATTACAATTTATTTCTTTACAAACATAATTTGCTTTTACAGCAACTGGTGAACATTTTTTTTTTAAGTCTGTAAAAGGTAGATTTACTGGAAAATATATTTTTGCAATTGCACATTTTAGAAAACTTTTCCGTTTTCTGTGAGTTTTTGGCTTGTGAAGTGTTTGGCCCATCCTTAAGCTTTGGATAAATATCCATATTTCTCAAAAAGAAAAAATTCACAAAATTTAAATTTGCCGCGAATGCTAAATAAGAACTCCGCTAACCAGAATCAAAATGAACCCTACGTCATCGGCTATGTCAATCGCATCATCGTCAATAGTGGTTCCTTGTTGGTCGAATCGGAGTGGGTCCGGTGCTATTTATCCGCTCGTATATTTTATGCTTACAAAGATACGAGCGGATAAATAGCACCGGACCCACTCCGACGTCATGATGTGACGTCCCCCGACGTCAATACCGACGACCAATAGTAGCTTCAGAGAACTGCGCCTGTGCACGGAGATGGTAGTTTATAATACGAACTCTTCATCACTCAGCTGTTAAATTTACTATCGTATACTTGTATTATCAGATAGTTTAGAATATTAAATTTTAAGTTATAGTTGGTGCTTAAAATGAACTACGCCTGTGCAAAGAGTATTTTGTTTTAATGACGATCTCGGTATTATTCAAGGAGATTTAAATATATTTAAATCTCCTTCGTATTATTGGATATCATAGAATATTAAACTCTATAATTGATGGCTAGATGTGATATATAGATATAATTTAGTCATTTTGAGATCCATGTGTCAATGGCACCTAACCAATTTTCCCCATTTGAAAAATTGTTCTACATAAATGCAATTTAAACATTATTTGCTTTGTTTATATTATGCAACTCACAAAATTAATCTTCTTTTATTAGTCATGCATTAATTAGATTGTCAAAATGAAACATTATTCTTTGCAACATTTAAGTTGTCAAGTTCAATTTAAAATTCACAATCATGTGCAAATTCCTATAATATACTAAATGACATTGTTAATCAAAATATTCTATTAAAATATTTAATTTAATACTCCTAAAAAGAAGTTAAAGAATATATCTTCTAGCTACACAAAATTATTTTCACGAGCAGATCTGAAGAATAAAATGTCCTGGTCTTGTTTGCAAACAAATTTACAAAATATATGAAGTTGAATAAATATATGCAAAATAAAAGAGCTAAAACTGTATAGGACCCATACTACAACTTATGAGTTTCTAAAATCTTTACCAAAATAAAACAGATGACGTAATAAATTGAAAATATTAATAATTCCATAATCTTAAAACCTAAAAGGTCGTAATCGATTCCAATATATGCCAAAATATTTGCTAATATACTTGTACTGCTTATATTCTCATAGGGTAGAAGCAGCAGCGTATGCTTGAGGGGGGGGGGGCAGGCCCCCTTACTTTTCAAGGCTTTTTATTGTTATGCGTATTTTCATTTAAAATAACCCTGGCATAAGCAAATGCTAAACAGTTGCCCCCCCCCCCTTCCACACACACACACCTTTTAGAGTCAGGATAAGCCACTGAGTAGAAGATATACCCATGCATTTGTAGAAGATTACTCGGTACTACGTACAATATATGAGTTTCAAAAATATTTGCAAAAATAAAACAATGACATATTAAACTGAAAATATCAATAATAATAATGTTTAAATCTGAAGACCATAATTGATATAATCCAGTCAAAAATGCAATATCGGTGAAATTTATTTTATATATATATATATCTTTATTATTTAAATCGGAAAGGATTTAATAAAAATTAGCTGCCGTATAAACAAATTGGATTTAAATTTGTTGCTAAACAACATGATAAAATTTTCTTCAAACAAATTGGCGGAAAAAATATCATCTGCTTAATGCTATATGAAAGGTTTAATTGTTCGTTTTTAATTAATATCTGGGCAACCCCTGGTCTTAGAAACTCAAAACATGGACTAAATTTTAAATCAGAAAGATTTAAGGCTATCTACAAAATTTCATTTAAATTCGGTTAATTCTCCCATAAAGATGAGACACACATACAGACAGATTTTCAATTTTATTTATATAGATTTAGAGAAATAGATTGAAAATAAGCAAAATGAGTAAACTTGCATTTTATATCTATTAAAAGTCTACATTTGGATAATTTTAATCCAGAATCAGTCATTCATAAATGATATGTTTCAGCTGAGAAATGTAAATATGTCAATAGCTAGGAAGAAATTGTTATCCACTCAAAAATTTTACTCAATTTTGTATTTTTGTTATTTTCTTACATATCATTATCAGCTTCTGTAGGAATGTACTAAAATTTGTATTTACACAAGACTTTACAGTTATGAGCATATTTATGTTATTTTATATTTTTGACATAGCAATTGCATAATCTATATAAAGAAAATTAAAAATCTGTCTGTCTGTCTCGTTATCACGGGAGAATGACTGAACCGAATTTAATGAAATTTTATGGGTAACATTAGAATAACCCCACTTAAAATTTAGTACATGTTTCGAGTTTCTAAGACCAGGGGTTGTCTAAATATTAAGATATTAATTAAAAACGAACAATTGAACCTTCCATAGAGATAGCATTATGCAGACTATATTTCTTCCACCAATTTATTTGAAGAACATTATGTCATGTCACTTAGCAATGGATTTAAATCCAATGTGTTTATGCAGCAGAAGAGTTTTATTAAATCTTTTCCGATTTAAATAATAAAGATATGTATACGTATGAAACAAATTTCATTGATATTGCATTTTTGACTGGATTATATCAGTTGCGGTCATTATTATTATTGTTATTTTTGGGGCTTATTGATAGTTTCAATTTATTATGTCATTGTTTTATTTTGGCAAAAATTGTTGTAGCTTGTAGTACGTAGTACGGAAAATCTTCCACAAATGCATGGGTATATCTTCTACTCTATGAGAATATGTTATATCTTGTATTCATCTTACATAGGTAACATTTTAAAATCTCATGCATTTCATCCATTCTTTGTATTTTTATGTGAAACTATTTTATTTTATTCACCAATAAATAAAACTTATTGAAATAAAAGTTATGAAAATGCGAACATACCTGAATAATTTTGAAAATAATTATCATGTTTTATTACTTTCCTTATATACATAATGTATAAGGAAAATATTGTGACGGTGTCGAAAATTCGAATTCGAGTTTTCGACGGGAGAGCACGTTGTAAGCATCCCTGATCACGAATCGAACATTTTTGAGGTGATGTCTGTGTGTGTGTGTGTCAGTGAGTCTGTGGAGACGATAACTGACGAACGAATGGACCGATTAAAACCAAATTTGGTACAAAAATCACAATCCATAAACACTGGAAGCCTATTGTTTTTATACGCAATCGAATGTTCAGAACCCCTCTAAATTTTCGAATAAAATTTTGAAAAAATTGTCAAAAAATCAAAACCACTAATAAAGTTACGCAAATAGACATTTCTTATGTAAGTTTTCATTAAAAACGATTGACATAAATTTTAGAACGCTAACATGAACCGTTCTCGACACATTGTACATTTTTTTTAAAAATTATCAAAAAGTCATATAAAATAAAAAAAAAATTCCTATTGAGAAACATGTTCACTTTTCATATGTAATATCATGCGATAAATTGGATGACGTCATTCTCGTGGATCTAGCTCGTTCCATTCATGAAAAAAGATACTTTGAGTAATACTTTTGTATTTGTACGCCAATAGTCATTTATCTGCTGTAAGAATAACTTATTTCTTAGTGCATAACGCTTGGCGAGATTTTGGCGACGAGTTTGGTGGAGTGTCACCAACTTGGCGACTTTTTGAAATGTTGCCAAATTAACGAAAATCCCGCCAAATGGATAAAAATAACGCTAAATCAATGAAAATGACGACTCATAGTCGAAAATTCAATATCTTGGAAAGAATATTATTATCTACTATAAGAAAAACCTATTTTTATTACTGTAAAAGCAGTAAATTCATTATATTATATAAGGAAAGTCATGTGTTGCCCACATCAGATTTTTTCTTCCATGCCATGAACAGTGTGTAAATGATTGCGAAAATCATCCGACTTCAGTGCTGTAAAATTGCAATTTATTTCTTTACAAACATAATTTGTTTTTTCAGCAACTGGTGTACATTTTTTTTTATGTCTGTGAAAGGTAGATTTACTGGAAAATATCTTTTTGCAATTGCACATTTTAGAAAACTTTTCCCTTCTCTGTGAGTTTCTGGCTTGTGAAGTGTTTGGTCCATCCTTAAGCTTTGGATCAATATTCATATTTCTCAAAAAGAAAAAATTCACGAAACTTAAATTTGCCGCGAATGCTAAATAAAAGCTCCGCTAACCAGAATCAACGTGTACCCTACGTCATCGGCTGCGTCAATCGCATCATCGTCAGTAGTGGTTCCTTGTTGGTCGAATCGGAGTGGGTCCGGTGCTATTTATCCGCTCGTACAAAGATCCGCTCGTACTAAGAGATTTCGCCTCCCTTGTTGGTTGGCGAAATTCTATAGTTGGCGGAAAGCATTAACTTTGTTCGCATACATCATTGGCAGAATTTCTTTGGCGATGTATTTAGAATTTTGGCGTGCTTATTAACCTGTGTCTGGTATTGTGAGATCTTGGTCCTTGGTATTTGTTTGGTTGGGTATTTGTGCTCTGCAGACACTTCTTTGGTGTTGTAACTTTCTTTCAAGATTTTATTATAGAATATTTTAAAGGTTCGCAAAAGTTTTATAGTTTTTGATATACAATTGGTTCATTTATGAGTGACTGTAATTTGTTAGGCAATCAATTTGAATACAATTTATTTAGTAAAATGATTTTGTGTAGTAATGACCTCTGTTCTATTAAATATTCAACCTTGTATTATAGTTTATTTCCTTTCATTTCTGTAGGGAAACAACCATGGGTCAAAAGTGGGGTGAACTAGCCAAATTTCGATACATAGTACAATATAGACTATCTCCTTATGAGCAGAATATTTTTGCCGGGTTTGTATCAAAAGGCGTCCCTAATCTTATAAGAAGGATGAAAGAATCTTTTTTTCACGTTGTACCGCGTAAGTATTGCTTTATTAAATAATGTTTGAAGTTGCTTGTTTTACTTAATTTCATTACTTGTATATACTACAAGACCCATTTTTATGTATGTTACAGAGTCTTAAAAATCCGATATTGATGTTTAATGTATCATAAATATTTTTATTTTCTGCAACTTCTATATTCGGTCTTGTATTAGAAAAGTTGTTGATTTCATTCACCGAACAGTAACCAATCTATTCACTGAGCTATGTTTATCTTATAGTGGAATTGTATACAATATTATTAATATTTGCATATAAATGTATGTGTCTTCAAAATAGTCTTTATTTTTGTATGTTAAAAAAAAACAAAAAACAGGCACTTTACAAATTAAACAGGACCTTCGAAGATCTAATCTTGAATTTAAAGTATATCCATATTCTTGAAATTAGCATGCTTCAATCAAAATTATATATATATAAGGGACAAATACTGTAGTATGGTACCGCTAGATCAAATTTATAACAAAAATCTTACTCTGGTTGCAATATATATAACACAATATAATAGCAGTAACATATTTATTATAATTAACCATTAAATTCCTTGTATATTACAGTGTGATTGATAATGCGAGGAATAGGGTGTAAAATGCATTTCCACATGATCTACTGCTTAAGCAAGGGTATGCCACTCATATATAATCATGCCAGCTTTACAAGAAAAACATAGTTAAAAAGGGACTGAACATTTGTTACATGTAATGATGAAAAATAAAATTTTATTTTAGCATAATCACAAATAATTATATTATACTTTTTTAATATATGCCTACAATAGTTTTTAATATTTCAGTGGGTGGTATAATATAATACACTATGCATCTCAATAGGCAGCAGCTTGCTTTTGAGTCATTCCATGTCAAATCAACATAAGAAAATGTAATATTTTCCTGTATCGTCTCCGATGTTTTTGAAATTTGGTGGACTAATTCGATTTACTAAGAATGTAAAGCACACAAAATATTAACCTCCTAGGCCTATTTGATTTTTAGTTATATGCATTTAAAAATGGCCGAAAATGTAAAATTTACCCTCTGATGGCTACATTTAAATTACCATAACTCCTGTTCTAATTAACACAAACAATTTTGGTATCGTTTTAAGGCTCTTTAAATGATCTTTAAGATACCAAACACAGGATGTTTTTGGGAAATACATTTAAAGGTCATAGTATTTGACCTTCTGACCTTGAATTGTTAAAAAATCGAATTTCTTATTTTTCGCTATATTTTCCAGTAAATTCTTAGAATAGATCCCCACTCTTTTTTCCAAGTACAGAATTGCGCCAAGGTGGCACGTTTCTCAGTGTTTTGAAATGGACTCCTCCTACCAAAGTGACATCGTATTTTACAGTTTTATGAACTGGAATTTTGTTAAATGATATTGTAATTGAATATAAATAAAAGTGAATAATACTCATAAAAAGATTACAAAATATGATTTTTGTGCATTTTTAAAATATTGCGTAATGGCAGAATAATAAAATTTTAGAAACCATATTGAAACACTCGATACTTAAAATATCTCTTGAATTTAAATCAATATCAAAAACTTATAAATTGAAAATTTAAAAAAAAGACAATAACAAAATTTCAAGAAAAAACGATACTTAAGTAATTACGATAATTTAAGAAAAAAGATTGTACTTCAACAAATTTTAAGAAAAAACGGTACTTAGAAAAAAGATTGTACTTTAACTAAATTTAAGAAAAAACTGTACTTTGAAAAAAGATTGTACTTTAACTAAATTTAAGAAAAAATGATACTTAGAAAAAAGATCGTACTTTAGTTAAAATTAAGAAAAAACAGAACTTGAAAAATCTATACTTAGGAGAACCATTTTAAAAACACAGGAAAATACAAAAGACAATTTCAAAACGCTGGACGAATAAATAAAAGAACTAACCTTTATGTAACAGAACACATTTCATACTGCAATCCAAAAATATTGACTGATATATCCATATTTTTAATTATATCCACACCGGAACACGTTTTCTTGAACATACACGTACATTCAACACTGGAACACGTTTCACACACCAATCCAATTAAATCTATAAAAATCTGCATATCTACTGAAAATTTGCATAAAATGTTAATGTATATGAATTATGAGGGATGTTTTGAATATTTATTCCAAAAAGGTTGTAGAAACAAATGTTTGCAAAAAGATCTGTAAAAACAAGAGTTTGATCGAAAAAGGTCTGATGAAATACACAGAAGACTATTGAAATACTTCCTGCCTATTAAAATGCAGATTCCCAAAAAGTTGCAAACAGATTCGCGCTGATTACATGTCCATTGGTCACCAGAAGTTGTGGACTACCAGATTAGCGAAGTATACGGAATAAAATTATAACCCGAAGAATCACGCCAACTTGGCGCTGGATCGTACTTTGAAAAATGAGTGGGGGTTCTATTGTAAGAATCAACCTATTTTCCCCCTGAATACTATAATATCTTAACTGCATGTATACCAATTTTCAAAATGGGCATTCAGTGGTATAACGCACAAAAAATACAATATTTAAATATTAACATAACCTTTTTTTTTTTAAATTTATTTTCTTTAATTTTTTTAGTAATGCTGCAGTTTTATATACAACTTTAAATTAAATTACTACGGGTTTTTCCATGAGCACAATTTTGCATTTGCCACTACAGTTTCCATTTCACTGTAAACTCTTCCCATCGCTGAGGGATCAACTATTGTTAATACATCTTGCACAGGTACCAAAAGTACATCTGGCTTATTTGGAAATTTGAATGATGGGAAAGATCCAGATGGATGGAGAAAGCTTAATTTAACTACTGCATTATCTTCATCAGTATCAATTACACATGTGACCCACCTTTTTTCATCATAAACAGCAGTCACAAATCCTTTGATATCACTGATCGAAAGTTTGCATCCTAATTTGGTAACTCGTTCAACTTTTGATACAGGTGAATCAGAATACACTTTAGTGCAAATTGTATGTGCTGTCAAAGGAATAAACAAGTGGAGCTTCTGAGTCCCAGCAATCATACGTGATTGTTCAAATCGTTCTTTGTTTCTTTACTTCGATTAAGTAGTCAATTGATGTGTGTGCTGTATTTGAATGACATTATAGGAATGTTATGGACTGCCTACTGAAACAACTGTCTAGGAGTTATAATCTGTTTATCATACAGCTGTTGTAGGCTGGCATGTATAGCCAACCTTTTTACAGAACCTCTTACTCCATCGCAAGCTCTTTTTTCATGAGCTGTTGCTGTAAAATGTCACTCGGCAGCAGGAGCGGCAATTCAGAGTGGCCACGTGGGCTCCCTTGATCAAGCACTTCAAATTATTTTGGTTATATAGGGTTTTTAAGGAAATTATCTGAATTTTATTTCAACTGAAAGTCGAATTATTAAAAATAAGTGATGAAATTGTTACTAGATGGCAGTACTAAAACTTTGACTCTCAAAAAAGTCTCTAATGCCCTTTTCATACCATATTAAATCTATACGGGAAAAATACTGCATTACAGGGAAAGACGGGGGATTTTTAATGAGAGCCGTGTCCCTTTATCGCCTCTGGGTGATAGAACGAATAGTATATTAATATAACGGCAATAGAAATTAGAGTTAAAAAAACAGACATTGAAATATTGCAATCGAATGTGAGCTGCGTCATTTCTGATGTAGGGTGGGTCTCTCCTTCGGAAAGGGGATCATTTCTGATTTAGGGTAGTTCTATACTTTGTGATGAATTTCAATGTGTTTGACCTCTTAATTGTTTAAAAGTCACGAGAATTGTATTTATGGCATAGGACCCGCGGTTATTTTTAGTGACACTTTCAGAAATGTGTTGTCTGAGGAGGTGGGTCTCTTGACTTACTCAGCTATTTAACATTAAAGATTGAAAAAATTATAAATATTTGTTAAAGAATGTTAAAAATCAATTTTCAACCTGATACTTGATTCTTTGATCTGACGTTGTTTTCCTTAAAATCTCCCCCTCCCCTTCACTGGCGGCTACTCAATCCCACTGGTTTTGCTTCTAATTTCATTGAAGAACAATATTGCTCCGATACTCCCTGGGCGTAAATTTTACTTGAGGTAGTCTTAAAACTTCTTATCTCACTTCCTAATTAAGTGATTTTGAATCTACTGGTGGCTATAGTCTCTGCACTATCTATACGTGTATCACCTGGACAAGCATATTTTTTTATTCAACCCCAGGTTTTCCAGGTTTTAGATTCGGTGATTATAAAATCCCTTTTGTTTACTAGTTGCTTTGCTTTTCTCATCTTAAAATAGGAAGCTTTAAACTCACTTTCAATTTTTCTAATGCTCCAAGTTTTTGTCAAAATAGTAAGAATTTGCAGAGCAATTCCAAACATAACAGAGGGGAAATCGCACATACATTTCATTCCAAAAAAAATATATGAAATTTTTCTAAGACAAAAAACTGTTCAAGAATATGTTACTTTAAGGAGCAATGTTTAGTTAATTTACCTGAAATAAAAATAAAAACTTTAATGGCAAAAATAAAAATAATTAAAATGGTACGCAACAGAGGGGACAAATAAAATACCACGTTTTTAACATGCACTATAATGTATATATATATTACATTCTTTGATTTGGAACTCCAAAAAATTTTTGTGTATTTTTTTTCTAAATCAATACATTTCAAGGTAAACTAATTATCTATAGGACTGTATACATTGCAAATTCATTATATTTAAATGTCAAAAATGAAATGTAACAGAAGAGCCTTATGAATTTGACTTCCACGTAATTACAGTAAAATATCATTGTCAAAGGTGACACTTCTGTTGTTTAAAGTTGGAGTTGGTAGCACTCTTATAGTATCTGACATGTGAACCGATGCTACATCGTTGTAGTTATATTTGAAAGTTTTCAATCCGCCAGACTGTGTTAAAAAAACAACATGGACGTTGTCTGTTTCTTTCTCGATTTCAGTTACTTGGGGAATAAATTTGACTAGTTTATTTTTTTGCAAAATTACCAACAGTTACATCAGCAGATGAAGAACTTTGATTTTCTGCAGATTCATTCATGGTATTCTTAAAATAAAACTGTACTCCTTCAGTGGACACAGATACATAGGAAATAATTTCGTAGGACTCTCACACAATGAGTCCATCGTAAATGTGGTATACCTTTTATATCTAACACTCGTTCCTCAAAGGCAGCGATGTCCCTTTTAATATCCTCTTTTTTCTGACATTATTTCTCTGTACACAACCCTCCAGTGCCTCCTACCCCATCAACTGCACCCTTTCCATGACTTGTGGCAAAGAAATATCAGTTGACTTTAAGGGATTAAGTTTATGAAATAGGATTTCATTAAAATCGTAGATGGCATACTTGTCATGCTGTATATGGTCAGTGGCTATGGCATAACTTAAAATTTATTTTTCTTCCATGTGATCACTTTTGGGGAGCCAAGTGACAGCAGTGTACAAAGAGCACTGCTTGTTAGTCCAATGTGCTAACTGGATCTCATTTTGTGTGAGGAAAGTAACTTTCTCACTAAAGTCTACTTGTAAAACACACAAAATTTGTGGGATTCTGTCTAAGCTGCTTAAAACAATCAGATTGTGTTGACTTTTCGTAGCAGTGTAATATGAATTTTTTCAACTGGTTCTAGAGTTCATCAATTACGTTGGACAGTATACCCTCGTTTAAAAATCTAACACATTCTTTGCTCCATTATTACCACTTAAGGAGTTCTTGTACTTGGTCTTCAGGAATTGCTTTCACAAACTGATTAAAAAGGGAATTATTCTTGCATTTATCACATGTATTTTTCACACAAGCAATTGAGCGATTGTTGCAAGTGACTATATTCAGTAATTCCATGTAATCATTAGGCAAACAGCTCTGTACCCTTAAAAGTAAATTCATGTTTTCTTGAAGAGCACATACACACACATTATGTGATGTTTCACCTATACATAGAATATGGGTAGGTCGCAGTTCAGCAAACTTTGACTTGCCAATTTCTGTATTCACCATTCGGATGTAGTTGCTTGATAAGCTTCCATCAAGGTGCACAAGTACTTTTTTTACTTGTGACTTTCTGTCCATTTTCTCTGACAACCATGCAGTCATCTTTACCAGGAGTCTGGTAAGAAATTTCATCAGATGAGTAGAAATCCACTACAAGTTTTCTTGTTTCATCAAAAACTTTGTTACTGGGCTGTTTCTTTTGTTTTGGTAGCAAAGTTACAGATTCACAGAGTTTGTGTAAAACAGCACCATGTTTTCTTGGGGATACAGGTAGTGCACATTTAGCTTTTTTTTACAGCTTTTCCCAATGTCTAGGGAGTATTATATGGTGAATATCCATCCTGATTTTCTACTGCCATTACCTTTTTATTTTCCCTTTGTCTTCTTTTCTTCAATTTATCATTTTTTTTGTCTATCTTTTTCTTCAAAATATTTCTGTTATCATACACTTTCTTTTTATATTCTCTGTCCCTTTTCTTACACATCTTTCTTTTCTTGAGACATTCTAGCTCTATATTCCCTCATTCTTTCTGCTGATGTTTTTCCCATGTTGATAACTCACTCAAAAATTTGTACAAATATAGTAAACACATTAATCAAGTAAAAATGGCACAGCTTGGTATCAGTATGCTCAAACAATGGAGGAACTGGTTGAAACAGGATGCAACTAACTACCCATGTATACATTCCCAGAATTCCTTCTCAACAACTTCGTGTAACAGGAGGGACATTTAGCTTTGTCTCCTCTGTTACATCCCCTCTATTTCCTATATATTTCAATTAAAACTTTTCCAAAATTATTACATAACATGATTGTACCAATAAATTTTATTGTAAACACCAGTTATCAAGTTTATAGCTTTTTAATATATTGAATAAAATAAACTTTTTAAAAAATTTCTAACAGAGGGGACAAATATGTAATTGGGATAACTTTATTTTTAAAAAATAAGAAAAAAGTTCCTGTATGAAGACAATCACTGCACAATTATATTTAGGAACAATTTAACTTTCTGTATAAATCAAATAATATATAAAATCACCATATTTTCAATAACTTATTGTTCCTTAAAAAAGCCAAATTTTTGACATAATCAAAATCATAAATGCCCCTTATTCATCATAAATATTAAATATAATCATGCATAACTCCCAAAAATAACTATTCAACCCATAAACTACAATAAAATTCCTTCAAAATGATACCAAACATAAGGGTATTGCTTAAAGTTGACAAAACCCTATACTGGTTTCAGTTGGCATGGAATTCTACTGTACCTTTTTACTGCGGCTCATGGATGTAAGAAATTTTTTCTTTCAATTGACAAATCATTTCACATTCCACAGGTTTAACTTCCTCATCGTCAGTCGTGTCTAATTCAAACAACTTTTGCATTGCAAGTCCTATCTTCTTAGACTTTTCTTTTAGATATTTATGTTGTTTCGGTTTTTTCTTACTCATTGGTGACTCTCCCAAGACATTCAAACTACGATTTAAAGAACGTAGTGCTTCTTCACGATCTAAATTAATTAGTTCATCATCACAAACTTGCAAGACACTTGGTCCAGGTAGCAGGTCTTCTTTGGACCTAGATTCCAGAGCTGAGTCATCTGTTAACCCTCTGTTTGCTCATCCCACGGTTTCCACGAGCAACTCAAATGTAGCAAAATCTGCTCATCCCGCGATTTCCGCAGGCATGTGTTTTTCTTCCTTTATTGATGAGCGCATCCCGTTTATTCCCCGTTTAAGCACTTAAATAAATCATATACAGTATTAGACGTTTAATTTACGTTTTGACCAACAGATGTCATTAGTTGTCCACTAAATTGCCGTATTTGAAGGCGCATAGTATTACCGCTCAAACTTCACTTTTTTCCACTCTTTTCTTATCAGAAATGGCTGCTAGAAAATGTTCAGCGATTGACAGAGTGTATATTCCTGATTCAGATTCTGAAAGCGATTTTAGTTTAGATAGTGACAGTGATATAGATTTTTCGGACTGCTCCTCATATAGCGATGAATCTGATCATGATTCAATAAACTTGCAAAGCATTAGGCAGTGGTGCAAAATTGATATGAAGAATATTCCTTTTCCTCCTCCTTCAGTTCCTTTTAGTGGAAATCCTGGAATTACTGTGAATATAGCTAACAATGCAAGCATATTGAGCTATTTTGAACTTTTTTTTGACGATCAAATATTACAAATGATAGTCCAAGAAACCAATAGATACGCTCAACAATATATCCATAAAACAGTTTGTAAAGAGGGATCACTCTGGAAAAAATGGACAGAAACGAATGTTGAAGAACTAGACTATTTTTTGCAGTTTTGTTTCTCCAAGGAGTCATAAAGAAGCCAGAACAAGAGCATTATTGGCCCAAGCGTCAAATATTATCCACACCAATCTTTGGAAAAGTAATTGGAAAAAATAGGTTTTTATTGCTCATGAAGTTTCTTCATTTTACTAATAATGAGGAATTTGATAAAGACCGACACCCATGGCCGAAATTGAATAAAATTTATGAACTAATGGAACATCTTCAATGAAAATTTCGAGAAGTCTATATACCAGGGAAAAATCTTAGTTTAATGAAAGTTTGATGCAGTTCAAAGGCAGGCTACAGTGGAAAATGTTTATTGCCAAAAAAAGAGCAAGATTTGGGTTGAAGTTTTTTGTTCTTTGTGAAGCAGAAAGTGGATACATTTCAGATTTCCTCATATACACAGGTGATGGAACAGTGTATAATCCGAAATACAGCCAATATCCAGTTTCCACCAAAATTGTTTTACACTTGATGGATCGATTTCTGGGAAAAGGTTATTGTGTCACTATTGATAATTTTTATATGTCTCCCCAGCTTGCAGACATCTTAGTTACAGAAAAGACAGACACTTATGGGACAGTGAATAAAACCAGAAAAGACCTCCCTGTCAATTTTGGAAAAGAGAAAGTGCCCAAGGGTGAAATTGTTGCCTATCAAAGAGGTAAGGTTATGGCTCTGAAGTGGCAGGACAAGAAAAGTGTCTGCCTTATGAGTACTATTCATGATGCAAGCTCTTATTTGGTGACATGCAAATCTAAAAGACTGTTATGAAACCAGTTGTCGTTTGTGACTATAATAATACAATGGGTGGTGTCGATTTATGCGACCAAGAAATGTCCTACTACCCTACGCTCCGAAAACAACAGGGGAAGTATTATATCAAAATTTTCAGGCAGTTTTTAGATCAATCGTTGTGGAATGCCTATGTACTTTACAAAAAGCAAAACCCAACACAAACTGTAAAACTTTTGGAATTTCGTTTGAAAATTGTTGAAGAAAGTATTGAAAAATATTCTGATACAGATAAAAGCAGTTGTCCTGGAAGAACAAGTTCTACTTTGAACCCTTTGAGATTGACAGCTCGTCATTTTCCAAGCCACATACCACCTAACCCCATAAAAAGAGAGCCTCGAAGACTGTGTGCTGTATGCTGTTCAAGAAAAGATGCAAATGGCAAAAAAATTCGCAAAGAAACACGAATCTGGTGCAAAGACTGTGAAGTTGGACTTTGCCTTGAACCCTGCTTCGAACTCTATCATACTAAACTGCATTTCTAAGGTATTTTTTTCTCAGTGCTTTATATATTCTTAAATTTTATACATTTTACTTTTTTATATTATGCAATAAATAGAAATTAACTGTAATTCAATTGAAATTTATTTTAAAAAGAATTATTTTGGTGATAACATCTGAAATTAGTTTTTCGGGCAACTTAGTTTCTCATCATAAAAATCTATATAAAAAAATATTTTCTAGAAAGAAAAAAATGCATTTTTCAATTCTCCAATATATATAGATTTGAAATATGTAATAAAAAAAATATGCAATTTTTAAAGCAATTTCGGTCCAAAAATTGAGCAGTCAGAGGGTTAATGCACATATTTTTTTCCTGTACTGTTCACATCATTTATCCAACAAATTCAGGAAAATTTTTCACAAATCAACTGAAAAACAGAACATAGACTTTTTCTTTTGCACGAATGTTTATCTTTTCCCAGAGGGTTGCAACATTTGTTTAACCACTGCTTATTCATAATAAAATTTTCCTTACTTAAAAATTAAATTCCTTACAAAAATATTTACACATTCTAGTAAAATATAGTATCAATTTAACAATATTTCATCATAAATATGCTTTGAAAGCTTTATATGTAGTTTGGCTTTTCAACCTAAAACTCAAATTGCAAACTAACATCATTTGAATCAGTCAGCTCTAATTGAAATTAAAACCCAAACTGCAAACCAAAACCATCTGAATCAACCAATCACCTCTAATTCAAAAGAAAACCCAAACTGCAAACCAAAAGTAAGGATATGCCAGTGGTGGCACCAATTGGCAAATTTAGCTATCTTATAGCTAGAAAATTTCATTTGCAGCTATATTTGGCTATTTATGAATAAATCTGGTTATTTTTGGTAAGCTATTATATTTGGAGAACTGTCAAATCAACCCAATGAAATACTGAATCAAACATGTCAAATGCTTGTAATAGTATAGTATTTTTATCCACAAAATCAAAAACTGCAGCATTACAAAAAAAAAAAATAAATAAGTAACAAAATTAAAAAAAACATGTCAAAGGGTTATGTGTCAATATTTAAATATTGTATTTTTTGTTTCTAATTTTTTTTGTGTGTGTGTGATCCCATTGAATGCCCATTTTGAAAATTGGTATATATATGTAGTTAAGATATTGTAGTATTCAGGGGGAAAAAATAGTGATAAATAAGAAATTCGATTTTTAGCAATTCAAGGTCAAAGGTCAAAAACTATGCCCTTGATATGTTTCTTTCCCAAAAACTTGATTTTAAACATCATTAGAGCTTTAAAACGATACCAAAATTGTTTTTGCATGTCAATTAGAACAGGAATGATAATTTAAATGTAGCCACCGGAGGGTAAATTTTGCTTTTTTGGCCATTTTTAAATGCAAATAACTAAAAATCTAATTTGCCCAGGAGGTTAAAATTTTGTGTGCTTTACTTTCATAGTAGGTCTAACTAATTCACCGAATTTCATAAAAATCTGAGCTGGTGAGGAAAATGACTGTGTTGATTTGACATGGAATGACCCTTATTCGTTAACATATTACCCTATCCAAATTTGATCCTGGGAGAAACACTATATTGATATTGCTTGATAGTTATGATATTGCTTCCGTCCTCAGAAAGTTCTCGGCATTTACTTGGCTGAATTTCATAAATATTTTTTTAAATGAAAAATACTTCACTCCTCTCCTCCAATATTCTTAGGATTGAAAGCCGATAGTATCTATCTTACAAATTTGTTATTTTATACATGGTATGATAAGTAACATATCTTTTATATTCTTTTACAGCATTTGTTGTTGGCTATCTTATTTATGACTGGGCAAACAAGGAGTTTGCGCGTCTGCAAAGGAAAAATCCAGAAGATTATGTTAATGATAAATGATTTCTTTGGCATTTGAATTTCAACTATGTATGTGAATTTTATATAGGAATAAAAAGGCAGTGTAGTATAATTATAAACTAAGTTATAGTTTTTCTGTATTTTCTAAAATTTAGTTTCATTTGCTTAATAATAATATATAGATTCACATATTATAGCTAGGGTTACTATATACAATGTTTACATTCTTGTAAGAACTTAAATAAACATTTTTTTTATGTGACTTTTTTTTTCTTTTTGGTCTTTCATTAAACCTTTCTTATTTAAAAAAAAAAAAATTACATATTTATATTCATTGGAACATCTGCTAACAAATTATAGTTGTATGGTTTTCATGGTCTTTAGAAACTTCCTTCTTTTATAAATTACATTGGTCAATTCTTTTTTAAATATATAATTTCTTCACTGAGGCTTTAAGAACTTAAATTTCAAGTGTCCCGACATTTTTAGAAAATGGACGGTTGAAACAGGGTTGCTCCATTTGCTCCAGAAAAGTAAATATTTGCCATATTGCACCCAACTTTGCCAAAGAGGCCATTGCAGTAAAGACATTATTTCAGAGACCATAGGATAATTCCTGGATAATCTGTCGTTTTGTGGGAATTAAAAATATTTTTTGTAAATTTGTTTACAAATGGAATCAGGATGTTATGTTCTCTGATCTGCCTGTGAACATAATTTTGTATAGCGAGAACAAAGATTCTTATAGTTGCTTTTAAGAGAATAAAACTAAACATTTTAATAGAATGTTTGAATAACAATATTATTTAGAATACTATAGACATTTGCATATATTGAATTTAAGTTTTTTATATTATATATTCTGTACAAAGAACTGGTATACTGTTAGCAATATATAATTTCATTGTTGACCAAAAGTCTGAAGGAAATAAGTATTTGAGAAATAACTATATAGGTAAAGGGACTCTAACTCCATAAATTCTTTGGAGTAAAGTTTTTAAACCATGGAGTAAGAGTTCCTTTTACCTTTGTATTTTAAATCTTTTTTAGCGCAACATGAAAATGTTTTATATATTATTAGTTTTTAATTTTATTTTATATTTAATAATTTCCTATAATAAACAACAAATTATTTATGATTTAACAATTTTTTTATGCATTTCCTTTTGTGCAATGTTTTAAATTTGTAATTTTGAGCAAAAAATAGCTTTATAGGTGAAATAGAATTTTTTTTATAACTTTTCAAAAATACATGCATTTAAAGAAAATATTAAATTGTAGCTGCTAACTGCAATATGCAGGCATAAAAATTTTTCATGCATAAAATTTTATATATTTCTAAATTTAAAACTTCTTTAGCCTCGTTATGTAAAATACATTTGGCTGTAGCTGTAATATAACAATAAATACTTTTAAAAGTCACTGAGCATATATTATTTGAGCTAAAATGTAATATTGAGAATAATTTCAAATTTTTCTGGAAAATTCACATCTCTAGGCAGGGAGAATGAACCCTACCAGAAATTTTCTTAATTTTTTCACATTTCCAGCAAATTGAAAATGAATGACTTTTGCGGAATGAGAAAATATTCGTCAATTAAAATTATTAAATTGGTTGATCAAGGACTTATTTTCTAGTCCCTAATGACTTCATTGTATGTGGATCCACTGTGTGAACCTCTGAGAATGCTAAACTAAAAATTAACCATGGGATCAACCATGTGAACCTTCTTAATAAATAATAAATTGAAAAGCAAATTTTTGTTTTGCATAATGAAGATTATAAAAAATAACTCTTAATAAAATTGTTTTTAAATTCCTGAATTCTGGTAAAAATTTAAATTTTTTTGCTTACTTCAATAGTTTTATAGTAAATTTGGTACTCATATTTGATACCAACAATGGTACTAATAGGGCAATTGTTATTTATATATTTTGTCAAAACCTTGAATATATGTACTTGGTAATTTGCACAGAACACTTAAATCACAATTATTTTCTCATCAGGGTATCAAAGATTTTGAGATATACAGATATGAATCTTAAAGCAAATGAAATGAGACTATTTTTCAATAATAAAATTAAAGAAAAAATGCTTACTGTTAAATTAAAAACATTAAAACTGTTATTGATATTTTTTGCAAAGCATGACTCTTGCATATCCTTTAAATTTTTAAAATCTTTTATTGAATTCGTGACAAATGGTTGTCTGTCTTTCAATTTCTTTGATGGCATTTTTAACATACTTTCCTATGGCCTGTAGCATATTTTAATCTATTAAAATTTGGCGAACCTCAAAAAACAAAACTGGGATTTTTTGCGAAATGGCCTTGAAAAATCTCAATTTGCTTCTATAGAAATATATAATCCCATTGTTATGATAGTTAAGAAAGAGTCCAATATGCAGCTTCACTTGTGTATATATATATATATATTTTTTAAATTAAGATTCATAAATACGGAAGCAAACTAAAAGTGTTAATTATACTTAGCAAGTATGAAAAGTTGGATAATCTAAAGGTATAAAGTAAGACAATGTAAAATACATTAAATTCCAATGATAGATTAAAATTGTAACTCAAATAACCATAAATTAAAATATTGGATAGCTACGTATTAATATATAAATAATAGAGATTTATCAATCAAGGGTAGAATAAAACAGGGTTGGCAAAAAACCAGGTTTTTTAAGTTTAAACCAGGTTTTTTTTGTTTAAACCGGGTTTTTTTTAAAATCCTTTTTTAATTACATGTATACATATTTATAAATAAAATTTGACATTAACTAGAATAATTAATGTTCAAATAACAATTAGTTTAAATTATTTTCAGAAGGAATATTAAGTAAATAAACAATTGTTGCTACTTATGTGGACATTCAAATCATATTAAATTTTAATAATTTATTTAGAGATACTATTTTTTAAATTCAATGTATACAAATACAATATAATAAAATAGTAATTGTTTACTACATAATACATGGAATATTGCTCTTAGATTCATCAGTAATGGTGATAAGTTGTTTAAAATACCAATAATGTAGATATTTAATTTAGTGAATTTTCTTAAAAAATAATAGAAAAAAACTAGATTCTAATTTCTTTATTCCATTTAAAAATTAAAAACAAATTTAGGATTTAACATTTTGAACAAAAAAACAAGTTTTGCGGCTTTTTTTAAACCCAGTCTGTTATTCAATTTTGATTGTACAACTCCAAAAGAAGAAAAAATTCTCTCAACATTCGCTGTAGTTGCTTTTGCAGTAAGAATTACTTCAACTTCCTTCAACACATGAGCATTAAACTTTTTTATATCATTTTCTTGCATTCGCCACCATTTTATAACTGTTACATTTTCAAGAAATTCCTTTTGAAAAAGATATCTTTGGAATGGAAAACCTTTGGCACAAAATTTCAATATCAGAGTTAATAAGTTATTTTTAGGAAACTTTTTCTTAGCATATTCCAATGCCAATTTTTTTTCATCTGCTGATAATTCGTGATCATCTTCATCATCTTTATCTACAGCTTTTGGGTGTAACAGAAAAGCAAGAAGATGGACTGGTGTTATTGCCATTTTATAATGATTATCTAATTTTTTCAGTACATCTTTGTTGAATTTCTTATCATGCATCTGCCTTTTTAATTTTTTAAAAATAAAAACAGTCTCTCCAATTGAACAATTTTCTCTCTGTGCCCTGTCCAGAGCTACACTAATTGGTTTTAATTGTTGCAAGTAATCTTCTGCATTTCTTTTTAATGAAATGTTTGAAATTAAATTTTGAATATTTTTATCAATCTCGTTTTTATTGCTTTCACATATATTTACTAGCACTGGCCATGATTTTAGATATCTCTCCAAGACATCAGCAAAGGAATTCCAGTGAACTTCATGGTAATATTAACTTTGGTGCATTTGCAACTTTTCTAAAGCATGCACCTGCAAAATGGTTATCCGTAAAATACTTAATCACATGCAAAATTTGTTCTTTTATGTTTGGATAACTTATATTACCAGCTAGTAAGTTCAAAATATGAGCAGCACATCCGTAAGTAATAACTCTGAATTCCTCATCCTCACTCTTATCAATCATTTTTTCTCATTTTTTCAACATTTCCGGTATTGTCTGTCACTACTGAACATACTGAACACTGAAATTCTGACTGGCACTTTTCTATAGTTTTAACAGCAATGTCATATAGATTTTCACTTGTATGAGCAGTGCCCAAAGTGTCAATAGTATCAGCTAAATATGTGTTCCCATCTTTTGTTGTTAAAGTAACACAAATCACTGGTTCATTGTGAATGTTTGACCATCCATCTAATCCTAATGTGACAATTTCGTCTTAATATTTCTGCAAATTTTTCTTTTTCCTTTGTGTAGGTGTTCTCTAATAAATCGCAAGTAATTTGTTTGCTTGATGGTGGAAAATATTCTGGGCGAAAATTCTGAACCATTTTAATGAAGTCTGGATGTTCCACAGTGTTGAATGCTGTATTTGTAGCATAAATAAACCTGGCAATTTGTTCATCAAACATTTGTTTTTGAGCTGGTGTTGATTTACTCACAAAACAGTCCAGAGTTTTATCTTCTCTTTTCCTTTTTTGAAAGCTGATTTCACTTGTAGTTGGTTCTGGTTGTGTCATTGATGAATCCAAAGAACTTGAAGTACTGGAAAGTGAGGCTGATACACCATCGTCACCATCTGCATAAAATTAAGAAGGGGCTTAATGACATAGAACACATATATCAACATTTTTAATCGCATAATTCAATATTAAACTTTATTTTTTTCTTCATTTTGTGAATTAAACACAGTTTTATTTATGTATTTATTTTTAATATTTATTTAATACTTAACTTAGGCTAAAATTAACTTGATATGATGTAATAGTATTCTTGTATTTTGAATAAAACTTTTTTTAATTCAAAAACACATAAAATTAATTAATATTAGTATATTTAATTTAGTATTGATTTATTATCTTCCCAGCCAAATAGAATTTACAAGTAATATAACAATTTTGATAAGAATATAATCATTTGATTGAATGAAGAGAAACAAACATTCTTAGAATGTGTGTACATGAAAAATGTTCTTGTTCTCAATATGCATTACTTGTAATTTCACAAGTATTTTTGATTTAACAAACATTTAAATTTTCCGAAAACTTACTTTTACAGTTAATAATAGAAGTATTAATAATAATAAAATAATTACTTACCAACAGATTCATTAACTGAATGAGGATCAAGATTGCTACATGTTTTGATGTTTCTTCATTCTGAGCATTTGACCTTCCATTTCTTGTTTACATTTTTTTTACATTTAGCCCTGCAGCCTTTCCTTTTATCATTTTTTACCTCATCAAAATATAACCAAATTAAATATTTTCTTCTGCCACCAGAGTTAGACATTTTTTGTCCTCAAATGCTAACTTTTATCCCATTCTACTTCTACACAAACACAAAAGCAAATATGATGTAACTGTAACTATGAACTGACTGATGCAAATTGCTGCTGAAATGAGTTGTTCAGTTATTAAAAGTAGAAGTTATTTACAATATCAAATAATTTGAAAAATCTAATTATAAATTATTCTAAAAAAAAATAAAAAAATTGGTTTTTTTTTTTTTTTTTTTTTTGGTTTAAACCATGCCAACCTGGAATAAAATGCATGTATCCAGTCATGAAGCTATATATAATCTACAAATATCAATAGTGAGATTTATTTTTCAATTTTCGAAATCTCCCCATTGATATTTATAGATTATATATAGCTTGATGACTGAATATATGCATTTTATTCTCCCCTTGATTGATGAATCTCTATATTTTTATATGTAGCTATTCAATATTTTAAGTTATGGTTATTTGAGTTACAACTTATCTCTAATCTGTCATTGGAATTTCATATAATATTTTTAATATATATACAGGGTCTGTATAAAAAGAATCTGGAAAATTTTTTTCCTGACGTGAATTATGTCGTAGCGCGCATGCTCGGTAGTGGGGAATATGACCTTCAAGATGCGACAATCGCCTTCGAGTACTCATTCAGGCCATATTGTGTTTTTAGTGGCCCCTATCGAGTGACTCGCTGCAAGCACGAAATGCAGCAAATGATTGAACAGCCGTACGCGATCAAATTTTGTGCTGGATTGGGGAAATCGGGTACGGAAACGTTGGCCATGCTTCGCCAAGTGTTCAAGGATGAAATCATGTCACAAACAGCAGTTTTTAAAGTGGCACAAGCTCTTCAAAGATGGCCGAGAGAATGTGCAGGACGAGCCTCGCGCTAGACGGCCGTCGACGTCAAGAACCGACGACAACGTGTGCATGAAGTGCTGAATTCAGACCGTCGTTTAAGTGTGTGAATGGTCGCAGATGAAATTGGCATTGATAAGATGACAGTGTACAACATTATCACTGAAAATTGGGTGATGCGAAAGATCTGTGCTAAACTCGTCCTGAAGGTCTTGACGGACGAGCAAAAGCAGAGGCGAGTGTGCTTGCGAAGATCTTCTGCAACATATTGAAGAAGACCCCGGCTTTTTGGACATCGTCACCACGGGAGACGAGACTTGGATATTTGAATACGACCCGGAAACAAAGCGGCAAAGTTTGGAATGGCACACTGCGGGATCACCTCGTCCAAAAAAGGCTTGAATAAGCAAATCCAGAGTAAAAGCCATGCTGATTGTTTTCTTCGACGCAAATGGGGTTGTCCACTACGAATTTGTTCCTGAGTGGCAGACAGTGAATGGTGCTTTTTACCTAGAAGTGCTAAAAAGACTGAAGAGAAGGGTCAACCGTGTGAGGCCAGCCATCGCCGGAAATTGCATCACGACAATGCAACCAGCAGCACCTGCTCCAAGGTGACAGACTTCCTGATGATAAACGGCATCGTGATAGTTCCCCAAACCCCGTACACTCCTGACTTGGCACTAGCAGACTTTTTCCTTTTCCCAAAAGTGAAATCCTCCCTCAAAGGACACCACCATGGGACCCTAAGTGCCATCAAAGAAGCTTGCACTTAAAAAAAAAGCTTGCGTGCCCTTACGGACCTTCCAGAATCAGCCTACCAGGGAGCCTTCGAGTCGTGGAAAAGCCATTGGCAAAAGTGTGTCGATGCTCAAGGGATGTACTTTGAAGACTTTTGAGGTATTGTAGCAATATCTGTAATAAATCTATTTTTCTGAAATTTTTCCCGATACTTTTTATACAAACCCTGTATAATTTGAAAGTCCATTGAAAGAAAAGTGAGAAGCTGTAACTCGAAAAACCTAACTTTCTAACAAGCCTACAAAATAAAAAGTATAAATCAGCAAATTTTCAATCAAATGGAAAAAAACGCACATTTCAAATCATCAAGTTAAAGAAAATCATCAAAAATCAATGTTATGGAATCTATAAAAGAAAAATATATATACTAGAAAGAAATATCTGATGTTACCTGGGTTTTAAATAGGCATCCACGACATATAAATGTCAGGAAGGTTTTTGACATCCTTACTTTTAAATTAACTGATTATTTATTTATTATTATTTTATATTTATTTATTGATTAAGATTATCAATATCTTTATTTAATTTTCAGATTAAAGTTATTATTTTTACATTTCACAAAGTTATTATTATATTTAGATTTGGCCTGATCGTATAAAGTTACTTTAAAAAAATATTAAAATTGTTTCTTTATTTGATAATTTCTATTCTTCTAGTTATTACACCTTTTAAATTGATCGCGTAGAATTCAACAAATTTACCTTTATAATTATTAACATTATCTCTTTGTTTCTTTTACTAATTGTCATTCCCACTGTTTGGCCTGTGCACTAGGGTGGGCCAAAAAAACTTTTTTTTAAAATTGTTTTAGTACTAGTGCGGAAAACTTGGCCAGTGTGTCACACAATACTGACAAGAAATTTCAACGATTTTTATTAACCCTCGCCATACTAAGATCAAAATATTACATAAATACCTAAGATGGGGTCATTTTGACCCCATATGTATTTATTTTGTTTAGACCAGAAAACTGATGAAGGGCTATAATACTGGCTATAAACATTTAGTACAGAGAGAAAAATGTAATTTCCACAATATTATGAATAATTAAATAGCACTAAAGCTGAAGTAAATACAAATTTAAAAAATACGTTTATAAGAATAATGATAGTAATGCATTATAACAACCTTTCAATCCTGCTGCTCATTTTTGTGGCAGTCAATACACAAAATAACGCTTGAAGTATGGCTTTTGCAAATAAACTTCCTGCAGCTGTTACACTTCTGCGAATACTTGGTGTCATTTGTTGATCTAGAGCACATAGCACACCTACCCCGTTTCACTGAAAGTCTTTCTGCCTCAGAGTTGACTTGATATTTTACTTTTCTTACTTTCCTTCCACTAAGTTTTATAGCCTGAATTGTGGACTCCTTGTAACCAAGTGGTTCATTTTCAATATGAGAAGCGCGACGTTTCAACTGAGGTTCCACCAACAGTCCTCCAAGTTCTTCCAGAAACCATTTGCGAGCATTTTTCATAGACTTCAAGTCGATATCTTTTTGTGTATTCATTCTCCAAATGACAAAAGCATTATAGGCGGCAATATCTATGAAGTTGAGAAATAAACTCAGTGGCCACCTCCTGGTACTTCTACGGCAAGTATATTCTCGGACAAGCTTATCTAGAATGTCAACGCCACTCTTTGTACTGTTGTAATCCAGGATTATGTCTGGCTTGAATTGTTTATTTTCATCAGCAATGCTGTGGTCATGGTGCATGCTGGAGAGGAGAACAACACTCTTGTTTTTTTTTTCGGTACATATGAGACCAATGTCAGGTTCTTGGTGAAAAGAAAATGAGATGAATAAGTTGCTCTCTGTTTTACATTGACCAAACACTTAGGAAGATCTTTGCGATTTTTGCGCATGGTACCCACCAGGGTCACATTGAATGCTGAAAGGTCTTCGGCCAAAGTTATATCTGTGAAGAAGTTATCTGTAGTTACATTGCGACCAGAATTATTCCAGTAACTTACAAGGTCTTTTACAACACGGGGTCCTTGATTGACCTCAGGTTGATCACCTGTTCGGCCTAAATAAACTTGCAGGTTATAGCAGTAGAATGTTGTAGCATCACAAAGCATCCAGACTTTGATGCCGTATTGCCCCGGTTTGTTAGGCATGTATACCTTGAAGGGGCATCTGCCTCGATATTTTACCAATTCCTCATCAATTGTATTGAAAGGTGACGCTTCGTACATATTTTTACAGTTTTCTGCAAATATGTCTGTCACAGCTCGAAGTGGAGCAAGTTTATCTCGTTCTTTTCGTTCAACTCTAGAATTTATATCATTAAATCGAATGACGGAAAGAAGAGTAAGATATCGATTGCGGCTCATAGTAGCTGTATATATAGGACATGTGGTGCCTATATCTGATCTCCATAAATCATGAATTTGTTCACGTGAATCTCGATATCGTCCCATCATAATCAACAATCCAAAGAAAGCACAAATTTCGACTGCATCCGTATCTTTTCATATATATACGACTTGTACCATCGGGATGAGTTTCGTTCCATTCTTCTACTTTATCTAGACCCCTTTGGTTAGTGAATGTGGCAATTATATTGATTATTTCATCATTGATGAAAAGGGAAAATGCATCAATATTTGTCTTGGCATTCTTAGCTAATGCAGTAGGACCGTAATCATGCCTAATAACATTATGAGTACGAGTCTTTAAAACACATTGAATGTATTTCCACAACCTTCCAGTGACATATGGATTACGATCTCCATCCTCGCTTTCAGTGCTTCCATCTCTACATTCAGAATTCGATTTCAGGCTCTGCATCACTATATGAAACATCAGACTCACCTATATCCACTGATTCGTCTGAACTTTCAGCAAATAATATAGAATGTGCCTCTTCGATAGTCAAACCGCGACGATTCATTTCGTTGAACAGTGAAATTTACACACAACCAAACAGAATAGCAGGAAATGACCAAATGCGGGATTTGGCACACCTACACTTGCTTGTGTGAAAATGCCCTACCCACAGCGCCATCTATTAGCCATCTAGTGAACTACATTTGGCAGAAAGCCAATAATTTTCTTTCCGTCGCATCTTTCTGATAAGGGAAAATTAAATTTTTGTCAATGTGACCCCATTCACAATTTCTACAAATAAAAAAAAAAATAGAAATGCCCGAAGTTTACCAAGTTTGCTAAATTATAAAATATACCTTTATAGGAGAATTCTTAGAAAATAATTTTAGTATACAAATTTTAAATGAAAAAAAGCTTCAAAATATCCGGATGGGGTCAAATTGACCCCATCTCAGTATGTTGAGGGTTAATAGCCGGGCCCCTCTGGCCTTGAAAAAATCAAAAATCACACAAAAACAGTGTATTGAAAATTAATTTAGAAAAACAAACAAAAATTAAATTAAATTAGTACTAGTATGGGATGGTTTGCCAGTGTGTCACACAATACAGACAAAAAAAATCAATGATGTACATCAATATCTAGCCGGGCCCCTTTGGCCTTGAGAAAATCGAAAATCACACAAAAACAGTGTCTTGAAACTATTTAGAAAAACAGAAATGTAAATTAAATTAGCACTAGTACAGAAAAGTTGGCTAATAAATATGATACAACTGACAAATAAATTTAGTGATCTACATTATGCAATGTAGCCCAACTTCTTTGACCAAGAAAAAATTGAAAATGGCACAAAACTGAAATTGTTTGACTAAAGATAATTGTTGATAAGAGGATACAGCGTATGACGTTGATATGGCATAGCGGATGAATTATTTACACTACTTCCAAACGACTGCAATCCAAAATATAGTTTAACATAGAAAAAATCACTTGGTTGTTGAATAGTATTAACCCTTTCAGTCAAATAATGACAATTCTTTCCTTCCTTTTAATTTTGCTGCCGTTTTTCCACAAACTTTAACTGCCACTTCTGTGACCACTTTAATACATCTTTCGACGGCTTGTGTTGTTGTTGAAACCCAGACCGTCCGACCTACCAGAAAGGTGTAAGGTAACTGTTTGGACGGTCGGGAAGTACCACCCAATTTAGACCGGAACCCAGTGGGGGGAGGCATCCACAGGGACCGTACCCTCCTTCCCCTACCACCAACCTCTTGGAAGGACTTTGGACTCGGACAACCTCTCGGAAGGACACCTCTCGACGGCTTGTGTGGGAAAATTTTAATATTTAACTTCTTTTTGTTTCAGCATTTGATAAATTTCTTCATTTGACCATACCATTGTGAGAGGTGGTTCGGTGACACTAAATTTCCCCCAATTGATAAGGTCAATGTAGTCAGTTGCATGAAAATTTAAAGTGGGCAATCTGAATTGGCGGACTTTCTCATTTTCTTGCATTTATAATTCTCCTGATTCCCAATTCTCTTATGGGATTTCGAGGATCCGTAACCATTGCCAACAGAAGGTTTTCAGGATGCGCGAAATAAGCATTCCCTTCAATTACTTTGTAAATCACGTCTTTGACCTCATCTGGGAATTGCCTTGAAAGTGTTATCATTTTCTATAGATGGCTGGCACCATGTTGGCATAACGGGTTCATCTTTATATGAAACCACATTGGCGCATAAACGTTTATCACAAATTTGCTATTGTGCATAGATTTTCTGATGGGTCGACGGTGACAATGTAGAGCCTCAAAATCCTGTTGCCGGCTGTCAGCCATCTGGAATGACTAGGTTTCTCTAGGCATTTATTTGCCCGACTAACCCGGCAATGGCCATCTCTGATAGCACAACAAATGCAATACAGATACCGCTGATCAGTGCTTAGTATTTTCGGATCTATATCAGACAACACGGTATCAATTTACTGAAATTAAACTACTAGTTTTATTTCATAATCATTCAGAAGTAAACTAATAGGTCCAGAGTGGGAATATGAGCCTTTGGTGTGCCCATCAAATTTTTGCAAAAGGTGTCTCAAAGGTAATCCATTGCAATGTAGCAAGCATATTATCCACTGAAGAGGTTTTCCAACATGCTTCTCAATCATTTGTATTACACCGTCCTTCCACCCTGTATTTACATTCGTTCCATCACACCCAATTACTATTAAACTTTCAAGATCAATATTGTGTTCCTCCATAAAAGAGAGGATTCATTTTGTTATATCGAGTGCTTTTGCTGGTGGATTTAGCGACACATGACCAAGGTATTGCTCTCCTGTCTGTTTTATCATGGCCTATGTGCTCCTCGTATTTCACTGATCGACATTTTGCAACTTGCATACGAGTTTTGTCTTTGCGACCATCAAACTATAGGCCCTTAATTGACTTTGTGGCACTGAACATCATTTCTTGTAATTGTCTTCTATTCTTCCCTATTTCTCTTCGAACCTTATTTTTGTCAATTACGTTAGTTCAGTTGTCTTCCGATACAAGTTTGAAGTCCATCAGAACAGCTGTTACAATTTTTGCCACAGTTCTATACTAGAAGCATTCGTTAAGTCTGCAGCTTTAGCGGTGTTTAGCAGGGGGAATCTCATTTGTTTTGGTGTGCTACGTTGTTCCAGTTCTGTTTCTTTTTCCAACAAGGAAATCATGACATCCATATCGTGTTCATCCTGTCCTTCACCTGATAGGCTATTTTCTTCGGCTACATAATCCTCTGTTATTTGAGTTCTACCGCTCTGAAATCCACTTGTACTTGTTACAACATTTTCTGGCACAACAAGACACCTATTTTCTTTTATTCTCCTTTCCGCTATCATCCTATCAACATCATATGTTGTATCCACTTATCAACAATTATCTTTAGTCAAACAATTTTAGTTTTGGGCCATTTTTGATTTTTTCTTGGCCAGAGAAGCTGGGCTATATTGCATATTAATGTAGATCACTAAATTCATTTGTCAGTTGTATCAGATTTATTAGCCAACTTTTCTGTACTAGTTCACTGTACTGTTTTGTACTAGTCACTTTTCTGTACTAGTTCAATGCACTGTTTTCGTGTGATTTTCGATTCTTTCAAGGCCAGAGGGGCCCGGCTAGATATTGAAGTAAATCACTAATTTTTTTTTTTTGTCAGTATTGTGTGGTATACTGACCAACTTTCCAACACTAGTACTAATTTAATTTAATTTTTGTTTGTTTTTCTAAATTAATTTTCAATGCACTGTTTTTGTGTGATTTTCGATTTTTTCAAGGCCAGAGGGGCCCGGCTAGGTATTAATAAAAATCGTTGAAATTTCTTGTCAGTATTGTGTGACACTGGCCAAGTTTTCCGCACTAGTACTAAAACAATTTCAAAAAAGTTTTTTTCGGCCCACCCTACTGTGCACATCCATGTCCACTTCTCCAGACCCATTTCAACACCTTATTAAACTTTAAATTTCACTTACCTTAAGTATATATATCAATAATGCACAGCCAAAACACAAAATAATTATACTAGATTTCTGTTAAATTAAAAATTTTCCTTTATTAACAACACTTAAAAGCTTCGAAACACAAACAGGTTAATATAAATTCTTAAACAATTACATTAGTGGTAGTACATTGCAAGAAACCAATTAAAAACTTCAGTTAAAATGAACCCAATTACAACACACCCAGAATTCAAATTTAAAACCCAGTTAACAATTTATATACCCAGTCAACAAATTAAAATACCCAGAACTCAACTTTTAAAAACCCAGGTTCAGAATCCACTCTGGTCTGAAGACCAGAGTTTGGTCTGCCTGGAGAGTTGTCTACAATCAAAAATGTTAAAAGACTAAATATATTAAAAATTCCCCAATCATTAAAGTACCAAAATTAAATTCTTACAGACAAAAGAAAGCTTTGGTATAACATTTGAGTAAATTCGAATGCAAATTATTTGACACATTTTAATCACTTTCTTTCTTCAATTTGTAACTTTCTCTGAGATAAACTTAAAGCGAGATTTAAATTAAAAGACATTCTTTCTTCAGTTATTGAAATACCTCCTTTATTTTTTTTTTTTTTTATTGGAACAAAAACTTCTGACACTACAGTCACATGAAGAAGAACCACAAAGGCATGCTTGCCCAAACATCGAGAATAACAAAGGCTTGCACTGACACATTTCCAAGTGTAATTATGAAGATCGATCACACTAAAATTTGAAGGAAATTACTGAAAGCACATTTAAAAATTGTGTAAAAGCAGGTTGTAGTACAGTGTACATATGAAGACATAGTAAAAACTGGCTGAGAGAGCACCACTCTTTAGTAGCACATTTGTCGGTTACGAAACTTGGTGAAAACAGGAGCTACATGTGAAGAGGGCACTTGTAGTGCGTTAGAAGCAATGAAAATGGGAGCTATATGTGAAGAGGGCACTTGTAGTGTGTCAGAAGCAATGAAAACAGGAGCTACATGCCAAGAGGGCACTTGTAGTGCATCAGAAGCTTGACACTACCACTACTACTGCTTGAACATCACTAATATTGAACAGTGGAATAATTTAAAACATGTTTTCAGTGGCCACGGGGCCCGGACCGCAGTTCTCAACAGTGAAAATAAAAGCTCACCTTCTCAAATGCCGGTCAGGAGTCGAATGGTCTTAGCAACAGATTCGCTTCCCAAGAGCCGCCAAACTTGGCGAGTGAAGACATGGGCCTCATGCAGAACGCCTCTGCGTATACCGCGGAATAAATATGATGCTTCGCCAAGAACCATGAGGAGTGAATTTTGCCGCCAAGCTCTATCTGCCACGTATGGCAAACCCAATGGAATGTTTGGCACTCCGTTTGCAGGTGTGAGAGATAAGCTGTGAAAGGTTCCGTTTTTCTCTTAAGAAACGTCTTTTTTTTTCGTAAATTCGTGAATGAAGTGAAGTCAAATTAAAATAGGCCAAAAGCGAACACTGGAGAATTAGCAAAAGATATTTAGCATTTGTAGATACATCAAGCATAATTTTGAATAATGAAAAACATGAAAAGGATAACAAATTAATGTTAAAAGGGGATAAATCTCCGAAATATTCAATAACAAATTAATTTTGAATTTTGAAGAGAAAGGGGTAAATAACGAATTATGAACTATTAATTAAAGTAGCATCATAAAAACACGGCATAACATAAATAAGCACCCGCTGCTTAAATAATACATTTGAGCACAATTTAAAATGGCTTTGATCCAAAAATTGTACAAATTAAATTACATACGCTTTCCACAAAAGCAAAAAATATGACAATCACAATAACCATACAACTGCTCACAATTTAACACACCACTCATGTAAATTCAAAAGTCTGACCATTCCTATACAGGTGATTTTTTTTTCATGCACCCCTCTCTCAGCCTATCCCAAAATATCCACTCTCCTGTAACAAAATGTTTCTTCGTTTCGACCTCTGAGGGATCTGAAAGCTTGCGTGATTCACTCAAAATATCAAAGGCATGACTCAGATAAAAAATGTATAATTTGGTTTATGACTTTTTTTTCTGAAGTAGTCTGATGTTTTTGATATGCAGTGATAAAAAGGAACGATAGATGGCAAGTTAATTTCTGCATATTGGAATAATTTAAAATGCACAAAAAGTGTATATATTTTTTAAATTGATTAAAATTTGTCTATTCATCATGTGGACTATTGAAAGTTTGTTTGTAAAAGAATTTCTTTATCTTTCCAATGGTGTCAAGATGGAAACTGATAGTATTTTAGGTCACTAAGGAATCGATTTGTGCAAATATCTACCAAAATCATTGTCAATTGGGCTAAAATAAAGGAAAATTTTAAACACATGATACTGCTCATGGTGAGTTAATATTTTACCCAAAAAAATATTTGCTTGTTTTTATTAACTATATCTAACAATCTCTTTTTACATATCCTCTAGCAAGAATACTGTGTCAACATTTAAAAAAATAACTATGCATTAAAATTTTAAGATTGGGTCGTAAAGGTAGATTTATTTGCCCAAAATGCCTCTGACAAAACTGAAGTTTCAGCCTTATACTACAGATAATAAAAAAAAAATTAACTTTTACATTTTTGGGATTTATTTATGATAGTCCTTTTAACTAGCTGGTGGATACCATATCTATAGGAAAATTTACAAGTAACTCTTGCTAACAAGTTCATTTTTATTTTCTAAAAATATATTTCAACTAATAAAGCTTGGAATTTAGTCATGGTAAAATGTGATACAAAAGTATAAGAACAGATTTTTTAATATTGGATAAAGGTTACTAGTAATTAATAAAAATAAATGGCAAAAGTATATTAAACAAGGAACACTATTTTATTAACTTGTACTTTTCTCCCATTTATTTATATTAACTTACGTTTAGCTTTCTTGGATAAGAAAATGTACTTATAAGCCACTCTTAAATATTTTTTTTTTTACAGAAATGCTTTATGAATTTAAAAATTGTGTTGCTGAAAATTAGATGTTACAGATTCTATATAAAAAAATTAGTATACTATGTTATAATTAGCTTTTCATCATGACTCATTTTCAAAGTTACAAAAACATAATTTCGGAAAATTTTCATTGCAAAATTTCTTTTGGGTCATCAAACTACACATTTTTAAAGTAAAACTGTTTTCATTAACATACTCATAGTTAAAATTAAAAATCTCTTGGGACAAATGAACATTAAAAGATCAAAACTTCCGTTACTTTCTAATGCAAAATTATGAAATTGTTTTGAGATTTTTTTATGTAAAAACACCATAATCAAAATCCTATACTCCAATAATGCTATTTACCTTTTTAGGCAGCACATTAATACATCTCTTTGCAGCTAACTCTTGCTGTGCTAGTTTTAAAATTAAATTTTTAAACATTTAAATCAGAATAAATAAAAAACTAAAACACATCCTTTACAGTTAGCTAGAAAGGTGCTTTATTTACTCATGATACAAAATATGAAGTAAAAATGATGATGGTGACTTTAAAGTGCCTTATCTAATTAACAGTCTCATGAAATCTAAAGCAATCTGAAACTATCTTCCATACAATTCCAGTTGTACTTTGCTGAGTAGTAAGAAGAAAAGATTCAGAAAATAATGTATGAGCTCTTCCAGTAAACTTTACAATGCCTGTTACTGATACTAGAATTGTTGTTTGTCCTTGTACAACTTCATCTAATAAAAATTAAAAAAAACAAAACAATAGAATTTAGATATATAATATAATAAAAATACAGCTTATTACAAATTTAATCCTGGAAAACAGTAGTACTCAAAAAGGTATAATATAAAATTTATACTCTTGTACAGATTAAAAAACTTTGAATATATCAATTATTTATGTTTCTATGTAATATTTTTTTCAAGTAAAACTTCTTATAAAAATTTCAAATGTGCTATGAACAGTGGACAATTATACTATATTCGATCATATGAAAACAGCGTATCAACAAAACTTGGAATCATTGTAAATTAGCAGCAGTAAGTGTAACTAATTATAACCAAAGGTAACATATCAAGCAATACAAGAAAATTACTGCTGTATACTAAAAAGAGGTATAATATTAAAATCACTAAAAAAGTACAGGGCTTTCACAATCCTCCCAAGATAACATGCCTTACTCTTTGATTATGAGAATTATTAAGAACAAAATGAATAGCTGTTATCATGAGAAACAATTGGAAGAAATTAAAGAAAAGAAATAGTAGAATGCGATGACCAAGATACTAGCATTCCTGCAGTGAGACACAGTAGCTGCTATTCGTCTACAGACTAGACATGATTGTTTGGTCAAGGTACCAGGTAAATTTATTTCGCCCCAATTAAGTGCAACAAAAATTTACTAATTTACATTTGTTTTATTGGGGGCCATATAGAATTAATCTGTATTTTTATTTAAAATATTGTAATTTTAAATTCTGGAAGGAATTCAACTATCATAGCTAAATTCTCCTCTTCTTGCTGGTTATTTTTCAGACTTCACTTTACTTCTATGGCCAATCATTAGTCATGCAGAGAACCCTGATTATTCTAAACAAAACAGGCGAACCAATTTTGGAAATGCAAAATTTCGGAAAATCCGAAAATTTAATTTTCAGTGTAAAGGTACAAAAAAAAATACACATTTAATTGCTACTAAACTACTACATTAGAGAAAAACATACATCATTTACAAGTAATACTATGCATTAAGTTATTAACTGCTTATAAAATAGTCCAATATCTTTTTTGTTTGAACTCTTTTTGTCACAACATTTTTTAGCTGCAATGTCCCTAAACCCATTTCATCAACATGTCAATTTCTTCAACAAAACACAAAGCAATCTGCAACAACTCGTGAAAATACTCATGTAAAATAATGCTACCAGCAAGAAAACAGAGACAGCTTGAATAGAATAACCCACAGAGTAACTACTATTATTATTTGTACATTGTAAATGAGTTTCCATTAGTGACAGTAAGTGATGATTCACTGTATAACACATTGTGAGAAAAATGGACTTTTTAAGGAATCTAAATGGAGAAAAATATCCATTCAGTTCAGGCCATTTTGGCTAACCCGTGTTTTGATTAAGTGAAGTTCAGATATGGTTGTAGTGTATATTTCTTTCAGACACTCGTTGTGAAACATCCAATATATATGTAAAGCAAAACTAGAGAACTTATTAAAAGATTTTGATTTTTTTTTTTTTCTAAATTTTTGATTTCTAATAAAATTATTTTGTTTTTCACAAAATTAGAATTGTTCTCCTAAGTACGATCATGCAATATAAACCTTAAAACTACTCCTATTGAGAAAATGGTTAAATTCTTACTTATTAGGTGCTGGGCATCAACAGATCTGATATCACTTTGACAAATTGGAAGTGTTTCATAAAATTTATTTATATTTTCTTTGCCTTGATATGCATTCCCATTCCAAACCAGAGTAGCAGTATCCGAATATAAATTGGAGATAATCTGTAAAATTTATGAGCAAATTAATTTAACAAATTTAATAATGTGAATAGTATATTTAAATCAGATATTTAAATATGTACAGTTCAAACTGCTGCTAAAGTAATAAAACAAAACAATTTTGTTAAAAGCAACATACAATACTAAATTAATAATGTCAACCAGTTTTGAAGGTAAGAATCAGGATACACAAGAAGCCCAATATTCACTGAAAAGAGCTAGATCAGTAACTCATGGTTAGGATTTGCACAGCTTATTAAAACATTATTGAATTAGATATTTTGGGCTCATTTAAAATACATTTAGAGAGTATAAATTAGAATATTTGCACCCCAAAATGTTTTTCAAGTGATTCGTATTTTACATTGACTGACTCACAATTCTTTCACTACCAAATCAGGCTGACTCATAAAATTTAAATGAAATGCAAACCCTAGATGTTAAAATAAGAAACATAACTGGAGCAAGGAAAGGAGGTTGCCATTGGTGAGAGAAGGAAAAAGAGGTAAAAACCAAGTACGAAAGAACATGGGGTAGATAAAGACACTAAGAATGAATCGTAATATACCAAGGAAGAAAGTGAACGTCCTACAAAAGATTCAAAGTGAGTAAAACTGCGAACATAATTAAATTTTAAAAGGGCAACAAACATGTATCCGAAGCTACAGGAGTTGTCCAAACCAGTGGGAAAATAATTACTAAACAATTATATTATTTTTCATATTTGTTTAGTAACTGTTATTTTTTTCGCTGGTTTGGATGTATTCCAAAACCAGTTTGTTGCGTCTTGAAAATTTAACAGCTATGTAGAGTGAAGGTTGCAATTCTTCTGTATGCTAATAAAGAAGGCAGTTTCTTGCCATCAAAACTGGTCTACACTATTCATTTCATGTTGTATTTTGCTTTTAACAAAGTTATTTTGTTTTATAATATATATTTAAAGCCACACACAGAAATTCACAATAAACATAAATACAAATAAATTATTTATTTCACATAAGATTGAATGATTTCATAGATATCCAATAATTTGTAATTAATAATATCTGGTATTACAGTTGTCGGGAGGAGAAAGAGCTTTATGATATACTAAAAACATTCTATATTTTCCAAGTTCTCAAAACCTAAAAGTCATCTAAATATATATATCTGAAAATGTTCTAAAAACCTAAAAACTTTCTGAAATATATCTGAAAATGTGCCGATTGACCAGTGACCCTAAGTGCATAAAAATATGCTAATCCTATAAAATATTAAAATGACACTTTCCTAAAAATAAAAATACATTAAAGTAAAAAGAAAGAACACAGAATTTAGGTTTTCAAAAATCTAAAGTTTATTAAAATTTAAACTTCATTTTTATAGAGTTTTCAAAACATTTTACAACTTTTAAACATCTCATTAACTAAGCAAATCAAATTAAACATCTTAAATAAATAAATAAATTGAATGGCCGGTCGTAAAGTGGTAGAATAAACGTTAGAATATTAAATTTTAAAGTTAACAATATTAAAATTATACAATTATTTGCCAAAACTAGAATTTGGAATAAAAAGAACATCAGTTAGCCAAAAGGGAAATTTAGAACATCCTAACAATAATCCAGGATTCGGAACTTAAAATATATAAGTTGACGGGTCTTAGACATGCTAATTTAATTTAACTTTAAATACTGTAAAAGAATAAAATTAATGAAAAGATATCACCCATAAACGGGAAGACGCTGAACAGCCGAAATCGATGTCAGTCATAATCAGCTTGGGTGCAGTCCCTTTTTGCTCCAGAAAAGGCCAAATGGAGACGTACCTCCCGTAAAGCATCAGTAAATCAAGTGAGTCCAACCATTCAAGTGGAATATGGTGCTCCAAAACTTCACAAAAAGAACACTCCCGAAACTTGATCTGCACAAACGGGCAGCTCCTTCACATCATATAAAATTCTCAGCCAAGAATAACAGAGCGCCAGTGGACATCGTCCGGAACCAAAAACACAGACGGCTCCATAAAAAAAACCAAAAAAAAAACCCGAGAAGTAAACAATTGGAGGTCCGGTCCTGGGACTCGGAAAAGTTAAACTACTCAGTTCATTATGAAAGAGCAAATCCGACCTCCGGAACTAAACAATTATTCCAAAGGCGCAGATATTACTTCAGTAGACATCAACCACATTACTCTCAACAGACAGGAGATGAAAACATAATTTCAGCTTTTTCGGACATTAAAAATTCAGAGGCTCTTGGGTGTTTAGACTAAATATAGTCTCCACAGCAGGAAAATAAACTGAATAAAGTTAAAAGGCCTGGAAATAAAACTTTTCATGCCGAATCCAAACTTCTGTTCGGCTCTCGCCGAAGCACTAAAAACAACTTAATAGATCACATCTTCAGTTCTAATCAAGAATAATAAGAGAAGAGAGTGAAAAAGAGCGTGAATTTATTTATATACTGCGAAACATCACTGCCACAGAATGACAGACGATTTTAATATTACGGTCAACCAATTAAAAACTCGAAATTTTAAAGAAGATAATTGGAATTTTATAAGCAGACGAAAATTATAAGAAATGAAGTGAAACGATTTGGAATATACGAATTCGGCAATAATTTAAATATGAACGATTCTGAAATATTTAAAAAGCTGAAAATAGAATAAAACTGAAAAATCGCGATCAATTAACGAATTCTTAACAGAGAACAACAATTTTGGAATCAAATCAAAGGAAATAAAAAGGGCAATAAATGGAATTGCAAATTAGCCAATTTAAATAAATTTAAATTGCTAAAACCTAAAAAGAACGAACTTTCACCGTTTTTAACACAAAACCTATGGAATAGAATATATTTGAACAAAGAATATCAAAAACCTAAAGAATTGGAAAATGAATAACTAAAAGAGAATGACTATGTAAATAAGACCTTAAAAGAGAATAACTATGTAAATAAGACCCCTAAACACATTTAGATAAAAAACAAAATTCCTAAAATTATTAAATATCCAAAAGTAATAACCCAACACAGTTAAATCTCAATTATTTGAGTATCATTTTAACCGAGCTGTAAAATTTTTAAAATCTTAAATTATCTAAATGCTACAATTTCCAAGTTTTCAACATTTTGGAATGCATCAGGATATTTTATGCTGATAATTAAATTTGACTAGTGCAATTTTGCTTAGCATCATGTCTTTATACAACCAATGAATTGTGCTACTCGGGGGATTGGTGTATCCTCCACACAGATGGACTAAAAGTTATTTAAAGAGTAATTGTATATGCCAAACAAGAAGCTACAGCAGCAATTTTGTTGTCTTTAAAACAGTGATGGAACATTGCTACAAAAATGTACAAAAACAATGTCAGACAAAGAACAACTTAATAGACATTTTGTCATATTTGGAACAATCATAGGAGGCTCAAGTTCATCGTATTATTTGTTTTAGACATGATTTTATTAGTCATCTTATTTTTATTATATACACTGAAAGTTTACAGCAAATTTACTCTCAACAGTTCTGTACACAGATACATTTTTTTCATCAAACTGCAATATTTATTAGTTACATATATAGTGGAATAATTGATGTGGTTAATTTACAGGGGGGAAAAAAAAGGAAAAAATATTTTATAAGGCAAGGGCTAAATATGGTTGTGTTGCGAATAGGGAAGAAGAAACATTCATTATATATATGTAGGAAAGGAGGAACGAGAAACAGGCGTGACTAAACTGCCAGGTAAGTACATATATATATACTTACATGGATATATTTTTAAGAAAAACTGATTTATATTTAAGTAAATGTTGCGATAACATAAAAACATGCATATGCAGCATGTTAATACCAATTGATAAGCATAAAGAGGAGCTATATACTGAAGACTTTTCAAAAACACAATTTAAAAAATAAGATTGACTAAAAATGGAAAATTAAGAATAAAAATAGCAAAATGTTTATTTATAGTGAATCTTGACTTTTAAATTGAAATTATCTCTTCATTTTTAATCAAAATTTGAAGATTTATCAATCAAAAATATCCAGAACTACAGTGAAACTTAACTAGCTATGAATATTTCATTAAACACATTTCTTATTTATAATATCCACATGGTTTAGAATAAAATTACTATTAATATATTTTTAAATTAAAAAAGAATATATTTTAAAACATATTAAAATTTACCAATGTATACTTACATGACGTTTTTTGTCTATAGTTTCATAGAAAAGCTTGGAAAAATTATTACCAGCTTCACAACTTTGGTCAGACCGTAGCTGCTTATCCTATCAAAAGTGGGGAAATATTAATTGAACAATATATGAAAAGCAATATAAAATACAAAACTTAATCTAACAAAATGATATATCAGTAAAAATTTGACCACTGGCCTAAAATAAGCAACTAAATATTTAGGGGTAATTATAGGTAACACACAGCAACTATGTGGCATTTATTCCAACTGGGGCATTGGTGAAATGATTCTATTAAAAGGAAAATACATACCATACCATGATGTCTGTCTACTATGAAATTGTATAAGAAAATCAAAACAGTTAACACAGCATGCCTTCTTTAATGAAGTTAAAGATTGCAAACCTAAGCCTGGGCCTTCACTATAATCTGATCAAAAGTAATATTTTTTTTCCCTTAAAATTTTCCAGTTTTTTTTTTGTTGTTTTTTTTTTCTAATTTTTTTGTTCTTTATTTTCTATACTGTCTATATTTGTGTACCTGTAATGTATTAAAATTGTGTGAAAAGTTGGTTCTATTACTTGTATTTCAAAACACTGTGAAAAGTTGGTTTAGAAATACAAGTCAGGACATATTCTATTTAATATTTTAAAACAAAGAGACAAGCCCCTGATTTTTACAGCCTAAGCCCACAAAACTCAAGGATATGGCCCCCAAAATCATCTTAAAGTTGTATCCTAAAATTAAACATTGAACATACTTTTCCAATGTTGGCAAATTCATTATACATTGTGGCATTTTATAATTATTCTTGTAGTATGCTTTAGTAGTTAGACTTTAAGTATGCCAATTTATAATTATTCTAGTAAATATTCTTTCTTTGCACTTAAAAGAATTAAAATCTTTTTGAGGTCTAATTTAAAGCAGCATAAACTCAGCAATATAATTTTATTAGCTGTCAAGTATGACATAACTTCAAAACTTGAAATTGATGATGCTATTATTGTCTTTGCAGAAAGAAAAAGGCCTTTCTGGATAAATCATTGTTTGTTGCATTTCGTGCCTAATATTTAGTTTCTTAAATGCAACTTTTATACATGGTATATGTTCAAGAAAAAAGAGGAAAATATTCTAATTTAATTCTTAGTTTCTGAAAAATCTGTAAAATTTAATGTTTTTTAAAATAAATATTTTTAAAGGTTAGAATCAAGTAGCTGTTGTTTTCCTTAATGTATGGCCAAAGTCTCAAAGTAAAGGGATACAATATATAAGTAAGCTATACAATATTTATGTTTCTTCCTTGTAAAAACTAGGATAGTGGACATAAAGGGGCCCTGAAATAAAACTGTGCCTAGAGTCCCAGACTGTATTAGTCTGGAGGCATAACTAGGATCTTGAAATGGGTAGTAGTGTCGGGGAACAAGTGGGGAATGTGGTTCTGAATTTTTTTTTCAATATGGGTCATATGGAGAACTAATGTAATTCTTCATACAACTATAGGTTATAATTCCCCACTGCCTGTGCCACAATTTTAAAATGGATTTGTTTTACAATTCATTTTGTCACAGCACTTTTAAGAATGTAACCCTGAATAAAATATGAGCTTACTGTACTTACACAATTCAACAAGGAAAACATTCCCTTCAGAAAAAAAAATCATACCTCTAAGAAGTATAATAGATTTTTCCACAATAAGTAAATATCCAATTTGAATAGCAGCAGATTAGACAACAATAATAATAGAAAAGAGTGGGGGTACAATGAACCACTTTGCATAGTTTTATTTTCTGCTTTTTAACAATTCATTAGATTTACTTTAAAATATGTGCCCATATTATTCATACTATTACTATTACAGTGTATTTAATTTAATCTAA
The DNA here is from genome assembly GCA_951213105.1 of Amaurobius ferox. NCBI lineage: Eukaryota > Metazoa > Arthropoda > Arachnida > Araneae > Amaurobiidae > Amaurobius > Amaurobius ferox. The sequence continues at coordinate 70,586,970 of OX578153.1, read as the reverse complement.
ATTTTAAGAATTTTTATTATCGTTTGTTATATAATCTCCTAAACAAAAATTGAGAGTGGGACATTGTACTCTAGATTCAGGGTACAGTGGTCTACATCATGGAGTACTATGTTATGTGTCATAATTAAATTTGATAAGAAAAGTACTAGAAGAAATTATTAAATAAAATTGCATCAGTCATTTATTGTCATTTATTTCAATGACAGGTGCAATTTTATTTAATAATTCAATATAACAGTTCACCACTTCCTTCACCAATTTCAATGAAAAAAAAAATATGATCATAATTTCTATTACATGTGTGGAAACAGAAAATTGAAATGATACAAAATATTGATTTTTATTTATTTTATGCCATGTTGTAAGTAATATATTGATTAATAAACAAAATATCTTTCGTTTGTTTGTTTGTTTTCAAAAGGAAGATATGCATATTTTCAAAAATATATTTTGGGAACAATAAACAATGCTTTCCTAGTTTTTTGGTATATTATATACCCTATGAGGAAGTTAAATACAAAACATAATTTAAGAAATTAATAATTGCATTTTATTAAATTAGATGATATAGAATAGATAGAAAATCCTTTGAACTTTACACTATGACCAGACACTTGTTTCATGAAATTAATCTTAAATTCTAATAAGGAAATGATAACCCAGAAGCAAAATTTTGCTTTCAGCTTGAGAACAAACTATCTAAAGTTAAATGGCATAAAAATATCCGAGCACAAAATTCTTAAATAGACAAGAAACTCATAGTATCATCTATATAATTTGAAGCATTTGAAAATAGAAATTAAAATTAAAATAAGGGTAAAACATTGTGCCCCATTTTCCTCTGTAACTAGAATTTAACAAAACATATATTTAGCAGTTTTAACAATTTACCGCATACAATGACTAATACTATGTTTAGAGCAAAATGCTGCTTGTACCTACACTTGTTCTAGCCTTATGGGTTGTACAAAAGCTAATGAATGCATCCTATACATGTGCTGCTAAAGATCATTATTCATTATAAAGCTGGTTTAGTTCATGCAAAAGGTTCTGTGTGTCAGAAATTTATTAAAAGCAAAATTAATTATTACAATAATTTTTTTTAAGTTACTACTTTTCATTATATATCCTTAACATGTATTATTTGGGTACATACATGGCTAATAGAGTATAGTTTTAACAACAAAAATATGTATTTCAAATCAAATTAGGTCTAACCACTAAATAGTGAGCTAGTATTATTTGAAATGTGTTCATACGTTGTAACTTGGAACTAAACAAAGTGTATCTCAGACCAGTCCAAGGTACACACATTTATGGTCCACAATACAACACTAAATTTCATTTGTTTAGATATATTTCTTTTTAAAAATGAAGATTTTTATTATGATACTACTTACAAAAACTCAGCCAAGAAAATAGATGCATAATGAAAGAACCACATGAAAATAATAAGTAAAAACACTTTGTACAAAAAATAAGGAAAAACTCTTAACAATGTAATTAAGCACAAATTAATAATACAAAGCAACATAGAGCTGTTTCAAGGATTTGTTGGATCACCTTCTTCAGTGTAAGATAGACACATAACCTGAAGTCAAAAAATGAAATTGGAACAGATGGTGAAACAGGGGGTTATATCCAAGGTCATGGAGGGTTATATATATATATATATGTATCCATGACTTGGGTATATATATATCCCTCTGTTTTTATCTATATGTATATATATCTCCTCCTCATTTGTGCCCATTTCATCTTTCTGATTTCAGATTGTGTGTATCTTGCACTGAAGAAGGGGATCCAACATATTCTCAAAACAGCTATATGCTTTTTTTTTTTAATAGTGATGTTTTTTCTTTGAAGCTGGGCATTTTCTTTTTTTACTTTTTTAAAGTTTGTTAAGGGGATCTATTCTGTACTATGTATTTACAGAAAGTAAATAGGTTCATTTGCTTATTAATCTGCCTAAAATGGCTAAATTTACAAAATCTCTGTATTTTTAAACCTATAATACTTTCACTTAAACATAAAGAAAATAAAATATTAACAACTTACCATTTTGGAAGATAAGGAAGAAACAATCTTTTGTGAATCAGATATATGGAATGGCCAACACCTGAAGATTAACACAAAATACAATATTATAATATATACCATAAAAAAAGAAATGGCAATTGTCACAGGAATGTGGTGATACAATTTAATATCACAGGAATGTGGTGATACAATTTAATAGATAAAGTTAAATAATTTAGATTCATACATTAAACTTAATTTGGCCTTGTAATAGTGTGTACAAAAATCATGTACGTCCGATGTATGTAACCCCCCCCCCCCTTTTCTGCAGTTCATCTGCAAAAAATGCATCAGTTAAAAGAAAACTAAATATTAATTATGAACTACTTATTAAAAATGTTTTTCTTTACTTAATTATTTATTTAAAAAAATATACTTTTCACTAATTTTTCAATTTATATTTTACAACTTGTATTCAAAGTTTTAATTTAATTTGAAGGCAAGTGTGATGACGATGATATTTTTATAATAAATTAATTCTTAAATGTGAAATCCTCATGGGATCTAAAAGAAGTACCAGGTGATTCAAAAGTCAGGAAAAACTTTAAAAATTAATAATTCATGAACTAATAAAGCTAAATAGATGCAGCTTCCACAGAAAGAATAGAAATGAAGTCAGATTTTTTGTCAAACAAAAAGAAATTGATATTTAGTATAATTTACATTTCTACCAACAGATGGCATTATATTAGGTACCTAGTTTACATTACATAGGATAAGATGTCAGATTTAGCTACAAATGTTCAATGTGCCGTCCGTCATTCAACAGCACAGCTATCAGACGAGGCACCACACTGTTCACAAGATTAAATAACATTTCTTTCGGTATGGCCAACACGTGTTGCCGGATGGCATCTTTCAGTATTGCCAATGATGCTGGTTGGTCGCGGTACACTTTTGACTTCAGGTACCCCCACAGTCAAAAGTAACAGGGTGTCAGATCAGGAAATCTGGATGGCCATGCATGTGGAAACAATCAATTGAGGGCATAATCCTCCTCAAATGTGTAATACATATTGGTAGAAATGTAAATTATACTAACAATAATTTTTTTTTTTTTGAGAAAAGATCTGGCGTCATTTCCATTCTTTCTGTACAAACGGCATTTATTTATCCATATTAGTTCATGAATTATTAATTTTTAAAGTTTTTCTTTATTTTTGAATCACTAGGTACCACGTGTTGTAGTTGCTGTACAGGTTGCAGGCTCCTTTGCAAGAATCATCGTGACCAAGGTCATCTTTAGGGCAGCAGGACTTTTTCTATTTTGTCTGTACTGACTGTTTATTTTTAAACTTTTTTATGGTTCATTTCACTTTCACTATTTTTCTTTGACTATTAATTCTTCACTCATTGACAACCTCTTTGATTCTCAATCATCCATTCACTCCTTCCAATTCTTCAATTTATTTTTTTGTATATAGCTTTCCAAGTACTCTGCTGGCTCCTGCTTTATTTCTTCCCCTTGTATCACTCTGGTCCATTTGGCACCCCCATAGCTCGACGTCCACTGACTGGCATGCTGGTGCATTGAGGTTGTCACTGGGCATAAACAGAGATTAAGCTGGCTTAAAAAATGCTGTAGCAAAAATGCTAAAATGAAGAAAAAAGTTGTAGCTAAAGAAATTTAACCACTTTTACTGCTTGAAAATAATAACAAGATCAAATTTTTTCAGAAATTGCTCATGAATTTTGAGAATTAAAAGAGTATTGAAAAGTTATAAGAAAGGGGTGTCAGGAAGTTTGACAATTTATAGTCTTAAATTAGAACTTTTAAGAACCAAATTTTTCTTTAATTTAACTAAATGAAATATTGATGACATTTTTATAATTTGACTCTTTTCCATAGAAGGGCTGTATAAAAAGTTAATTTTCTTAACTTTTTACAAAAATATGGTACAGCATTTAAATTACTATTTCATACCTTCCTACCTTATTTAACATATTTTTGTAATTGAAACTATGGGTCTACAACCAATGGTTCAAAAAATCTTCGACTATTCACTTTTTGTGGGACACCCTGTATACGACATACCATAAAAAATAAAAGGCCTCTTGTGAGTATGTATTTGGAAAAGCATTGATTATTTTTTTTTCTTCCTAAAATGCATGTATAAAAGCTTTTTTAAATAACTGTTATATTCTATTCTGTAAATGAATGAGAAATTTTCTTTTAAAACATATATTAAATAATTTCCATGCTTTTTTTTTTCTTTCGCATACACACTTCTGACATTTTAATATTTCTTGCAGAAAATTATTTTTTGCTATGCTTTTACTTCCAGCAGGTAATGGGTTAAAAATTCAATAAACAGGAAACTTGTGGTGAAAACATTCCTCTGTATTTGCATTTTCTCACTGATAGAACATCACTGTGATAGAAGAGGGCAAAGCAGGGCCACCCATAAGAGAAAACAGAGTGTGGGGACTCAGACTACTAATATTTTCATTTTGGGGTTAGGGAAGACATGAAAAAATCACAAAAAGAGAAAATCATATATATAGAGGGGGCATGATAAATGTTTGTAGAAGGCCACAATTTATATATAGACAGCCCTAGACAGAGTAAGAAGGGTAACGACTACTTCACTTGACAAAGAATTCAGCTACTTCACTTGACAGATCCTCTTAGACTCCATTTCTTTAATGTTTTTCCTGCCGATCATAGGGAGGGTATTTGTTTCGCAATCAAACTGTCAGATTTCATAAAATTTACATCATTTTTGCAGAAGAAAGCAGATGAACTTTCTGTTTTAAATAATTAACATAGTAGTGTTAAATATTTTTCAAATATAGAATTTTATAATAGGCCTAATATTCAGGAGTAACTAAAACAATAAACTCTGTTTCTTTTATATATTCATTTTTCCTTTTTCAGTACTGCAGAGACTGAGAATGAAAAAAAAAAGATCTCCAATCATGTATGATCAAATATATATGAAACTAGCATTTCTTTATTGCGTGGCATGTCGAGTCATAACATTCTTGTTTGTTTAGTTTATACTGAATATTCAATCAGAATAAAAGTAAGATGTAACATAAACATGCTTGGAAAAGCAGACAGTTTTGAAGCCAAAAGGAAGTTTCATAGAGTTGTGTTTCTTAATTATGAATTTATAGATATTAACTATGACATGTCAGGGAGTGACAAGTAGCCTCTAGCATAAACTCTTATTTTCTTCAGTGTTCTGTTTCAGTGTGATCTACTAGTAGATATCTATGGCCTTGGGGATGCATAAGTGATGCATCACAACCAACTGGTTTGAACTTGAATGGGGGAAGTCTAATCACTCTTCCCTTTATGGAGTACTTAAAAGTTTGAGAAAAGGGAGGGGTAATTGAGCTAACACGTGCAGAATTAAAACAATAACATTAGGAAAGAATAGTTATCAACCCCTCAGAAGAATTAAACAACCTTGCTATTTTGTGATGGATGCTAATTTTTCTCTCGCAGTTTAGATAAACTAATCGCATTTTGTAAAAAATGCGACTGTAGCTTAATCCCTGGCCTGAGATGATCACATTGGGCATAACTGCCCAAGGTCCCCAGACCTACAACTATCACACGTGAGTTTCCAATGTGCGTGGGAATTCTTTATTGCTTAAATTTATTTTAATTATTTGTCAGCCACTGGCAACTGCCTGAGTTTATTGTTTAATGCATGCAAAGTTTGTTGCCGCATTCTGGTAGTGTTGTTCATTCATATAGGTTGTGTGCAGTAGATTTGATGAATTTTATTGACGAGTGTAAAGACTCAAGTTTAAATAAGTTGTTCTTAATATTATAATTTTGCAGTAAACAGCTTAAGGGAAGATATTTTAATTTCAGAATTCTTATAGAGATGTAGACTTGCATTTTCTGAATTGTCTTACATTCCCATCATTTATATTTTCTCTCCTTCTGTTTAAAGAAGAACAATTGCTAAAACATAACATTGTTTATTAAATCAATTTTGATGACTGACAAAGAAAGCAATCGCTGATTTAAAATTTTCAGATCAGCAAATTAAACATTAAAAGTTGATAACAATTCTTATAACATTGCACAATATTAATTCAGTTTTTGTCTGTAATGTCTAGGGATCAGCTATTCTTCAAGTATTCACTAATATGAACTCTATTTTATATTAGAAACTATATTTAATGTAGACAATTCACTTTAATACAAACATGAGCCACACTAAAAGAGTACCAAACTATTAAAGATGACTATTAAAAACACATACAACTTTGTAACCTAAGTTTTTTTCGAGTAACTAACAGATTAGTACACAAAACAGCCCATGTTTAATCAGAACAAGTACCATAATTTGTGTAACTAATAGTGTAGTGGGGCAAGTGATCAAAAGCTAGTTAAGTAGAAACATTTAATATGATTTAAATAGAATCTAAACAGTATGGTCGGCTAATCCGGAGATTAGGTCACCTTGGTTAAATCGGAGAAGACGCCACGCACTTTGTGAGGTGACATCACTGAGGATGGGTGGAGCCAATTTCAAAACACGGAAGAAAGCGCCAACCACAGGCCAACTTGGCCCGATTTTGTACTTAGAAAAAAATTTGCGGTGACCTGATCTCCGGATTTACCGTATGGTCAAATAATTGATACGCCTGATATCACATCATGGTTATGTCTGACATCTTAATCAATTTAAAACTTTACAAAAAAATGCCTTGTGTTTTAATATATATGTATAGATTCTTCTAATAGACAGCACCAATTATATTTTTATTTATGTGCGAGCATAAAGAGAATTTCGTTTTTACAAACTTGTTAGCTAAAAACCTTTTGTTTTATTTTTTTAAATATATTCTTTCATCATATTTTTAGACAGACAGACTGACATCTGTAGTCTTGACGTATGACGTCAGGGTCTCAGTTGAGAACCTACGCCGAGAATTGATTGAAAAAATATATAGAACTTAACCTAGTTCTAAAATTTGTTACTGATCAATCGAAAGTTTGGGAGAAAATACACTGCCAATACTAGCCCACGCACATTTTATGCCAAATTACTGACGTGATCACTTTTGTATAGCATACAATCACCCTAAAGATGCACCAAAAGAAGGGATTCACTTGGGGTTTTACGTACAAGTAATTATTACTAAATGTGAAATGTCAACAAGGCACAACGAAGTTTTTGTGTACATGATAATGAAGTGAAAATTCATACACAAAAGATCAAGTAATAGCGATGCTACCATCCTGAAATATTTTATAAATATAAAGAAAGGCGTAATCAAATTGTAATAAATGTAGATAATATGTTTATTTTGCTACTCTAAAGTTAGGAACATCCATGTTATAACCCGCGTTAGTTGCTTTCCTACATTCATTATGAACACAAAATACTTACATCACTTGATCTTATTTATTGTTTTCATTTAAAATAATGCATTATTTGGAATATACACCACAATACAAACATAATATTCAATAAAATCTAATATGCACGTCATGACTTCATGATGCACGTTCTTACCTTACATTTGTTTACCTCATCGAGCTAGATGTGAAAACGAAAGCATCACTCAAAACCTGTGACTCAAAATATCGTGCAAACACTATTTCAACTAACCAATAGAAAATAAGATTCGTTCCGAATTATAGACGATCTTAGATTTCATTCGTCACTATCTTGACTAAAGTCATATATTCACAATGGTGATGTCTCATTGGATCTCTGTTTTGAAATTGAAAGTACTGAAGTACTTTTTTTAGAGACTGGCTCGAATATTTATGATTTATTATTTATAAATAATTAAAAGTCACGTGGAAGTAGTTTCATTCATATGTTAGTGCCTAACTTAGTGCTCTATCTAAAGTATATATATCTGTGTTTGAAGCAATTGTTATATAATTGCTATATAATTTAACCATGGCTTCAAAGAGTCATTTTATATCAGATCCTGATTTTTGTTCAGAATGTGGCACTATATTGCCTTTGCCAGGATCAGAATTTAAAGTTTCTTGCTATTGTTGTGGTTATCAAGTTGGTGTTAAAAGTATGGATATTTTTATTTTTCTGTTAACGGCCCCCCCCCCCCCCCTCCTTTTACTGAGCCAAAATTGAGTGTTAATTATTACCTGTTAAACTCTAGGCTAATGCAAAATAACAAAATATGTATTCATATGTAACAATCGACAATATTTAGCTACATTATTAACATATCTAATAGATGCTACTTTGTTATTGTTAATATTAACTACTGTTAAATCATCACCTCTTATTCCTCTTATTCCAAATTATGCGACTCGACAAATCTGGATTGTGATTCGCCACAATAGGAATCGAAGAGCAGCCCCCGTTTCTTTTGAAACTTCTTTTCCTTAAACTACCTTTTTTACTGTTCCCCAGCTGACCCTTACGATTGGAGTTTAAAGGCTGCCTCAGCACTCCGTAATTGATTAGTCCTTGAAACCTTGAAAAACTACTGTTAAATGTTAACAAGAACATACAATAATAATTAAAGAAGCGGGTAGTAATTAATGTAAAGACTACTATTAACACTGGACAACAACCAAAATGTCTGTGAGGGATTGTCCATTAACTATTAATATCTGCGGGGTTTATTGTTGGTTTGTTTGTGTGGGCTGAACCTGACATGCGGTAGTAATGCCCAGCACAATGCCCCGACATTTGTTGTTGTTGTTTTGTTCTCTAGGCAGAACGTTAACTTGCATAAAATAACATTTATTTACATTAAATTTACAAATATATATACAGCATACTAAAACTTTGCAGAGAGATTCTGCAACAAGCGGATAAATCCTGATTGTTGGAACGTTAAGTTCGAAGCAGTCGGAAGGAGGTTTCGACTGCGTAGTTCCAAAGTTCGAAAGCAAGTAGACCGAGAGTCGACCGATTAGGTCGAGATTTTAGGAGCGAGTCCCTGTCCGAAAAGATGAAAGTTCTTTTCCAAACTGAATTTTGTAAACGCCCCAGAAGGAGTGACCGACCATCTTATTGGTCGTCGTCGGTCTGGGGCTCATTAATAGGGGTGCTCCCCATGCACGCCACGTGTTTTCGGTGTGCACCATCGTCTTGTTTTTCACACATGCCGGTGACGAAAATTATGGCTTTCACATGCCAACATACTGTCACCGGCGTTAAAGTTATGTGTAAATCCCCATCGGGAATCTTTGAAAGTCAGACGTCCCAAAACAGGAAATGGTATGCGGTTTCCTCAGTTATCAGATACACTGAGAAAAGCCGCTTCTAGTTCGTTTTGGTGCAGGTGGCATAACTGGCAATAGTTAACCGCCACACACTCCCCTCCTTAAAGGTTTCCAGTGAAACCATAACGATCCGTGAAACGAACACGACGGCCTGATCGTGTCGTAATTTTCGGAGGCATATTTGGCACTGATGAAGCTTGAGTGGTCGAAACCGGTTGGCCGGTTGTTGCCGGTGCATGTACTTCATCGTTATTCACATAAAATGCTGGTTTAATACGATCAAGTGCAATGTTCACTTTCCTACCTTTGATATCGATTTTAAAAAATTTATCGTTTCTCTTTAAAACCTGATATGGTCCATCGTATGGAGCTTGTAGTGGAGCTTTAACCGCATCATTACGCACAAATACATGCGACGCTGTGTGAAGAGCGGGTGGGAGAAAAATTCTCGGTTTCCGATGGTGAGAGGTGTTGGGGGGACGAAGGTCCCGCATTGACTCTCTTAGCTGCACTATGAAGTCTGAGGGGTCAGTGACTTGTGAGCTATTGGGAAAAAAATCGCCTGGCAGGCGCAGTGTTTCTCCGTAGAGAAGCTCAGCTGGCGTTGCACCTATGTCCGGTTTGATTGTAGATCGAAGCCCCAGCAAAACTATTGTCAGTGTCTTAGTCCACTGTTTATTACCGTGTGCTTTTAAGGCTGCTTTCAGCGGCCGGTGGAAATTTTCTATAATTCCATTGCTAGAAGGATGGTAAGCAGTTGTGCGTATTCGCTGGACTCCCAAGCACTGTGCTAAAGACCGAAAAAGTCTAGATTCAAATTGCCGCCCTTGATCACTGGTGATTCTGGAAGGAACACCGAAACGAGAAATCCAATGGTCGATCAGAGCTTGTGCCACTGTAGAAGCCGTGATGTCTGGAATTGGGATTGCCTCCGGCCATCTTGTGAACCGGTCAATCATAGACAGTACATAGGTCATTCCTTCAGATGGGGGCAAGGGGCCCACGAGGTCGATATGTATGTGTTCGAACCTCTGAGAAGTTTTGGGGAAAAAACCAATGGGTGGGACAGTGTGTCGTTGAATTTTACTCTTTTGACAAGGGATGCATTTTCTCGCCCAATCAGTAATATCTTTATTCATATTTGGCCAGACAAAACGATCGCGGACTAACTTCGAAGTTTTTCTTATACTTGGATGAGATAAATTATGTAAATTTGAAAAAACGTTGAATCTCATAAGCTGCGGTACATAAGGACGCGCCGTACCCGTGGATACGTCGCAAAATAATTTGGCTGAAGCATTTGGAATAGCGATTTGCTTTAAGTCGATCGAGGATGTTCCTTTTAAAATATCCTGAAGCTCCGAATCGTTGCTTTGTAAATCTGCGAGTTCTTCATAATCAATTGGACCAGGTACCGTAATCATATTTATGCGAGACATTACGTCGGCAGGGATGTTATTAGTACCTTCTATATGACGTATATCAGTAGTGAATTCCGAAATAAATGCGAGTTGCCGATTTTGTCGAGGCGAGCATTTGTCCAATTTTTGTTGAAATGCGAACGTTAGCGGCTTGTGGTCGGTAAACAGGGTAAAATTTCGCGCTTCCAGCATATGCCTAAAGTACTTGATAGCCGAATACGCAGCTAAAAGTTCCCTGTCGTAAGTACTGTATCTCGTCTCTGCCGGGGATAATTTCCGCGAGAAGAAGGCCAGGGGTTCGATACCCGTATCAAGAACGTGATTCAAAGAACCACCTATCGCAAAATTTGATGCATCGACGAATAAAATTAAATTCGCATCTTTAGCAGGGTGCGCGAGTAGCGTTGCCTCAGCTAATTGATTTTTACATGCTAAAAATGCGTCCGTAGCCTCATTAGTCCAATTAACTTTTCTCTTATCGTTCTTTCGTGCCCCCTTTAGATACTCATTGAGGGGCTTTTGCGTATGCGCTGCATGTGGTAGGTGTCTCCGATAAAAATTCATCATGCCGAGAAATGCGCGTAAATCCTTAATTGTTTCAGGTTGCTTGACATTCAATATCGCTTGTACTTTATCGGGCAAGGGTTTAGTGCCTTTAGAATTTATGAGATGGCCTAAAAATGATACCTCGGATACTCCCAGAACGCATTTAGAAATGTTAAGGTTAATTCCGTAGTTATCTAGACGTTGGAATATCTGTTTTAGATGGAGCTCGTGTTCTTCTTCACTCTCAGAAAAAACCAAAATGTCATCTAAATAAGCAAAACAGAAATTTAGATCCCCTAGAATTTCATCTATGAAACGTTGGAAAGTTTGAGCTGCGTTACATAATCCAAAATTAAGATAGGGAAACTCGTATAGGCCAAATGGCGTCGTTATTGCCGTTTTAGGAATGTCAGGTTCGTAAACTGGAATGGCGTGATATGCGCGAAAAATATCTAGTTTAGAAAATACTCGCTTGCCATTTAGAGCGTTCGAAAAATCTAAAATGTTCCTTATCGGATAACGGTCAGGTAAAGACACCTGATTTAAACGACGATAATCTCCTACGCAGCGAATTTCGCCGGAACCTTTAGGCACTACGTGGAGGGGCGACGACCAATTTGATTTAGACTGCCGGCAGATCCCGCGCTCTAGCATGAATTCAAATTCCTTTTTTGTAGATTCGTACAGCTTCGGATGTAATCGTCTGGGGCGTGCATAAACTGGTGGTCCTGAAGTTTCGATATAATGGACCGTCTTATGTTTTACATTTTTGAATTTAGGAGTTGGGTTAGCAATATCTGGGTATTGTCGGAGAATTTGGTGGAAACGCGTGTCGCCTGAAATCAATTTGATTTCAGTAACGCTACCTTTCGTTAATTTGCCTGGTATGTGCAACTTTGTATTGGAATCTATTAGTTTCTTTTGTTTTAGATCCACAAGAAGTCCAAATTCTTTCAAAAAATCTGCCCCGATAATGGCTTGGGATACAGATGCGATGACAAATTCCCAGCGAAATGCGCGTCTTAGACCTAAATCTATATCTACTAATTTTGTTCCGAAAGTTTGGATTTTCGAGTTATTTGCTGCGAAAAGTTCCAACGAAGATGGTTGAAGTTTATTATTTAGAGGTTTTGGTATAATTGAAATGTCGCTACCAGTGTCAATTAAAAATTTGCAATTTGTTTTGCGGTCATATACATGGAGTCTACTAGCAGGATCTATTTTAATTTCCGCTGTCATTCCTATGTTTGGAATGACAGGCTTTACAAGTTTTTTTGGTCGGCAAATTTGCAAGGGGTATGGCATTTATATGCTTCTTTACCGAAACGTTTATGGTAGAAGCAAAAATCGCTATTCCTTCCTACGTCGTTTCCCTTGTCATGATTTCTGAAAGATCGGGCGTTGTTCCGCGATTTTGAGCGTGGTCTATTATCTCGAATTTGATTTCTTGAGTATGATCTTGATCTAGATAGGCGCTCGATCTGGGTGGCTAAGTCAGCTATCTGCTTCTGCATGTTCGATAGATCCGTTAATGCAGGATTTTCATTACGCGATGCTACTGCGCAAATATTTTCCGAGCTTGCTGTAACTTCGTATATTTTATCTGCCAAATTTGCCAGTTGGCTTAAATTTTCCGAGCTTGCCGATAAAATTGCGCGGACGTTTGGCGGTAAGCGATCTAGCCATAGAGATTTTAAAAAATCCTCGTTCACTTTATCGAGAGCTAATTCTCTCATCTGCCTCAATAATGCGGATGGTTTGAGGTCCCCTAGTTGCAATTCTGATAAAAGTTTTCTCGTTTGCGTTAATTCCGAATCTGCAAATTCTGTAATTAGCCTATCTTTTAAGGTCCTGAATTTGTTTTCCTGCGGTGGATTCAAGATTACATCACTTACATGGGATAATGCTTCCGAGTCTATCGCCGCTACGAGATATGCATATTTCGTCTCATCCTTCGTGATATGCGAAATTTGGAACGCATTCTCAACCTGAGCTAGCCATAGGGTTACATTCTTTTTCCAAAAAGGAGGGATTTTGCATGTAACCCTGTTAATTTGGGGTTGCTCGTCGTTTCCATCCATGCTTAAGATATAGAAATATATATAATTAAAATACAAATTAATAGAATATAAACAATTTTTACACAGGATTCCCTAGCACGCGTAATTTTGCGAATTAGCGCTAATAATACACACTGTCCCGAAATAAAAATAATTTTGTGGGAAGGGAAAAAAGGAACTGACCTGTGCTGACCTTAATGAACTGCAGTTGTTTCGGAGGATCCTGCCTTTCAGCGACGTCTGTGTTGGCATGGAAGGGGAGAGCTCTTAGCTGCCGAAAAGGATATCTTTTAAAAGTCCGGAGATGAATAGCCGGGGTCCGAGGAAGGCGAAGTTGCTCCACGGGGGTTCTCCTGGGTTGACTTTCCGTTCATTGCTTGTAATCGGAAGCGGTCATTCATTGTGTCAGGAAGGAACTCAGTTGCTTTGCGAAGTCATCATCAGCTGTTGGGTAGCACTGTTTGCGTCTGCGAGCATGCTTGTCTTTGAGAGAGCAGTCTTATATGAGCAGTAATTTATTGCTGTTGACAAGTAGAGTATTGCTCCATTGTTGGCATCCGTAGAGAATTGTATATATACTCGGGCGTTCAAGTCCATAGGGTCACCATTGCGGGGTTTATTGTTGGTTTGTTTGTGTGGGCTGAACCTGACATGCGGTAGTAATGCCCAGCACAATGCCCCGACATTTGTTGTTGTTGTTTTGTTCTCTAGGCAGAACGTTAACTTGCATAAAATAACATTTATTTACATTAAATTTACAAATATATATACAGCATACTAAAACTTTGCAGAGAGATTCTGCAACAAGCGGATAAATCCTGATTGTTGGAACGTTAAGTTCGAAGCAGTCGGAAGGAGGTTTCGACTGCGTAGTTCCAAAGTTCGAAAGCAAGTAGACCGAGAGTCGACCGATTAGGTCGAGATTTTAGGAGCGAGTCCCTGTCCGAAAAGATGAAAGTTCTTTTCCAAACTGAATTTTGTAAACGCCCCAGAAGGAGTGACCGACCATCTTATTGGTCGTCGTCGGTCTGGGGCTCATTAATAGGGGTGCTCCCCATGCACGCCACGTGTTTTCGGTGTGCACCATCGTCTTGTTTTTCACACATGCCGGTGACGAAAATTATGGCTTTCACATGCCAACATACTGTCACCGGCGTTAAAGTTATGTGTAAATCCCCATCGGGAATCTTTGAAAGTCAGACGTCCCAAAACAGGAAATGGTATGCGGTTTCCTCAGTTATCAGATACACTGAGAAAAGCCGCTTCTAGTTCGTTTTGGTGCAGGTGGCATAACTGGCAATAGTTAACCGCCACATATCTATCACAAATTAATTAATTATTTCATCATTTAATGAACATGAGTTAATTTTAAACTATTCTTTATTGAATTTTTATTTTAGTGTTTGAGAAAAAAAAATATATTTAAAATTTTTATCAATATTTCCTTTCAATTTGGCTGTGGTTAGGCTGCCTGCATGTGCGGTCGTGTATAGAGTTGTAGTAGGAAACCTGCAAGTGGGCTTTCGTCAAATTAGTCACACGGTTGTCTTCCGGTGGAAAGTAGAGTTATATTACGTTTAGGTTGATATTATGCTGACTGCAATATACAAGTAAAAGAAATTTTCATATATTTTTTAATTCAAACCCTTTTCTATAGCTATGTTGTGTAATATATGTTTGATTGTAGCTGTAATATAAGAATAGATACTTTAAAAAGTCATTGGACATATTATTCCAGCTAACATGTAATAATGAAAATTATTTCAATAAAATCAAAGCCCTCAATTCCCTTCTCCTATATGTATATAGGAGGGGAAAATTCCATTTTTCAAGATCTATTTTAATGTTATATATGCATTAGTGTGATCTAAAAATAGTATATTTTTAATTTTTTAAATATTTTCTTTCTCTATAAAGAAAAATTATAAAATAATCATGTTTTATTTATAACAGGATTTTTTTTAATAATAAATTTAAAACATTACACAAAAGGAATAGCAGGAAAAAAATAATTTAAAATTCTTAAAATGTAAATTATTAAATATAATAAATAAGAGTATATTATTAAATATTATATTAGAATTTGTTTTAAATACTTACAGATGGGAAACGTTTTTGCCATTTATGAAAAAAATAAAATTAATAACAAAAAGAAAAAATAATGTACTCAGTTTATTATATACATAAAAAATGCATTATTAAATAATTAAAAAAATAAAAAACCGGTTTATAATGAAATCTTTTTTAAAGAATATATTATTATATATAACATTGAAAATTATTTTAAAAAATAGCTGCTTGTATTTGAATGGTTGAATATTATGAAATGGCAGAGACCATTTGCTGAAAGATAAGTTAAGCAGTTAAGCATAAATTTAGTGCTATTAAATCATATTCCTTCACTAGAAGTACTACTTGTGTAAATATTTTATTTTTTTTTCACAACTTTACCAGCTTTTTTCTGAGAAGGAGTAAAATGTCACTTGTACCTTTCTCTTATTCTTTTTCTTCAAAATAAAGCACACATATGCAGGCCTGTGGAAAGCGAGGGGGAAGGGGCCTCTTCGGGCCCCCATCCCTCATATGTGTACCTAATTTTTCCTATCTGGGCCGGGTTCCCCAGCATACCGGTGTCCTCAAACGAAAATCAACCAGTTCTTGTATGACCTCAGATAAGTCCCAGAGCCCTTTCTCTACGTTCATTACCGTAAATTTTGATCGTGTGTCCCTGCCCCTTCTTTCTTCAAAGAAAGAAAAAGGGTGATCTAGTCCCAATAAAAAGTGGATTGACAACCCCATATCTCTTCTTTCCTCCACTAAAAGAAACAAAACGGAAAGGGGAATATTAAACACGTACATTCCTTCTTCCATCTGAAGAAAACTTTCAAAACAGGTCTCTTTTTCAACTTAATTTTTTGTTAAATTATTTCATGTTTGATATGCATTTGAGCTATAAAGTTTTGTAAATGTAAACCCTGTAAGCATATTTGCTCTAAAACAGGGTTCCCACTAAGTCAGGAAAAGAGGGGGAGAATTTCTCTCCTTCCAGAAAATTTTGGGAGAGATTTTCTGTCATAAGGAGAGAAACTTGATTTCATTTTTTTTTTACCATGCTAATTTAGAAAGTAATAAAAAAGAAGGCATTAACTATAACTCATTTTCTTCGACATTTAAATTTTTTAATTCTTAAAACTAACATTCTTTTAACATTCTTACTAACATTCTTTTTAATTAGGAGTCATTTAAGTATTAAGTAAGCACATTTTTGGTAATTTTATACCCTCCCCCCACTTGTTAGCAAAAATACTCAAATTCCTGACTTCCCCCATGCTTACATCATGATTTTATTTGCTGACATAAAAACGGCTACATGAGTTATTTTATGTAAAATGACTCACATGCGAATTTACGATTTTTTTGTCTGTAAACTGCAGAAGTCGAGGGCCGACTGTATTTATTTTATATTTTGATTTTTAAAATCATTTTATGATTAATTTTCATGCAGCAATAGCAATTAAAAACTTTAACGATTTTTGATCGCCGAAGGCGAATATCGACGAAAACTATTTCACTAGGCAAATAGAGTTAGGTAATAATTTTGGCTTTATGTTTGAAAATAGATTCTTTTTTTTGTATTTTTTACAAAACTTGCAGAACATACGGGCTGCATCGTCCTTTTGTTGAATCTCAAGCCAGTCATGTGATTTTAGCCATTTTGTTTGAAAAGTGTCGAGTTTTTCTTTTTGTTTTCAAAATAGCCCTTTATTTCATAAATAATACATTTGTAAAATAATTTTTTTGTATAAAACGCGAAACAATTACAAACACAATCAATGCAAACAGATCGTCAATGCAAACAGGTAGTCAATGCAAACAGATTGCAAAAGTAGAAAATATTTTTCAAATTAAATGAGGTATGCCGAGGATTGCGTACAAATGCAGATTTTTGTGATGCTGCTGCAAAATAACCCTTCATTTTATTAATAATACGGTAGAAAAATGGTTTGGTTTTTATTCTTTGTATATTAAACGAAATAATTATAAAAAAAATTCAGTCGATGCAAATATATTGTAAAAATGGCAAAAAGATATTCATTGGTCATTTCTCCTCAGAAACTGTGGGAATCGCCGTATGCAAACGCCGTTTTTGCAATCACTGAGAAACAGATTTTCAGATGTAAGAAAGGAATGTCTCTGATAAAAAATTCGTTGCTTTGTTTATATTTTTTATCAGTTTGGGGTGTATATGGCCAATTTCACGACATTTTCGGGATTTTTGTAACCTGTAGACATACTGTGTACGGAGGAAAGGATTTTCGTCCGTGAAAAGAAGAAAATTTCTCGAGCAAAACACGAAAAATGCTGGAAGTACTCGGAAAGAGCATAATTCAAATCCATGAAAGGATCCTATAAAAAAAAAAGCAACATTTTATTTGATTGAATTTGCGACCCGCGCAAGTGGGAGATTCACTTATAGTTTTCTATAAAATATCTCGCTAATTAGAAACACGTAGTACTTTTAGTGTGCCCAAATCGCGATTGACTACGATTCACACGTAGCTATGGAATTGCGATCTGCGACCGCGCTGCAATCGGCCTACGATTCGCAACAACGAGACAACTGATCGCGATTTGCGGTCGCAAAGCAATCGGCCCGATCTACCGGCCGCGGGCGCCGTAGGACTGAAAGGATTCTGGAGAAATTTCAGTCGCCAGAAATGGCGACTTACTGTAATAATTTTAGTCGTCAATGGTGACCTGGCCACCGCGAATCTGCATCTCTAGTCATCGGGCATTGGATTTCTCGGTATCCAATTTGAAGGAAAAATTAATTTTAGGCCGGAACTGGAGAGAGAGAAATTCTCGCGCAGCCTAAATTTTTACACGAGATGTTTTAGGGATTTCACGAGAATCTCGCAGGTTCGTGCTGAAATGGAGCCCCTGCTCTAAAACAAATATTTAAAAATATAGATTTCCGGACTAGGGTTCTTTTCGCTATTTGCTGAAAGATGTTTACGTTGATTCCACCGATTCATTCAAAACAGAAGATGATAGAAAGGTTGAAGAAAAGTTGTTAGATTAGTGTGGTGATTTTAGCTGGCTTGAATGAAATATGGGATAACTTATTTTCTTTATATTGTTTACTAATTGTTTTTAGCTACCAGCCTAGTCACTTTTTGAAAATTCTCTTAATATGCTTTCTTGCTATAGACTGCGTATCTCCGCTATGCACGAAAATCACAGCATGTAGTTCATGTAATAGCTATTGATTGTGTATTTGTCCACGGCAGCCCTTAGAGAGGATCGGACACCACTCAAGTGGTGGGACCCAGATTCCCTAACAATTTTTGAGGGAGGGAAAGACAGGGAAAATGCACAAAAGAGGAAACCTGATCTGACCACTATGCAATATAAACAATATAATGAAAACTCTGCTCTATGCAAAAATGATACGCTGACATATTTAATTCGCGTAGCGGATTTACTCCCAATGCAGGTCATGCATGCAATAAGTATTGGCTGTGTATCGGACCACAGCTGCCCATAAGGAGAGTCGGACACCACTCAAGTGGTGGGGCCCTCCATTTATTTTTTGAGGGAGGAGAAGACATGATGAATGCACAACAGAGGAAAACGAAATATGAAGGGTAACCTAGAAATTTGTATGAGCGGCGCCCTGATCCGATTACTATGCAGATGGATACAGTACATGTTATATATAATATAATGATAACTCCGCTCCATGCAATAACGATTCAACATATTTAATTCACATAGCGGATTTGCAAAAGTAAGTGCTTTCTTTTAACGAGTACAATGCATGCAATAATGATATATACCTTGTGCGGACGCATGCAAATCATGTGACATTGTGTTATGAATACTCACACTATGCAAGCTTATGGATTAAGATATTAGCCGGTTGCATAACATCCGCATAGCAGATTTGAAACACAAAATAAATCCCCTTATATTAGCGGACTCATCTTTGTCTCACTCCATGGATGTATGCAATAATAATAATAATCAAGCTCATTTAATAATGATACGCCCACTTTAGAGACGTATGCAGTAGTTGTTGTTCGCGTACTCGGCCGCTACACGAGGCTAAAGATAGGGATGCTGCACAGACACATTAGCGTACGTTGCTTGCACTATTAATAACTCTGCTCCATGGAATAATGATTAACTTAGCAGCTAAACATTTGCTAATTCATAGTTCAAAACTTTATACGGTGATTTTATGAAGCTTTCTGGAATTCTATTTAGTTATTTAAATCAAGTTGTTGTTTTTTGTAATCAATATATAACAACAAACAATTAACAAATATTTTCAACGTTTAAATATAACTTATCCTTTAAAATCATAAAACCTCACTGACTAATGAGAAAATACTAAAAATCAAAATTTAATATTCTCCTTTTTAAATTTAATAAACTCTAAATTTATATAAATTCAATAATTGTAATTGCTAATAAACCCAATTGCTCAAGACTATTATTGCATTTAATGTAAAAATAGCATTTATTCAGTGATAAATTTGTTCTCAACAAAAGAAACATTTTCATACCTTAGTGGTGGTTTTCATACCTTAGTCCGATGAAGCCAAAATGGTTTTGAATGAATAACATTTTGTAAAATAAAACTTCAGTAAAATTCAATAAAGCTATTCGATTTCTTCAGATTCATTTATATAAGTGCTACAAATGACTCTCTAACTGTTTATTTTAGTTTTCTCAACGATTTTATCTGGATGCTTCAACCATAGACTTCAGGTTAAAATATAAAATAATTTTGCGAACTTGTTTTTCAGTATATAAATTAAACTTATCTGACCTGAAATCAACCTGACCTATAATCTATAAATTTGCCTGGCGGCACATAAATATGTACTTGAATATGTGTATTTTCATTTCTTTTATTCAATACTAACCAATCATTACACATTTTTAGAATCTCCAAGTTCACTTAATGCCCTAATTTTTTAAACAAAATAAGATTATCCCATACTTATGCACAAATATTTCACCAAGGAGTAAATAATAGATTCAGCTGAAACAATAATAACATTTTAAGTAAATTACAGCTTTCCCACACATTGGAAAACCCAGGTTAAAATACAGTAAAATATCGAAATTATAACCACTATACTTCGAAAATAAAGAGCTCATGCAAAATCCAATTATATACACTTGTAGGGATTTCAAAGAGATATTCTTGCTATATTCTTGCATAATTGTTTACAGGTTTAGTTTTTGAGATAGCATTACTGTCGCAGTATGATAGACATACTGGACATATTTTGGGCAATTTAGAAAATATAACATTGAATGATTAAAAGTTGGAATTTAATATTGTGAATGGAATGGAAGAGCAAGCAACTGGCACAATGACATTGACCCGACCAAGGGCGACAGTTATTTCAGGGAGGTGAGAAACACACCTGAAACAACTATAAAAATGCCACTGTACATGATAAATGTGAAACAGTTTGAGTCAAAAAGAGGCATCAAGTATTTCCATGCCAGACATCAAACAAGATTAGATGCTACCCTGACAATATATTATGGTGCCGGTGACCAGCCGCAGTAGAATCTGAAGGAATTAGATAATATTGAAACTTTACTTTAAATTTAAGATGGTGCCGTTGACCATTCGAACTTTAAGAATTGATAATAAATTGAAATAGTGAATTAGAAATTTTTTCAAAATTTAACTTGCATTTTTAAATATAATGTTGATTTTGAATTGAACTTAAAGAAATATTTAATGGTGTTGATTTTGTGGAACAGTACTGAATGATACTTTAAAAAGAAAAAGAAAAATTTTTTAAGATTTACATACAAAGTAACATTGAATGATAATGTGCACCCATGATTACAATTGGTGCTGGTTGGTGAATATATTTGAAAGAAAAGAAATGTTTTTATGCAAATAGTAAAAATAATGTTGCACCCATGATAATATTTGGTGCTATTTTGAAATGCAGTGTGAAATCAATGTGAACCCTTGATAACAGTTGGTGTCACTTGATACAGTTATTGAAAACTGAATTTAACAAAAAAAAAAATTGAATAGAGGGATTCAGATTAAGAGATAATGTCAAAAAGGTTCTGAAAGTAAAGCGAATGAGTATAAATTGCATTTTCGACTAATTGGTGATACACTAATGTTAAATAAAAAGAACTAAATATTAACAAATTTTTTGCAAAAGATCAAAAATTGTTTCAAAATTTTAAAACAATAAAGCCGAATAAGGATTAAAAAGAATTTTGCAATAGGTTAATAAAAAAAAACTTAGGGAATTTTACAAAAAAAAATGGGTATCTGAATAGTATGGAAGAAATATTGAAACTCAAAATTAAAATAATGAGAAATAAAATAATAAAATTGAAAGTGACAGAGAATTTAAATTGAGAATTAAAATAGAGTGTCAAAGGTACATAGAACTTGTATAATTAAATTATGAAATATGTTGATTCAAAAAAAAAAATCTGAAATTTAGACTTTACCCAAAATCCACGCCAAAATTTTCAAAAGTACAAGGTATTAGAAATTGAGTAATTCACTGAGTTACATTAAGTATCACGAACATTGCCAGAAAAATAAATGGATTTATTTTGATAATGGTGATTAAGGATGGAATGAGATTCAAACCATTTACAACAGTAATTTTCAAAGAAAATTGGAAATTTAAAAGCCACTAATTTTTTTGTTTAACTGAACAAGCTGAAGTATAGATAACGTGTTAGTAAAAGATAGAAATTTTTTAGATGCACTTTTGATTTATTGAATGTACATGCATTATGGCAAATAATATGAATGAGAGAGAGAATTCTACAATGAATTCGGAAACAGACAAATTGAGAAAAATTGTGAAGAGATTGGTTACATCCATGAATGAGCAATCTAACTTGGCAAACATGCCCGCTTTACAACTGATTCCAAAATTTGAAGGAAGTGAACATGAAAATATCATTGTATTTCGGAATCAATTTGAAGAAATAGCAATTTTATCAAAATGGGATGAAGCCCAAAAGCAAATTTTAATTAAGACCTTATTAAAAGGCAAAGCTTTAAAATATATTACTGAACATAAAATTTTTGAACTTGTGGAATAATAGTGAAAGATGGTAAAAAAGTAAAACTGGAGAAATTATTTATAGTTATGAATTAAGAACTCACTTACAACAGTAATGGAATTAACAAGACAAAGTGCAAATGAGGCAAATTAGTTGTTTTCGTATCAAAACTTGCAGTATGAAAGAAAGGTAGATGCTATGAAAGCTGGTAAATAAAATTTTTCTAAGCAACTAGAGCCAAAAATGGAATTTGTTTATTAACTCGAGGTAATAGATACGCCACATTCCTAGTCAGGAATATTCAAAAGAATTGATATTCACATGGTTTTTATACATATAGACATGGGGGAACAGGAGCATTGCTCTTGGCTCGTTTTGATTAACAGCTGAGGCTATTGTTATGTGCCGATAGTAGAGTTTAATAAGACAAGGTTGCACATCTTTTAAGGATTTATTTGAAAATTTTCAAAAAGCTAGCTGGAGGAATCATCAAATTTGTTTGCAATTCTTAATATCTGCAGTAATGAGAGAATGCAAGGTGTATTATTAATGCTGGCGTAAATAAAACATCAATTCAAAATTGAAATTTAAAATTTGCTAAAACACATAAAACTGTCTAAACAAGAAAATTCTAACTTAGAGGTGAACTTAGATCTAAACTTGAGTAATTTAGCAGCTGTAAAATTTAATAATTTGTAAAATAATGAGTTAATAATAATGACTAAAAGTTAAAATTTTTCTTTAATGCATTTAAAATTTAAGGTGAAGGATTGTAGGAGTATGGTATGTGACTATGTATAGTGATGAGGGACGGTTTTTGAAAGTATTATAGTGGTTAAGGATAACATGGTGATATTTACATTTTGAATTACAAAAAAAAAAAAAAAAAAAAAAGCAAATGGAGGAGTCAATGATAGCTAGGTAAAAAGGAAAATAAAAGTAAAATCATTAAAGTAAAGGATGGTAAAAATTGATTTAAAATGACTGAATGAATAGGCAATCAAATTAAAATTGAACTGGTGGATATAATTTGTTAAAATTGGGAAATAAATTGACACAAAAGTAAAAGTGATTTAAGAACTGAAAGACAATGGTAAAATTCAAATTTTATTGAAAACATACAAACTGAAAGAATATGCAAAATTTAATGACATGGATACAGTAATATCAAAAATAAATAAATTTTGGTTGAAAATGATTGAGTACTAAAGGCAAATTGAAATAGACAATCTGAACATGTATAAATATTGTATGACAGTGTATATGTATAATATGTAAAAAGGAAATGTTGATAATAATATGCAATTGATGTAATGATATAATGATAATGTACTGTGAATATAATGTGTGATTAATAGATGAAGTAGGATTATTGAATGATTGGATAAATTGTGTCGACAAAAAGGATTTGAGAAATTTTTTTGAAAATGAAGTAAAAAAATTGAAAGAATTGAAGAAAATTCAAAAAGATTTAACTGACGAGTTAAAAAAAAGGTAATAAGTTTGAGGATAACTTAAATGAGTATAGATAAAATAACTTAGCAAACATATAAGATAACTCAAGACATTACAAGTAAATTAATATTCATAACTGAGTAATTTTATGAAAATTAATCATGGAATGAAGTTAACTGAATAATATTAATGATTGAATGAAAACTTAGATTTACATTGTTGATAAGTATTGAATCTAAAGCAAACTCAATGATAAACGTTTAAATATCAATAATGGAGTAGTTAACCTAAATAAGGGAATGAAAACTTAACTCTAGTGTTAGAGATATGATAACGAGGAAGGAACTCAATAACACAAATTGTTAAAGTAAAAATTTTTGCGAAAATTTGAAAATTTAAAATTTGAACAAATTGAGAGTAAATTTTGAATAAATTGAGGAAATGAATTAAAGATGAATAAGGATACAAAAATGGATAATGGAAAAATTGAATTGAATAACGACACTTGTAAAAGAAATTTTTTTTAAAATGAATTGGAAATTGTAATGTGAAATTTGTGAATTAGTGATGAATTTTATATTTTGTGAATTTATGTTGTGGATAAATTGAATATGTGTATAATATATGACATTAATGCTTGTCTTACAATTGAGAGTAGATTGGACGAAAATGAAACTTGAATAATGGACGATCAGGAATTGACCATTTCTGGAATGATGATGGATGTTGTGTTCACATCAATGGGTGAGTTTTTTTTTCTTCTTTTCTTTTGTGGACCAGAGGGATTATGTCGCAGTATGATAGACATACTGGACATATTTTGGGCAATTTAGAAAATATAACATTGAATGATTAAAAGTTGGAATTTAATATTGTGAATGGAATGGAAGAGCAAGCAACTGGCACAATGACATTGACCCGACCAAGGGCGACAGTTATTTCAGGGAGGTGAGAAACACACCTGAAACAACTATAAAAATGCCACTGTACATGATAAATGTGAAACAGTTTGAGTCAAAAAGAGGCATCAAGTATTCCCATGCCAGACATCAAACAAGATTAGATGTTACCCTGACAATACTCTCTGCAAAGTTGAGACCAGCCAAATAGAAATACCAAGGGAATAGAAGAAACGTTCTTTCTTTTTTCATGCTGCTTTCCCACGGACGAAAGAAAAGGGGAAAAAGCACTGACGGCAGACGATACAGACTGGTACGACGCGGAGGGATACAAGAGAGAACTGGGTCAGAGTGAAGCCGAAGTACGGCTGTGTACGTCCGCAGTTTGGGAATTGTACATATAGCCGAAGCTACGAACTTTACAATAATTATAGAGAGATTTTCAAATAGATACAGTATCTAGAGATAGAAAGAGAAGGAACTTTTTCACCGGAGTGGGGTGAGGCATCCCATAGCCTCACCTTACAGATTTTGAATATATATATCTATTTTGACTGTGACTGAGGATGCTAAAAAAAATGAACGGTTGTGAGTTTTTAGCGATGTAGATGGATACAGTGAATAGAGTGAGTAAAGATGTATATTTTCGATGCAGCATAGATGAAAGCATTTTATTCTATGACATTTTGCTTTGCACAAATGCTTCATTTTAAAGACTGTCACGAATTAGATTTAAAGTTCCTGAATGATGACAGAATATGCAGGATTGGCTACAGTGAATTATACCTGACCTGAAGATAGAGGACTTGGCAAGAATTCATGCACGCCTAGCTGATTAAAGAAATACTGAAAATTAACGAATGCAGTGATGCAAGAACTTATTCTTATTTTTTTAAAAATGCTATAAGGAGTTAGCGGTGAGCGTCATAAAATGTGTTTTGAAGAATTGAACTCAACGAAGTTTATGAGGATAATCAGAAGAGCAATATTTCCTGAATGGAGTAGTACACGAAGACTGCATAAATTAGTCTGCACCTAGAGAAAAACCATAGAACTCTCGGATAAAATGATTTAGTGAACTTACCAAGAAATTGTAATTGACTCTGCAAAGTGAGGAACCCATTTTCACAAAGTGAACTTTATCATAAAATGTGAACTTTCCAGAGAAAGAACAATAATAGAGACTAGGTGAATTTTAGAATGAAGTGCAAAAATAAACAATAATGTCTGGAACTCCAAGAGGAATAAAGTGCCTTTGATACTGAACGCTATTATCAGTAAAAACACCACTATCTAAAAAGGGTAATTATTTAAAGAAGATACGTAAGTGTATTTTATTTTATTGACTTAAAATGAGAGTTAATATAGAATTGTCTCGGTCCATAAAAGTAAAGGAAAAAAAAAACTCTTACCTATTTATTGAATATATATTTATATAAAGTGTGATAAAATATGATTGTCTTTTAAAATGCAAAAATGATTTAAGATAAAGTTAAAATTGATAATATTAATTGTGCATTATAAAAATAGAATAACTTCATTAAAATTTAGTTGCAACATGTATTTATATAAATGAATATTTAATCAAGAATTTAACATTTACCTAATAATAATTTAATTGTGCTAATGTTAATAAAAGTCTTTGAAGTAATTGAAGATTGTCTTAATTGGTACGGCCTAACTTTAAATCCTCACGAAACCAGAACTTCTGGTATGCAACTCTCAGGAGTGATTTTAATTATTCGACGGTGTGGTAATAGGTATAGATTTAAAAGTAACTTTTTCCAAAATTACGAGAATTAGTTTTTTTTTAAACTAAAATCTCTGTCTATTTTAAGGACTTGTTTGAAAATAGTAAAATTGGATCTAACTATATATACTTATTGCCATACTAAGATATGGGGGCTTAACTCACTTAAGAGGTCTCTCCATAATTACAAACTTGAAAAAGGGGAAATTTCCACTCTTCTTCAACTCGACAAAACGATTACTCGATAACTATAAGCGCATTTTTAAAATATATGAATATAGATTTAGCAAGTAAATTTCCTAATACATATTTTTATCCCTTACTATTTATATCTGTCTTTTATGGTTTTGAAGATATCTCGAGTGAAAATAAGCAAAATGAAAAAAGAAGCACTTGCTCGGACAGATACTTTTTTAAGTTTTTCAAAAAACAAGTTCAAAATATTAAAAAATTGAAATCAATTTTATATATTCATAATCTGGACCCTATTTCCTACAAAACAGGAAAATATATTTATACATTTTGGTCTATTAGACTTGGCTACTATACTTTCCTATTAGACTTGACTTATAAATGACCAAAGTGTTTACATTTTTTTGCAATGCTCTGATTTTCATCATAAAAATCCCAAGCACATAAATGTTATTCACATTAAAAATATGTGCTCTTTTTTAACCCTGGAGGAAACTCTGATTCGTACGAGCTAGAAACCGCAAAATTCGACTCTTTTATCGGTAATTTATTTTTAAATGTATTTGAAGAATTACAATTTAAATAACACTGTTGTCTAACGGTAATAAACAAAATATAATTTGTTACCTTCTGCCATAAGACAACAATCATCCGGTTAATTTGACGGTAGCCCACTGGCAGGTAGTTCAATGTGCATCCACCCTTGACGGCAGCCAAATTACATTGTTTCCATAACCGCACTTGCAGGTAGCCTAACCACTTCGCATATTAATGTTTATAGTCATTTCAGTCCTTACTGTGTACCTAATCAACTTGTGAAATCAAATTTCTCAACAATAAAATATTTTATTCTGTATTGTTCTTTTTATCTTTTCTTTTCTTCTTCTTTTTTTTTTTTTTTTTTCTCTGTGTGCATTACCTTATATGATATTGGTCTATTTTTGTAATACTACATATTTATTTCTCTTCATGTGATAATTTTTTGTTTTTAGTCTGTAATTTAGTATTGGCCGATCCGGGTACTAATTTATTATTTTAAGGTTTTTCATTTTGTTAATTCTGCTCGTTGTACATTCATGTTTACTTAAGTTTAAAAAACCTTTTCTATAAAATTAAGTTACAGCATAAGCTTTGTTTTTCCTTAAATTTTTTCCTGTGAAGAATGTATATTTGAAAATCTATCATTGCCTACTGGTAACCTGGTTTTTAAAATTTTAAATAACGAAATACTGGTTTTTAATTTTGCCTCGGGATTGAAACATACCAAATATTTTTTACGTGATACATTATTAACAGTCCTTCATTTGTAATGTATCTTTCCTCACTTTAGATTTTGATGGTTTAACTAGTAATTATGAAATAAAGTATAATAATAAAGGTAAATACAAAAAGAAGAAAGATAAAGAGTCTGATAATATAGGGCCTATGGTAAGCTATATGCACAACTTTTGTGTTTTTTTATTTCTGTTATATATTGTTTAATATAAGGTTGCTTGTTTGTTAAATGTGGTATCAAATCAATTGTTTGTTTTAAATAATTGGTTTTAAATTAAAGCACAATAATGTAATCATTAATGCATGTGAATAAAATAAAATACATTTTAAGTGCAAGTCTCAACTAAATTTTTTCATACATTTATATTACATACTGTTAAAATGTCTAATTGTATCTCAATTATTAGAATGAAATTAAAAGTGTATTTTCTTTTAATTTTGTACCTAAGTTGTTCTTTTAAAATTGTTTGTAAATATTATTTTAAAATTTACATTTTAAATTGGCAATACTGCTTAATGACACTAGTGGATGCATTTGATTTATCTGTGTTAATATAATAAATTAGTAATAGACTGTATACTACCATAATTATTTCAGATATTGTTTTTCATAGGAAATAATGCTTAATTTGAGCTTTATCTAATCATAAGAATTACTAAAACTTCTTGTTCGGATTTTCACAGAATGAATATGTAAAATTTGATAGCAGTAGGGTACATTTGTTCTTATATTATCGTGGCCATGCGGACATCTTTCCAAACATGTTTGAAATGAGTTCAGGATATCTTAAAACACATACTTATCCATCAAAATATTGAATTTGATAAAAAAAAAAATTTCAAGCATTTTTTTCACTCATCAATACATACAATTATAAATAACAACATTGCATAACCTGTTCGTCATTTCTTATCATAAAAAATAATTGCATTAAAATTTATTTGCAATTTTGTAATTGATATGTAAAAAAAAATATTAACATTACACATACAAGTAAGGTATTATGTATGCACAAATGATAGAATCTAGATACACTGATAATGTTTTGTGAGGGGAAAAAAACATATCCAAAATGGATCTATTTATTCTCTATTGGCTAGTGGATGCCTTTTTATACTTTTCTATATCCATCTCTATCAGTTGTAAAATAGGCTAATTCTGGATAAAAATTATCTAAATATGGACCAGTAATAAATATAAGAAAAAGGTTATTCATTGTACTGGTTGTGTAGTTAAACCACTAATAATAGAATATCCTGCACTACTATTTATTACATTATGCTAAGTTGAGCGATGAATTTCGTCAAAAGGCATTTCAAACAGTGTGTGTGCGAATTATTGAATATTTTGATTTTCACAAATGTTGTAGTGTTTTCTAGGATAAGAAAAACATATGCAGAACTTTTTTTTATTCACCAAATGAAAAATTTTATCACTGTAGTCAAGTGAAAATTGGGTACCCTGAACAGTTTACTTAAGCTTTTCGTATTTTATGATATTATCACAATAGTTGATACTGGTGAATCTGTATTTGCTTTTAACAGAATGGTATTTCTTTACAAGAAAACTAATTATTGATCAACAAGAAATTTATTCTCAACATGGATACAAGTCCTATATTTAAAAGCATGTTTTAAATAATTAAATGTAAATATTCAGTTACAATTTAATCAGTTTAGCAGATTTGTTAACAAGGCAATTTTTTTTAATAGTGTAAATTAATATCAATCATGTATTTAAACCAGTGTGTGTTAAAAAAAAAAAGACATATTTTAATAGTGTTTTTCTTTTTTCAGGTGGATCGAGAATGTTCCAAATGTGGTCATGTAGGCATGATTTATTCGACTATGCAAACTCGTTCTGCAGATGAAGGACAGACAGTTTTTTACTATTGCCCTGAGTGCCAGTAAGTTGTCTTTACTTGATCACACACATATTTAAACTTAAATATAAACTGGTGAAAAAGCATCAAATTCAACTCATGGTATTACACATGGCATTATTATGTATGGTAAAAAATAATAAAGGAATGAAAATTGAATACTTTAGTTGACACTCAAATGGCATTGCACAGCCACTGTGTTGTGAAATGGAATTTATTTAGAATAATAGTATATACAATGTAAATATTTTTAAAATGCTGTGAATTATTCAATAATTCTTGTAATTTTTAGGGAATTTTAAGCACACTATTTTGTTTGACGCCCCTAAGAAATTCCCTGTTAGATTTAGTTATGGGTATAAATTACATTTGTAAGTGATTACTTAATACAATATAATTGAAATATGTTTCAATTCTTAAAATATGTTTACTTTATAGTATAGGTAATATAAACTTGTAGTTGTAGCAGTAAAAACTACAATCATTCTATTTTGACATAATCTTGATAATTCAGGGTAATTGAAGTCCTAAATTTATGACTTGTGACAGTAGAAACTGCTATCATTCTAACAATCAATTCTAACAACTTCAAGGTAATTAAAATCCTAAATTATGGCAATTAAAAAGAACTATGAACCATTATAAATTATTAGATGCATTAATTGTTTAACATGACCTTAGTTTTTTTTTGTTTTTTGTACAGGATGCTTTTTACAGATAAGCATGTAATTTGCATTAGAATAACTTATTAGCCATTAAAAATGCTATACATACTAATTAGTACTGTGGTACTTTGTTCTTAAAAATATCAATAATTTATAACACATAAAATTATAAGAGCTGAGAAAAGTCTAATTTTTAGATTCTAAATGTGAGTAGGTTCAGTATTACTGCACTATACACAAAGTTCCTACTATCCTTAAAATTGCTTTAATTTTGTAACTTAACTTTGAAGGTTATTCAATCAATCAGCTTTAAGGACTATTGAAAGGATATTTAGAGTCCTTAAGAAATTCTTATAATTTTCGACTGATCAAAAATTATCAAAGAATAGATCAGGAAAATCAAGCATTTTTTGTTTTTTAATTCTTCCAGCATTCTATTGAAACATTCATGAACAGTTTTGGTAATTAAGTAACAACATTTGCATGTTCAACAGTTTTGCAATTATGCTTGTTTCCTGGCGGTATACACAAAATGAACTGTACATGTGATAAAGATTCTTAAAAGTACAATTTAAATCCTTAAAAAGTTTTTAAATTATGTGGTAATATGCAAAAGATAATCTTTTAAATAAATGCTTATCTACATTTTGTACTGTAATCCGTATACAAACCAGAATTAACCAGACATACTTTTAATAGTCATTGTAATCACTTTTGCTACTTGTTACATATCTGAGCATAATATTATGACTAATAATAACATTCTTGTGTGATATCAATATTTTGATATAATTTCTAAGTAGCATAGAATATCAGCTAAATAATCCTTCACACACATTAACCATTAGCAAGCCTCAATGGGCTAATTTCATATGTGCTGGTGTACTGCTATTGATCACATAACATCTACTAACATACATCCTTTTATTTTAATTCCTAAGCTGAAATCTATGCACATTTAAATTGTATGTTTACATATAAAAAAAAACCAATATATTAAATCTGAGTAACTTATTTTCACAATGTGTTTAGTTGAGATAATGTATAATTTTTCTGTTTTGTAATTTTTAAGTATTTAATTTGTTTATATCATACTTTTTACAAAATATTTATTTAATAGTGATAAATTATAATGCAGGTTAAATATTTTTCTTGTAAATTACTTGTTCATTTTTTTTTTCTCTCTTTTTAGACATAATGAGCATGAGCATTCATAATTTCCACTCATGGTGTTGAAATTGCATAGATTTTGATGAGTATCCGAGTTAAAATAATTCAAGTGGCCATATCAATATTTTGACTCATAACTATTGAAATCACCATAAAATGGTAATGTAATCAATAGTGTAAATATCCATAAATGCATTAAATGTTTTTTTGTATAAATAATGATTTCATGTCTTATAATTTGCTCAATGTCTTATAATCTTACAATTGCATGAATTATATTTTAAATACATTTAAAATATCTCAAATTAAGAAACATTCTATTGAATAAATTTTGACATTTTTTAGATTTTTTAAGGTAAGCCCCCCTCCTCTAAATGCGTGGAAACATTTTAAATACCTTGATTACTTCAAAGTAGTCATATTTCAAATTATTTACACATTTTTGTTTTTAGGAACTTTAGTTTGAAGTAAAAAAAATTGAAAATTTAATAAATTTCAAAGAATGTATTAAAATAAAGTCATGCATTGCACATTTTGCCTACTGTAATATCTGTCACTAAGTATTCTTTTAATTCAAGTTATTAAAACTTGAATTAAAAGAATACTTAGGTGACAGATATCACAGTATGCAAAATAATAAAGGTCAGCCTTTTAAAAACTGCTTTGGTCCATGGCACTATTGACTTGAACATAAATTTCCACAACTCCATTTCTTTTAAAAAAATTTGCCACAAAGAAAAACAAAATTTTTAATGTTTTTTGAGTAGACATGTTTTACATCTAAAAAGATGAAAATTGCTTACTTTATATGTAAACGAAGACGAATTTACCAAATGTTGCTTAGAATTTAAAGCAGCACCTGTATAGCTCAATCTAGCATAATTGATGCATAAGCTCCTTGCACTATGCCAACACCCAGTTCCTCAAATCACTTTCCATAGTTGCAAAGCCTAGCTGCAATTCTCTCTCCCACAATGCATGTGGGCAACTTTTTCAGTACCATCAGTACATTTTTCTTAACATTTATTTCTGTAAGATCCATATGTACAGAGAAAAAAGTTGAATTAAGGTACTTCCCTTGTTCAATGATAACACAAATCATCAGTAACTTTTATTGCCAAAAATCAACAAATAAAGTTAAAAACACAATTTTGCTTTCATAGACAGTTAATGTGTATTTGATGCTGACCAATTTGTAAGACTAGATTGTGCTAAGTTTTACTGATACAGGAATTTTAAAATGAATTATGTGTTCAAAGTACAATTTTTAGTGATTCTTTGGAAATTTGTGAAAAATTTAGATATTATACTATGGATTTTGTTCAAAACTCAGTGGAGTGTTTTTTGGTCTTTCCAATCTTGTTAAGATTAAAACTACAACAATGTTTTCTATCAATATGGAACTGATGTGCAAAAATTGTACTTTGTTAAATAACTGAAAATCTTGCTGAGGAGCATTGTGGCCTGACCTCAAGTATCAGTCATAAATGTATCTGTGGTGATGGTTACTTTCCGAATGCAGACTAAAGTCTGAACCTGTGTAACTCTAACATATACTATATATGGTGTTTCTATTGCATCGTACCAAAATAAAAACAAGTAATTTAAATTTAAAGAAAAGATTTATTAAATCAAACTTATAACAAATGTAAACTTACAGGTGAGTGTACACCAGTAGACAATTTTATAATGGAATGTGAACAAAATATTGTAAAATCAAATAAATTTAATTTCTATAAAAATAATAAACTTAAAAAAAAAAAAGCATATTAAACATTTAAGAATTTCCTATGTTTACTTTAATGATAAATGAATAATTGCTTTGAAGAAGGACTTATACAAAATTTTTAAATATAAATTACAAATCATAGCATAAATGCTCCATTAGAAATAATTTATTAAAGATAATTTTGACTATTGAATAAAAAGGATAGTGTTTTCTTTCTAAAAATATTCACCCATTGGTTTTAGAATTTCAGTTGCAGAAAAAGATGAGGGGAGTTAGAGTAAGTCACCAGTCCAATCAATAGAATATTAAGGGCCTAAAGAAAGAAGGAATGGGATATCAAGAACTAGTTGAAGGTGAGGCAATTGCAGAGTTCTTTAAGGAATAACGGGACTTAATAAGATATCTGGAAAAAACTGGATGAGACAAATTATTGACTACTGGTCTTTAGTTGCAGAAGAAGGTAGGAATAATATTCCAGACTATTACTTAAGTGATGACAATAAAGTTCCAAAAATAGCATTCACAAGGGGCATCTACATAGCTGGCAGAAAAAAAAACTAAACTTTTATGACATTTTTGGTATACCTTGGAAAATCCATGATCACTATTTTTTAAGTCAACATTAACACAAAAATTGAAACATTCAAAGATTTCATCATAATATCATTATTCTATCTCATTTATCACCAAAATCATAAAAGTAAATTCTCAATTCCATTTAAAGAAATTAATTTAATAAAGAACTAAAAAAACAGTCAAAATTGGCTTATGGAACAAATCATTCCAAAACATTAAATAATAGGAGCCTTGCACAAATCTCAACAACCTATTAATTCCAAAAAGACGACTCATGCTATTCAAGTAAAGTTGAGATATGCAAGCAGTAACACCTTGCAAACATCAAAAAGTCCCATTACTAGATACATTCAATTGAAACACTACAGACTATTGCAGATTACCGATATCAAATCTGAAAAAGACATCACGCATGGTGTGAAAATTCTCAGACATGCAGCACTACAGTTGCCCAAATTAACGACTGTAATAGCATTAAAATATAATAGGACATTGGTAATTTTATTTTTCTTTACGTATTGCTCTTAGAAATGAGTTAAAGCCGATAGAACAGAAGTTAGTTTTAATCAAAAAGGTAAATAGAGACAGCCATTACATTGTTTAAATTATGCAAGTAAATTTATTTAGAACAAAAATTCAAACTAACTATTAAATAATACAAAAAAATAAATATTTATTAAAAATATTATTAAACATAAATTTATGAGACAGGGAAATAGCTTAAGAGCAAGTTGGATTATATCTAGAATAATAAAAAATTCCAAAGCAACCTAACACATTCCTTCTGATCATCCCCTAAAAATATTCCATATAAGAATTAACAAAAGTAAATAAAATAATTTTACTCATATTCAACATTTCAATAACAATGCATAAAATTTGTATAAAAGAAAGATTCATTATTAAATCATTTTAAATGTGTAGGCAAGAAATTAGAGAATGTGTCATTGATTCTCATGTCATCTTAGAAAAAAATTTAAAAACTTTGGACCAGGCAAATAGTTTTCAATGAATCCAAATATTAAATTTTGAAAAGCACCTGTAAATAACTAATGAGAAACAATTATTACTTGCACCACAGAATGTTAACTCAAGCTGGAAAATATGTGAAATGCATGGTGAATTAATGTATGTTATAAAGCGGGGGTCGGCAACTGGCGGACCTCGGTCCAGGTCCGGACCGCAGAAGATCAAAAACTGGACTGCCAAAAATTTTTTGACAGTATAAAATAAATTAATCAAATTATTTAAAAAATATTTTTCTATATTATAGAAAAATCTTTTAGAATCCAACTTATAGAATCTATAAGTTTGAGCGCCACCCTTATTATTTTTATTTAATGAAATAATTTTTATTTAATCAGAGAAGGTGTAACTCGAACGAAAGCTTAACTCCACTTTATGAAACTTATCTTTCGGACGAGTCTACTCGACGGCGGTGACTTTGGGCATGGAAGAGCCTTCCCTTTGCGGTGCGGTCCTTTGTTGTGCACCAGCATACACTTTGACGCGGAAGTGGTCGTCGAATCACTTCGTCAGTAGTTGTTGCGATCTCGTACGAAGCGTTTTGTTATTATCGAGGCTTATAACGTTTCTTTTTCATTGATATGGATCCTGAAAAGCGTAAAGTTGATAGCGAAAATAGGAAGTTTTTGACTGAGTGGACTGAACAATATTGTTTTACGCTGCCTGATAGGCCTGGAGCTGTTCCAGTTTGCCTCATATGCAACAGAACTGTCGCTCTTGTTAAAAGTGGCAATTTAAAGCGACACTATGAAACAACTCATCAGCAGTTCCATAAAAATTTTTCTCTGGGTAGTGAAGTTCGTCAAGAAAAACTCCAGTCATATCTAGCTTCTTACAAAAAAAGCACGGTCTTACTAGTTCGATCTATGAGCGAGCGAGAAAAATCTGCAGAAGCAGCGTTGCGTGTGTGTTGGACGCTTAATAAACACCAGAAGCCATTTTCAGACTCTGAGATAGTAAAAAAATGTATGTTGGAAGTGACCGCAGCACTTTTTGAAGAGAAAAAGGATGTTGTTGCCGCAATTCAAGGTATTCCATTGTTGGCAAGAAGCAATACAAGAAGAACCAAAATTTTGGCTGCTGACAATAAAAGTAGTTTGCTCGAACTTCTGCAGAAGGCGCTTTGCTATGCCATAGCACTTGATGAATCATGCGACATTGTTGATGAGGAACAAATGTCCATTTTCGTGCGATTTTTGGATATTGAAAGTAAATCATTTAGGGAAGAATTGCTAGCAATATTGCCGTTTAAAGGCAAGACTCGCGGAGAAGATTTATTCAAGACTTTTGATGACTTCATGACAAAATCAAACATTAGTTATGATAAAATGGTGTCTCTTTCAACTGACGGGGCCCCAGCGATGATCGGCAAAGAAAAGGGACTAGTAAAGAGAATCAAGGATAAGAATGCTGGGTACTATCTTATCAGTGCATAATTCACCAGGCAGCCCTTTGTGGAAAACCTAGTGTCACTCTGAAAGAAGTAATGGACAGCTTGATCAAGTTGATTAATTTTATGAGGTCTCATTTTGCTCTTCAGCACAGACAGTTCAAAGAGATTCTATCCGAGTGTGATTCGGCACATTCTGACTTACTGCAATACAACAATGTTCGTTGGCTAAGTAAAGGTCAAGTGATTGAAAGTTTTTGGGAAATAAAAGAAGTAACCTCCTTCTTAGAAAACTTGGATACACAAAAAGCAAACCGGCCGTCCAAATAGGTGCTCTTAGTCCCCTGGACGAGTCGGACGGTCTGGGTCTTCTACACAAAAAGCAAGAAACCGTTTGGAGTTCCTAGAAAACGAACTCAATATGCTAACTGTGGCTTTCCTGAAAGACATCCTTAAATATTTAAATGCGCTCAATACCGAGCTACAAGGAAATGGGAAATTAATATGTGATCTGATACAAAGTGTGTCTTCTTTCCGTTGCAAGCTGGATATATTTGAAAAAGACATTGCAAGTCAAGAATTTATTCACTTTCCAACAATTTTTGAATATAAAAATAATTCTGAATTAGACATTGCAGTATTTTCAAATTTTATGTCAGAACTTAAGAAGGAATTTGTAACAATATTCCAAGACTTTTCAGAGATAGAGAAGTTGTTGCGATTCTTAAAATCGCCTTTTGAAGTTTCTCCAGCGGCAGAATGGACAGATGTGGCTGCGAAGTTGTTCCGCCTTTCAAAGCCTTTACTCTAAATGGAGATAATAGACTTGCAGGAAGACATTTTCTTGCAAACGTATAAAACTGCATCCGCCGAAGAATTTTGGAGTAAACATGTCCTAGAAAAATATGGAAATTGCAAAAAATTAGCAATGTACCTGGCTACTCTGTTTGGCTTCACACATGTCTGTGAAACTTCATTTTCAAAAATGAATTTTTTGAAGAACGAATATCGCTCAAGATTAACGGCCGCCCACCTTGAAGACATTCTTTGCATAAGCTGCTCCCCGCATGAACCTAACTTTTAAAAACTAGCTCAAGACCGCAAATGTTATTTCTCCCATTGATTTTTGAATACAAATATGCCTATCTACTGTATTTCATATTATTTTGTGAGTGAAAATTAAAATAAAAAACTAGTAAGGAATATGAGTTTTTTTTCTGGACCTCGATAAAAATTTTCAAAAGTATCCAGACCCCACCTAAAATTACCTGCCGACCCCTGTGAACATGTATTATTTAATCAAACAATTGCAAAACATTAATAGTGTCAAATTTATGGAATATCAAGAGGCTCAAATTTATAAACAATCATAAAAGAGTCTTATATTTAAACAAATACAACAACAAACTGAAAATCATATCATCAATAGTTAAAAATTATTATTCTGAACTTCTAAAATAAAAGTCCATGAATATAATAAATCTGTCCACAAAAATTAATAATGTTCTTTTTATAAGCAATTAACACACTTCTGCAGTACAATAAAATTTTTATCACTTGCAACTCTTGGATCATTTTCTGATTTCTGCAGTTATCTTTACCAATAATTTCAGACACTTATATTCATATTAAAAAAAAATCATTACATATGATCAGAACTCATTTAGTGATAGATCACTTAATTATCTTAAAAGAAAAACACAAAAATTATACACCTACAAAAATATGCTGTGCAACAAAGAAAAAAAAATCATCCTGGTTAACTCTATTTTAAGATATCTTTGGTTATAAGTAGGATTATATTTTTGTACAAGATTTATTAGTTGCTTATGAGATATATTAGTTTTTAAATTGTTAATTTGTGACTAGAAATGAACACAAAATTCCATTTTGGAATTTTGATTAATCCATCAATGTACACCAAGTGAACATTTCAAGTGTCATTTACATGCTCAATTTTAAAATTCATATTTGGTATTTTTATACAACTTTAAAAATTCCTGTATTAAGTTTTGGGAGTTTTTTGCAATGTCCTTCAGGAAAAACATGAATGTATAAATATGCAAAATCTCCAATGTTAACATCCTTCATTTATTTTTATATGTCTTACATGTTTTAGCTGCCTTAAATTTAATTTTTCTTTTTTTTTTTTACTATATAATCAAAATAAAATAACTTAAGGGCAAATTGAATTATTTCTAAAATTAGGAAAATTCCTGAGCAATCCAACATATTAGTCAAATAATACTTGACACATTAGTTGAATAACACTTAACACATTAGTTGAAGAAAACGTAGCATGTTACTTGAATAACACTTAACATGTTAGTTTAATAACATTTAACACATTAGATGAATAAAACTTAACATGTTGGTTGGATAACACTTAACATATTAGTTGAATAACAAATTACAGACCACGATGTTATTGCATAATAGTATCAGTAGTGATGGTTTTCTTGAGAGTGCACTCTGAGCCAAAATCAAACTATGCAACTCTGATATATATACATGTACAGTGTGGCATGAAAGTTCAGACACAGATGTAATTTTTCAATAAAATCAAAAGGAATCAAAATTTTATTGAATCATTTACCCTAGATGTAAAATATAGTTAAAATATATATATAATGAAATATTTACAAAATGAGAATAGTGAAAGTTAAAATTTTAATAGCACAAATCAGATTTTTTTTTTTTTTTTTCACAATTTTTAAGATCACATGACAGTAAAGCTAGAGATATTTTTCAAATGAAAGTAACAAAGTCATTATAGTTTTTGAATCCAAATGAAAGCAAAAGTACATCAATTTCTGAAATTGTCACCAATTTACATTGGTCGAACCAAGGTACTGATAAAGTTCTAGCATATGGCAACCAATATATGCTAAATTTTCTTTCTAGAATTCTACACGCGTCATGTGATGACAGAACAACATGTATTGCTGAATCAGATTATATTCAAAGAAGAGAGAAAGCTAGCTCATCAACCTTTCTTGAAACTTAGCCATAAACAAGCGAGACTAAATTTGCTCCACAGATATGAAATCTCTTATTGCAATGAATGGCTATGTGTAATTTCTAGGGGCTAAAAAAAATGGAATTGCAATGGCCCATATGGGTTTTCAAACTTTGGCATGATTTTAGAAAGATTTTAAATGGTCAGACTTCCTTAGCATTTTTAGATGGCAAACCGAATTTCAGAAAATATAAAAAAAACTCTCGAAACTAATCACCATTTAGAGAAACCTTAGATATATAATCTTGAAAAATTCAGTTGAGGTTCCAACTGGATAATGCTGCGACCCACACTGGTTTATTGCCAAAAACATCTTGGTTCTGGACTAGCCTGCTATTCGTCCAGATATGCCTTCGAGAATGTTTGACATACATGGCATATGTGAGGACACACCAATGGCATACAATATTCTTCTGTTATGGAAGCTACCATTAAAGCGTGGTTTGATATTGACATTTATGCCAATATTTTTGCCATTGCCAAAGTCTTTACAAAACCTCGTAATTTCTTTGTAAAATAGTGTGTTTGAGCTTACAGAAAGCAATGGTAGCATCATACATTATTAAAAAATATATATTGCTTCTAAGTAGGGAAATTTAATTTCTGTACCTTATTTTTGTGATATGCAATTGTTGTATTTTTATAATCATGATAAATATGCTATTAAATTTGCAATATACAAATAATTTAATTTGTAGTATAAGAATATTTAATATTTAGTTGTATATTTCCTTTTTTTTTTAAACAAAATTTGGTTTTGTGCCTAAACTTTTGCATCATACTGCATGTAGAGAATGCAGTAACTGCTTACTTCACATTTATAATGTTCAGAGTTTGTCATGTACCTATTTAAAGTTTATATTCAAAATGTAAAATGAAAATACTAAATACACTTAATCTTGTTCACAACACAATCAATTATATTTCAACTAACTATTCATAAAATATACAAAAAACAAATACTCTCGAAATCTACATATATGAACAAAAATCAACATATATAAAAATTTTAAAACTTTAAATTTAATAGTTATCACATGGGGTTCATTTTAAAAAACAATAAATATTTTAATTTTACAACATTCTATAAAATTTTAAGACTTCTTCTTAGAGAGAATAACTTTTTCCAGTGCAACAAAAGGAGATTCAAACAGCAATGACAGAGCAATAGATATTATATAAGTAATACATAAGTTGCCAAGGAACAGATACATCTGGAAAAAAAATGAAATTATTAAGAGTTTTTCAGTTTTATTTTACTTACAATAAATAGTATATGTTAAGGGGAAATATAGTGATTGAAATCATAAATCCAAATCATTTAATTTTATGGGTTTACATATTTTGGAAATTCTTGAATATGAATGCAAAAATTTTTTTAATAATATTCGGCAATTCAAATGAAATTAGGTATGTTTATCGCAACTGGTAAACATAAGAGGCATTGCATGCAAACATTTCCAGATTTCATGGCTGTTTTCTTATTTTTTTTTATATAATTTTCTAATTTTTCATCTAGAAGTTACTCTCTTCTGAATTTTTTTATATTTTTTATTTTGTTTTATTTAATTTTATTTATTTATTAGCTAAAATTGGAGTAGTCACAGAGTATTATCTCAAAATCAAGAATCGTATCATAATTACATGGACAGAAATCTTGACACAATTTTTGTTTCTATGCATGAAACACCAAGATCAAATCTCTTTTCTTTGCATGACTATAACACCATTTGTAGCTTTGGAGTTCACCGTTATGAACTATAGTGCAAATTTTGCAAGTTATAATGTGCTACTGAATGCTGAATGGATGCAACACTATTTGTATTGTAATTATATTTGTATTAATAAATTATTATATGTGGATATTGATAATACAACATGTTGAGTTCTCTAATTAACATAAACATTAAAATCATTGAAAACACAATTTTAATCACATTAAAAATATATATTTGACACATTACCATATATATA
Organism: Amaurobius ferox; assembly: GCA_951213105.1. Lineage (NCBI taxonomy): Eukaryota > Metazoa > Arthropoda > Arachnida > Araneae > Amaurobiidae > Amaurobius > Amaurobius ferox. Next base: position 70,545,594 of record OX578153.1, on the reverse strand, counting down.
AGTGAAAAATCAACAGTTGTTTCTGTACTTCCATAATATACATTCATGACAACAGGATGAATAAGATATGCACAATATGTTAATCGGCCTAATGGAATTAAGAATGACCATGATAGTATTGTGTTGACTATACCTGTAACAAAGTGAGAATACATTACAACATACATCATAGGAAATATTAAACAGATGAATAAATTTGCAAATATATTAAGATTGCTGTCAATTATTGCTAATGTTGGTAAAATATTCTAAACTAGAAAATGCACCTAGTGTTGGTCAGGATTTAAAGCAAGAATTAATTGAATTCATTCATTCAATTCTTTAAAAAAGCATAGTCACCTGTACAATGCCCATTAAACAAGTGCAATATGCCCTAATAGGTGACTGAACATGCCTTAACCCACTGCATAATGTCAATTGCTGTGCACATTGAATGCTGTATCACAATATCATTGCATATTATGCCCTAAATATGCTTTCCACGAGATCATAATATGCTTTAAATGAACTCTTTTGATATGCCCTAAATAAAATTCTTTGATACACTCTAAATACACTTCTCATCCTCTGCATGAGCATAATTCGCACTAGATACGCTCTCTTAATACACACTAAATATGCGGTATAATAAAATACTCAGTTTTATCAACAGAAAAATTGTTTTAATTTTAGCAGTGTGCAATATTGCGTCCAATTGATTGATGGTGCCATGATTCAATTGCAACTCAAATAGAACACTCAACATATAAAACACATCATCAGTTCTGACTCAGATCGAACGCTTAAAATATCACTAAATTCTTAAAACCAAAAACATTGATCATTATATTTTTAATTTAATGCCAAGTTTCAACATTACACTAATTTATCAGTATTTAGTCAAATGAATACAATATTTAATGCCAAGTTTTACCAATGAATATTGTATCAATATATTATTTTCTATGTGGTTTTTTATTGAAAAAATAAACAAATTGGAAGAAAATACATATTTGAGAAAAATTAAATATCAGATAATTGAAACATTAAGAAAAATTAGATTATTCAGAGCTTTAGCTAGAGAAAAATAGTTTTAGTTTTAACAATTACAATTAATTTCATAACTTTTAAACTAATTTGAATTTTAAAACAATCTCACCATCCTAAAGTACCTGAGTACCAAATTTCATTGCTGTACGATGCTTAGATTTTACATTACAGGCATCTTCCTTTATTTTTATAGGTTTGAACCATCAAAAATGATAGTTTGCACTTATGAAAATGGTATATATATTTCTACCAGTCTATATAAATGCATTTAATTTATCAATTTGACTGAGCCATTACCAACTTAAAATTTATTAAAGGGACTAACATTTTAATTGCTTGTAAATATAAATTGCACAAAAGATGCATTTTTATCATTCTGATTAAAGCATTTTCCATGCCGGTGGTTTTTAACCTTTTTGAGTCCATGGTGGCGTTAGCCAACTATATTCCTTATGCAGCCTCTCTGTGGCTACAATGGCCACTGCAAAACTACCAGTAGTTGAAAACATTCAGATATTTAATATTTTTTGGAACAAAAAGTAATAATCACGTCCACCCATGGCATTCCTGACACAAAACATATAGAACAGTTCTGCAGTTGTTCATAAAACAGTTGAAAACCACTGTTCTATGTAATGATACTGTGTTCAATTGCATATAGCTGCTTGTTTTTTAAAGATAATTAATAAAATAAAAATATTTATATGAATAGCAACATTACTGCATTAAATACCAGCTGATTTAATACAATATAAATAGATTTGAATATGGAATAAAATAGAAGAGTCAAGAACATATTCTTGCTTCAGATACTTTTAATATGAATCCTATAGCACAGTAAAAATAAAGAGTAAATTTAGTATTTATAATTATTAGGAATTCAGTAATTAGTACAAAAGGGCAATTCCTAAAACACTAAAAACATTTCCTGTTTAAATCTAAACATTTGTATATTTGCAAGATATAAAAACCATTTCTATTTCTCCTATATGCTTTAAAATATCTAGAATGAATAGCTCCATTTGAATTTCTCATACATTCATATTCCATGTTGTTCAAGTGAATTTGTGCTATAATAAAAGTATCTTTATAGAAGCCTTTGTTGAGTTTATTTTTCTGATTTGGCAATGGATCTATGAAACTAATGAATATCAGATGCATTTAAGCTGATTGATCTTAATACGCTTTCAGTGCCTATAAAATATTTCTTAATTATAATTTTCTAAAACATGCAATAATTCATTGAATAATATAATAGATTGCCAGTACTATCCACTTTCTACTAACCAGAATTACCTTCCCACAAAGAATATTTTAAAAGTTCAGTCTATTTCCCAAAACTCATTGCTTCCCTACAAAGAATATTCTAAAGCATACAATAGTTCAATGAATAATATAATAGATTGTCAGTACAGTCCATTTTTTCAGGAACTATTATTGCTTTACCAGACACTATTTCAAAGTACATGATAGTTCATTAAATAATATAATAGATTGGTTGTGATGTCCATTCTCTAGGTACTATCATTGCTTCTCCATGGAGAATATTCTAAAGCACATAATAGTTCATTGAATGATATAATAAATTGCTAGTACTATCCATTTTCTATATAAATCATAAATTACAGAAGAATTATAATTTTCTCTATGTGGATGAATTATAAATTGCTTTCACACAGATAATATTATAAAAAATCTTAAATTTAAATTTCATATAATGCTTTTTTTTAATCAAACAGAAAATTCTATTATGTTCAAATTCAAAACATGGTCTATCTGAACAAAAATTTCACTTTGGTACATGCATTTGTTCTTGAGATATGTTCACACTTCAGACATATGACTTAAAACATGTATTCCTGTCAATCTCAAATTTCAAAATTTTCAGGAAAACAACAATTTCTTGAACCAAAAAGTAAAAGAAATATAGATCAGAAAACTATACATACTGCCATAACCATAATGGCATGCAATAACCAGCCAAGCTAAACTAATTCCCCAGACTGTCCGAGCGAGAGCACTGTAAGCTGCAGCTTCTGAATCTGTGGGCAAAATGCCTTGATTTGCAGGCCACATGAGGTAGATAACGGTCAAACCCAAAGCTACTGAACTGAGCCACAGAAGAATCACAGTACGCTGGAAAACAAATCAAATGAATGACATATGCAAATATACAAGCCATAGTACACAATATCATATTTTTGGATACAAAACAACATTTTGTAAAAACAAGGCCATTAAATGAAAAGTGCCATTAATGAAGGTAATGTTTTGTACACACCTCCTGGAGATTTTACAAATACATTGCCTTCTATCCATTGTTATTCATTTTTTTACTAATTAGTTTTAATTCATACAGTTTGTTTTTAGGTTTTCAGTTTGCCGACTTGCATTCTCATCAATTTTATCTTTTCTCTAGTAATCAAATAAATTCTTTTGTTGAGTTCTGGGTGCTATACCATGTCTCTTCTATTTCTACTTTAATTCTTTTAGCCAACATTTTATATATATACTGACCTGTTAATCAAACATATTTGATTAATAGGCCATAAAGCAGAATAAAAATGAGTATTATAAGCATTATGAGCAAATATACCCAGTGTTGCTTAAGATTTAAAATATACACAAATTTTAAAAGCATCCATTTTTTTAATTTCATTAAATTATTTAATTGCCCTATAAAAAGTATAGAAATTTTTGTGATACAAAATAATCTGCATAGGTAAATCTGAAAAATAAAACAACCTGGTTCCATTTGTAAACCAATTCATAAACATATGAAGTTAGACAACATATGCCAAAATGAATATACTAAATTGATAGCAAAAAATATATACATATAGCCATATTATTTCCATCCTGTTGCAATAATCGGTTCAGCACACTCATTTTTGCTAAAATAAAACACATGATATTAGAAAATGAAAATATCAATAATTCCCACAATCTCATCCTATAGCCATCCATAACTGATATAATACAATCAAAGATATAATACATTTATAAAATTTATTTTTATATCAATTTCTTTAGTATTTAAATTCGATACATTGAATGAAAATTATCTGCCATATAAGCAGATTTGATTGTTTTATACTTTGAAAATAATTTAATTCTGTTGCTCAGCAACATCATATAATTTTCTTTTGTTTCAGAAAAAAATAATCTATATAATATTTCTACATAAGGTTTAATTTTCTGTTTTCTATTAGTATCTCCACAACCCTTGGAGCTAGAATGTTGAAACATGAAGAGAGATACACCTGCAGTGACATAAAAAATAAACACACCAATTTTGAAAGAAATGTCAAAAGCTGTACATTTGTATATGAAACAAACACACTTTTAATTATATATTTCAAAAAAATACATAAATAATAATAAGTTCTACACCCCCTGTTTCTTCCTTACACCTTTCTGGCAGGTCGGACGGTCTGGGTCTCAACAACAATAACAACCCCCTGTTCCTTATGCTCACCTATCTTTGATGAGCACAATTCATACTTTCAAAAGGAACAAACCTATTCTCACCTGATTTGCTTTTTGAGTTAATCTATGAAATAACTGTCATTTGCACTACATTGCCATTTTTCACCAATCAAGATTGAATTTGGAGATCTATTAAACATGTTACAGGCTTAAATACCATACAATGTGCATGAGTATTGTAGAAATCAATCAAAACTTTTATATCATATTTTACAGTTGCCATTTTTTTTCCCTTGTCATTTTAACGAAATACAACACATTAATTTCAGAAATCAATTTTTATTTCAATGTCTAGTAACAAAATATTAGTTAACCAAATTTGCAATAAGTGAACACAGAGAAGGCTTTTTTGAGACTTTCCCTACACTGTCTGATTTAATCATCACATTTGTGCAACAGTCAACAGAGTACTTTGTGAATGCTTTATTTATTGTGCAATGTCACATTATGTACTTAATAAATCATTAAGAATGGAATGTTATTAAAATCAAACAAAACAATAAATATCTGTGGATAATTTGACTTATACATTTTTATTACTTACCTTCCTTAACACTAATTCCTTGTTTTGATATAAGAAATATCCAACAGCTATACCAACAATATAGGGTCCCATTCGACAGTAGGGCTTGATATATACATCTTTATAGTATCCGTTGACAAGATCCAATGGTCTGAAATATAACAGAAATATTAGGTTATCATCACCATAAAGAAAAGACCCAATATAGTAAACTTGATGATCCGGGATTTCAATGATGCCGGATTACCGAATTTGCCATATTATCAAATGTAAAAAATGGGAAAATTTCATTTAAAAAACAAAATAGAAAAGAAATGTGATATTCATTTGCTTAAAGTGTTACACATACTCAATGTACAATGTGTGAAAAACATTTAAATTTTAAAATTATAAGGTACATTTTAATAAACAGAAAATCATTTAGTCTATTACAACAAATGTACCTCAATACAGTTGAACAGACCCAAATGTCATTTGAGAAAAGTGCCAGACTATCGGCTGGGATGAACCATTGAATGCTGTATTAATAGAAGTTTACTTGAACAGGAGCAACAAATATGAGAAATAATAAGCTTCATGGGCAAGTAATGTTAATTTTAATATAATTGAAATGACAGCATTATTTCAACAATTTTCAGTCAGTGTTACTAAGACCCCAGGAAATCAAAAAGCTGTTTCAAGCATTGCAAGCTAAAATTTCTATAATATGTTTCTTGTTTTGAAAATATTTTATATAGTGGAACCCATGTATAAGAATGCTTTTAATATAACTGCTTGTTGGCCATAAAAGGAAAGACATAATGACATGAAGCAACTGATGAAGGGAAGTGATATCTGCTATATAACAGAGCATTGTCTAAAATAGACTTCATGCTGCCGATCACCAAATTAGCCATTTACAATAAAAAATCAAAGTGGTTACTTTTATTAAAAGTGATGAAACTTTGTGGCTAAAAAATTTATTTATTATTATTTTTTTTTTTTTTACATTTCATGCAAGGTTATTTCTTTTAATTTTCTTAAATGCACAAAATATATTTATATAGTATTGTTAAAATAATTTCAGAAAATTTCATTTTATTTTTTAAATTGCTGCATGGAAAGTATTGGCTATTTATGAAGAAAATAAGAACAGATATAGTAAAAATTATAAAAGTAAAATCTGTGACTACAAATTCTAAAAAGTGGCTAATTTGTGTGACTAAAGGGGGGGAATCCAGAGCAGGGCCTGAATATAGTATCGTTAAAAGCACAGAATGAAATAGCACAGTTAAAAGTAAACTTTCACACTGAATGGTTCTTCGAAACAAAACCCAAGAAAGCATTTGTCATATGTTCAACTACCTCCTATTTTACAACTACTTCTACTACCTCCTATTTTACAAGTTATTGACTTTTTTTTATAATCTGCTTAAGCTTATTATGATATCATTTGAAAAATTATCAAAGCATATTCATATAGCCATGTGCAAAAAAAATTAAACATTTTAAATTTCTACTCACAAAACATTATTCATATATGGTATTGCAGGATAGTGGTTTATCACAGTTATCACAGCAGTTGTCACTACTGTTATTAAGAGGAATGTCGACATGGAAATCACACCATACTTGAGATTTCTGAAAGAAGAAAATATGACAGTTAAAAGTAAACTTTGACACTGAATGGTTCTTTGAAACAAAACCCACGAAAGCATTTCTCATATGTTCAATTCGAGATAACATTAAATTTTAGAAAATTATAAAATTGAATTGAAACATCTGATTTGTAAGTAGTCAAAATTATGCAGGGCTTATAAAGCATTATTCATATGTTCAATTCGAGATAACATTAAATTTTAGAAAATTATGAAATTGAATTAAAACATCTGATTAGTAAGTAGCCAAAATTACGCAGGGCTTATAAAGCATTTTATCACTTAAAATGAAATTTAAATTTTTGAACCATCAAACCAAAATTAAAATATAGTCTTCAAATCCATTAAACTTCAAGCTGATTAAAATACTTATTTAAAAGAGGATAAACATAAGATCATATGGCTCAAAACCATAAATTACAGCACTTGAAACTTTTTTATAATAACAAGTTTAAATTATTCAATTTAATCAGATAAAAAGGATGGTTAAAATAAGCAAAATAATAATCACAGAATCCACCTGTAAGGGATATGACATACGAGCGTTATCTCCCGTCCATTTTGGGGAAGAGAGACAATACTCATGTGTTACAGCCCTAAGAGACATTATCAAAATTATAATTATGCTTTCATTGCAGATAACAAAATCCATAGACCAGTCTTGCACTTATTATGCACTCTTCGTCATGGAATAGCAAATATCTACAATGGCAGTAGGAAAACTTGCTAAATGCCTCAATGTTTCGAATCTATGTAGAATCAACAAATTGTCACAAAGTGAAATGCCCCCTACTTCTTTTTGTTCCCATAATAAACTTTGGGAATGCACCCTACTTCCCTTTGTTTCCAAAGTTAACTTTGGGAATGTCACCTACTTCTCTTTGTTCCCAAAGCTAACTTTAGGTATATCCCAACTTCACTTTGTTCCCAAAGAAAACATTAGGAATGCTCTTATAAGTGATAAACTTGGCCATTGCAGCCTCATACAGCATGAGCTAAATTTTCAAGAAATTTAATGCCAGCTATGTGGTAAGAATAAATTTAGTCAATTTTGTTAGAGGTACGCAAAAATTGTGGCATATAGCAAGTTCTCTTGCTGCCATTGCAGATATTAGTTATTTCATGCTGATCAGTATATAATAACTGTAAAACAGGTCCGTAGATGTTGCTATCTACAATGAGAGCATAATTCATAAGCAAAATAACAAACTAGATTACACACATTTTTAATTAATAACAAGGTTGGCAAAAACATTTCTAATGTTAAATTCCTTTTGCCATAATCACATGAACAGACTAAGATTTTACAAGTAACAATTAAAACAAGAGCCAGCAACCTTTTTACATTAAGGACACACAACATTTTACAAACTAATATACAATAATTTAAGTATTGCTGATAAATTTCTCACTAAATTATAACAATATGCTTTAATTTACAGAATAAAATTAAAGATGTAAGTACTTGGGAGATGCTTTGAATATATGAAACAATTTAATTAAACTTTAAATTGAAACAAATTAAAGGAGCTGATACATGTCAAAATTTAAAAAAAGTTATTTTGTTAATATAGAGTGCAATAATTCTAATATTTCTCAATATAAATGATTCACTTAAGAACAAATAAAATTACCTCTTCCCTGACACCAAAAAAAAAAAATGTTTTACAATTTCTAGATCTCACCTATATATAACAACGATTTCATACATTTATTTTAAAGTTATAAAATCATTTTTTACTTACTTGTGCAGAGGTATTAGTATTAAAGGAACAAGAAGGTAAAACTGCATATCAGTTGCAAGGTACCATGTATGGCTCAAACACTGTAAAACAATTTTAAAAACTATAAATATTCAATCATAGACACGCAATTAAACATTTTCAAATGCATGCATATATACATAAATAATTATTTATGTTTATAACCTAATCAAATGTGGCAAATAGCAATGTTAATTTCACTTAAAAACTTAAAGTTAGGTCTTAAGTAAACCCTCATTGCATCACCCAACTACACCGTAAAACATTTGCAAGCATAATACTGAAAGATTCAAAGATTCGGGGGAATCAACTATCCGTAATGGGGAGTAAAGTTCCTAATAGTTAATAATAATAATAATAATAATAATAATAATAATAATAATAATAATAATATTATTATTATTATTATTATTATTATTATAATAATAATATTATATATATATATTTAATAATATATATATATATATATATGTATATATATACACACAAAAAGCTTTGGCAGATGATAATTAGTTGAATATTTTAGAAATGAAGCTGGAATTTTCATGAACACCTGTAATTGCAGCTTTTATGAAAGTTTGGTGAAATTATCAACAAAGTAGTTGCAAAAAAGAGCAAAGGTTGCAGAATGTTTTATAGTGTATGAGACAAAAGTTTCCTGATGTATTAAAGCTTAAGTGGGGAATTAAAATGATTTAGGTTGGCATAACCTTTTAAGGTGCATTAATAATTTATAGGAGTCGATTCCTCAGGGGAAATTTCAAATAGCATAGTTTTTATAAGATGCATATCAGAAAGGTTCAAATTACACATCCAAAATTTCAAAATACTTATATAAATATTTAGAGAAATGCGGCAGTGCCCAGTTTCAAGTCGCAAAATGTATCCTGGAGTAGAATAGTGTGTAAATCCCATTTTTTTCTTCTAGACTTTTTCAATTTCTCCATTATGTTCTTAAATAAACAGTCTTTAGGTAAAGAAATATGTTAATAAACAAGCATAAATGATACATCAAAACATGAAGAAAATTGGGCTTTGTGGATTAATATCTCCGTTTACTTTTTTTTAACTTATTTTCACTGTCAGCTAAAAGGAAAATTTGATAAATTTCAAGGACATAAGCAATAACTAAGAAAATCTAGTGAAAAGAAAAGATATGCCTCTATGTGTTATGTTCAGCTTTTACTGTTGAGACAGCATTTAGTTCACTTCCACATTTAACACAAGTTGGAGAATGTTAACTATATACACAAAAGATTTAATTTCAAAATGAATAATTAATGAAGTAACATACCATACGTTCTGTGTTGATAAAATTGTGCAAATATAAGGTATTTAGCCATCCATTATCTCTGCACCACTCATCATACATTTCAATGGTGAACAGCCAATTTGGACCAGCTCCAACATAGCGCAGCAGAAAAGCACAAAATAATACAACCACCGCTAACAGAGGTGTCAACCTGAAATGTAACCACAAAAAAAAAAAAAAAAAGACTGAAATACTGAAATTTAATAAGACTTTTTTTTATTTTACTTATAAGTTTAACTATATTGCTGAACTTTATTCATATTTATATTATTAACTAGCAGATACACTCAGAATTAATCATGATTTATAATATGTACAAATTCTTACAGTACTCCTATTCTTTTTCAAAAAAGTTTACTATAAAAATAAAATAACATAAAAATCTATATTTTTACTATACAAAATTATTGTTACACACAAATCTAAAGAATACAATATTTTCATTTGTAAACAACGTTAGAAAAGATCTAATGTTTGGTCTATATTGCCAATATTTGTTAAGCAATAAAGTCCATATATTACATGATTTCGATAATTAGAAACTATTTTATGTATTATAAAAACAGACAGTTTTAAGTTCTGATCACAATATATTCTTAAAATTGAAAATACTAATTCTAATAATATTAATCATATGCTAATAATGCATTTAGCTTTTCATTATTTAATTTGGAAAATTGAGTTTCATTACTATGATAACCATTTAATCAGATAAATAATTACAAGTAATTAGAAAACATGAGTAATTATGCACAAATAAAACAATGCAGCAGACAGCTGTTCTGAAGATACACTGGGTCCTCTTTGTCAGTGCAAGGGAACCAACAAACCCTGATGTCAAAAAAGACAAAATGAGCACAAATAGAAGAAACAGAGGAGTTCATAAGTCCTTAAGAGTCCACCTAAGAGAGTCAATCAGAAAGCATAAAATGAAGAACAGTCTAGCCTATCCAAAATGTAAAGTAATACTCAAAATTAGTGCCAAAACACAACAGAAATATCCAAACAAGAATAAACAAGATAAAAAAATAAATCACAATGACACATAAGAGAAATAAGAAAGGAAGGTTAAGAAATGGAACAAATATAAGCAAAAAGGAAAAAATTACAAGGCAGTCCACCAGACAGAGGACAAAAATGGAGTACTGAGCAAGTCCCCACTAAATTACTAGAATTTTTTTAATATGAAAGGCTTAAAAAGGTCAAGATTATATATAAACATGCATTTTTGTATGATCCTTGTTAATGAAAACTCAAAATGGTAGTTAAAATTACAGCAATGTTGAGCAGATTTATTAAATTCTTCAATTGCTCATGAATTGAGTGAAGTTAAATAAAAGGTTGTAAAAAATCTGATGTGGGCAGCACATGACTTTTGATACAATAAATCCAATGATTTTACATTTTCACAGCAAAATACCGAATGTACAAAATATTAATACACAAATGACAATTTTGCCAAATTGACAACATTTTTCTAAATTTAATGACATTTTTAAAAAGTTGTCATGTTGTCTTTTTTTTTTTTTGCCAAATTAGTTGTCAAGGTAAACATATTTAATGATACTACTTTCTTTAATTTTATGAAACTTTTTCGAAAAATTTGTCTAAGAATGTGAGATATCTAGAGAATGATTAATGCTAGCAATCTAAAGTTAGTGCTATTTGTGTTCTATTGACAAATTACATGTGAAATTATTAGTAATTTAACATTATTAAAGGTCCTGATTTTTTAATTATTTACAAGATCTATACTAGTATTTTTTCTTTTCTGCACTAAACGTGGCTGATCAGAAAGATACTAGAAGTGGAGTCTTGTTTCAGTGATTAATAAACTACAGAAACATAATTAAAGCCATAGCACCAACTGATTTCAAACATTAGATTAAATATTTTCAAAAGAACTCAGGTAAAAAAAATTAAAAATATAAAATAACTAAGATCTGGGAACATCTATTTACCTAAAGTATCGGTGAAAGTAAAAATATAGAAGAGGAAATTTTCCATGAGTCTTGTCTAAAACCTTCATCGTTCCCCATGAAACCAATATGCCACTGAAAATATAAACAGTATGTTAGCTTCAAAATATTATAATTTATAGCAAAATGACACAACCGTAGTTAATTATTAATTAAATTAACACTAAATACCTGGAAGTAACATTTTGACACATTATGTAATGGAAGATTAAAATAGCATGAAATATTAGGCATTCTAATGATACCTTTTTACAGATGACATTACAGTAAAGCATCTTTTATATCAGAGATGGGCAAATAATACTTTTATCGAATTCAAATGTTAACCAGATCTCGAATATTCGAATACCCTGAATAGTTATCTCAAATTATCAATAAATATTTATATAAATATTCACACTTTAATTTATTTATTAATAATTAATAAGTAAAATAAAAAATATAAAAAGCGTAATAAAACCATATTACTTTAGAAATGAAACTTTTTATTTTAAATTTTAATTATTTTACAAGCTATTATTTGAAGTTATTTTTATTTTTGGTACTCTTAACTATAATAATCGAATAATTGTAAATTTTTCTCACCTACTCCAAATCTTTATTAATAAAATAAGCATTTGAACATGCTTAAGATCTAGTTTACTTCCTTTTTTGCAAATTACTCTAGAGATGCTGAAGAGTTACTCTTAAAAACTATTAACAGATGTGTGATTAAATAATTCAAGCACGGATGCAGACTTTTTTCTAGAAATTGAATATATTTTTTGTTTTCTTTTATCTTTTTAGGTGGATGTAAATGTTTTTTAGGTACTTTCAAATTTCTTCTTCTGGAATGCCCAAACTTTTCTTTTACCATGACCTGCTGGCATGATATTTGAAGTATTAGAATTTCTTATAGTGAAATTATCCGAGAGTGAGATCTGGAATAAATTTTACAATCAAGGCATTTTCTGTTATTTAACTGATTAAATATTTTTATACCTGTTTGATGATAAATTTGCAATCAATGTGAAATAATGCATAAGGTGTTCAATTCAATTAGAAAAATATTTTTTTAATTTCAACTTCAATGGCCATAACTTAAAATCTGAAAGAAAACAAAATTTAAACATTGCTATAAAAATGAATTCAGTCAAATGACTGAATATCTGATAATTGTCAATTTGGTGTCCTTAAACTTAAAAAAAATATATAAAACAGATATTTTTTTCAGTATTTGTTTAGAATACTATATCTGTTTTTCATAAAAAAAAAAGTATTTTTCAGTAATATGAAATGTACTTTTGACTTCATAAAAATGCAAATTTGTCATTTCTGTCTCTGTCTCTAAGTGATGTGTTGAGTTTTAATCTTCTAATTACATCAGTAAAAACATAAATAATGGAAATAAATGGGTAAAGCTTAGCAAATTACAACTTGTAAAAAAACCCTTATTTATAAAAATTTTAACAATATTTTCCTAAATGGCTGATATGCATTTGTCCCTAAGAATCAGTGACATTGCGATGTTACCCAAATATCATCTTTTTTACCCACCAGTTGGTAACAGAAGTGATTTCAAGTCAGTTGAAGAACATTGTTCAGAGTTTTGTTCCACATCTGTTTGAAGTTTTGCAATTTTGCTATTAGCAAACAAATGAAAAACAATTTAATTACTCACTTTTGATGAGTATATTTATTACCCATCATTTCTGTCATGTATTTAGTTGTTATTAATATGAATAAAAATTTATGAATACCATGTATCTTGTTAGTGTATAAAAATGAGTTATGTATAGTGCATACAGAGCCACCAATTGAGAGGGGGGGGGGACAAAAAGATGAATTGCATAGAGGCTTGGAGGTCCAGCCCACATAAACAGTAAAAACTTGTAAAAAAGGAGGTAGTTGGGAGCCCTGCACATTTACTGCACAGAGGTTCAACAATTCTATCAGCAACGCTGAGTTTATACTTTATTTCCTAATGTTGGTTTCAATTTCTGTGTGGAACAAAAACACACTCATATGCCATTTTTGACACAGGACTGTAATGAATATGCATTAGAATTCCATTATGATAACCAGCTATGTCATCCATTAGAATTTTTAAAAGACATTTTCAGATCTTTATTCCAAGAAAAATCTTCCAGAAACCATAAAGTTCTAAAAAAAATTTTACAACTTGAAAATTAATAATTATCAAATATCCATATAAGAGAAATCTTTTACATTTTAAATGAAAAAGGTATATAAACAATGCTTTACTATATACAAGCTGAACAAAAATCAAACGATCTTGATGGAATATCTTAAGTAAGACTCCACTGGATGCATGATAATCAGTATCAGAATGACAATAAAATATCGTTAAAAGAGATTTTGTTCTCAAGTAGCTTGTTTTCAAAGTCACTTTAAGAGTTTATTTTTCAAAGTTGGCCACAAAGTTAGCCAAACATAGGTATGAGTTACATGCATTTAAGCTGATTGGTGTTAAATAATTTTTATTTTCAGAAACTATTATTGTTTCACCAGAGATATTGAAATTGAAATCTTAAAATTTTAGTAACTCTAGTTCTAACCATGAATTGCCAAATATTTTATTTAACGCTACTTAATCTTTTTTAATCTTTATTAACGCTACTTAATCTCTTTTTGTACTTAATCAATTTATATATATAATTAGCCATTCCCAACCACACTTCTTATGGGAAAAATAGCTAGTAGTCACCTACACTTAAATTCTGAACATCAAAATATTTCGAATTTACGTATTAAAATGCTACACATTTTATGGTTCTGCTAACATGAAAATTGCAGTATGTAAAACAATATTTCATCTCTGATCATTGTATGCTGCCTTATTTTCAACGTTTTCAGACATTTTAAACTAAAAATCAAGTGATTACAGAATTATTTTTCAATTGTTTGATTTGAGAAACAGCTATCAAATGATTTTGGTATTTGAAGTGTAACTCAGCTAGCATGGTTACTACAATGGAATCAAAATCCATAAAAAATTCATTGATAAAATATAATAAAAAAAATTCTTTGCTGTAACTAAAAATTAAAATATCCCATGAATATCAATAAGTAAAACTATACTTTATAAAAAGAATTAAGGAAAACTTAAGCAACATATTTAAGCACGAATAAGATAATGCAGTATAGAGCTGTTTCGAAGATATGCTAGATCCCCTTTGTCAGTGCAAGAGAACCATCAATCCAGGTCTTTGGTATATAAAGCCCCATGTTTTTTCTATTTGTAGTCATTTCATCTTTTTGACTTCGCGTTTCTTAGTTCCCTTGCACTGACGAAGGAGATCCAGTGTATCCTCAAAAAAGCAGTATGCTGCATAAATATCTTATTTGTGCTTGAATACATTGCTCAAGCTTTCCTTAATCCCAAGAAAAGTTGATTGTATATCAACAGAGTTAATTAAGAAAATTTAGGTTATTTTTTTCCATGTATGATGGTATAGAATTGAATTTTGTGTCTTTACCCATTCTCGGATTATAGCTGAAAGAATGTTAGAATAAAATAATTCTGAAATTTATAAATTTTTCAAACAAAATTCGAAGATTTTAGATCTTTTTCATTACTTATAGATCAAATCCCATGAGTATGCAAAGTTTCAAGTTTCTATTTTCAGCAGTTTGGGCCATGCAATTTGCCCTTTAGTCCAGGGATGTGTAGACTTACTCATAGAATGGTCAAATGTAAAATAAAAACAAAATTATTTGGCTTTTACAGCCAAAAACTTTTACTCATTTTCTTTTTTTTTCAAAAATGTTTATTCAAAATACAAAACAATGATAAATACTCAATAAATTGTTTTTAAGTTCATTCAGAAGGTTTAAAATGATATGGATTGAGTTATGTGAAACTTTGATTGAACATCCAGTATTTTTTCATAATCTGGGTTAAACTATGAGAAGGTGATTCACAAGAGATTAAAAAAATATGCTCATCAATAAATAGGTTTCTAATATTACTATTCTTCTATTTCATTGTTAAAAATACTTATTCACATGAATATGAGGGTGCAAACATTGCTACATATTTTTTGGTGTAATTTAATTAATCTAAGTTAAGAAATTAATTAATCTAAGTTAAGAAATATTAGCACAGCAACTGTATTTTTATCATCATCATCATCATCATAACTCATCGTGCCTAGTGGCACATAAGGCCTTCAGCTTGCGTCGCCACCCTGGTCGATCCTGTGCCACATTCCTTGCTTCTGACCAGCTCATCCATCCCATCAAATTTATGTCCTGCTCCACCAGTCTCCTCCAAGTAAGCTTGGGTCGACCCCGAGATCTTCTTCCATCAGGCGCCCAAGTAAGTGCCACAGCAAGGATGTTATACTGCGGCATTCTCAAAACATGTCCAGTCCATTTCCATCTACATTTTTTATCTCTATCTCAATTTCTTCCTGTCCAGTACTCTTGTAGAGTTCAGTGTTAGTAATAACATATGGCCAAAGTACTCCCAAAATTTTCCTCAGACATTTAGTCTGCCAGGCATTTAACTTGTTGCATTGGCCCCTTGTTAATTTCCATGTTTCGGCTCCATATAGTAAAATGCTTTTCACTAAGGAATTAAAAAGGTTGATTTTGGTTTTTAAATTAATGTTAGTAGTTCTCCATATTTTATTTAGTTTTCTAAAACAATTCTGAGCTTTTGCAATTCTTATTTTGATTTCTTCATCTGTTGCACCCTCCCTGTTCACCAATACATACGTGAAGCTATTACATCAATGGATTCATCATCTAATTTTACATTTTCAGAAGTTTTTTCATTAATTCTTAAGACTTTTGTTTTACTTTTATTGATTTGTAAACCAGTAGTTTTAGCAAACTTGTTAAGGCCATTAGTTTTCTGTTGTACATCACAAAATCTAGAGGCCAAAAGAACAATGTCATCTGCAAAATCCAAATCCTCTAAAACTGATGTAAATTTCCACCTAATACCTCTTCTCTTGTCTTGTCTTTGATGGTGATTTTCATGATTCAGTCAACAACTATATTAAATAACAAACCTGACATCACGCATCCTTGCTTTACATCTAATTTAATTTGGAAAGGCTCTGAACTGTATTTTTATGCATGGCTTTATAAAAATACAGTTTTGCCATATTGAAAAAAGCCTATTTTGAGTTGCACTGCAGTTCAATCAATTCCGAGTCATAAAGCAGTTCTCACTTTTTTGTAATCCACATTAAATGTCAGTGTAGAAGTCACGCTTAATATTCGTAAAATCTTGAAAATATTGTTCGAATTCAGTAAGTGTTTTCCCTTTTTCTTACACAGTTTTTATAAGGAGACAAAACACAACACACTTAAATTATTTATTCACCTTTAGTTATATTGAACACACCAGCAGGACTTATTTGTCCCACATACCATAGTTTGTACATCTCTATCTTAGCCAGTCAATCAGTTTAACTCATCAGTATGATATAGATTTCATTTTAATATGTTCCTTTGTCCCTCAATTTTGTTCACACTCTACATATACAGATCATTTGAACAGTGTTCTGAAGGTCAAAAATATGTATTCCCATTAAATCTTAATCATAGTATATATAACTCATGGAATACTTATTTTTTGAAATAGCTACATTAATGTAAAATTATTCTTGTAAAATTTAATGTAAGTAAAGATTAACACATGAATACCTTATCATTGAGTATGAATTAGAGAAAATATATATCATTATCCAAACCTAATAACATAGAATGTATCAACCGCTAGAGTCCCATTAGCAAACACCTGAGACAAGAAATCTTTCGGTGCTTGCACAGCAGCTCCTGGGTTGCCTGAAATGTAAAGAACCTTAATATTAACACTCAAATAATAGATATATGTAAATGGCACAGTCCTCAAAAGGGTGCATTTAAGAAGTTGCAGTTCCAGGCCCTAGGATACTAAAAAGGCCCTAAATAAATATTTATGCAAAAAAATAGTTTTGCTAACAGTCATTTCTTAAACTGATCTTTTAAAAACAGTTTATGAAGAGCCCAAGTTATAACATGTGGTAAATACATCTGATATATTTTTACATGTGCATGCTGCTACATGATGACTTGACACATATCAAACAATTAAAAAGTTTTAATATGGGTAATATAAAATACCTTAATATTAAAAAAATACTTAATTACATACAGTGAGATAATTATTAGATGATTCAGATAACATAATAATACCTGGGTGGAAGGGAGAGGCACCAGAGCTAGACAAGTCTCAAACATCAAAAAGTAAAACTGATTCTAAGTGTCAGTTTACAATAAACATTTTCCAGTTGGTCCCATATTAATAATTGATTAATCACATGTCTTTTATCAAAATACAACCTAGACAAATTCACAGCAAGACATGTACTGATGCAGCACTTTCAATTTACTTTAAAAAAAATTTCCTTCGCATTCATAATTGTACTAACTGATTGGCAAACCACACCTAGCTTGTGGCTTATCTCAGATATAGCCATACCTTGCTCATGTAATTTAATAATTCTATAATTTGGCATTTAAATTAGGACTCATTTTGTATCATTAGAATGGCTTTAGATGCCATAACAATTAACACAAAAATGCTATCTATAATACAGAGGCTATTTATGCCATCTACATATAGGGGGCTATAAATGCTATATATGATTCGCAGGTATGGAAAATGGGGAGGGGGATCAGAATTCATTTACATTTTTAATTACAAAATATTACTATAAATTTCCTATTGTTATAAACCTGTGATATTTATCTACATTTGGAACTAGATGTCCATCCCTAAATTTATCTTTTTAAAAAGTTGAACAAGTGCTGAACATAATGAGCACGGGTATAATTGAAAGCTATCTCATTAGTAAAACACCATGAAACAAAATGCCAAAAAATGTAGCTTACAGTTTTAAATAATTTTCTGTAATTCATTTTGTGTCCTGGGATCCAGATCACAAAATTTCTATACATACTCTGAAGGACTTTACACTTTATGTGAAATTTGACATCGGCTTGGAAGCAGGAAAATGAAAAATTTAGTTCATTAAGTTTTACAGCAGTAAATTAGTGCCACAAAGCAGAGAATTCATAAAATTCATAGAGCAATAAATCAGAATCTTCGAGCAGCAAACATAATAAATTGGAGCATTAATTTTAAGATTTTTAAAAATAATAAGACTGCATTTTCTAATTTGATACACAAAAAAAGTATATAAAAATTAATTAGTATTTAAAAATGAATGTCATAAAATTCACAAATATGGAATAAATAAAGTGAACAAGTATTATTAGTAAGAAACAATGCATACATAAAATAAAAATAACAGAAGTCATCCTTAAAAATAATGCCAAGTCTTCACTGCATCATTTTTAAGATTCTGACATAAATGCTTTACTCTAACAATATGCTTCATTATGCTACATCTTGCACTCATTAGCACAAGACTTAGAAAAGTATCTCAACTTGTAAATTTCTCGAACACCAGTCACTTTTTCTAACTTTCATGTCATGTGAAAAATAATTGAACGGTTCTCCCAAATAGAAAATATGATTATGTGATTAATGCAAATTATTCCAACTAATTTTGAAGGTTTAGTTCATTTTTTTTTTATACTACTAAAATGCAGATATTTATTTGAACATATTATTTGAAGGTGCTGAAAGGTGTTGAAATCCATATATATGATATAACAAAATACAGAGCTATTTTTGCATATACTATAAATATGCTGCACATGCTGATTGAAAACATTTCTCCATCAACTACAATAAACTAGATGCTAAATTGTGAGGCATGTTTCATTATGAAAAAAGTTTTAAAATATTAACGTTTAAATAACATTTGTTTAATAATTTCGGAAAAAAAAATACATTTACAACATTAAATGATTTTTAAAAATGTGGTCTTATTAAATGGTTCACAATGTAAAATGCAGTACAAATAAAGATAAATGAGCATGCATACATCGGAAATCATTCGGATTTTCTTCTTCAGTGCAACAACTCTGGTCTTGAACATTCAAATAAGTGCAAGACTATGTTGGCCAAATTGAAAATGGCTAAACGGCAGATCAACCGTGAATCATTTGTGGATGATTAGTCACCAATTTGATTTTTATTTTGTCTCCATTATTTAAAAGTGGCCATCAGTTTTCGATTTGGATTTTTATCTTTTCATATCAATAAAAATGCCAGTAATATAACTAATGATTTACCAATAACTCCATATTTCTCCAAGGGACGGTATGACCATGTCTAAATTTTTGTTTATTTGAATTCATAGTCTTTGAATTTTTTTTTTTTTTTTTTTTTTTTTTTTTTTTTTTTTACAATTCATCATACTAGGTGGTGCAACTTATATTGGAATCTGTTGTTTAGCCATTTTGAGTTTAAGCGACATAGTCTTGCACTTGCTTGGTCATTCAAATTCACACTTGTTACACTAAAGAAGAAAATCCAAATTATTTCCAAAATGTATGTACACTCATTTACCTTTATTTGAGCTACATCTTACATTTTGAACCAGTTCATTATTGACTGTGCACAAAGGCAAGTGATTTAATTATCTTATTATCAGAATTACATTTACAGTAAGATTCATACTCAAACTTGGCAATAAAATTCCTTCCCCTTTTCCCAGAAGAATTTTCTCAAATTTTCATAATCTGAATCATGCCATTTTGTAGCATGTAATAATTTTATTTAGTGAAATTGATTCAATGTAGTAACACATAAAACATTTAACATAAAAAGTTAGCTAATTTGATGATAAAAACATGAAATATTTTGTAAATCAAAACTTTGGTTGCAATTACAATAAGGTAAAAGAATCCTTTAGACTATGAAACAATGGCTTATTTCAGGCTCAAACAGAATTTTTCCAGGTTTTTAAGGAAAATTACAATTTTCCCATGAGTTTTTCCCGAGATTTTAATCTGAATTTAAATTTCTTCAGAATTCCAGGTTTTTTGCTGAAGCATATGAACTTTGTTACAAATAGACAATGTAAAAAATTCTACATTATTAGACATTTATCATTTAACTAGAATGAATTACCCAGCATTGCATGGGTCCTAAATAAACCCAAGCAGTTTAAATAATACCACTCAGTTTCTAAATCGCCAAATCAGTTTCAATCCAAATCACCACAAAATGCGAAAGCACAAAAAGCACTGCTTCACAAATGTTTAAAGCTAAAAAATTAATAAAATAAACGATCCTCCGAAAGTATTTCCTCTTCTATAAGCATGGCTTAAATCCTGTTGTCAAGTGGGCATACGCAGTTGGTAGGTCAGAAAATGTATGGAACTTAGTTGAGGAACATCAAAAATCTTACAGGTTTGCTCGCTTCAAAAAATGAAAAAACGAATTATTTATAAAGTGAGGGACAACTATGGGTCATGTAAAAAGAAATATTTTTGTTAAAATGCGAAGATATACACCCAACTTTTCTCTAAATTTAGAATTGTGCTAATCTTAGTTTTCCAGATGCAGTGAAAGAAGTATCACATCACCTACAAAATGTAAATTTCAAAAAATAAATAAATAAATATGAAGTGATTGTTCTATGGATACCATTCAAATATTGTTGGAAAGAACATACTTTGATCTTTCTGATGGTGTTAAGATGGAAACTCTGATAATATTTTCAGTCACTAAAGAACCGATTTGTGTGAAAATGCTAAAACTTAATTAAGAAACAAATTTTAAAAAATAATAATACCGAGGTGCACCTTCCCAGGTCCTGAAGTACCTGTATACCAAAATTTTATGACTGTACAATGCTTAAATTTCCTGCTAGAGACCATACATACAGATAGAAAGACATACAGACATTTTCCTTTAAAATGTAAAAAGATATATGTAAATGCTTAAAATCTAACCCAAAATGGTTTATTATACTTACGAAAAAACAAGTTTTGTGTTCCGAAAGAAAAAGTATGTCCCAAAATAATTAAAGACATACTATAGAACTTAATTCCATGGGCACATCCAATACCTTCTCCTGCACCTTTAACAGTAAATATCTTAACAGCATTTCTCCTTAAAGAGAATGCTAACAGGGACTCTAGGAAAATATTATTTTCTGAAAAGAAATAAGATAAATGCATCAGTCGCTCATTTCATAATATAAATAGAGAAAACAAAAAATGATATCTGCAGTCAATTTAGCAACTAACAAAATAAGATTATCAAAAATAAATTTTACTTTCCCTACATACATAGTATAGTGTATAGGTAAAGTATTGTGACAGGGTCAAAAATTCAAATTAGAGTTTTCAACAGAAGAGCATGTTTAAAACATACCTGGAGTGGAATCCAATGTTTCTGAAGTGATGTCTGTGTGCACAAATCAAAATATCTAGTTTTATCTGATCCAGTATGGATCAACAGAATCACAACCATATAATTTGTATAATATTTTATTTTAGGTTTTTAAAATTATTTCAAAAATATGTTAAATCATACAACATCAACTGTGGGCCATATAAAACATTGTGATAGGTAGATGATTGTGCATTATTGACACAGAACAAGCAAAACTGATATTACAATACAATGTGCATTAACAGGTATTGTATCAATACCCATAGATGGTATCGCATGCAACAATCAATATTTTGTATTTACAAAATATTACTACATTAAAAAAAACATGCATTAATACACAATACAACTACCCTTTTATGCAAAGCTATATATAGGACATTATATAGGACATTATATAGTTTATTATATAGGACAGATGTGATTTCAGTGTAATCCTGACATTGAGAATTTAGTTAACAGTGGGCAGGGCTAAAATAAGAGCCTGCATTGTTATTTAGTTTCAAAGTAAATAATTCAACCAGAAAAATTCTTCAAATCAGTTTTGTGATAACTGATCATCCTATTACCAGTCCTGTGCTGATAAGTGGTAACAACGACAAAATTATAATCCATGGATGATGACGAATGATCAGTTGAACACTTTTTTGCTTTCTATACAGCTGTATTAATAAACATGATACTATAATTACAGGAAAAATTCAAATAGTCAAAGTCTATCCATGATCTAAATTAAAAACTATAACTTCTTCTCTGTATAAGAAGCAATGAAAGTAATCCATTTTCCCTCATCTATGTATCAGTAACAGCATTGTACACGACCCAGACCACACGACCAACCAATAGGCTAATGGTAGCTTTCTGTGTGGCCGGGAGTAACAGCATTGTGTGAAAGTTTTATAAAATGGAAAAAATACCTCATAAAAATATAAAATAAAATTATGAAACATAATTATTTTTATAACACTATAAAAGTGACTTACTGGATGGTTCTGGTTCAGTTTTGTACAGTACCTCTCTAGACACACTCTTTAAATTATCTGTAATACTGGCACTGTTATTATATCTTTTACTCAAAACTATGTCTACTACTGTTGCTGCAACTGCAGTGATGATAAATACTAAGAGAACACACCTATAAAATAACATAGGAATAATGCTCAACTAGTATATCATGGGGGGGTTAACATGCAAGGTTTAATTAATAATTTTCTCTGGCATTCATATTTCATATATAGTTTAGGTTCAGTTACGTCAAATCTATCTATATATATATATATATATATATATAATTGAAAGTCAGTTTGTCTCATAAACAAATCTATAGTTTGACATTTTATTCCCTCAAATTTCATACGTTTGTTCACAACTTCACTGTGGGTAACCCCATCCATGTTTTGAGTTTCTAGGATCAAACGTTGCAAAGATATTAATAAAAAATTTAAAATTAAATCTTCCACAGAAATAGCATTATGAAAATGATTATTTTCCGAAAATTTATTTGAAGAAAAATATAATGATGTTTAACCAATGAAATTAAATCAAATACATTTATTTATACAGCAAACAATTTTTATTTAATTTACACAATTTAAGTAATAAAAAAATGGATAAAAAAACAAATTTTATGGATGAATGGTATTATATTTTTTATTGGGTTATACATCAGTTACAGACTTTGGATATAAGATTACGGGAATTATTGATATTTTCAATTTCTTAAGTCATCTGTTTTATTTTAGCAAAGATTTTTCACATTTATATCTTTTCTTCTGTGTTTAACCAATTGTTTAAACAGAATAAAATGGTATGAATATTAAACATCTTCTAGTTACAATTCATTTAGGAACATGTGGACCAAATTTCAGATGTTTGCAAAATTTGTTTACAAATAGGATTAAGATGTTTCGTTCTTCAGATCAACCTGTGAAGAAAATTTTGTATAGTGAAAATAGATTCTTATGCTTTATTTTAGGAGAATTATACTAGATTTTTACAATACTGCTAGAATTTGCACACATTACTTTCCTTATAATGTATAAGGAAAGTATTGTGACGGGGTCGAAAACTCAAATTCGAGTTTTCGATGGGAGAGCATGTTTCAAGCATACCTGATCACGAATCAAACATTTTTGTGGTGATGTCTGTGTGTGTGTGAAAGTATGTGTGTGTGTATGTGTGTGTCAATGAGTCTGTGGAGACGGTATCTCACGAACGAATGGAGCAATTCAAATGAAATTTGGTACAAAAATCACAATCTTTGAATACTGGAAGTCTATTGTTTTTAAATGTAATCGAATGCTCAGAATCCCTAAATTTTCGAGTGAAATTTTGAAAAAATCATCAAAAAATCAAAACCTTTAATAAAGTTATGCAAATAGACATTTCTTATGTAATTTTTCCTTAGAAAACGATTGACATAAACTTTAGAATGCTAGCATGAACCGTTCTCGAGATATTACACATTTTTCAAATAAATTTATCAAAAAATCCCATAAATTAAAAAAATATATATTAATTGTTGAGAAACATGTTAACTTTTCATATGTAATATCATGCGATAAATTTGGTGACATCATTCTCGTGGATCTAGCTCATTCTATTCATGAGAAAAGACACTTTGAGTAATACTTTTGTATTCGAACACCAATAGTCATTTATCTGCTATAAGAATAACTTACTTCTCCGTTTATAATGCTTGGCGAGATTTTGGCAACGAATTTGGTGGAATGTCGCCAACTTGGCGACTTTTTTAAATGTTGTCAAATTAACGAAAATCTCGCTAAATGGATAAAAATGACGCTAAATCAATGAAAATGATGACTAATTGGTGAAAATTCAATATCTTGGAAAGAATATAAGTACCTACTAGTATAAGAAACATTATATAAGGAAAGTCATGTTTTGCCCACATCAGATTTTTTTAATTAGTAAACAGTGCTGGGTATATCTGCCAGTTCAGTATAAGAATTAAAATTTATATCTTTTCACAAGCTTCCATTGAAAAGAAAAAATTTAATGTTCTTGACCTCTAAAAAAATTATTTTTTCAAGTTGACAATAGCACAGTAGAAATCATAATGCTGATAAATGGGATTATTTGGTTGATTTGTATTAATATACTATTTTAATAACATTTATATCCATGATATAGTTAGAATTATCTTTTTCCAACATACATATATTATTATCTTTGATCCAAAAAGTATTTGTAAAAGTTTGTCACAAATTTTTGCTTCAAATAGCCTATAAAATTCAGCCAAATCTGGAAAAGTTTTAATGTTTAATACTATTTCTAAGCAGGTTTCTTATTTTCACAATGATTTAAGAAGTTACCATTACCAATAAACAGTGATTATATTATACTCTAAAAACTAATTGACTTTTATTTTCTTCTCTTTTTTTTTTTTTTTTGGCTGATTACCAGATCATAAATAGTTTTGGATTAGAATTATTTTTATCGTAAAATCACTGATATATACTTTTTGATGTTTTATTTTCCTTGTTGGTTCAAAACCATTTCAACTCCTGGTTCTTTTCTACATTTTGAGTTTAGTTCTATGGATAGTTACTTTAATATCCTATTACAAAATTAGAGCATTAAGTTATTCCTTGATTTGATTTATGTACTGATTAATCATGTTTTCATGAATATTTTTAGAATTTTTTTTATATAAAATTCTACATTTTGAATACAAAATTTGTCTTAAATGCACCAATAATACTTAGAGTAGAATTTTGCAAATTCAAATTTTCAAATAACTTTAATAAAATTTCACTCCCTGCAAAAACATTTCACTCCCTACAAATTTTCAATAATTAGAATTAACAACATTTTACTGTATACATACAGTTACTTTAAATATATATTGTTTATGACTTACAGCACAGATATGGCTCCGGCATCCTTTGAAAACCCACTAACATTCCCATGGCAAACAGAAATGCGGCTTTTGACATCTTTAAAGGCATTGGTTAAGCCTAAATTAAATAAATTTTATTAAAATAAGTTAAATAATAAGAACAAGTACATTTATAGTATTCTCTCAAAACTTTTTAGCAGTCATTTCTTCAAAGGCAGTATAGCTTAAAATATGATTTAGTATTTTATTAGTAGCCATTTTAGCTATAAGACTTCATTTTTATTTGCAAACTTTAGCCACTTTTTGCAGTAAGTAACTAATATAACCGACTCCTTATTAAAATACAGAAATAATGAAAGTTAAATGATAATAAATGTTGTATTTCATGAACACTAAATACTAATAAGCAAACATTAATTTAGGTAATATAAAGAATAATTTACTCCATGTTTACTTTTACTCTCAAAGTTTAAACTTGATTGATAACATACTGGTATTATATTGCATTTTTGGCATATTAGCAATAGTGGTTACTAGTATATGAAACTTTCTAGTCAAATTTGGAAGATATTAGCCAGTTGGGATATACTCGGCAAATACTTGTTACTGTAAGTATGAAAGTAGTAACTATCTTAAACCATCTAGACTTTATTATGTGTTCTTGTCATCATAAGGGTTCCTGGGACAATGCATAATAGCCATAATGGATACTAGTACATAAAATTTTCTTATCAAATTTGAAAGATATTAGCCAAATTGTTCCATCACATAATTTAGGCTATACTCATTAATAATTACTATTGCAATAATAATTATTACAATAGTAATTATCCTAAACTATACATATTTTATTATGTGTTCTTGACATCACTAGGGTCACTTGAACAGTGCATATTATCCATAATGACTATTAGTAGATGAAAATTTACTAGCCAGATGGGTACTGGGAATACCAAATAGTTCACAATATTATAGATGGTAACTGATGATCAGTAACGATATAATTTCAGCTTCGTTGTTGAATATTCATTTTCATAATCACATTTCATCATTTATCCACCAGGTGGAAAACCCAGCTAAATCTCCAAAGAGAACGCTGAATTTGTGAGATAGAGTCAAATAAAATTAAAATGTTTGCTGCATACATAATTATTGGAAAACTACAAATTTCCAAAGAGTGTGTTAACAATAAAATAACAGAAAACAAAATTGGATAAAACTATAATTTGAGCATAAGGCATTTCAAATATGAGAAAATAAAAGTGTTATAATCTATGAACCAATAAAAGTGAGATTTACATTTTACCTTCTTTTTTTTTACATTAAATACTAAATAATTAACTGATTGAAACTGAATTTAGTACAATATTAAGTGTAGATTAGCAAAATATAATAATAAAATACTATTGGTTTTAAATCGTCTGCAATATTTTAAATAATAAAATAAATTAAGGAATTAATCCTATAAAAACATGTTTATTAATCTGGGATTTGGTTGTCATAAAATTAGATTCGCCAAGTAATGCCAACCGAATTCAAGTTTTAAACAATCATTGAATTTGAAAATGATAAAGATTTCTTAAAATATGGCTAGAATTTAAAATACAGTTTTAAAAATTGATTGATTTAAACTAAAACCATTAGATTTATGTCGAATATTTAAGATTTCAACTACATAATAATGTTCTATAGAACTGCATTGTATGCAACAGATTACATTCCATCGTGACACCATCAGAAGGATCAAAGAATGCTCTTTCTAATGAGTGTTACACCAAATATGTAGGGCATTTTTCTTATATTTAAACATTTTTGGAAAAACATCAAAATATGCATATTTTAAAATATTCAAATTTCACTTTCCCACATTATAGAATTGAAGATCCACATGATTCTAATTTTTCACTTGAATATGAAATGATATTTTTGTATTCTAAACATAAACATTTTTTTATAATTAATTTCATTCCTGATTTTTTTTTTTTTTTTTTATGAATTAAGCAAGTCTAAAGGTCACATTCGCAATTGAGACAAAAAATAGCAGTCCATTGGAACTTCTTTCACCTCACATGACAGTGCATGTGATCACCGATCTTCATGACATTCCAACTGGGGTAGTGTCTGTTGCTATTGGAAACAATGGCATATTATATAATTGTTAAATAGCATTGTATAATTGGCATGATTGTGATCAGGCATTTGTTTAGAACCTGGGCGATTCCAAGTAATTCTTTCTAGTAGTGAATAAAGTAAAATATCAAGCAGTGAGGAATGTTTCATCAACTATATAATATATCACTGTTTCCAATAATGAATTTTCAATAATGAATTTACAGTTTAGACAAAATTTTCATAAACCTTTAAAGTTTTATAAGAAGTGGATTCAACTATACATCATCATATTACGTTTGTAAGAATATGTGACAGAGCTTTAACAAATAAGCTCCAATCAATTTAATATTATACACTGCAATGCATTTACTATCATAAATTTAAATATAAAAGTAATAAATTTAATGTATTGTATAACTTACTTGAATTCGTCGCATGGGCAAGATCTGTTTCAGAACACGATGATGGAATACAGATGCCAATTGTTGGGGCTTTCTGAGTCAAAACAAGCCATGATGCCTCAGGTATATTCTGAAAATTTTTATAATGCACATCAAGATCTTAGATTTTTAAGTAAACATGTTTATATAAAAAATAAATTGACATGGTCAACACATAAATTTCTGACTAAGTCAATTCAAAATATGAATTGAAGTTAAGATCATTATAATGTGCAGTAGAGAATGTGGTTATAAGTTATCTGCAATTAAAAATTTTTGGAGAAAGAAATAATCTACTATTAAATGCTTATTAAATAAGTGTAAAATTGTTGAATTTTAATTTTAATTGTATCTTTAATGTCTGATTGCCTCATTAAAAGAAAAACTTTTATGCAAAATATAAAATTTTCGAACCATCAAATAAATTAAATATATATATATATATATATAAAAAGGTAGGGATATATTGTATCTCTAAATGCCCCCATAAAATAAAAAGCTCTGCATAATTCTATAAAATTAAAACCTTTCAGAGACCACCTGTGTAAAAACTATTTAATTAAGAATGGTAAAATTTACCATGATATACAACTTTATGTACCTCTGTTTTGAGTGACCACCTTCTAACATGGCAATATTCTAATCTTGAAACCTCTCACTGTTTATCACCTATGCAGGCACAGATACAAGATACGAGCTCTGCCTAGGAAAAAAGGGCATGATCGGCCCATTCAACTTCGGCCTATCATACATGTTACTGATAAGAAAAAAAATTAAATCCAGCAGGTTCAGCCCACTGGAAAATCTCAGAATTCCTACCAGCTGTATTTAGGCCTGCACCTATGTTCAATGACCAGCCAATGAAAGTAAAAATACTTGCTTTCAAAGAAACACAACATTACAAAATAAGTATATTTCCCCTAAAATTTTCAATTTTGATAGAAAAGTGTATTTTAGAACCTCCTGAACACATTCTGAACACTTATGGGAAAATGTTCATATGTGTGTATAGGTGTGGACATTGTAACACAAGAAAAAATACATTACTGTGAAATTTTATATGTAAATTATGTAAAACACGAAAACAAAAATAAAAAGCTTTTTATTTTTTTTGTAATTCATAGAACTTGCAAAAATTACCCTAAATTTAAGATGTTCTCTACATAATTTCTGCTAAAGATAATAAATAACTATTCAGTATATATTATTTTGTTATACAATCAACAAACTTTATTTCTCATATTAAAAATATCATAAGAAAAATAAATTATCATTATTTACATAGAAGCATACAAAGAATCACTTTTATTAAGGGACTTTGAATAAGTACAATAAACAACCATTTTGTAAATGCTGATTAGAAGAGAAGCCTTCTATGCTATAAGTCCATTTTGATTTTTATACATATTGTTGAATGAATTAAAATATTCTATTTGGCTTTAGATGGGTTGTAACTGTTTAATTAGATGCAACAATAATAATCATATGTCACAGAAAGTTTTGCATTTAAACCTATCTGTATTCAGCAACCACCTAAGACCACATTTTAAAGTTTCATAAATAATTCACTTGGTATCACTGTATATTCTTGTTGCAGTTAAATTAGCATTCTTCATCAAGTAGCCACATATACATACAAACATTATATACCAATCATCAGATACAGATATATTTTATATCTGGTCAAGTGTCAAAGAGGTAGACACATTGGCTAAAACAGTAGATATATTTTTCTCAACTGTAATATTGAACATAAATCACAATACTAACCTCTTGATGACTAGAAGATGAAAAGTTTAAGTTGACTAAACAATATTTCCCTTTAAGCCTTTGCCCTTTAATATTTACGACAGTATTCACACATTCAGAGTAGAATCCAATGAAAAATGTTCCGCCTTCTAGAACTCCACTTGAAGGCTTTCCTGTTGAATCTAAAACTGCAAAACATCAAATATCAATAATCATTCTAGAATGATACATAGATATGTATATGGTAATTAAACAAAAAGAAAATTAATTTAATAATATTCTCATTTAGAAGCAAGAAAAAATGCTAGGGTCTGTGGGGATAAAGTGGGTATAAAATGTAGCATTTTTAATTTTGAGCTGAATTTCAAAATTGAAGGTAACAAAATGCCAGACATTTTTTATTTCATAACATATACATTTGAGTCTTCAAGAAGAAGTTAATAGTTTTTTTTTTTCAAAATATATTACATATTTAATACTTTAATTAATGCCTAATAAGTAGCTATTTTGATTACTCACTTTACCCTACCATGGGGTAAAATGAGTAGCATTTGGAGTAAAGTGGGTATGCACATATTATATGCTAAAAATAGTTAAAACCAAATTAGATTATTTACAGATTTTGAGTGAAGCAAGCATAGCTCCCTTCTTGAGTCCTTTCAATGTGTAAATGTGTGAAAGAGCTTCACTTTAGAAATGTCTATCTCATTTTGATGAAGTTTGATTTCTAATCAGTGATCTATGAGTCTTTATTTAAATATATATATATATATATATATATATATATATATATATATATATATATATATAAATTGAACAGTTTTTGTTGAATATAGCACCATTCTGCAGAATTTGGAAGGTGAAGAAGGGTGAGGCATAAATCAAATCCCCCCCTTTTATACACAGTTGTATGGTGAAGGAGCAGTGTTTCTTTCAGGACTTTTTGGCCAGGGGAAATGAAACTTTGGTGGTCGGGGAGGGAGGGGGGCAATTTTCTATTTGCTCTATATAAATACATCCAAATGCTATCACATATATAGAAACTAGGTTAATGTAAAATGTCTCCGAGGGGAACAAATAGTCATTTCTGGGAGTCTTATTTTAAATGAAGAAACAACTATTAAATGTTTTTTAAAAGTGAATAATTTATATTAGCATTACCCCCCACAGACACCATGAAATATTGTTGTTATAATGAATTTCAAGGGACAGCAGATTTTATTTGTTATTATTTTATTCAGAAATATTAAATGCAAAATGGTGGCATAAAACAAATTATTTTCAATTTGTAATATGAAATGCAAATACTGTTTATATTTTTTTCATAAATTAAAAGTATGATAGGTAAATATAATATGACAAGTAATATAGAATATATATACTCATAAAAAAATTACATCTTTCATACTTTTACTAAATGTAATGAAATATCACACCAGTATATGGTAACTTTTGAAAAATATCACCCAGTTGGCAATAATTCAATCTTTAAAAATTAAATTTAATACTTTTTATAATCACAGTTACTTTTTGTGGAAATTATTAATTTAATATTTTTGATTCAAATCATAGCAAGTGTGGGACAGTGGTGCTTTTGGTTGAATAGAATTTGCATTTTGTTAAGATGGGTTGTAAAATATTTATCATATGGTAATTAATATTGGTCAGAATATATATGGCCTACGAGAATGTTAGGAGTGCAAGTAGGCAGATGAAGAGAATTTAACATAACTTTATGCACACCATACTTACAGAAGCTGCCTAAAGGAGGGGGGAGGGGGGCTAAAGATAGGATTACAGATAACAGCATACAAGGGTTGGTTTCTCACTTCTTTTGAGTTCTTCAGCATGGAAAAGCTGATACTTGTAATAGTAGCATGAGAAAACTTGATATACACCACAATTTTATGCACTTTGTCATATGACGTGCTCCACATCAAGTCCATACTATTAAAATCTGTCAGCCCATGTATATTTTCCCTGTTTGTAAGCTAACATTTGACCTAAACCCTCACTTTAAAAAAAAAAAAAATCACTATATACACAATCATAACATGTTCATTTTGTCACATTAAAATCTATATGCTCAAATAATTTACTTTAGCAATTTTCATTTTCATAATCTTATTTTACTGTCAACATACACTAAAAGTTTATAGCAATCTTTTTGACTACATTAGATACAAGTATTTTTTCATTTTTATATATCTCTAGAAATCAGTATCCCTAGATTTTACTTTTTACAGGTGGTAACTATAATATTAATATATTTATCATTTCATGTTTATATGAAGTTTCAATTTCTATAAGCCAAACATGATTTGGACAAATCTGTGTTTAATTGTCTGTTAAACAAATCTCAGAAGCATATAACTGATAATTAACACTTGAAAGGGTCACAATAAAAGCAAAAACATAATAAAATCAAAAAGTTATTAGAGAAATCGCACAGTAGCAACATTAAAATATTTTTTAAAATATACAAACACAAGTTTCATTGAAACCAACATCACCCTCAAATATCAGTTTAAGAACGGTTTTCTACGACAGTTCAACGTTCTTCAGCATAAAATCTTTTTTGGGGCAGGGAGAAGGATATTTTCTAAATTTGAGTACTAGACAGACACACACACACACACACATATAATATATATATATATATATATATATATGATGTTTTACTTATAAACATCAATTCTGGACTTTATTAGGTGGTGTTGAAGACCCAGACCGTCCGACTCGTCCAAAGGACTAGGAGCAACTATTTGGACGGTCGGTTTATTAGGTGGTGTGTAATTTCAAATTTAAACAGAAATGTATCTTGCATTTTAAAAATAAATATCGATTTTTTACATAATTTTATCAAATGGTTTGTTTTTAACAAATATCTGCCTTGTACTAGACCTAAAAGGTTTAGTGCAGTTAAAAATATATTGTTTTATAATGCATTTTTAACTGTCATTCTTCAATTATTAAATTTACCTTTAAGATCATAAAATATTTATTGATATACACATCAAGTTTTAAATATTCTTAATTCAAATATATAAAATATGTGCTACAATTCACAAGTTCGGTATCGTATATTTCATTATTATATTTAACGTCTACTTACTTTTCAATGCATTAACATCGCCTTCTTGATTAGCTTTCTCTAAAAGTTGAACAGTTTCACCTCTACACTTCTCAGAAATATTTTCACTATTACTCAAAAAATTAAATACATTATCTAAAAATTTTAAATAAATAGTTAAATTAGAAAACGCCTGTTGAGAGTCGTAAAAGTTTCCAGTCTCATAAGAACGAATATCAGCATCAGCACCACATACAAACAGAAACAACGTGCACTGCAAGAAGTAAATAAACAAAATTTTCTTCGGTCCTGTCATTTTCATTGGCGGACAGATTTGCATGCTTCACTTCAGAAATTCATAATAAAAAATTTAAATCGTTTAAAATACTCATTTGATGTTCAAGTGATAGCTGTGTGGCTCTAGCCCACAACTATCAACTTTTTATCTCAAAAAGTCACATTAGATTTTTTTTATCGGATCGTCTGTTTTTAGATGACTTTCGCTCATGTTCGATGACACACTTCTGCGCCTGTATCAAGAACCCTCTGTGGAAATCCTAATTCGACCCGAAAAAGCGAACTATTGCGATTTCTTGGCGCGCTGCCACGCGAGTGAGCTTTTATACGGAGCATGTAATGTTAATATGCAGGCATTTTTTTTCCTTGCGCAATAAGAAGTCGTAAGGGGAAAATGATTATTAATGCATGGACACAAGTAAAAAATACCTACAAAAATGAATGTATCAAGTACTTTATGCGAAACATTGTTGGTTTTAATTTTTTATATTTTCAGTGCACCCTCTATAAAAATATTTTATTTCCATTAGGAGTACACAGGAGTTTTGTGAAATATCGTTAACTTTTAGCAAGAGTTAATTTTTTCAGTTATTAATTAATGAATATCAAATACAGAATGAATATCAATTATAGCAATACGCATAAAATCGCTTTTATACAAATCTAAAAGAAGTTCTATTAAAAAAGTAGCCTTTTATGACAAAATTTTTTTAATGTTATTGAGGATTTCATCGAATTTCGATATGCAGAATTAGGGGAGAAACTACTACATCGCAAAAGCGCGCAATGGGGAGGGGGGGGGGGGGGGGGGAGCAGAGCTGTAAAGTGGTCAGAGTAACAGAAATATTATTTATGAAAGAGAAAAAATATAACGTTTTCAGTCAAATTATTTTCTTTAAAAAATGTTTTGTATTATTTTTACGTTCCCTACATTCATAGTGTAATATATAGGAAAAGTATTATGAAGGGGTTGAAAATTTTAATTCGAGGTTTCGAAGGAAGAGCACGTTTGAAACTGATTTGCCGCCTGATCAAAAATATTGTGAAAACGATATCATCTATTTTACTGCTTATTTTAAATATATTCATATTTAACAAAAGAATTTAAAATATAAAATATATATAAAATTTTATAAATGTTGTTCTAAATATAACATGTTGAAGGCGCCAAAAAGTCACGAGAAGGGTTCAAGAATCACACCGACTTGGAATAACTGGGGCTTGGTATAGATACTCCTCCGCCACACCCCCCCCCCCCCCCCCCATCTCTAACCAAACATATTTATTTCTTATTTCAAAAACATAATTGCATACTAGATAAAGGAATAAAATATTAGACGTTTGCATATTTTATTGGAATTTAAATTATTGGCAACTTTCTATCATAGCCAAGAAGCCATACTCTAGATCAGTGTTTCTCATCCTTTATGAGGCCGCGGCCTAGTAAATTATCTCTTTTTATAAGACGAGGGCCCGGTACCAACAAATGCACACGTAAATTCCTTTCTATTTTTTTTTAATTTATACATTAAATAAGTATTAATAATTAATCATGGCATAATTATAAAACGTATTAGTACATTTATATGTATACGATGTGGCCTGCTGACAAATTGGATTAATTTCTTCAGCCCAACATCATTATATTAATTAATGTGTGTTGATTTTCGTTGACATATCCCATTCTTATCACCAAACATTTGTAATATTCAATATAAAATGGATTATTGTATTGTTAAATTGATTTTTTTGGTTTGAAAAAAAAAACGGTATTAGGAGAAAAATATTTATCCATTGTAATCCACCATAGAAGTCAGTTAAGCAGTCGCTTATTTGTATTAAAATATAAATGCAGCTTGGTCACTGACATTTTCTACACAGATGTTATTTAGCCGTTCTGGATCTGAGCTTCTTGGCATATTCACGAATATTATTCTCCTTAGAATATTTCCACTATAAAATATTTATTCATAAAAAATGCTTAGAACACTGAAACGGCAAATTACAGTAGGAATCTATCACGGCCCGGTATAATAATAATAATTTTGTCCGATCGGCGGCCGGGCAGTTGAGAAATACTGCTCTATATCTTGAATTAGCGATCTTATATATCCCCCAAAATATTTTCGCTGGAAAAACCTTTTCTGATGATATAATATATATATTTTTTTTAGAAAGCAATCTTTAACTTTTCGATGATGTTTAATTTTTTTTTCGGGGGAGGGGGGGGGGACGTGAGGCAACTGCCCCGAATGCCCCTGCGTTAGTCAGACCCAAAGAACTATTATCAGAAATTCTATCTATTATCTCAAGTTGTTATTATCTTCAATTCCTCCTTGAAGGTCAGGCCCTGTACCTATTAACGTAAAGTAAACAAATCTGGCAACTCTGTTTTTTGGTCTCGTCAGTTTAGCGGCCGACTCTATTTCAGGCTGTTGCAGTATAATAAAAAAAGAAATATATAAATAAAAAAAGGAAAATATTCAATGTAACACTTTATTTTCTCCCTTATTCATATTATATAGAAAAATTTTTCAAATATCAGTTTACACTAATCCATTTCAGCAACCACAACTTTTAGCTCGAACAATTAAAGTAATTATTACGAAATAACTTTGTATTTCATATAAACACACATGCACACGCGTTTACGCGGAAAAAAGATCACATGTTCGTTGTAAATTAATAACATTGATTTTGGCGTACTTTTGTAACGATGCCCCGGGCCGCGGCCCAGGCTTTAAGCCGACCCTAGATGTTAGTGTGTGTATGTTAGTCAGTGCAGTCCTACTGGGTGGCCCTGCGTAAATCATCAGGGGTCACTCAAAATCAATAAAAATTCAGCATCTCCAGCGATGATACATAAATAACCAACTCAGACGTAATTTTTCATTAGGAAAGGAATGATACAAACTTTATGACTGGCATCAACCTCCTCAAGACATCACCTAATTTTCAAATAAACGTATAAAAAAAAATCAAAACTTTCAACACTGTTGTATAAATCATCATTTTATACTGAATTTGTCTAGGACACAAATGGCACAAACTTTAGAAGGCTAACACTGGCCGTTCTCAAGATATTGCACGTTTTCAAATAAATTTATGAAAAAAGAATTAGATAAAATAAAAAAATTGTAAGTATCGTCAAAAATGTTCACTTTTCAAATGTAATAATATGAAACATTACTCTCGTGAATTTAGTTCAATTCCATTCACTAGAGAAGATACTTTTGTAATACGAGAGCCAGTTAAGTTTTTAGAATGTGGCAATATCAAAAATAACAACTTTCAAGGCAGACGATTTTTTAAAATTTGAACATTCGCAAGATTGGCTGTTAAAGAACGAGAAATGCTAAATTCTTTTCACGAAGTCGTTTAAGTTAATAAAGTAGTGACAAAACATGGATTTAAGCCAAAAGGGATTTTCGAGCTATGATTTATTATAACTTTCGACAAAGGTTGGCACAGTGGGGTGGGACTGTCCAGTGGTTAGTGCGCAGGGATTGCACTCGGACGACTTCAACTCTGTCCAATTTGTCCCCGTGTTTACGTGGAGTACGGGAACATTAAATATGGGGATCCGCAAGTCTTTCCGAGAGGTTGGTAGTAGGGAAAGGAGGGTACCTTCCCTGTGGATGTCACCCCCCCCCCCCCCCCCCACTGGGTTCCAGTATAAATCGGGTGGCACTTCCCGGCCGTCTAAACAATTTTCTTACATTTTCGGGTAGGCTGGACGGTCTGGGTGGAAGAAGGGTTGACACAGCAACAGTGTGTCAAATGAATGAATTCGACTTTTGGTGATGAAGCACCATCCAATGCAACAATTGACAACAAGTTTAAAGCATTGCGTCTTGGACGTAGGAGTCTCAGTGATGAATTTCGGGGAGGTCGATCAAGAACTGTCGTGACGTCCGAAAACATTAATGCTGTGCAACAAATGATCACTGTGTAGATCGTCACGTCACATATGATGAAATTTGATGAGGGCATTTTAATTTTACTTCCCATGTTAAAAGTTTTATTATAAAATATTAAATATATTTATTCATAAATATTTTTATCACAATCTTACTTAATAAAGATAGGTGTCTGTCGGTCTGGATCTGCAGTCTGTAGCGGATAATCCAAATGTCGTACGACCATGAAATTTAGTACACGGGAAATTTTGTTCAGGACCCGAATAGATGCACCTCGGCGTTATTTTTTATTTATTTATTTTGTAATTTTGAATTAGTTTTTTTTTTAGTAATTTTATGTTTCAGCCTGATTCACAACGATTTTGGCCGACATTTATACAAATCGATCTCTCAACGACCTAAACTATTATCACAGAATTTCCATCCTGACATCATTGGAGAGATCGACAAATTCTTTTTGAAACAAACTGTGAACGGAAACCATATACAGTTATTAGACGATTTTTAGTGAATTTAAAAATATATATACTTTTCGTGCATTTTATTCCTCTCCGATTTGTATATTATGATATACAGAATTTGACTTGCCATCCATCGTTCATTTTTTTTTTCAGCATTTGCGTAAAATATCACAGATAACTCCAGAAAAAAATTTTCATAAAGCCATCTGTTGCTAATTATAAACGGTTTATCAAAATTACGTCCTTGATTTTATTAGGCGGTAGCAGACAAGTGAACCCAGCTCTCCCAAGGCCACCTAGAGTAGGTCACCCAGGAAACCTTGGTTCTCTCCCACGCGACGGGGAGAAATCCTGCTCTTTTCGGGAGCGGAGCTGTTGTATTTATTGGTACCAATCCGCACAAACGGAAGGCCTTCATGACGGCCTGCCTTTATCCATTCCAGTATAAGCATTGGTGAGGTTTAGATTAGGCGTACATATAGATGTGATTTCGTATTATGCACGTTGCTGTTCTTAATGTTTTCATGAGAGATCAAAATGAGTTTCGCCGTTCGTATTTTTTATGACTGTCACTTATTTAGGACCAGAGCAACGCCGTTTAATTCGTTCTAGTTTTACATAATAAATGATAATGTTTGTGTCAGGGTTGTTTGATTTAAATCGGCTTGATTTAAATCATGATTTAAATCACTTGATTTTTTAAAAAAAATCATTGATTAAAATCATTTTTTAATTTTGTCATTTCTTGAAGGTTTTTTTTTTTTTTGTATTTTTATGCTAAAATAACCTGGAACAGAATAAATGTTTAAAATAATAAAATTTCACATCTAGACATCTTTAGAGTATATATAAAAAAAACTGAAATTCTTTCCTTAACTCTCGGTCAGTGGAGATAACACTATTCATTGCTTGGAGTATAAAATCAAGTAACAATGACAACTGACCAGTGTTGCCAACCTATTTTCTAATTTTATAGCTAAAAATCACTCAAAATATATCTAGAATTATCTAGATTTTCTGTCAGTTACCTATAAACATAGCTAGACAATATTTAACATTTTAATTGTTCTTGTGATGATTTATTGGGATCAGTGGTTGCGATACAGATTTTACAGGCATATTTCAAGCTACAAAAATTTAAAATACCTTTTGAAATGTTATTTATATGTGCTGTAATAATTTTTACCATAGAAATAAGAAAATTTGGTTCCTTCCATTTTTTGTGATTTTTGCTGGCGCATACCAATATAGCAAACATTGTTGGGAATAGGATTGACCGGCAGTTTAGCAGATTGGGCTCCCCCACCAATCCCTACCCTCACCTATTTTTTAAGGACTTAAAAAATCACTCAGGCCTTTTAGGGTCATAGGGCCC
Organism: Amaurobius ferox; assembly: GCA_951213105.1. Lineage (NCBI taxonomy): Eukaryota > Metazoa > Arthropoda > Arachnida > Araneae > Amaurobiidae > Amaurobius > Amaurobius ferox. The sequence continues at coordinate 70,506,258 of OX578153.1, read as the reverse complement.
CTGGACATTATCCCCTTTGTCCTCCCTCTCTTCAATTTGATAGTCCCCAACCTATACAGTACAAAAACTAAGGCTTTTTGGTACTTTTTGTTCTTGATCACAGTAGAAAAAAAAAACTTTTGAGAAAAATTGTAGCTCCACCTCTGATAAGAATATAAAACACTTTATTTCCACATTAACGAATCATAATCCTCATCTGTAAAATTTGAAGTGCCTGACTGAGAAATGATAAAACTTCATTTTCTGTACATTTTCGATATGTAACCATAGCTTCTATGTCCTTCAAAATTGGGGGAGGAGGGTTATAATCATAACATTTCCCATATGCGTGTAGAAGACCCAGACCGTCCGACTCGTCCAGGGGACTAAGAGCACCTATTTGGACGGCCGGGAAGATCCCATATGCGTGTGTCTTAATAGCCCTAATTTGACTGAATCCGAATGTGAAAGAACACATTGTTCAAATTATAAAGTATTTTAGGAACAACCACTTTGCTGCAGCAAAATATAAAGAAGGTGGCCAAAAAATTGGTTTTGCCTCAAGATGTTCGATGGAATACCATGTTTGACTGTTTGACCATTTACATAAAACATTGGTCAAAGTTGATGAAAATATGTGAGGAATTCAGAGATAAAATTGATAGCCTTGTGTACAACAGAGTCCTGAATTTTTCAATTAAAAGAAATGCTGAAGACATGCTCAAAAAGCTTGAACCAATTTCCCTATCTTTAGATGCAGTGCAAAAAGATAGCTGCTCAATTTCCGCAGCTGTGCACATATGGAAAAGCTAGAAGAAAATTTGACTGAACAAAAAAAATAGATAAAACAAACATGAAGCATTTTTCCATCCGCTACAATCAAGCACTGGGTGCTCTTCACTTTTTATCGTATTTATTGGACCTTCGATATTGTGGCAGCAAGCTGACAGAAACAGAGAAAAAATCAGCATTCACCTTTGCCATTAAAAAGTATATCCTAAGTTTTATGCCAATAATAATGAAGTTTTTAGGCAAGGCTGATCCGTTTTATAATTTTCTATTTGAGCAAGATGTTGTTTCCCAAATGTCACCCTTGGGATGGTGGAAAACACATTTTAATTCTGTTTGTGTAGCTACCTCTACAAACAACAAAATCATCACCAAGGCTATTCAACAACTTTTTACTGCAGTAGCTACCTCTGCATCTGTGGAACGTATATTTTCTACATATGGATTAGTACATTCCACTCTTAGAAATAAGTTGGGCAATGAAAAAGCTGGAAAATTAGCTTTTCTGTACGAAACTTTAAATCAAATACTATGTCCTAAACGCTTTTTGTAAAATAAACATTGTACAGTAGACTCTCGATAGTGATCCCAGCGGGACCATTGAATGTGGGTCGTAATAACCAAAGGTAGTTATAAAGATCACACATAACATCTATGAGGATGCATCCAGGGCCAAAGTCTCTGGTCGATATATTGGAAAGGTCTCGAAAAAAAGGGTCATTATACCGAGAGTCTGCTGTATTACTTTACTGTTTACTTAAATTTGTATTTTCATGCTTTTTTTTTTCCAATTTCCAGTGTTAGAAATTTGTACTAATAAAAAATCATTTAAGAGACTCAGATGATTGAAATTACCTGTTAAATGGTACGTTTTTATTATATAAATGAAAAAGGTATTATTAAATATTAATACTTAAAAACATCATCTTTCTCTAAAATCTTGACTTTTTAATAAGCTTGTCATAATCCCTTCCCTTTTTTTCAAGTCCTTCATAATATCAAACCTAATAGATTTTAAGATATCACATAGCTCTTTATTAATATAAATTCAAATAAAGAACTTAAAACCGCATAATAGTTCCATATAATTAATATAGCCTAGATTTATAAATTGAATAAAATAACCCAATTAAAAAAAACCCTATTTATTTAAAAAGTCTTTGGGTTTTTTTTAACCCCTGCATATATTTTTTAATCTTATATTAATATATATTTAATTAAATTTTTTTAAATTATACAGTACATTAATATAGTCTAACCTACCTTCTGATCTGAAAAATATAAAAAATTGATTTTGAAAAAGGCTAATATAAATAAAAAAAATCCGATTTAAATAAAAAAAAATCTGATTTAAATAAAAAAAAAATCCGATTTTTTTTATTTTTTTTAAAAAAATCATGATTTTTATCCACTCTGGTTTGTGTGTGTCTGTCTGTAGCGGGAAATATGAGGATCGTACGGCCATGAAATTTGGTACACAAGTACTTTAGGACCCGGAAAGGTGCACCTCGGCATTATTTTTTTAATTCCGAATTAGTTTAGCGACCAAAAATATTATCACAGAGTTTCCATTTTCACACCATTGAAAAGATAGAAAAATTCTCTTTGAAACAAACTTTGAAGGAAATCCTTACGTTTAATAAACAAATGTAAAACTATATACTTTTCGCGCTTTTTAAATCTCCTCGATTTTTATATTGGGATATAAAAAATTGGCGACCAACCCGACGTTTATAATTTAACAACATTCCCTTAAAATATCACAGACTTCTCCAAAATGAAAAATAATTTCATGAACCCACCCGTTTATTAATTTTATATTGTTTAAGCAAGCTAACTGTTAAAATTTTTGATGGCGTGCTTGGATCTTACGTACCACATTTTCCCTCGCGATATGAATGGAGGGGGGGGGGGGGGGTTCTAGGCGGAAGTCTACGGAATCGGACCCATTTCAAAGGTAGAGTGAAGTGGATAATTTGCGGGATGGGATCGTTGCCCGGTTGCTAGGGATTGTATGCAATTTTCACTTCTATTTTATGTGAATATTTGTTTTTGTTGTTGTTTTTTGGATTAATATATACAATTTATTTATGTTATTTTTTATTTTTTTTTAATTAATAAATTCAATTTAACTCTTCCGGACAACATCGGGTACATTTTCTAGTAATATAATAAATTAAACAATTTGTTAAGTGGCAAGTACCCTTTGAATTTTTTCATGTACCCCTAGAGATACATGTGTCACTGTTTGGGAAACATTAATCTAAGTGATGTTAATTCAATGCTAAAAACATGTTCTGGAACTTGGCGCCCATAGAGGAGGACAAGAGGGGCATAGGGTAAGAATCAGGCTAGTCGATGCTGTACATCTTATTATTAAGTTTGCCCCACTGATGCAGTGGTCCCTCCCCCTCCCCGGAAAATGTTCTATGGACACCCATGCAACTTGTATATTCTAATTTCACTGTGATAAAAGTCGTCATTGTATTATGTAGGGAAATAAAGTCATGTGCTGCCCACATCATATTTTTTATTGTATGGCTTTTCATAAAATATATTTCTTTACTCATGCAAGGGGCAAGAAGAAATTTGGGTTAAACATAAAGTCACACTCTTCTCATGCAATTTTATCTTTTTTGGAAAAGTACACAAGTATAACTACGTTATCGCAGTCACTGCTTATGATGTGCGACCAGAGCTGTCATTCTCAAAAGGCACGTTGGGTCGGTGTTCGAAAATCCGAATTTTAGTGGGCATTTAACAGGCCATTTAAATCATAATTGCTAATATGAAAATAAGAGGGAGGCGTATTGACCCATATGGACGAAAATATCATTAAAAGTGCAAAAATGGCGCTAAGTTAATGAAAATATTGCTAAATTAATTATTAAAATATACTCCCGATAAAAATATTCCAAAGTCACTAGAAGAAAGTTTGCTTTCATCAAATGAAAACAGTTTCGACTTTTTAAAAAAACAACAGTCTGTATCCTCCCTTGAAGGAATTACTTTTTTTAAGTATCCTTGTTTTATTGTTTTTTTTAATAAAAACCTTCAATAGGTGAGAAATATTTACTATTATTCAATTATCGTAGTTAAAAATACCCCCCCCCCCCCCTAAAAAAAAAAAAAAAAAAAAAAAAAATCCGTAAAATAATTAAAATTTAGATAATATGTTTAATTTCTAAACTAATGTGGTTTGACTACACTTTTATTACATTTTTATTTTACTTTAATCATTTATTTATTTATTAATAATATTTAATAAATGTAAATATTAGTTATTAATAATTTGAAATAGCTGCTTTGGAAATTCGAATATTAGAGATTTGGTTCAATAAACGATTTCGAAACAAATCTTATTCGTTTATCTCTTAGATTAAATTTTCAGCAGCAGGACTTTCCTACTAGTGCACTACTAAAAGGGAAAACGGATTGTACAGGGGAGGGCATCGTTTGAATACAGGTAGACTGAACCTTATGACAACGAAATATGAATCGCTATGTTAACTAATTATCTGTAACATGTCTGGAATGCGAGTCTCCGATTAAATTTTTTGTGCTTTCACGATTAATATTTCCATGCTGTGTTGTATCACAATCAGTGTCAGATTAGAAATTAAAAGTATTTTTTTATTAACACTTCACAACAAAGTTGAAAAGTATTTATGACTTTGTTCATTCTGTCTGTCTGTCTGTCCGTTAGCACGATAATTGCCGTAAAAATGACTTTACCAAAATGAAATTTTAGTATGTTGTTCAGATGGGTCTGTGGGACCTATGGGAATATAAATGAATAATATCACCCAATTAATTTTGAATTGAACCCGGGTAGAAAAAATGAAATACATTGAACCCTATGGGCCTAATTTTTCGAACAGTTTTTAAGCGGATTTAAAATTCACAAATTGCTTCGAAAGTTTTAGGAAAGATTCAAATTATACCATAAAATATATAAAAAAATTTCAGCAAAATATATTCAGTAGTTTTTTAAATAAAAATTAAAATAATAATTAAACCTTTTATATGAAACGATCACGTAACCATTATATGAAGAAATCACGTGACTCACTTAAAAAAAAATATGGCATCCATCTTGTGTCAAAATCGTGATGTTTAAAGTTCCTTTTAATTCATATTTAGTGTCCGTCCTAAAACCGCTTTATTTTTGCTTAAATTCTGTGCATCTGTATACTGGAACAACGCAATTACAATATATTAGAGTTTAAATGATCATCCAACTTTGATTATTTCTACAATGAAGCCTAATTTTCACTTATGGAGAATGTAAATACCAAAAGATGTAGAATGAGTTTTATAAGAATTGCTGCATTTCTTTAACGCAAAATTATTTAGCTCATGGAGTCTGCAATATAGTTGATATGGCTGAAATATTCCTTGATTTTACAAAGAAGGCTGATTTTTTTGATGAAGTTTTAAGCATAGAGTTTAATTACTTGTACCTCCAAGGTCTTAAGTTTTTAAATAAAATAAATTAATATAGTATTGTGATGAATGAAATGAATGGACAAATGTTTATGAATGAAATGCTGCTTTTATAAAGAGAGCCAGGCGTGTTATATTTCGATGACGTTATTTGAATAAATTTCATTTGCTTTAGATAAAGTTTTCAAATATAATAAATTATTGTAGTATTATGATAATTAAAAAAATATTACCGAGGAATGTATCGCATTTTAGAGATGCTTAAGCCAGGCAATTTATATTTCAATGCCGTCATTTGAATGAAGTTCATTTTTTTCGATGAAGTTTTAAGTTTTCAAATATAATAAATTAATGTAGTATTGTGACAATTTTAAAAATATTACCAAAGAATGTATCGCATTTTAGATATGTTTAAGTAAAATTGCACTGAAGTTGGAAAGTTGGGAAGTATTTCATAATCAATGCTTTATAAATGATTGATCTTTTTTTTTTCTTTAATTTATCATCATAGTTTATTTTTTTTCTTATTTAAAAAAACAATGTAATAATTACACGTCAACATTAATTATACACGTACATGAAACTTTAATACATTTTACATATATAACGATATTCAAAATATCATTTTCCTGCATTGACTATTCGTTCATTACCAATTTTCATTTCAACTTGAATACATTGAGGGCTTCCTGATCGGCTAATTATTCAATTTTCCCTTGATATGCCCATTATGCGTACATTGACTAGTTGGTTAATATAGCAACACAATTTCCTTTTAATATTAATTTAGAATATTTTTTTTATTGAAAGATAACAAAATTTGAGATTAATTTTGTACATCTATTTTAAAAGTCGATTGACAAACTTGAAAAAATAATCTATCTATTCTACCAATGAACTTTCTTATCGAAGATGATTAACAATACACGAAATTTAAATATTATTCCATTCTTTTCATTATCAGTTATTGAAGATATTTAAGTTTGAAGGACGCTCACTATTTATTTGTCAGTTGAACTTATCGAGAAGCATCCATGGCCATGATAAAGACTTGTTTAATTGTTAAATTTGAAAAGCTACCCTGGCCTCCTTATATACTCATATAATGGCATTTAAGCATAGCTTTTTAGACTAGCCATTTAAATGTGACACCTATACATAATTAATAAAAGTTGTTGATAATTTTTCTGAATATCAATATCCCTTTCAGATTTAAGTATGAAAATGACGTCCATTTAAAATTTTTGTTAGCATGTTAAATGAGAAAATATATCGAATCGTATTATTGCGCGCGACACAATTATTTAATTATTGTGAAACAATTTTTATCAATTAGAAAAATTATATCGAGCTATATTTATAAAGTTATTTCCTCTCTTCCAGCTTTAATTGTTGGCAGCAAAAGGATATCAAATTTTTCTTTTGTTACCTCTAAGAGAGAAAGTAGTGTAAGTATTTAAAAAAAATCCCTGTATCGCTTTGTGTCGTCACCGCTAATTCGAATTTTCTATTTTTTTTTTTTTTAATCTAGAAGCTGGTCTTGAAGCTGAGACTGGTCGGAGTAACACCAAAACCAAGATTCTAGCTACAGAGGACGTTCTCTATAATTTCGATATGTAACCCGATCAGCTTGTTTCAAAGAGCAGATTGCTTACGTTACATCTATTGGTTTCACAATCAGTGCTAGTGTGAAAACAAATGTATCTTTTGTTTGCAAGTTGTTCTTTAAATTCTTTAATTACAATATTCCTTGAAATCTTTAATTAAATTATTATTAGCAAAACATTCTTTAAACGTAGGGTAAGACATTGTAGTATAGAGAAAGTTATATGTGACGCAGAATTTCAAATTTTCCATGTTATTCTTTAAAAAAAGCTATAGAAATAGAAAATAGTAAATGCAGGTGTATATAACAAAAGTAACATAGTCCGGATGGGAATATAATACTTTATTCTTTGAACTTCTATAACTACATTTTAATTGCAATGAACAAATTATATATAGCCTTGCCTCAATTCATGAGCAATCGGTTACTTCTCATAATCCACTGTCTTTCATTACCTGCAAATAATAATAATAACAATAATAATAATGTAAAACATAATATTATAAGCATTTAAAAGAAAAAAGCAATTACAAAATGAAGCCATTTCTATAAACAAATGTGAAAATAAATTATATAAATAAAACTAAAAATCCAGCTATATCTCTCATCATCATAGAATGTACAGAGTTTCATGAAATTTTGATGTGTAACCGTGGTAGGGCCCCTCTTAATATCTTGGCGCCCATTTGCCTTTCTGTCTGTCTTTTTAATGTCCTGACTTTTCCGCTACTTTTAGCGTGACCCAATCGCTACGGGAGTCTTCAAATTAAGGTGACCTAATTGATTTTTAACCGCTCTACAGTAAGTACAATTCAAATTTCAATATCGTACATCGAGCGTTGTTTGTGCCTCTATCTCTAAAATTACCAAAACTTTATAAAATGACGGATAATAAAATAAGCTTTTTAATATGTAAGCAGTATTAAAAGAATTCAAATTTTGTTTCCTCCATTAAAGTTTTATTTATCGTCAGTTATATACATTGAGGTTATATATACTACTACTACTAATATATATATATATATTTATCAGCAGCAAAATTTTAACAAGAAATTTATGAAGGAGCCTTTTTATGGTGGCTAGTGGCATGTACAACTCATTTTCGAGGGAGTTATCAAAAAGTTTTATTCTCTTTTGCACGCTTATTTCGTATAGTAGTATGAATTAAAAGAAAAAAAAAATCCCGAAGGTAACATAGACCTGAAAAGGGAAATTCTTAATGAACCTCCTACCGCCTCAGAAATGATGCTGAATCCATACCAGTCATCATCCAAGCTCTATGTATAGACGATTTTGAAAAAATAGATGTTTCAAGACAATGAAAATTTTTGAAACGAAATTGGGAAAAGTGGAAAACCTTAGTAAGCCCCCCCCCCCCCCCCCCCATGAAATTTGAAGCTGAATCCATCTTAGTCCTCATTTAATCACTAGCTATAGCCAATCCTGAAAAATAGATGTTTCAAGAAAACTTTTTGAACCGAAAAATGGGGGGGAAAAAAACAGAAATCCTTATAATGAATCCAGAATTTGATATTGAATCCAAATCAGTTATCATCTACGCTCTTTCTAGCCAATCCTGAAAATTTGATGTTTCAAAGATAATTTTTAAAGCGGAAGTGGAAAAGGAATCAATAAGAGAGATCAATCATGCTTAAAGCATTGATTATGAAACACTTTCCAACTTCAATGTAATTTTATTTAAACATGTGTCAAATGTGCAATGCATTTCTCGTTAATATTTCAAAACTTATCACAATACTACATTAATTTATTATATTTGAAAACTTAAACCTTCATCGAAAAAAATGAACTTCATTCAAATGACGGCATTGAAATATAAATTGCCTGGTTTAAACATCTCTAAAATGTTGTTGTTGAAACCCAGACCGTCCGACCTACCAGAAAGGTGTAAGGTAACTGTTTGGACGGTCGGGAAGTGCCACCCAATTTAGACCGGAACCCAGTGGGGGAGGCATCCACAGGGACCGTACCCTCCTTCCCCTACCACCAACCTCTCGGAAGGACTTTCGGACCCACATGTTTAACGTGATCGTACTCCGCATGAACACGGCGGCAGTTTTTGGCAGTGGCTGGAATCGAACCCGGGCCTACCGAGTACAACTCCAGCGCGCTAACCAATGGGCTACCGCGGCCCCATCTCTAAAATGTGAAACATTCCTCGGTAATAATTTCAGAATTATCATAATACTACTATAATTTATTATACTTGAAAACTTCGTCGAAAACAACTGAAATTCATTCAAATGACGTCATAGAAAAAATAACACGCCTGGCTCTCTCTACAAAAGCAGCATTTCATTCATAAATAATTTCCCATTCATGCCATTCATCACAATACTATAATAATTTATTTTATTTAAAAATTAAGACCATGGAGCTACAAGTAATTAAACTCTATGCGTAAAACTTCATCGAAAAAAATCGTCCTGCTCTTTGTAAAATCAATGAATATTATTTCATTCATATCAGCTATGCAGACTCCATGAACTAAATGATTTTGTGTTAAAGAAATACAGCAATTCTAATACAACTCATTCTATATATTTTGCTATTTACATTTTACATAGGTGAAAAATAGGCTTCGTTGCAGAAATAATCAAATTTGGATGAGCATTTAAACTCAAATATATTGTGATTGAGTTGTTTCAGTATGTAGATGCACAGAATTTAGGCAAAAATTAAGTGGTTTTAGGACGGATACAACACTCAATATAAATTAAAAAGAACTTTAAAAATCACGATTTTGAGACAAGATGGATGCCATATATCATTTTGAAATGGGTCACGTGATCTTTTCATATCGTGGTCACGTGATCGCTTCATATAAGGGGTGTTATTATTATTTTAATTTTTATTTAAAAAACTACTGAATATATTTCGCTGAATTTTTTTTTATATATTTTATGGAACAATTTGAATATTACTTAAAATTTTCGAAGCAATTTGTGGATTTTAAATTCGCTTAAAAAATGTTTGAAAAATTAGGTCCCATAAGGCTCAATGTATTTCATTTTTTCAACCCGGGTCCAATCCAAAACTAATTGGATAATATTATTCATTTATATTCCCATAGGTCCTACAGACTGTCTGAACAACATACTAAAATTTAATTTTGATTAAGTCATTTTTACGGCAGTTATCGTGCTAACGGACAGGCAGACAGGCAGACAGACAGACAGACAGACAGACAGAATGAACAAAGTCATAAACACTTTTCAACTTTGTTGTAAAGTGTTAAAAATAGATGTTTTTAAACAGAAATTTTTTTTTGAACCGGAAATGGAAAAAGAATCGGAGGTGGAAATCCTCGGAGAACTCCTATTTCTTTCGAAATTCGATATTCAATTCAATCAGCCTTCATCTAAACTCTATCTATGGTAGATAAAAAATCAGAAACTTCAAAAATAAATTTTAGTAAAAACAATATGGATGACACATTATTTGTTTCGACTGGGTGGAAATATTTATTTATTACTGCCTACAGCTTCGTTTAGAATATTTTATGCATAAATGCATAAAATAGTGTTTTTTTTTTTTTTTTTTGTCAAATCTGTTAAATAAATATCGGGATGCCAGTCGTACATTTATCGAAATGCAAACTACATTAAATTACTCTTTTGTTTACATCAGTGGCGTTGCTAAGCGGGGGGGGGGGGGAGTTGGAGGTCACACACCTCCCAGGAACCCACCAGAACCCATAAGGTTCGTAGAAATGATATTTCGAGAAATGGGAAACAAGATATTTTATTCTCCCCCTCCTCCCCAATTTATTTTTCCTGGTGACACTACTTACCCTCAATTTTAGACTAATTTTATACCAACGAACCTGTTATAAGAGTATGTTTCTCTCTGAGCGAAACTGGGCATTTGAACTAGTACAGCACATAGAGAAAGAAAGCAAAAAAACATGGACTTTAGTTCTTTTATCCATGAAGACTTTTCAAACGAACAGAACTATATACTTTTAATGGCGAATGACTATTTTTCTTTGCGTATTATTCGTTATATTATCATGTTGGAACTAGTATCTGTCAAAAACAGCAAAACTAATACTCTTAAAAGATTAAGTTGAATTTTTGATGTTTCATTTTATATAACAACGCATGCCAAATTAGCCGAGTTTGGTTTGACCGTGACCGATGCTATAGGTGTTGTTGAGATCCAGACCGTCCGACCTACCAGAAAGGTGTAAGGTAACTGTTTGGAGGGCCAAAAAGTGCCACCCAATTTAGACCGGAACCCAGTGGGAGAGGCATCCACAGGGACCGTACCCTCCTTCCCCTACCACCAACCTCTTGGAAGGACTTACCCACATGTTTAACGTGATCGTACTCAGCGTGAACACGGCGGCAGTATTGGCAGTGGCGGGAATCGAACCCGAGCCTACCGAGTGTAATTCCCGCGCGCTAACCACTGGGCTACCGCGCCCCTGATGCTACAGGTGTGTGAATTTTCGGTTTTCTAAGACCACTAGGGGACTTCTGGAGGGTATGAAATGGTTTTTCGACCCCCTACTCATTTTGCCCATCCCAGGGAGAAATTAAAAATACTGCTTTGCATGGACATATATGCAGATTTTTTTCAGGGGGGAGGGGTGCTAAAATTGATTGCATTAAACATTTATAGATTACTCTCAACCTTGAAATATGTATTGTTACAAAGTAAATTTGAATAGATGGTATGAGCATGTAAAGAACTCTGCTGTCCCAACCGATAATCGAACCATGGACCTTCGAATTGGCCAGCCGACGCTCTACCGTTGAGCTACTGGGACGAAATTTCAAGCTCTTATAGACGAAGTAGACTCTACAAGCATCACATTTTAAAAATGAGTGTGTATCCCACTTTTAAAAATTAGTATGCGCCCATTTTTAAAAATGAGTGTGTACCACCTTTATAAAATATTTCCCCTTTCATAACGAAATTCTAACCTTCCTGTGGGCAGAGCAACTAAACTAACAAATTGGACATTCATAAACATACCAAATACAACAATCCGAAGTTTTCCATTTAGGTATAAGTTTAAATTGTTTTTATTAATATACATGTGGGAGCAAACACAGTTGTGGTTGAATGTTCTAATTCCAAAAAGCATTTTTCTTATTTTTTTTTCTCTCTCTCTCATATCAGTTTTTAATCAAATTAATAATTTTCCAGATGGGTACTTTGACACCCCCCCCCCTCCCCCCGACCTTCCCTAAATACGTCCATGTAGCTTTGTTAGTTTCTGTCCCATGGACGTTACTACAAAAATTCAGCCTTCATGGCTTCTAAAGTGACTGGAACGACTAAAAAAACAGTTTCTCCCCTTCCCGGAGGGAGAGATAAAAAAAAAAATCGGCTCCGTTATAGATATTTTAGTGTGGATGATACTAAAACTGCGTAATGATTCAGTCTTCTATGTCAACGTGTGTATGTGTGTGTGTAGGGGGGGGGGGACTTCTGAAGGGTCTGGAAAGATATTTCAGAACCATCGTTTCTCCGTTCCTCGAGTTGTGTGATCAAAATCTAGCTTCGTTAGATTCTGTCTCTTGAACGATATTATAAACGTGCAACGATTTAGTTCCTGGGTCATCAGGGGGATGTCTGGAGGGTCTGAAAAGACTTTTTAAAAACTTATCTTCTTCGCTTTTGGAGGGGAGATAAAAGAAATCCGATTCCATTACATTCTGTTCCGCTATCTATACCATAAGTGTGCAGAGATTTAGCCTCCTGGGTTATCGAAGTAATGCTGGAGAGTCTGGAAAGACAGAAACACGTTAGACAACTACTATATAGATGCAGCATAGATGAAAAGGATTCACCTGTTTCCCCATACAATGAAGTTATGCACACGCGTGAATATCTAACCTTGAACAGTCTTGCACAAGGCATAGCCCAATTGTTTGGCGCGAGGCGAGCGCATCTTCTGGTGTCAAAGACAAGGAAAAATCCTTGAAATATTTTGCATGGTATACGCAAAGGCGCTAAGTGCATGTCGATGACTGATAAAACAGATTTAACAATGGAAATTTTATGTTCCGTCTGCTAACACAATTGCAGGAAGAGGTGGTTATGATTTAAAAATATTCTATTTGTACTTTTGCACAGTTTCGCATAAAATTGATCTGTATGTTATTTCTGTAACTTTTATCATTGAGTATCCTAGATATCGACTTACGCGACGAAAAAATACAAACCACATATAAAATTAAAAGACGGCGCAGTACCATGCTTAAGTAACTTTTAATGTATATTCGGATATGAGTATTAATACATTTTTAATTTGAGAATTCTCCATTCGTTTAAATCAAGCCCTCGATGCAAAATCTAAAAGGCATTCTCCTCTCTCCTCCCCCTCTAAAAAAGGCAATTCACTATTATAAAAGCGCTGTGTCAGTATGTCAGAGTACCCCAAGGGCTGAAAAAAAAAACATTTTCTTATTCGACCAGGCAACATTCAAATCTTAAATCCGTATTTTTTTAATTACCCCTTGGATCTGGAGAAATAGCCTCTCAAAGTTTACCTTCTTTTGCTATTTTTGTGTTTATATCTCCGACCGAAGACGTTGAAATAACCTCGTGCAATTGCATGGCCATAAGACTTTAATACCTGAAGAAACTGAAAAAAAAAAAAACTGTAAAGCTCATGGATTTATAGATGAACACCCCTTTACCCCCACGATTCAGTTGCGTAGGAAAGTTAATATTGAAAGGTCGTCCTAATTTAAAAAATTAGAATATGAATATTTAAACCATGGAGTTAGAGGGACTTGCTTCCTGCTTTATCTTCAAATTCACGTTTTAAACAATGCAATTATTGCAAACTTCGTTTATAGATAGATTTTTTGATGACTCATAAAGTTAGAGACATTAATCTCTTTTCCTCCATGATATGACCAGAAATTGAAAACTGGATGAAAAATATCTGAGGTTTAAACTTGATAAATTCGTTTGTTAGAGGGTCTAGGGAAACGTAAATTAATTGAGTTATGTTAAGGGATGGTACAGTATGCACGTTTTATTAGAAAGTCGTATAAGAAATAGTAATTGTGAATGTGAGGGGTGTATGGCTCGCGTATGTCTGTGGCTATTAGGAGCGGATGGGAGGGTCGACGGAAGTTGATATCCGCCGGTTCCTGTTTCCCGTGCATGGTCGTGGTGTATTTGGACGGTCGTAGGGCACGTAGCGACTGGGCTTTGCTGGTAAAGTTATAATAATGTAATGAGAACTTATTTTTTATTGCAAATATCTAATAAGAATATAATACATATACAATAAAAAATAGTTTCGCATTTCTTGCTTTAATACTTGCAAATATTTTAACTCGAGGTTAATCTTTGACGTTTTTGAAAGAAAAAGCAAAACAGTAACTTCTTTGATGGAATAAGAATTTATAAAGTTTGGCGTCTTAGCAGTATCATGTCAAAGGTAACAGATATTTATAAGGACTCGCTAGCAGGAGGTTATAACATATAATTTGGCGGCAAAGTATTTTCTTTGCAAATTATCTTAAAATTACTGTTACTTCTACCATTTGGCAAGATTTTCGTTAAATTGGCAACATTTTGAAAATGTCGCAAAATTGACAATATTTTGTCAAACTGTAGCCAAATTTATAGCTAAGCATTACAGACAGACAAACAACGAAATGGCATTTGGTGAATACAAAAATATGTGTCGTAAAATACAAAATTTACAAAAATGTATTTTCTCTCGTGAATGGAACAACATAGATCTACGAGAAGGGTGTTAATAAATTTGTCACATAATATTGCATATGGAAAGGTAACACATTTTACAATAGTTAACACATATTCAATTTTATGTCATTATTTAATACATGTATTTGAAAAACGTGCAATGTTATGAGAACGGTTCTTACTGGCATTCTAAAGTTTATGTCCATTGTTTTCGAATGAAAAATTACATCAGAAATGATTATTTATGTAACATTACTGAAGGTTTTGGTTTTTCATGATTTTTTTCAAAATTTCATTCGATAACTGGAGAGAGGAGGGGGGGGGGCTTCCAAACATTCGATTACATTTGAAACCATAAGGATTCCAGTGTTCACTGATTCTAATAAAATCGTGCCGAATTTCGTCTGAAACGCTCCATTTACTCGTGAGATATCGCATCCACAGACTCACGGACACACACACACACACACAGAAAGCGAGCGAGCGAGCGAGAGAGAGAGAGAGAGAGAGAGAGAGAGAGAGAGAGAGAGAGAGAGAGAGAGATTACTTCCAAGACGTTTGATTTGAGTTCAGGGATGCTTGTTAAAATCTTTTCTGTCGAGAACTCAAATTCGAATTTTCGACTCCGTCACAATACTTTTCCTATACATTATACTATTAGGGAAATAATAACTTAGGAAAATTGAAAGAAAGTATTGTGAAGAATCTAAAAATCTAATTCTCGGATTTGATGTATTTCCACGTTTTGAGCTCTATCACTGAATATGAAACCTCTATTACTTTCCCTTCATACATAGTATAAAACATTGGGAGAGTATTGTGACGAGGTCGAAAATTTGAATTCGAGTATCCAGCGGTAAAGCACTAAGCATCCCAGAACTCGAATCGAATGTTTTAGAGGTATGTATGTGGGTGTGCATATATGTGGATGTATGTGTGTGTGTGTGTGGAAGCGATATCTTACGAACAGATGGAGCATTTGCAAAAAAAAAAAAATTGCTACGATTTTTACAATCAATAAATATTGGAGCCCTATTGATTTTAAACGCGATCGATTATTCAAAAGACATCCCCCCCCCCATTTTTGAATAATTTTTGGAAAAAAATCTATAAAAAAGCAGGACTTTCAATAATGATATAACCATTTTATGCGTAATTTTTAACTACAAAACGAATGACGCAATTTTTAAAAGGTTAGCTTGAACCGTTTTCGATAAATTGCACATTTTTTAAATACATTTATCAAAAAGTTACAAAAAATTGAAAAAAAAAGCAAATATCGTTAAAAAAGCTATTCTATATGCAATATTATGGAACAAATTTACAGGATTTACAAAAACATCATCCTCGAGAATTGTTCCTTTTATGAAAGAAGACATTTTTTAATTAGAATTCAAACTATCCGTTAATCCTATACATATGTGAAAATTTGTACATCCTGTTTCTCTGTATGTAACGCTTAGCGACATGTTTAGCCACAATTTGGCGACTTTGGTGACATATCGCCAACTTGACAACTTTTGAAAATGTTACCAGATGGGCAAAGGTGACGTTTAATTAACGAAAGTGACGTCATATTGATGAAAATTCTATATCCTGGCGAATGAAATTTGATTTCTTTGATAATCCCTGTCGCTTTGAGCGAATTAATATTCTTGATGTAGGGAATGTCATGTGCTGCCCACATTAGATATTTTTGTCAATGTCTGTGGGCTCTATCTCTCGTACAAATTAAGATATTTAAATGAAATTTAATCAGACTCTTTTAATCGGTAAACGTTACAGGGCAACTATTCAGGAAGATGACCCTTCATATTTTGAATTATTTGTCGAAAAACTGAGAAAAAAAATCCGATGTGGACAGCACATGACTTTCCTTATATAATGCAATGCATTTACTACTTTTACGGTAAAAACTAAATAGTTATTCTTATAGTAGATACTTATATTTTTTCCAAGATATTGAATTTTCGATAAATAATCGTTATTTTCATTGATTTAGCGTCATTTTTATCCATTTGGTGAGATTTTCTTTGATTTGGTAAGATTTAAAAAAAAATCGCCAAGTTGGCAATATTCCGCCAAATTCGTCGCCAAAATCTCGCCAAGCGTTATGGACGGAGAAGTAATTTATTCTTATAGCAGATAAATGACTATTGGCGTTCAAATACAAAAGTATTACTCAAAACTTTTTTCATGAATGGAACGAGCTAGATCCAAGAGAATGATGTCACCAAATTTATCGCATGATATTACATATGAAAAGCGAACATGTTTCTCAATAGGAAATTTTTTTTTATTTTATATAATTTTTTGATAAATTTTTTGAAAAATGTGCAATATCTCGAGAGCGGTTCATGCTAACGTTCTAAAATTTATGTTAATCGTGTTCTAATGAAAAATTACATAAGAAATGTCTATTTGCGTAACTTTATTAGAGGTTTTGATTTTTTGGTGATTTTTTCAAAATTTCACTCGAAAATTTAAGGTGGGGTTCTGAACATTCGATTGCGTATAAAAACAATAGGCTTCCAGTATTCACGGATTGTAATTTTTGTATCAAATTTCATTCGAATAGGTCCATTCGTCAGTCAGTTATCGTCTCCACAGACTCACTGACACACACACACACACAGACATTACCTCAAAAATGTTCGATTCGTTATCAGAGATGCTTGAAACGTGCTCTCGCGTCGAAAACTCGAATTCGAATCTCAAAAATGTTCGATTCGTGATCAGGGATGCTTAAAACGTGCTCTCCCGTCGAAAACTCGAATTCGAAATTTCGACGGGAGAGCACGTTTCAAGCATCCCTGATCACGAATCGAACATTTTTGAGGTGATGTCTGTGTGTGTGTGTGTGAAAGTATGTGTGTGTGTGTGTCAGTGAGTCTGTGGTGACAATAACCGACGAACGAATGGACCGATTCGAACAAAATTTGGTACAAAAATTACAATCCATGAATACTGGAAGATTATTGTTTTTAAACTCAATCGAATGTTCAGAACTCCCCTAAATTTTCGAGTGAAATTTTGAAAAAATCATAAAACAATCAAAATCTTTAATAAAGTTAAACAAATAAACATTTCTAATGTAAGTTTTCCTGAGAAAACGGTTGACATAAACTTTAAAACGCTAGCATGTACCGTTCTCGAGATATTGCACATTTTTCAAATAAATTTATCAAAAAATCCCATAAATTAAAAAAAAATATTAATTGTTGAGAAACATGTTCACTTTTCATATGTAATATCATGCGATAAATTGGGTGACATCATTCTCGTGGATCTAACTCGTTCCATTTACGAGAAAAGATACTTTGAGCAATACTTTTGTATTTGAACGCCAATAGTCATTTATCTGCTATAAGAATAACTTATTGCTCCGTCCATAACGCAAGATTTTTGCGACGAATTTAGCGGAATGTCGCCAACTTGGCGATATTTTTAAATGTTGCCAAATTAATGAAAATCTCGCCAAATGGATAAAAATGACGCTAGATCAATGACAATGATGACTAATTGAAATAATTCAATATCTTGGAAAGACTATAAGTATCCAAGAATAACATTTCTTTTAACTGTAAAAGTAGTAAATTCATTGCATTATATAAGGCAAGTCATGTCCTGCCCTAATCAGCTTTATTTTTATTACGTTGATAATTCAAAACTATTTTTAAGTTCCATTATGTTTATAAACATACATTTATGAACATCTTACAAAATGCATTTCTTAAAACTGTGGAGTGTTATTACTTTCCTTAAATGCATATAATGTATAAGGAAAGTATCGTGACGGGGTCGAAAATTCGAATTCGAGTTTTCGACGGGAGAGCACGTTCCAAGCATCCCCGAACACGAATCAGACGTTTTTGAGATGATGTCTCTGTGTGTGTGTGTTTGTGTGTGTGTCAGTGAGTCTTTGGAGACAATAACCGACGAACGAATGGACCGATTCGAACGAAATTTGGTACAAAAATTACAATCCATAAATACTGGAAGCCTATTGCTTTTATACGCAATCGAATGTTCAGAACCCCCCCTTAAAGTTTCGAGTGAAATTTTGAAAAAATCATCAAAAAATCAAAACCTCTAATAAAGTTATGCAAATAGACATTTCTTATGTAATTTTTCATTAGAAAACGATTAACATAAATTTTAGAACGTTAGCATGAGCCGCTCTCGAGATATTGCACATTTTTCAAAAAAAATTGTCAAAAAATTATATAAAATAAAAAAAATATTTCCTATTGAGAAACATGTTCACTTTTCATATGTATTATCATGCGATAAATTTGGTGACATCATTCTCGTGGATCTAGTTCGTTCCATTCATGAAAAAAGTTTTGAGTAATACTTTTGTATTTGAACGCTAATAGTCATTTATCTGCTATAAGAATAAATTATTTCTCCGTCGATAACGCCTGGCGAGATTTTGGCGGAATGTCGCCAACTTAGCGACGTTTTTAAATGTTGCCAAATTAACGAAAATGACGCTAAATAAATGAAAATGACGACTAGATGATGAAGTAATTATTAAAGTATTTTAATATATGGACTCTATCGCTTATTGAGGATGCTACCAATATTGATGATTGTTTAGAGTTGCGCGAAGTATAAGTTAATTGAGTATTTTGAAACAGTTTTACATGTCGTCATCCTGAAAATCGCTCAATGTACAATTCAACGATAAAAACACAGCGCCGTGGATCTTATACATTCTTTTTTTATTGTAAAACTAGTAAATCCGTTGCATTATATAAGGAAAGCCATGTATTGCCCACATCAGATTTATTTTACTGTAAAAGTAGAGTAAATTCATTGCATTATACAAGGAAAGTCATGTGCTGCCCACATTAGATTTTTTTAATATAAAAATCGTGAATGGCATCATTTACAGAACGCCAACAATGGTCCCTTTTTGATGCATTGTACTTTTTTTTTTATCTAAAATGGAAAAAATCAGAAAAAATTAAATGTATTAACTATTATACTATAAAAAAATCTGATGTGGACAACACATTACTTTCCTTATATAATGCAATGAATTTACTAATTTTATAGTTAAAAATATGTTATTCTTATAGTAGATACTTATATTCTTTCCAAGACATTGAATTTTCTTCAATTACTCGCCATTTTAATTGATGTAGCATCAATTTTATCCATTTGGCGAGACTAATTTGGCAATATTTAAAAAAGTCGCCAAGTTGGCGACATCCCGCCAAATTCGTCGCCAAAATCTCGCCAAGCGTTATGGACGGTGAAATACGTTATCCTTACAGCATATAAATGACTATTGGCGTTCAAATACAAAAGTATTACTCAAAGTATCTTTTCTCGTGAATGGAACGAGTTAAATCCACGAGAATGTTATCACCCAATTTATCGCATGACATTACATTTGAAAAGTGAACATATTTGTTAAGAGATAATACTTTTTTAGTTTACTTGATTTTTTGTTAAATTTATTTGAAAAATGTGCAATGTCTAGAGAATGGTTCATGCTAGTGTCCTACAGTTTGTGTCAATCGTTTTCTAAGGAAAAAATACATAAGGAATGTCTATTTGCGTAACTTTATTAAATGTTTTGATTTTTTGATGATTTCTTTCAAAATTTCACTCGAAAATTTAGGGAGGATTCTGAACATTCAATTGTGTTTAAAAACAATAGGCTTCCAGTATTCACGGATTGTGATTTTTGTACCAAATGTCATTCGAATCGCTCCATTCGTTCGTGAGATATGGTCTTCACAGACTCACTGACACACACACATACACACACAGAGAGAGAGACAGACATCACCTCAAAAATGTTCGAGTCGTGATCAGGGATGTTTGAAACGTGCTCTCCTGTCGAGAACTCGAATTCGAATTTTCGAGCCCGTCACAATACTTTCCTTATACATTATGTATTGTATAAGGAAAGTAATAAGAGAATGTTTTATTTTTCAAAAGTCCCCAACTCGACAGTGATTTCCCTGGACAGTTCTTGGGACAGTTGTTATACTGTCGAAGGTGGACAGCTCTGGAACCGTTGCGACTGTCCCAGTTGGACAGTGTCACTTCATGTTCTCGTCAAACACAAACTATCACTTAATTTTATC
Source organism: Amaurobius ferox (assembly GCA_951213105.1). Taxonomy (NCBI): domain Eukaryota; kingdom Metazoa; phylum Arthropoda; class Arachnida; order Araneae; family Amaurobiidae; genus Amaurobius; species Amaurobius ferox. The sequence goes on along the minus strand of OX578153.1, from coordinate 70,485,627 downwards.
AACTTACCTAGGTTATTTTCTTTTTTGGCACAGAAGACAAAGTTTCAATATAAATGGAGCTGTTGTTGTCTTTCCCCTTGATGATAGACTTTTGGACAGTATATGTCTTCCCATTTATCTCTACTTCTTCTTCAGTGGTGTTTGCGTAAGTGCCATTTAAGAGGGAGGCCTCTTCCATTGTCTGGCGGAAGACAGTAGTCAGAGCCTCTGAAAAGGGCAAAATAGGTACAATTTAAATTTAGATTCTTCAGTGGTGAATCCTTTATTCAATCCCTGGGTAAATTGGACGTGAGCTCGAACTGAGAGTTTGATCCACAATCCTATTACATACACTTGTAGGGCTTTTAAAGGGATACACATTCTTAATTATTGTTCATAGCTAGCACTTTTAATTTTTGAGATTTAAATAGCATTACAAACTTAAAAAACGGGAAATTTTTAGTCTTTTTCAAGTTAACAAGAGGATTACTGGAAAATTAGACAATTTTTTCTGTTACCTAGATCTAGAAACTAAATTATATATATATACGGTTTTTACTACTCACTTTGGCAACAGTAAATCACTTCTTTACTCTTTATCGAATGGCAACATTGGTCTAGTCATTTGATGTGTATTTTAAGATATTTATGTTTCCTTTCTATTTTTTCAATCTTTATGCTTGTCGTCCTAATAACACATTTTTATAGATAAAATCTATGTATCTTGTATTCCAGAAACAAGCAGTTTTGTGTTCATTTCGTTTAAAATATTAGGACTTGATAAAGAATTTTTTTCGAAATGAACTATTCTTAAACCTAGAGCTCTTCCACGTGCAAGCATTAATGCTTGATTATTTTGGTATTCCTTTCTTCGATTCCTCTCCATTGACATTTGTTGATTATCTTTAGCTTTCTGAACTGTAATATGTATTATAATTTCCTTTTTATTGTTGAATTTCATTTTATTTCATTATATTCCGTAGGCATAAAAATTTTTAAGATAGTGTATTATGAGTTACTTCTTCCATTCTACCATTGGATTTACTATTTTAATATTATATATATATATATATATATATATATATATATAATAGAAGTTTGAAAATCCAATGAACGAAAAGTAAGAAGATGTAACACGATAAACCTAACTTTTTAAAACACCCACAGAATAAAATATAATACAGCAAATCATCAATCAAATGGATAAAAAATACAAAACACAAGCTATCAAGTTACAGATAATCAACCATCAACCAAATTAAAAGGTATGGAAACAAAAAAAGAAAAACTTAAACTAAATTCAACTATCTAACTGGCTTACAAAACAAAAGTAAAAATCAACTAATCCTCAAGCAAATGGAAAAAAAATAAATAAAATAAATATCGAATCAACAAGTCAATGAAAAATATATAATACAAAGGTATGGAATCGAAATAAGTATAACAAACGAAATCAAGCACAAACGCCTTACACGTGGACGAGGCTCTAAGCCTAAATCATGAATTGTTAACCTCTACAAAAATCTAATCATGTCCAAGTTTTTTGTAGAAGCATACACAAAAATGTATGTTTCTGAAGAAATAGATAGATTAAATCTATAAACTATTTCTACTTGGACGACATACATAAAGAAGGAATAAAGAAGAAAAAATGAATACCTGGAAAAAGCACAGCGTATGTACAATCGATTCAATACAGGGAACACTGATAGAAGAGACCAGTGTTGCCATTCGTAAAGAAAAAATAAAAAACCATTTACTGTTGCCATTCATAAGAATTGAAAAACTGTGAAGCGAAATATATATAGGGTGTCAAGTGCTATCGGTGCCCAATGGCTATTTCCTCAACCGTTAGTCACAGAGATACACTTCCAGTTGCAAAAATGTTTTAAATTTAAAAATCTATTATCTTAGAAACAGTTTAAATCAATATATGCATTTCTTAAAGAAATACGAAATATAAATTTTTATGCAGTCCCTCGGTTCTACCAATTATATTTAGGAAAATCATACTCATACAATTTTATGCAAAAAAAAAAAAAAAAAAAAAAAAAAATCATCCGTTTACGACCAAAATTGACCGACTCATAGCTGTTTAAAGTTGGAGCACTTTTTGTGCTGAGAAATGGCCAATACGGTCCCTGATTGGTTGGTTGTCTGGAGAAATGGTCAATACGCTCCCTGATTGGGTGGTTGCATGAAACTGTACATTTTTATGCGTGGAAAAGCGACTTAAGTCATAAAGTTTAATGCTTCATAACTCGGTGAATTTTGATCGTAAAAGAAAGACTTTTTTTAAATTTTGCATGGAATTATATGAGGATGATTTTTCCTAAATATAATTGGTAGGACCGGGGCACCGTATAAAAATTAATATTTCGTATTTCTTTCAGAAATGCATTTATTGATTTAAACTGTTACTAAGATAATAGATTTTAAAATTTAAAACATTTTTGCAATTGGAAGTATATCTCTGTGACTAACGGTTGAGGAAATAGCCATTGGGCACCGATAGCACTTGACACCCTGTTGAAGACCCAGACCGTCCGACTCGTCCAGAGGACTAAGAGCAACTATTTGGACGGCCGGGAAGGACTTGACACCCTGTGTATATATTATAATAGTTTGAAAATCCAATGATAGAATAGAAAGAAGTTGTAACACAAAAAAGCATGACTTTAAAATATGCCTACATAATAAAAAATAATTTGTTTTTACAAAGATCTTATAGTTCTTGAGCAATCGTCTTATCAAATAGAAGAGGATTTTTAATCTTCGATACAGACAGTCTGACCTACCAGAAAGGTATGGGGCATCTATTTGGACTGCCGGGAAGTGCCACCCAATTTAGACCGGAACCCAGTGAGGAAGGCAACCACAGGGACCGTACCGTTCTTCCCCTACCACCAACCTCTCGGAAGGACTTACAGACTCACATGTTTAACGTGATCGTACTGCGTGTGAACACGGCGGCAATTTTGGCGGTGGCAAGAATCGAATCCGGGCCGTTCGAGTGCAATTCCCACGTGCTAACCACTGAGCTGTCGCGACCTCTATAAATAGAAGAGGATTGCAAATTTTTCGTTCTTACAGTTTGTAATGCTTATAAACTAAAAACTAAAAATGTTAACTAAATGCTTATAAACTAAAAACTAAAAATGTTATGCTGTAAAACTAAAAATGTTATCTAGAAATAGTAGTAATATAATTTTTAGCCATTTTAAAGCTCCACAGGAATATATAGTTGAATTTTGAGCCAGATTCCTAGTTTTCGAAATACAGTGGCTATAATTTTTATATTTTAATATTTTTATCTATTTTCAAAATGTGATTATCGATATTTGAGGTAGCTGTGAACAGTAAGCAAGCAATAGATTGAACTTCGAAACCCTATATATAAGTAGTTCACACTAAGATCTTCTGCAAATTCCTTAATAAAATTAAAAAAATAAAATTCTCTGCTGTAACTATAAATTATAATATCTCATACGTATGAAGGTAAATAAAAACGAATTTTGGGCGTTTAGCCGTTCGCGAGTATTACTGAAAGAATGTTGGAACAAAATATTCCGAGATTTATAAATTTATTGAACAAAATTCCAAGATTTCAAATTTTTCTCATTAACTTTAGGCCAAGCCACACATGTATGCAAAGTTTCGAGTTTATACCTTCAGCAGTTTGGACTGTGTCCATACCTCAGACAGACTTCAGTCTCACTCATCTATCTTACATAGATAAAAAATAACTCAGCAATTTATAAATTTTTCGAACAAAATTTCAAAGTTTTAGATTTTTCTCATTATTTATGAGTCAAGTCCCACGAACATTCAAAGTTTCAAGTTTCTGCCTTCAGTAGTTTTACCAAATCAGTCACTTGGCTGGATGTATATATATGATCTTCATTGTTTAGAGAATAGTACTAAGTGATACGAGTAACAATATGAATACAAACACTTCACGCATGTCAGATCATTAAAGAAAATCATAAATCTATTTTATTATAACACTAATCTTAGTTAGCTATAATTTACTATCATAAAATAAAAAGCAAAGTAAATTTTTAAGCAAAGTATAAAGCAAAGTAAATTTTTAAGATTAAGACTTTCTAAACATGCTTACTTTCTAATGCGTGGAAATAATCTGACAGTTTCCGCAGATTAGAGAATTCATAATCAAGAAAAAAATCACGGTTGAAGAATCCAGTTCCTTTTGGATTTTTATCATCACCCATTGGCCCTTGGTTTCTGCCATGGTTCCACTGACCGATTGGTCTCCAGATTGGCCTCCATTTACTGAATGGATTCCTATTATCGAATGGGATCCTATCACCGAATGGATTCCTATTATCGAATGGGATCCTGTCACCGAATGGGATATTAATGTCTTTTTCACTATCTGCCTCGTCGACATCTCCATCAAATGGTCTATCGATATCTTCATCTATAGGTCTGTTTATGTCACTCTCCTCTTCATCGTTGTTCTTTCTTGCATTATCTTCACCTTCATCTCTTTCGTCATCTATATCTACACCCGAACGGCTAAAATAAAACAAAAGTGTTATTAAATTCAGTAACTACTGCAAACTCCGGTTATAATGCGCATTTTCGGCTATATAAAACCACCTGCGTTATAAAGTCAGGCGCGTTATAAAAGTTATAACTATTTTAATGCTCATCTTTCAATGTTCAAATATAGTTGTCTGTTTTATTATATTCTAAAGGTATGTTCTTATGTTCTTTATTTTATGGTCCGTTAAACAAAGACGTTTACAGAATGCGAAAGCGGTAAAAAGACTGCAACTACAGCACATTGATTGCTAGACGTATAAAAATCTTCCACTCTAATGTTTTTTTTAGTTGCTACAGCAGCTATTTGCTCATCTGCAATAACTTGATAATTTGGTTCCTGTGCGTCAATATTAATCCACTAATTTACAACTGGCTGTAATTTATTCCCCTTAGAGCGATTTTCGAGACAAACAGCTGGGCGAAATCGCAAGTATTTTGTCTACTTTCTCAATTTCTATTCCCGTGGATTCTTGTCATAACACTTTCCCAAGATCCCAATTAGCTATGGACTCCCAATCGAGGTCTACTTTGTGCGCTATTTCTTTCAATTTTAAAGATTTCCAAAAATCGAAATTTCATTTTCGGAAGGCAAAAGTGCAAAGAAAAGCTCCCGTCTGAATATTTTCATGAGGTGGAACGACAAAGAAAAGAGAGTAATATATGCTTATACCCGCATTATAACTGAGTACGTTATAACTCGGTTCACTGTTCATAAATTATGATAAAACAAGAAAGATCAATCATGCTTAAAGCATTGATTATGAAACACTTTCCAACTTCAATGCAATTTTATTTAAAAAAGTCGAAAATGCAATACATTCCTCGGTAATATTTTAAAACTTATCACAATACTACATTGATTTATTATATTTGAAAACTTAAACCTTCATTGAAAAAAATGAACTTCATTCAAATGACGGCATTGAAATATAAATTGCCTGGTTTAAATATCTCTAAAATGCAATACATTTCACGGTAATATTTTTAAAACTATCATAATACTACGATAATTTATTATATTTGAAAACTTCATCGAAAACAACTGAAATAAATTCAAATGACGTCATAGAAAAAATAACACGCCTGGATCTCTCTATAAAAGCAGGATTTCATTCATAACTTTCTCCCATTCATTTCATTCATCACAATACTATAATAATTTATTTTATTTAAAGATTAAGCCCATGGAGCTACAATTCATAAACTCTATGATTAAAACTTCACCGAAAAAAATCGTCCTTCTGTTTATAAAATCAATTAATATTTCATTCATATCAGCCATGCAGACTCCATGGACTGAATTATTTTGTGTTAAAGAAATACAGTAATTCTAATACAACTCATTCTACATATTCTGCTGTTTACATTTTACATAGGTGAAAAATAGGCTTAGTTGTAGAAATAATCAAATTTGAATGAGAATTTAAACTCAAATATATTGTCATTGTGTTGTTTTATTATGTAGATGCACAGAATTTATGCAAAAATAAAGTAGTTTTAGGACGGATACAACACTCAATATGAATTAAAAAGAACTTTAAAAAATCACGATTTTGAAACAAGATGGATGCCATATATCATTTTGAGGTGGGTCATGTGATCGTTTCATATCATGGTCACGTGATCGTTTCATATAAGATGTGTAATTATTATTTTAATTTTTATTTAAAAAACTACTGAATATATTTCGCTGAATTTTTTTTTATATATTTTATGGAACAATTTGGCTATTACCTAAAATTTTCGAAGCAATTTGTGAATTTTAAATCCGCTTCAAAACTGTTTGAAAAATTAGGTCCCATAGGGCTCAATGTATTTCATTTTTTCAACCCGGGTTCAATCCAAAACTAATTGGGTGATATTATTCATTTATATTCCCGTAGGTCCTACAGACCGTCTGAACAACATACTAAAATTTCATTTTGATTAAGTCATTTTTACGGCAGTCATCGTGCTAACGGACAGACAGACAGAATGAACAAAAAGAAGTTTCTCAGTGTCCTCCCCTATACAATAGCTCACGTAAAAGTAGAAATAAATTTTAATCACACACGAAATTGATGGTATAGGCAGATTCAATTCAAAATGATACTATATAAATCTTAAAATTATCAAAATTTGATATTACTTAAAATTGTCGATTCAATTCGAACCAATAATATATATAAATCTTATCCTTTATGTAAAATTAATATTCTGCAAAACTGTCGAAAACTATTTCATCAACTTACACCTTCATTTCTCTTCGACAGCTTTGGGGAATATCAATTTCGGATACTGTTAAGATTGATATATTATTAGTCTGAGTTGTAAATCTGCTTGCATCTTCGGTATCGTTCATTTTCTCGTATGATTAAAATTTATTTTCTACTTTTCCGTGCACCGCTGTTGTATATAGGGAAGAACATTGAAAATCTTGTTTTGTTTCCTCATAATTTATTCTTTTTCGCTTTCATTTTTGGCGTAATTTACGTTCAGACCTAAGACTCCTCCTATACAGGGTGTCCCCAAAAACATTGACCTCGGCTTTTATTCCTTAAATATTGATCTTAGACATATATCATAAATTACAAAGTTGCGTAAATAAAGGTACAGAATTTTATGAAATTGATAAAAATTTTCGGGGTATTAAAGTTGAAGAAATACAAAATTTAAATTTTTATACGGTCCCCGTACAAAAACATTTCCAACGAGTAAAATGTGCCCCATACACTAATAAGGTGATATACAAAATTTCAGCATTTTTTCATAAAAAGTCCCAGATATGTGTTTAAACAAAGTTGGTGAGGGATTAATCACAAATTAAATTGTAAATGCTTACAGCAAGAGTGCAAATGACGCGCAGAAATGCATCATAGGCAAATTATATCTGCGTCTTATCTTTAATGGATTTTTGGCATGGATGGAAAACATTTTGAACAAGCTTTGTAATCTTTGTGTAAAGTTATTATTTCTACACAGTGTAGATACTTTTGTACTAATAAATAGCAAAATTATTATTTATTTATGTAATCATTGTTTTCTTTCGTAATTTGTGTATAACCCCTGAAACGCGATCTGCCGACGTGATTTTTTCCCTCTGAGAATCCATGTCGGTGCATCGAAAAGCGGTTTGAGTCACCATTTTTGTCTTTTCATATCTCTGGGACGTTTTATGATAAAATGTTGAAATTTTGTACATCACCTTATTAGTATATGGGGCACATTTTACTCATTAGAAAGGTTTTTGTACGGGGTCCGCATAAAAATTTAAATTTTGTATTTATTCAAATTTAATCCCCTGAAAATTTTTATCGATTTCATAAAATTCTGTACTTTTTTTTTACGCAACTTTGTAATTTATTATATATGTCTAAGATCAATATTTAAGGAATAAAAGCCGAGGTCAATGGTTTTTTGACACCCTATATAATATGCACTCTGACACAAACGTCATTTTGACTCCAACCGGCCCTGTTTGTTATCCTCTGCCTGTACTGTTTCAACGGCGAGCGCATGTTACATGGATAAGCATGTGACATGGTTATATTGGATACGCGATTTAGCTGTAAAATAGGTGCTTCAGCTTTTTCAAAAAATTGTACCAATCTTTCAAGAAAGTAATCTAGAATATTTTGATTTCTTCAAGATTCCGTGAAAAGCACAAGAAAGCAGCCCTCTTTCAGCCATGTACAGCCATCGCTTCAACTGAGAGTCAAGATGGCCGCTGTTGCGCTAGCCTTATTTAGCTAGCCTTATTCTATGTAGTATTATACATACGGATCGAATCGTTAGAACCAGAAGAATATTTGATCTGAAGACGCTGAACGTTGAAATGCAAAGAAAATGCGTGAAAAAGTAAACATAGTCGTGACGGGCGTAAATCGTGCAACGACGCAACGTAATGACGTAAAAATTTTACAAATGAAAATGTTTCCTGAGATTAAATGGTGTGCCGAGTTTCAGCTCTCTACGGATTTTGGGAGTCGAAAACGAGCTCGTCAAAAACGCAGAATGAATGAGACAGAGTCCCACGAGAAATTAAAGAAAATAGTGTCTGGAATAAAATAACCAAAGTGCGAGTCTCTACACGATTTTCTTATAATTCATTTTCCATATTGTATATGGTATAGGTTATGAGTTTACGTTCGTAATTTATTGTTTTAATTTTTTTTCTTCTTTAAAAATTCTTAAATAAATTTAACTTCTTTAAAAATTTCCTTTTTTCACAGGTTAGTGCGCTAATTCATACTAAAACACTATTTTACTTTTGCGGGGGGGATAGCGTCAATCCCAAACGAAGAACCTCTCAAAAAGACAGGTATTTGACATAGCCTATCCCAAACAGGTCGATCCCCCTTTGCAGACATTGGCGTCCAAACGCAATTCAAATTATTAATTTCCAATATTAACCAAATTGTAGTCGTTGTTTCGAAAATTATAATTTTATTTTTCATTGTTATGAAAATTTCAAATTTTGTATAGCTCCTGTTCTAATCATGCGAATTTTTTAAAACACTATTTAGTAGAAAGAAGAAAAAAGGGGGGGAAAACATTTACAATATTTTTTTTTTCTAATTTTTCTTACTAAGAATTATATTCTTCTGTAATATTCTAAAACAATGGTTAAAAATTCCATGTAATATTTTAAGAGGTAATTTTTTCTAATGTTGGCTAAATATTAGCAAGCCAATATTAATTATTTCTTCTCAGTCATTATTGGTAAAATATCTACACCTCCAATATTGGTCTGCACCACAAGAATAGTAAATGCTGTTATCTAACATGGCAGACTTATCTCAGTATGAAATTTTGGCCAATGTGTAAACAAATACCATTTGCGCAAGTTACCATTTGCAGGAGTCAAACATCATTTACACAAATAACATTTTTACAAAACAAATATAATTTTTAGAAGTCAAATATAATTTACACAACTTAAGTTATCTATACCCTGCATTGCCATAACTGCTGATATCTAGTTCACTAATATAGTCTTCGTCCTCTGGATTTAGTCCCTCATCATAGTCAGAAGGGGGACCTCTGGGGTTTTCGCTGTCACCAAAGTCATCACTTTCAGATACCGAACTGTCATTATTTCCTAAAAGATAGGTAAATAACAATGTTACTGAATGCAATTCACGTACCCTTTATCTTTAAAAATGTGTGTTATGAGAATTTCCCAGAAAACTATTCTGTCGTTCTCCTTTATTTTATTCTGACTCCATATATATAAATAATTGACATCATTTGCTAACGGAAACAGCTTTTTATTTAGAATTCACCAAATTACAGCATTTTTACAAGATTCCATCCTTTTCCAATTTTTTAGTTCTATCCTTTTACAAGTTTTTAGTTCTATACCTACAAATCCACTGTTTCCACTCACTTCATTACAGAATAATAAAAATAAAAACAAACGATAATATGCAACCATAAATATAAACATTTTGGATTCTGTTTTCAAACTATAAATGGGGGAAAAACAATGAGGAAAAATCGCAGCAGACGATCATAATACTGCTTTTGACAATGTGAGCAATAGCAAACTTAGGAACTTGGATGTGTATTAAAATGATTATGTAGGTTGAATCTTCCTCAGTCCAGTGTTATTTAGTTATTTGATATATGACATCTATAAGTGGAATGTGAAAGGAGAGTCGAAATCCACACAAACCTATTGACTCCATATTGGCTGAACAATATCTATGACTTTTGCATAGAGTTTAAAAAAAAACCCGAAAATTTTGAGATGAGGGAATTTTAGGAAATAAACCGAGAATTTGGGAACTTTGATGAAGAGAAACAAATTTACACGTATCATATATAGTCTGAGTAATCCAGCACATAACGCAATTTAAGCCTTAATGATCGACCGCCATTTAGAAAGATTTACTAAATTTTTGAATTAGTTTAAAAGTAAAGTTTTTTAAAATAATTTTTCTGAAAATTTGAAAATACAAAAATTTTGTTGGAAAATGCACAAATTGTATTAGTCACAACATTATTAAAATTTTATTGGGACTAATATAGACTTCTTATTACCGGTTAATATTAAATAAATATGAATGAATTGTAACACTTTGTAATAATTTCATCACTCTGACTGTTTTTACTTCTAAAATATTTACCAATAATTTAATTGGCAATTTATTTGTGGAATTAATTTTCGTTTTTATATATTATTATACATGGAAGAAAGTCACACAATTTAAATATTTTTCTTGGATCTCACAAATCTCTCAATTTTCCATGCTTCAGCTATTTACAAGAATAAAATATATATATATATATATATATATATATTTACAATGCAAATTGTAATATAAAAATATTATACAATATGTATTTTTTTTTACAATGCAAAATGTAATCACTGAAAATTCCCTCTTTTTGGAAACTTTCGAAATTCCCAGTATTTTTCAAAATTTCTTTCTCAAAAAACTCGGTTTATTTCCAGGAATAAACCGGTTCTTTTCCGTCTTTGTAACGCTACTTTTGCAGTAAATTCGACCAGGGAGAGGGATTCATATTACTCAATCAGTCTGTCACAAATCACATCTGAGAGAAAACAAATAAAACTATAGCGTTTATCGCGATCAACTAGTCCAGGGGTCCGCGAACTGAGGCTCCCTGGTTACGTACATGTGGTTCTAAAGTGAAAATGAAAATGAAACTATCCCCCTTTCATTTATAAACAAGAAAGATCAATCATGCTTAAAGCACTAATTTTGAAACACTTTCCAATGCAATGTAATTTTATTGAACATCTCTAAAATGTGATACATTCAGCGGTAATATTTTTAAAATTATCACAATACTACATTAATTTATTATATTTGAAAATTTTAAACTTCATCGAAAAAAATGAACGGTATTCAAATGACGTCATTGAAATATAAGTCGTCTGGTTTACACATCTCTAAAATGCGATACATTCAGCGGTAATATTTTTTAAATTATCACAATAATATAATAATTTATTGCATTTGAAAACTTAAAACTTCATCGAAAAAAATGAACTTTATTCAAATGACGTCATTGAAATATAAATCGCCTGGCTCTCTATGTAAACGCTGTAAATATTTCTTTCATACACTTTTATTTCATTCCTTTCATCCATCACAATACTACAATCATTTATTTTATTTAGAAACTTAAAACCATGGAGGTAAACGTAATTTAACTCCATGCTTAAAACTTCATCGAAAAAGTTTACTATAAAATTGTCTGTTCTCTATGTAAAATCAATGAATGCTTCATTCATATCAGCTATATTTCAGATTCAAAGAGCTAAATAATTAATTTTGTGTTAAAGAAATTCAGCAATTCTTATACAACTCATCCTACATCTTTATGTGTTTACATTCTCCATAAGTGAAAATTAGGCTTCGTTGTAGAAATAATCAAAGTTTGATGATCATTTTAAACTCAAATACATTGTAATTGCGTTGTTTCAGAATGTAGATGCACAGAAATTAAGCAAAAACTAGCCGAATACTCGTTGAAAATCAAAGTTCTCGTCATAAGCAACCCCTGATTTTAATTTTTTAATAATTCGCGTTTCACATTTATTCGGCAAATCGAATATTTTAGTGTGCAGAATCCCCTAAAGAAGAAAATATTGGAAAACTTAAATTCCGCACATTCTCCTTTCGAACTATCTACCAGTACACCGAATTAAAATCTCTATCTCATCCCGAAGCATACTATTTTATCATCTCTCCTTTCGAACGTTTTTCCTGTGAAGCACACCCATAAATGAATATTTTTGAAAAACTCTGTTCGTCTTGGGTTTTTTAATCAGATGATTGGCCCATATACCAAATATCAAGCCTCTATCACATTTCAAAGGAAGCGTGTCTCATTTATTCCGAAAATCGTACATATTGGTGTGCGGCACCCCCTAAATTAGCAATTATGGAACTTTGAAATTGTACACTTTCTTCATTTCAAACTATCTACCCGTACACCAAATTTGATGTCTCTATCCTATCGTGAAGCATGTTTTTCTATCATTTCATCTTTCAAACGTTTTTATGTGTTGCACCCCCTTAGATAATAATTTTTGAAAAACCATAATAATCTTTGGTTTTTTATCAAATGATTAGCCCATATACTAAATTTCAAGCCTCTATCACATGTTAAAGGAGGCGTTTTTCATTTGTTCGTCAAATCGAATATTTTAGTGTGTAGCACCCCCTACAGTAGCAAACGTTGGAAAACTGAAATTGACCACTTTCTTCCTTTCCAACTATCTTCCCGTATACCAAATCTGAAGTCTCTAATTCATCGTGAAGTATGCTTTTTCTATTATTTCACCTTTCCAATGTTTCTCTGTGGAGTACCCACCGCCTTAAACATGCATTTTTGAAAAACTTCATTTTCTTGGGTTTTCTATCAAATGATTCGTCTATATACCAAATATCAAGCCTCTATCACGTTCTAAAATTGGTGTTTCTACTTCATTCTGAAAATCGAACATTTTCGTGTGCGACACCCTTTAAAGTACAGAATATTGGAAAACTGAAATTTCACACTTTCTTCCTTCCAAACTATCTACCCGTACACCAAATTTCAAATCTCTATCTCATCCAAAAACATGTTTTCTTATCAATTCACTTTTCGAACGTTTTTCTCTGGAGCACTCCCTTAAACGAACGTTTTTGAAAAACTATATTCGTCTTGGGTGTTTTTATCAAATGATTAGTACAAATACCTAATTTCAAGCCTCTATCAAATTTTAAAGGAGTCGTTTCTCATTTATTCGGTAAATCGAACATTTTGGTGTGCGGCACCCCCTTAAATAGAGAATATACTGAAAATCTGAAATTGCACACTTTCTTCCTTTCGAACGATTTACCTATTCACAAAATTCGAAGTCTCTATCTCATGGCAAAGTATGCTTTCCTATCACCTCACTTTTCACACGTTTTGGTGTGGAGTACCCCCTCTAGAGAACGTTTTCGAAAAATTCGATTTTTCCAGGGGGGTTTATCGAACGACCGAGCCGTGTACCAAATTGCAAGTCTCTATTTATTCGGGAAGTGCCGAAAAAAAGCGTGACAGACAGACAGACGGACGGACACTTGACAATTAGTATATATAGATTGGTGTGGGGCACCCCCTCTAAAGAACGTTTTCGAAAAATTCGATTTTGCCAGGGGGTTTTATCGAACAACAGAGCCGTGTACCAAATTGCAAGTCTCTTATCTATTCGGGAAGTGCCTAAAAAAAAGCGTGACAGACAGACAGACGGACGGACACTTGGCAATTAGTATATATAGATAGATAGATAAAACGGTTTTAAGACGGATACAACACTAAATATAAATTAAAAAGAACTTTAAACATCACGATTTTGACACAAGATGGATGCCATATTTTATTTTGAAGTGGGTCACGTGATCTCTTCATATGATATGGGTGTAATTATTATTTTAATTTTTATTTAAAAAAGTACCAAATATATTTTGCTGAAATTTTTTTCGTATTTTTTATGGGATAATTTCAATATTTCCTAAAACTTTCGAAGCAATTTGTGAATTTTAAATTCGCTTAAAAAATGTTTGAAAAATTGGGTCCCATAGGGTTCAATGTATTTCATTTTCTCAACCCGGGTTCAATCCAAAACTAATTGGGTGATATTATTCATTTATATTCCCATAGGTCCCACAGACCGTCTGAACAACATACTAAAATTTTATTTTGATAAAATTACTTTTACGGCAGTTATCGTGCTAACGGACAGACAGACAGAATGAACAAAGTCATAAACACTTTTCAACTATGTTGTAAAGTGTTTAAAAGTGATTTTATTCACATAATGGTGATTTCGTTTGTTTAGTTGAAATACAATAGCTGAACTAGATAAGCAAAGACTTATGGAGCTTCAAATTTTTACTTCTTGGTACTGAAACAGAACTGGAAAAAGAAAAATGCAGTCTGATTTCACAGCACAAGCAGACAAAAAGACGTAAAAAGTTTTAAACGACATAAAAGAACCCCAAAGGAAGAAAGGGGGCACGAAGGAAAGGGGGCGGGTTACAGAGGTGTTCTGCCAGACCGCGGACAAAAGTGGAGTACTGGACAAATCATTAAATAAATTACTGGAATTTTTACGGATATATAAGGCTGCAAAGAAGTCAATGTGCATTTTTGTATGATCCTTGCTGAAGAAAACTCAAACGGTGGTCAAATTGGTAGCAATGTCGAGCAATTGAAGATTTATTAAAATCTTTATTAAAATTATTGACATAATTTTCATGTTCCTTAATACAAAATTTTAAAGCGCGTTTAGTTTGACCAATATATGAAAGACCTCACTGGCAAGAAATACCGTAAATGCTCCAACTATTAAGAATTTCTAAATGATCTGTAAGATTAGAAAATCTGAGTTTATTAGAAGGTTTAAATTCAATACAGAATTTATTTATTTATTTTTTTAAGGATTTTAGCAATCTGCTGACTGATTTTTGGGAAAAATGGTAAAATGATATTGTTGTTGAAATATTTTTCAGAAGTTAGTTTAGAGGAAGGTTTAGAAAATTTTTGAACTGCACGATCAGATATGCTGGGAGAGAATCCACGATCGACAGGTATAACTTTTAAATAATTGATCTCAGAATTGAACAAATGCATAGTAGAACAAACTCTCAAAGCACAATGTACAAACGTAGTGGGTCATTATATGGTTAGGCGGATGACAGGAATTTTTATGTGGAGGTAGAGAGACCGAAAAAGGGTTAAGAAAGACCGTAGTGAGAAATTCATCATCGCTGGGGACGACCAAGACATCCAACTGTTCATTTTCATTTCATGGGTAACCTGAATGCAAGGATCAATGGAATTCAAAATCTCCAAAATACCATCGATATCATTGAAAGTGTGATCCAGAAGAGCAAAACTGTCATCAACATAATGAGTATTTCAACAAACCGGATAATTTCAAAAAGCTTAACTTTAAAATAATGTATATATGTGTCACTGAGAAAAATTTTAGTGGATTACCCATAGCGAAGTCACCAGACATACTGTAGAATTTATGAAAGGCAAAAGAATTTTGCGATAAACAAGTGCCGGTAAGAGACATAAGCTCATCAATTTCAAATTCAAAGAAATGGAATTCATACAATCGTTTCCTCAGACAGGATAATGCACTCTTAACAGGGACATAGGTAAACAACGACTTAACATCAAAAGAGACCATAGTCAAACCAGGAGAGTTTAAATTACGAACTCTCTTCGCAAATTGGGCAGAGTTTTGGCAGGTATGAATATTATTACTAAGTAGAGGAGAGAACCTAGAAACTAAATGTTTGGCTAATTTGTAGGAAGAAGTAACAATATTAGATTGGGTTTAAAAGGTACATCTGCTTTATATGAACTTTGGGGAGAGCGTAGAATCAATCAGAGATTTTGTGTAATTATCAAGGATTTTGTTTACATCAGAATTATTAGGATCCTTTCGAATAGCACAAATGCACAATACGGACTTTTATTGATTAAATTTCGAACTTTTTCAACATAGATATTTTAATCCAATACAACAATCTGACCGTTTTTGTCAGCTTTAGTGATTACTGAATCAAGATTGTTCCGTAATGCATTGAAGTTGTCTTTTTTAGATTTGTTAATATTTGATTTAGAAATGTTATCATTGAACTTGACAGTGATGACAATTAGATGTCTAATAGCGTCCTTTTGGGAAAGATAAAGCGCTGAATTTGAAAGCTTTTTCAGCAGGGGCGATAAGATTAGGGATAGACAGTTTAGGGGTAACAGCAAAGGCGTATTCATACAGGGGTACGGTGGGTCCGCCCCCCCCCCCCATCCGAAATAAAATTTACAACATATGCATTACCAACATTTTTTAGTGTTTCTAACATGCGTTTTGCTCGAAAAAAATTTTTTTTTTCTATCTTTCCCTAGTTTTACTTGCGTAATCATATATTTTTTAATATTTTTTTCATTATACCTGTGCATTTTTGCAGTGTGGCCTTTGACTGTGCTGTGGCATGCAACAATAAGTTCTAGAGATGCCACAAATTATATTTGAGTCACTCATGACTGTATTTTCGATAAATTAAATAAAAAAAACAAGAAAGATCAATCATGCATAAAGCACTGATTATGAAACACTTTCCAACTTCAATGCAATTTTATTTAAACATTTCTAAATTGCGATACATTCCTCAGTAATATTTTGAAAATTATCACAATACTGCATTAATTTATTATATTTGAAAACTTAAAACTTCATCGAAAAAATGAACTTCATTCAAATGACGGCATTGAAATATAAATTGCCTGGTTTAAACATCTCTAAAATGCGATACATTTCTCGGTAATATTTTTAAAATTATCATACTACTACAATAATTTATTATATTTCAAAACTTCATCGAAAACAAATGAAATTTATTCAAATGACGTCATCGAAATATAACACGCCTGGCTCTCTCTATAAAAGTAGCATTTCATTATTAATTTTTTTCAATTCATTTCATTCGTCACAATACTATAATAATTTATTTTATTTAAAAACTTAAGACCATGGAGGTACGAGTAATTAAACTCTATGCTTAAAACTTCATCGAAAAAATCGTCTTTTCTCTGTGATCAATGAATGTTTCATTCATATCAGCTATATAGCAGACTCCATGAGCTAAATAATTTTTCGTTAAAGAAATGCAGCAATTCTTATACAACTCATTCTACATCTTTGGGTATTTACATGCTCCATAAGTGAAAATTAGGCTTCGTTGTAGAAATAATCAAAGTTGGATGATCATTTAAACTCAAATATATTGTAATTGGCGTAAGTGCAATACATAGGAGATTTTGTGGAAAAAATTAAAGAATATGTCAAAACTAAATATGTTAAAACTAAATAATTAACTTTCGAATGTTTCTGAATCGTTTTTCTTTTTTATTCTACATGCGTAATATATTGTATACAGTGGAAAGCCTTAAATTCGGACGCCTAAAAATCGAAATGATTTATAATCTGGAAATATTTTAAAGATGAACGATTGCGATTAATCGTTGCAATTTTTGATAATTTCCAGAAAAAGCGATACAATTATCGATAACTGCCCATAAAATTTTCAATATCTATATGTTTCAAATTCTCTAAACGAATTTCCACTATATTTCTGTAAGGTCATGATATTTATTTACATCTTCGCATTTTTTAACACTTTACAACAAAGTTGAAAAGTGTTTATGACTTTGTTCATTCTGTCTGTCTGTCTGTCTGTCTGTCTGTCTGTCTGTCTGTCTGTCTGTCTGTCTGTCTGTCCGTTAGCACGATAACTGCCGTAAAAATGAGTTTATCAAAATGAAATTTTAGTATGTTGTTCAGTCGGTCTGTAGGACCTATGGGAATATAAATAAATAATATCACCCAATTAGTTTTTTATTGAACCCGGGTTGAAAAAATGAAATACATTGAACCCTATGGGACCTAATTTTTCAAACATTTTTTAAGTAAGTTTAAAATTCACGAATTGCTTCGAAATTTTTAGGAAATATTCACATCATCCCATAGAATATATAAAAAAAAATTCAGTAAAATATGTTAAGTAGTTTTTTAATTAAAAAAAATATTTAATATAGGGAAAAAAACAAATTCAATTAAATTCTGACTTTGGGATATCTTCCAGAAAGAAAAGAGATATTATATAATAATATATATATATTATATTATATTATATATGGATATTATATTATATATGGAGAGATATTATATAATAAATATCTCTCCATTTGTTTAAACGTTTTGCATATGGGAGTGGCTTCATATTTTAAAGTAAATTTGGTAGATAACAATTTTTCTTTTTTTTTAAATTTTATATAACTCTTCATGATAAATTTATTTGATGGCATTTTAAATGCACTTCCCTACGTCCTAGAGAGTTAAAATTTGGTACACAGCTGAAATTTGTTGAACATTTTATTCGACAAAAATTTGATGGATCTTTAAATATAGATCATACATTTTTTTCGAAATGGCCTGAAAATAATCCCCGTTCACTTCTATAAATCATTGTTGTAATATTGTTAAAAATTCTGATGTGGACAGCACATGTCTTTCTCTGCAGACTCATATTCGTTCTCTTTATTTATTCAATGATAATTTGAGTTTATCTGCACAACATAAGTATTTTAAATGACATTGAATTTACACGTTAAACTTAAATTTGGTTCTCATTTGATAGCTGGACTTATTGTCAAAGGTGGCGTAGCGAAAACGCCAAAAAAACTAGAATATCTCAAGAACGGCTAGTCCTAGAGTAATGGGGTTAGTCTTATTCTTTTTGTTGTCAAAAATCACATATAAAATAGGAATTTAATTGATATAATTGAGCACACGTAGACTTTTATTTTTATATATAACGATTTTTGCTGGCCATTTCGCAAAAATAGCCCATTCCTTTTTCCCGAATCGTACTAGAATAACCTACAAATGACTTATATACAAAATTTTGTTAAATTTGGTATATAAATCACTTGTCGGTTATTGAAATATTATACACCAAATTTTGTTAAATTTGGTTCATTAGTTTTTAGCTAGAGTGGATAAAGGCAATTTCTGCGGCCATTTCGCAAAGAAGGCAGATTCTTTTATTACGAATCGTACTATAATCTAATGAACATCAGGATTTCCCACAAAAAACATACCTACCAAATTGTATGAAATTCGGTCCATTAGTTTTTCAATTAGAGTGGATGTAATATCCACACAGACACACAGAAACATACACAGATACACCCTTACACACACAGACGTCTTCCTAAAAGTAGTTTTTTCGTGTTCTAGAAGTCCCAAAACGTGTAGATCCTTTGAAAATTCGAGTTCCGATCTTCGGCACGATTCCAATACTTTGAGTACATACACATACACATATATATTATCTGTGTATTATCTGTGTATCTAAATTCCGTGCCTATGCAATTACAATAGTTGTGATTTTAAATGATCCCTAAACTTTTATTATTTCTTCAAGGAAGCCTAATTTTAACATATGCAGAATGCAAATATCTCAAGCGATTGTAAGATGAATTACATAAGAATTGCTGAATTTTTTTCACACAAAATTATTTAGCTCTGGAGTCTGGAATACAAGTTATATGAATGAAATATTCATTGATTTTGCATAAAGAATCAGATTATTTATATTTCGATACAGTTTTAAATATTTAAGTATAATAAATTACTGTAGTACTGTGATAATGTAAAAGATATTACCACTGAATGAATCACATTTTAGAAATTTTTAAATGAAATTACATTTCAGTTGGAAAGTGTTTCATAATCAATGCTTATGCATGATTGATCTTTCTTGTTGTTTATGATTTCAATAAAAAGTATTTTTCCTGTTTGAAAAAACATGACTCATAATCCTGAAAATTCGAAGTCCCGAGTGTTTTGGATTTCCGGTCTTTTTGGATTCACCATACTTTGCCCCCCCCCCCCCCCCCGAAATAAATTTCTGGATACGTCCTTGGGTAACAGGGAAATTACTATTTAGTTTTAAGGTGTTAATTTCATTTTGTTAAGTGGAACCTTATATAAATTTACTTCAAAATTTTCATTAACAACCGGAAGAGCATTGTAGAACAAGGAGCGAACTGTTGACAAAGTTTCAGCATTTTTTTTTTAATCCACAGAAGCCTTGTAAAGCAGAAGCATTAGCCACCCTATGCTAAGAATTATGCTTAAAATTGTACTGATGTAATATAATCCCTTTTCATTCTTGGCGAGTTGAGGTGAAATTCTGGCATCCCTGCTGTGATTTGGAGACCATTATATTCTGACAACCCTTTCCGCGGCTATTGTCGTCTTTGGGGGCCCTTTTGCCACCATGGTAAAAATTGCCCTTTTGTCGCCAAGGTCAAAATCAAACAATTTTCTGATTTTCAAGTTGTGCTCTACAGAACACCTGTTGCACAAACAACTGTTGCTACGTGCGACCTCCGACAGCCAGTGGCACCGGATTTTGCGATATTGCTTTAGCGGGCGTAAGGCTATGTTTGAATTGCTACAGATTAACTGTTGCACAAACAGTGACAAAAGGTTGATTTTTACATAGGCGACAGAAAAAGAATTGCTAGAATGGAATGTTGCGATTTTACCTTGGCGACAAAAGACGCGGAAAGAGTTGTCAGAATGGAATGTTCTTCAAATCATAGCACAGATTGCCAGAATCTCACCTAAAATCGCCAATAATAAAGGGATTATACTACATCTGTTCCCTCAAAAGCATAGAAATTTCGGTGAAAAATAGAAATTTCCAAACAAAGTTTAAGCAACTCTTTTTCAATGGCAGCAATATGGCTGCGAGTGTTTTGAATAACTGCCCTAAGAAGGGACAAGCGAAACACAGATTTACGAACTCTATTATAAAGCTTAAGATTACAATTCACAGAAATAAATTTTGGAACAATCTTACAGCGCCTACATTTCAAGAGAAAGCTCAAATGACTTAAGTATTTTTGCCTTTTTAAACGCAAATTAGAAAAACGATTGAATTTGGAAGCCATGAAAAAAATGGAAAATAAGGCCCGTTGAAGCAGAGGAAATCAATAAGTACAATACTCTTTATGTGAAGGATAAGAAGAACTTGAGTAACATATAAAAGCACAAGTAATACAATAAAGCAACATACGGCTGTTTCGAGGACACGCTGGATCCCCTTCGTCAGTGAGAGTTGTTGTTGTTGTTGAGACCCAGACCGTCCGACCTACCAGAAAGGTGTAAGGTAACTGTTTGGACGGCCGGGAAGTGCCACCCAATTTAGACCGGAACCCAGTGGGGGAGGCATTCACAGGGACCGTATCCTCCTTCCCCTACCACCAATCTCTCGGAAGGACTTACGGACCCACTGTTTAACGTAATCGTACTCCGCATGAACGCGGTGGCAGTTGTGGCAGCGTGCAAATCCAGCGCGCAAACCACCGGGCTACCGCGCCTGTCGTCAGTGAGAGTGAACTAACAAACCCGAAGTTCAAATGGGCGCAAAAGGAAGAAGAAGTTTCGTACAGGACAGAGCACCAGGCGCGGAGCGCCTTTAATCTCCAATCTCAATATATGGTTCGTATCTTCATGCTGTGACATTATTTCATTGACCCATGATATGGAGGCTCGAATTTTTTTTTTATTTACTATTTTATTTTTGGCTTGGCTCCTAGTGTGGCAGTTTATTGCACATTTGGAATTAGTCAGTTTGGGGGGTTGATGCAGATCTGAGGGTTACCTAGCAATTTGGCAGTTTAAGGATTAAGAATATTTTTTAAATTTGAAAAATATTGATCCCGATATTTAATTAATTTCAGTTGCTAGTCAAGGGGTTTACCTAAATCCGGTTATTCAAGGTTAAGTACTGCACGGGGTCTCTTGCGAGATTTGGCCTTGCGATGATCATAGTCAGGTGGACTGAATAGAAGTTCATTTGGAACTGAAGGCAGGTTGTCGTAGAATTTTAGCGCTAGCTTTTTAATTTGGGCTCTCACGGTTTTTATTTTAAAGTCTTTTCTAATCACCGAGTTCCTTAAATATCTAAGGGCTTTCCTGATACACCTTAGGATTTTATTTTTGTCTTGTTTCTAAAAAGTCTATGGTAGTTTTACAGGCATATCCCCATACGGGTGCTGCATACAGCATTCCCGGGCGGATCACCGATGTGTATATTAGAAGTTTGTTTTGATAATTAAGATTTCCGTTTCCTATCATTGGGTATAAAGCTCCTGTGGCATTATACGCCTTTTTGATTATGTTTGTTACGTGCAATTTCCAAGTTAGGTGGGAGTCTATCGTTACACCCAGGTATTTAGTTGATTTTTCCGCGCGTAGTGCTTGGTTGTTTATATACAGAGGCGGCGGGGGTTTATGCTTCCTGAAGAAGTAAATCCAATGACATTTATTGGGGTTTAATTTTATTCGCCATTTTTCCAGCCATGTTTGGAGTATGTCTAAGTGTTGCTGTAGCTGTCTGTGCATTACTGTGAGATAAGTGTGTTTTGCAAGTATCGCACTGTCGTCTGCATAGAGTGCCAGCTCGGTGTTTGGAGTCCTGGGGATGTCATTCAGGTATATCTTAAAAAGTGTCGGGCCCAGGATGGATCCTTGCGGTACACTACTTTTTGTGAGCTTGGGTGTAGATAAGCTATCTTTAACTCTGATTTGAAAGTGTCTGTTATTTAAGTATGAAATTAAAAGTTTGACTAGTGCGTCAGGGACTTTTAGGGTGATCAATTTGTATGCTAAACCACAGTTCCACACTTTATCAAAGGCTCTTTGTATATCCAGGAAGATTGCAGCTGTGGGTGTCATTCTCACTAAGGTGCGTGTTCAGTCTCTTAAGAATTATTTTCTCAGTAATTTTACCAAGTGTTGGCAGTAGGCTAATTGGTCTGTAGTTGGCTGGAATTGTGGCATCCTCTCCTGCCTTATAGATCGGTATAATTATCGCGTCCTTCCATTCTTTAGGGAAATAGTTTAATTTTAGTATTTTATTTATTAAAATGGTCATGAAAAAAAAATTATATTTAAGGGTAGGTTTTTGACCGCTACGTTCCTGATTTTGTCGTGTCCTGGGCTCTTACGGTTCTTTAAGTTTTTCATAATTTCGACTATCTCTTGCGGTGTGGCTGGGTTAATCTCAGCCGTGACCGGGGAGTTTCTAAAGTTATTTAGTGTTTGCCTGACCGTTTTTAGGGTGTCCTGACACATTAAATCGTGGTTTGGTTCGAATTGCTTTTCGTAATGCTTTGCGAGCGCCTCGGCTTTTTCTTCATCTGAGTACGCGGTATTATTACCATCTAATAATGGCGGGAGTTTATTTTGCGGTTTCCTAAGTTTTTTGGCGAATTCCCAGAGTGACACGTCTTCTGGGCGCAAAAGGTCAAATAGTCATGGGTTTCGTCCAGAAAAGAGCACCAGGCGCGAAGCGCCTTTAATCTCCAATCTCTAGGTGTGGTTCTTATCTTCATACTGTGACATTATTTCATTTGCCTATAGTTGGAGGTTCGAGGTTTTTGATATACTGTTTTTATTATTTGACTTAGCTCCTAGTGTGGCAGTTTGTTGCACATTTAGAGTTTGAGTAATTTTGGGGAGTTGATGCAGTTCTAAGGATTTCCTATCAATTTGGCAGTTTAAGGTTTAAAAACATTTTTTAGAAAACATTGATCGAGTTTTAATTTAATATCAACTATTTAAGTTGGGACTTCCCTAATTCCGATTTTCAATATTAAGTACCGCGCGGGGTCTCTTACGTGATTTGGCTTTGCGATGATCATAGTCATGCAGATTGAATAGTAGTTCATTTGGAACAGATGGCAGATTTTTATAGAATTTAAGCGCTAGCTTTTTAATTTGGGTTCTAACAGTTTTTATCTTGAAGTCTTTCCTAATTACCGAGTTTCTTAAGTATCTAGGAGCTTTCCTTATAATCCTTAGGGTTTTGTTTTGTTTTGTCTCTAGTAAGTCTATAGTAGTTTTACAGGCATATCCCCATACGGGTGCTGCATACAGCATTCCCGGGCGGATGACCGATTTATAAATTAGGAGTTTATTTTGATAACTTAGATTTCCGTTTCCTATCATTGGGTATAAGGCTTCTGTGGCCATATACGCTTTTTTGATTAAGTTCGTTACGTGCTGTTTCCAGGTTAGGTGGGAATCTATCGTTACACCTAGGTATTTAGTAGAATTTTCCGCTTTTAGGGCATGGTTGTTTATGTACAGAGGCGGCGGAGGTTTACGTTTTCTAGAGAAATAAATCCAATGACATTTATTGGGGTTTAATTTTATTCGCCATTTTTCCAGCCATGTTTGGAGTATGTCTAAGTGTTGTTGTAGCTGTCTGTGCATTACTGAGACGTAAGGATGTTTTGCAAGTATCGCACTGTCGTCTGCATAGAGTGCCAGCTCCGTGTCTAGGGTCCTGGGGATGTCATTTAGATATATGTTAAAGAGTGTCGGGCCCAGGATGGATCCTTGCGGTACACTACTTTTAATGAGCTTGGGTGTAGACAAGTTATCTTTTACTCTAACTTGGAAGTGTCTGTTATTTAGGTAAGAGATTAAAAGTTTGACAAGTGCGTCAGGGACTTTTAGAGTGATCAATTTGTATGCTAATCCACAGTGCCACACTTTATCAAATGCTTTTTGTATGTCAAGAAAAATCGCAGCTGTGGGTGTCTTACTATTAAGTCCAGAAGATATGTACTCTACCACTCTCAGCAATTGATGAGTGGTGGAGTGTTTTGGCCGAAATCCAAACTGCTCCGGAATGATAATATCATTCTCACTAAGGTGCGTGTTCAGTCTATTAAGAATTATTTTCTCAGTAATTTTACTAAGTGTCGGTAGTAAGCTGATTGGTCTGTAGTTGGCTGGAATTGTGGCATCCTCACCAGGCTTATGGATCGCTATAATTATCGCTTCCTTCCATTCTTTGGGGAAATAATTTAGTTTTAGTATTTTGTTTATTAGGGTGGTCAAGTGAAATATTATATTTAAGGGTAGGTTTTTGACCGCAATATTCCTGATTTTGTCGTGCCCTGGGCTTTTACGGTTTTTAAGGTTTTTGATGATATCAATTATCTCTTGCGGGGTGGCTGGGTTAATCTCAGCCGTGACCGGGGAGTTCCTGAAGTTGTTTAGAATTTGCCTAACAATTCTTAGGGTGTCCTGACACATTAGATCGTGGTTTGGTTCAAATTGCTTTTCGTAATGCCTAGCAAGCGCCTCTGCTTTTTCTTCGTCTGAGTACGCGATTTTGACGCCATCTATTAGTGGCGGGAGTTTAATTTGAGGTTTTCTGAGTCTTTTAGCGAATTGCCAGAGCGATACGTCTTCTGGGCTGAGGGATTCAATTAACTCTTTATACTGTTGCTGCTTTTCTGCGACAATTTTATCCCTGACTTTCCACGTGAGTCTGTTAAGCTTCCTTTTGAGGGTAGGGTCTCTATTAGCCTGCCATGTCTTACGCATTCTGTTCCTTTGCCTAACTAATTGTTTGACATGGTGGGAAAGTGTGGGCATTTTTGGTGACTCACGATGTGTTGTGGCAGAGGCAATAGCTCTCTTGATTTCTGTTGTGAGTGTGTGTGTGGCAGAGTCAATATCCGCCGTGCTCATAATGTTGGGTACTGCCAAGTGCGGCTCAAAAAGTGCTCTTTTGAAAACGTTCCAGTTCACCCTCTCTTGTCCCAGAGAGGCTGGAAGGGGAGTGTTCAGATCGAATGTCACCGATACCGGTAAATGATCCGAGTCGAATTCATCTAGGGTATCGATAGTGTGAGCGTATTCTATGTTTCTCGTTAGGACAAAGTCTATGAATGAGCCGTTGGCACCTGAGAAGCAGGTTGGTCTCGACGGTGCAATGATGTTGGTGTTTGTTGTGTTCAGTAATCTGTGTATCTGTGTACCGCGTATGTTGGCTCTCCTGCTGCCCCACGCTCGGTGGTGTGCATTGAAGTCGCCCGCGAGTATTGTGTTTGGATATCGCGAGAAAAGCAGTTCCAGCTGCGCAGCTACATTTATACCACTCATGTTTTTGACATATGTTGAAGTTAGGATAAATGGGTTTACATTATTTATTTTAATTTTTATGCTAGTATTTTCTACTCCTTGAAGATTTATGTTGTTTATTTCCTCGTGGGGAATATTTCTTTTGATATATATTGCTGTTCCTCCATGGGGGTTTCTAGCAGTTGTATTTGAGCTTAGGTTGTGATAGCCAATATAGTTTGCTATATTTAGTTTTTTATTTTCTCTAACTTTAGTTTCCTGAATTAACAGGGCATCTACATCATTTTCATTTACGTAGCTCCTAAGTTCATTTATTCTTGGAGATATGCCGTTCGCATTCCAAAATATTATTTTAAAGCTTTCTTTTTGGGACCTAGCCATGGCGGGTTTGATTCTCACTGTTATTTTTAAAATCCGCGATTAATTTAAAAGCCTCAAAGTCTATTTGCATTGGATCACTCTTTTTCTGTATTAGCTCTGCGAACTGCATCAACAGGTGTTTTATAGCATCTAGGTCGAACATGGTGATATACCCTCTGATGAGGTTGAGGATTTCATCCATCTTTTCATCATTGGTTTTACCAGCAGGTTCAGTCTCAGCTTCCATATCCTCAGCCTCAACCGCGGTTTGGTCATTTTTGTGAGTATCCTTTTGGACCTCAGTAGTTTTTTGCCTTTTTTCAACCGTTTTTTCTAACAGCTGGGTTTGCGCGAGCTCTTCCTCTCTGACTCGTTTAGTTTTGGCTTCACGTGTTTTGATTTCTTCTTTTGATTTAGCATATTGATTTACAATTTTAGCTTCTAGTTCCGCCTGTCTGGCTTTTTCGGCTTCCTTTCTCTTTATAATGGCTGCAGTAGCCAGTTTTACTTCTTCCGGAGTCAATTCTCTGGAACACGAAGGTTTGGGGGCCTGCTCTTGCACCGATCTGGTGGGTGCTGAAGATTGGTATCTATTTTGCTATGGCACAGTGTGCGAGGAGCCCTGAGGGGGTGCCTGGGAGTTTAATCCGAGGGCCTTTTGCCTCCAAGGGGGTATCTGATTTTGGGGAGGGGGGGGGCATATTTTGGGGAGGGGGGCATACCCCGGTGCCTTTCCTCTGTTCCAGGGGTTCTTCGGGCATTGCCTGAAGTTCGCTGGGTGGTCTCCATTGCAATTTGCACACGTAGCCTTCTCAGACCTAGGTCTCTGGCAGTCCAGTGTGAAGTGTTCTTCAGCACACTTAACCCTTTCGCGACGAGTGGCACGCATACGCGCCAGCTGTGAAGTTGCAGTCAAGGACGAACGGCACTCCCGCGGGCCGGAGGAAATTTTACCCTAAAGGACGACTGACACGTATGGGTGTTTCTATGTGGAACGTTTTAGTTTGAATGTATTTGTCTCCTAGATGGCGCTAAATGCCCGTGGAAGCAACTTAAATGTATTTTGTAGATGTTTGACCTTGGCACAAGGAGAATCCAATGAATTATTTCTCCATTTGGAGCGGTGAAACACATGGTTCTGTAAAGTAAACATAGCACTTCTCATAGCATCAACAATTTTATAATTGAGTTCCGGGTCTCGTACTGATTTTGTCTTTTATTGATTTGGTTGTTGAATTAGAGGAATATAAGAGAGGGTTTTTTTTGAGCGGGTGGGGGAGGGGGGGGGGGGTAAAGGAATGTGCGGCAATGAAATGATTAGGTTATTTATGTTCTCATGGAAAGGAAGGCTGGGATTTCGTTAATATATCCCATCGAAAAGGTCCAGATATGGAATAAAAATATATAAATCGTCAGAATCGGAATGAGGCCATAAATGGAATTTCCTTGTGTATACTGGAAAGGACACGGGATTATCAAGCTCTGATGGTGGATATGGAAAACGCGTTGTGAAAACACTTCTAAGTGAACTTTCAGGAAAAAGATATACTTTGTATTTGGATAAATTTTTTACCTCTCCTGTACTTGCAAAGTATTTGTTGTCTAAGAATACGCATATATGTGGTACAGTTTTAAAAAATCGGAAGGACATGCCAAAGAATTATCCATCTGTACCTAAAACATATATACACTAAAATTTTTAATATTTTGATAAAAGAAAATTTGAATAAAAAATATACATCAAATAGAAAATAAGTATTTCCTTTCTTCCTGAAAAAAGTAGAATGCTGTGTTGAACGGGTGATTTTTAGTGAATTTTTTTCGAGAGTAAGGCTTAGCGCAAAAAAGTAGCCGTCTTTTACGCACATTTCGGAAACGAAGCGCTTCGTCCTTTGGGCCACGGTAGTTTCGGAATGCCGCCGTCCCGAAAGGGTTAAGGCACTTAGGTGGCATACTGCAGTTCTCCGAGGAGTGATTGAACTGTTGGCACCGGTAGCAGATTTTGAAGCCCCGTGCTCTGAAGGCCTCTACCTTCACAGCCAAGTAACCTAATCTTGTTAGTCTGTAGACCCTCTGCCAGTCTGCCGTAGGCCTAAGGCTGACTAAGAAGATCGGCAGGGGTAATCTCGTTTTAGTGTTTCTCAGTTGAGAAACCCGGACTACATCCAATCCTTCGGATGTTAAAGTGATTTTTATTTCCTCCATGTTATAATTTGTTGGTAGCCCCTTCAGAACTACCTTTTTTGGCCTTTCCGTCTTTAGGTTTAAGCTGTGGAAGGGGATGGCGCAAAAGGAAGAAGCAAGAGGGATTATATACTCAAGACCTGGATTAAGAGAGAGCCAATCAGAAAGCAGCATGAAGAACTGCCCATTCAATCCCAAACGACAAGGAATCACACAGAATTGGCGTGCACCAAAATACAACAGGAATATCCTGGCAATAAGAGTCAAGTCAGAACAAGAATAAATAAGACCCAAAAAGACGAAAAAAGGTTAAAACGACACATAGGGAATACTCTTTTAGATTTCGGGTTTGTTGATTCTCTTGCACTGATGAATATTCTTTTCCAAATATTCAATGGCATTTAAAATCAATAGGGTTCTAGTATTCACCAATTGCAATAATGGTATCAAATTACATTTGACACGCTTAATTCGTTCGTGAGATACGTGCTCTCTCGTCGAAAACTCGAATTCGAATTTTTAACCAGTCACAATATTTTTCCTATACATTATACTATATAGAGAATGTAAAAACATGAATATTTTTATGAGCGTTCTTTCTCGAGTTATTCTTTTAAAAAATAACATTCTTGAAAATTCCTTAAAAGTTTGTTTTATCAAGTTGGCAACAGCTTAGTTGAATCTTATACATTTCGCTATAAGAATTATAGTTTATATTAAAAGATTTCGATAATTAGCAAATTCGTATTCGCATTTTCGACGGAAAAGTGCGTTTCAAGCATCTGGACTTGAATCGAAAGATTTTGAGGTGGTGTGTGTGTGTATGTCCGTGAGTCTGTGGATGCGATATCTCACGAACGAAAGGAGCGTTCGAAAATAATTAGGTACGATTATTATAATCAGAGAATACTGGAACTCGATTGGTTTTAAACGTAATTGAATGTTCGGAAACCAAGCCCCTCTCCCCCCCCCCCCCCCAATTTTCGAATGAACTTTTGAAAAAAAAATAATTAAAATATCAGGACTTTTAATAATGATAAATAAATAATCATTTCATCATTTCAGACTCAATTTTTCATTAGAAAATGAATGATATAAACTTTAGTAGCATGAACCTTTCTCAATATATTGGACGATTTACGAATAAATGTTTGAAAGAATCATTAAAAATTACTACCCTGAATAGTGTTATTCGAATATAAATAATAATTTCATGTGTAATTCTTTATTATGAAACGAATGAAATAAACTTTAAAACCCTAGCCTGAACCGTTCTCGCGATATTGTACGTTTTTCAGATAAATTTAGAAAAATAAAATAATAAAATGACAAGTAGTTAGTATCATCAAATAGAATCATTTTCTATATGAAATATTACGCAACACATCTGTTAACATCATCCTTCTTCTTCGATCCAGACCGTCCAACCTACTCGAAGGTATAAGGTATCCGTTTGGACGGCCGGGAAGTGTCACCCAATCTAGACCGAAACCCAGTGGGGGCGGCATCCACAGGGACCGTGCTCTCCTTCCCCTATCACCAACCTCTCGGAAGGACTTACGGACTCACATATTTAACGTGCCCGTACTCTGCGTAAACACGTGGGCAATTTGGGCAGAGCTGAGAATCGAACTTGGGTCGTCTGAATGCAATCCCCGCGCCTTAATCATTGGGCTGTCCCACCCCTTAACATCATCCATGTGGATCTGGAAGATATCATACAGAGAAGGTACTTTTTAATAATATGTTCATATTTTAACGCTAAAAAAATGGCCAAATGGCTTTTCTTTCACATGATAATCCTCACAAAATATCATTTGAATTCAATTCTCACAAAATATCATTTGAATTCAATCCTCACAAAATATCATTTGAACTTTGATGAGGATTTTGAACGTGCGTATGAAAAAAGTCATAATAAGTTTCCAAAAGCGCCCAATTTCAATATACGTTGTGTTAATTCAGTGTCAAAAACATTGCGCTGTTGATCTTGTTCATCATATTTTTTCTGGTGAAGAGAGTAAATTTATGAGCTGCCCCTATCAGATTTTTTCTCTATTGTAACTCTCTGAAAAATGACTAGTTCGTTTCCTCTATTGTAAATCTCTGAAAAATGACTAATTCGAAGGAAAAATATGCTACAAAAATAGCATTCTCATTTTATAGCAAATATTTTTTTGTTCTCTGAAGCTTCATAAATATATCGCAAATCCTGTAGTAATCATTTTTTGCAGCTTAAAACAAGATGATAGGGAAAATTTCTCGTAATTCCTTTCTTACAGTGGGTCCCCCCCCCCCCCCCCACATATATCTCGTGGCGGTACGTGATACAGAAAATTTGTTTTTGTCAATTTCAAGCTTTTTAATTATGTCGACAAACAGGTCAATTTTATTCTGAAACACTTAAAAGCATTTTGTGTTACTATGTCTTTCATTTCGGGCTTTAAATTTTGTAAATAAATGTAATTACTACCACACTGTAAAACATTCTGCAACCTTTGCTCATTTTTTTTTCAGATACTTTGTTGATAATTTCGGCGAACTGATAAGAAAAGCCACAATTGCAGGCGTTTATGGAAATTCCAGATTCATTTCTGAAATATTCAGACAATTATCGTCTGCCAAAGCTTTATTTTTGTATTTTTATACTTATATTATCATAACTATCAGGAACCTTACTCCTCATTACGGACAGTTGCTACGGATTCCAATAAAACTTTCAGTAACGTGCTTGCAAATGTTTTACGAGTTCCGTCGATGCACTCACTAAGCAAAGCAACCCCTCCGACCCACCCAAATACACACACACCTTTTTGTTGTCAATTTAAAGTTCTAAAAAATTCCGTGACCCCCTCCCCCCCCCCCCACACACACCACCACCACCACCCTACGACCAAAGCATCGGAAGAAATAAAAATTTCGTTGTTGAAACAAAAAATATATTGATAAAAATATCGTTATTTTATCTTATAAACATTCACAAAAAATATTACCCTCTTTTAAACTGGTGTATAGGATATTTAAATTTCTGATGAATTTCAAAAAAGTTAATTTTAGAAAGTGATTAAAGATATTGAAAAACAAAGATTAAAAATAAACAGCGCCATGATAGCAGAAATCAACCTTTGTCCATTGTCGATCAAGGTAAGTCTTTTGTATATTATGTTTTAGCAGAAAATCCCGAGTAAGCTCCCCCCCCCCCCCCCCAATATACTCAGCGATTTTCCATCACATTTTAGGAGGCATATCGACGGAATTCTACTTGTTTCTTTTAGCAGGATATTCCAATTAAAATATACCCCCCCCCCCCTACATTTTCAACGATTCTCCGTCGCATTTGAAAATGTGGTTTGGTTTGACAGAATTCCACTTGTTTCTTTGAGTATAAAATTCCCGATAAACTCCGCCCCCTTGCATTTTAAACAATTTCTCATCAGATTTAAGAGGCGAAACGACGGAATTATACAGTAATTTATAAAAACATTTTGACTTTTGAAAATTTAGATGAGCCCAAAAAAATTATCGGGGGGGGGGGGGGGGTCCGTACCCTGATTTCCCTATCCCCCCCCCCCCCCCCCGCCTACATTTCTGATACTTTTCTTTTCTATGATAAAATTGTGGCGAATAAATTTTATGATGCTTATAATCATACCTGTAACAATAATAAGAGTAAAATGAAGTTTCTAAGTTTTCAAATACGCAATTTTCAAATTCCGTTCAGAGTCATGCTAAAACTGAATTAATCTATCTTGAGTCAAAAAGAGATAACGTACATAAAATAAAACCTCCGAAAAGAAAGGGAGAAAATTTCCCAATTTTTTCACATATTTCAACAGGTCAACTCTCAGTTTCAGTCTTTCAGCATCTTTACAGCATTTGACCTGGAAGTATAGCCTTCATTGTAACATGCAGTGCGTATTTGGAATTGTAGTTGCGCTGCGGGCAAAGTTACAGAAGGTTTTTTTTTTCTTTTCAAAATGCAAAGTAAGCCATTGATCCAACACCTTTTTCATTATATTCCTTTTTCCTGTTTTTAGCCTATTTGCAGGTCAAATTATGCAATAAATTGTTGTTGCAAGCATCTATCGAATACGAACTGAAAAAGAAGGGTTAATTATTTGCGTTTCTTAACTGAAGGTATGACGTAATTTGCGTTAATGCCTCATAAGTTGAATACCCAGATGCGCAATTTTAAGAACTGCGTTCATCGAAAGATTTAACGCCCGCATTTCTTTGGTTGTATACAGTGCTTTTATAATTTGTATATCGCAATAAAATCTGTTTTTCTGTCACAAAAATACTTGGAATATCTTTATCGCTATTCATATTTTAACAGGTCAACTCTAATAAATTGTTTTAACAATACGTGCACTCTTTCTGACGTTTGAATCACCCCCCCCCCCCTTTCACACGCACACACACCTACGGAAATTCCTCGAAATGTTTTCAGTAGGTGTACGTACATTCAGTCTAAATCTTGAATGTCAAAATTTTGAGAAACAAAAGAAAAATCCTTTATATTATGAAAAATATAAATGTTATAAATGGATATTCAATAGCAAACATATGCGCATAAATATTGGTAAAAGACAACTGAGTATTAGGCAATTATAGTTTCTATGGGGACGGCCTAACATTTTTACTCTACAGTAAAAATGTTATGCAAGTATATAGAATGTGTTGCATACATGTATGTGTATAAAAAACATCATAAGGAAATAAGTGATATGGAAGCAGCGTAGTGGTTCGAGCATACAGCGGTTCCAGATATGAATTCGTATTCTAAAATTAGAATATACTTTTTGAAAACAAGTTTTCTATTATACATTTTTAAATCTCAATACCAACAACTTCACTAATGTTATTACTCTAAGATATACAGAGCTGTCACTATAAATCAAGACAAAATGTTGTACAAGCTAGCATGTACAACTTCCCTCTATAATTCCTTAATTTAGAATTAAAATACATATCCTCAAAAGCACATGTTTTTTTCTGTGTGTGTGTGTGTTACATGAATACAAATCGTCTGGCCAGTAACTTCATCCATGGTTGTTAATGTTCTAAATAGGAGCATAATTATCGTTATCCATCAAAGCAGGGCGTCTGGATTCGCATATTCGAAAGCAGTTATGAATTCCAATTTTGACCTAGTTACTTCATAATAGAAAACACAATATAGGAAACTGGACATCTAATTTCGAATGTTGCCAGGGGCTGTACTATATATCTATATATTCTAATTTATACAACATGAAATGATAAATCAACTGCTTCGAGCTCATCAAATTTTTTGAACTGTGTGCCAGCCTATCGTGTGTACTACATATGTCACAGTTGAAAAGTAATTCATGAAAATAAATTTCCTTATCCAAATCTTCATACTGAATAAAAACTTGAGGAATAATGAGATGGAATAATTATTCTTCCTTATCACGTGACTGCATTAGACTAGGTCTTAATCCTTTTCCTCAAAGTTGTTCCGAATTATGCGTCCTCTTTTGAAATTAGCTTAAAAAACTGTCCCGTTTTATGAAGTAGGTCAGTTTGATCTAACAGTCAGTCGTTCGTAAGTATATTCAAAGCTGTTGTCTCTCTATATAATCTAATAAAAGTAGAGATGAACTTTTCAAAAGACTTTCCAAAAGGATTAATATACGTAGATCATGGGGGTAAAATTAAAGAGTTGAAACGTCATGTCAGGAAAACACCAAAATCGCTTAAGACAATAATTCAGGTGGCGCTGGGGGAAGATGTTCCACTGTATTGTTTGTATTTCTTTGGTAAAAAGCTCGTATTGAATAATATTTATCTGAAATGTTAATTTTACATTAAAAAAATTATCAGTGCAATGCAATTTAGAACTCAAACAATAAAGAATATTCCTACGTATTCAAATATATTTTGTTTTATAATTTATTTTTGACTCCATATATTCTGTACTCTTTTCTACAGCTAGGAAAACATATTTATTTCTTCTGCTCATAATGAAGGAACTCTTAATTTAAAAATTACCAAAAATACATATGCTATGCTGAACACTAGCCTTCCTATTGTATCAAATGAGATTTATTAATTTTATGACTTTATTAACACTAATGCCACCTAGATATAATTCTCAAAATATTATGTAATGCTCAAGCGTCTCATTTATAGAAATTACATATTCTTCTTCTTAATTCTTTCTTTCTTCAGTAATACATTCATTAAAAAAATTGATTGTGTCACTGTCTTCAGTGAGATCAGGTTTAATGTTCGTCAGTATACTCAACTAGGTATATGAGTGTATTTGCTGAAAGGAATTTCAGTACTAATATTGGAAGTTATTGTGCCATTGATAACTTTTATAAACTTTACAAAAGCTTTCCTGATGATCTTGAACATTCTTATGCTAATGCTTTAAAAAATCACTTGTAAATACTTTATTTTCTTTTTCTTATATTGTCGATGTAAATATTGTGTATTGTATTTTACTTTGCAAACCGTTACTGGGACTTTGTCTTGTAGTTTGTATTTCTTGTGAATAAATAAATAGATAAAAATTATAAAATACCACCTTTTATACGAATTTTATGCATATTGACAAGAATATCGACATAAAACTTATTAAGTTTGCTATTGTGATAACAATTACCAGGTTATAATCCGTTGAAAAATCAACTACACCATCCATAACGTTCTCTATTATTATTATTATTATTATATTATATATATTTATATTTATGTGTATTTGTTAACATTAATAATATAACATTAATTAATAATAACATTAACTGTATTCTTTTCTATTAACATTAAATATAGAATTTGGTAGGAAATTAGTTCTTTGTTCTTACTTCAAAAGGGTCCATGAATAATAAATATGTGCCTTCCGGAGGGATTTTCCAGTCGCTAAGATACTCATGAAGTATTTTAGGGTAAGAACTGGTTCTCTATAAACTTTCAGCTTCCTAGGTCTTACGGTATTCAAGATATTTTTGGTCGGACAGAGGAAAATACGCCGTGAATTCGTTATAAAAATATGCAAAAAATTTAACAAATCTTACACTGAAGATTCATTTTCGACTATTCGTTTTCAAATTCACGTTTGTATTAATTCAGCCATCAAGTACCGAAATATTGCTTCTTTTTATTGCAAGTTAAAAAATTAAATAAAATACTTATTAAGAATATTTTCGGTAAAAATTTTAATTTGAAAATATGTTTATATCTCACAAAATTCTTTTTGCATTGAGGTAATAAAAAATTTCAGTAATGTATATTTTATGACAGGAGAGCTCTCATCATCATTGATATTTTTAGTATCAATTGAGTTCATTTGATTAAGAAATATTCGATGGTTCCATTGACGTCACTGTTTTTTCTGATGCCACAAATTATAGAGTAATTGCGTGATTATGACGTTATCAGGATTATTAACTTAAGGGTTTCTTTATTTAGAATGTGGATTCCAATACATTTTCAATACATTTTTCTGAGAGTTAGTATTTTCTTTTCTGATTTAAAAATTCAATTTCAATGTCAGGTTAAGATATACTGAAAGATAATTAAGTTCGCCAATTAAGATTTAGTACAGTATAAATTGTAAAATAAAAATGCAAACTTCGCTGCACAAAGCAGGATTTACATTTAAAAAAAAATCTAAAAACAAGTATCCCTTTGACACTATTCATTATTTTTATCTCTCAACGTATTGGGCCTAATAATAACCACTCTTTTCCTGTCGTTT
Organism: Amaurobius ferox; assembly: GCA_951213105.1. Classification (NCBI taxonomy): domain Eukaryota; kingdom Metazoa; phylum Arthropoda; class Arachnida; order Araneae; family Amaurobiidae; genus Amaurobius; species Amaurobius ferox. Next base: position 70,449,283 of record OX578153.1, on the reverse strand, counting down.
CAGAGGATATTTTACGGTGGGCCACATCAAATATAAGATGGATTAGGACATCTTGGAGCATATAAGTTTAGTGAAAACAATCCTTCTCCAGCGTTTTTCAGTCACTCCTTCTGCAGTTTCTTTTAGCCAATCTTTTCCCAGTTGTCCTATATTTACACGTCGAAAACAGTATTCAGCGTGTTTAGTTTTTGGTATTTTACCCCGCTGCTTTTTGTCAAGTATAGATAGCAAAAAGAAAAAAGATTCGAACTTTTAAAAAATTCGATAAAATAATATTCTAATATTCAAAGCGAAGGTATTATTGTTCGATAAATATTAGAATTACTTTAATTTTTTTTTCTTTTTTTTTGTCGAATTCTTTTAAAAACATACATTTTTCTCATTTTTAATGATTGACAAAAAATAGCAGGGATAAATCGCAAAAACTAAGCAATTTAGAGACTTTGGATTTTCTTCCATAGGTTAACATGGGAAAATTGAAACATACAGCGGGATTGATTCTCTGATGATCAGCCATGGGCCTCTAGATCTTTTTAAATGACCTAGATTTTCTAGACAGATGGTGTACGTCAAGCTTGGTTGATTTGCGTTCAAACAGGTTTTTTTTTTTCTTCTTTTTTCTTCTTTTTTTTTCTTTTGCAATCAGCTGTTGTGGGTAAATAATATATCAGTTTTCGGAGGGTTGCTGCTGAATAAGCCAGTTGGGGTACCTACAGGGGTTCACAGTGGTTCATCGACCCCGGAAGTAAAGATTTGCAGTGGTGACCTTCTTGATAGTCCCACAAGGTCTTGGGAGGCAGCATTTAAAAGACGGCAAGTTTTATAACTTGTAAAATTTCAGAATAACAGGAGAGTAAAAATCAGTCTTTAAAAAGAGTCTTAGAGAGAGTCACTGAGAGAGTCTTTATTTAAATGGATAAAATACTTGATATAAAATAAGAGTGAAATAAGTGGTTTCTGAGCTTTAAATGGTCTCATCATTAGCTTTTCAAATATGCACACAGCTGTTTTCGGATACTAGAAGAAAAGGATTAATGAAATACTCTTTAGTTCACTCTCGGATTCAGTATGGAATAACCTGGTAGTACTTATTTGAATACTTTTATGACTGTTCTTTGGTACAAAAATTATTCACTAGGGTTGTCTTATGTAAACCTTGTCAAGCAATAGTTCAAAATATTGAAATTATAACCACCTTCATAAAATAATTCAAAATATTATAATATCGAAAATATAACCACCGTTTCAAAATAGTTCAAAATATTAAAATATCGAAATTATAACCACCTTCTTAAAATAGTTCAAAATATTAAAATATCGAAATTATAACCACCGTTTCAAAATAATTCAAAGTATTACAATATCGAAATTATGACCACCTTTTCAAAATAGTTCAAAATATTAAAATGCCGAAATGATAACCACCGTTTAAAAATAGTTCAAAATATTTAAAATATCGAAATTATATCCACTCTGTTTCAAAAATTAAGAATCTGATCTCAAATCCAATTATGCTCTTAGAGACTCTATAGGGCTTTCAAAGGGCTACAAATTACTTTTTACTGTTCATAGCTAGCACTTTTAGTTTTCGAGATGTATACATTACGAACTTGAAAAACGGAGATTTTTCAATCTTCTTGAACGTGACAAAACGATTCCTCGAAAACTAAACAAGCTTTGTGAAAATAAATTATTGATCTAGAAACTACATTTCTAATTGAACAATTTCGTCGTTCACTATTTTTATCTATATTCCATAGAAGATATTTTGAGTGCAAGTAAGCAAAGTGAGGTAAAAACTTGTTCGGATAAAAATTTTTAGTTTTTACGGAAAAAAAAGTTCAAAATATCAAATTATTGAAATTACTTTTATATATTCATATATCTGTACCGTATTTCCAACAAAACAAGTAAAAATTGCTTATATTTTTATCTAATAGGTTTTGAGATATAAGCGTCCAAAGTGTTTACATTTTCGTAAAGCTCCGATTTCCGTCAAAGACACCCCAAGCATAGATGTTATTCATACGAAAACTTTTCTTCTGGTTTCTGAGGACAAATATTAAACAACTCTCTCAAGGACTTACAAGAAACACACTGTGGGGAGTAACCAATTCCTTTTTAAATAGATATGACGACGAAAAAACCTGCTTTGTAACTTTCAACTCCATAATTAGCATTATAATAATTAGAATCCCAAATATAGAATCATTTTCAAGCACAGATCTAACTACAGAATTAAAAAATTGATGTGGGAAGCACAAAACTTTCTCTACAAACTGAAACTCATTTTTTCTTTCATAATTCATTAAATTGGGTTTAATTGCACAAAATAACACTCATAATTATTTAAAATGACACTGCATTTGCACTTCTGATTCAATTTTCGTTTTTATTTGGTAACTGGGCGTATTTTCAAAGGCGGCGCGGAAAATTGCGAAAACACTAAACTATCATGAGAAAGACTAGTTCTAGAATATTGGGGTTGGTCTTACTCTTTCATCGCAAAAAATTAAATACAAAACAAGAATTTTATTGAAACATTTGCACATACGCAGTGGGCCATTTCGCAAATAAATAAATAAATAAATAAATAAATGTCATTAAATCCATAGAAATGTCGCCAAATTGATAAAATTACGCTAAATCACTAAAATTAATTGTGTTTTGTTAGGAGATAGTATTGTAATGATATTTTGATAGGGTCTGCGTCATTCCGACCGTGCTACTTGGCAACGAATTTGGCGGCTTTTTAAAACATCGCCAAATTTATAAAAATGTTGCCAAATTGACAAAAATATCGCCAAATTGAATAAATGACACCTAATTGATGAAAATTCCATATTTTGCAAAATTAAGCCCAATTTCCTTGACAATCTGCCGTTTTGTAGGTATTAAAAAAATATTTGTTGTAAATTTGTTTTCAAACGGGACCAGGATGTTTCATTCTTCAGATACGCCTGTGAAGATAATTTTATATAACGCGAACAGAGATAAATATACTTCTGTTTTAGGAGAAATTTTAGTAGAATGTTTTGAATAAGAATGTCATTTAGAATACTATAGGAATTTGCGCACAATTCTGAATTAAGATTTTTATATTATATATTCCGTACGAAAAGCGGGTATTTTGCTAGATTGTTAATAAAAAACATTGAAAATGTTACCATTTTAGCAATTTTTCTCAAAGTTGTGCGAGTACGCAGCAACTGAAATAATCCAGCGTGTACTGAAATGTCGCGGGGTGACTAGGATTTGCTTTCAAAATCGCATTTCCATTGCAAAAAAATCTGATGTGGGCAACACATGACTTTCCTTATATAATGCAATGAATTTACTACTTTTACAGTAAAATAAATAGGTTTTTCTTATAGTAGATACTAATATCCTTTCCAAGATATTGAATTTTCCACAATTAGTCGTCAATTTCATTGATTTAGCGTCATTTTTATCCATTTGGCGAGATTTGCGTTAATTTGGCAACATTTCAAAAAGTCGCCAAGTTGGCGACATTCCGCCAAATTCGTCGTCAAAATCTCGCCAAGCGTTATGGACAAAGAAATAAGTTATTCTTACAGCATATAAATGACTATTGGCGTTCAAATACAAAAGTATTACTAAGTATCTTTTTTCATGAATGGAACGAGCTAGATCCACGAGAATGATGTCATCCAATTTATCGCATGGTATTACATATGAAAAGTGAACATGTTTCTTAATAGGAAATATTTTGTTTTTATTTTATATGAGTTTTTGATAATTTTTTTGAAAAATGTGAAATATCTCGAGAACGGTTCATGTTAGCGTTCTAAAATTTATGTCAATCGTTTTCTAATGAAAAATTACATAAGAAATGTCTATTTGCGTAACTTTATTAGTGGTTTTGATTTTTTGACGATTTTTTCAAAATTTCATTCGAAAATTTAGGGGGGGGGTCTGAACAATCGATTGCGTATTAAAATAATCTGATGTGGACAACACATGACTTTCCTTATATAATGTAATGAATTTGCTACTTTTACAGTAAAAAAATAGGTTTTTCTTATAGTAGATACTAATATTCTTTCCAAGACATTGAATTTTCGACAATTAGTCGTCATTTTCATTGATTTAGCGTCATTTTTATCCATTTGGCGAGATTTTCGTTAATTTGGCAACATTTCAAAAAGTCGTCAAGTTGGAGACGATAACTGACGAACGAATGGACCGATTCGAACCAAATTTGGTACAAAAATCACAATATGTATACACTGGAAGCCTATTGTTACTTTCCTTATATACATAATGTATAAGGAAAGTATTGTGACGGGGTAGAAAATTCGAATTCAAGTTTTCGACAGGAGAGCACGTTTCAAGCATCCCTGATCACGAATCAAACATTTTTGAAGTGATGTCTGTGTGTGTGTGTGTGTGTGTGTGTGTGTGACTTTTTGATATTTTTTTTTGGAAAATGTACAATATCTCGAGAACGGTTCATGTTAGCGTTCTAAAATTTATGTCAATCGTTTTCCAATGAAAAATTACATAAGAAATGTCTATTTGCGTAACTTTATTAGTGGTTTTGATATTTTGACGATTTTTTCAAAATTTCATTCGAAAATTTAGAGGGGTTCTGAACATTCGATTGCGTATAAAAACAATAGGCTTCCAGTGTTTACGGATTGTGATTTTTGTACCAAATTTGGTTCAAATCGGTCAATTCGTTCGTCAGTTATCGTCTCCACAGACCCACTGACACACACACACACATACTTTCACACACACACACACACACACAGACATCACTTCAAAAATGTTTGATTCGTGATCTGGGATGCTTGAAACGTGCTCTCCTGTCGAAAACTTGAATTCGAATTTTCTACCCCGTCACAATACTTTCCTTATACATTATGTATATAAGGAAAGTAACAATAGGCTTCCAGTGTTTACAGATTGTGATTTTTGTACCAAATTTGGTTCGAATCGGTCCATTTGTTCGTCAGTTATCGTCTCCAACTTGAAGACTTTTTGAAATGTTGCCAAATTAACGAAAATCTCGCCAAATGGATAAAAATGACGCTAAATCAATGAAAATGACGACTCATTGTCGAAAATTTAATATCTTGGAAAGAATAATAGTATCTACTATAAGAAAAACCTATTTTTACTTTCCTTATATACATAATGTATAAGGAAAGTATTGTGACGGGGTCCAAAATTCGAATTTGAGTTTTCGACGGGAGAGCACGTTTCAAGCATCCCTGATCACGAATCAAACATTTTTGAAGTGATGTCTGTGTGTGTGTGTGTGAAAGTATGTGTGTGTGTGTGTGTGTGTGTGTGTGTGTGTGTGTGTGTCAGTGGGTCTGTGGAGACGATAACTGACGAACGAATGGACCGATTCGAACCAAATTTGGTACAAAAATCACAATCCGTAAACACTGGAAGCCTATTGTTTTTATACGTAATCGAATGTTCAGAACCCCCCTAAATTTATGAATGAAATTTTGAAAAAATCGTCAAAAAATCAAAACCGCTAATAAAGTTACGCAAATAGACATTTCTTATGTAATTTTTCATTAGAAAACGATTGGCATAAATTTTAGAACGCTAACATGAACCGTTCTCGAGATATTGTACATTTTTAAAAAAAATTATGAAAAAGTAACATAAAAAAAATTCCTACTGATAAACATGTTCACTTTTCATATGTAATACCATGCGATAAATTGAGTGATATCATTCTCGTGGATCTAGCTCGTTCCATTCATGAAAAAATATACTTTAAATAATACTTTTGTATTTGAACGCCAATAGTCATTTATCAGCTGTAAGAATAACTTTTTTCTTAGTGCATAACGCTTGGCGAGATTTTGGCGACGAATTTGGGCGGAATGTCGCCAACTTGGCGACTTTTTTGAAATGTTGCCAAATTAATGAAAATCTCGCCAAATGGATAAAAATGATGCTAAATCAATGAAAATGACGACTAATTGTCGAAAATTCAATATCTTGGAAAGAATATTAGTATCTACTATAAGAAAAACCTAATTTTTTACTGTAAAAGTAGTAAATTCATTACATTATATAAGGAAAGTCATGTGTTGCCCACATCAGATTTTTTGTTACTGTAAAAGTAGTAAATTCATTACATTATATAAGGAAAGTCATGTGTTGCCCACATCAGATTTTTTTAAATGACACTGAATGTTGTTGTTGTTGAGAGCCAGACCGTCCGACCTACCAGAAAGGTGTAAGGTAACTGTTTGGACGGCCGGGATGTGCCATCCAATTTAGACCGGAACCCAGTGGGGGAGGCATCCACAGGGACCGTACCCTCCTTCCCCTACCACCAACCTCTCGGAAGGACTTACGGACCCACATGTTTAACGTGATCGTACTCCGCGTGAACACGGCGGCAGTTTTGGCAGCGGCTGGAATCGAACCCGGGCCTACCGAGTGCAACTCCAGCGCGCTAACCAATGGGCTACCGCGCCCCAAATGACACTGAATGTGCTCTTTTAATTCAATTTTCGTTTTCATTGGGTAATTAATTGAACTTCTTTTCAAAAGTGGCTTAGCGAAAATGCGGAAAAACTAAAGAATCTCTAAAGAATGGCTAGTCCTACAGAGCAATGGAGTTGTTCTTATTATTTTAATTGTCAAAAATTACGTACAAAACAACGTTTAATTGCTATATTTGAGCATATGTAATCTTTTATTTTAGATTTTGACGATTTTTTGCGGGCCATTTCGCAAAAAAAAAAAAAAAAAAAGACAGGTTCTATTTTCCCGAATCATACCAAACTCTAATCAGGGGCGCTACAGTCTAGTGGTTAGCGCGCGGGAATTGCACTCGGTCGGCCCGGGTTCGATTCCCGCCACTGCCGAAACTGCTGCCGTGTTCACGCGGAGTACGATCACGTTAAACATGTGGGTCCGTAAGTCCTTTCGAGAAGTTAGTGGTAGGGGAAGGAGGGTACGGTCCCTGTGGATGCCTCCCCCACTGGGTTCCGGTCTAAATTGGGTGGCACTTAGCGGCCGTCCAAACAGATACCGTATACCTTTCTGGTAGGTCGGACGGTCTGGGTTGAAGAAGAAGAAACTCTAATCAGCACCAGGGTCACCCTAAAAAATATTTATGAAATACCTATAAAATTATATGAAATGTGATCCATTAGTTTTTGAATTAGAGTGGATACATTTATTACACAGACACACGCACACACACGCACACACACACACACATACAGATGTCATGCTAAAAAATAGTTTTTTTTCGTATTCTAAAAGTCCCAAAACGTGTAAATCCGCCGAAAACTCGAGTTGCGAATCTCGTCATGATTCCAATACTTCCCCTATACATTACCATGTATTGCAGGTAGTTACAAAATATATTAGAATGGATGTTGCATATTAGTCTCAAAGACCTCAGTGCATTTTTACTTTCCTTATATACATAATGTATAAAGAAAGTATTGCGACGGGGTCGAAAATTCGAATTCGAGTTTTCGATGGCAGAGCGCGTTTCAAGCATCCCTGATCACGAATCAAACATTTTTGAGGTGATGTCTGTGTGTGTGGGGGGGGGGGAGTATGTGTGTATGTCAGTGAGTCTGCGGAGACGATATCTCACGAACGAATGGACCGATTAGAATGAAATTTGATATAAAAATCACAATCAGTGAATACTGGAAGCCTTTTGCTTTTAAACGCAATCGAATATTCAGAACCCCCCTAAATTTTCGAGTGAAATTTTGAAAAAATCATTAAAAAATCAAAACCTTTAATAAAGTTACGCAAATAGGCATTTCTAATGTAATTTTTCCTTTGGAAACGATTGACATAAACTTTAGAACGCTAGCATGAACCGTTCTCGAGATATTGCACATTTTTCAAGTTAATTTATAAAAAATCCTATAAATTAAAAAAAATATATTAACTGTTGAGAAACATGTTCACTTTTCATATGTAATATCATGCAATAAATTGGGTGACATCATTCTCGTGGATCTAGCTCGTTCCATTCATGAGAAAAGATACTTTGAGCAATACTTTTGTATTTGAACGCCAATAGTCATTTATCTGCTATAAGAATAACATATTTCTCCGTCCATAACGGTTAGCGATATTTTGGCGACGAATTTGTTGTAATGTCGCCAACTTGGCGACTTTTTTAAGTGTTGCCAAATTAACGAAAATCTCTCCAAATGGATACAAATGACGCTCAATCAATGAAAATGGTGACTCATTAAAGAAAATTCAATATCTTGGAAAGAATATCTACTATAAGTATCTACTATAAGAATAACCTATCTTTTTTTGCTGTAAAAGTAGCAAATCCATTGTATTATATAAGGAAAGTCATGTGCTGCCTACATCAGATTTTTTTAAGTACATTCGTAGAGAACGACCAAGAAATATATTTTACGAACAGGGCTTCAAAAGGGATAGCCTTTAAAGTCTTGACTTCATGGATTAGGCATCTTTCTGTTAAATTTTCGGAAATCATCCACAAAAGAGTATTATTAAATAAAACAATATTAGAAACATTTTCTAGATACTAAAGTATTAAAATATAAGCACAGAAAACTATAAAATGCGATAAAAATTAAAAAAAAAAAATGAAAATGGTCAAAATGAAATTTCTATTTTATTAGTACTCTCTAGCCGTATTAAATATTAACGCAATAGCAATTGCGTGCTAAGCCCTGCCCTAAAACATAAAAATTTATATAAGTGTGGAAAATACGCCAACAAATATTTTAAAATATTTTCTAGGAGAGCCTACAAATTTAGTAAACTTTATTTAATAACACCGTCATTAACGTAGACGAAAATTCACATTTTAAAGTGTCAGAGAGCTTTCAGACGTCATAACGTTCATCATCATGATTTTCTGGAAATTCAGTGCTTTGCTTCTGATGATGCGTTTGGCCTTATTTATGTACATTTTTTGTAAATTTAAAGTAATGTTGGCTTGAATTGTTTATGTACTTATTTGTAATTACGAAATTTTCGTATTGATTTTTCTGACTTTTCATGTGCAAATTTTGTATTCGCGATTTCGGGCTGTGTGAAAAGCTCATATCTGTCATTTCATTAGCATTGCCACTGATGACGGACGTTATGACGCCTGAAAGTACTCTGGCACTTTAAAATGCAAATTTTTACGTACGTCAATGATGATGTTATTAAATACAGTTTACTAAATTTGTAGTCTTTGTTAGAAAATATTGTAACATAAAATTTTATTTTAGAACATTGATTAAATATGATCAAGTAGCTCTACCGAAGACTTCTGGATTTTGTGCTTCTCCAGCTCCAGAACCATCTGGGGGGTTCATTTTTGAGGACACATCACGAGGGATTATGACTCCTGCCTCGGATAACGATATCACCACCAGCAAAGCGCAGAGAAGGTGAAAGTTTCGCATGACAGGAAATAATATCCTGGAAAGAACATAATATAAGCATGAATTAAAAACAGTGGATTTTAAAAGAAAACGTATTTTAATATACGTATTACGTATATATAGGCAAACATATTTCAATTAGGTCTCTTTTAGACACTGTACTTGTGGCAAACCTAACCTGACAATAGAGAGATAAAGGAAAAACTGTACGAGGATTGGTGAGCAGGGGGTGGAACCCCCTTAGTAAATTAAAATATCTCAAGAACGATTTGGTTGTACACCAATAAAGTTAATTAAGAACATTTAAAATATATTTTTCTGCGCATAATGGTTGTTGTTGTTGAGACCCAGACCGTCCGACCTACCAGAAAGGTGTAAGGTATCTGTTTGGACGGTCGGGAAGTGCCACTCAATTTAGACCGGAACCCAGTGGAGGAGGCATCCATAGGAACCGTACACTCCTTCCCCTACCACCAACCTCTCGGAAAGACTTACGGACCTACATGTTTAACGTGATCATACCCTCGTGAACACGGCGGCAGCTTTGTCAGTGGTGGGAATCGAATCTGGGCCGACCGAGTGCAATTCCCGCGCGCTAGCCACTGGGCTGTCGCCCCCCTGCTCATAATGGTATAGAAACGAATGTTGTATGTCCAGCCGCCTTCGAGTTATAGTAGCTAGAAAAATACTGGAACGAAAAAAATTCAAAATTTATAAATTTTTCGAACAAAATTACAAAAGTTTAGAATTTTCTCACTACTTGTAAGACAAGTCCCACGTGCAGGCAAAGTTTCAATTTTCTACCCTCAGCGGTATAGGCTGTAAATATGACTTAGTCTCACTCAGTTATGTGATGGAATACGCTTGCGAGTATGGAATAGCCTTGCAAGTGCAACAAAATAACTTGCTATGTGCCACAATTTTGCAAACCTTTATAGCGATGAAGAAATTCAAACCACATAACGGTTACCCCCTATTTCATAAGTGCGAAACTGGTCGATGGGTGCTGCCACAGACTAATATATACAGACGTTTCAGTCGCTACCGCAGCGCCCTCCACCATCAACCAAATTCAAATCCAATATCAAAGTTGGCACCCTTGGCGATGGTCAGAAATGATCAGTGACGTTTTCGTCAAGAAGTTCTGTTAATATAACCCTATTTGGCCCTGAATGAACACTTACACAGACTTACAGCCATGTGCTTTCTTGTAGCCTAGTAGCTTGCAAAAAGTGCTGTTATCCACAATGTGAGCGAGGTCCTGACGTCGTGAGCGCCATCTACAGGCAGGTTCTATGATTATGAACTTGGCCTTTTCAAACTTGGCCTTATGTAACTTCAGCACAAATTTTACCTCCTCATACGCAGTATTGAAAAGCTATTGTTTTCACGAAAATTTTCGATTTCGATGCCAATATATGTTTTAAGACCTCCTGAACATGTTTTGGCTATTTTTGGAGTGATGTCCGTCTGTGGTCGATTTCTTATGTATACGATAGGGACCCCAAATATTAATGGATTTTCACGAAAATTTATATCCGGCTTTGTTATTCAAAAATCTAGAACTAGATAGAATGTTTTTAAATTCGAACGAAATATTTCTTTAACATAGCAGCATAGGACAAAATTTGTCCTATGCTGCATTCTTTTAACATGAGAGCATAGGACAAAATGTGATATAATCATGCATAAAAGGGTTTATTTATGGCTCAATGATCGTGAGACTTTGTAGTTTCAATCATTGTTGTGAAAAATAGTAGTGATACAATTTTCGTGTTCATGACGTCACTAGCTCCCTCGGGGCGGGGGGGGGGGGGGGGTACATTGTCAAGTATGGCATCATTCGAAGGATTTTTTAAGCCCGCTATAATTGCGATCATTTAGACTCATGATACCAATTTAAAAAAAATTATTTTAAAATTTGAAAAAACAAAAGCTACTAAAAATGGATTCTGGCAAGAGAAAGTCGAGTGGAGCCACACTCCAGTTCATTTTTAAAGAAATTTGAAGCCGACTGCGTGGTAGAATAGAATCTGTCTTTATAGTGGTTTGCAAAATTGTGACACATAGCAAGTTCCTTTGCTGTCATTGCAAATATTATCTATTCCACACAGACGAACACATAATAGCCGCGAAACCGGTTGGTTCACTTTGTGTTGTTACATCTGCAATGGAAGCGCGGTCATGACGTTAGGTTTTAGAATGAAAAAAAAATCCGATGTAGGTAGCATATGTCTTTCTGAATGGACACAAATTAATTTTTACTTTCAACATAATTTACTAAGGTCTCAAGAAAGACTTTAAGCACCCCAAAAACTTTGTAAGGAAAGGCCCATGAGAGAACACTTTAGGTCAAACTACATTGAAGTGACTATGGTCTATCAAATAGCAGTGATTGCTGTGGCGGATAATATAAAATGTTAGGATAACAAACTCGACAGCAAACTCGACAACAAAGTCGATTAACAAACTCGACTTCGAAAGACGAAAAAGAAACCAATTACACATTTCCTTTACTAGAAAAGCAAAATTTCTTGTGTAATAAGTTTTAACAAGCAAAATTGTGTAATAAGTAAAAATCGACAATAAAACTGTTGCGGAAGTCATTTATTTGACACATTAGGGTTAATGGCGAATTGCTTTGATATTTAGGAATTTATATAATAAAAGGCAATGTCTGTCTGTCTGTGTGTCTTATACACTATACGTTCAGCGACCGCGCGTCGGAGAGCTACGAAATTTGGCAATCGGAGACCCGGGGGGAGGGGGGGGGAGGGGACACGTGAAAACCGATGTTTAAAATTTGAATTATTTTTTTAGTTATTTAATGTTTTATGTGATTTCGACCGTTTTTTGCTTTTATGCCCTTTTTTCTCCACGATCCAGACATCGTAGAAAAAATCAAATCACACCACCGGAAAGAGCAGACAATTGCGAGTAAAAATATATCAATTTCAAATTTCAATTTCGATTTCTAATATTTTTTAATGATTTTAAAACAAAAGTCACTTTCGGTTCAAAAAAACGATTTTTGGATTTTAAATTCTCACATAGTAAAAAGCACTCATAATTTCGACTAATAATTTACATTTTTAGAAAGCTCAAACATTTGACATTCTTACAAGTCCAATCTGGTCAAGAAATAATGAAAATTGCCCGCAGGATCTCAATTTTAAAGACGTCATGATTTTATATTTCTCGACCATTTCTTGTCGAAGAACCGATTCTTCCCCGACATCCCCCCCCCCCCCCGCAGCAGTTTTTCCCCGTCTCCATGGAGACCGCGCTTCCAGTTTTAAATGAATTAAGAGCTTAGCATATGTATTGGATACATCGGGTGAAATTATTATATTTATATGATATTTTAAATGGATATTTTAAATAATTTAAATGATTGAATTATGGTGGATTGAATTGTGGTGATGTATTTGAAATTATTATATTTATTGATGGGTGGAACGACACATGGAACAATTGAAATTATTATATTTATATAACAGACTTTCATCCCCCCCCGGTCTATATGGTTATATTTATGGAACGATATGGATTTTTTAAATGGATATTTTAATTTATGGATATTTTAAATGGATATTTGAATTTATGGATATTTTAAATGGATATTTTAATTTTATGGTTACTTTAAATGATGGAACGATGGATATTTTAATTTTATGGATATTTTAAATAGCATATGGTCATTATAAAATTTAAATTAGCGCGCGGGAATTACACTCGCTAGGCCCGGGTTCGATTCCCGCCACTGCTTAAACTGCCGCCGTGTTCAGGCGGAGTAAGATCACGTTAAACATGTGGGTCCGTAAATCCTTCCGAGAGGTTGGTGGTAGGGGAAGGAGGGTACGGTCCCTGTAGATGCCTCCCTCACTGGGTTCCGGTCTAAATTGGGTGAATAAAACGAAAGTTATGGAGATTGTCGCGGAGGGCGCGGTAGCCCAGTGGTTAGTGCGCGGGAATTGCACTCAGTATGCTCGGATTCGATTACCGCCACTGCCAAAACTGCCGCCGTGTTCAGGCGGAGTAAGATCACGTTAAACATGTGGGACCGTAAGTCCTTCCGAGAGGTTGGTGGTAGGAGAAGGAGGTACGGTCCCTGTGGATGCCTCCCCCATGGGTTCCGGTCTAAATTGGGTGGCACTTCTTGGCCGTCCAAACAGTTACCTTACAACTTACTGGTAGGTCACGCCAGCGAGTTTGCCACGGTCAGAATTTTCAAGGGTAGCGAACAGGCTGGTCGCCAAAGGCGGCTAGTGTACTAATACAGGTTATATCTTCTAATATAATATAGGTAGGTTCTTTTCTATATAAGTAGCACGGGTCCTATACAATTTTAATGCTTTCATTTTGCATATATTGGTTTAATTCTTTTTTGGGGGGCCAGGATGTTTTATTCTTCAGATCTGCCCGTGAAGATAATTTTGCATAGTGAGAACATATATTCTTAAACTTCTCTTTAGGAGCGACAAATTTAATATTTTAACAGAATTTGCACATGATTGCGAATTATAAGTTTCTTTATATTATATACTCCGTACGAAGAACGGGTATGCTACTAGTCAATCTATATAAATGGAATGAAAAATCTGTCTGTCTGTTTATCCCGCCATCACGGGAGAACGGCTGAACTGAATTTCATGAAATTTTGTGGGTAGCCTGGAAATAGTGCCACTTAAAATTTAGTCCATGTTTAGCGTTTCTACGATCAGTGGTTCTCGAAATAGTAAAAAACGAAATTTTCGTTTGTATCATCATCACGGGAGAACGGCTGAACCGAATTTGATGAAATTTTGTGGACAGCCTTGAAATAGCCCCCTATAAATTTAGTCTAGGTTTCGAGTATCTAAGACCCGGGGTTGTCGAGATATTAATGGAAAACGAAACTTTTCCCTAGGCGTTCTACTCTCCAACTCCGTGGTTTATCCAAATGAAAAGCTTGAAAATCGTTTGAAAGTGAATTAAAACTTTATCTTTGAGTTTGGTGGGAGATATTTTGGGCTAATTAGTCACTTTCTGGAAACATGAATTATTTGAAACATGATTTAAATGGGAAATATATCTCCATGGTTTATTTTTCACACGCTTTTACTGAACAAAAGTATAAAGAAATCAAAATGGTTATATAATTTCGCAGTTTGTGAGGAAGATTCTATTTTATATCGTGTTGTTGAGAAAAGCAATTAAATTAAATCTGTCTGTTAATTTTAATTATTATTTTTTCGATTTGAATAATAAACAAATGGATGTAAAAATATATTTTAGAAAAGAACGAATTGATTTTTCTTATAGCATTTTTGACTGGATAATATCAATTACGGTCTTCAGGTTTAAACGTTATTATTATTTTATATTTTCGGGGATTATTTGATTCAGGGATTTTTGCTATTTTCAAGTTATTATGCCATTGTTTTATTATGACAAAAATTGTTTAAACTCATATATTGTACGTTGTACGAGTAATCTTCTACAAATACACGGATATATCTTCTAATCTATACGAGAATATATGTAGTACAGGTATATTGGCATATGTTTTGATATATATTGGAATCACTTACGACCTTCTGGTATAAAGTTTACGGGGATTAATGATATTTTCAATTTATTACGTCACCTCTTTTATTTTGGCAAAGATTTTTGAAACTCATATTGTAATACGGGTAATCTTTTAAAGTACTAATACAGGTTATATCTTTAATATAATATAGGTAGGTTCTTTTCTATATAAGTAGTACGGGTCCTATACAATTTTAATGCTTTCATTTTGCATATATTGATTTAATTCCTTTTTTTTTTTTTTGTAAATTTGTTTACAAAAGGGGCCAGGATGTTTTATTCTTCAGATCTGCCTGTGAAGATAATTTTTCATAGTGAGAACATATGTTCTTAAACTTCTCTTTAGGAGCAATAAATCAATAAATTTAATATTTTAACAGAATTTGTACATGATTGCGAATTATAAGTTTCTTTATATTATATACTCCGTACAAAGAATGGGTATGCTGCTAGTGATTCAATAAACACCAACATAAATCTAATGTAGAGCCTGTTTAAAATGCCCCCCCCCCCATCACAAACAATTCATAATTAAATTCCAGAAAGAATATAACCGAGTTATTTGAAAAGCTTCACTTCTGTCACACCGTGCTAGAGGTTTTGATGCGACTTTTTGTACAGGTATTTATCGCTATTTTCGCGTTTCGTTCATTCCTGGTGCAGGTTTATATTCATTAGACAATTCTGTACAACTTTGTAATTTTTTTTTTTGCCGAATTCGTTATCCTAATATCTTTCATTCTCCGCTAGGGGAGCTGTAATATATTTTATTCGATCTAGAATATTTACTGTACTAGAATATTTACTGTACTAGAATATTTACTGTACTAGAATATTTACTGATAGACCAGATTTGCAAAGTTATTGTGGTGCTTAAGGACTTTTCAAGGAACTCTGTATAATGTATGTATAAGGCAAGTATAGAAATGACGTTGAAAATTCGAATTCGTGTTCTTTTACGTTTGAAGTGGGCCCTACCAAGACCAACTAAATACTTTGGTGTTGTAAAAGTTGTGCACAACCTGCGATAAAACTTTGTAAATATTGAGCATCTTCAATATATTATAATGCCTTTTTTATTTATGGCTGAAAATGCGACAGCTAAAAAATTCGACACACTGAGTGTCAAATACAGGGAGATTGTATTTAACAGGTATTACAACCTTACCAAACAGAAACATACCATCTTTCTAAGATATATCATTTCTGAGATATATCATTTCTGAGATACAGCTTTTATAAATTTACCGACTAAGACACAAAACGGCATGGTGAATTCAATAAAAGAAATCTAATAAAATTGTAATTATACATTCTTTTGCAAAAAAAAAAAAAGAAGAAGCACCGTGAAGAAAGTGGCTGTTTTTATTGAAATTAAATATGCGTATAGCTCAAACACAGGTAATGAAATGATTACAGAATCAAGGCCGCAGGATCCATCAATGGTTAGCAATTGCACATTGAATTTTTAAATCAGTAATTGGTGAAACACCCTTGCGGCAATGTATGCTTGTATAGGTAAGGAGTGATAAAGTTTCCTAATGTCATCCTGCGATACATTCTGCCAGGCATTTCTCAATTGTTGCTCCAGATCTGCTACATTTCGGAGTGCCCGAATTTGGCGGCGTAGCATGTCCCATACATGCTCGATTCGCGAAAGGTCTGATGACCTTGCTGGCCAAAGAACAGTATCAACAGCACGGAGATAGTCCACAGATATGCGAGCCGAATGTGGCGTGGCATTATCTCGTTGGAAAATGACCCCAGAATGAGATGCCATGAAGGGTAACGCAAATGGCCGCAGGATTTCATCAACATATCATTGAGCTGTTAAAGTTGTAAACAGAATGACTATGGACGACCTGCTGTCGTAAGAGATAGCACCCCACACTACCACACCAGGGGTAATGGCTGTGTGCCTGTGTAAAACAAAGGCTGATTGGGACAACTAGGCCTGGTGCCTCCACATACGTACGCGACGGTCATCTGCTTAAAGACTGAAGCGTGATTCTTCGCTGAACACTATACGATGTCAGTCTGCTGGCAGCCATGATGCTCGGCTACGACACCACTCCAAACGACTCTGTCGATTTTGTGGGGTTATGGGCAGACGTCTTAAAGGCCGCCGTGGGCGTAATCCCACCTCAGCCAAGCGCCGTGAGGTGGTGGAAGGTACCACGGGTGGTATGGAAGAGGCTGTAGCACATTGAATGGCGGACAATGATGCCGCTGGGGCAGTTTGGGCCTGTCGTACAATCATCCGACCTTGCTCCGCATTCGTGCACCTTGGCCTTCTAGAACCTTCATTCTGCCGATGAGTCCCTTGCAGCAACCATTGCTGCCAGCATCGTTGCACAGCAGTGTCCGTTCGGTGCAGGTGGCGGCCTATTGTTCGGTAATGACCAGCCAGCTTCACGCATCCCGACTATACAACCATGTTCGAACTCGTCTAATTGCTTATAAGGTCTTCGGCAACGTGTAACGGCATTACTGGTTGTGTCTCCACGGAACTGCAACATTTTTAACTGTTCACATTTTTAACCTGCTGTATAGGATGCTAGTTGTGCAGTAGAAACGCGCGCTATATGACCAAATTTAACCCTCATTGGCCTTGCAAATTTAATCATTTGCATACTTGGTATAAAGGAATTTGTATGCGAAATTTCGAGATGATTGGACTATTTTTTAGGGGTGCTTCGGTTTTTTCTTTTTGCAAAAGAGTGTATATAGACAAAGATAACCACTTTCCCAGTAAAAAAAGTTACCTCTTCATTTAATTTATCCGTAATTGTCTCTTCCGTTTTCATTCTGATTCATCCGCCTTTTCTGTTACAATATAGATAAAGCAAATCGGAAGATGCCTGTGAGAGATATTTGAATTCCTAGATAATGTTAACGTTTGCACCGGTTTTGCAGCTCGAGTCATTTCCACGTCCGAATAAAACTGTTGATGAGTCCTCCGATAATAAATTTGTAGATTCCGGAAGTTCCGGTGGCGTCAAAATGGTAGCCCATGGATGCAAATTGTATTTATTTATTAAATGCAGCGGGCATTGATTGTGAATAAAAACATCCGGAGTGTGAGAATCCACCTGACTTTTTCATACATTTCATATTGTTTAGGTCTCAAAATAAAAAGAAAAATGTTCTTTTTATCAGTTTCAGTTTGCAAGTTATTCTTTTAAAATATTTTGTAGTTTTTTTAAGTTGCCAACAGGTCAGCGATTTCGTACGATTCTTGGATCCTGCGAATACCGAAACCCTTGTTGTACCTTCGGTACTTGGAGAGAAGAGAAAGGGTTTCGTCCAGAAAAGAGCACCAGGCGCGAAGTGCCTTTAATCTCCAATCTCTAGGTGTGGTTCTTATCTTCATACTGTGACATTATTTCATTTGCCCATAGTTGGAGGTTCGAGGTTTTTGATTTACTGTTTTTATTATTTGACCTAGCTCCTAGTGTGGCAGTTTGTTGCACATTTAGAGTTTGAGTAATTTGGGGAGTTGATGCAGATCTAAGGATTTCCTAGCAATTTGGCAGTTTAAGGTTTAAGAACATTTTTTAGTAAACATTGATCGCAGTTTTTATTTAATTTCAACCATTTAAGGTGGGACTTACCTAATTCCGATTTTCAATATTAAGTACCGCGCGGGGTCTCTTACGTGATTTGGCCCTGCGATGGTCATAGTCATGCAGATTGAATAGTAGTTCATTTAGAACAGATGGCAGATTTTTATAGAACTTAAACTCTAGCTTTTTAATTCGGGCTCTAACAGTTTTTATTTTGAAGTCTTTCCTAATTACCGAGTTTCTTAAGTATCTAGGGGCTTTCCTTATAATCCTTAGGGTTTTGTTTTGTTTTGTCTCTAGTAAGTCTATAGTAGTTTTACAGGCATATCCCCATACGGGTGCTGCATACAGCATTCCCGGGCGGATGACCGATTTACAAATTAGGAGTTTATTTTGATAACTTAGATTTCCGTTTCCTATCATTGGGTATAAGGCTTCTGTGGCCATATACGCTTTTTTGATTAAGTTCGTTACGTGCTGTTTCCAGGTTAGGTGGGAATCTATCGTTACACCTAGGTATTTAGTAGATTTTTCCGCTTTTAGGGCATGGTTGTTTATGTACAGAGGCGGCGGAGGTTTACG
This sequence comes from Amaurobius ferox, assembly GCA_951213105.1. Classification (NCBI taxonomy): domain Eukaryota; kingdom Metazoa; phylum Arthropoda; class Arachnida; order Araneae; family Amaurobiidae; genus Amaurobius; species Amaurobius ferox. The sequence goes on along the minus strand of OX578153.1, from coordinate 70,430,169 downwards.
TTTTCTAGAGAAATTAATACAATGACATTTATTGAGGTTTAATTTTATTCGCCATTTTTCCAGCCATGTTTGGAGTATGTCTAAGTGTTGTTGTAGCTGTCTGTGCATTACTGAGACGTAAGGGTGTTTCGCAAGTATCGCACTGTCGTCTGCATAGAGTGCCAGCTCCATGTCTGGGATCCTGGGGATGTCATTTAGATATATGTTAAAGAGTGTCGGGCCCAGGATGGATCCTTGCGGTACACTACTTTTAATGAGCTTGGGTGTAGACAAATTATCTTTTACTCTAACTTGGAAGTGTCTGTTATTTAGGTATGAGATTAAAACTTTGACAAGTGCGTCAGGGACTTTTAGAGTGATCAATTTGTATGCTAATCCACGGTACCACACTTTATCAAATGCTTTTTGTATGTCAAGAAAAATCGCAGCTGTGGGTGTCTTACTATTAAGTCCAGAAGATATGTACTCTACCACTCTCAGCAATTGATGAGTGGTGGAGTGTTTTGGCCGAAATCCAAACTGCTCCGGAATGATAATATCATTCTCACTAAGGTGTCCAGTCTATTAAGAATTATTTTCTCAGTAATTTTACTAAGTGTCGGTAGTAATCTGATTGGTCTGTAGTTGGCTGGAATTGTGGCATCTTTGCCAGGCTTATGGATCGCTATAATTATCGCTTCCTTCCATTCTTAGGGGAAATAATTTAGTTTTAGTATTTTCTTTATTAAAGTGGTCAAGTAAAATATTATATTTAGAGGTAGGTTTTTCACCGCGATATTCCTGATTTTGTCGTGCCCTGGGCTTTTACGGTTTTTAAGGTTTTTGATGATATCAATTATCTCTTGCGGGGTGGCTGGGTTAATCTCAGCTATGACCGGGGAGTTCCTGAAGTTGTTTAGAGTTTGCCTAACCATTCTTAGGGTGTCCTGACACATTAGATCGTGGTTTGGTTCAAATTGCTTTTCGTAATGCCTAGCAAGCGCCTCTGCTTTTTCTTCGTCTGAGTACGCGATTTTAACGTCATCTATTAGTGACGGGAGTTTAATTTCAGGTTTTCTGAGTCTTTTAGTGAATTGCCAGAGCGATACGTCTTCCGGGCTAAGGGATTCAATTAACTCTTTGTACTGTTGCTGCTTTTCTGCGACAATTTTATCCCTGACTTTCTACGTAAGTCTGTTAAGCTCCCTTTTGAGGGTAGGGTCTCTATTAGCCTGCCATGTCTTACGCATTCTGTTCCTTTGCCTAACTAATTGTTTGACATGGTGGGAAACTGTGGGCATTTTTGGTGACTCACGATATGTTGTGGCAGAGGCAATAGCTCTCTTGATTTCTGTTGTGAGTGTGTGTGTGGCAGAGTCAATATCCGCCGTGCTCATAATGTTGGGTACTGCCAAGTGCGCCTCAAGAAGTGCTCTTTTGAAAACGTTCCAGTTCACCCTCTCTTGTCCCAGAGAGGCTGGAAGGGGAGTGTTCAGATCGAATGTCACCAATACCGGTAGATGATCCGAGACGAATTCATCCAGGGTATCGATAGTGTGAGCGTATTCTATGTTTCTGGTTAGGACAAAGTCTATGAATGAGCCGTTGGCACGTGAGAAGCAGGTTGGTCTCGACGGTGCAATGATGTTGGTGTTTGTTGTGTTCAGTAATCTGTGTATCTGTGTACCGCGTATGTTGGCTCTCCTGCTGCCCCACGCTCGGTGGTGTGCATTGAAGTCGCCCGCGAGTATTGTATTTGGATATCGCTAGAAAAGCAGTTCCAGCTGCGCAGCTACATTTATACCACTCATGTTTTTGACATATATTGAAGTTAGGATAAATGGGTTTACATTATTTATTTTAATTTTTATGCTAGTATTTTCTATACCTTGAAGATTTATGTTGTTTATTTCCTCGTGGGGAATATTTCTTTTAATATATATTGTTGTTCCTCCATGGGGGTTTCTAGCAGTTGTATTTGAGCTAAGGTTGTGATAGCCAATATAGTTTGCTACTTGGAAAACGTCTTCGTTTCATTTTGTTTAAAATATTTTAATTATGTTATTGGAAGATAATTGTAAGATTTAATTTACTTTATATACTGATGACCGTGTATGTGATTTTGTATTTCAGTTTTATGTTATGTACTAGCAGCATACCCGTTCTTCGTACGGTGTATATAATATAAAGAAACTTGAAATTCATAATCATGCCCAAATTCTTATAGTATACTAAATGACATGTTTAATCAAAATATTCTGTTAAAATATTTAATATAATGCTCCTAAAAAGAAGTTTAAGAATCTCTGTTCTCGCTATATAAAATTATCTTCATGGATATATCTGAAGAATAAAACATCTTGGACCCCTTATGTAAGCAAATATAAAAAAAAATATGGAATTGAATCAATATATGCAAAATAAAAGCGTTAAAATTGTATGGGACCCGTACTAATTATATACGCGAATATTAGAAAATCTAACCTGTATCAGTAGATTACATGTATAAATTGAAAATACCAATAAACCCGTAATCTTTAAATCTGAAGACAGTCATTTATTCCAATATATGTCAAAATTAAAGTGCTAAAATTATATGGGAAGATATACACGTACTACTTATAATGTCCGATTATTAGTAGAAGATTACCCGTTTTGCAATATGAGTCACAAATGTTTTTTGGTAAAATACAACAGACGACGTAATAAATTGAATATATAATTAATCCTCTTAATCTTCATACCAGAAGACTGTACTTGATTCCAATATATATGCCAATATATGTCAAAATATATGCCAAAATACCTGTACTACTTATATTCTCGTAGGTTAGAAGATATACCCGTGCATTCCTAGAAGATTACTCGTACAGCGTACAATATGCGTGTGTCAGCAATTTTTGCCGCAATAAAACAATGGCGTAATAACTTAAAAATATCAATAATCCCTGAATCAATAATTCCGGAAAATATCAATAATAATAATGTTTAAACCTGAAGAGTATAATTGATATTATCCAGTCCAAAATGAAATGGCAATGAAATTTATTTTATATACATATCTTCATTATTCAAATCGGAAAGGATTTAATAAAAATCGTCTGCCGCATAAACACATTGGATTTAAATCCGTTACTAAGCGACATGATATCATTTGCTGCAAATAAATTGGTAGAAAAAATATCGTCTAAATAGTTATATTTCTATGGAACATTTGGCGACAGTTTCGTCAAATTAGCGACATTTTAAAAAATCGCCAAATTTATCGCCAAGTGGGACTGTAGAACTGACAGTTCCACTTAGCGACAAATTGACGAAATATCATCACAATACTATCCCCTAACAAAAAACAATTAATATCATTTATGTAGCGCAATTTTATCAATTTCAAGATATTTTTATAGATTTGAAAACATTTTTATCAATTTGGTGACATTTTAAAAATTCGCTAAATGTATTACTAAGTAGGATGGTTGGTCTGACAAATAAATGCTAACCAAACATCATTTCAGTACTCTCTTCTACCAAAACAAAAAAAAATTTCATTGATATGTAGAAGACCCAAGCCACACGACCAACCCGAAGGTTTATGGCAGCTGTTTGTGTGTCGTTTATATCAATTTGGCGACATTTCCGTCAATTTGGCAATGTTTAAGAAAAGTTGTCGAATTAGCGATATCCCTCCAAATTCGTAACTTTGAATTTGCAGATCTGAATGAAACATTCTTATCCCGATTCAATATACTAAATGAAAACACTACAATTATATTAGAAGATATACCCGCTCTACTCTTTTTCTGTTTCAACAATCGGCTATATGAATTTATTGGCTAAACACAATATATGAGTTTAGTAGCTAAATACGATATAAGCTTGAAAACTCTTTGCCAAAATAAATGCAATTGATGTACGCAGTCAGCAATTAATATAATTAAAAGAAAAATCAAACCGTCCATTCATAAGATATACTTTTATATCCATTTATCCATTTATTTATTATTTAAATCGAAAAAAAATAATAAAAACATTAACAAACACATTTAATTTAATTGCGATGCCGAGCAACATGATATATCCTCCTAAAATGTTAAAATTTATTAACCACTAACAGCACACCCGTTATTCGTACGGAGTGTATAATTTAAAGAAACTTAAAGTTCGCAATCATGTGCAAATTCTGTTAAAATATTAAATTTATTGCTCCTAAAGAGAAGTTTAAGAATATATGTTCTCACTATGCAAAATTATCTTCACGATCAGATCTGAAGAATAAAACATCCTGCCCCCTTTTGTAAGCAAATTTACAGAAGAAAAAATAGGAATTGAATGAATATATGCAACCCCGTACTAATTATATTGTCGCAGATCAGAAAATATGCCAATGTGTTAGTAGAAGATTACCCGTATTACAATATGCGTCTCAAAAGTATTTGCCAAAATAAAAGAGATGACGTAATAAATTGAAAACATCAATAATATCTATACATCAATAATACTCTTTATACCAGAAGGTCGTAATTGATTCCAATATATGCCAATATATATCAAAACATATGTCAATATACCTGTACTACTTATATTCTCGTAGATTAAAAGATATACACGTGTATTTGTAGAAGATTCGTACAACATACAATATATGAGTTTAAACAATTTTTGTCATAATAAAATAATTGCATAATAACTTGAAAATATCAATAATCCTTGAATCAATAATCCCCGAAAATATAAATAATAATAATTTTTAAACCTGAAGACCGTAATTGATATTATCCAGTCAAAAATGCTATAAGAAAAATCAAATCGTTCTTTTCTAAAATATATTTTTATATCCATTTATTTATTATTCAAAGCTTGTTTTAAATAAACCATGAACCATGGAGATAGATTTCCCCTTTAAATCATGTTTCAAACAATTCATGTTTTCAGAAAGTGACTAATTAACGCAAAAAATCTCCTATCAAACTCAGAGATTAAATTTTAATTCACTTTCAAACGATTTTCAAGCTTTTCGTTTGGATAAACCACGGAGTTAGGGAGTAGAACTCCTAGGAAAAAGTTCCGTTTTTCATTAATATCTCGACAACCCCAGGTCTTAGAAACTCGAAACTTGGACAAAATTTATGGGGGGATATTTCAAGGCTAATCACCAAATTTCATTAAATTCGGTTCAGCCGTTTTTCCGTGATGATGAGACAAACGAAAATTTCGTTTTTTACTAATATCTCGAGAACCACTGGTCGTAGAAACTCAAAACACAGATATAATTTTAAGTGGGGCTATTTCTGGGCTACCCACAAAATTTCATCAAATTCGGTTCAGCCGTTCTCCCGTGATGGTGTGACAGACAGACAGACAGACAGACAGACAGACAGACAGACAGATTTTCATTTTTATTTATATAGATTTACAATTTTGAATTCGCTTCACGGGATGGTCGTTTGAAAGAAACAATATTTTATTAGGAGGAATTCTATTGAAATGAAACTGTTATAACTTATATGTTAGAACTAGCAAAAAGCAGTGTTTCTCTCAGGACTTTTTAGCTGGGGGAGCGAATGGCATTTTAGGGTGATCAAGTTTTCTATTTGCCCTATATAAATGTATCTAAATGCTGTGCCACATAAATAGAAACCAGGTTTCATAAAATGTCTCCGGGGGGGGGGACGAATACACGTCTACGGGTGGCTTCCCCCCCCCCCTGGAAGTATGTCTGAGAGAAACATTGGCAAAAAGCCGGACTTTGAATGAACTCGCGGATATGAAGTATGCGAGCTGTAAAATATCTCAAATTAAAACTAAATTTAACAAATACTTATGAAGTTAGAAGTATAAAAAAATAATATCAATATTTGAGAATCCGAATATAAAAGAGCATATAAGTTTTTGGAATTTGAATATTAAATTAAACAAATTATAGAATACAGGGAAAACAATGAAATCAAAGTAACACATTTAAATCACGAAACGTATTTAATATACAGGAGAATGTTTAAATCACAATGCATGCAAGTGCACACACTTTGATTAACTGTTTAAAAGTTGTTTTTTTTGTTATTTGTACGAAACGCAGTGAGCATGCGGAGTTTAAAAAAAGGTGTTATGCCCTTTTACAATTCCTTTAAATAATTGAAATTGTGATTCTACAAATCTGCGTGTAATTTCACGTATATATTCAAAATTTCGTCTTCCTACCTATTGTAGTTAAGTTTTCGAGTAAAATGGATAGCAAAATTCAGGCAAATGTAGATTTCGCTTCGATAGAAATGGAGAATGGATCCTGCTTAGCTTGTCCATAATAAAATAATTTCGTATTTACTTTTAGTAAATTTTCAAATTGGAAATATGTGTCTAAAACAGGTTGTTGTTGTTGTTGAGAGCCAGCCCGTCCGACCTATCAGAAAGGTGTAAGGTAACTGTTTGGACGGAAGGGAAGTGCCACCTAATTTAGACCGGAACCCAGTGGGGGAGGCATCCACAGGGACCGTACTCTCCTTCCCCTACCACCAACTTCTCGGAAGGACTTACGGACCCACATGTTTAACGTGATCGTACTCTGCGTGAACACGGCGGCAGTTTTGGCAGTGGCGGGAATCGAACATGAGCCTATTGAGTGCAATTCCTGCGCTCTAGCCACTGGGCTACCACGCCCTGTCTAAAACAGGTTGTTGTTGAAACCCAGACCGTCCGACCTACCAGGAAGGTGTAAGGTAACTGTTTGGACGGTCGGGAAGTGCCACCCAATTTAGACCGGAACCCAGTGGGGGAGGCATCCACAGGGACCGTACCCTCCTTCCCCTACCACCAACCTCTCGGAAGGACTTTCGGACCCACATGTTTAACGTGATCGTACTCCGCATGAACACGGCGGCAGTTTTGGCAGTGGCTGGAATCGAACCCGGGCCTACCGAGTGCAACTCCAGCGCGCTAACCAATGGGCTACCGCGCCCCTTGTCTAAAACAGGTTGTCGAAGTTCGAAAAGCGAGGTCGATTATGCCGAAACACTCGGTATAAATTAACTGGAATGTGGCTCAACTCGACTTCCCCATACCAAAATCCGTTTTTAAACAACTTGTGGCATATTTTTCTTTGCAAATTTTGCAAGGAAAGAAAAAATTAAAAAAATCTGTATTGTTGTTTCAAAAGATCGCAATTATAGCATGTTACCCTTCATTTTAAAAGCTATCAAAAATGTTTCGATTGATACTACGTATATGTACCTCCCGAGGGGGGGGGGGGGGGGTCGAAAACCCACGCCGTCCGACTCATCCGAAGATATAGAGCAGAAAAAATGGGCGGCCGGCCTCCCGGGGGGGGGGGGGGGGTGAGTAACTTGCCCGTCTCCCCGAGGGGGCTAATAACGTCATTAACACAAAAATTGTATCGCGGCTATCTTTTATTACAATGATTGAAACTGTTAAGTTTGATAATCATTGATCCATAAATAACCCCTTTTATGCATAATTATGTTAACTTTTGTTCAATGCTGCCATTTAACGAAATATAATATTTCGAAATTTCCGCCCGAATTTCTAGAAGTTCTATCCAGTTCTTGATTTTTTTGTTAACAAAGCCGGTTATAAAGTTTTGTGAAAATCCATTAATGTTTTCGGCAGCTATTGTATATGCAAGAAATCGTCCACAGACAGATAAACGGACATCAGTCCAAAAATAGTTAAAAGATGTTCAGGATGTCTTGAAACATATATTGGCATCAACATCTCGAAATCGAAAATTTTTGTAAAAAACAATACTTTGTCAATATTACGTATCAGAAAGTAAAAAACATTGAAAATAAGTAAAAGCAATTAAAAACTTACCTTTAACGACACTCAAGCAATTCAGCACAAGCACCGTGAGGGTGACAATTAGTTTTTAGAATGCAGATGATTTCCACAGGAAGAAGAGGAGAGCGGAAGTGGGTTTTATCACACATCCTTCATAACATAGAAAAAAGTTATAAAGAAATTTGCTCTACTTCCCTGGGTAGGGAACATAGAATAAAACCCGGTTATAACGAGAACTCCAGACCTACACATTTGCTAAGTCCGTTTTGCACACCAAACCTATATACAGGGTTCATGGGAAAGTTCATAAACACCCCATAACTTTGTAAGGAAAAGACAATGAGTATACACATTAGATCTCTCTATAGTAAAGTAAACATGCCCAATCAAATAAAAAGGATTTCAGCGCCCCTAACGGTGGATTTATAAAGTTAAGGTAACGGCCTCGGCAATAAAGCGAGATAGAAGATAAAAGGCAATTACAAAGTGCTAAAGGATTATCCAATTAGTAGGAATCGGCACCATCAACGTGTAGAAGGAAGACAATAAATACTTGTCAAAAAGTGAGGAACTGTAACACGGTGACACTAGCAATGCATATTAAACTACGAGGTTATATTCCTTCTCGAATTCAAATGCCCATGTTGCTGATCGAGGCCATTTTGAATAAACAGGCTATCAGATTCTTGTGCATTTAAATGTTGTTTATTTTATCATTTCTAAATAGGACAGCCCATGGAGTTAGAATGAAGGAACTCCTACGGATGAAACACTTGAAAATGTTATAACGCTTTGAGAATTATATCTAGGTGTCGCTAGTGTTAGGAAAGCGTCCTTAGTTACCATTTGACACAACAGAGAGGTATAGTATTGAGTATATGTATTTTTGATTACTTTTAAATTAAGATTCCCTAATTATCAGTATAATTTATCCGTATTTTTTCACCGCTGTAGGGCAGGGTTCAGAATATAGGGAGATAAAAGTAAATTGAAAGGTGAAATAAATTTGAATACGTAAGTTTATTCCTTATTGTTTCAGTTCTAATTTGCATTGAGCTGCTAATTTATTTCTACAAAATTGACAATTAAAATAAATATTTTAAGACTTTCCCCATAGAAATACACCTAATGCAGAGACGATTATCTTATCGCAACGTCACCTGAATTATTGTCGCAAATGATATTAGCATTTTCTCAGTATGAAGTTTTAACTCCTTACCTCTACCTTCATTCGCGGCAATAACCCTTTTGTGTCAAATAAATAAATACATTCTGAAACAGTTTAATGATAGATTCCTACTCATTAAACAATGCTTTGCAGCTTTCATTTGATTTTTCCATCTATCTCGCTTTGTTGCCAAATCCGTGATTTCAACTTTTAAAATTCTCCACTAGGGGCGCTGTAAACACTTTTTTTTCCGATAGAGCATGGTCGCGTTAAATTAGATAGACCTAACGGGTATACTCATGGATTTTTCCTTACAAAGTTACAGCATAAATACTTTCCTAGGACAGTGTATATTATGAGGAATTGTGCCTGGCTATAAAGAGAGGGAGGGCTATGAAACGCACAAAGGGCTATAAAGTGTAAAGACATCAATTGCTTAACGTTGCTACCAATTTAACCACCGTTTTGATACAAAACGCAAGGATCTTCAGCAAGGATCATTCAAAAATGCACGTCGATCTATATGATCTTGACTTTTTTTAAGCTTTCCATATGCAGAAAAATTCCAGTAATTTAGCTAATGACTTGTCCAGTACTCCATTTTCGGCCGCCGTCTGGCGGAGTGCATTGTAACCCCCCCCCCCTTCTTCGTTTTATTCCTTTGGGGCTCTTATGTGTCTATTTTTCATCTCTAATCTATTTTTCGTTTTGATGGACCTCATTTATTCTTATTAGGATTTCATTCGTCTTGTCGGGTCATTCCTGCTGCGTGTTGGCACACGCCAATCTCTTGTGTTGTTTCTCTTTTCGGATTGGCCAGACTGTTCTTCATACTGCTTTCTAATTGGCGCTCTCTTAATCTAGGTCTTGGGTATATAATCTCCTTTGTATATTTATTTGCAGCCTATAGATACTTAAGAAACTCGGTAATTAGGAAAGACTTCAAAATAAAAACTGTTAGAGCCCAAATTAAAAAGCTAGCGCTTAAATTCTATACAAATCTGCCATCTGTTCCAAATGAACTACTATTCAATCTGCATGACTATGATCATCGCAAAGCCAAATCACGTAAGAGACCCCGCGCGGTACTTAATATTGAAAATCGGAATTAGGTAAGTCCCAACTTAAATAGTTGATATTAAATTAAAACTCGATCAATGTTTTCTAAAAAATGTTGTTAAACCTTAAACTGCCAAATTGATAGGAAATCCTTAGAACTGCATCAACTCCCCAAAATTACTCAAACTCTAAATGTGCAACAAACTGCCACACTAGGAGCTAAGTCAAATAATAAAATCAGTAAATCAAAAACCTCGAACCTCCAACTATGGGCAAATGAAATAATGTCACAGTATGAAGATAAGAACCACACCTGGAGATTGGAGATTAAAGGCGCTTCGCGCCTGGTGCTCTTTTCTGGACGAAACCCACATCCATTTGCAGCCATTCCTCTTTTGGACTTCGCGTTTTTGGTTCTCTTGCACCGACGAAGGGGATTCAATGTATCCTCAAAACAGCTGTTTGCTGCATTATCATTTTATTTGTATTTATTATTACAAGTTTTCCTTATCCTTTGTACAAGTGCATTTTATTTATTGATCAATCTACATATTTGCTAGCCTCCCCCCCCCCCCACACACAGAAAATCCCCCTAAAAAGCAGTGGCGGCTCTTGATCAATATGTAGAGAGGGGCGTTGATTAAAGCATGTTTTATATATATCTATATAAATACATTGAAAATATGTTTATATGTGTGTTTGTGTATAATGATAATTGTCTACTAAAACTTGAATTTATAATAAAACTTTTATTAAAATTCAATAAAAGTTTTATTATAAATTCTACATTTTGCTGTGAGAGTGGTTTTTATTATATATTTTAAATATCTTGGGAAATTATTTTTTCTTAGTTTTATAGTTAAATTTGATAATTTTTTTTAAGGTTTAATAGTTGAATATTGCACTGCGCTACAAAAAGAAATGTTGAATCATATTAGATTTATGAAATATTTACCTTTCTTCGTAATATTTTACATTCAAGAGTCAAAAACATATGATGTAGGCTGCATACAAATTTAATTTGTTCTGGGGTAAGTTAATTTCTGTAACAATCTAATAATCACGTATAAAAAGCTTTGAACAATGTTATGCACATTAAATCAATCGCATATATATTAAAATTTGGTTCTTTTGTTATCAACGCCTTAATGAACTTAATAATTGCACTCATATATATGCACGTACAACAAATATATAAAAAGGTAATATTGACTTCGTATCACTTTGACTGGTGTTTGGCATTTTTGGCTACATTGATGGCGTCGCTATTCTACATTGTTTCCAAATGTGCTATAAGGCGAAAATGTTGCAATAGAACGGAGTTGGGCGATTTATTTTGCAATTTTTGCATGCAGAGTTTATTATACGAGTATAAGTCGTTTCATGAAGTAACTACCAACATCTTAAAATCGAGGCATGCCAGGGTTTTAAAATCGGTATTATTTGTTTCCTATGATAATAAAATTACTGTATAATTTGGTTTCTGATGATTATAAAATACCTTTAATAAAATGATTATGAATATCGATTATTAAAAGATTGTATATGATTGACTGCCAGTTACTTATTTTGTATTAAAAAACGTTTTATATTAAAAAATAATTTTCATAAAATGATCATGTGTTTTGATCATCAAAACATTTTACATGATTGACAGCCATTTATGTATGTTGTATTAAAAAATGTAAATATGAGTGCGTTCTGTATATTTATACTCGCTAAAAGTAAATAGCATTTCATATTTCATAGACAATATAATCGTACAAAAAGTTGTTCGAATAGCTCCATTCGTTATTTGGATATCGTGTCCACAGACTCTTACATGCATAAACAGCTGTTCATACACGTAGATCATGTTACATTCGAGTTGAAGGATGTTTTCAATATTTAAATACATCAAAAAGACAAATTTAATCATTCAGCCCGTTACACTTTCCCTTTATATACATAAATGTAGAGAATGTCACAAATTTTTGATCGGACTTATATATGAACTTTTATAATTTAAAAACATAAACTGTTGAAAATTTTGAAATAAAATTGCTGATATAACTTTAAAAATAAACTAAATTTTACTTGTATAAACCGTAATTTTATTCAAGGATTTATTTAAAAATAACAAAACTATATTGGAGAACAACAAAAACCGTTAAATTTATATTCTTAAGCGCAGCCACAATAACGAAATAATGCCAATTCTAGAAGACCGACCATAAATTTGTTCATTTCTGGCGACGGGCGCTCAACAATACGCGGTAGACAGTGCTTTGAAAATAGCCAATGATCATATTCGTTCATTCAAACTCACAATATAGCACTTGAAACTGTATCTTCGTTCTATCTGGGTCGCTTTGAATTCGCGACCCCACCACGAAACCACAGTGTAGACAAATCTTGTAGTGCTACCATCTTATAACGCATTCAGCAACTAAACTGGCGATTTTAGTTGCTAAATGAGCTACAAGATGGCAGCACTACACTTTTATAAAAGGATATTTTGCAAAATATATAAAAATTTTAATACACTTATATGAATAAAAATAATAATGTAGGGGCTTTTTATGAGGAAATCGCGTGTCGTACCCCCTCTGGGCACGAGCCGCCGCTGCTAAAAAGTCTATTTACATACTTAAGAGAAATTTCAGTTCAAACGCATACTCAATCAAATTTCACATACTCTTATCTTATTTTTACTTCTCATACGTGGTATTGAGAAAGTATTGTTTACATAAAAAGTTTCGATTTCGAGATTCTGATGCCAATGTTTTAGGACCTCCTGAACGCATTTTGATTTCTTGTGTACACGATTGCTGCCACAGATATTAACGGATTTTCACGAAGCTTTATATTTTGTTTTGTTAACGAAAAATCTAGAATTAGAATTTTTTAAATTTCCAGCGAAAACTTCGAAATTTTTATATATTTTTAACATGGGACCGTTCTCGAGATATTACACATTTTTAAAATAATTTATAAAAAAATCACATAAAATTAAAAAATGTATTGACTTTGTGAAATAAGTTCACTTTTCCTATGCAATATTATGCGATAAATTTAACATCATTCTCGTGAGTCTAGTTCGTTCCATTCACGAGAGAAGATATACTTTGGGTAACAGTTTGGTATTTTGACGTTTAGCAATTTGCCAGCAGTCATTTATCTGCTATAAAAATAACCCATTTTTGCGTCCGCAACGCTCGGCGAAATTTCGACACAGAATTTGGTGGAATATCGACAATGTAGTGATTTTTTTAAATGTGCAAAATTTACGAAAATATTGCCAAATTGATAAAAATGACGATAAATAAATGAAAATGAGGACTAATTGATGAAAATTTATTATCTTATAAAGAATATAAAAAATCTACTATAATAACCCATTTCTCCGTCCGTAACGCACTTGGCGAAAAATGTGGCGGAATGTCGCCAACTTGGCAATTTTTTTAAATATTGCCAAACTGATAAAAATGACGCTAAAAGGAAGGTAATGTTATGCAAATTTTGAATTCCATTATTACGGGCATACCTTCTAGTGCATGAAAAATGCTCTTTTCGTTTGTCTATAACGCTGGTGAATTTGGCGAATAAGTTAACATAATATCGCCAAGCGCCCCAGATAAACGAAAATATCGTCAAAATTTCAAAAATGACGCCAAATTATAAATTAATTATTTAAACATTTTAATATGTGGACTCTGCTTATTGATGATGTTATCAATATTGATAATAGTTAATTTAGAGTTGTGTGAAATATAAATTAATTGGGTACATCAAAATAGTTTTTACGTGTTGTGATCCGGAAAAGAGCAAAATGTACAACTCAGCATTAAAAACATTGTGCCGCAGATATTGTAGATCATTTTACTTTCCCTGCAATACATAGTAATGTATACAGAAAGTATTGGAATAGTGTCGAAAATCGCAACTCGAGTTTTCGACGGATCTACACGTTTCAACTATTTTTAGCGTGAGGTCTCTGTGTGTGTGTATCTGTCTGTGCAGTGTATGTATCCACTCTAACTCAAAAACTAATGGACTAAATTTCATAAAATTTTATAGTGTGGATGACTCTGCTGATTATATTTTGGTACGATTTGAGATAAATGAACCTGCCTCTTTTTATGAAATGGCCTGCAAAAATTGCATGTATCCATTCTAGCTAAAAAAACCAATAGACCAAATTTCACAAAATTTTAGCATCTAAGTCACTTGGTTACCCTGGTGCTGATTAGACTTTGGTACGATTCGGAAAAAGGAACCTGCCTTTTTTTGCGAAATGGTCCGCAAGTCCAAAATAAAATACTACGTATGCTCAAATGCATATCCATTAAATGCTTGTTTTATACGTAATTTTTGACGACAGAAGGAAGGTCAACCCCATTACTAAGATGGATAATTCTCGAAAAATTTAAATTTTTAATTTTGAGGAACTGAAGACGTTTTTCACTGTAGTTAGAAAAAATCTGGAAAACAAAAATGTGACAAACAGCACATGACTTTCCCTGCAGACTTATATTTACGTTCTTTTTATTTCTTCAATAATTCATTGACTTTAATTGCATAAAATAACATCCATAACTATGTTAAATTACACCAAATTTGCTCTTTAAATTCACTTTTCGTTTTCATTGGGTAGCTGGACTTATTTTTAAAAGCGGCGTAACAAAAATGTAAAAAAACTAAAATATCTCAAGAACAGCTAGTCCTAGAGTAATGGGATGGTCTTATTTTTTTCGTCTTCAAAAATTACATATAAAACAAGTATTTAATTGATATATTTGAGCATACGTAGTCTTTAATTTTAGATTTTGACGATTTTTGAGGGCCATTTCGCAAAAAAAGCAGGTTTTTTTTTCCTGAATCGTACCAAAATCTAATCAGCACCAGGGTATCCCACAAGTGAGTTATTTACCAAATTTTGGGAAATTTGGTCTATTAGTTTTTCAGCTAGAATGGATACAGGCAATTCTTGCGGACCATTTTGCATAAAAGACAGGTTGTTTTTATCCCGAATCGTACCAAAATCTAATCAACACCAGGGTCACCTCCCAAATTTTATGAAATTCGGTCAATTAGTTTTTGAATTAGAGTGGATACATGCATTGCACAGACACACACTTACACGTCACCCTAAAAACAGCTTTTTCATGTTCAGAGCAGTGTTTCTCAACCTTTGTGAAACCGCGGCCCGGTTATAAAACGAGGGCCCTGTCCCAGCAAATGTACTCGTAAATAGCTTTTTTTATTACTTTCCTCATATACAATAATGTATAAGGAAAGTATTGTGACGGGGTCAAAAATTCGAGTTTTCGACGGGAGAGCACGTTTCAAGCATCCCTGATCACGAATCGAACATTTTTGAGGTGATGTCTGTGTGTGTATGTGTTAGTGAGTCGGTGGAGACGATATCTCACGAACGAATGGAGCGATTCGAATGAAATTTGGTACAAAAATTACAATCCATAAATACTGGAAGCCTATTGTTTTTAAACACAATCGAATGTTCAGAACCTCCCCTGAATTTGAGTGAAATTTTGAAAAAATCATCAAAAGATCAAAACCTTTAATAAAGTTACGCAAATAGACATTTCTTATGTAATTTTTCCTTAGAAAACGATTGACATAAACTTTAGAACAGTAGCATGAACTGTTCTTGAGATACTGCAGTTTTCAAATAAATTTATCAAAAAACCCCATAAATTAAAAAAAATATTAATTGTTGAAAAACATGTTCACGTTTCATATGTAATATCATGCCATAAATTTGTTGACATCATTCTCATGGATCTAACTCGTTCCATTCATGAGAAAAGATACTTTGAGTAATGCTTTTGTATTTGAACGCCAATAGTCATTTATCTGCTATAAGAATAACTTATTTCTCCATCCATAACGCTTAGCGAGATTTTGGCGACGAATTTGGCGGAATGTCGCCAACTTGGGGATTTTTTTTTTTAAATGTTGCCAAATTAACGAAAATCTTGCCAAATGGATAAAAATGACACTAAATCAATGAAAATGACGAAAATTCAATATCTTGGAAAGAATATTGAATTTTCGTCAACATTTTTATTTTACTGTAAAAGTAATAAATTCATTGCATTATATAAGGAAAGTCATGTGCTGTCCACATCAGATTTTTTTTAAGTTCATACATTAAATAAGTATTAATAATTAATCGTGGTATACTCATAAAGCATATTAGTACATTTACGTGTACAATATGGCATGCTGATAAATATAAAATTACGTTTAAATAAGTTATCAATCACTGGAGTCATGAAATCGTGTAGCATAGTGTAATTTCCTCAAGGAGATATTCACCATAAAAGTTAGCTGAGCAGCAGTCTCTTTCATATTAAAATGTAAAAGAGGCTTGGTCACTGACATTTGTTACACAGGTGTTATTTAGCCATTCTGGCTTTGAGCTTTTCCGACACATTCACGAATATTATTCTTAGAATATTTCCACTATGAAATATTTATTCATAAAAATGCTTATAAAACTAAAACGACAAATTTCAGAAGAATCTCCCGCGACCTTGCGGTTGAGAAACATTGTTCTAGAGGTCCTGAAACATGTCGTCGAAAACTCGAGTTGCGATTTTCGGCATGATTCCAATACTTTCTTTAAACATTATCATGTATTGCAGGGAAAGTAAAAACTATTTAATGAAATTTCCTAAAACTTAGTAGTTATGTCCCCTTGATGATTATCTTGATGCTGATTAGATTTTGATATGATTCAGTAAAGTTCTCTTTTTTGCGAAATGGCCCGCAAAGATAGTAAACATCTGAAATAAATGACTAAAATTGTTGAAATATATTAATTAAGTACTCATTCTTCATGTAAATTTTGACAACTAAGCGAATAAGACTGACCCCATGACTGTAGGATGGACCATTCTCCAGATATTTTAGATTTTTAGAATTTTGAGGACTTGAAGAATTTAAAGCGAATTAAGTTGCCAAATGAAAAGAAGGTGCAACAAAAAAGTAAAATTGGATGCAATATCAGAAAAGTATCCATGTTATTCTGCATTTAAACTCTAATGCATAATGATATAATAAAATGACAAAATTAATTTGAATCTGCGGGGAAAGTTGTGTGTTGCCCGCATCAGATTTTTTTTCACAGTGATACAAAAGTAAATTTATTACGTTATATAAGGAAAGTCATGTGCTGCCCACATCAGATTTTCTGTCAATTATCAACCAAAAGTATAAATATCAAAATTTTCAATATTGTTTTTTCTCTGGTTTGTAAAAAGTTGCTATGGGAAGAAGTGGCTGCTTTTGCGCATGCGTACACATGCATTGAAACTAGAGAATTTGGATTTAAATGAAAAGCTGGAATTATTTTAGCTTGAAGCAGGCGAATTGGAAATTGAGTATTATTACTTTATACATAATGCAATGTATAAGGAAAGTATTTGTAACAGGGTCGAAAATTCGAATTTGGGTTTTCGACAGAAGAGTACGTTTCAATAATTTTGTTGTGGGTTCCTTGAACTTCAAATGTTTTTGTGCATATTTACTGTGGGAAATGTACGCATACATACATGAATTTTGTTAATTCTTCAAGTTTTCCATTATTCATTCCCAGTTTGCTATATATAAAGTCATGTGTATAGAAAATTCTCCCTCAGACTGTGCATTTTATTCTGAACACAAGATTTAAATTCAAAAATGATTTGAAGAGATATTTGCTGGCATTTTTAATATTGGTAAAAATACCTAAAAGTAAATTTTACGCTTTTTGTTATTTTTATAAAGCTAACTGAGTTGGAAATTCACACAGTATCTGTATATTGTATTATAATTATGTTGCGTCTACAAAAGCAAAATAAATGAAATAAGTAAATATCTAGAAATAAAATATATTTTTCTGTACTTAACTATAATTTGCTTCATTTTAGCATTTCATATGTGTTACTGTGTCAAACTGAATGAAATTTAAATTAGACTTATATCCTTTCAAAAATGCAAGGGGCATTCAATTTTAGATTTCCATAATCCCCAATAATATTTCAAGTCGGCATCTACGGTTTCAACTACCCTTTAACTCGAATCGAATGTTTTTGAGGTAATGTTTGCGCGTGTGCGATATCTCACGAACGAATGGGGCGTTTCGAACGAAATTTGGAATAAATATTGCAATCGATGAATATTGGAACCCCTAATGGATTTTAAACGCAATCAAATGTTCGAAAGACACCCAAAAATTTAAAAAAAAAAATCGTTAAAAAAACAGAACCTTTAATAATGTTATGTAAAAAATGATCATTTCTTATGTAACTCTTTATTAGAAAACGAATGACAAACTTTAGAATGCCAGCACAAATCGTTCTCGAGATATTGCGCATTTTTCAAATAAATTTATCGAAAAATTACGTAAAAGGAATATGCTGTGAAATATGTTTCATATGCCATATTATGCGATAAATTTGTTAATAGCATTCTTGTGGATCTAGTTTGTTCCATTTAGAAGAGAAGATACTTTGTGTAATAGTTTTTTTTTTTTTACGCCCAACAATTCACCAATAGTCATATAACAAAAAATAAAAGGTCATCTCTGTGGTTGTGTGTAACGTTTGGCGATCCATTTGGAGACTTATTTAGTGAAATATCGCCAACATGGCAATATTTCACTCCAGATTGACAAAAATATAGTTAAGATAGCAAAAATGATACTAAATTAACACAACTAAAGACAACATTATGAATAAATTACTAAATTATTTTAATATATGGACTATATTATTTATTGCGGATGCTATCAATATTGATAATTTTCCATTTACAGTTGCGTGAAATATAAGTTTATCGGGCACTTCCGAAATAGTTTTACATATTGTTAGTCGAAAAAGCACCAAATGTACAATTCAACATTAAAATCATTGTAGCATGGATCTTATACATTGTTTTTTCACCGTGAAAGATGTAAATTTATTGCATTATATAGAGAAAGTTATGTGCTGCCCACATCAGATTTTTTAAGTAGCGGGAGCTTATTTAGGATCCAGGCAACGGCGAGAAATTCGTCCTAGTGCTAAATAAACAAGCAAACAAGCTAATAACAAGCTAATAAACAAGCTAAATAACATGTGTCATTTATCATTAGAAACCGAATGGTACTAATTTGGAATGGTAAACATAAACCCTTCTTGAGATGTTGTACATTTTCTGAATGAATTTATTTAAAAAATGCATGGAATCAAACAGTAGGAGTGACAGGAAAGGTTTGATGAACATTTTTGATGAGAATAAAGTTCCTATTACACGACAGTAATTTGGGATAACAAACGGTTCGCAAAACAGCTTTGGGAGGTCACTACACGTAGTAGAGCTCCTCTACTACTTCTCGTATATAGAGGAGTCTTAACACGCAGCACAGATAGAAAGTGACGTCACTCCAAGTGGCAAATGGGGAAGCTAAGCTTCCCCATTTGCCAATAAGGACAGAGCCAGTAAGGTTCAAATTATAAAAAAGTTTAAATATACCACAAAAGACAGCGATATGCCAAATATGAACTTTTTCGCTACTTTGGATCTCAAGTTATTCTCCAAAAATGAGTACATTCCTTTTTTGCATCCAGGACGGGTTAGTCCAATAAAGTTTAAGCCCCAAAAACTTCAGATATGTAAAAAATACAATAACATACAAAATTTCGACTTTCTAGCTGCTCTAATTCTCGAGTTATTCCCTAAAAATGAGTACATTTCTATGGCGGGCCCAGGACAGGCTAGGGTTTAAAATCCAAAGAATAAAAAAAAAACGATAAAAGATAATGCCATACCAAAATTTGGATTTTCTATCTGTTCTAATTCTCAATTTATTCCTCCAAAATGAGTACACTCCTGTGGCGAGCTGAGGGTACGTTAGCCCGATAAATCTCAAAATCCAAAGAACTAAAATGTACCACAAAATATATCGATTAGTTAGGTCTCAAAGATTTGAATCACACTGACAAACACCAGACGAAGTTAAATAAAAAGTTATAAAAATACAATGAAAAGTGAAAATTTAAATAGTTAATGGTTTGATAAAAATTTATCTCTATTTTTTTTGAAGAGCTTAAATACTCAACTTCCTTTTGTTAGCAGACTTATACAGCTAAATCTAGAATTATAGATGAATATTAACTTACTTTTAGTATTTTAAAACAATATTCTGGAGTAATTTATAAATAAATTGGTAAATACATGAAATTTGATAGTACCAAACAGCCCCCAAATCGTGTATATCAATACTCTCCACACTAACATAGTGTTACTATGTTAGTTCAAATTATACTCCCTTACAGAGAATTTTTTTATATAAAAATAATTTCAAGGACATGGTAATTTCAATTTGTGTGGTCAATAACACTGTGGCATGGTTCTATCTATTATGCACACATTTGGCATTTTTATATACAATGATTAGATGGTTACCATAGTAACAAATTTACTTGATTCTATATGAATAAATAAAGTCTTTTAACACTGTTGAAGTGGATGGATGAGTATGTGACATTCATAAGAAAATACAAGTTTTACAATAATTTTGGTCATTTGTTTTAGCCAATAAAGTCACAAAATGTGGCAAATTTTAATGTGTATTATACCAAAAACATTGTGGTGTAGTCAGAAGCATATCTTTAAGGGAGGGGGGGGGGGGGTGATGAGTCTCATCCTACCCCAGAAACACACTGAACCCATTAAATTAATATATATATATATATATATATTTAGAGAAATGGAAAACAAAATATTTGGTTACCCCCCCCCCCTGCCCCCAGAAAAAATTTTTTGGCAACACTACAGAGTGTAATATCTATTTATGCACACATTTGGCAACTTTACATACAATTACACAGATGGTTACCATCAGGGATGGGGAAGATACTTTCTAATTCTAATAGTATCATTGATACTCGATGCAAGATACTTTATAAAACTCTATCGAGATGCTTTTAGAATTTAGAAGAAGTAAAAGATACAAGATACTTTTCTAAAGTATCGAAAATATTTTATACAAGATACTTTTCTAAGATATCGAAAATACTTTATACAAGATACTTATTATTATATTGCATTGATCGATAGAAAGATACAAAAATTTTAAACTGTGTTTACCAATATTGTATACATTTGGAGAACAAACACTATAAAACATCAATGTGGTGTTTATGTTCCATGGAAATTTTTCTTCTGTTAATTTTAATGCTAATTATCAAGGTAAGTAGTGTCCTTACATTAAACATATTTTTGAAAGCATTTTATTAAATTATAATATAATATATTTACATTTTCTCACTATAAAATATAATATAGAAAAAGTAGTCTTCATGAAAATTTTCGATTTCGAGATTTTGATGACAATATATGTTTTAGGAGCTCTTGAACATGTTTAGACTATTTTTAGAGTGATGTCTGCCTGTGGTCAATTTTTTGCATATGCAATAGCTGCCACAACTATTAATGGATCTTCTTGGAACTTTGCATCCGGCTTTGCTAATGAAAAATCCAAAACTAAATAAAATTCGGACAAAATTTGA
This sequence comes from Amaurobius ferox, assembly GCA_951213105.1. Taxonomy (NCBI): domain Eukaryota; kingdom Metazoa; phylum Arthropoda; class Arachnida; order Araneae; family Amaurobiidae; genus Amaurobius; species Amaurobius ferox. The sequence continues at coordinate 70,408,632 of OX578153.1, read as the reverse complement.
AATAATTATGTATAAAAGGGGCTATTTCTGGCTTTTTTCTTAACAGTTTCAATCATTGTAGTGAAAAATATCAGAGATATAATATTTGTGACATCACTAGCCCCCTTTGGGGGGGGGGGGGGGAGGCAAGTTACACCCGAGGGGGTACATTATCAAACTTGATATCAATCAAAAGATTGAAATGAGTTAAGTCATTTAAAATAAAGGGTGCTATAATTATGATCACATGGACCAACTATTCAGATTTTTCAAATTTTTTTCTTGTAAAATTTGTAAAAAATAAATCCCAAGCTACTTAAAAAGGAATTCTGGTATGAGAAAGTGGAGTTGAGCAACATTGCAGTTAATTACTAATTGCTTATCTTTCTTTCTTGAGCTGTGCTTATGTTTTGGAGCAAAATTTAGAATCAGTGAAAAACGACTATTGGGGTATGGTAATGTTGATACCGGAAACTTTGGCATCTTTTGAAATCTGAAAATTTTAGTAATTATTAAACTTATTTCTAAAATTTCCAAAATGACATAAGGTACCTAAAACAAGAAAGATCAATCATGCTTAAAGCCTTGATTATGAAACACTTTCCAATTTCAATGCAATTTTATTTAAACATCTCTAAAATGCAATACATTCCTCGGTAATATTTTTAAAATTATCATAATACTACAATAATTTATTATATTTGAAAACTTCATCGAAAACAACTGACATTCATTCAAATGACGTCATAGAAAAAATAACACGACTGGCTCTCTCTATAAAAGCAGCATTTCATTCCTAACATTTTCCGATTCATTTCATTCATCACAGTATTAAAATAATTTATTTTATTTAAAAACTTAAGACCATGGAGCTACAAGTAATTAAACTCTATGCTTAAAACTTCATCGAAAAAAATCGTCCTTCTCTCTGTAAAATCAATGAATATTTCATTCATATCAGCTATGCAGACTCCATGAGCTAAATAATTTTGCGTTAAAGAAATACAGCAATTCTTATACAACTCATCCTACATATTTTGATGTTTACATTTTACATAAGTGAAAAATAGGCTTCGTTGTAGAAATAATCAAATTTAAACGATCATTTAAACTCAAATTTATTGTAATTGCGTTGTTTCAGTATGTAGATGCACAGAATTTAAGCAAAAATAAAGCGGTTTTAGGATGGATACAACACTCAATATGAATAAAAAAGAACTTTAAAAATCACGATTTTGAGACAAGATGGATGCCATATTTCATTTTGAAGTGGGTCACGTGATCTTTTCATATCATGGTAACGTGATCGCTTCATATAAGAGGTGTAATTATTATTTTAATTTTTATTTAAAAAACTACTGAATATATTTTGCTGAAATTTTTTTTATATATTTAATGGAATAATTTGAATATTACCTAAAATTTTCCTAGCAATTTGTGAATTTTAAATCCGCTTAAAAAATGTTTGAAAAATTAGGTCCCATAGGGTTCAATGTATTTCATTTTTACAACCCGGGTTCAATCCAAAACTAATTGGGTGATACTATTCATTTATATTCCCATAGGTCCTACAGACCGTCTGAATAACATACTAAAATTTCATTTTGATTAAGTCATTTTTACGGTAGTTATTGTGCTGACAGACAGACAGACAGAATGAACAAAGTCATAAACACTTTTCAACTTTGTTGTAAAGTTTTAATAATATATTAATATAATTCAGACACACTGCAAGATGTATGTTAATAACATACACACTGCAAGGTATATGTTTTAATAAATTCAGACACACTGCAAGATGTATGTTTAAACACAATATAGAAATACACAATATATATTTCTTGCATTCTCATTGCAAAATTATTTTTGCAATAAAAGTATCTTGATAGAAAATCCACAATACATTTAGATACTAGGGCCGATACTCGATACATTTTGTATCGGTGATCCTTGCATCGCGATACATCTTAGCCCTGGTTACCATTAGCAGCAAATTCATTCGATTCTATATGAGTAAGATAAATAAAATATGTTTTCATCTAAATATATAAAAAATTCCTAAATTTAGATTTTGAAATTTAGATTAGAAATAGATTAGAACTGAAATTAATGATTTTATATAGTAAAATTTTAGTTCTTAATTTTTAAAAATAATTAATAACATGGATAAAAAAATTGCTTAGCAGAGGTTTTCGGTTTTTTCCTTATCTCTTCATTGTTATATTTGTTGTGTGTGAAACATAGATTACTTTAAGCACTTCAAAACAGTTTTACATGACATAATGAAGAAAATTCTTAATTTTTGATTTGCAGTTATTCAATGCCCCCCCCCCCCCCCCCCCCAAAAAAAAAAAATAAGAATAAAATAAATAAATAAATAATGTGCCATAGAAATGGTGACTGATTATTTGATAGTTATAAAAGTTAGATCATTTTATTATAAGAGAAAATCATGTGCTGCCCACACAGATTTTTTAAATTTTGATACCGATTATTCCATATTAATCAGCAAATGGGCTGATTAATATGGAATATGAATAAGTCTGGTGAAAATAATTTTTGATACATTAGTTTGCTTGCAGTAAATTGCTTGTTTCAATCTGTACAGCTTACAGTTTTGTCTTGTGTAGAAATATAATCACTATTGCACTATAACACAGTAGACTTGTCACAAATAGTTCTTTAATTTAACAATTTCTTTAGCATTCTTGCAATTGTTATTTTCAATAAAGAGTAATTTTTCTCAAGATTTACAGATTATTAATTCCTTTTGCTTTTTATAGCCTTTTTTAACACTATACAACATAGTTGAAAAGTGTTTATGACTTTGTTCATTCTACTTGTCTGTCCGTTTGCATAACTGCTATAAAAGCGATTTTATCAAAATGAAATTTTAGTATGTTGTTCAGACGGTCTGCGGGACCTATGGGAAAATAAATGAACAATTTCACCTAATTAGTTTTGGATTGAATCCAGGCTGAAAAAATGAAATACATTGAACCCTATGGGAACTAATTTTTCAAATATTTTTTAAGCGAATTTAAAATTCACAAATTCCTTTGAAAGTTTTAGGAAATATTCAAATTATCCCATAAAAAATATAAAAAAAAAATTTCAGCAAAATATATTTGGTAGTTTTTTAAATAAAAATTAAAATAATAATTACACCCATATCATATGAAGAGATCACGTGACCCACTTCAAAATAAAATATGGCACTCATCTGGTGTCAAAATCGTGATTTTTGAAGCTCTTTTTAATTTATATTTAGTGTTGTATCCATCCTAAAACCACTTCATTTTTGCGAAAATTCTGAGCATCTATATTCTGAAACAGCGCAATTACAATATATTTGAGTTTAAATGATCAATGTTATCCATCTTGTGTCAAAATCATGATTTTTAAATTTCTTTTTAATTTATATTTATTGTATCCATCCTAAAACCGCTTTATTTTGGCTTAATATCTGTGCATCTATATTTTGAAACAATGCAATTATAATATATTTCAGTTTAAATGATCATTAAACTCTGATTATTTCTACAACGGAGCCAATTTTTAAACGGAGATTATTTCTACAACATGAGTCGTATAAGAATTGCTGAATTTCTTTAACGCAAAATTATTTAGCTCTGGAGTCTGCAATATAGTTGATATGAATGAAACATTTATTGATTTTACATAGAGAAACAGACGATTTTATAGCAGACAGTTTTGATGAAGTTTTAAGTATAGAGTTAAATTACTTTTACCTCCATGGCTTTAAGTTTTTAAGTAAAATAAATTATTACAGTATTATGATGAATGAAAGGAATAGAATAAAAATGTATGAATGAAATATTTACTGCTTTTTCATAGAGAGCCAGGCGATTTCTATTTCAATGACGTCATTTAAAGTTCATTTTTTTCGATGAAGTTTTAAGTTTTCAAATATAATAAATTATTGTAGTATTGTGATAATTTAAAAAATATTACTGCTGAATGTATCGCATTTTAGAGATGTTTAAATAAAATTGCATTGCAGTTAGAAAGTGTTTCATAATCAATGCTTTATGCATGATTGATCTTTCTTGTTATCATCTGCCTTTATAAGATTTAGTTGCTATGGGCTAAAGTAGAAATAAACTATAGTTGTAAAAATTGAAAAAAAAAAAAAAAAAGCCTTAGAAATATTGTGACTGGTACTTTTCACAATGAGCAATTATTTTCTGAAAATTTAGATTACTAATTTTTACCCCCTTTTCAACCACCCAATTATTATAGCCTTTCTTATCATCTGCCTTTATAAAAGCTAGCTAATATGGACAAAAATGGAAATAAATCATAAATCATTGCTGTAAAAAGCGAGAAAATTTCCTGGAACAGCAGAAGTGTCAAAATCAAAAAAGCATAATGGTGGATCTAGAGACAATTTTAATTCTGAATTTCTCAAATTTTATATGGCAGTATAAATCCTAATCTAAAGAAAAGTAATCTAAATTGAGAAACTTCAATTAACCTTCTCATACATTAATATACTATATTTTTTAGGTCTACACTGTCATCAGGGTTGTTTGATTTAAATCGGCTTGATTTAAATCATGATTTAAATCATGATTTAAATCACTTGATTTTTTAAAAAAAATCATTGATTAAAATCATTTTTTAATTTTGTCATTTCTTGAAGTTTTTTTCTTTTTTTGTATTTTTATGCTAAAATAACATGGAACAGAATAAATGTTTAAAATAATAAAATTTCACATCAAGACATCTTTAGAGTATATAAAAAAAAAAACTGAAATCCTTTCCTTAACTCTCGATCAGTGGAGATAACACTATTCATTGCTTGGAGTATAAAATCAAGTAACAATGACAACTGACCAGTGTTGCCAACCTATTTTCTAATCTTATAGCTAAAAATCACTCAAAATATATTTAGAATTATCTAGATTTTCTGTCAGTTATCTAAAAACATAGCTAGACAATATTTAACATTTTAATTGTTCTTGTGATGATTTATTGGGATCAGTGGTTGCGATACAGTTTTTACATGCATATTTCAAGCTACAAAAATTTAAAATACCTTTTGAAATGTTATTTATATGTGCTGTAATAATTTTTACCATAGAAATAAGAAAATTTGGTTCCTTCCTTTTTTTTGTGATTTTTGCTGGCGCATACCAATATAGCAAACAATGTTGGGAATAAGATTGACGGGGCCCTTAAGCAGTTTAGCAGATTGGGCTCCCCCACCAATCCCTACCCTCACCTATTTTTTAAGGACTTAAAAAAATCACTCTGAGGTCTCTTAGGATCATAGGGCCCCTGGGCATTATCCTCTTTGTCCCTCCCTCTCTTCAATTCCATAGTCCCCAACCTATACAGTACAAAAACTAAGGGTTTTTGGTACTTTTTGCTCTTGATCACAGTAGAAAAAAAAACTTTGAGGAAATTTGTAGCTCCACCTCTGATAAGAATATAAAACATCTTATTTCCACATTAACGAATCATAATCCTCATCTGTAAAATTTGAAGTGCCTGACTGAGAAACGAAAATCTTCATTTGCTGTACATTTTCGATATGTAACCATAGCTTCTATGTCCTTCAAAAATGGGTGGGGTAATCATAACATTTCCCATATGCGTGTGTCTTAATAGTCCTAATTTAAATGTTAAAATGGCATTCAGTAGCTTTATTTTCATTCTGTACCGGAGCTTTGTTTTTACGTAACTCAAGCTAGTAAAAAACTGTTATGCTCCTTTTGAGACAATTACCAACACCATCTCAATGTTACACAAAAAATAATTGATTTTGGTGAAATTTCATAAAATTATCTAGATTTTTTGGCATTATCTAGATGCCCATTTTCATTGTATAGATTACGTCAAAATTATCTAGATTTGTAGTCATGATGTAGATGCCCATTTTCATTAGCTGGATGAAGTCAAAATTATGTGGATAATGTGTTAAATGGTAAGTTTTTATTATATAAATGAAAAAGGCATTAAATATTAATACTTAAAAACATCATCTTTCTCTAAAATCTTGACTTTTTAATACGCTTGTCATAATCCCTTCCCTTTTTGTCAAGTCCTTCATAATATCAAACCTAATAGATTTTGAGATATCATAGCTCTTTATTAATATAAATTCAAATAAAGAACTAAAAACCGCATAATAGTTCCATATAATTAATATAGCCTAGATTTATAAATTGAATAAAATAACCCAATTAAAAAAAAACCTATTTATTTAAAAAGTCTTTGGTTTTTTTTAACCCCTGCATATATTTTTTAATCTTATATTAATATATATATTCAATTAAGTTTTTTTAAATTATACAGTACATTAATATAGTCTAACCTACCTTCTGATCTGAAAAATATAAAAAATTGATTTTGAAAAAGGCTAATATAAATAAAAAAAATCCGATTTAAATAAAAAAAATCCGATTTTTTTGATTTTTTAAAAAAAATCATGATTTTTATCCACCCTGACTGTCATAATTAATCATATAATTTTATTTTCTTGCATTCATGCTTTTAATCAGATTGGTTTAAGCAAATATTATCGTAATGCATAACAAAGTCGAAATTAATATTTTTCCATATAAATTATTGTTCCTATTTAAAGAACAGCTATCAAGATCTCATATTAAATGTTAGTACCCTCAATCACGCAAATTAGAATTCTATAATTATTGCTTTTACTTTTACAGAATAATATATGATGGTTTGTAAGAAAAGAGTCTAGTTGGCAATTTTACTCATGAGATAATGTGTTATATAGCTAATATACATACAACTGCACATTTTCAGTGACTGTATGCTTCTCAAACACAGAAAATGTTTTTATTATGTTCTGTGTGTTGCCAATTCTGAGAATTCTTTTTTTTTTTTTATCAACCAGGATTGAGAGAAAAATAAAATAATCCCCCCCCCCCCCCCCCAAATAAAAAAATACATGGGTCAAATTACAAAAATGTTACAAAAATAATTTAAAAAAAAACATGGTTTAAACCACCTAATTCTGCTATCAACCCTAAAATATTGTAAACTGTTTTAATGTTCTAACTTGATTATTAATACAAAATTTGTAATATTGGGTTGTAGTTATTTGTAAAAGACATGTGGTTTTATTTCTTAGAATCAGCCTAAAAAGCTGTACTGAACAAGGTTCTAAACTCAATTGTGAAATTTTCAATAACTGAACCCTTTTTTTGGTAAACCATCACATACACAAAGAATGTATTGCTTTCCCAAAATTTTTTGAATTTTACAGATAAACACATAAGATTTTTTGTACTTATTTCAAACATTCCCCAAAAATATGTTCATCTGCTAGGTATGGATACAATAATTCAAGAACAAATGCATTTACCACTATCATATTTCATGCATAGATACTTTATATGAAAAATTAGAACTAAATAGAACTTTTAGTAATTTTCAAAATTCAAACTTGATTTTTACAGAAGATTTTTACAGTATTACTTTCAATGCAAAATACTGATAATTATTGGAACAATGATAGTAGATTATAGAGGAAATTCATAATTTGAATTATGTTATGGATGTTGATGGTACCAAAATAGTTTATATTAACACAGATAAGCTAAATGTATCCTATTGATCGGTATCATTAAACTGTTGCTAACTTGAAAAAATAAACTTTTAAAAATTTTTACAAAATATTTTAAAAGAATAAATTGGATGAGGAACTTAAAAAAGATACATTTTTCTTTTCATTCTGAAGATGATTGTGATACAAACGAAATTAAACACTATGAAATATGAAGGTATGCGGAAGACATTTTTATATATTTATATTTAATTTAATAAGTAAATAAAATATATGAAAAATTGGCAGGAGTCAATTAGAATTAGATTAAAACACAAGCATTGTAAGCATATCCAATAAATTAAAAGCAAAAACAAAATTCATTATGTAACTTTATATAAATTAAGAATATATAATATATCACTAACATTACTTTCATTACTGAAACATTTAAAAAGTTATGCATCCTTTGGTTTCTCAGTACCACCTTCAACTTCAAAAGTTGAGTTATCTATACTGGTGTCTTTCATAACACTATCTTCATGCTCCCCTTCAAATTCCTCTTCTTCATCTTCTTCAACGTCCATTTCAAATAAACGTACTTGTCTTCTAGATGTAAAGAGAACACATACAACTTTACGTGATCCACTAACAGCCATTTTTAAGGCTTTCATATTTTCTAATCGCTTGAAGTTATTCTTTTCGACTAAAGGTCCAGCCTGAATAATTGGCACTTTTTTCCCAACAAGATGAGAATCTGAAGGTAACACCACCATTTTTGAGCATAATGGTTTCAACGCCAGTTGCACCAAAACAGGGCAGTTATTTTCAGACTCCACATTCTCCATTAATAATACGGTTATAGTTTCACTATTATAGAATTTAACATCTAGAATTATATGATTAATCTTTTTATCACTTGTAGTACTTGCTGAAGAAGTGCATAATATTTCATTAAACACTAATCCAACAGCTTCTATGAAATTTCCTTTATTTGATGGCTCTCTAATTAAATAGAAATGCTTACTTGGAGGTGATTTTTCAGTAATGATTGTGTACAAATATCCACTTTCGGCACAAGAAACATGAGATATATGAGGTTGAGATATGCCACTACATGTTTTATATAAAACATGTGAAACACGCTGCTGTACTGTATCTTTCATAACATTCCATGGACCCTTGACAGCAATATCGAGAGTGTGCCGCACATCGGTATATTGAGAAATAAGTGATTTTTCAGGATAATATGGAAATACTACACCAGTTTCTTTCCATGTTGGATGCTCTTGTAGAAATTTCATCCAAGGATTTCCGGCAGTTGAAGCAGGGTAAGCCAGATCTTCTTTCTTCAAATATTGAGCCACTCGTTCTAATTTTACAGTATTTTTCTTTTCACCATGTTCAAAAGTGAAATTTTCTTTTAAAAATTCAGCTACAAACTGCAAATCTTGTTGGGTTAGCTTGCTTATTTCGAGAGGGATAGGTTCATCAGATAATCGGAGAATCACAGAATAAAGCCAGCGAAAGAAAGCTTTAAAGTTTTTCATGCTATTGTCAATAACTTGCTGGATTTCAATGGCTTTTAGAAGAAATGATCCTACAGATAAAACAGCATCATCAACAGATTTTTCTGACAGACCAAGAGCGCCAAATCTTTCACTCCAGAGGGCCATGCCTTTTAAATCATTCAGATGGTAGAATAGAGAAGATGTAACATTCTGAAGACGTTTTAAAACAAGCTTCTGAATATTTGAATAAGAGAGCTCAATGGAATGACCAAATTTTTTTAATCCACTTTCTGTTAAGTCATGTAACAAAAACTTTTCAAGTGAATCAGATGGATTTCCGAACATAAGTAATTCAAGAAAATCATCGCTTATAGAACCTTCTGAGAGATTACCTTTTTCCACAGCATAGTTATGAATCTTGGTGTCAACTTCTAACAATATATCCTCCCATGCTTCTGAAATGGCTCTTATTGTTGAAGATAAATAAGTAAGGAGAGATGATATCTGCCCGTATTTCAAAGCAACAATTTTCATCTCTTCCATATTTTCATATAGAAGGGGAATACTGTAAGATTTGTATTGATATGAATAACCACCACCATCAACTTTGTATTCCAAAATGATTGATAACACTCGAAAATCACCAGATAATGTCACAGATAATATTTTACTCCGATCTTTCTCATCATCTTTTGTTATATTCAAATATCCAGAAGGAAACATACCAAATGAATGTAAGTGCACCATTCCAGCCATACCTATAGCTAGAATATTCAAGTTTTTCTGCCCTTTCATCTTCTTAAAATCATCTGCAACTTCTTCAACTTGCTTGGTGCTAGTTCCATAGGCTTTGTTGCAAGCATACAATTTCTGCAGAAACTCTGCAGAGCGATCGGTGTAGAAATGTATGCGCTCAGCATCATGTTTATCAGCAGCTTGGACCCAGTTTAATGATGTGATAACAGAATGAACATCAAGTGTATGTACAGTTTCAGAATTTTCAACATCACAAAGAGTGACTTTGCCTGAAAAGGAAAATATTGTCTTTAAACAGCTATATAATGCAAATTAAAAATAAAGAAAGAATATATCATATTGTAACCATCAAACTGATATGAGTTATAAAGGATATAAGGATGTCATGTCAATAAATAAAACCACTTTGTGCAAAGGATAAAGAAAACTTAAGCAACATCACAAATTTATATATAATACAGAAAATAAGTGTTTTAAGGATACATTAGATCCCCTTCTTTAGTGCTAGACAGACCAGCAATCACAAAGTAAAAAGATGGAATAGACACAAATGAAAGGAATAGAGAATGATACCAAAGATGATGGATTTAAAGGCTGATCATCAGTGTGCGGCGATAATCAATACAATTCCCCAAAATAACCAACTCACCAATCATTAGAGTGTGAAGATCAACCAGGCTTAATGAATGGATAAGAAATAAGTTCACTGAGTTTCCAAGTTTGGCCTAACCTCTGGCCCGTGTAAACTAGAAGTTAATTTTTTATCATTGATTGGCTGGGGCTTTACTGAGCACTCTTGCTGTTTGGGTCTCACAGAGTGTAAAAGAAATAAACTATATATAGGAATTAATAAAAAAATAGGAAAATTTGGAAGAAAAATTTACATTTCAACGTTAAAAATCTTAGATGCAATATTTTATGAGCAGGTGAAATTGTGCATTTCTGTGAATATCAGATACGCAATTATACATTTCGTAAACAGATACATTTTATTTTTGCAGAGCTTTGTTCACTACTATGTACATACCATTGTCATATGCGTATGCAAGAATTTTTCCATCTGGTCTCCATGACATAGCAGTAACTTGCACTACTTCTTCTTTTGTACCAGGAGATGCAAAAGACCACACTTTTTGCCATGATAATCTGTGAAGAAATATTTCACCAGAAACAGATGCTAAAGCAATGAGATCAAGCATAGGATTCCATTCCATAAGTGATATCTCAGCAGAAATAAAGCGCTGCTCAAGTTGTCGAAAAGACATCATTCTGCCTGTGTAGAAAAAGCAACCAATATTAAAATATTTAATAATAATAATTAGGTTCTTTTAAAAACCCTGACTTTAAACTAAAAACAGACCTATTATCAATACAGTCAATTCCTGTATGGCTGAATATCTGATAATTGTCAATTTTGTGTTCCTTGAGCTTTAAAAAAAATAATAAATATGATAAATATTTTTTGCAATATTTGTTTAGATTGCAATCTTTTCTACATATTTTTCGACAAAAAAGTATTTTTCAATAATATTAAATATATATTTATTTGAATTCATGAAAATGTAAATTTATCATTTCTGTCACTTTTTTCAGTAATGTAAAAATCCTCAATAATGGAAATAAATTGGTAAAACTTCAGAAATTGTAATTCTAACTTGTAAAAAAAACTCTTTATTAAAATTTTATTGATATTATTTTACAAAATTGCTGATATGCATGTCACTGAAAACCCATGACATGGTAATGTTAAAAATTATCATTCTTTTCCACACACACACACACACATCCACCACAAAAGTTATTTTAAGTCAGTTGAAGTCTATTTAGAGTTATGTTCCACATTTACCTGAAGTTTTAGAATTTTGCTATTAATATTGTGAAAAACACAATTTTATTACTAATTTTTGATGAGTATATGTATTACCTATCATTTCTGACACACAGACACATGTAGTTATAATAATTATGAATGAAAATTTTAAAATAGTCTCTTGTTTGTACTTAAAGACAAGTTATTCATAGTGCATATTTTGTTTCCCAATGTTAGTTTTGATTTTGATACCGAAAAAAACAAGTCCATATGTCATTTCTGTCATGATCATTTCTGTATAAGAATATGAATATTTAAATCTCATTAACAAGTTAAGCGCGGCGTCAGTTCAAGAGGACTGACAGTGAACTTTCCTTTTAGGTGGTGTCAGTCCGTGGGGACCGATAGTGAACTTTTTGTTTGGGTGAAGTCGGTCTGTGGGACAGGCAGTATCAAGGTTAAAAAAGGTTTGTATTCTAACTGACTGTTTCTTGGTGGTCGCCTGTTCACCATACCATCACATTACTCTTCTGTTCATATTTTTTATACTTCTATATTGGCTGTGTCATTCGTATAGCCAAAACGGACAGTGAAATACAATCATCACCTCGACGTGAGTGCTATCTCCTGTTTATACTCTATGACCGAACACCTCGGCAAGTGATCACCGCTGTGTGCTGCCTGAACGGTAGGCAGAGCAAGAACGGCTCCACGCTCAAAGTGTTAATTATATTAAGCAGCTCTGTCATCCATAAGAAATCTTAAAAAATATATTCAAAAACTAATTCCAAGCAAAAGTTTCATTTCTAGAAACTATAAGTTATATACTTTTTTGGAACCTGAAAATTGACAATTATCAGAAATTCATCCATATACAGCCATTAATTGTTTTTGATCATTTGGGAGTCAAAGATATCAGTATATAACAAATTCTGATAATATTGCAATTTTACTTATTATTTTAAATTTACTCTACCCCAAACCTTAAAATTGCTGAGCTAGATAGAAACAGGAAAAACAATTCTTGTACATAATTGAAAGTTAAAATTATTGTTTTGCTTATCCTTCAGTGAAATATGCAACAATACACTGCTGACTGGTTTTAACCCATGTACGTCCAACTTTTATTTCGTAAAAGGATTTATGTTCATTAAAATTGATTTTACACATCTCTTTCAACATAACTGCTATCTTTTATAATCAAGTAGGGGGATACATTCCGGTAAAATTTGTAATGAAAATTAAGAAATCCATGATTTTAATAGGATAATTATAATTTTTAAAGGTCTCAAAAAAATAAGTTAACCCATTTATGTCTAGAAAAAATGAATTTCAGTTCATGTTAATGGTCCAAAGGTTTCATTCTAGTAACTCTAATCTTTACTTTAGGTACATTCCTTTTCTTAAAAACAAAGTTCCCATTTCCTATTCACAGGAACTTTATCCAATATCTCCCTTTTTATTTTCACTGCAATACATGGTAATGTATAGGGAAAGTATTGGAATCATGCCGAAAATCGCAACTTGAGTTTTCGATATGGATCTAAGCGTTTCGAGACCTCTAGAATACAAAAAAACTATTTTTAGCATGATGTCTGTGTGTGTGTCTGTCTGTGCAGAGTATCCACTCTAACTAAAAAACTAATTGACCGAATTTCATAAAATTTGGTAGGTAAGTTACTTGTGGGTGAGTCTGGTGCTGATTAGTTTTCAGTACAATTTGGAATAAAAGAACCCGCCTTTTTTTGTGAAATGGTCCGTAAAAGCCTGTATTCACTCTAGCTGAAAAACTAATGGACTGAATTTCACAAAATTTGGTAGATAAGTCGCCCTGGTGCTGATTAGATTTTGGTATGATTTGGATAAAAGAACCTGCCTTTTTTTCCAAAATGGCCAGCAAAAATTGTCAAAATCTAAAATAAAAAACTACATATGCTCAAATATCCATTAAATGCTTGTTTTATACGCAATTTTTAACGAAGAAAAGAATAAGACCAACCCCATTACACCTGGACTAGCCGTTCTCGAGATATTTTAGTTTTTTCGTATTTTCTTTAAGCCACCTTTGAAAATAAGTCCAGTTACCAAATGAAAACGAAAAGTGAATTAAAAGTGAATTAAATTTAATTAAAATAAAGAGAACATGGATATAGCCGTTCTCGAGATATTTTAGTTTTTTCGTATTTTCTTTAAGCCACCTTTGAAAATAAGTCCAGTTACCAAATGAAAACGAAAAGTGAATTAAAAGTGAATTAAATTTAATTAAAATAAAGAGAACATGGATATAAGTCTGCAGGGAAAGTCATGTGCTGTCCACATCAGATTTTTTACTCTGTAGCTATCATAGCCCCAATTTTTGTTTTATTTATGTACTTTCTGGGATGTGATTGGAAAACATTTTTCCAGGGTATCTGATACAATCCCTAACTCACGACATTTTCCTGACTTCTAACACCCGTTATCATATTTTTAAAAATTTTATTTAGTTTTATCATACTCATGCTTGTTCAATTTAGAGTCTTAAAATTGTTGCTTATTAAAAGCAAGAAAATCAGGCTTAAGTTAACACTGTACCAATTAAAAGTTTATAAATTCTTCGTCAAATCTGGAATCTCATTAAATGTGTGTATGTGTGCTTTATTGTAAAGAAAAAGAATGGATGAGAACCGAAGAGTGACAAAACCAAAAGTGACATTTTACTCATTCTCAGAAAAAAAGCAGGTAAAGATTTAAGAAGCCTATTCTTTCAGTGTTAAGTTTGCCAAAATTTATAAAAATATTAAAAATATTGAATGTTTTCACAAGTTTTTCTGCTGAAGGAAAATGTTTTAATAGCATTAAATATATGCTTAATTCATCTTCCAAAATGTCTCTTCTTCCTCATGATACTCTCTTTCAATTACCAGCAGGTATTTTTTAAACAATTTTTAATAAAACAAAACACTTTATTTTTAAAAGTGTTTAATTATAAGCATTTTTTAAAAATTTATTTTTGTCATATAATATCTTTATATATGTAATAATTTTCTTTTATACAAATAATAAACTGAGTAATTTATTTTTTATATTTATTACTTTTAAAGAAAGTGGTAGGTTTCCCTTTGAATTATCTGTAGGTATTTAAAAAAAAATGTAATATAATATTTAATGTATTTTACAATTATAATCAGTTTTTAATTCTTTTTATAATAGTATATTTAATAATCTACATTTTATACGGCTATAATAAACAGTAAATTATCTATGATTCTGATTAGGATTAACAATTTTAAATTATTTCTTATGCTGTTTCTTGTGTGCAATGTTTTAAAATTATAATTTTGAATAAAAAAAACCTTATTATAGATGAAATAGAATTTTTTTTGTAATTTTTCAAAAGCATGTATATTTAAGGAAAATATTAACTTGTAGTTGCTAACTGCAGTATAAGAAATTTTATGCATAAAATTTTTTATATAGGTATTTCTAAATTTAAATCTTTTTTTGGCCTTACTATATAATATATGTTTGACTGTAGCTGCAATATAAGAATAAATACTTTCAAAAGTCACTGAACATATTGTTCTATCTGAAATGTAATATAGTGAATAATTTCAATATTTTCCATTTCAAACTTTTCTAGAAAATCCACGTCTACTATTAATAATAGTCTGAGAACTATCATTATTTCTCCATAGGAAATAATTTTATAAAAGTCTTAAATTACAAATAATGTGTTCAAATTATATAGAAGAAAAAGTGAACTTAAAGAAAGATATTTTTACAAACTTAAATGTTTTTTATGTGAATTTTTTTGTTGTGATGTGCAATGGTTGGGGTTTCTTTGGTAGAAAATCAGAGAATTACAAAAGATGTAAACACTTTGGATGCTTATACTCTTGAACTCCATAGATAAAAATGTAAAAAATTTTTCTTGTTTTGCCAGAAATTTGGTCTAGCTTATGAACATGTAAATCTATCAAAAAATGGTATCACATCTGCATTCAATATATAAAATTAAGGACAAAACGTCTTTAAAATGAAAGGTCATTTATTAAAACATCTTAAAAGAAGTACAAAGCATTTTAAAACTGCCAGAGCACTTTCGGGTGTTAATACACCCTTCATCAGTGGCTACATGAATGGTAAAACATGGAATGTTCATATATAGAGACCATTTATACAGCAAATTTGTGAAAAATATAAAATGGTAGATGAACATACTATTAATTAATACAAAATAATCTAAGAAATATACACGGAAAATACAAAAATTACTTTAAATGCTTTTAAATTGCAAAAATATTACAAGAAAAGTACTATCAATACATTATTTAGTTACAGGAAAAGCATAATTTCAGAAGAAACATCAAGCGTAATTTTCATGAGAATGATGTCATAAATAACTATTAAGAGATTTGAATTGCATAGAGTTGAGAATGAGTCGCCAAGCATAACTTAAAATTTGAATGGGATCAAAATTACAAATCGATTCGCGGTAAATATAAATAAAAGGGATTTATAAAGGAGAATATTACGTGGATTGTTACAACGAACTAAAAGGAAAGTTTTTTTCAAAAATGGGCAGGAATTTATCATTAACCAAATATTGAGCAAGAGCCGTAGAAAGTTTACCACATTTGACATCATGAGCGTGTTCCGCTAAACGGATGCCAACAGTACGTTTCGTACTACCAATGTAAAATTTATGACCCGATAACAGGGGAACTACATACACCCCAGCAAAGCTTTCAAAGTCATCAATATTCCCAAGTTTGTTAGAATGAATACAATTAAATAAAGTGGTAATATTAGAGAGAGCAGGCTTGAAACCAAATTCATGACAGAATTGAATAAAAGGACGGAAAATCTTAGTATGGTAAGGAACACTAGATTTATGGGCTAAACAATTTTTAATAGCAACAAATTTAGTATCAAACCGAGTAAATTTAAGGCGAACATGGGCGAAAATCTTATAAACAAATTCAGAAGAGAATAAGCAGCCTCATGGCCAAGATTAAAAATAAAATTAATGAAAGATATTTTTACGAACTTAAATTTTTTTATGTGAATTTTTTTATTGTGATGTGTAATGGTTGAGGTTTCTCTGGTAGAAAATCAGAGAATTACAAAAGATGTAAACCCTTTGGATGCTTATGGTGGGGGTAAGGAAATAATAAATTGACATTTCCTCTAATATTACCACTTTATTTAATCGTATTCGTTCTGACAAACTTGGGAATATTGATGACTTTGCTGGGGTGTATGTAGTTCCCCTGTTATCTCCTGATGGTGACTATAAATTTTACATTGGTAGTACCAAACATACTGCTGGCATCCGTTTAGCAGAACAAGCTCGCGATTTCAAATGTGGAAAAACTTTCTATGGTACTTGCTCAATATGTGGTTAATGATAAATTCCTGCCCATTTTTGAAAAAAATTTCCTTTTAGTTCATTGTAACAATCCACGTAATATTCTCCTTTATGAATCCCTCTTTATTTATATTTACAGTGAGTCGATTTGTAATTTTGATCCCGTTCAAATTTTAAGTTATGCTTGGTGACTCATTCTTAACTCTATGCAATTCAAATCTCTTAATAGTTATTTATGATGTCATTCTCATGAAAATTAAGCTTGACGGTTCTTCCAAAATTATGCTTTTCCTGTAACTAAATGTATTGATAGTACTTTTCTTGTAATATTTTTAAAATTTGAAAGCGTTTAAAGTAATT
Source organism: Amaurobius ferox (assembly GCA_951213105.1). Lineage (NCBI taxonomy): Eukaryota > Metazoa > Arthropoda > Arachnida > Araneae > Amaurobiidae > Amaurobius > Amaurobius ferox. The sequence continues at coordinate 70,391,323 of OX578153.1, read as the reverse complement.
TTTGTATTTTCCGTGTATACTTCCTAGATTATTTTGTATGCAATAATAGAATGTTCATCTACCATTTTACATTTTTATGCAAGTTTGCTGTAAAACTGGTCTCCATATATGAACATTCCATGTTTTACCATTAATGTACTCACTGATGAAGGGCATATTAAAGCCTGAAAGTGCTCTGGCAGTTTTAAAATGTTTTGTACATCGTTTAAGATGTTTTAATAAATGACCTTTTGTTTTAAAAACGTTTTGTCCTTAATTTATTCATATAAATCTAATTTGAGTATTTTGAACCTTTTATCATAAAGTTAAAAATGTAGCTTTTTGAGCGAGTGTTTTTTTCATTTTCCAAACTTTCACTCGAAATATACAGTAAACTACAAAATGTAGATATAAATAGTAAAAGACAAAAATGTGTACTAGAAAATTTAGTATTAAAATTTATATGTATTATTAAAATGAGTTCTTGTTTTTGAGTAATCGTCTTGTCAAGTTCAAGAGGATTGAAAATTTTACCTTTAACAAGTTTGTAATGCTTATAACTCATAATCTAAAAAAGCAAACTTTGAACAATAAGTAAGAATTTATAATTGTTTGAAAGTTCTACAAGTGGACTTTGGATCAAGCTCTATTTTTTTGAAAAAAAACTTAAGTATTTGTCTGATGGAACTTTGTTTTTCATTTTGCATATTTTCACTTGAAATATCTTTGAAAGTATAAAAGATAGATATAAATAGTAAATGAAAAAAATATGTATGAGGAAATTTAGTTTCAAAATCTATATTTACTTTTAAAAAAAAAGCTGTTATAGTTTTCGAATAATCGTCTTGTCAAGTTGACGAAGTACGAAAATTTTACTTTTTTCAAGTCTGTAATACTTAAATATTTAAAAGTTAAAACTGATAATTATAAATAATAAGCAAGAATTTGTAGCTCTTTAATCCCTATAAGTGCATATAAACAGATTTGGGATCACGATATTTTTTTTTTCGATGTTACAAAAGTTGAGTTTTATTTTACATGTTATTCACGCAAAACCACTTCGACTGTATTAAACTGGAGCCATCGCTGATTTTTTAAGCTAACAAGGGTGGATCCAGCGAGGGGCGTGATCCCCCCCCTCCATCGGGGTTATAAATAGGAAAAAAATAAAGTCAATGAAGAATAATTTTTGTGTTGTTTGTTATATATGACTGCCTGTAATAAACAAAGTCTGTAAAAGTCTGTTTGAAAGTGCACTTCAAGGAGAATATGAAGTTTGGTATGAGTTTTGGAAGAATGCTTCTGAAAAAAAAACCCACAGAAGTCTTAGAATTTTTGGAGAAATGTGATCCAGATGTTTTTCCACGAATCTACAAGCTTCTCGCCCTTTAAGCTACGTTCCCAGTAAGTGTTGCTTCAGCCGAACGTAATTTTTCGTTATTGAAGTGCCTTAAAACTTGGCTTTGAACGCGGATGACAGAATGATCTGTGGATGTGTATTAATGCTAGTCATGAGACTTTCATGACTAGCATTAATACACATCCACAGAGACATTCATATTGATGTAAATAAAGTGATTGACAAATTTTCAAAGAAATCAAGACGGCTTGACTTTTCGCTATAAATTTTTTTTTAGAAAGTTGCTTGTTATAAAAAAAGTAAAATAATTACAACGTTTTGATAATTTAGATTTAAACTTGTTCTATTAAATACATTGTAAATTATCATTTTGGTTGTTGTATAAATGTATATGTATTGTATCCTTTATTAGCTTATCTTTTCTGTCATACTTTACTATAATTTACCCTAAACCATATTTCCATATAGTTTAATGATAAGCTCAACTTTAATTATTAAGTATATTAATAATATTATTAAGTATAAGAACAACAAAATTTATCTAAACTATTCAACAGCCCAAAATTAAAAATTTTCTAGGGGTGGGTCCCCGGACCCCCCCCCCCCCCCCCCCCCATAATAAATCTCTGGATCGCCCTTGTAAGCTAAGGATATAAGTTTTCAGTGTCAAGTCTGGACACTCGGTCAACTTGAAAGGTGTCTGTTGGAATTACAAATATATCAATATCAATCAACGCATTTATTAAAAAAAAAAAACACTGCTCCTTGATTTTTTTCCAGCTTCATGTTTATACCTTTTCTATGTTCTTTCAGATTCTGAATACTACTTATACTTTTTAAATGAAAGAGCTTTTTCTAACAATTGCACATTCCTCTTTATTGTATTATAGAAAACAGAGCAATGGTCCTCATTGTTGTGAAATTTTATATTTAATAGTTCCGCACTACTGAAATCCACATTCAACATTGGCCTTGTGTCCACAAATGACACATGGTTCATAATAGAAAAATATTTTTCAACTGTGGCTGAAGTTTCCAGAACATACAAAACAAATTAAACAATTTAATAGTTTTAAAAAGTCCAGACAAAGGTATGAATCTGGACAAAAATCTAAATGCAGTTTCCACGTCCGGAATAAATTCAAATGTATGATAACCCTACTTATGTATAACTTGTTTCAGAATCTACAGAACAGGTCTCAATTCAGTAGATTATTGAGCAACAACCACAGGTGTTGGTGTCATATAGCGATTTAGTTACTTTCAAGTATTGTTTTTTCGATTGTTTCATTTTTTTTTTCATTACAGAGCATGGACCTGAAAATTTAAATTTTTACTTAGTAGTAAGTGTCTAGTAAATAGTTTTAGTGACCACTCTATTACAGATTTTGTTTTAATTGATTAAGTATAGTTATTTGAGGATTGAGAATTGGGGAGAGAATAAATACACAATTAGTAAACGTCATAGCAGTTTTCTGATTAAAAAAGAATGTGGGAGGGGAGTGGTAGCCGGTTAGTTGTTTCATTTAATTGCCACTCTGCATTGTTTAATCGACCTGTGGAGAGTGCTTAATTTAGGTTTAACAGAGCACCAAATTGGTATTTTGTTTCTATTTTAATTTTTACTCGATACTGAGCCTTCTAAATTGTTAAAAGATTATTGATGAAGTGGCAAAATTTCAATTCACAAAAGAGGAAGAATGAAATTGTCTCAAGAGATCACCTATATAATTGCTGAACATATTTATTAAAATAACTCTTAATGAAACAAGATGAAAAGAGCGATAAATTTAGTAATTAAGCTAAAGATTAAATAGCATCTACACAGACAGTATTATTATAGGGGCGCGGTAGCCCATTGGTTAGCACGCTGGAGTTGCACTCGGTAGGCCCGGGTTCGATTCCAGCCACTGCCAAAACTGCCGCCGTGTTCACGCGGAGTACGATCACGTTAAACATGTGGGTCCGTAAGTCCTTCCGTGAGGTTGGTGGTAGGGGAAGGAGGGTACGGTCCCTGTGGATGCCTCCCCCACTGGGATCCGGTCTAAATTGGGTGGCACTTCCCGGCCGTCCAAACAGTTACCTTACACCTTTCTGGTAGGTTGGACGGTCTGGGTCTCAACAACAACAACAGACAGTATTATAGCAGATTTTTAAGGGCCTCTGCAGACACATTGTTGCAAAGATCAAGAGCTGGCCCTGAGAATTGCCAAGATTTCGGAAAGGGTGCAGGGGTTGATAATTAAATAGGTGTTTAGAGTAGTACACATTGTTTAGCCAATGTGAACTCAATAAAATTGTTCAACTAATAGGGGGAATAACCTGAAACACTTTTGACTACAGGATCGCCTTATCCATTAGGCCAAGTAGGCACAGTGCCTAGGAGCTATAAACCTTTTAGGACAAAATGTAAATACATAAACAATAACAACAATAAAAAAAATGAATGAAAAATCCGAAATGAAAGACTGCAAATTTTAGTTGAAATTATTTATTTAGATATTTAAAGATAAAAACATTAATAAATGATTTTAGTTATCGTGTAATATATAATTATGTTGCTTCATTTTGTTTAAACTTCTCTCTTCATGATCCCAAAGTCAAGAATAGCACTCCCTTTGCAGTTTCAGTAGCTATTCGTGAACCAGTTTTGCACTTTTTATCGAATAACCTGACATGGTATGACTGATCCTTAATTACCATAGAGGGTCTCAAAATTGCAACGCATACCCATACAGTCTTTATACTGCATTGAATTTATCAAATAAAATTTGCTGAAGAATTTTAGAAAGAGCAAAATTGGTCCAAAGATGCCGATATCTGGACAAGCTATTTTAGGTTTACCATAATTTTGGAAGCCTAACCGAGGACAATTTTTTAAAAAGTGAAAAATACAGAAGCGTGACCATGGGGGGGGGGGGGGGGGGAAGGGGTGCTGTAGTCCCTTATTTTAACTATGCATAGAGCACCCCCCTCCCCTATGGTGAAACCCTATTCTCAGAGGCAAATCAGGAGAGGAATTTTGCATGTGAACTTGCATTGCCAAATCAGCAACGACGATGATGATAGTTGCTGCCACTACCAATGTAACGTTAATTGACTAATTGGGGGGGGGGGGGGGGGAGAGAAATTTCTACTATCACATGGATCCGCCCCTGTTAGCCTCGCCTAAAGAATGTATAAATAACACTTAGAATACTGAATAGGCTACAAGTCACAAGGTAAAATTAAAGTACTTTGTACAAACTTTCCATAACACAATACCACTTTTTATTGAAACAGGAAGCTACATAAATCAAAATTGTTCTGTAATTTATTTATTTCATTTTGAACTGGGTCCTGGCTGTGGATCATCAACTTCATTATCACCAGTACATACTAAATTTGAGAGTTCAGGCAAATTGCATTTTGACCATTCATATTTTTTAGAAGATAAAATCTTTTTTAAAATTGATAAATCTATGGAATTATTCTTTAAGTTCAGTGATATAAATATTTTTAGTTGATTCTTTTTTTGAAATATTGATTTTTTTTTTTTTTTTTTGGATTGCTTGATTACTTACCCCGGACGTATGGTATACATAGTTATTTCCAATATATGTATAGTTCATATTACCGTATCACAAAACATTAAAACAATAAGGAATATTTTGTATATCTTGCAAATTATTTACAGTATAGACATAAAAATACCTAGAGCCCTCAAAGGTTTTAAAATGGCCCTGTCAGGCTACACTACAGTATGTTTAGTGAGCTTAACACTATCATGTGGAGCTAAAGAACTTTCAGTAAGATGCTATATTATCTTTTTTTCATTCTTGGCAATTTTTAGGTGAGATTCTGGAAATCCCTACTTTGATTTGGAGATCATTTCATTCTTGCACTCCTTTCCACGTTGTTCAGCATTATAATAGTGCACTTGGCTTTGATTTGAAACGATTTATTTCAAGTCTGTTTTTCATAGAGGGTTAGTCATCATTGCTGAATATCATGTTGTACAGTTTACTGTTGTTTTGATTTTTTTCATTATTTATCTGCATTGACTGGAAAAATGCCTTCCATTTTCAGTGTTGTTGAAAAGTACCAAGGAACCTTTTAAGTAAATTGGGATTTAGTTTTTCAAGTGGTAAGCGGCTTTAAGCAGAATGGAGGGGGGCTAATAGAATATATTTTTTATGTATTGTGAGGGATGTAAAATGAAAATAATTCAAAATTACAGTTTAATGGGTTTACGATGCATTTAAAAAATTAAGTTGTTGACATTTGCCTTCTTTTGCATTTTTGTCATTTTAGTGCTTTTAAAATTTTCATGTTAGGTCCACGCAGCGGATGTAAGCCTGTGCTCTATGTGTCACAGAACAACACCTGTTGCTACGTTCGACATACGACAGCCAGCAGAGATGGATTCTGTGATGTTTTTTAGGGGGCGAGTGAGTGAGCATAAGCTTGCAGAGAAGGCGTAGGTTTATGTACGAACTGCTACTGATAAACTGTTGCACAAATGGTTGTTGCTAGATTGCGCTCTTCAAAAGAGAATAACCATTCCTATAAAAAACTGCTCACAGTTTTTCTTTTATTTAATTAAAATTACTGTTATTGTAATTAATCAGGATTCATTTCATATTTTTAATGCATTTCCGTTACAATAAGCACGCTGTCCGACAGTCTTGGCAACATTTTTTTGTTGCCAAGGTAAAAGTCGCCAAAAGGGATAATATGGCATCTGTTCTGAATTGAAACAGCTTTAGTATATGGAAGCTTGGCACAATTTGCCTTTTTGTGGCAAGCAAAAATGTTGCCAAGGAAGATGGTGTTTGAAAAGTGATTACAAACGCTATACTAGGAAGCTTTGTGTAAATAATTGAAATATATATAATTAAAATTAAAAAAATATAAGTACCATACAAAAACGAAAGTTAGCACACGTCAATGCTGTAAAAATTGATAAAATAATTCAGAAACAGAAAATTTACATAACAACAGTTGTTCTCTGTTGAAGGCCGCAATGCGTTTGTATAGACCTATGCCCACAGGCTAAAAAACATCAAAACTTCTAGTCCCGCTGGCTATTGGAGGTCGCGCGTAGCAACAGTTGTTCCGTGGCTCATAGAGCACAGGCTTACGTACTCTCAGGAAAATCATAAAATTTAAATTTTCACTCTATAAAGAACGCAATTGAAATGAATCGTTTCAAATCAAAACCAAATACGTGCTATTGTATGCATATTCTGCTCTTAAGACGCGGTGCAGTTAGCTACAGCAGTGCTAATAGAAACCGTGCTAAGGGATTCCCACATATCATCATTAATCTCGCCAAATACAAATTCCGTATATTAAAGCTGCAGCTTCGAATTTTCTAGCCCATTCCAAATAAATTCGTAAACTGTTAAAACACATTACTACTCAAAGTCTAGCAGATAAAATTAAACGATCTCCAGCATTTCTAATGCAAACAAATAACTCAGTTACAAACTAATAAAAATCTGATTAAAGCTTCATAAATTGAAATCCATTTATTTATCAATGCACGAACAGCATGTCATTGGGAAAATAATGCAACACATTTAGCATTTAAATCTTACTTGAATTATAAAAATAAAAAATAATAAACAAAATTAAAACATCTTTTAAAACAAAAGTTTGAGTAGGTGCAATCTTCACTTAATTCCGTTCATATTTTAACGATAATGAAACTAACAACTTAAATAGTAAATTAAAACAAATAGTTCAAAATTGGTCGCACACATTTGTTTACTTTTATTTCACACGTGTTGCCACTTATTTTACAAAAGAAATATTTTTTACCAGATATGTTTAATCGTTCAACTACTTTAACCAATCAGAAAGTGTGATTTCATGCTTCTTGAAACATGTACACATGAATCGGGTCATTTCTGGTATCACTAGGTATAATTCTGATCTCTACTGAAAACATTAGCTAAACTGAAACGAAACTATGATTCTGAATATTTATTAGGTTATAATATCATTAAATTTATGCATCTTTGAGTTATATCTTGTGTTAAGGAAGCTTCTATATTTTGTGATTAACTCAGTTTTTTGTATCACGCTTTGAGCACCTACCTTATTCCTTTATTTAAAGTTGTTATAATTAGCTGGAATGACTCATTAAAAATGGGGAAAATAAAGCATAAACGTAATGTTTTGCATTTGTCTGCTCCTAAACCGATTGAAGCGGAGTATACAGTACCAGATTATAAGTTACCAGAAGATGAAAAGGAAGCCTTTAATCTAAACTTTAAGGTTTGTGCCAGTAGTTGTAATATTCAATGTTCTTTTTTCGTGTAACGTGAGAGCGGGTAGAGAGGGCATTATTAGGTTATAATTGTTGACTTTTTGTTAGCATCTATTAAATAATTGTTAACATCAAATATAAATATAATTAATTTATCCTCATTTATAGTTTAATTATATTTGTTTTATTAGTTAAAAGATATTTGAAATGTATTAAAGAAATTGAGAGAAATTCACAAGATAGTTCAAAACTGAAGAAGGAAGATCGTGTTTGAAAAGTGATTATGAACGCCATATTAGGCTTAGTGTGTAAATAATTGAAATATGTAAAACTTAAAAATGCATATAAAAACAAATATACAAAAACAGAAGGTAACTTATGCTAATACTATAAAAATAGATAAAATGATTTACAACAGTTGTGTTTGTGCAACAGTTGATCCATAGCAATTTGAACACGGACCTACAACTGCTTTGTGATCTTACCTTACTATGTTCACCTGTTAAAAGTACATAACAAAATCTGGTCCGTCCCTTTGCCTGTCGGAGATCGCACACAGCAAAAGTTTGTACAACAGTTAATCTGTAGCTATTCGAACATATACCTACAACAGCTTCGCAGTCTTACCTAGCTACACGTGCCTGCTAAAACAATGTCACAAAATTTGACCTGGGCGTGGTAGCCTTGTGGTTAGCGTGCAGGAGTTTCACACAGTAGGCCGTCGGTCGTCCAAATAGTTGCTCAAGTCCTCAGGATGAGTCGGACGGCCTGGGTTTTCCACACAGTAGGCCCGGGTTCGATTCCCGCCACTGCCAAAACTGCCGCCGTGCTTACATGGAGTATGATCACGTTAAACATGTGGGTCCGTAAGTCCTTCTGAGAGGTTGGTGGTAGGGGAAGGAGGGTACGATCCCTGTGGATGCCCCCCCCTCACTGTGTTCTGGTCTAAATTTGGTGGCACTTCCCGGCTACCCAAACAGCTACCTTACACCCTTCTGGTAGGTCGGACGGTCTGGGTCTCAACAACAACAAAATTCGACCTAGCTGGCTGCTGGAGATCGCACATAGCAAAGGCTGTTTGTGCAACAGATGTTCATTCCGTGGCTCATTGAGCTGCATAAAAATGTAAACTCAATGAAAATAATGTTCTGTAGAAATTCCTATGAATTGTGTTTAAATATTTTATATAATAATTAAAAAATTTACAGATATATTACACATTCTCAGAGTTTCCCCCTGGATTAAAAAAGGGCAGGATGCTGTTACCAGAAAAAGGGCACATATTTTTATGTTTATAGCATTTATGCTAGGGATTTCTGTGATTAAAATCAGAACGTTGTAAAACAATGTGAATCTCCAAGTCGAATAGACAAAAACGTAAATATACTTTCTTGTTTTGTTGGAAATATGGTCCAGATTGTGACTATATAAAATTAATTTTTTTTTTTTAATATTTTGAACTTGTTTTTTGAAAAACTTGGAAAAAAGTATCTGTCTGTGCAAGTTTTTTTTTTTCAATTTTGCTTACTTTGACTCGAATTATCTTCGAAACCATAAAAGACAGATATAAATAGTAGATAAAAATATGCATTAGAAAATTTAGTTGCTAAATCTATATTTATATTTTAAAAACGCTTTTATAGTTTTTGAGTAATCGTTTTGACAAGTTGAAGAAGAGTGAAAATTTTCCCTTTTTCAAGTTTGTAATGTAATCTCTAAAACTAAAAGTGCTACCTGTAAACAATATGCAAGAATGTAGCTCTTTGAAAGCCTTACTTTCACATGTAGCGGAGATATTCAGTCTACAGCAAGAAAGCAAATTAAGAGATTTTTCAAAAAGTGACTAGGCTGGTCGCTAAAAGGCGGTTAGTAAATAATATAAAGAAAATAAGTTATCCCATATCCCATATTTCATTAAAGCTGACTAAAATTGATGCAAATGCAGCGCCCTAATCTAACAACTTTTCCCCTCCTTCCTATCATCCTCTGTTTTGACTGAATCCTCTGAATCAACATAAACATCTTCCTACAAATGGTGCAAAGAACCCTAGTCCGGAAATCTATATTTTTAAATATTTGTTTCAGAGCAAATATGCGTACAGTATTTACATTTTCAGAACTTATATATCTAACGCATACCAAACATGGAATATTTTAACAAAAATTTAAGTTGAAAAAGAAAACTGCTTTGAGGGTTTTTATCAGGTGAAAGAAGGAATTGTTTTTTTTTATCGTAGTGGAGGAAAGAAATGATGTGGGGGCTGTCAATCCTTTTTTCTTTGGCATTATATCACTGCACAGCTTAAGCTTCATTCTTTCTTTGAAGAAGGGACCTGGGGAGATACCACATAATCAAAATTTACGATAATGAACGTAGAGAAAGGGCTCCGGGACTTATTTGAGGTCATACAAGGACTGGTTGATTTTCGTTTGCGGACAGACATTGCTCTCTTAATAAAAGGCAAGGAGGGTGATGTTCTGGTAACAAAAGGGCAGGCAGGGCACTGTGCCTTTCCGAAAGTGTCTGGGGGAAACTCTGCATACTTATTTACAGGTTTATTATATGGTAGACATAAGTCAAACAATTGATTCTTCTTTCCATACGTTGAGCTGGCGAGAAGTTCGGTCAGGTGCAAGGCACCACTACGTCTGTTAGCAAGGAAAACTTTTCTTAGGGAACCTACTTTTCTAAGATCTATTATTTGATCTGCTGATGTGAAGGGAAAATACAGGGTTCATCCTAGACGTTTTTTGTGGGGAGCCCGCCCCGCTGCCCTCAAGAATTAAAAATCCCGCCCTCCTGCCCCAATACTACAATTTTGCGCCCTGACATCGAAAAATACTGCCCCAGAGGCCCTTTTTCAAAATGACACCTTACCATGCATTCTCAAATTATCAAAACATGGAGAAAGGTGCAATGTTTTTCCCCACATAAATGGCACAGCAGTATTTACAAATGAATGGGGAATGTAGCAACACTCAACTAGGTGACACCAAAGAGCAATTCATGCCTTATTATCATTATCCCTCTCGGGTGAATATTCCGTAGATATCCTTTCATTTCTCCTCAACCTAGCCATTAAAATTCCCACTCGCCCATGGCAATTCAACTTAAACAAGCGATTAACGAAATCATGATTGGTCTAACTGCGATAGTCTAAAATTACTCTTTCCCTAAGCAATCCTCTGGGGAGCTAGAAAAATCTGTCAAAAATCACCATAATACTGCTACAGCTGTTAATTTATTGCACTTGCAGCCGAGAATGAGTGCAATCCACATTCCTATCTCCTTCCGCCCCGTGATCACGGATATGTATAATTTTGAGACATTCCCGGGCACAGCACATTCTATCACTTGACCCCATCTGCGCCTTACCGAAATTCGGATTGTCCCCACTGTTACATACTGTACTAATAGGGCTTTCATCATTTTTACATCTGTCTCAAATTTTAAGCGGTTTCCGAAAGCAGATGCTCAAACGGAATTAAAATCGTGCATTAAAATAAACATGGTGCACAAAAAATGCCCCCACTATTTTCGACTTGTAAATTTATTTATTGGTTAAATATTCATAACATATTTTGCATCATGATAAATAAAAAAAATTAATCTATGTGCAATTGTTTCGGGTATACACTGTAACTGGGGATACCAGGCACTAATAAAGGGCGTCAACCTTGTGATTATTTTTCGGAGCTAAATTGCCGATATTGCGACGTTATGCATTGTTCTATTTTAACTTACATATGCACAGTCCATAAATGATCATACAGCGACACGATGATGACAAAAATAGTGCATTTGGAGGCGTCTATGCTGCCTAGATATTATAGATCGCAAGAATTTCACAATTGTTAAAATTTCGGAACACAATATTTTCTCGATCAGAGAAATTTCATATTTTCTGTTATAGATGATACCCTGTTTTAAGTAATCTGTCATCGATGATGTAAAAAACTAAAAATGTTTGTATTCTTAAACTGTTTACCGCTTAGTTGTGTTTTCAGTAGTGCCAATGGTAAACATTTATTATTAATTCAAAATTAAATCAACTCGATTTTCAACTTATCTGTGACCAAAGTTGGTTCATGCCCCACCCCGTTGATTGGAAAATTCGAGTAAAGCCATAAAATGGCCTATGGTTTTAGTGATACAAACTGATATTTTTTAAATTCAGAAATGCCAAAATATTAAATAAAATCAAATTTCTTCAAAAGGATAAAGAATTTAGTTGTTATAAAATAAACATATTGGGGAAATTTTACAATAAAAATGGTTGCTAAGTTTATAATGTCTGATAATATAATGGGTAAAATGGCTGAAATATCGGGATCACGATGATTTAAATGTTACAGAATAAGTGATCAAAAGGTAGAAACAAGAATATAGATTATTTAAAAATCGCTGAAACTCATTGGTAAAATCCCATAAATTAAAGAAAAAGGAGTGGCCGGCTTTCTTAATAAAAAAGGCATAAATGTTAATAGTAAATGCTTCATCAGCTGGGAAAGAAAAAGATCAAGATAAGAGAATTTAAAAACTTAAGAAGCAGGCATATTTAGAAATAATCTGTAATTTTGACAAAAAATTAAAGCTGAAAAACTGTTAAATAAGTGTTATGGGAAAAAAGAAATTTAAAATTGCCCCCAAAAGTATTTGAATGCTTCATGGTAAATGAATTTTTTTAGATGACTTGGGAAACAATTATAAAACACTGAAAGAGTAAGAGACCTATAATAAAAAAACTTTGGCAAGATTTAAAACAAGGTTAAAAAAATGAGTGACAATAAATGTTTAAAATATTCAGAAAATGGATAAATGAAAGATCAAAATTTTGAAAACTTTTAAAAAATGGAAAAGATAGGGATACTGACAGTGACTTGCAGAAAACTTAGAAAAAGCACCTAAAATAAGTTTTGAAAATGTATTCAATATCAAAAATAAGAAGTTAGCAATAAATGTATGTTAACAATATATATATATATTTTTTCCAATGGCCAGGCATTGACTCTTTCATCTTTGCCTATACATCGGCCAGAACAGTGAACCTCTTAGCCATCAAATAACATTGCCCCAGCCCCCAGCGCACCAGTGGGGGTGGGGACACATTGCACCCAACAGCACAAACATCCATGTCTTATGTGGGACTCGAACCCACAACGTCGTGGCCGATCAATCACTGGAAACACTCTCCTTGATCGTTCGGCCACCACATCGACTGAAATGAGCCAACAGTACGCGGTGTTCCCAGGTGGTCACCCACCCAAGTACTAACCGCGCCCGATGCTGCTTAACTTCGGTGATCGAACGGGAACCGGTGTTTTCAGCACAGTACAGCCGTTGGCTCTATGTTAACAATATTACTCATTAAAAAATAAAAATATATTTAAATTTGTGTTATCAGAAGAAGTAAGTTTTGTATTTTGCAAATCTCTTAAATTTCCTCTAACTTTTACTCCACCCCCTTTGCCAAATAATAGATCTTACAAAAGTAGATCTCTTAAGGAAAGTTTTCCTTGTCAATAGACATAGTAGTGTCTTTCACCTAACTGATACTCGCCAGCTCAAGGTATGGAGAGAAGAATCGGTTGTTTGACTTATGTCTACCATATAATAAACTGTAAATAAGCATGGGTAATATATCTGTAAATTTTTTAATTATTATATAAAATATTTATACACAATTTTGCATGACATCAAACAAGTTGAAAAAAAAACGTCGCACATTTTTCAGTTGTCAACAATTGGCCTCATCATAAACCTACCAGCCAGTGACTGACTGCTTTGAGCTCAAGCATTGTTTACAATGGGTTTTATTCCTTCCCTTTAATTAATATTCCTTATTGTTTCCTATCAATAAGAAGTGTATTATCACTTGCATGATACATGAATATTTATTTAAAGCAGGGTTATTAATCACCATTACCACACAGATTAGGAAATAACTTACAAATAACCATCATTGTTCTTTTATGAACCCCTTATACACTTATAAAAATTTAGTGTATAAGGGGGTTAATATAAGTTATCCCATATCCCTTATGTGACTTTCTGGTCTGGGTTTCCTTCTCTACTTATAATATTCCCATTTCTGTATTATATACTGTGTTTTCTTCAAATTTGGGTAAAGGGAATTGGGTTAGGTTGGTATCTTTAAAACAGGGTTGGATTTCTTCCGAAAGAAACTGGTTTCTTCCAGGACAGTGGAAGAAACTGGAAAAAAACAAAAGAAACTGGAAGAAACCAATAGAAAACAAAACAGATGCTCAAAATTAAAATATATTAACAATATAAAAGAACTAAACTCAAAGCATAATATTATATCAAATGTAAAGTGCATAACTTAATTAATATTAAAAATATTATTTTTGGAATAAGTTATTTTTTAATAACAGACTTCAGGTATTTACAGGTGATGGTTTTTACAACTTGAGGGGTGAGGGAAAGAAATGTTTTATCACGGTTTCTGCCATTTCTGTAAAAAAATTACCTACCAATTCTTTATTTTTCATATAAAAATGCATACTTTTAAATTGACTCTTGTGCAACACATTAAATAAAAAAATTTGTAATTAGTTATACTAGTATGTATATCTCAATGTTGATTTTAAAGGACTAATGTTCTAAAACTTTTTGCATAGATACTATCTCATATTATCATATGCTGATAAAGTGTGAGTGATAATAGTTACATAATTTTTAGCCCAAATATTTATTCATTAATATATTTTTTTAAAATGCAATCCTTTGTATGAGCTGGTACTGACAGTTTTATTTCCTTCTCTCCCCCCTTTCATTTGCACCTTACCTTACACATTTGCTTGACTAAAAAACTGATGTAATTATTAATTTAGCATATATAATTAATTACATTTTTATAGGTCTAATTAAATTTACCTAAGGTTATCTATAAGAAAAATGCATTTATTGTATCTTACAAAGTTGCAAACAGTTTCTTCCATTTCTTCCATTTCTTCACACTTCCAAAACTGGCCGGAAGAAACCTATTTCTTCCAGCCAGTTTTTTCCACTTTGGAAGAAACTTTGCCAACCCTGCTTTAAAAGTTAGTGATTGGGTGTATTACTGCTCCACATAATGTTTATGCCACAGTTCTTTTATGAAAAATTTCTGTGCTTAATTTGCTATGCTGTAAAAATAATTCTATATTTTCTTTATTTATATTTAATTTAGAAAAGTGAAATTTCCAAGTCAAACATCTTTCAAAATGTTTCCATTCCACCTAAAGTCTTGAAACCAAACTTTTCTAAGGCAGATCTAAGAAATGCTGAATTAACTGAGACAATAAAACAGAGTTCTGATGCAGCAATCATTTCAAGATTAAATCAGAAAGTAGCAAACTTCACTATGTCATCAAGATACTATAGAAGGAAGATTGCTTTTGGTGACGGTATGCTTCAAGTTATTTCTAATGTATTTTTCATTACTGTATGACAAACCTTTTTATCAACCTAATTTTACGCCAACGGCCTTACCGTGCTGAAAACACCGGTTCTCGTTAGATCACAGAAGTCAAGCAGCATCGGGCGCAGCTAGTACTTGGGTGGGTGACCATCTGGGAACACCACGTGCTGTTGGCACATTTCGGGCGCGATAGCCCAGTGGTTTTCGTGCTGGATTTGCACGCTGCCACAACTGCCGCCGTGTTCATGCTGAGTATGATCATGTTAAACATGTGGATCTGTAAGTCCTTCCGAGAGGTTGGTGGCAGAGGAAGGAGGGTGGGTATGGTCCCTGTGGATGCCTCCCCCCACTGGGTTCTGGTCTAAATTGGATAGCACTTCCCGGCTGTCCAAACGGTTACCTTACACCTTTCTGGTGCGTCGGACAGTCTGGGTCTCAACAACAACAACAACCAACCTAATTTTAAAATCTACACTTCACTTTTAAAAAACCTGAGACTATGTATTTATGTGCAGCATTTTTCTCACCTAATTTGTGCTCTGCAGAATTGTTGTTTTTGTCTAATGAAAGTGTTTTTTTTTTTGTTGACCATGTGCACATAAAGTCACCAACTGTAAATCTGCTTTTAGCCAGCCATATTGAATGGAAATAATGCTTACCCATCTCATTTTAGAGTATATTTATCTTACTGTGCTGTTTTAAGTCTGTTTTGATGATTGGCTGTTTTTTTATGTAAAAGATCTTACAGGGTTCGCACGGTTCTTAAACCTTAAGAACTCCATAAATTCACATTTTGTTTTTAAGAGTCCTTAAAACTCCTTATTTTTGCCAGAAACTCCTTAAAATTTTTGTCATTCTGAAATGCTAAAGGAAACAACAAACGAATAACTGTCTGAAATTGGCACTGTGAGGAATATTATCAAAATATTAGAGATTACTATTTTTTTTAATGTTTTTGCCACAAAATCCTAACTTCATTAAAATCCCTTTGTATCATCACACCTAATTGGAATTTTTGATTTTTTCATTGATCTGGAAGTTGAAACGGATCAAATGAACCCAAAGCTAAGATTGTGTTTCAAGTGAAAGTACTCGATCATTTTGAAAGTTGTTGTGAATGGCTTAATTATTTATTACCGTTACATCATCGTCCCTAATTTGAAATTTTCAAAATATTAGATTTTTCCTTTTGACCTAGAAGATGAGACCAAAACCAAGATTCTAACTAGAGTGGCAGTGTTTGATAATTAGATAAAAAGTTTTGAGTTTTTTATTATTCTTTTGCACCGTCACTCCTAATTTAAAATTTTGAAATTTTAGCTTTTCTCCTTAGTCTTAAAGCTGATACACTAAGATACTAGCTATAGTGGGATAATAGCTATAGTAGCTTGATAATTTTGATACATCATTCACTCACTCAGGTCAGTGCATATTATACAATATTTTTTTAATTGATAACATGTTAAATAATAAATTAAAAAGTAATTAATAAAAATTTTGTAAGCATTTGTTTATTTTTGTGCAGAATTTTTATATATGTAAATTTATGATAAAAATGACTGAGTGAATTTCCACTGCTACAAATCAATTGAATTGCACATTTGACTGCTATAAAGCTGATACTAACCTGCTACAAAATGGATAGGAATCTTAGTTTTACTTGATACTTATTTATGTTTTAATATATAGCACTTGATTGTGTATTGAAATTATTTAAAGAAATTTGTAATTTAAGCAGCTGCACAGGTGTGAATTGTTTTGGAGCATATTTTTCTTTGGGAAATAATGCTGATAGTAAGCAAAGGGTTTGAGCATGCAATCTATAAACTCCTTAAAATTTTGTGATATACCATTAAAAACTCCTCATATTTTGTTTTCAAAATTTAGTACAAACCCTGTTTTAGGGCACAGAATAAGGAGTAAATCATGAAAGAAATGCGACAGGGATGAAATGGAAGTATGTAACGGAAGTGACATCATATAATTATAAATACCTAACAGGAAACTATTGCTATAATTTGAAGGTCTGTGTCATTTGGCCCTGGCATCAATTTCTGTGACCATGGTGACAAATCACTTCCCGGCCGTCCAAACAGTTACCTTACACCTTTCTGGTAGGTCGGACGGTCTGGGTCTCAACAACAACAACATTTGGTGACTTTTGAAAACTTCTCCAATTTTATAGATTGGCTACATTAAGAACTTTACAAGTTACTTGCTTTTTCCAGATCTTTATACAGAGGTTCCAAATGCTTCATCATCAATAACTTTGTCATTTTGTAGTCCTATTTGGATGAAATAAACTGCATTCTTTTAATTTATCAAAACTGTATAATTAAAAAAAAGAGATATCAAAGAGATTCCTTTTTGGTATCTCTTGGGAAAGGTTCACACATGAACCTTTGAAATTTGTGAAAGCAGTGATGTTTCATATCAATTATCAATCTATAACAAGAAACAGTTACTCACTATTTTTTGTTTTTAAAGGATACAGTAGCTATACGCAACAGGACGGGAGAAACAGTTTGATGTATGGCTGTATCAGTCTACAAAATTGCTATATAACAGTCTATGAGTTTTCTCAGTGTGTTTACAAAATCAGGTATTACAGTACATGTAATATTTTATTATTCCAGTTGTGCGTACTGCAAGGATGTTTCAGGCATGTATGGAAAAAGAAAAAAAGAAAAAAGCTGCTGCTATTCTTGGTGATTTTCAAGCTGTGAAAGACGCATTGCCAACTTTAGAGCAACTTATAAAAGAAAGGTGAGGATGATTTTTAAATTGTTCATTTTAGTTTCAGTAAATAAAATGCTACATAGTTATATAGTTGTGTAACAATTGTTAGGTCTAAAGACTCAATATCTGTCAAAAGAATTTGAGCCATATGAGTAAACTTGGTTGAATTTTACATTTAGTCTAGTGCAAGAACTTTATTAATTTTAAACTAAATTAAACAATTGCAACTTTTTAATTTTTGAAGGGGTGGGGGCATGTCGGAAAAACTCCTATTGGAATTAATAATTAAAATATTAGGAATCAGGGTAATCATTCTGCTTGATCCTGACTCATGTCAATGATAGTTTGATTAATAAGATTTTAACAATGATTTTTGCATGAGTTGCTGCATAGGAAAAAGCTAATTATACACAATTAAAAGGACGGAACAAAATAAAGTTAGAATTTGAGATAAGAAAACATGAGTGGTTGGTATGCAAGTAAAGTCAGTTAAAAAGGTGAAGAAAAGAGAGTTGAGTTGAGTATGCCAGTGCTAATTGCATATGATAATCAATAGGGGCTGAGATAGATGAAAATGTAGTTTGTAGGGGCAATAACTTCATATTCAAGGATGGGGGGAATAGAGAAGTGCTCAGAAGACAATATATATATCCCTTTAAACTTCTAGCAAAGAGGAAAGAATTCAGAAAACGATGTTTCATATAATGGTAGAGTTTGCATGTAAGAAGTGCTTGGAGGGGGTGGGGGTGGCAATGACCAAAGTTGTTGTTAGACACCATAAATATAAACAAACAATGTATCGCGATAGCGTTATGGTCAAAGTTTATGTATTGGATATTTTCGATTAACTGTTTAGATTTCAGATCGTTTGTTTACTGTCCAAGTTCAATTACATTTGAGTTCCTGCAGGTTGTATTTTAGCTGACCAGAATATGCTAATTTTCTGTATCCCTGGAAATTAGCATACTCCGGAAGCTTCATAATAGATGATGGGTATAAATGCCCAGTGACAGTAATGGCACTTTAGTTTGAGAAGCTTTTGTGCTTGCTTTGTGCTTGTAGAACTTGTTGCTCTGAGATGATTTTGGATGAGCTTGTTGTTAAAGTTTGTGATAAGCTTTGAGCTGGTAGAGCTGGTGTTGAGCTAATGTAAATAGCCGATATGTTATGGCTAAGCTTATTGGAGTGATGCTCTTCTGATGTACTTTATGTAAGCTGCATCAAAGTTAACAATGAATGCTATTATTCTTTCTATTTGATATCATTTCATGAGTAATAAATTCCATTTTTATTTTTACTTATTGCAATTTTTTTCGTATCACTTTGTGTCACACCCACTGCTGTACTCATCAGTCATGTTTAATTTCATTATCTCGACTGAAATGTTGCTGATAGCTGGTTATGGGCCCAGGACATTTAGCCATGGGGTTAGTAAAACACAATGTGCACCAGTTTTAAAGTGAACTTTCAATCAAGCAATTTGTTGGGGGCCGTGGAACTTAACCCTAACAGTGAACTGCTATGTTGTTTGCATTTTTCAAGTTTAGAGCAAAGTTGAGTTGAAACAATCATAGCAGAAATGGACAAACTAAACTGGAACAACTACACAACATGGAGCGTAAATATGAAATACACCTTGAAAAGTGAGGACTGTTATGGTCATGTCACAGGAACAGAAATAAAACTAGAAGAAGCAGCTACAAGAAAAGAAAGAATCGACTTTGAAAGGAAAAGGGATAAAGCCATTTCCATGCTGTATTATGGAATGGAAGAAGATTACAGAGAGTTAATCTCATGCACGGATGACCCCAAAGTGGCATGGGATATTCTGAAAGAGCACTTTAAGCCCAACTCCCGTGCCAATCTAATGTGGCTATTGGATGAATTTTTTGATGAAAGATCACAAGCTGACAAATTCATCGGCATTTTTATCGTTTGTATTAAACAGAAAGTGCAAAGACTGAAGGATTTGGGGCACCCCTTTGCCAATGTGTATGTGTCATTTCAAACTATCTGGCATCTGTCCGACGACTTCTGAAGGATTGTCCAGATCCTCTACTGGCTTCTAGATGAGGAGTTCAAGCTTGAAAAGATTGAATCTGAGCTCCTGGCCGAGGAAGACCGCCGTGCCCAACAGCAAATGGATCAAAATCTCAATGTGAATATTGCTTCAGTCTTTAGTGTAAAGGACTCTAAATTTAAATCTGTATATAAAGTGCAATATCTATCGCATAATAATTCTAAATTTAAATCAAATTATAAAAAAGTAGGGCCTTGTCATTTATGCAAGAAATTTGGCCATTTAAAAGTTAGTTGTAAAAAGTTCCATTCCAATATTAATGAAATAGTGGAAAATAATTGTTTTTAACTAGAAAATTACAGTGTTGTCTTTATCAACAAATTCAGCTGGGTAATAGACACAGCAGCAACTAGACATTTTTACAACAATATAAATTTTTCAAAAATTAAAATGTTAGAAGGGACATCAATGCTCTTGGCTGCTGGTGATTATTAAAGCGCAATTGAAGATGTTGGTACAATAAACATGTTTGTTAATTACAAAGGAATGAAAAACCAAATAATTTTTATCAGATGTAATATACTTTCCTAAATTTAGATGAAATTTAATTGATTCCTCTGTATTAGAGGCAAACAAATGTAATTTTATAGGTCCTAGTTGTAAACTTTGGTTTTTCACACCAGAAGACAAGAATTGGTTCTGTGCCAAAAGAAATGAGTGTCTGTATTTCCTCAGACCTCAGTATGATCCTAAAATTAATTGTAGTAATGTTGAGAATTTTAAAAGTATTAAACCTCTAGATGAAAAGCATAAAGTTGTAAAATCTAAAAAGATTGTTAAAAGTAAAAGTAGTAATTTTAAAGTGAATGATCCTAATGATAATGCTTTTAAAAGTAAAAGTGTAAATCATAAAGGTAATTTTAAAGTTTATGATTCTAATGTTTTTAAAAGTAAAACCGTAAGCCATAATAGTAATTTTAAAGTTAATGAATCTGATGATATTTTTAAAAGTAAATCTGTAAATCATAATGGTTAGGTAAATGTTGCTAATGACAAAGTTTTTAAAAGTAAGACTGTGTGTAACAGTAATTTAGAAAGTGTTAATGCTAGTAAGATTTTTAATAGTAAAAATGCAAGTTCTAGTAGTGCTAAAGTTTTTAAAAGTTATGATGCTAAGCCTTGTAAATTTGATGTTTTTAAAAGTAAAATGCAAGTTAAATCTGAGGTAGAGGGAAATACTAGATTCTGGCATAAAAGGTTTTGTCATATATATTTGTCATTGAATATGTATATCATACTTGGTAAGATTTCAGCTGTAAATGGTCTACCAAAAATTCAACTTCTTTCAATAGAAAGTTAGATTGCAAATGTTGTAAACTTGCAAAATTTAAAAGAGTGCCTTTCAAACCTATTGATAGAATCAGGTCATTAGCTCAGATACCATTAGAATTAATATATATGAATGTATGTGGTCCAATGCCAAAGCCATCACGTGGTGGGGCTAAATATTTTCTAAGCTTTACTATGATTACTCTAGGAAAGTGATTGTTTTTCCTATGAAACAAAAATCGGAAGTATTTGGCAAGTTTAAACGATTCCAGAATGGAGCAAAAAGATTTTTAAATCATAAAATTGTTAGTGTCCATACTGATAACGGAATGGAATTTTGTCATAATGAGTTTAATAAACTTTAAGAAAATCAGAGAATCAAAGCTGAAAGAACAAATAACCAGAGCAAAATGGTGTATCTGAACATTTAAACTTAACTGCCCTTGATTGCGTTAAAGCAATGTTAAATTACAGTAATCTTGTTGATGATTCTTGGACAGAATCCCTTTTCTGTTTTACCTATATGAAAAATAGAATCTGTCACAAATTTAAGAACAAAACACCACTTGAATTATGCAGGAGCCACTTGAAGGCAGGAAACCTTCTGTAGCTCATTTAAAGGTCTTTGGAAGCCAGACTTTTGTTGGGAAACCCAAACAGCTAAGGGGCAAGCTAGACATGAGAGCTCAAGAAGGGATAATGGTAGGTTATGCCCTTAAAACCAGAAGATACCGAATTTGGTTATTAGATGAGGGTAAAGTAACAGAAACAAGAAATGTTAAGTTTAATGAGAGTAGCATAGTAGAAGACAAGAAGTTGAAAATAAAGTAAAATTAAATTTGAAAATGTAACTTTTAAACTTCAAAAATTGGAAATTTTGGACTCTATTGACAAGGAGGACATGGGTAGGGAGGCAGGTGAAGCAATAGAAGACGACGAAGACTCCGATAAAAGCAGTGAGGAAACTGAGGTTTCTGTCGATCACCACTTGGTTTCCTATTCGGGTGTTCCTTGGGTCAGGAAAGTAGTTTCTAGGAAAACTGGATCAAGAATAGATATGTGGTACTATTATCAAGGGAAAACCCCAAGGCTTAGATCCATAAATGATGTTAAGAAATTTTGTGAGGAAAATAAATTAAAATTTAAAGAAAAACTATTTAATTTTAAAGCGGATCAAGGTACTTCAGGTAACCAACCAGAAGCAAATAATGTGGCAATCAGGATCTCCAAAAATTTGACATAATTATGCATAAAAGGGTTTATTTATGACTTAATGATCTAAAGACTTTCAATCATTGTTGAAGACCCAGACCATCCGACTCATTCGAAGACTTGAGCAGCTCTTTCAATCATTGTGAAAAAATAGCCGCAATACAAATCTTTTTGTTAGTGATGTCATTAGTCCCCCTTGGGGGGGGGGGGGCACATTACCCCTTCCCCAGGAGGAGTATGTTGACAAGTATGGTATCAATCGGAAGATTTTTTCAAGCCCTTTAAAGTGAAGGGTAACACGCTGTAATTGTAATCATTTAGACCTACAATACCAATTTTTCAAATTTTTTCTTGTAAAATTAAAAAAAAAATTAATTCTGGCATTAGAAAGTTGAGTTAAGTCACATTCCAGTTAATTACTTTAGCAACAGTGCAGAGAATTATTTTAGCCATATCCATAATTGACAAAATTCTACGTGCTTAAGATTACCATGAAGTGGCTTCTACCCTATAATAGGACATTGCATGCATTACTATGGTTAGTAAACAAATGCTCAGTTAAGCTTTTTCTGACTTGATTTAAGTGAATTGCCAAGTACTTGTAAGAATGAAAATTTCTTACTTAAAACCATATTAACTTATTTCAATCAAGTTTATTTATGTATGAATCAATATTTTGTAAATGTATAACAATATAATAGCATTTTGTTTATTGCAGTAAAGGTAAGATAGATGATCGGCCACGGGCATCTAAACCTTTCTCAAGACAAAATGAAGAAATGTAAGTTGTATTATATCAATTATTTTCTTCATATTTTCTTACTTTTGAAATAATTAATTTATCTCAATTTAGATCATTATATTTTTATCTGTAATTCCCTCACAGTTTGTGCCAAAATGGCCAATTTTGCAATCCTTATGGCCAGTTTTTCACTTTTTACAATTTTATAAATTTTAGTGGTGACAAAATTGGCTCTACCACATCAAATTTAAAAATTGATCTTAAACTGCAAGGCCAGATTCACAGTTTAAAGGAGTTGTTCTAACTGCAATTATGCTCTTAATAAAGTTTGAACTTATTTTCACTGAATAACCATCACTGGAACTGGCAAATGTGACTATTCATTGTAATGAGTAAAACTTGCCCACTTATATTCATTGTTACACTAAAAAAATTATTCCAAGTTTTAAAATACATCCTTTCAAGGGAATTTCCCAAATTACATATTGTTTAATATTATATAATAACATTTATGTTGATAAAGGACACTGTACTGAGAAATGAACTTTATTTTTCTTTATACATCAATAGATAGTATTGCTTATATATTTTTATGGTTGTATTAATTTATTTAAGCACTGGATAATACTTTGTTCATGATTAGTTATTTTTTTTTAATAGGTTGATTTTTGCATATAGCATGACTTGCAGAAACGATTGTTCAACGAACTCCTGACAAAATCTTGCTACTCACAATCAAAATATTCTAAAGATTGACAAAACATTAAAAAAATAAACACAAACTATGGTCCTATTTCAAATATAGATATTTCCAAGCACTTTCACAGGCTGTATGCTTTAATTTTGATATGTTGTTGACCAAGACCTCAAATGCATAGTTGTTGTTGTTGAGACCCAGACCATCCGGCCTACCAGAAAGGTGTAAGGTAACTGTTTGGACGGCCGGGAAGTCTCAAATGCATAGTAAAATAACTTTTAGAAATAATTGATGTTTCAGTCCAAATTGAAGATTTTCAATCAGTTAATTTTCTTTGCAATGCCTAAGGTAAAAATTTAATAAATCCTTTAAATTCTACCCTATTCATATGCAGGGTGTCCCAAAAAGATTAAAGCACGCTTTAATTCTTCACCTGTTGGAGATAAGTGGGCAATGTAAATTACAAAAATGTTGAAAGTAAGGTAGGAAATAAGACTATGTTAATGAAATAGTCCTCCCATTAATTTTCAAAAAGTTACACTTTTTAAATTTTTATACGACCCCCTTAGATAAATTGGGTCAATAAGAAAATTTTTATTTTTAATGCAACAAGATCATTAAAAAAACTGCATATCTGTATTTTTAAAATTGAGCGAGTTATATTTAATTGAAAATTGAACATTGTGAATGGGGAACATATATCAATTAGAAATGTAAATTTGTGACATATCACAAAAAAGATAAAACTGGACGATAATACATAGGATACCCAACCGCGTAGTGAGTACCACTGCTTTATATGATCTCTGTCATTGTAATGCTTTATTTAGAATATGCATTTGTAATAAAAAATTTTGACACATATTAACGTATTTTTGATCTAAACAATTTCCATTATCAATTTGTTTATGATCCCTATTTTTACTGATGAAACAGTCTTTCCCATGGTACGGAAAAGTGGCATAAGTCAGATATTTTCCTTTATTATAATTCAGTTGATTTTAAAGATACAGATATGCAGGTTTTTTTAATGATCTTGTTGCATTAAAAATAAAAAATTTCTGATTGATCAAATTTGTCTAAGGGGGTCGTATAAAAATTTAAAAAGTGTAACTTTTTGAAAATTAATGGGAGGACTATTTCATTAATGCAATTTCCTACCTTACTTTCAGCATTTTTGCAATTTACATTGCCCACTTATCTTCAACAGGTAAAGAATTAAAGCATGCTTCAATCTTTTTGGGACACCCTGTATAACCAATTCTAATCTGGGACTTCTTAAATTTTTTGCCTATCCTATGATGAGATCTTTGTGCCTTTTCTTCTCATCTCTCTTGGATCGACATGTTGTATTTATTATTTCATAAAAGTTCATATATGGGTCATTCTACAAAAAGCACACTTTTTAGAAGGTGACTAAAGATGAAGCGATTAAATTCCTGTTCTTCTGATATGGATATTTAATTTACAATTAAACAATTTTGACTCATCTAAGATGTGTTCTTTCTTTGATTAGATTTAAATTAATTGAATATTGGCTAAAGAGTATTTTTACTATTTTCTCACACTATTGTATAAAAAAAATTCATACCAAAATTTTAACCCAAAATTTAAATGGAAAAAGAAAAAAGACAGCCTGAACACATGTCAAACGTTTTTGTAAATATTTCCATCAATATGTGTAGCTGTGAAGTGTGTACACAAGTGCTCAAGAACAGATGCACGTCTCATTATGAAATTTCATATGTAGGTGTATTCTGTAGAAAATTGTAAATATGGCATTTAAACACATCTTTGCCTCTGTACAAGTTCATATGTGGCTGCTTAATACACCTTTAGTGTGATGCATGGGTACAGGAAAGTTTAACTGCTCCACCTTTTTTACCTCTACAAGAGCTTAATACATTTTGCATAAGCACTTTTGATATGTCCAAAATAGTAAAATATTATTTACCAGTCCGCAAGAGTAAAATATTATTTATCATTTAAAAAAAAAAAAGCACTGATATTCCCTAAATAAACTATAAACACCAAGCTTAATAATAATAAAAAAAACATTACCATTAAAAAAGAAAGAAAAAAAGTTGTGTCTGAAACATGTTGTGATATTAAATTGTCAAGTTTTTATTTTTTTAATTCTGGTACAGTTAGCGCTTAAAAGAAAAAAAAAAACCCTTAAATATATATATAATTCTTCTTCATAACCATCTTGTCAATATTTATATTCAATAAAAAAATAAATGGATAATAGGACATATTTTGCAGAAATGTCTGGGGAAGAAAATTAATACAATTATATTGCATACAATGTTTTATAGTATAGATATAATAAATGTATTTAAAACATGAAAAGATGGCTACCAATTTCTTTTTAAATGCTGATGGCTTTTTTTTTACATTTTTTAAGGGTTTCTGTTTTTAATAGAAATACAGCATCACTCGGTTTGAAAACAGGGTATATCTACTACCTGGCATTATTTAGAATATTTAAACTGTTGGCTCAAGAGCATTCCAAACACCAATTGTTCTAAATACATGTATTTCAATGATATAACAAATAGTTTTTTCAAATAAAGATTAAATAAAACAATGAAGAGTTCAAAATTGTGAAGAATGGATAGAAAATTGTCCATTTCAATAATGTGTAGTGTTGTTGCTAAGTTGTAAGTATATTATTTGTGCTATTCAAGTATAGTATACATTTTTCTATTTGTTTATGTAATGAATTACCAAAGAAAAAGCATCGAAATTGCAATCTTAAAAAATATTTTATCTGTAATTTAGACTTTTTTTTTTATAGGATGGAAGACATTCAGACATATCATCAGACTCTTAACAGCCTTCAACAAGTTTCTGATCCTGTTGCTGCAATATCAGCTCAGCTTCAGGAAAAATTAAAATCAGGGTATTTGTAAATTTGTATGCAATAAAATGTATGTTTTGTTTAAAAGAAATTTTGAGATATTTTCTGCTGAGGGTTAACTTAAGCCTTTAAGATCATTCCGAGGATTCCATGATTCTTGATCCTCCTAATACCAACTTTTTTTATTTGTTTTGTGTCGAGGGTCATAAGCCCTAAAGCCACTATTATTGTCTTTTTTTGCATATTACCAGGACAGAATAATATGCAACAATTAATGTCAAATTTTGAAAAGTAAAAATTTTCCAGAATTTTAGTATAAAATATCTGTAATTCTTCAATAAAATATATAGGGGGTCACAAATGATCCCATGGAATATAGTTAAAACTCATTTATTTTAAAAAATTTTAAGAGCCTTTAAAAATACTTATGCTTTGTATGTTGTCCTTAAAACTCATTAATTTTCTAGAAATCACAAATTGGGAATTGAAGAAAGCCATGCATCAAGAAATATTAGAAGTGAATAGGTTCCTTTTTTCCCCCACTATTTATTGTTATATCGTGTGTAATCACAATGCTTTGACCAATATCATTTGCAAGTCTAAAATAAAAGTTAAGAATAATGTTTTCATTGATTTTTGGTCTGTAAAATTTATTTGGGTGGTTTTTAAACCCACCTAATAAAGAAGTTAAAGAAAGCCATGCATAAAGAAATATTAGAAAGATTTACTTTTCTAGTGACTATTTTCCTTTCTTTTCCACTATTTGTTACATAATGTGTAACCGCAATGCTTTGTAATATCATTTGCAAGTAAAAAATAAAAACCGAAAAGAATAAAGTTTTCACTGGCTTTTGGTCTGTAAAATTTTTTTGGGTGGTATTTAAGACTAGGTATTTTGGGTATTGTATATTTCAGTCTTTTTAGTTTAAGGTCTAAAATGTATTTGCATAAATAGCACAATGGGTTATTCAAAAGCTTTCAACAATTTGTAATCGAGATTACATACAGAAAGTTCCATTCTTGAAAAGCTTATCTCTTTTAATAAATAAAATGTATGAACAATCAGATAATATTTTGACTTTTCAAAAACTGCTTACATATTGCTTACTATAGTTATAGTAGTTACTTACTGTAGTATATCGCTGGAGAGACACAAGCAAATTATATAAGATATTTGAATAATACAAATGACAATTACTAAGTAATTAAAAATTTTATTGATAAATTTTATCTATATTCTTTATAAATAAATATTTACACTGAAAAATTTGATGAAAGTGAATCTGTACAGTTACTTTTCAAGAATTCAAATACAAGTATGTTAAGTGTAAATACAATCAGCCTTTATTATAACATCACCCCTTTCAACCATCACTTATCATTTCTTAAGTCCGTGCGATTTGAACTTGTACTAAAATATTCATATTTAATCATATTAATGTTTAACACTGAATAATCCATCACCTTTGTTATAAAAACATAAATTTATTTTTATGTATAAAGGATGTCACTGTGAATAATTGTTTTGTACACATAGTACAACAGCATGTCCTAAAGGTACTGTTAAAAATTTTGGTCCCACAGGCAGATGCTACAACAAGGGCTTACTGTACTTTAAAGCATTCACAAGCAACTGGTCAAAGATGGGCTGGATCCATTTCTTATTATATATATTGTGAAAAACTGCAGTTAAAATTACTAGGCAGAATGATGTAAAATTTTATTCTATTTTGTATAGAATATTATTTTTGTACTATAATTTCTGGTACAAAAGCAACAGCTTTTTAAGTGCTTAAAAATTAATTTTCATAGAATGTGGCATTTACACCACTTTTGCGAATATGCTGAAATTTTTGTCTTGGGCAAATCTGTCTCCAATAGAAGTTATTAGATAGCAGCAGACTTGGATACTAATCTTAATGCCCCAATGTTCTGATTTGAAATATTGACATTGTTTAGCAATCATAAAATATATTTTGAGTTAGACAAGGATAATTTAGGTTTTTAAATGTTTTGGGTTCCATTAAATCACCTTTCACTCATGGTCACTTATAATTGATTAGACAAATAAATTAACTTTATATTGTGTTACTTGTGTTTGTTATGTGTATTGTTAATCAGTTTTTCAAACCTGTCACAACGTCCCTAATCAATATTTATGAATAATAATTTTATCAATATTATTTCCATAAGACTTGATTATAAGACAAGATACACACATTTAGTTAAACTAATATTTACTATGCAATGACCTTAAACAGGAATTACTATTACTATTGTTTATATTTTCTGTAATATTTTGGTTCATTATTGGATTTTTTCCATTATATGTATTCACTATTTCTATAAGACTTGGTTGCCAGACTAGACATACACATTCAGTTAAAAATGCATTGGTTATGCAATGACCACAAACAAGAATTATCTTTATTATTGTTTATATTTGCTGTAACATTTCTGTTCATTATTGGATTTTTTTCATTATTTGTTTTTGTAACATTTACACAACTGCACTGTTACCAGAAATTACAGTATATTGCATTAAAGGGGAAAATAAATGCTCTTATAAAATAGTAAATGTTGACTATTGTACAAAGTAATTATGTCAAGTTAATCATTTTTAATTATTGGATATTTCTAAATAGATGTACTTTTCTAAAAATATGTTTCTCTGTTAAAATGCTTTTGATAGAAAAATTACACTAATAACATGAATATTTGAAGATAACTATTAAACTACATTATATTTTTTATGAAGGATGTCTTAATTTAAATGCTGTACTAACTAAACAACTTACACAATTTCCTTGTATAAAGCAGTCATATGTTAGTTATGTGACATATGACTGCTTTATACAAGGAAGTTGTGTAAATTGTCTTACAAGCAGTAATTTATTTTTAGTATTATTGACTATACAACTTAAAATGGATTTATAATATACCCATGAATGAAAGCTATACTTTATTATGCTAGTTTTCTAGCCTGTAATAGGGACATTACATTTAGCCATAGTAGGGTAAAAATAAATTTATTTGGCTAATCAAGGAAAAAGGCTGCTCATGACGTAAAATAGTCATGGGCAACCTTTTTTCTTGATTCATAACTGATTTTTTAAAGTAACGTCAAAACAGATAAAACAATGATGCAGAGAAAATGGCGCTAAAAACATGAATTTACTGAATACACTGCAATTTCTTCTCATCATACTTTACAGAAGCATGATTTTAAATACTCCCATTGTGAAAATAGACACTTTTATGTTTTAGAAACATCTATCCAAGGTTTATTT
This sequence comes from Amaurobius ferox, assembly GCA_951213105.1. Lineage (NCBI taxonomy): Eukaryota > Metazoa > Arthropoda > Arachnida > Araneae > Amaurobiidae > Amaurobius > Amaurobius ferox. The sequence continues at coordinate 70,361,412 of OX578153.1, read as the reverse complement.
TTCAATAGTTGATCCATGCACATACTTCTAATTTGAAAATTTCAAAATAGTGTGGGATTCTGTCATAGTGAATATAAAGCGAGTTCTCTGACAAGAAATTTATTGAAACCCATGCCTCATCTATATTAATGAAAGAAATAATCTGTCTGTTTGTCCATAATGCTAAGCGATATCTACCACACTTATAAGTCTGAGATTTTTCACATAGTTGCATCTCCGGCTACTTAAACAGCTGCTGTAAGCCCTCGGGCCAGTTGCGTGGTCTGGGTCTTCAACATAGTTGCATCTATACCTGAATTAATGCAACTCAAAGGTCTTTTTATTTTTTAATTAAATTCAAAAGTGTTCAAGTTGGCTGTTTATTGACAGCAATAGGAAAGATCTTTCCCCCACACATATAGCCATGATCTATAATATATATAAAAGAAAAAAAATTAACACATGACAATGCAAAAGGAAGTATTATAATAATCATTGTTGTAAGATAGTTAAAAGAGTTCAATATCCAGCTTCATCTCTATAAATAATTTTGAATGAAACTGTTTATGAAGCTATTGAATGAGAAATGAAGTTGACAGATTTCGATAAATCAAAGAAAATATTGGGATAAGTCTCAACCAAAGGAGAAATGCATAATTTAGGACTTTGAAAATAACAATTTAATTGGCTCTATCATTAAAAATTTTAGATGCCTAGAGCACAGATGCTCTGCATGGGTACTGCTATACATAATAAAAAAATGTGTGTATGTGCAGTCTGCAGCAGAAAATTTAAGTATCGTACAACCATGAAATTTGGTACTTTAACCTCGGTGTGATTTTTTTGTGGTTGTTATAAGCGGGTGCATTATTAAAGCATTCTTTACATTTCATTCACCAGGATAGCAAATTCTCAAAAAACCCCAACAAATGCTTTGTCATTACATCTACTTTAGCTGCTGCATGTGCGTGTTATGCCACGATCCTCTAGTTTAAACAGAGATGCCTTAGTTTCTACTGAAGACATGTTCATGCTTTTGGATTACGGAATTTGCATTATTTCCTATGAAAAATTGTCTTCTGTGAAGGCCAATATAAATTTACTGCAGCTTAGTAATGCCAATAAAATTAACGTGACAATAGGGATGTACGCTGTGTACGTTAATGCCAATTAAATGCAAGTAACAGATATTTGCAGCTGTGTGCACGTTAATGCCAATCAAATCATCTTGATAATGGGTATTTATGGTGGCGTGGAATGTCAAAGATCGCCTTTTCCATACAAATAATAAATATGCTAGTTAAATTTAGCATAGATTGCTGAACTGCTATTTTTTTAATTATTTTCACATAAACAGTGCAAATGAGCAATTTAGTTTATGTTCTCATGAATCGCTAAGAGTTGATTACTATCTTATTCCAATCTCCATCTTCCAAATATTGCATATTAGATTGACTAAACTAGCTTATTTTTATATTCTGATTGATTATTCAGGTTCATTTTTTAATTATTTTCACATAAACATCGCGATTATGCAATTCAATTTATGTTTACGTGAATCGCCGAGAGTTTATTATCTTATTCCATCCATTTCCATCTTCTAAATGTTGCATATTATACTGACTAGACTAGCCTATTTTTATAGTTTGGTTAATTATTAAAGTTAATATTTTAATTATTTTTGCATAATACATATTTTCCTATTTTGAAAAATGGGTATGAGCCCTTTGCAGGGATATTTTCATAAAATTGTATTAAAACAATGATTTAGACAAATGAAAAAGAACCATTTTGGCAGGTATATATTAAAATTGATATAGTCACATCTATAAATACATTGCTAGATTTCATTTTTTATTAAAGATCAATATTTATTATCTTTAGTGAAAATTTGTGCTTTACCAAACATAAATGCTTGTTTTTAATACAAAGTATTTTTAACTGGATAAAAACTTATATATATATATATATTAATGCATAATTATATATATGTTTAAATAATTTTATAATACATTTTTGTATTATGTATTTATATATATTTCATTTCTTAACCTGACTACTAAAAATGTTTTGCAACTTAATATTTTCCATCTTCACTACTGAAATTTTCATGAGCTGAGTGGCATCTCTGTTCAAAATCATACAGTTGGGGGATGAGGGGGATAGCAGGAGGTGCACTATTCTATATGAACTTTTTAATAGGGGGGGGGGGGGGATTTATACAGATTCCTTATATTTTTTTATCACTCTTAGGCAATAAAACTGCAATGCTAGAATCTACACTGGATTTTAAAACATTTTCAAACAAGAAGTATGAATATGTGATGTGAAGAGAGTAATATGTTTATAAAATGCCCTGTATGGATACTAACACACATAAAAGTAGCTACTTTCAAGACAATATTATATTTACCACAAAATAAAAGATATTGAAGAAAATTCATACAATTTCTTTGCATACTCAGTAAGCACCATTTTACACACTTGTTTATAAAGTCGTAGATTAATAGCATCAATAACAAAGTACATTTTTTTTTTCAATTAGAATTATTGGCCAGTTGTTATAATAAATATTAATTAATTTGTTATGAAATTACAATGCTAATGATTTGACATACATAAAATTTCAAGATTTTTTTTTTTGTTAAGATATTTTGTTTATTCACATTTTTTAGTTGTTTTGAGATATTTGGCAACTGAAATTGCTCCAAGAATATTTGAGTTATTGAAAATAAATAAATACACTCTATTAGAAAATATGTACATTTTACATAACTTGAATACATTATAATCAGTAATTTTGAAGGAAGACACGTCTAGTTAATTGTAGAAAGAAACAAGTTTCTCTATCAAGTAATTTTACACATATTTACACAGTAGTAACAACATGTCGAGCAAACGTTAACAACGTGGAATGTTTTAAAAAAGAAACAGTAATATTAATATAACAATTCATTATCACCCAATCACAGGAAAGAAACATAAATACTACACAAAATATTCTTGTACATCAAATATGTTTTCTGTTAATCTTTGATTTAAATTGTGATTGCTTTAATTTATAAATTGCTTTTTGTACTGGTTAGGCACAGCTTCCTTTGGTTAAATAGCATAATTAAATATTTCCTACTTTGGTTATACTTTAGTTGTAAACATTAACTGTATTTAATTATTTTATGCATGAAATACCTTATTTTACTGACAAAGAAATAGTCGATTTTGCACCTGAGCACTAAACCTTATATTTAAAAAGAAAAAGTCTAACACTAAGTGATCTAGGTCGTAGCCAGAAAAAAAATTTCGTCGGGAGGGGGGGCTTCTGATTTTTCTTATTTCAGCTGACTTGTAAAATGTAAGATTAAAATTTTTCTTGATTTAATTACTTTGGGGAGGATGAGTCATAGTGAAATAAAAAGTATAAAATTCAATTTTTTTAAAAATTTGATACTATAATGAAAATATACTATAAGCAAAATAATTGATAATTAAAAGTAAAGCTGATCGAAAATTTCAGGGAAGGATGTTGAACCCCCAAACGCTCCTGGCTATGATCTTTTAAGTGATATTTGCATATAAAATGTTCATTGTCATAATAATATGTAATATTTAACTTCTTTGGGACCACCATCACCAATATGTGACAAGAAGATTTTTTTTTTGACAGCTTAATGGCACACATTTGTGGTACACATGAAAGTATTGTTGCAGGCTCCAACATACACATATATAAGACAGAGCCATAGAACATTTTACTTGAATTTTTAAATCATACTAGTTGACATTATGAAACTGAGAAATTTACAATGTATGGATGCTTTGAGTGAACAGAATCACTATTTAGTGATCTTCAAATGGCTTTCTTCTGAGTGAAGAAGGCAGATTTATGGATGGTTTGAATGTAATTTGAATTATAAAAAGTTACTTTAAATAAGTAAAATATTTAAAATATGTTTCTATATATTTAACTGTATAATTATCAAGTTTAAAAAAAAAAAAAAGTTTTCTGGAAATAACTGCATGTAGTTTTTCAAGTTTAAGTAAAGACAATAAAATGAAAAAAATTTAGGGGGAATAACTGAATTTAGTTTTTGTATAAAGTTTTTAATTTTGTAACAGAAGACAGACAGTGATGCAAAGTATATGACATACTTAAAATCCAAGTTTTTGTGGTAAAAAGATAATTTTTTAATGCACATTAGGTTTAATTTAAGAAATTGCCTTGGCCTATGACAAGATCCTCTCGTGAGGTGCTAGTCTTAAAGGGATTAAAAATACTCCAAATACTTAAAACACATCAAACTTCCTGTCACTTGATATTATTCATGGAAGGCTTCGGAATGATAGAAAATAAACAGTTTTAGGTTTCTTGTAAGGTTAAGGTAACAAAGTTATTAATGTTTAAAAATTGTATAGAGCCAACAGATGACAAAATATTCCTGTCAAAAATGCAATTCAAATAAATAATATCAATATATATTTGAAAATTACCTTGAAATATTTTTACAGGAATACTTGATTCAGTGATTGCAGTATAAAACTATCATAAAATCATTACTGAGTAATTTTTTTACACATCACAGATAAGTTAAGAAAAAATTATATTATCAAATTAAAAAATAAATCGTCAATATAAAAAAACACAAAATGCAAATTAGTGTTAGTTACTTAAACAACTTTTAACATTCTATACAAAAACATTATATTAGATAAGATAAAACACTATTAAGAATGGTGATTGCATTTAATTATAAAATTTAAAAATGAAGCTATTAAAAACCCATAAGATATCTTAAAAAGTTGAAATAATTTTTTTAAAAAATACAGTACAGTAAAGTGTTGTTTATACACTCATCATTTATTCATTTTTACCATTTATATTTTGTTTCCAATTGGTCAATAGACATTCTTATATTAAATAAAAATTTAGTACAATAAACCCAAAGAGTGTATTATTGTGATCATTATTCATAAAATTATAAATAATAATATTCTATATAATATAATTATGATCTAATAAATTCTATATAATATAATTATGATCTAATAAATTCTATATAATTATGAATAATAATATTCAAAATTATGAATAATATTCTATATATCAACAAATAATTATATTTTTGCAATGTAATACATAATGCTAATTATGCACAATGCAGAGTAGATCAATATAAAAACCTAATTATTGCCCTTTATATGCATATTACAAACTGCTCAATTCTTATAATAAATTTATTACCTCGTATAATTTTTGTACTTCAAAAGGAGTATGATAACAGAACATGCAAATAAATATCAAATCACATTCCTATCACAAAATAAAGAGCAGTAAAATATCACATGTTTTTGCCTCCTCCCACAGCAGGAAACTGCATGCTCAGAGTTCCATAAAAATAAAATTTATCTGCATATGAACATTCAAACAAAATTTGCTACAAACTTTAGGCAAAAGCATATGATTATAAAATAGAATAATGAAAGGAAAACTGATAGAATAAATATGTAAAATGTATGTATTGTAAATATGATGAAATAACCATATTATTATTGTAAATGCAACAATAAAATAGCTAGATAAATATTTTGTCTTCTATCTGATAAATAACTGCAAAAGACAACTGAAAAGTAAATTAAAGACAACTGAAAAAATACAAAAGGCAATTGAAAAGTAACTATAAAAGGAAACCAAAAGTAACTGTAAAAGACAATTTAAAATAAAAAGTGATGTCTCAATATTGGATCAGTGGGAAAATAAAAATCACATGTAAAGACCATATATCATATGAAAAAATCGTAAAAAAAAAAATCCCGTCAAGAATAAGATTTATAACATAAAACAATTGAAGAAAATTCTAAATTTTAAATTACATGGTTTTAAGTTCATTAAAATAATAATCATAAAAGAATGCTATAAATATTTTTTTATATATCTCATAAGTCAAAATTAAAAATGTCTTGTAAATGAAGTTTTATGTATATGTATGAGTAACAATATTTTAACAAGAAAAAAATTTTACAGGCAAAATTCCTAGATAAATTAATAGTGTAGATATCTTAAAATTCCAACTTTCATTAACTGGAAAAAAATCATTAAAATAAATATTTTGGTAAAATTCTCAACTTAGATCTAAAATAGCAGTACTCAACTTATCTATTGCAAATAAGAAATCAAGTGTCATTGCTTTTCACATTGATCTTTAGTTGAGTTTGAATTATATTTCTACATACACTCATGACAATTTTAAGTATGCAGTGTAAAACGATCATATGAAATTAACTGTAAGCAATTACAAAGTGGGTAAATTGTAAAACTTACAACTTTAATTTGAATAAAACTTATTTACCTTCTTTCAGTTTTCTGTAAAACACTGCACATAATGCAGATTACTGGGCTGCATTGTGCTCAGTGTTTTACAGTTTGCTGAAAATAATTAAACCTATCATGGAATAACCTGCTTTTTAAGAAAACATTTGTGAACATGTTTTTAATATCTATTTTGAAATCGAAATATAATTTTATTTATGCACTATTTTATAAGAGGAATGAATTAACACTATTGCTAAAAAGTTATCACAAACCATTCTCAATATATTAAATATTTTATTTTTAGCAATGTCTCTTGAAAGAATTGAGCAATCTCCATGACATTTTTAAAGGGTATGCTTATTTTATTATGTAACTACAACAAGCCTATGTATTTTCAGGAGGATTATATAAATTGAATTGAGAAATTTTTAAGGAAATTAATTTCTTAAAAATTGCAATTATGCAATTCATTTACTCAAACTGGAAGTCTTCTAGAAATTCTATCGAGTTGGTAGCAATGCACTTAAAAAATATTGTCTTAGTTTTTGCAACATCAAACCAGATGTCATTGTTCTTTTATAATTCATATGCAGACTAGACACATTAGGCTAATTAGTTTATTTCAATCTTGCATTATTTGCCCAGAAACTGTATACACAGAATAATAATAAAAAAAAAAGAGAAACATTTTAAAATATATTAGGTAAATGCTACTAACTCAAACCTCAAACTCAGGCTTAATGATCCAGACATTACTGATATTAGAATTAAATATAAATTAGTCTCTCAAAACACATTAAGCAATTGCACAGATTATCTTACATTTTAAATACAAATTTAATAAATTAAAATTTTACAAAGAAATATTCCAGAGAGCTGTATAGAAGTATGTACAAAAACAAACTGTAACAATAGAATGTCAAAGCATTAACAACAGAGTAAAACATGATTACTGTAAATTTTAATTCATTAAAACAAAACAAAGCATTTTCATTGTAAAGAATAGGAATGTGGAAGAACATTTTTGATTTTTGACAATATTTAGGACCCTAATAAATAAATTTTTACAATTTTCTACTGTTTACAGCAAAAAATCATTCATCCTTTTGCGCAAAAATGTTAAAATATTTGCTATGTACATTTAATTTATCAGTCGGTATAAAAGCTATCTTTACAATTTTTAGAACTTGGTAGCAAGTTCCTAACAGGTATTATAGTAAATTCATTCACAACAGCTAAAAGAATATTTAAAAGCTTCAACCTTTTAAGAATTGATATTAAATGTACAGATACAGTCAAGCCTGCTTATAGGGTTATAAATAACGAAATTAGTCAAATTCCATTTTATATTCTGAACTAAACTGATTATTTTTAATGTTGCCCCCCCACCACACATAATATAAAGCAGTGTTTCTTGTGGTTTGTATGTAAAATAAAAAATGGAATGTAAAATGAAAAATTGCAATGCCAATCAAATCTAAATGAAATGTTACAAAAAATTTTTACATCCGAAAACTTGACACTGTTTAATTCGATATGAGATTAAATATCAACTTGAAAACATGTCATATTTCCAATGATATATATGAGGACATGTTATATTAACCCAGGCTATAGTTAGTACTTTGGGGCGTCTGAGTACATTAAAACTATTGAAATGATGGGAGTAAAAGTGCCTAATTTGTTTGTATATAATATCCATATTAATTTAAGAATTTATTATAGATGCATTATTCTACTGCAAAATAGCAAGAATTTATGTAGGTGCACAGTTGGTCTGGTCCATATAGTTTCTAGGAAATTTCTAAGGGCCTTGGCCATATAGTGAATGCCAGAGAGTAAAGAATTTTAATCAATTTCGTAAATGTTTTACACAAATCAAATCTAACATCTTCTTTCTGTTTGTGGTTTTTTGTACAAGTTGTTAAAAATAATCATCAAATACAAAAGAGGATCAGGAGATGGACAGCAAGTTTTAGTATTTGGTGTTAAGTGGGGCTAAATGGGGAGCCTTTTATTATGCATGTTTTTTAATACAAAAAATAATTTTAGGGGCATTTATTATGGGACATCCTCCTATTCTTATATTTAGGTATGTTGTATATATAAGTCCTTTTCCCCCCTACAGATATTTTAATATAAAAATTTAAAAAGTGTGACTAACAATATAAAATATGAAAGCAGTATTATTTCACTTTAGTCTAGTAAACGAAAGGATTGGATTTTTTTTTTGATATCACATTAGGGGACTGAAGTACAATCAGACTGACACTGGGCAGGTAGGCCGTCCACAGAAGCTTTTTGTGGTGGGCAGAGATCATAAAGGTTTGGAAAACACTGATATAATAGGGCTTTAAATAGCTATACAATATTTCTAAAATTGAATTACTGAAATAGACTTTTAGTATAATTTTATTCTGTAGTAATAAAAAAATTCAATTGAAGGCTACATTTACAAAAGTAAGTCAAATTCAATGAAAGAAAATTCTTTCTATGCTATTTCCATAAATTATTTTAGATTTTATGCACATATTTAGAAAACAAAAACACATTTAAAGCTTTAAATAAAATGCTTTGCAAATTTTTCAATTTTGTAATAAACAGGTTTGGCTGTATCAACTAATCTATCCACTTTAAACACTGAAAACATTTGGTAAAATTCCCAAAATATTGATATTTTCCATAAAAATTTGAGCACCGGAAATTTTCAGTTACAAAGACAAAACATCTATTATTTTCATTGTAGAAGAACAATTCAATATCAATCATGATGATGATTCATTTAACAATTTTGCGCCATTTATACCCCGAACAGTTACTCTATTGGGTCTTACGAGCAATCCATAGCCTGGTCTACATGTAAAGTAGCTCTTTCCTTGAACTGTACCATCATTTTTCCCTTTTGGCGATCTTAATTCTATACCAAGCCATGTACCATCTGCGAAATCTACAGGTCCTATATATCGAACAGCACCTGCAAATAGTAGGGAAAAAAAAAATTAAACATGGGAAAACAAATATACCTTATTTTTTTTTTATTAAGACTAAGTATACTGTGAGTAGTATATGATTTTCTCACTAGACTCGAATTGATTTTTCTTTATTTTAATTTTTATATTAATTGAAATATATTTGTTTTATCACAAAAAATAGGAATGTTTTTAAAATGTCATTAAACTGGTAATTTTTAAATTATTTCATTTTTCATTTGGTGACTTGATGCATTTTTGAATGATGTTAAATGACAACAACAACAACAAAAAAAATATATATAATAAAAAAAATAAGGGGGGGGGGCGGGATAGCTTGAGAGTGATTCAGCTTAGTATCTAATGAGATAAGTTTCATTCATCTTGCTATAAAAGATTACATTAAAAAAATGGTGGTGGCTACAGTCTGATATGGCCAAATTGGTTTCGCATGCCTTATAAAATAAAACTCCAATGAAGTTCAATAATTTTATTTGTTAAAGGCTATAAAATGTTATTTATTGTTAATAGTTAGCTAAAGGATCAAAATTAGAACTCCTATTTCACAATAGTTCAAAATATTAAAAGATCAAAATTATAGCTATATGTCAAAACTAAAACCTGATCTGAAATCCAATTATATCTCCTTGTAGAGATTTTAAAGGGCTACAAATTACTCACTATTTATAGCTAGCACTTTTAGTTTTGGAGATATAAGCACTACAAACTTTCAATCTTCTTCAACTTGACAAGATGATTGCTCAAAAATTAGAAGAGCATATATTTGGTTCCACTCTATTGTATGTAATTAACATTATTAATGCCTCTCTTGATTCTATATTAAAAAGATAATAAATATAAAATAATTATAATAATTTATATAATAAATAGTAGTAATTTAATACTTAAACATAATACATTACTACTATTTATCATGGGTATACTTTTTGAATTATAAAGGAAAAAACCAGAGATGTCCAGTTTGGTGATTTATTACTTTCCTTCCCATGTTTTCCAGCACAGAAACTAAAATTCACGATTGGTGTCTCTCTCTCGGCTTTTATGCAATTAACCTGGGATTTTTATACAATAAAAAAGATATGTTTAACATTAACCCTATGGGGTTTTTGTTCCACAATATTCTAGGGAGATGCGAATATTCATTACCTGATTAAATGGGGCTGACGATATAAATAAATTATTTAATGTGAAGATTTCCTAATTATGAATTTATTTTATATATTAAACAAAGTTTACCTATTTCATTATTTACAAATACATTGATGCCCAATGTTAACCAACAATTTTTCTGGGAATTAGATGGACTTGAAACTTGAGGATATCTAACACTTCTCCTAAAAAAATGAGATATCTATATTACTTTACAAAAATAATATTTATCTCAGATAAAAAATTACTTAACATTTTAAAACAAGCTAAAAGGAATATTCATATTCACAAGCACAAAAATGTTTCTATTTTTTTAGTATGATTTATGAGATACTAGAGCGACTTATCTGGCATTGCCCAGATTCTAAATAAGCACCTGTTACTTACTGATAACACCACATAATTTACAAATCACCTGTTATAAATTAAAATCATTTCTGCACTCCATTGAAAAAAGCACCTAAATAAGCACTTGATCACTGATCATTGACAGAAAGACACAAAACTATCTTATATACTTTATATGCTACATCTTTTAAATTTGCGAAGTTAGAAAACCGATATTCAAATGAAAATACTTGTTATAAAAAAAAAATTCTTTATCCCAGGAGTAAAATTAAAAAAATTATTGCTATCTTAGTGAGTTTTCAACATTTTAAGTCAAAATTTAGTACAATACTTCTAATGATAATATAAAAATAAATTAAAAAAAGATACAACAACTTTTTTTTTAACTGATAATTTAAATCGAATCAGCTTTCAAAAGGCTTTTTATTCGTCGCGATAAAATGTCTGCAATTTAATCAAAACACATGTTCTTGAATATTGTCTGCAGCAGCTGCAATGGATAAAAAGATTTGACAAAATGACAGAAAATAGTTGATTTCCATGGCTGTGGAGTACTAAAACCTTAGACTCCAACTCTCTACTGTCCAACTCTGATAGTGACATAAATACTAATTAATTTTTAATTTTTTATATCCATAGTTTTCAATTCATAAATATTTTATGTTTTTTTAATATATTGCCAAAAAATTATTTAAAAAACCTATTAAAAATTTAAATATTCCAAAATAAAATTATTTTTAAATAGTTTTAATTAGGAATTGGAATATTTTTTCAGACTCTGATTCCATCCTAAATGGCTACCGACACCACAGTCCTGGAGTTTTTGACTTTAAAAGTTCATAAATTTTAAACTAATTTGAATTTTTAAAAATGTTGCCAAGTTGCATAAAAGAACATTAAGCACCTCTAGCAAATTTCACCACTGTTCGATTTTCTGCTATAGACTATATACCCAGGCAAACTTATTACGCAAGGTAAATTAATTTATTTCAGCTTATCACTATATATTAAAAAATTGTAAACTGGGATAATTATAGTACTTTTGCATAGGTTGCTATATGAAAAAATATCATTTTACATTATTTTAAAATCTTATTAACGACGAACAAGCATTTTAAATTATTAAAGTCTGAAATATTTTTGTGAACTTTAATCAAGACTTATTTCAACATTAAAACTATGATAATGCAATTTATTTTTTATAGAAGCTTTTGTTAGCAAGTAATTAACTTTTAAGTCACTTCAAAATCCGGAAATCATAAATTTTTATCTCTACATAATATCCAAGAATAGATAAATTTTTGATGTACATAATAAAATCTATGTCTGGCTTTTCCCAAACTGAGCCAAAAATCGTTTGTTAACACCTGAATACATATCATTCTAGAATTTACCAAAACATGTTATAGAGATCTTAAAATGTGCATTCCTGTCAAAATCTTTAATATAAAAATATTTAGAAAAACAACTTTTCTATGCAACAGCATGAGAGTATTTGAATTAAGGATTAAAGTTAGTTTTTAAAATACACAAATATAAATACAGTTTATAATATTTGTGATTAACTTTTTTTATGAATTATATTTTATACCTAGCTGAATTTCGAGTAGTCAGTACAGATCGAGGAGAGCTTGGGCTAAGAATTCCATTCTCACCATCTATAAAGAGAGAGAAAATTTGAACACAGAATAATGACTTGCACAACAGAATAATATTTAATAAAATTCCTGAAGTGTAAAATTTCATTCGACTTTATCATGCATTAATATTTTATGTTTTAGGTACACTTGCATCATAATTATTATCGAAATAAAAAAACAAGAATCCTTCTATGAGCTTTTATTCACGTTACTCTTTTAAAAAATTTCTTGAAATTTTTCAAGTTCTTTTTTGAAGTTGGCAATAGCTCAGTGACAGTGAAACCAGTTTGTAATGAAAAGGATTCCCATTATAAGAGGTTGTACTCTATACAAAATATTAAATGTGAGAATTGGAATTATTGTATTTAATTTATTGGTAACATCAGTGAATAAATTTAAGACAGCACTTTTAAATGAAATTTAATATGCTCAAAGAAAGTGACAGAATTGGGAATTAAATATAAGCAACCTGTAATAAATGGGTGAGGTGCACTTAAATACTAACCAGTGGAACTTTTGCTCATACTTAAATCTGCAGAATCTTGATCAGATGATTCATCTTCAGAGTTCTTGCGCAACCTAAATTGCACAAAAATAATAATACATCATCTGTTAAAGAATGACACTGCATGCTTATTTCAGAAAACCTTAAAACATATGAAACTAAAATAATTCTTAAACAGGGTACAAAAAAAGTCTAATGTCAACCGAATTTTATCACATATCATCACGTAGGCTATTGGAACAATATGGTCTACACCGGGGAAAGGTGATTTGGAATTGAGGAGTGAAATGTATGGATCAACGAGGGTAAGTACATTGTCTCTTAAAACAATTTCAAGGACTTTCAAGTAGCATGCAAATTTTTGCTTTCTCGTACTATGTAATATAGTATAGAGAAAGTATCATTTTCATGAAAAATTTTGAATTCGAGATTTTGATACCAATATATGTTTAAGGACCTTACTAAGATGTTTTGACTATTTTTAGAGTGATGGCCATCTGTCTGTGGTCAATTTGTATACACGATAGCTGTCATAAATATTAATAGATTTCTACAAAATTTTATATCCAGCTTTGTTATCAAAATACCTAGAACTAGACAGAATTTTTTGAAATTCGAGTAAAAATTTCGAAATTTCATCAAAATTTTATATTTTTTTAACATGGCAGCATAGTACAAATTTTGACATAATCATGCATAAATAGGGCTATATATGACTCAATGATCAAGAAACTAAATAGTTTCAATCGTTGTGAAAAATAGTTACGATACAATTTTTGTGTTCGTGACATCATCAGCCCCCCTTGGGGGCAGAAAAGTTACCTCTATGGGTGTACAGGTGTTCATTATAAAGAATGATATCAATCGAAAAATTTTTTTTCAAACCGTTTGAAGTGAAGGGTAGCACAATATAATTGGAATTATTTGGACAAATGATGCTGATTTTTTAAAATTTTACTTATAAAATTTGGAAAAAACAAACCAACAAACCCACAAACTACTTAAAAATGGATTCTGGTATGAGACAGTCGAGTTAATTTTTAAGGATATAACAATTCACTTACATTGCAACTGTAGACAGATTACTTTTAATAATTCATTTATCAATGAATTATTAAAAATAATCTGTTGTCAGTTGCAAAATCAATGGATTTGCAGACTTCCTTCGATATTCCCCCCCCCCCCCCACAAACTTTACAGAAGGAATATAAAATATAAAAATAACATCATAATTTGAAAGGGATTTCATTTTTAAATAAATTGATCTCCCCCCTGCCCTACAATCACCTATTATATTATGGGTTCTAGGTGCTCATGACTTGTCCATACCTAGTGCAGAATGAAATGGTGCATTGTGGCTGTCCCGCTGAGTAAGCTTTCGGGAAAAATTATGTTGCTAAGGAAATTTTCAGGAAATTCAGAACTTCTCAGAAAAATATAAACACCACAGATTCATGGAACATTTTAAATCCCTGCTTTTTTCAAGTACTTTCAAGGATTTAATCAAGAAAATGTGAATTTCCAAGCACTCAATATGCTCTCTAATAGGAAACAAAATATTTCTACTAGTATGTAATAATTCCTTTTTAAACATATTTTCATCATTTTAAATTGAACTGCTTTAGCCAATGTACCATCAATGATTTTATAATGTTAAATTTGCAATCATTTCCTTTCCCCAGAATTTGAAATAAAAACATATCAATCATGTTTCTACTTGTTTTCATATGTATTTGCTCACTGACAACATTTGTCAAAAAAAGAGTTACTGATAACATTTGTCAATTACTTATGCACATATGTAATCAATCATTAAAATAGCCTCGCTACCAACAAGGACCACAGGAAAACAATTCTGACAGTTATAGCACACAGAGGACTATAGCACTTCAAATGCCATCTTAGTGTTACAGACAAGATGAGTATACTTTCCCTTAAAGGAAATTTAAGTACTTCTCAAGAATTTTCAAGTACCATGTAATATTTTTTCAAGGACATCAATTAACCCCTCATGAAGTTGTATGCATTTATGGGAGGAAAAATAAATAGCAAACTAATGTTATTGTTTATTGAAACCGTTGAGGAAATTTTCAGGAACAGTTAAAACTACTAGGGAAATTTCCAGGGAAAGCAGAAAAACACAATGCTGCAGATCCGCGGAACATTTTCAAGAACATAACCAAGAAAATGGGAATTTTCAAGTACTTTCAAGGCCTTCAAAATGGTCATCTAAAATGTAAGTATTTTCCCGATTTTCAAGCACCTGTATGCACCCCGTACAGAACAAAAAAATTATTTAGGTTTAGTCAAAGTACTTAAGGAAGAAAATAATACACAAAAGATTAAAATTTGATAGAATAATTCAAATACATAGTTTGTGCTTTGATAAATGTATGCTTTACAACATTAACTGTTTACCAGGTTTGTGGGCGCAAAGCATGATGGCAATTATTTCCAACAACATTGGCTATAAAGTAAATTCAGCATGTATAGGTCACAGTGTTACTCAGTCAACATTCTTACATGAGGTTAATGTGTTTACACTGCAGAAACTCAGATAGAACCTTGTCTGGTACGTTAAGATACAAAACTGCATGGAGGTTGCAACATAAAAGAAAATTTAAATCATTGCCATTTATATTTCAAAAATAAAAAATTAAAAATTATTAACAACATGTTTATTATATCTTGGGAATACAGTTTTAAAGCTTATCTTTCTGTAATTTAAAATTTTGTTCTTCAATGTAATACGAAATTCAAAAAGAAATTTAGGTGACATATTTTATCAAAATAATATTTTATTAGGTGACATACTTTGTGATTTGTATATCAAAGGTGAAATTTATTAACTAGATAAGCATATTTCCATATATTGACACACACACACACACACACACATATATATATATATATATGTATATATATATATATATATATATATATATATATATATATATATATATATATATATATATATATATATATATATATATATATATATATGTTATTAACAGCATTAAATTGAGAGAAAGTACACAGCACACATAACATAGTCCCACTGGAAGAATATATGTATGTATGTATATATATACAGGGATGTATCTACAGTGGTCGGCGGTGGTCGGGGTTTCCACCACTCAGAATTTCCGACCACCACTCATCCCCCCCCCCCCAAAAAAAAAAACACTTTCTAAAGCAACAAGTGAAGTTGGAGTTGGAATCATCACCAACTGCCTGGCATATGACTAAAGCCAGGGCTTGAAATTAACGGTGGTCCGAGACCACAAAAACACCCAACGGACCAGCAGAATATAAATTATATTGGTCCGTTGGACTAGTAACCTTTTATTCTCATTTCTCTCTCATAAATTAAATTTTCCCCTTTTCCCTTCAGCACTTATGTAAGACAGACGATATTCAACAGTCTGGGGAAAGTAAACAATACTGCTTCCGTGTTTGTAATTTTGTCACCCCCCTTTCTTCCCTCAAGACAACTGGCTATTTTGACTCCCTACAGACTCCTGCTGTGAAAACGGGGAGGGGAACTGGAATGTTTCTTCCCTAGGCATTGCTTCTTCCCCTTCCTTCCCCCATTGCTTTCTTTCTCCTATATTTTGAGGTTGCCACGTATTTAGAATATTTGTCTTCATCTTTATGGCAACAAAAGAGAAGAAATAGAACAACACCCATACTTTATAGGCTGTATAGACCAGAGTCCGAAAAATCTATTGCCCGACATGTCCGGGGCATATAAAAATTCCAACCGGGCATGTATTAATTTTTATTACATGACCAACCGAGCAAGTAATAAAAATTTATTCGACATTAACCTGATTAGGTCAATCGGTAGCCGAAATCGAGTAACCAGTACTCTACTGCAAATATTTTATGTTCAACATTCAAAGCCGTATAAGAGAAAAGGGTGAAAAAGAAAAGTCTTAGTTATTCAGCGATGGACTATGAATGGCTTTCGCATCACGATAGTTGATAACTGTGGGGAGAAAATAGTTTCACAGTTTACGGGCGACAGTGACGTCACTAAAAGAAATAAGCAGAGCCTCTGTCACAGTGCCAAAGCAGCTCCTCATTCTCTTCTCTCTCTTTCTGTCATTCATTTGCGCTTGATTCCTTGTGTAGCTTTGGTAGATTTGCGAACGTGAACAGGTGTTGATAAGCAGAAACGACGATTACTAAGGAATATCTGTAATTTCTACGGGAAACATCCTCATACTACCTACAAAATTTGCACAGTTTCCTACAAAAAATTCCCTTCTGTCTAAGGCAATGTAAATTTACGGCCACATGCACGGTAATGTCAGTCATGATGATAGGGATTTACGGCCGCATGTAATGTAAATTAAAATCGCGATCGCATTTTTATTGAAGTAATAAATATGCTTCTTCCAAAAGTTGTCTAGTCTAATCCGGAATAAAGCTCTAAACGGTTATTTTTAAAATTATTTTAGCATAAAAAGTATTCAATTGCCATTTTTAATATATTTACTTCATTAAAAGCAACTACATTTATAATTTTGGTATTTAAAACAGCTGATCTCGGATCACAATAGAATGAAAACTCAGGAAGAAATGGTTAAAGCTATTATCACCAACAAGACCATGCTTGAATTATTTCACGGTATTTCACATATCGCTCAGTGTTACAAGACAATACCAATACACTCAGCAGACTGTGAAAGAGACTTTTCTCAAGTTAAGTTAATAAAAACAGATCTCCGGAATAGATTGAAATCTTCCACTCTGGATGCACTTTTACGTATCGTTGTGAACTGTCCAGAGCTTCACAGCTTTTCGTTTGACAAAGCAGTTCATCACTGGATGACTGTAAAAAATAGGAGGATCAGATTAAAATGAAATTACTGTGTGTATTTTATTATTATAATTACAATTAAAAAAAGTTATATTCAATTTTATCAAATGTTTTTCTTTAATATAAAAGTATACAATACTAATACTGTTTGTGTGTGCGAATTAACGCAAAGCACATTTCAAAATTTTATATTCGCAATTATAATTGTTCTGGAAAATCAACCACCACTCACATTTCTCTAGATACATCCCTGTATATATATATATATATATATATATATATATAATTGAAGAATTTAAATTTACTTGTATTATTTATACCAGAGATTGATCATATATTGAAATAGTTCTGTATAGCAAAAATGAAAATAAGATGGTCTGAAGCGAATATTTGATATCAATAATGACTATACGACAATCCTGTGAAGATGCTAAAGGGAACATTATAAATAAAATAGGTACTAAGGATTGGTAATTATAATCCCTTAACTAAACCCTTAGATTAAATTTTTGTTATAAATCACATATGTAATACAGATACTTAAGGTACTAATCCTCTTGTTCCCTGCATAAACATACATGGTGTAAAAACATGAATAATGTATAAGATGAAAAGTTGCAAAACACAAAAAAAAAATTTTTTTTTTGCACGTGGAGCTAGGCCTTTCTTGCTCCAAAATTTTTTTTGAAAATGAATGAATTGAAAAAAAGTGAAAAGCATTTCTGAAACCATGTATGTTATCAAGGGCCATACCTGGTTCGTTAATGCTGATTCTACATTTCTGTGTACATTACTGTAAATTGTATTATAGAAATAATGCACATGACCCGACGTAGAAGAAAATAGAAATTGGATTAGATATAAATATAAAAATAATCAAATAAAATAATCAAATATACCAGCTTATGGCAGTGTATTTTGATGAGAATACATTGCAATGTATGACTATATACAGGGTGTCCAGTGCTATCGGTGCCCAATGGCTATTTCCTCAGCCGTTAGTCACAGAGATATATTTCCAATTGCAAAAATGTTTTAAATTTTAAAATCTATTATCTTAGAAACAGTTTAAATCAACAGATGTATTTCTGGAAGTAATACGAAATATAAATTTTTATACAGTCTCCCGGTCCTACCAGTTATATTTAGGAAAATCATCCTCATACAATTTTATGCAAAATAAAAAAAAATCATCCTTTTATAACCAAAATTGACCGACTTATAGCTGTTTAAAGTTAGAGCATGTTTTGTGCTGAGAAATGGGGGTTATACACAAAATAATTATATACACAAATCTGTTATTTTTCTGTCAGAATCTGTTACAGAAATACATTTACTGACTTAAACTACTTGACTTAAACAATAATGTGTTACCTCATTTACAATAAAGACCTTAGAAAGACCCCCAGAAGATCTTAGTCAAGCCCTGACTATAATACTCTTCTAAACGAATTACTATTCGATAAAAAGCTTTGCTTCATTCTCGACATTATGTCAACAAATGCAATTGAAAAATAATACTTTGAATACGGAATTTCAATATTTATACAGTCCCTTAAAGGTTGCTGAAACGGGATATTTTTATGCGTGGAAAAGCGACTTAAGTCATAAAGTTTAATGCTTTATAACTCGATGAATTTTTTGGTCGTAAAAGGATGATTTTTTTTTATTTTGCATGAAATTGTATGATGATTTACCTAAATATAACTGGTAGGACCGGGGGACCATATAAAAATTTATATTTTGTATTTTTTTCAAAAATGCATTTATTGATTAAAACTGTTTCTAAGATAATAGATTTTAAAATTTAAAACATTTTTGCAATTGGAAGTATATCTCTGTGACTAACGGATATACTAAGGATTTGAAGTAGAGCATAAATACAAGAAAAACATTGAAAAATTGGTTAGTATGCAAACTGCTCTTTTTCAGGGCCCAAAGTAATGCACACACACATATATATATATATATATATATATATATATATAAATTTCCAAAAGGATTAAAAAAAAATGAACAAATCGAGTACCACAAAGTGGCCATGAGGGGGGGGGGGGGGGTGACCCCCACTCCCCGGTTAAAGCATACTTACAGCCGTGGCAAACACTCCCGGAGGCTGGTACCAATTTGAGAAAGATATATACTTGAAGATATACACTACAAAACAGTACAATACAAAACAATACAAAAGTGGAAAAAGGCATAAACCCCGATTCAAACAATCAGACACAAATACCAATACCAACACCATTACCACAAAGCCTTCATACCCAGGTATAGGGTATAGGGTTTTAAATTATATAACTTTTGTGTAAACATATATATATATATATATATACTATTACACAACTTGTAATGCCAATTTGATAATTATCTAAATATGATATAATGAAAAATTAAATAAGGTTCAATAACAGAAGATTAACATCAATATATATGATTGCAATTCATACTGTACTGAAAATAACTATACATATATATTTTTTATTCTGAATTCGTAGTGAAACCATTATTGTTCAGCATAATCATCACAATATTTCACATGCATAAAAATAATTTAATAAATATTTAGTTAATTAGTTCAAAAAATTTCAAAATTAAATTTTGTAGAAATTTTAAAGTGAAAAAAACTTAATGTGAAAATTAGAATATAAAAATAAACCTTTTGATCCGATGTGATGGAGCAAATAACCCAAATCCTGGAGTACAAGTAAAGTACTGAACACCATTGATAGAACCGTCATTTTTGCCTTGAGGTTTATCAAGCTCTATGCCATACCAGAAACCTGCAATAATTTAAAATATTGAAAATAAATATTCAAGATACTTTTAAAGCATCTAACACTTTAATCAACATAGATATTGAAATAGACATTTAGTTTATTACACAACCCACATTACCCGCCCTCTCAAATAGTTGCTGTAAGCCCTCTGGGACAGTTGAGAGGTCTGGGTCTGCAACAACCCACATTATGAGAAAGTGGAAAGTAAACAGCAACTTTAAGCATGGGTGCCCATAGATTTGCATGGGCTTGTACCACATAAAAATTCTGTTAAAATTTCATGCTACACTGAGTTGTGTTTGGAAAATATCAGGTCCGGTGTGGCAAGGTTCATATTTTGACAAGTTATAAATGAAAGTTAGTGCATAATACATGAAAAATTAATGTTAATTTACTATGGAGATAAAAGTTTAGTAAACACCTTTTTGTATAATTTTTAGCATGTAGATGGCTCCAATTTATAATTTTATATGTATAAAACAACAGTTCAGGCTGGCTTGAGGCTAAAACATAAAAAATTCTAAGTGCTTGGGAAATCACTTTATTGTATGTCTGAGTGCTTTGAATTTCATTAATGACAAGCTAAAAAACATTCTCTACCATTTATGGAATTGAATTTAAAATATTTATACTAGAAAAATTTTAAAGTCCTTGCTTGAAGGAATTCTGTGTTCACTAATCGTCATATCACCTGCACTGTGCTGATGAGTGGAAACAACCACAAAACCATAATCCACGGGTGGTGATGGATGATTGGTTGAGCCCTTTCTTATTTAAAATTTGCAATATCTAAGAGCATAATACATTTAATAAATTTCATAAAATGAGCTAATGTGCACTAAAATGTTAAATTTCCTGGCAATGTTTGCTTTAAACATTTTAACAGATTTCCTTAACAATTTCCCGACTTTCAGGTTAATTTCTCAAATTTCTTGGCAATTATAGATTTTACTATTTTTTCCAGGGTAAGTAGCAACCGTGTCCTTATATTGTGTTACTTTTTTAGTTAAAGAAAGTATTGCTTTTACTTTTCCAACAGTACCTAGTAAACACAAAAGGGAAGTTTTGATCAAAAATCTGACTCTTGGATTTTGATGTATTTATATGATTTGGATATCTTTGAATATGAATTAACTAATTTTTTTTAATGCTATCTATATAACTGTGGGCACAATAACTCTTAAAAAATGAACAAATTGAATGAATTTTGGTTTAAGATTATTTGAATTAATATTTTACATTATTTAACTATTTTGGAAAATCGAAAAAATTATGTAATGTTAAATACGGTGGCTTTCCATACACAATACAACAAACAATATTACACAATAAATCTGTTAACATCATTATACTGGATTTAATACAATTTATTCATGAGAAAAGATACATTTTTAATAGTTAAGAATTTTGACACCAACTAATCTACTAAATTTCACATGATATTAATTCATTTTAATATTAATGCATTTGAATGGGAATTTTCCATGCGAGCATAAATGTTTTATTTTGTCTTATAAAGTTGCTAAATTTGCCTTTTTACATTATCAATTTACATGATATTAATTCAATTCCAATATTCCAATATGGATTTTTGAACATGAACATAAATTCAAATAAAGTGAAATAATATTTTTTCTAAATTTAGAAGAAGAAATATCATTATGAGAAGTTACACTGTATACATCAGATTTTTTTTTCAATTATTTTTACTAACAATTAATTTTAAAATTTCAAGTTGAATCTCACCTGAAGCAAACTCAGTTTCTCCTGCAAACCGTATTGTACCTTTGCGATGGCCTGAAACAAGTATCCTGTCCCCAACAACAAAATCACATGATTCTTGAGAGTTTTGACGATTTCTAAGACTTGATAAACCTAGAAATACAAAACATTTAGAAATCAAAATAAGAATACACATATCTAGAATAATATGCAGTTATGGACAAATAATGACACTTTAAATAGTGTTTCTGAAAGTTTAATGTTTAAAAAATTAATAAATATAAGTATTAAATATTTGATACTTTAGAAATGCAATGAATCTAAATATTACATGCAAATTTAAATGAATAAATATGAAAACATATAAAGCAACCCTATATTTTCCTAGATAAGGTTTATTTTATAAAAAACCATAAAATGTTTCAGGAATTTATTGTTGATTTTAAAACTTTTTTAGTGAATATGATGAGATTTATGAATGCAATTTAAAGTGATTTTAAATTGTTAAAGATATTTATGAAGATATGTCTATATGTAATAACTGAAATCACTTTTAATATATCATTTTCAAATTTTGACACAATAAATTAAACAAACTATTATTAAACTATAGTTTTTTAAACACATAAAAATAAAATTCCATAAAGAAACTTCTAGCTAACATTAGATGAAAAATAATAATAAAAAAAAGCATAAGAACCTATATAATTTCAACTAATGAAGGTCACATTAAACATATTATAATAATCATTCTTCTGCTTTTATAGTAAAAGTTATGCAATTTAAGTTTTACAGGCTTTACAATTTAAGCTTTACTAAAACTTCAAAATTCAAACTATTCAATTTATTAAAATATATTGAAAATTTAGAGGGAAATAATGTGAGGTTGGTTGTTTTTTGTCTCAGAAACTGACTAATATCATTACTGATTTATTTTGATGTGTTTGTAATAAAAATTCTACTTTTTAACTAAAATCAACCCAGTCTTTTGAAAGGGGGGGGGGGGGAGAATATAAAAAAGACATGCTGAACAGAACCAATTGTACCAATGTTCATAGATTGCATGCAATTTTCATTGTTATTCATACAAATACGCTTTTTTTATTATCTTATATAACTACCCTGTTTTAACTTCCGGGTTATGGTGGGTACATTTTCTAGTATATCCTAAAAATATATCAGAGAAATATCATCTGCTGTTTCTAATACATAAGACAATCACTACAGATTTCTTTTTTATCAATTGAAGAGCATGGCATTTACCCAGAGTGAAAAATATTTTTGAGCAATATTTCTCTAGTCATTTTTATGAGAATGACATTGAAGAGTTTCAGAAGAAATATTCATGCTCTAAAATTACTAACAATTTTACAATGTCGAGGTTAGTAAAGTTATTTTCCTGAAACCGGATCTATTGCAGATAAATTAAGAACAAGCAGGCATTCTATTTTAAATCAGAAAAAAAAAAATGTCTGAAGTAGAAACTGCATTGCTTTAATGAACTCTTCAATAAGAAATGGCAGGAGAAATATTGTTCTAAAATAAAAGTTATTACACTTTGGGAAAATGCCATATTCTTCAATTGACAAAAAATAAGTCTGTAATGATCGTCTGACATATTAAAAATAGCAGATAATATTTCTGACTAGCCGCCTTTGGCGACCAGCCTGTTCGCTACCCCTGAAAATTCTGATCGTGGCAAATTCTGATCATTGCAAACACGCTGGCGCGAACTACCAGAAAGGTGTAAGGTAACTGTTTGGACGGCCAGGAAGTGCTACCCAATTTAGACCGGAACTCAGTGGGGGAGGCATCCCCAGGAACCGTACCCTCCTTCACCTACCACTAACCTCTCGGAATTACTTACGGTCCCATATGTTTAACGTGATCGTACTCCGCGTGAACACGGCGGCAGTTTCGGCAGTGGCGGGAATCAAACCCGGGCCTACCGAGTGCAATTCATGCGCGTAACCACTTGGCTACCGCGCCCTCCGCAACAAACTCCATAAGTTCCTTTTTATTTACCCAATTTAGACCGGAACCCAGTGGGGGAGGCATCCATAGGGACCGTACCCTCCTTCCCCTACCATCAACCTCTCGAAACGACTTACAGACCCACATGTTTACCGTGATCGTACTTCGCCTGAACACGGCGGCAGTTTAGGCAGTGGCGAGAATCGCTAACCACTGGGCAACAGCGCTCTCCGCAACAATCTCCTTACCTTTATTTTTTTCCAGTCCAATGTAAATTTGTTTTGGTCCGTAAGTTATCGGAAGGACATACGGACGTGAACATGGCGGCAATTTTGGGAATCGAACCCGGGCATACCAAGTGCAAATCCCACGAGCTAACCACAGGGGTTCTTCGCCCTCCGCGACATTCTCCATAACTTTCTTTTTATTCACCCAATTTAGACCGGAACCCAGTGGGAGAGGCATCCACAGGGACCGTAGCCTCCTTCCCCTACCACCAACCACTTGAAAGGACTTACGGACCCATTTGTTTAACGTGATCGTACTCCGCGTGAACACGGCAGCAGTTTTGGCAGTGGCGGGAATCGAATCCGGGCCTACCGAGTAAAATTCCCGCACGCTAACCACTGGGCTACCTCGCCCTCCGTGACAATCTCCATAACTTTCTTTTTATTCACCCAGTTTAGACTGGAAGCCAGTGGGGGAGGCATCCACAGGGACTGTACCCTCCTTCCCTTACCACCAAACTCTCGGAAGGACTTACGGACCCACATGTTTAACGTGATCGTACTCCGCGTGAACACGGCAGCAGTTTTGGCAGTAGCGGGAATCGAACCCGGACCTACCGAGTGCAATTCCCGTGCTCTAACCACTGGGCTACTGCGGCTTCGCGACAATCTCCATAACTTTCTTTTTATTCACCCAATTTAGACTGGGACCCAGTGGGGGAGGCATCCAAAGGGACCGTACCCTCCTTCCCCTACTAATAACCTCTCTGAAGGACTTACGGACCCACATGTTTAATGTGATCGTGCACCGCCTGAACACGGAGGCAGTTTAGGCAGTGGCGGGAATCGAACCCGTGCCTACCGAGTGCAATTCCCGTGTGCTAATTTCCCGTGCGCTAATTTAAATTTTATAATGACCATATGCTTAGCTCTTAATTTCATCATCCTCATTCCATCGTACCATCATTTAAAATTATTATTTATACATATTATTATTATTATTATTTATCCATATTATTATTATTTATCATTATTATTTATCCATTAATTTAAAATATCCATCGTTCCATCATTTAAAATATTTATAAATTAAAACGTTCCATCAATCATCACTATTGTTCTACAAATACATAAATATAATAATTTCAAATACATCACCACAATTCAATCCACCATAATTCAATCATTTAAATTATTTAAAATATCCATAAATTAAAATATCCATTTAAAATATCATATAAATAAAATCATTTCACCCGCTGTATACAACACATATCTTAATTCATTTAAAACCGGAAGGGCGGTCTCCATGGAGACGGCCGAGAAATTGAAAATTTTTAGGTCATTAAAATCGCGATCCTGTGAATATTTATAATTATTTCTTGACCAGATTGGACTTGTAAAAATGCCAGATCTTTGACCTTTCTAAAAATGTAAATTATTAGTCGAAATTATGAGTACTTTTTACTATGCAAGAATTTAAAAACCAAAAATCGTTTTTTTGAGTTAAAAGTGACTTTTGTTTTAAAATCATAAAAAAATATTAGAATTTATCCCTGAGATTTGAAATTGATATATTTTTACTCGAAATTCTCTGCTCTTTCCGATGGTGTGATTTGTTTTTTTCTACAATGTCTGGATCATGGAGAAAAAAGGGCAAAAAGGGCAAAAAACGGTCAAAATCGCATAAAACATTAAATAACAACAACAAAAAAAATTAAAATTTTAAAAATCGGTATTCACGTGTCCCCTTCCCACCCCACCCCCGGGTCTCCGATTGCCACATTTCGTAGCTCTCCGATGCGCGGTCGCTGAACGTATAGTGTATAAGACAAACAGACAGACAGACATTGTCTTTTATTATTTAAGATAGTATGTTAGTGCCACCTAATTGAAAAAAAATTCCACTATTTCAATTTTTCGGTACATTATATGATTTAAAATTTGATGTGCATGACTTTTTGATGAATTATATGATATTATATATTCATTGATTTTTTAACTCCCCCCACAATATAATGAGTGAACCCTGTGTTAAAATTATGGAATTGTTTGGCCAGTCTAGGGGCTTATTCATGCCAACTGAAATGTAAAAGTTGTTCTTAATAATGCCTGTTCTTAAACATGAAATTTTCAGTGAATTGATTTTATGCCTGTTTATTCTAAAAGTGATTAATGTTGATTAAAATTGAAACTTTAATAGAATTGATTTAAATGTTTTCATTTAGAATTTTTTGAGGAGAATTTTTAAACTTGACTTTTCCATTAAGAATTTTTTTTTTTATTTTAACATTTCTTCATTTAAGTTAAATTGATTTGAGTTGTTTTTAATTGAAATAGTTTGAAATTGCATTTAATTCATAAGTTTAGAAAAGTTTAGATACTTGAAGAACACTCTTTATAGTATTTACATTTTTTGTTCTAATCCCATCTCATTAACATTTTTTTTTAATTTGTATTTTTGTAACCCACACTCTCAGCAACTCTTAGAATTTGTTTTGATGAAATAGAATAAAATTAATTGAGTAAATTTAATGAGAATATATTTTTTTATAAAGTTAAATTACATTGAATTAAAGCGGATGTAATTCAACACTTGAAATTTTTTATGTTCTCATTTAGAATTGAGATTTTAATGCTCACTGAAATATGAATGTGCATAATAAAAATGTTGATTGATTGGAAAGATGGATAACGTCAGTAGTTTTTCACACTTCAATATGAGAGTGACATAAATATTTACTTGAATTATCTTGTTCTTTACATTGATTATGTGTTTGATTTTCCCACTCAAATAGAGTGGTGACAGAATCAGTTGATTGTTGTTCTTAGATCTAAATCTGATATTTTAATACTGTCTTTAAATTTTTGGTCCTAAAAGTGGATAATTTATTTTATTGATAGGAGATTAATTTAAAATTTTTTATGGTGGAATATTTTAAATTGTGCAAAGCAATTTGAGTTCTTTTCAGTTTTAAAAATTAAATGGGGATTTGCAATTTGATTTTTCTTTTGATATTTTGTTTAAAGTGATTTGATATTCTTGGCTGTTAGTGAATTTAAATGTATCATGTTACACATATACATGTTGATATAGTATATTGATGGTTATTCAATTGCGCTATTTTTTTGTGGTTCAAAAAAGATTCACAACCTTAGTGAGGACTCACAACCCTTGGCCCCTTGTGTTAATTTTTGATTTTTTTTTATGAAAATTTTTTTAGAGTTACAGATATACGGTTATGGTATTGAGCTATGATATTGAGATTTATTGATGTTCTTGAGAGTGCAAGATGTTGCACCATATTTATTGGAATCGCGTCTATTGTTATTTGTATAAAATAATGCATAAGGTCATTTTAGTGTATATTTGTCTTTTAAATGATCTAATTTGCCAAGTAGTCAGCTTATAGTATAATTTGTAAACAATTCGGTTAATTTCCCATTTTTAGTTCCAAATTGTTAGGGAATTTAATTTATTATTTGGGGTAAATATTCCACAAATTTTTAGTTTGTAACTTGAGCTAACTTTGAAATTATTATTTAAATAGAGGAATTTTGCTTCGAATAATTGTGTTTTCTTTACAGAGTAGAGAGAGATTGGTGATGAATTTTGTGATTTGTATTATTTGGTTGTTATTATGGCATCATTCAAAATTTATTGTTTAGATTATTGGAATTCTTTGGTTGGTCCAAAGTTTTCATTAAAATTTATGTTTCTTCGTAACAGCTAATGATATAGAGCTCTGTTTATTATTTTTCTACTTCTTCTCTTTGATTGCATATCTGTTGGAGCATTTTTAAAATGAATCTGATGAACTTGTTTTAATAAGGATATAAAGTTGGAGCATTTCTTGTTGAATTTATGTTTGTTTAGAGTTAAGAAAGATGTTGAGAAATATGTTAAGTGATTTTATAGAAATGTTTATTTAAGTGAATATTTGATTTTTGATGTATTGATTAGGAATTTGATTTTTTGTGTGATTTATATGGCTCATGTTACAGATATAATTGTGATTTTAATAATTTTTCTTTTCTCCTTCATTTCGTAGATTTTGTCATGTGTTAGGGAAAATTTTTCATTTTTCAAATGAAAAATTTTTGGGGGGAAGTTTGAAGGAGTTATTAGATTGCATTTGGCATTTAATAATTTTAGGAGTTTTGTTTTTAATCTAAACGTGTTCAGGGGTCTTATTTACATAGTTATTCTCTTTCCAAGATCTTATTTACATAGTTACCTTTTTTTAATTTAGTTATCCAATTTCCATTTGTTTAGGTTTTTGATATTCTTCTGTTCCAAATAGGTATTGTGTTAAAAATGGTGAAAGTTTGTTCTTTTTAGGTTATAGCAATTTAAATTTATTTTAATTGGCTAATTTGTGATTCCATTTATTGCCCTGTTTATTCCCTTTGATTTGATTCTAATGTGTTGTTCTCGGTTAAAAATTCGTTGATTTATCATGATTTTTCAGTTTTATTCTACTTTCAGAATTGTCCATTTTTAAATTATTGCCGAATACATATATTCCAAATCGTTTCACTTCATTTCTTTTTAATTATCATCTGTTTTAAAATTCCTGTTTTCTTCTTTAAAATTTCGAGTTTTTGATTGGTTGGCCGTAATATTAAAATTGTCTGTCATTAATTCTTTTATTGTTCATTGATAGCTTTGTTTACGATGTGTGGCAACAATGTTTGGCAGTATATAAATAGACTTGCACTCTTTTTCAATCTTTTCTCTTTTGATTAGGTGATCAATTAAGTTCTTTTGCACTACGGCGCTCGTATGTGTTCCATCGCATTGGAACAAAATATCCTTGCCTCAGCTCCTTTAATTAACGTGTGGATAACTGCACTACTCTACTTTCAACATGTTTGGAATGATTTATTAACATTACGAGAAGTCTTCATAATTGAATTTGATAAATAGCGTGACTGGACATGTTTTGTCTTCGAATGTTTCTAACTGGCGGTCTGTGAAGGAAGGCGTTGTTTAGTTTACGAATTGCTCGCCTACTTCGTAGATTTGAGAAGCGCGATGACGCCAATTAAGCGAATGTTTTTCATGATCAGTGTGAGTTCTTTGAATGACGTGCATTGAGTCGGCATTTCTATTTGTGATTAATGGACTATATGCTCGGTGTTCTGTACAGAAGAGTGAAGAATCGCCCACTGTTTCCGATGAAGAAATCATTGATTGATGTTGGTGCTGATCAAATGTTGTTATGGAACGTGCTGACGTATGAGTGGTCTAGCTTGATGGACTGAAGTGGATGGTTTTCCTCGATCTAAGCGATTAGACTTTTGCTTTTCCATCTTTGGTATCATCTGCTGGTATATGATGCATCCAGTGTGTTCCATGACGTCTCTCTACATCTGGGTGATATTTTAAAATTATAATTCTTATTGTTTCTGTCAGTTTTACATTATTTTAAAGTTAAATTAAATTGGTATGGATAAGACTCCTTATATATTTTAAGTCTCTGAATCCTGGATTATTTTTATGTAGTTTTTCTTTGGGTTTTTAACTTTTAGTTAGGGCTTTTATTATATTCTAAATTTCCTTTTTGGCTAACTGATGTTCTTTTTTATTCTAAATTCTGGTTTGGCAAATAATTCCATAATTTTAACATAACTTAATTTAAACATTAAAGACTGTTTTTTTTTAACTTTTAATATTCTAACATTTTTGCTATCACTATACGACCAGCCACTTTATAAATTCAATTTATTTATTTAATTTATTTATGATGTTTAATTTAATTAGTTTAGTTAATGAGATGTTAAAAATAAGTTATAAATTTTAATGGTTTTTTAAAAGTGAAGTTAAAATTTTAATAAAAGTTAGATTTTAAAAACTTAAACTCTGTGTCTCTCTTTTTTCTTTAATGTGTTCTATATTTTTAGGAAAGTGCCATTTTTTATAATTTACGGGTTAGCATATTTTTATGCATTTAGGAATAACTGGTCAATAGGTCCACTTTAGTTTCTTTTAGATGCTTTTTAGGTTATTAGGAACTTCAGAACTTTGCAAAATTTTAGGTACTTTACAAGTTTTTCAGTTATTAGAATGTTTTTCAGTTTTCAGGAAATTATAGGTACTTTAGCAGTTTTTTAGGTTTTCAGAATGTTTTAGTATATCATAATGCAAATTCAACCAAACACCTGTACACTAATTGAATTATTGAATGCAAACATTTTTTAACCTATTAGACCTGGTTTTATAGTATCTAAATTTTATCAAAGAAAATACAAATACAAAAACAAAAATCTTTAAGAAAATAGAAATCTTACCCGTTTCTACTTTGGATGTAACATGAGACACTTTGACTTTTGAAAATGATATGCTTCGAGGTGGTGAATTCCGGGAGATATGAGGTGATTTAGTTCGACTTTGATATGCTGAGTCATACTTGGAGATTTTGTTTATGGGGGCAAAAATGCCTATTCAATAAAATAAATTATGAATAAAGTAATAAAGCATGCAGTATGGTCTTAATATTATAACATTATATATCTTATAGGTCTTATCCTTAATAATATAATCATACTTGGAGATTTTGTGTATGAGAACAAAAATGCCTATTCCATAAAATAAATTATGAATAAAATTATAAAGCATGAAGTATGGTTTTAAATATGTTAAAATATTCCACTATGTACATTCTAATATGATCTCTATGATTTTAACAATGAAAAATGCTTGTTTAAATGAAAATGATTTTTTTTAAATTACTTGAAACAGTTTTCTTTATGTGCAATTCATGTCAAAATAGTGTTAAAACCTATCAATTTTACGACTGAGAAAAAAAAGTGGTATCAACCAGAACAATCATAATTTGTAATTTTTCAATATATAAAGAAGCGTAAATTACAGCAAAATGTTAATGAGTGTTCATGTGATGCAAAAGTGATAATTTTTATTGTTTTTAACAGAAAAAATAAAGAATTAAGTAGAATTAGAGTTACCAGATGGCATCAATTATAAAAGAGTATGGTTGATTACAATTTATTTTAGGTACTTATAAAATGGTTATATTAACAAGATGTAAAATATAAGTAACTTAAGTAATATTTTGAAGGTAGATTCCAATAAATTTAATATTTTTAATTGTACTTTTCACAGTTTCTTTTTCTGTATGGTCACCATTTTAAGCACTATAAAATGTCATAACACCATACTATACCATGAAAGTGTTGCCATCCTCATACAAAAATTTATTATTATTAATTTAAACAGGTTTGAGATTGCAGAAAAATAAAAAGAGGAAATTTTGAATTCATATAAAAAGTGCATGAACACCCATTTACTTTATCTCGCTAATTGTAAAATGGAATTAAAGATACATCAGCTCTATTGTGTATATAATTACATTTAATAAAATAGATATATCTAAAATTAAATACATGTTTTATCAAACTTTAATTTTTCTATGATACAAAATTAAAATATCTCATCTTTAGCACTTTCACATAAATACCAAGATGTAGATAAGTTTTCTATACAACTGATCTGATACTTCACCACAACAATACTACTGTAGCCCTTCATTTCATTAATAATATGTTTGAAAAACAACTTTTTTGTATACAATTCACAATAAATATAAAATTTTTTAGTCAATGCAGACAGATTCATAAGTGTTGGAAGACCCAGACCGTCCGACTCGGCCTAGAACAAGAGTAGCTGTTTGGGCGACTAGTGTAAAATATTTTACCAATTAAACGAGATATACCAAGGATCACATACAAGTGCTGTTTTATATGATACTGATGTAAAATAGCCCTTCATGTCATTATTAATATGTTTGAAAAACAACTCTTTTGTATACAACTAGTAATAATTATAAAAATTTTAGTTGATGCAAACAAACTGCATAAGTAAAGAATATTTTTACAATTAATTAAAATATACTGAGGACTGCATACAAATGCCATTTTGTAATACTGTTGCAAAACAGTCCTTTATTTCATTAATAATATGTTAGAAAAACAGTTTTCTTGCATATAATAAGAAATAATTATAAAAATTTTAGTGAATGCAAAAAGATTGCAAAAGTGGGAGAAAATTAATCATTGGTCATCTTACTTGTGACGCAGAAGAAATCTCTACTTGAGAGTGCCGATTTCGCAATTGTGGGGAAATAAATTTTCAGATGTAAGATCAGAAAAATTCTGATCTCAAAATTTGTGACTGATTTTATAATTTTTTTCGAACTTCTGCAATGTATCTGTAGACACCCTGGAGATATTTTGGAATTTGCGAAGAAAATATTTTTGCCAGTAGAAAGGAGAAAATTCCTATGGCAAAAAATGAGAAAAGTGAAAATATTGAAGGGGAAAAACAAACAAGCACAAAAGTGGAAATTTGCGGAAGAATCTCATGCCTACACTCTCTGTACTAATTGACATGTCCCACAGAGTGCAGGTCATTATGTGACAAGTGCAATAGGGGGTGTGAAATCAAAAGACCTTAACTCTAATGGGAATTTGCTTTCTTTTCCTAAATCTGTGGCAACAACAGACAAACAACATTGCCAACAGAGAGTACAAATGTGTCATACCTCAAAAAGAGTGCATGCATTTTAAAAAGGGCATGTTTGGTAACCGTAAGTAGAATAAAAAAGTATTAGAGGCTCGAAACATGAAACAAAGAAAATCAGGAAGTTTACCATGGTTAGGAGGGCATTTAAAATAAACTATTCCTTTTAGGGTGCCGTCATTTTTTCCAAGAGGCTCCTCTAACTCAACACCTGCCCAAATGCCTTGAGCGAATTGAGTAGCTCCACAATACTTCAATATACCAATCTAAAAGAGAATTACAAGAAATTAAGTTTAGACCCATTGACACAAAGTATCTCAATTTATTAAAAATATAAAAATTTATATATTGTATTTTGTATAATATAATATGACATAGGATGCTACATAATTATCATATTTTACAAAAACAAATGTGTAAATAATTGCTGGTGTTTTAATTATAATTACAAGCAAGAAAATCTGATGTGGGCAGCAAATGACTTTCCCCACATAATGCAAGTACTTTACTTCTTTCAATGTGAAATAATGATTGATGGACAAGATCCATAGCACAATGTTTTTAACGTTGAAAAATACACTGATATTTGGTGTTTCTCTGGATGACAATATATAAAATTATTTTGAAGTACCAAATTAATTTATATTTCACGCAAATATAAATTAACAATTGGAAATATTGCTAACATCTGCTAAGCAATATACTCCATTCCATTAAAATATGTTAATTATAAATTTATCAATTTGGCATAATTTTTACAACTTTACCATCATTTTTGTCCATTTGGTGACACTTTCATCATTTTGACACCACATTAAAAAGTTGCCAAGTTAGCGATATATCGCTAAATTAGTCACACCAAGGTCTCTACATTTATTGCCAAGTGTTACATATTTGATGATACTACTGTTCATTTTTATGTAATTTTTTACATATATTTCTTTGAAAATGTGCAATAATATCTCGAGAACTCAAGCTAGTGTTTGTTCTAAAGTTTGTGCCACTTGTTTTAGAATAAAATATTAAGTATAAAACTGTTTTTTATTTAACGTTATTGAATGTCCTCATTTTTTTATGATGTGTAGAAAAATTCACTTGAAAATTTGGGGTCTTTCAAACATTCGATTGTGTTTAAAATTAATAGGGTTACAGTATTCATTGATCATAATAATCATACCAAGTTATGTTCGAAATGCTCCATTTGTTCATGAGATATCATATCCCTCCCCACACACAGACATCACCTCAAAAATGTTTGATTCGAACTCAGGGATGCTTAAAACATGCTTTTCCATCAAAAATATGAATTTGAATTTTTGACTCTATCACAATACTTTTCCTGTACATTATACTATGTATGTAGGGAAAGTAATAATGCTTTGAAGAGTAACGTAGATTTTATGTCATACAGAAGCCAAACAGAATTCTAAGTGGACTTCAAAGGCAGAGAAAAGCATAAATTTTGTCACAATAAGTAAATTAATAAGTAAAAAACACCTTGTGCAAAGGATAAGAAAAAGTTCAATGTATTCAAGCACAAATAAAGTAAAAATGCAGCATACAGCTGTTTTGAAGATATGCTGGATCCCTTTTGTCAGTACTAGAAAACTAAGAAACCCGAAGTCAAGGGAATAAATAGAAGAAACATGGGGTATAAATATCCAAGTCATGGATTGAAAGTCCACCCAAACTTTACTTAAAATATAATGTTGAAGTAATAAGTTGTAATTGACAAGAATTTTATTGGTAAGTTCAAAGGTCATCTAAAATACTGAAAATTTCAATTAATCACTTATAAAAAAATTAATACGCTAAATGAATACTTTATGTTCTTACACTAGCAGATTTTAAACTTTTTTACCCACAGAATACATTTTAGCTTACTATATTTCCACAGAACACATACATTTTGCACACTATTTGTTTAAAGAAGTTGCATTATTAATAAACAATATATTTAATGTATTTTACAAAATAAAACATATATTTATACATAAATGTATTAATAAATACAAAATAGGGAAATTAGATGAAAAAAATTAAAATTATATATTCTTTACTTAAAATACTTCTATACGTATACCCAAACAAATTAGAATTTAAGGTGAATCAAAAATGAAATATCGAAACTCATTTTATAAAGATTTATGTTACAAATTAATCAATCATGTAGTGTTTGAATAAATGCTAAACAGTTACATACTCATATCAGGCGCAGTATAAAGTCTATTTCTGGTATTCGTAGTAGCATAATATAAAAATCTGATATCATATAAATGAGTAGTAGTAAATCTTGAAATTTGAAGTCAGTTGCATGGTATGACTGACTTTGTTGGTCAGTTTACAGAAATTCAGGCATACACAGAATTGTTTTTTTGTAGGGAGTTATTAGCTTTATGAAAAAGAATACTAAAAACGGCCAAACTTGTTCATGAATGTCTGTATTTGCAGTGAGAGCCCGATTTCAAATTATAAATATCTACTCATTTGATGATAGTAAGTTCATTCACTTTTTTTAAAGATTTTTTCATTTAGATCAAAAACATGCCTATATCTTGAGAATGTTGCATGGTAGTGTTCTATAAACTATTTTTTATTTGCTTTAAAATAAAATATTGCATTTACATAGCTGCTAACCTCCAAATGTCAAAAACCAAGAGATTTTCACACAACGACATGAAGCAGATCCCTGATAGCCATATTCAGTCTAAATGTCTTAAGACCAACTTAAAACTGTGTCAACATATAAAACTGTGCGTATGTAATATATATATATATTTATTAGTTAATAAGTTATCAACAGTGCAATTTTAATGAGAGATTTGCATCTTAACTCATGGGCAATATCAGGTACATTTTCTAGTATTAAATAAAATAAGTAGTATTAACTAAAAGTACAAACAAATATATATTTTGTGGTTAAAAGTTTATAACTAATTAGAAATTAGTCCTTGCATGTATAAAATGATCATAGGTCACCCAAATAATTTATCCTGTCTATTCTTGTGGCATATTAGTAATGCAATTAATGGCTACTTTCTGTATGATTAAATTGTATTAAACAAGTGATGCCCAGATATGAAGTTGTAGAAGACCCAGGCTGCCCGACTCACCCGAGGGTATGAGCAGCAAAGTGAGAGGCCAGAGATATGAAGTTGTGTGCAAATGGTCAATAAGAGCACACTTTTAAGTGAATAAGGGATGTTTTAATGGTCTTTTTTTTTGGGGGGGGGGGGGGGGAGAAAGAGCAAGAGTTATATAATGTATATTTCCTGCTAATATGTACTAATTTACACAATGTTTCTTTTAAAATTATTCACTGTTTAATATATGAACTCTTCTAAGCATCAGCAGATGTGTGGTGATGTAATATCCAGAACATGTCAAAATGCCCCCTTATATTCTCATAGACTACTGCCCCTGATGGTGCTCAGATTGGAAACCAATGGCCTAAATTATGTAGCAAATACTCAAAATATCTACATTGAATTAAGAAAATTAACATTGATCCATTATTGCATGAAAACAGCAACAGGTGAGATAGTTGGGATGCAGACTATTTTGTAGATCATTTTTTGTAGATCACAGAGATCATTTTGTATTGTGAAATTGGGTCATAGAGACCATTCTGCATGGTGAAAGTGGGTCATGCAGACATTTTTCACTTATATAATGGATCATGGTCAGAAAAGTTTCAGAACTACTTTAGCATACGATGAAATAATATTTCAAATATAAATAGCAGAATATATTTCAAATAAACTACTAAAGTATATACCTTAGCTCCACCTATCGTAACTCTGTCACCAATCTGAATGCCAATTGACTTTAGAACTGCCTTTCCGCCAATACTGCCATAAACAGGTTGCTCTTGTATTAGATGTTTAGGGGTTGCTGCCTCTAAAAGCTGCCGTAAGGAACTAATAACATCTCTCAAATCTGGGGTATGTTGAGTGGATGGGAAGTCAGGAACACATTCTACAAATTTAAGAATATAGAACATCAATGTACATACACACAACAGAAAAAAAGACAACTTGAATATCTTACATGTTTCGTATCGAATTTGTGCTGTTCAATTTACATTCTTTTAAATCTAAAAGGATTTCTTTTTTAAATATAGCTCGGATTCTTGCACATTAAGCACTTTTTATGAGTCAGGACTAAAGAAAAATACATTAGAACTGTGAATATGTCCCCTATCCTCTTAGCTTATTTCTTTAATAGTGCTTTTATAGTGATTATTTCTGTTATAGGGTTTTTGCACATTTTTCATTAAAAAAAATACGTACTTTTAAGGACCATAGAAAAAAAAAATAAAATACTGTAAAAAAGTAAAAAATTACACAAGAAGAAGTTACAAAAGTAAAACATAAAACAAGTTTTACAAAAGTAAAAAGTTACAAAATATTTTTTAACATATGCATAAAAAGACAATTCTTCAGATTGTTTCAAACCATTAAGAATTTTTAATGATGCATTACCTATTGCAATGTGTGCATCTCATTGTTCTATTTACAAAGTACTGCTATGTATTTTAACCAGAAGAGTTTAATGAAACTGCAGTAGTTTTTTGGACTAATTAATATTTTTCTAACATATTTATTAATAATAAAACATATTATGAATTAACGACAGTTCTGCCTCTCTAAATTGAAATAGTTTGATACAGATCATAGATGGAAATGGCATCTTCTTATTGCCAAGAATATAAACAGAATTACACAATTGTAATTTTTAGTGAAATTCTTTTTAAAGAAAATAGTGAACCATTTCTCATAGCAGGCTTTGCTGCGAGAATTTATAACCCTGTGTTTCTGAGGAAAAGTTAAGATATAAGTTTTATTGCAGTTATCCTGAATTGATAAAAAAATCATGCCAAATCTGGAGGCAATAACAGTGATATTTTCTTTGAAGGAACCAGAGTAATTAAAAAATAAATGCTGAAAATCATTCTAAAAATAAGGGACATATAAAAGCTGCTGAATTTTTTTCAGCAGCTTTTGTAGTTTAACAAAATATTTGCACTGAAATTTAGAAATCATTTTCGATGGTTAAGATTGCCATGAGTTGAACAGCTCTTGCCGCTAGCTTATAAAAGCTCACAGCAATATTTGCCTCCCATTTTAAAATCTTATTTCAAACTCTGATACATTACATACATACACACATACATAACCTGATGTGTTTTAATAGTGTAGATTCAGCAGCTAAATTAGTTTTTTAGCTAAACTAAATTTATAGTAATAAAGTCAAATACTTAGTATTAAATTAATAACTAATTATTTTAGAACATGTCAAATAGTAATAACGTAAAAGAAGCAGTAGGTACAAGTTATATATTTATCATACCTAAGGGTGTTCTTCCAGCATAGTCCTTCAAGGTTACATCTGCATTATGCTCTAGTAAAAGTTTTGCTGCTTCAGTACATAAATTAGTAGCTGCAATGTGCATAGGGGATCCTCCATCAAACTCCCGACATGGGCTATTAATATCTAAATTAAAATAAAGTAAATATTATAACAAAGATAATTCAAATGTTTATTTTTACATAAACTTATAGGTACATTTCATATAGATAATAGAATGGCATTTACCAATCAATCCGCTATTTAAAAAAATTACTTTGAGGTTTCTTTCATCTCATTCAGTGTAGTGTTTACTGGTTATAAGAAGCAGGCATACATTTATATGTGGCTGAATATCGAATAATTGCCAATTTTCAGGTTCAAAAAATTTTCTTTTAAACTGTATAGTTTCCAGAAAACTTTGCAAGAAAAAAGGTCCTGGAAATGTCTTTAAAGAATTTCAATAGATGACAGAGCTGTTTAATGTGATTAATGGCTGATTAAGCTGTTAATGCGATTAAGTTGTTTAATATGATTAATATTCATCATCATTCCACGTCTGAAATGATGGTGACAGAAATAACACATAGGTTTGTTTTTGTTCTTCGGGAAACATTAAACTAATAGTGGGGAACAAAGTATACACTATGATACATAACTAGGTTTTATGCACTAACAGAAATCACAGAATTTTATAAATTTCCTGTGTATTAATAATAACTAAGTGACAAAAGGGATAGGTAGTAAATATAATCATCAATAATGTGTAATATAATTGTGTTTTTCACTGGCCTGTTAATAGCAAAATACCAAAATTTCAGATGTGGAACAAAACTCTAAATAGTGTTCTTCAACTGACTAAATAAAAACCACTGCTATCTGTTAATGTATAGATTCGTCTTTTACATCCCCCATGTTTTGTGGTATAATAAATAATAAAATATTATTTAAAAATTTTCCATGGTGGATACATAAAATGAGCTATTTTATAGTAAATAATCATCACACATACAGACTTCTTTAAAACAATTTTAATTTGATAAGAATAAACTTATCAGATTGTCTTCTTTCCCTTTGCATATAACTATGTTTGGTGACTGATCATACAATTTAGTGGTTATATTTAATTTTGTGGATTAGTTAATTTTAGATAGTTGATTGCACTTATATGAAGAGTTTGTGCAAATATCAGAATTTTCTACAAACGGTTTTTTACATGTTGTGAAGGGGTTGTTTAACATTTGGAATTTGGGAACATTTTGGTCCTACAAAAAAAATCCACATTTCTTCTAAACAGACACTGATTATAGTTTTATACATGACTAGCAGAAATACATAGTGCTGTCTGGAATAACATTAAAATAAAATTTATATAGTATAAAACATGAAACATTTTGAACCATAAGCATGCTCCCAATTAAGTCTTATAAACTATTAAAAAATATGTAAATCCTTTGAGCTATTCTTAAATTATAAGTAGTCTCAACAAGCATACAAATACAGGTATTTTAATTCCCGTTGTTCCATGGGAGGTGAACTTCAATCAAAAATATTTCCTGAACTTGGTTTAATTGCTTGAAAAAGTTTAACCAAATTAGATTGGTGTATTTTAGAAGATATTTAACTTGGAAGCATATTTTGAATTTTTACCTTTATATGTATAAAAGGAGTACAAAATTTAAAATATGTTTAGACATAAAGCTGTTTCTTATTAAGATTAACAAACCAGCAAAAAATATGTATATCTGTTATTTTGAGTCATAAACAGTCATGACACACAAACAGGTATTTAATTTGCACTATACTGTACTCTTTATAGTTGAATGATAAAAGTTGCATCAGAATATTTTCTGGACTTAGTTTTATTGGTTGAAAAAATTCATATAATTCCATTGATTGGTTCAGGAGATATTTAGATTAAAAATGTGCACCGAAATTTTCTCTTTAATATATTAAATTAAACACCTGTTAAGTTATTTCATAAAAATATAGTGAAACTGTTTCATACCCAGACATTTGCTGGCTTTTAGTAGTAATTCAATCACCGGTGCTACATCAAAATAAGCAGCATAGTGTATAGCTGCCATATCTGTCCACCGGCACCTTAGGTATAAACCAGCTCCTCTGTCTAATAAAAGCCCTACAGTTCTTGTAGCTGCAGTCACATTGCCAACTCCATTGGCTCCAGCTTTACATGCATAATGAAGTAGAGTCATATCTGTTAAGCCATCTCTATCATTCACATTGGCACCTCGTTTTAGAACCTAAATATAAACAGTTTTATATTATTGCACTGAAAGCTATATAAAGCAGGCTATTTCAATGAATATAATAAAAATAAAGATGGTAGATTATTAAGAGACAGAGGTGAAGACAGAGGTCAAAATATAAACTGATTCTAAGGTTTTATAATCTGCATTATTCTATAGCAGAGATTTTCCAATCCTTATTTTACTGATTCCTGACTCTTATAAAAACTTAAATAACAGTTTGTAAAAAATATTTATAGAATGTAATAAAATTATAAAGCATTTTACCATTTAACACTAGTTAAAAGATTTTATAGCATTCTGTGAAACAATGCCTAATTTCTAAACAATTCTATGGGATTATATAACATAGCAATATAAATTTGTTTTGATTTCATACATTACTTTGACAACAAAAACATCTTTATGGATTATTTTAGTCCATCTGGTCATATTTCTATAGAATTTTATACAATAATTTTACAATATTTATATTAAATACAATTTTCTTACTTAAAAAAATTACATTTGAAGTAATACATTAGTGCAAGGGTACAAATTAGAAAATTTCAGTCACTGGTCCAAGGAACCAGAGACTTTGTGACTTTATTAGTCCTGAAACTTTATAGCTAATCTGTGTATAGGATTTTTAAATATATTAAAAAGACTGCAAAACCAAAGAAACTATCCTGAGGAATATTATATTTTTATTTACATAAATACCTTAATTAAAAAATATAAATGAAGATTATAAATTGTAATTTAATTTTTATGAAATAAATCAATTAAATAAATCCATGAAAAATTTAAGAAAGAGAAATGAGAAAAAAATGTTACTGGTTCAACGAACCATTATAATTTATTATTTTGCTGGTTCATTGTGTGTTTTTGTTGTCTCAATCCAGTGAAGCACCATTAATTTCCAGCTCTGTCAATGTTATGTGAGACTGAAACAAACTACTTTGTACTATATTTCCTCAATTTGCTAATTTAAAAATTGCACCAAACTTATGTAAGATCTTAAAATTATTTTTCTGATTAATTCTTAATTACTTGTGCTGGTGTATTTTGCACACTACATTCAGTTTTTTATCAGCCATTTTGTCAACATCATTTTCCTCAGTCATAATACCTTTATTTGTTACTAGAAAATGTACCCAGCATTGCCCAAAAGTTAAACAGGGATTAGTTGAATTCATAATCAAAAAGCAGACATAATTATTTTGTGCAAATGCATGTATAGTCATATACAGCAATTTGTCCATTCGAATGCAGCACACCACACATACAATAATCACTAAGTTCTCTCACTGCACACATTCTTGATAAATCATCATTTGTCTCAATAAATAAATTGATTTTGAAGTCAAAAATAAAAATAAACTTTTATATGCTGTTTTAAAAAGTTTTAAATAGCATATTGCAGATATTAAAATGGATACATGAGAAAAAATGATGAATCATTTTAAATGCAAAATTAGATGAACTAATAATGTTATATAAAAATGAACTAATAATGTTATAGCATTTGACTTACATAGCAAAATAATGCACAATATAGAAAAAGAACACATTTTATTGAATTAAAAAAACAATATTGAAAAACAAAATTCAGTACATTATCTAATATTTGTTTTTGGAGATAAAATGTGTTTAATAGTAGTTTGGAGTTTAAACATTGTAGTAACCAATTCATTCTCAAAATGAATTCTAAGCTGAGATACTACATCTACAGCAGCATCTCCATATATTTTTCGGAAAGTAATATGTCAGATGCGAAATTTTTCAAGCCATCCATTTGATACTCTAAATCAGTTAATCCCAGTTCTGAGACAGCTTCTCTAGCCTTTTCTTGTATAAGTAGTCTGTACAGAGAAATATTTTTATTTTTAGGTGCGGAAAACCACCCAAAAACAATTGCATCAACAGAAAGTCTACCAGTTTTCAGAAATTTGTTTTTCCTATTTACATCTACGTTCATACACTATTGTTTTAATAAACTGTGTTTTAAAACAAAACATTGCTTATTTGTGTTTTTCTCACTTCAAATATTTTAGAAAGGGCTTGAACCACATTTATTTTTATTAGCAAAATCTATAAGATCAATTTTCTCAAGAAGGGACAGAGCTTTTCATTTTCCTGCCAACATTAAATTCAGTCTGAGTTTAACTGAGCCTTTCTATCAAATGTTTTGTAACCTTCATGTCTTATCACTTATTAGGGCATTTCATTATTACAGACAGGTGTGACAGAGGGGAAATTCCTTTTACTCCAAAGCCTAGCCAGACAAAGCCATAGAGGTGAGTGAGGTGCTTACTGCAAGGGGAACTCAAACAGTAGAAATTGATTTCTAGGAATGGGACGCATCTGGAATTTTGCTATTATAGTGGTTGTTGAAAACATTTATTGGCCATAACTCTTTAACCATTGATCTTTTCTTGTACTAGTGTCCACATTTAGGAGGTTCTATTCCAATGTAAATAATTATAAAATGAGTGCCTGTGTCTCAGAGTGTCAGCAAATTTCACTGAGACATAAAGGTTATAAAGTCACTGGTAGTCACTCAGGTCACTCAGGTTATAAAGTCACTGAGATTAATGTCAATTTTGGTGGGGAATTTTAAACTGTCTGTAATTGAGCAGTGCCTGTGTCTGAGGAGTGTCTTTATGGGAAGTTTTACTGTAACATTGAAATAATTTTTTATTCCAAATATTGAAAATTAATCTTTAAAACCCACAAAATTAGAAATTTGCAAATTTAATAGACCTCAAGGTTCAAGACATTGTTTGCAGAATAAACACCTGCGAAAGAAAGTGATTGCATTAAAGTAGAATATTATCTGCTCAATAAAATGATTAAAAATGCAAAATTTTCATCTGAATTTTGGTTATAAAAGCTCAATATTAAACTAATTTTAACTTTTAAAAAATTTCTCTGAGTGATATTATTTAGCGATCTAAAGTACTCATATACCAAAGCTTCGAATTTCCACTACACATGAACTTTTATTATTGTAAGATAATGTCTGTTTAGAGTAGGCAGAGGTATAGTGCCTAGAATAGATAGAGCAGTTCAGTTCCACTGTAACTGACATAACAATACAAGATATGTGGCTTCTTTATACCAGGAAACATTTACTAAAAATGACAAAGTAGAACTTTATGCTTTAAAATATTTATTACCTATCGCTATCATATAGCAAATTAAAAAAAAAAATTCTTGCTCTGAATATACTTCTATAATTTCATTTTAAAATTGTGTAACTGATGTAATATATTTAGACAAGATCTAATTGCTGATTCAATACAACGTTAAATACTATCAAAATGTTAAAATGGTGTTTTTTGCTTATAAACAATATCAAATAACTAATAGACTAAATGCATACCCACTTATATTTTATTTATCAACCATAATTTCAAAAATTACAATATCTTTCGTAACTGACGTAACATGTTTTTATAATTGACGTAACAGTATCAATTTCTTATGATGCCAATTATATTTATATAGTGTATTTTTATTCCTTGATATTGTTATATGAAATCTAAAGTTTTTTACTAATACACATGGATATTCTATTAAATTTTTAATTAAATCATAAAAATATAGATTTTAGCTAGCTAATAACGTATTTCTTTTCAATTTGTACAAATTTATTTTGGGGCAAAAATTAAGACTTCTATGTGGAATTGACCTGCCCCAACTGAAGCAAAACATACATTCCTCAAAAGCCTCTGCTGGTAGACGGCAATGAATTTGTATTAGAGGTCAATAGCTAGAGTGTTAACATTAAAATAATAAAATAATTACTGTAAGTCATTACCAACATTAAATAAAGTAATAATAAAGTGCACCTTCTGTACACTACATTATACATTTACACAGTGTACTTTCTTTCTCTCTTGTATGTATGAAAGTAAGGGATTCTGACTTTTTAGCCAAATCCTAAAAAGACAATTAATGGAGCAATGAAAA
The DNA here is from genome assembly GCA_951213105.1 of Amaurobius ferox. NCBI lineage: Eukaryota > Metazoa > Arthropoda > Arachnida > Araneae > Amaurobiidae > Amaurobius > Amaurobius ferox. Next base: position 70,316,842 of record OX578153.1, on the reverse strand, counting down.
AATATGATACACTTGTACTGCCCAGTATCATATGTAGTTTCAAGGGGATGACAAACCAATAAAAACCATTGTTTCCATCAAAGCACTGCATAAGAGATGATGAAACATGTTATTGTTACACATTTTACAATAGATATCTGCCCATATGTACCTGCACATAACCTGTAACGAAAAATGCTATTTCTAAAACATATGCCTACTTCAAGTGACAATAGAGCAATGAAAAAGTAATGCTGCTGAAAGAATGCAGACCCAGTTTCAGTTTGAAACTAATAAACTGTTTATTTTTTAATTTTACAATTTCTTTTCGAGCTGTGGTAAGTTGAAAATATAGAATCAGCAGATATGAGGGCATGACTGCATTCTAAAAAAAAAACAAAAAATAGTACATTCTTATGGCAGGCCAAGAATAGGCTTAGTCTGGTCACGTTTTAAATCTAAATAGATAAAATATACCACAAAAGACAACATGTCAAACTTGAAATTTCTTGCTACTTCAGTTCTAGAGTTATTTCTAAAAATGAGTGCATTTCTAAGGCAGGTGCAACACTGGTACAACCCAATAACGTTCAAAATCAACAGAATTAAAATACAGAATATGGTATACTATATTTAGAATTTCTAGCTACTTCAGTTTTAGAGTTATTCTATAAAATGAGTACATTCCTATAGCATGCTCAGGACAGGTTAGCCTGATAAGGTTTAAAATCGAAAGAACTGAAATGCAACATAAAAGACAATGCAATACTGGATTTCAGGTCACTGTGATGAACGGAACCTGAGTAGTTAGGGCCTAAAAGGTTTCAATTAGACAGCAAACATCAGATCAAGTTAAATAAAAGTTTTAAATATATAGAGCTATCTATTGCTCAATCTATCTGAAAATCAAATTACTTTTTATGTGTATCACTTGTAATCATCAAACCAAATTTCACATCAATTCTTCAGTTATTTTGAAAGATATTGCTAATATAATTTGTATTAAATTTGGAGTAGTTTTAATGTTAATGCTCTAGCTTTTGAGATCTAATATGAATTCAGCAGATCTACCAGTGGCTGCTTGTAGGGAAAAGATCCCGGCATTGGTCGTCACACTATTACTTCTAGGCAATTTAGCAAGAGTGGAATTACATGTTCAAACAGAGGTCTGCATGGGCTCGGACTTGGTCCATGGACATAGGATCGACCTGACTCACATATATATTATAAAAATATTATATGACAAAAATAAATATAAAAAAATGCTTATAATTAAACAGGGGGAAAATTTGAAGGGAAATTAAATCTTGACAAGGAAGACAAAATTTGCAAGATGAGTTAAGCATATATTTAGTGTTATTAAATTATTTTTCATAAGCGAAGAACTTATGAAAACATTCCGTCTTTGTAATGTTTTTATAAATTTGAGAGAACTTAATACTGAAAAAAAAACTTCTAAAACCTTTTTCTGCTTTTATCTGAGAATAAACAAAATGTCATGTGTACCCCTCTGGTTCTCATTCATTCTTTTTCTTTAAAGTAAAGCACACACACTCCCCCTCCCTTCCTTTTAAAAATTAGAAAACGCTATGACCAAAGACTTTTTATAAAGCTACTTGCTTTTCAGAAAACAGTTTGAAAAAAGTATTACATTCTATTTTCAAATTCATTAAAGAAAAAGAGCAGAGAATTTTCCAGAAAAATATAGCGAAAAATTTTCTGACTTATATTTCTAATAGTAAGATTCCCAATAACCCTGTCTGGGGCCCCACAATCCTAAGTCAAAATTGATTTTTAACTGTTTCAGTAGCTTTGCATTTTATTATTTCTAAAATACAAATAATTAGTCACATAATTAAATAAAAAATATAATAATTTCAAATTCAATTAAGTATTGATAAATTTGGAGGGCTTAAGTGATCACTTAGTCTACTTATTGGTAAATACACTTGAGCACATAAGTTGTTGTTGCCATAGTGAACAAAAGCATTTATCATGTATCTCAGTTTATTATTATGTTTCAGGCATTAGTTCATTATTAGTTCAAAATGCAGTTTTATTTCAAGTTCATGGAAAATGCATGTTATTAAATGAAGAGCTTAATTTAAAAAATGCCTAAGTCATTTTTGCATATCTGTGGCATATGATGCGACTGCAATGTTAAAGCTTGCAGAAAGTGAGTGTGAGGCAAAAAGATGAAGTATCAGCTGCTACACCGCATGAGACAAAAAAGAAAAAGCAGTTTTTTTTTTAATAAGGCTCTTTATATTTAAAGTGCCATCTTGAAATTTAAAAGGAAAAGCAGATACAAAAATCGGGTGGTCACTGTGACCTGTGTATATATATATATATGAGCTATAAACCAGAAATGACATTTATCTCATTAAATTTTAAGCTTTTATTTTAAACTGAGCAAAATTTATGGTAATTCTAATTTGTTTATAAAACCAAGTTTTGTATTTATTTAAGCATGTGTGCATACTTCTATAATCTATTCAAGTATATTAGTATCTTGAATTATGAATTTTGTACTTGAGTTACAAAGTATACTGTAGAATATGTAACAACTGACTATACAAGTAGTTAAGAGTTAAATATCTAATAGAAGCCTAAAAATTTAGGTTTTATAAAAAATACTATTAAAATTTATCAACCCGTACCACTTAAATAAAAGTTGTAACAAAACAATAAAACTATTAAAAATATATAATATGTAAATAACTTACTTCATTAACCAACATTTCAATATTTTGTTGAGTCTGTGGCATCCATTGCCTGATAATGGCGAATATATGTGGGATAGTAGTTTCTGAGTTCTGCAGTATTTCCATACAACCAGGGCAACTGGGATCGAAAAATGGAAGATCAAGTTGATGACAACTTTTGCACAGTGGAGCATCAGAAGACGGGTGAATAATAGGCTGTCTTCTCATGTTTGAGGATTTAGAATGCTTCTCTACAGCTTTACTGGGGGAAGAACCCTGTGTTGCCGTCATTTTATCGCCGTGAAATCTTTCACATATTTTACCTATATATTATAAGATTTATTCAATAAATTATAGGTAAATAAAATAATTATATTAATATACAGTAATAAAAGATGGTACAATTGCTGGATTACCATTATTGCAGTGGACACAATGATTATCGTTTAAATTTAAGTTTAATAAAAGTATGTCTAGTTTATCACGTTTTTAAACAACAATAATCCTAAATACCAACAAAATCATTTTGTTTAAAAACGTATAAATTGTAATTAAAATTTTCAATAAGGGTCCGCAAATTGGTGCACTTTATATCGTAATAATAGAAACAGTTCCATGTAAATTAAATATTCAGATTCATATTTTCATCAATAGTAAACGAGTATCTTACACAATTGGCAAATTTTTAATTAATAATTTTTTTCAATATACCAATGAAACAAATAATTTCCATATAATGTAATACAAAATAAACACCAATAGTTTCTACAAATATGTTGTAGCGAAATAGACACTAAAAACCGCAGACATTTGTTTGTAAACATAAACAGTAAACACACACTTACTCCATATTCATATTAACGTAAGCCTAAATATTTCAAACAGATGTTTGCTTTTTTACACATAAAAATAAAATCATGTTTCTTTAAATGAGCTTAAGTGAAGCAGTAAGTAAAGGTAGATATATATTAAGACATGAAAAATTCATAAATGTGAGAAAAGGCGGTTAGGCAATCATAATCAAATTATCAACAAAACGCGCTAGTCGTCATGCCAACTCAACTCAGACAGAGATAAAATGCGCAATCCTCCAGATTCTTTGCTTTCATCTTCTCATGCGCGAAACCTCTTTGATATGCAGCTTTGATGGAATTGCGACAGGATGCGATCAATTTTATTTTTATGTCTGGTCAAGTCAGTGGGAAAATTGTTCTTTATATGAAGACAGGAATTCAGATATTGTCTGACTGACTGACTGAGAAAAGGCTTTGGGATGTACGCTCAGATATTGTAGAGACTTCAAATTAGGAACTGTGACAGTTTGAACAAGGTACTACAATATTTAGGAGGTTATGCAAAAATTAGGAGGTTATGTAATCATATTTTTGGGCGCTCATAGGGGAGCATTTGCCTTACCTGAACGTTCAAATTCACAAATGTGGATATCAAGCTAGTTGATATTGTACGTCTCATTCTTTAGTTTACCCTTTGGAAAAAGTTCTATGGGGGTCCTTGATCATATTCTTAGATCACAGTTTGACAACTATATTGCTCAAACTTGACCTATAGAACTGAAAACACCAGTTTCTTCCTGCCACTTTCGCAACTCGTAACGAAACCCATTCAGTAACTTTTTTCCCCCAATGCGCTGCTCCCCGTATGGATCAAGGTTATTATATCTATATGGATGGAGGTCGACTGACCCGTTAGTGGGAATCATGCTGGTCCCTCTTCTGGCCCGTAAAGGAGAAATCGGAGGATGGTCGATGGAACCATTCACTCGGTAGGGTCCAAAGAACTAGCCCTGGTCAAGTGAAACTCCAGTTGCTGATGGCTTTTGGACGAGGATTACAAAATCCGGTCCACATCGCCACCTAGAAGAGTCCGTCTACTCGGCAGTATGTAGATCACAATCTCGGCACAAATAATTTGCAGAGAAGGTGGGTCATGGCTGCAAAATCTAAGGCCCGTCTGCTCCGAAAAGGACAGCATGCCACGCACGCAGACAGGTTATGACTATGCCATGATTGTTCAAATCGGAGATATGCAATCTACATCCTTGTAGCGCCCGGATAAACCGGGCGTATGGGCTATTGCACCCCAAAACATGAATGTCTCAAGTTTTTTTTTAATATTCAGAAACGCACAATTTGTGCAGTATGAATGAAAAAATGGCTTTCATTGAATCCTTTTTAGTGTTGCTATTGGGGTTTTGTGGATTCATTTACTTTTTCATACTACTGAATATAGTACAAAGAAAGTATTGTTCTCGCGAAAATTTTTGATTTCGAGATTTTAATGCCAATATATGTTTTAGGACCTCTTGAACACGTTTTGACGATTTTTAGAGTGATGTTTGTCTGTCTGGGGTTGATTTCTTGTGTACACAGTAGCTGCCACAAATATTAATGGATTTTCATGAAACTTTTTAATAGAATTTTCTTTGAATTTGAGCAAAAACTTATAAATTTATTCAAAATTTCATATTTTCTCGCAAAATTTGACATACTTATGCATAAAAGGGATTATTTATGGCTCAATGATCACAAAACTCAACAGTTTCAATCATTGCAGTGAAAAATAGCTGTGATGCAATTTTTGTGTTCGTGACGTCATTAGCCCCTAGGTAGTGCAAGCTCCCCTCTCCTCGGGGGGAGGGGGGCAGTATGAAACTTGATATCTATCGAAATATTTTTCAAGCCCTTTAAAATGAAAGGTAACATGCTATAATTGTGATCATTTGGCCCAACAATACAGATTTTTCCAATTTGTCTTACAAAATTTGAAAAAAAATTACAAGCTACTTAAAATGGATTCTGGTGTGAGAAAGTCGAGCTGAGTCACATTCCAGTTAATGCATTTTCATTAAATTTTACAAAAATAATTTTGCTGTGTTAGATTAAACTAAACGAAACGAATATCTCTCCTCCAATGGTTATTGATACAAATTTCCCACGCAATTACATCTCAAATAGTTACAATCAAAATTCTTAATAGGTCTACATCAAAAAATTTAGCACACAAAAAACAAGGTTAAATTAGAAATAAGTATGATTACTTTTTAGATTATACGAAACAAGTAAGTAATCAAGTTTAATGACTATGCATAAATTTTCCCAGAGATCATATAAGCTAAGTCCTCATGCTGTCACTATTATTTAAAATTATTGCAGATCTGCAACTGATAATAATTTCAAGTTTCTGGCACTACTGTAATTGGGAGCAAAATCTCTGAAATACCATATTGTCTTACGACATATTCCCTCAAACTGTGAGTGTACTCTTAGGATACAAATAACTGGAATGTAACTGAACTCGACTTTCTCATATTAGAATTTTTTTTTTTTTTTTTTTTTTGTAAATTTTGAAAGAAAATATTTGAAAAATATGTGTTTTTGGTCCAAATGATTACAATTGTAATACGTTACCCTTCATTTTAAAAGGATTGAAAAAAAATCTTTTGATCCATATCAAGTTTGACAATGCATACCCTCGGGAGGTGGGGGGCTAATGATGTCACGAACACAAAAATTGTATCGCTGCAATTTTTCACTACAATGATTGAAATTGCTCAGATTTGCTTATTGAGCCATACATTACCCACTTTTATGCATAATTATGCCAGATTTTGTCCGATGCTGCTATCTTGAAAAATTATATAATTTCGAAGTTTTCACTCGAATTTCAAAATTTTTCATCAAATTCTAGATTCTATGTTAACAAATCCGGATAAAGTTTCATGAAAATTCATTAATATTATGTCAGCTATCGTGTACAAAATCGACCACAAATAGGCAGACGGACATCATTCCAAAATTGATTAAAATGTGTTCAGGAGGTTCTATCAGCATCAAAATCTCGAAATCGAACATTTTCGTGAAAACAATACTGTCACGAATCCCTCTCTAGCCATGACGATTATTCACCCCCCCTCCATGGAGACATTTTATGTTAACCTAGTTTCTATTTATGTGACAGTATTTAGATATATTTATATAGGGTGAATAGAAAATTTCCCCTTTAAAGTTTTATTCGCCTGCCTCCTCGGCCAAAAAGTTCTGAAAGCAACACTGGCCGTTCCCCTGTGACAACCGATTGGGATTTTGCACTGTGACCTGGGGAGAAATGGGGGAAGACAAGGGGTAGCTATCAACAACTGGGCAAGGCCACGACCGCAGGAGAGACGCCAGCTAAACCATTCATCGGACGAGGTCCGAAGATAGTCCCAAAGAGTCTCGACCCTAGTCACCGACGGATCTGGAAACAGGACATAAAAACACAGTGCATCTCCGCCACCTGGAAGAGTATGTTTCATGAGGACTGGGTCAATCCACAGATTGATGTACCATTTAGGAGAGGTTGACTCTGAGGCTATAGAAGCCAGTGCCCTTTCGATATACGGCCTCACCCTTAGTGGGGAAGTGGTGACTGAAAAATAACCCATACAATATCTATTAGCTTAGAAGGAGTAAGTATCCCCTTGCCCTGCCCTATGGGCGACCATTCACAGATGCATATATTTAAAAGTCCCGAATTTGAAAATTTTCAAGACTACGAAATTTTTAATAATTTCTTTGCAATAGTATGAAAAATGATTCTTTCATGTGAAATATCTTCTGCTATTTAAATGTTAATGGTACTTTTTGAGTTAAAGAGAAACTCACATTTGAAAAACAAAACAAAACATAAATTCTGATAAATAAATCTAAAAGTACATACCATGCCGTCGTCTGGAAACCATGCTGATTTGTATGGAGATGTTAAACACTCGTAAAAGAAGTTGCTAAATATTGCGTCAAATTTTTTAACTACTTTAACTATTCAAACTGATATTTGAATCTTCAAAAGTTCCAATTTCAAGGGATTAATTTTGTTCCTACATCGAACAGCCGTCATGGAAGATACTAAGTAATATTTGCAAATGCTTGGGGAATGGTAATTGCCTTGAAAATGTTTTCATTGAATCTTGAACTCTTTAAAACGCTGAACTGCAAAAAATAATTTTGTCCTTTTATACCGAAAAGTATTTCTAGATTATGCTGAGAAATCTTTGGTAAATGTTTAAGAATGGTAATCCGATTTGAAATTTGTTTTGAATCTTAACCTGTTCAAAATTTTGAGCTACAAAAGAATAATTTTGTTCATGTTCAATAAACAGCCCTCAGGCATGATTCTGAGCTATCCTTGGTAAATGCATCAGAGTGGTAATTCCATGTGAAATTATTTTTGAATCTCGAACTATTTAATATTTTGAATTACGAAAGAATAATTCTATTCATGCTCACCATATAGCTCCCTGCAAGTTCTTGAGCAATATTTCGTAGATGCCTCAAAATGGTAATCCAATTTTAGATTTTTTTAAAATCTTGGACACTTCAAACATCTGAAAGAATAATTTTGTTGTAGTTCATCGAGCAGCTTTATATTATGCTGAGCTTTTTTTGACAAAAACTTCAGAATGGTAATCCATATGTTAATCCTTGATATTAATCCATATATGTTTCAAATGTATCGCTGATTCTTTAAAGTTCTGAATAACACATGGAATAACTTTATTTTTATAATGCACAGACGCTATAATAAAACGAATTAGGCAAAGGCAAATTCTCTGAAATAATCCAACTCGTATAGTAGATTCTTGTGCTCTCCAAATTTCTGGATTTTAATGGAATAATCCTAAAAAAGCGCTGTTTCCACTCTAAGTTGGAACGCACAGTGCGAGAAACCGTAGTGATTTGGCAGCACCAATAATTATACTTCGGTATAAAAGCTTATCCAACAACTGAGCATCTAAGAACTTGCCAGAAGTTGTTGACCTTTGCTAACGAAGCGCTGTAAGATGTTGACTGAAGTGTTTGCATTGATACCACGGACAATGCACTTTAATTATCAGCGATTGAGCACTGTGTAACTGTTCGGAAAAAGGTTTTCAATGCCGAGCATCGTTTTCAATGGCGAGGATTTTAAAAGACGCGATGAACCAAATCGCAACTTATTCAAACTGGAAAAGGAAGGTGGAAGTTATCTGACCAAAACATCAGGGGCAAAGGCCTACGTTTATTTGTTTGAAATAAATATACGAATGTTTAACCTCTGTGAGAAACGGAGTAAATATAAAATAAACAACAGAAGAAGAATGTCGATATGCATTTTTCTCAAAAACATTGCACCTCATATTTTACTTTTAAAATAAGATATGATTCTTAAAAAATCTGATTTGGGCAGCATATGACTTTTCCCTACAGAATAAAATTCATTTTCTCTTTATTATTTTAATAATTCATTAAATTGATTTGAATTGCACTAAATAACACGCATATTTATTTGAAATTACACTGAATATGCACTTTTAATTCAATTTTCGTTTTTATTGAGTAACTGCATATATTTTCAAAGGCGACGTAGCAAAAATGCGGATAAACTAAAATATCTCGAGAACGGCTAATCCTAGAGGAATGGGATTGATCTTAATTTTTTTATCGTCAAAAATTACGTATAAAACAAGCATTTAATTGATACATTTGAGCATACGTAGTCTTTTATTTTAGATTTTAATGATTTTTGCGGGCCATTTCGCAAAGAAAAAAAAAACAGGTTCTGTTTTCTCAAATCGTATCAAAATCTAATTAGCACCAGGGTGAAGTACAATTGATTTATCTACCAAATATTGTGAAATTTGGTAAATTAGTTTTGAATTAGAGTGGATACATACAAGTTTTGCGGGCCATTTCGCAAAATAAGGCAGGCTCTTTTATCCCGAATCGTACCAAAATCTTATCAACACCAGAGTCACCCACAAGTAACTTACCTACCAAATTGTAAGAAATTTGGTACATTAGTTTTTCAGTTAAAGTGGATAAATACATTGCACATACCGACACACACACAGAGACGTCATGCTAGAAATAGTTTTTTGTGTTCTAGAGGTCCCAAAACGTGTAGATCCGTCGAAACTTAAGTTGCAATTTTTGATATGATTCCCATACTTTCTCTATACATTGACATATTACAGGGGAAGTAAAATATGTTTGATACTTTTCTTCAAGGTTGAAAGCGCTAACTACTAATAGAAACTTTTTTTGTGAATCTTGTAGATTCTAGAGCAAAGGTCGGTAATCTTTTTTGTGTGCAGAGCCATTTTTATTTTTTTAAGTAAAAGAAGTGCATTTAAATTACATGAGTAGCCTAACGATTTTCACTCATGTTTCTCGCAAGCAAAATGACTAGTCACTAAAAGTGGCACATATATACAATAAATAAAAGTTCTGAATATCAAAAAATGTTTCAAATGAATGCATAAAAAGGAAGAACATTTTATAATTCTGTTAACATGGAATATGCAGTAGGTAAAACAATATTCGATCACGGTACGTTGCCTTATTTTCAACGTTTTCAGACGATATTTTAATGTAAAAGTCAATCATTAATAAAACATATTTTCAATAATTTGATCAGAATAGACAACGAACAATTCGGTACTTGAAGTATAGCTCTGTTACTATGGTTACGACAAATGGAATCAATAACTGTATGAAAAATATGTAGGCAGCACATGACTTTCCCTACAGACACAAATTCATTTTTTTTCTTTCACAATTCATTAAATTATGTTTAATTGTACAAAACAGCTTGTATTCTTATTGGAAATTACACTTACGGTTTGAAGACCACTGGGCTAGACACACAAAATCCGTTTTTATATCATCCTGCACAGAAAAAAAAATATCCTAAATGCCATTAATTAATTCTCTTGGTGTATAAACAACGGTTGAAGTATTTTAATTTATAGTTACAGCAGACGTTTCTTTTACATTATATTTTATCAATGAATTAATTTATACTTTTTGATTCCATTATGGCAATTGTGGTAACTGAGTTAGGTTTCAACTACTGAAAGCGTTTGCTAACTATCAAAAATTAATCCTATAATTAATGAATTTTGGGTTTAAAATATCTGAAAACGTTGAAAAAAACCTGATGTGGGCAGCACATGACTTTCCTTACACAATGCAATGAATTTACTACTTTTACAGTTAAAAAAAATGTTATTCTTATAGTAGATACTTATATTCTTTATATAAATATTGAATTTTCTTCAATTAGTCGTCATTTTCATTGATTTAGATTTATTTTTATCCATTTGGCGAGATTTTCGTTAATTTGGCAACATTTAAAAATGTCGCCAAGTTGGCGACATTCCGCTAAATTCACCGCCAAAATCTCGTCAAGCGTTATGGACGGAAAAATAAGTTATTCTTATAGCAGATAAATGACTATTGACGTTCAAATACAAAAGTATTACTCAAAGTATCTTTTCTCGTGAATGGAACGAGCTAGATCCACGAGAATGATGTCACCAAATTTATCGCATGATATTACATATGAAAAGTGAACATGTTTCTCAATAGTTAATATATTTTTTTTAATTTATGGGATTTTTTGATAAATTTGTTTGAAAAATGTGCAATATCTCGAGAACAGTTCATGCTAGCGTTCTAAAGTTTATGTCAACCATTTTCTAAGGAAAAATTACATAAGAAATGTCTATTTGCGTAACTTTATAAAAGCTTTTGATTTTTTGACGATTTTTTCAAAATTTCGCTTGAAAATTTAAAGGGGTTCTGAACATTCGATTGCGTTTTAAAACAGTAGGCTTCAAGTATTCACGGACTGTGATTTTTGTACCAAATTTCATACGAATCGCTCCATTCGTTTGTGAGATATCGTCTCCACAAACTCACTGATACACACACACACATACATCGCCTCAAAAATGTTCGATTCGTAATCAGGGATGCTTGAAACGTGCTCTCCCATCGAAAACTCAAATTCGAATTTTCGACCCCGTCACAATATTTTCCTTATACATTATGTATATAAGGAAAGTAATAAGGCAACACCGTGATCAGAGACGAAATATTGTTCTATATGCCGTGATTTCTATGTTCTATAAAATATGAGCTATTTTTATGATCACGTTTGAACCGCTTTTTGATATTTAGAACTTTTGTTAAGTATGTAGGTGTGAACACTAGCCACTTAAGACCGCGCGAAGCTTGGGTGGAAATGGCTAGCATGGAATGTGAGTGAAAAAGCATTCTCCAGATATTATTTCGACAGTACTCTCCGTCTGCTGAAAATTTTTTGACGCGAAACTGATCGCTTGATAGAAGATAGACAGAAGACAGAATGCAGAGATCCTCTGTCATTAGCATTCGCATCACTCCATTTTAACTGATTTCACAGTTTATGATGTTCATTAGGAAGAGATAGACGGCAAAGTCGAAAAACTTATGTAGATTGGAGTTTCGAAAATTTACTGGTGGGCATTATTTTTAGTTCAACTTAATATTGAAGAGAACGGTTAGAATCACGACTCCAGTCAGTTGCACCATGCAGCACGGTTTGATTGACAAGCACGGTTCGACTGACGGTTCGACTGACAAGCACGGTTCGACATCAAGCATGGTTCGACTGACTTTGGTCGTCGTAGAGGTGCCAAGAATTCATGTCCCAAAACGGAATCGAACCATTCATCAGCCCGACGACGTTGTATCCTTTGCGATACTGAGACGAATGTCTTTCCCTTTATACTTGACAGGGACTCTACATTCTTCTCCTTTAGATTTATAATCGAAGTGCAACTTTTGATCTATACAAACTTCTCATGGCTCTGCTCTTTTTTTACACAAAAGTTACCATCTTTCTCAATGTAGGTTTGTGAAATGAAAACTCTGCCCAAAATAGTGAAGTATTAGTAGATCATGGTCGCCTATAAGAGGTAGAATGGGGTACGAGTCCAGTAGAATGAGGAGAACTAGAGCAACGTAAATAAGCGCAAGTCTATGTACAAAGCTTATTTTACTTATTGATTCTAGTGGGGTTAAAGCTATTTTTGACCATAGGCAAAGTAGGCAAATGCTGGATCCCCATCTTCCATGCTCAATGTATCATATTTTACTGTAAAAGTTTTATGGGGAGTCTTGAAATTTATTTTATCCAGGGACCCGTCAAAGGTTAAGGAAACTCTGAGTGTGTGTGTGTGTGTGTGTGTGGGGGGGGGGGGTTATGAAGGGGTAGATATGAAAAATGTATAAAGGGCATCGAGGGGCATCGAATATGGAGGGGAGGGAGCATGATAAATGTTTGTGGGTGTACACAACTTTAATGGTTGGCCTTATAATTCCAATGGAGCTATGTTGGAGATATTCATATCTCTGTCATTTACTGCAACCTGACGAGTAATGCTTTCGTGCAGCATTTTTAAAAGTGTAATTTCGTATATATGAAAAGAATATATATATGTTGTTGTTACTAATCCCCCGTGGTGAAAGAGCGCCTATGCACCATACGTCCACTAGATCCTTGGCCCCATGGTGAAGGGGAGAGAATGTGCAGCTTCACTTTTATTGAGGTTCCCCAAGGACGGAAGTCTGACTTTACCTCGACAACACAACTAATAGTAAAAAAAGAAAATAAAAATAAGCGTAAAATTTTGAATGCATAATTTGGACCATAATGAACATTTTTATTTTGGGATTTCGCCGTCGAATTAAATTTCAAAAGGTTTCCGCGAACAAAAAAGTTTGAAAAACGGTGTTTAAATGGGTAACGAATTGACAATCTCCAGTTGGCTAAATGACGATTTATGCATTTAGCTACTAATATGATCGTCTTTCTTTCTTTATACTTAAATTGGATACCACGGAGAGTTTTGCAAAATTTCGGCACATAGCACTTTCTTACTTACAGTGCATCTAACGGCTATTCAGTGCTAATGAGTTTTAATAAGAGCGAAACCGTGTTACATCGATGTTAGTTGCTGCACAGAAAACATGATTTCAAGATTTGGAATCCTAATATTGCTGGTAAATTGAATAAAACATATAGCGGTTTCAATTCACGAGTGTTTTAAAGAACAGGATGCCATCTTGTAAAAAAAAAAAGGTGAGGGTTCGATGAAGCCATAATCATTTTGTAACAATAATGTCTTATAAAATCAAAAAGGTAAAAATTATTAACATACTAAAATTACGATTATTATATTTCGAAAACTAAGAGTTCTACCCATAATCCAATTATATATACTTGCGATGATTTTAAAGCACTATATTAAATTAATTTAATTAAATTACTTTTAGTTTTCAAAATATAAGCATTGCAAACTTTAAAAAATAAAAATTTTCAATCTTCTTCGATAAAGACGATAGTTCGAAAACTATAAAAACACTGCAAAAACAAATTATTAATTTGCAAACCTTGATTTCCCACAGAGCATTTTCGTGACTTACCATTTCTAAATAATTTTTGTATATTGTTAATTTTTATATAATTGTTTAGCTTTTTATTTATTAGATTCGAAGATATAAGCGTCTAACGTGTTTACATTTTACGTAACACTCGGATTTCAGCCGGATATCCGAAACAGTAGATTTTATCCACATCGAAACAATGACAGAGGAATAAGGAGGTCATGTAGATCTGAAGCTTCACTTTGGTCTGAAATCTGAAGGAGGAGGCTAAATTAAAGCTACAGAATAAAATTCCAACGTCTCAGTAGCTCAATGGAAAATTGTTCACAGACCAGGCGGAGATATGCTGTTCGAAACCTGACTCGGACATGAATTCTTTACAAATATAAAAATGCAAATATGGAAACGCGAAAACAGAAGCATAGTTTATGGGGGGGGGGGGGGGGTAATAAAAAACTTTTCACCGAGTTTCACTTCAGTCTTAAATCTGAAGGAGGAGGCTAATCTGAAACTACAGAAGAAAATTCTAACGTCTCAGCAGGTCAGTGGATAGATCGTTCGAAACCTGACTCGGATATGAGTTCTTTAGAAATTTGCCAATGCAAATATGGAAACGCAGACACATAGTTTACGGGGGTAAAAATCAAGAGCTTTTCACCTGAATGAATGAAGCAGCTTTCTCTTTGGAAACATCCATTGATTTCTTTCTGGTGTTTACCCAAGCATGCTTCTACGCATTAGTAGACTTTCTACGACGAAGCGTTATTTTCGACGCCGCCATTGCCACATCTTCGTCACAAAATACAGTGAAATGGACCGAAACCGTGTTGAATGAATTCGAAACATTAAACGGCGGAAGAATTAAAACCTGTTTGTTAGCGCTTTGCAATGCCATTCAATTTTTACCTGAATGGAATGGAGATGGAGATAAAATACTTCCTACTTTTGTGGCTTTATTATTTTTGGCGAAAATGGAATTGGGGCATGACATTTCATTGAGTCTGAATGTCGAATATGTGGAATTCTCAGGAAGTGGGATATCGATATTTCAATTGGGGATTCACCAAAATTCACCCATTTATATTTATAAATCTTTTATAATAATAGAAGACTGTCTGTGTGTGAAGTGTCGTCGACAGAATTTTCTAGCCCCCTGAGCAGCCAATGTGCGTTCCCTTATGTTACAAGTTATTTACCTTTTTTATAAACTGTTTATACGGCCTTTGCTCCCAAACCTCCCAGGCCTCTAGGCAATGCCTGTCCTCCCCTGTCAGTGGCATTGCTTGTGTCTCCCCCCCTCTCTCTGCCTCTTTCTATCTGTATGTCTCTTTCTCTCTGAGTGTGTGTATGTCTCTCTCTCCGTATGTCTTTCTCTCCCTCTCTGTATGTGTATGTCTCTCTCTCTGAGTGTGTATGTCTCTTGTATGTCTCTTGTATGTGTGTATGTCTCTCGCTCTGTGTATGTTTTTCTCCCTCTCTCTGCATGTGTATGTCTCTCTCTCTGTAAATTTCTGTGTGTATCTCTCTCTCTGTAAATTTCTGTGTGTATCTCTCTCTCTATGAGTGTGTGTATGTCTCTCCCTCGCAGTGTATGTCTTTCTATCTCTCTGTATGTATATGTCTCTCTCTCTCTGTATGTGTATGTCTCTCTCTCTCTGTATGTCTCTGTGTATATGTCTCTCTCTCCCTGTATGTCTCTGTGTGTATGTCTCTCTCTCTCTGAGTGTATGTCTATCTTTCTCTGAGTGTGTGTATGTCTCTCTCTCGAACCCGGGCCTACCGAGCGCGATTCCCGCACGCTAACCACTTTGTTACCGCGCCCCTTGTGTGTGTGTGTCTCTCACTGTGTATATCTATGTCTCTCTGTGTATGGGTATGTTTCTCTCGCTCTCGTCTCTCTCTGTGTGTGTGTTGATCGTAGCGGAAAATCGAAGCTACGGAAAGAATAGAAATTCGGTACAGGGTTAGCTGATCTCTCGGGACGATGCATGATTTTTACTTTCCTTATATACATAATGTATAAGGAAAGTATTGCGACGGGGTCGAAAATTCGAATTCGAGTTTTCGACGGGAGAGCACGTTTCAAGCATCCCTGACCACGAATCAAACATTTTTGAAGTGATGTCTGTGTGTATGTGTGTGTGTATGTGTGTGTATATGTGTGTGTGTGTGTGTGTGTGTGTGTGTGTGTGTGTGTGTGTGTGTGTGTGTGTGTGAGTCTGTGGAGACGATAACTGACGAACGAATGGACCGATTCAAACGAAATTTGGTACAAAAATCACAATCCATAAACACTGGAAGCCTATTGTTTTTATACGCAATCGAATGTTCAGAACGCTCCTAAATTTTCGAATGAAATTTTGAAAAAATCGTCAAAAAATCAAAATCGCTAATAAAGTTACAAAAATAGACATTTCTTATGTAATTTTTCATTAGAAAACGATTGACATAAAGTTTAGAACGCTAACATAAACCGTTCTTGAGATATTATACATTTTTCAAAAAAATTATCAAAAAGTTATATATATATATATAAAAAAAAAAAATCCTATTGAGAAACATGTTCACTTTTCATATGCAATACCATGCGATAAATTGGGTGACATCATTCTCGTGGATCTAGCTCGTTCCATTCATGAAAAAAGATACTTTGAGTAATACTTTCGTATTTGAACGCAAATAGTCATTTATCTGCTGTAAGAATAACTTATTTCTCCATCCATAACGCTTGGCGAGATTTTGGCGACGAATTTGGCAGAATGTCGCCAAATTGGCGACATTTTTAATTGTTGCCAAATTAACAAAAATCTCGCCAAATGGATAAAAATGACGCTAAATTAATGAAAATGACGACTAATTGATGAAGAAAATTCAATATCTTGGAAAGAATATAAGTATCTACTATAAGAATAACATTTTTTTTAACTGTAAAAGTAGTAAATTTATTGCATTATATAAGGAAAGTCATGTGTTGCCCACATCAGATTCTTTAAAAATTCGAATTAGTTTTTAGTTATTTCATGTTGAAGCATAGTTTTGAATGACGTTCACACAAATCGGTTCTTTAGCGACTGAAAATATTATCACAAAGTTTCTATTTTCAGTACAATTATTTTTAATAAAACTAGATTTCTCTGAAATATAAGGATTTCCCTCAAAATCTAAACTACTGATTTATTTCAAATACAGGGATAACTAATGCAAAACTAGAGCAAATTATTAAATACTACTCATAACAAACTAAGATTAATTTCATAAAAACAATAAAAAAGAGTTCAAAACATAAAATAATCAAAAGATCTTTAGCTAAACACCGAAGTTGATTACAGAAATGTCAGCTGTATACAGACACATGGGGATGTTCACATCTAGAATTTCCAAGATTGTTATGTTCTGGTAGTGATCCCCCCCCACCCATCTAAAATTTAATCAGGCTACATATTTTCTGTTATACTATAAAATAATTTTATTGCTGATCTATTTGCACTAATAAATATATAATATATGTAATATCAGTACAATTATGCGGTCTGGTTAATAAAAAAAATATATATTCTGCTTCTTAGCAACAGAAAGAATGATTTATCTAATTTTGAATCCAGAGATGACACTGAATCATAAATTAGAACAATTTTTGGCATTGATGATCGCCTATTATGACGGTCTGTATTACAGATTAGAATATGATGGAATATTAAACTGAAATATTAAGAAGCTATATGATTTATTTTGAGATTCAGGGTTGATTTGTAACGGGCAGAACTCGCTCGTTTCCCGCCGAGGCCACCGGCATTCCGGGGCCCCAGCCCTCATGTATGTATGTTGAAGGCTGCTTGTTTTTTTCTCGCCAGGGACCTCTGGGAATCTATTTCTCGCATGGGCCCTTAGCTGACACTGTTGAGATGTAAAGGGATTTATAGTGAATATTTGTCTACTGTAGAATAATGTCTACTATTGGCTCGACTTCCTAAATATAAGTAAAATTTCAATTTAGAAGAGTTTAGCTATTTTCATATATGAAATACTTATATAAAGAATCTGAAGTGGGCAGCATACGACTTTCCCTACATAATGTAATTACTTTGCTAATTTCACAGCCCTTATAAGGATGTATATGATACATCCTTATAAGGCTATGTACCGTGTACCAATACAGACACCAGTACAGTGGCACCAGTGCAGTGGCACCAGTACAGTGGTTTTAGCGTTAAAAGGTACACTAATATTGGACGCTTTTCCGGGTGTTAACATGTAAATCAATTTCGAAGTACCCTTTTAACATTTATTTTGCGCAAATTTAGCTTGACAATTAGAAATATAGCTAACAACTAAGCAATATAGTTTATATTAAATGATTATAATCATTAGAAACTAATATTTTATTATATAAAACAGATGGTTTGCGCTCTAATCAATAGATTCCAAAATTCAAAATTACAATTTTAATGTTTTCCATATGTCAATATAATATTTAACATTTTA
The DNA here is from genome assembly GCA_951213105.1 of Amaurobius ferox. Classification (NCBI taxonomy): domain Eukaryota; kingdom Metazoa; phylum Arthropoda; class Arachnida; order Araneae; family Amaurobiidae; genus Amaurobius; species Amaurobius ferox. Next base: position 70,298,424 of record OX578153.1, on the reverse strand, counting down.
TTGCTTAATTTGAGAAAGGCGAATTTTCTAACTATGATAACCATCTAATCATCGCTATATATATGTAAAAAACTGGACGTTAAGCCCGTCATACTGAATTATTCTTATACGATTCTCTATCGAAAAATAATTACTATATCACACCTTAAAAACGTGTTTAATTTGCGACACGTCTAATAAAACTTATATTTTAGATACACTAACAAAACGTACCTGTCATACAAATTCTGAAACTCGATATATTTTAAATCAAAAGTATTATTATCCCCAAAGCGGCAGGAATTATTAAATAAATTGAATTTCATTTTCCAAGATATGGAATATTTGTCAATTTGGAGTTATTTTCGTTAATTTAGTGTCACTTCTTCCAATTTGGCAGCATTTCCTTTAATTTGGTGACATTTTCAAGAAGTCGCCAAGTAAGCAATATATTGTCAAATTTTCGCCAAATTTGTCGCCAAGCATTACAGACAGTCAGACAGACAAACAAATAAATGACTATTGACGAATTGTTGGGTGTCAAAATACAAAATTATTACAAAAAATTTAAAATGTGAAAATGTTGAACTTCAGAATCTGGATCCTATTTACGACAAAACAAGAAAAAATATTTACATTTTTATCTATTAGGTTTGGAGGTATAAGTGTCCGAAGTGTTTACATTTTTCGTAACGCTAAATTTTTTGTCACAGGAACCCCAAGAATATATACCCCAAGAATATGTTATTCACATCAAGAGTATATTTTCTCGTGAATGGAACTAACTAGATCTATCAGGATGATGTTTACAAATTTATCGCATAATATTGCATATGGAAAGGGAACAAACATATTTCACAATAGTTAACACCTTTTTAATTTTATGCAATTATATTTTATATATTTGAAAAACGTGCAATATTTCGAGAACGGTTCTTGCTAGTGTTCTAAATTTTGTGATTAGTTTTCTAATGAAAAATTAGAAAACGCATTAACATTATTGACGGTTTTGATTTTCTATGAATTTTTCAAAATTCCATTCGAAAATAAGGGCATCTTCGAATGTTTTTAAAATTAATTGAGTTCCAGTATGCTCTGATTGTAGTAATCGTGTTAAATCGTTCGAAACGCTCTATTCGTTCGCGAGATATCGCATCCACAGAATCACGGACACACACATACATACACTTACAAACATACATACACACACACTAACGTATATACATACACATACACTAGCATACATACATACACACACACGCACTAACGTATATACATACACATACACTAGCATACATACATACACACACACACACTCACACACACTAACGTATATACATACACATACACTAGCATACATACATACACACACACACTAACAAACATACATACACACAGTAACATACATACTTACACACACACACACACAAACATACATACACACAGTAACATACATACTTACACACATACAGACATCACTTCGAAAATGTTCGATTCGAGTTCAGGGATGCTTGAAACGTGCTCTACAACGAAAATTCAAATTCGAATTTTTGATCTCGTCACGATGCTTTCCCTATACATTATACTATGCATGTAGGGAAAGTAAAAACAAAATATTCTGCGATTTTTATATTTATCGATTAAAATTCCAAGATTTTAGATTTTCTCCATTATCTATGGGTCAAGCCCCACGTGCATGCAAATTTTCAAGCTTCTGCTGTCAGTGGTTTGACCTGTGGAAGTGTCCTTTGTCCAAGTATCCTTACAACAGGAAAAACGAGCATCCACACGTGTGTGTACTAGCCTTGAATACAAAGTTCTTTTTCTGAGTCAGAAAAATAATTGTTTCCTTGGAGCCACTGAAACAGAACGTTGAACGCGGATAGTAATTAACACTTAAAACAATACATAGATGAGTTTATGAAAAGTGTGTTTATTTCAGATATGTCGAGAAAGGGGGTTTATTAACAGAAGTGTGTCTCAACTCGACTTCATCATACCAGAATCCATTTTTAAGTAGCTTGTGATTATATTTTTATTAAATTGGAAAAATCTGTATCGATGGTCCAAATTATCACAATTATAGCATGTTAGCTTTCATTTTAAAGGGCTTGAAAAAATCTTCGATTGATACTAAGTTTGACAATGTACCGCCTCGGGTGTTGTTGTTGTTGGGACCCAAACCGTCCGACCTACCAGAAAGGTGTAAGGTAACCGTTTGGACGGCCGGGAAGTGCCACCCAATTTAGACCGGAACGCAGTAGGGGAGGCATCCACAGGGACCGTACCCTCCTTCCCCTACCACCAACCTCTCGGAAGGACTTACGGACTCACATGTTTAACGTGATCGTACTCCGCATGAACACGGCGGCAGTTGTGGCAGCGTTGTTGTTGTTGAAACCCAGACCGTCCGACCTACCAGAAAGGTGTAAGGTAAATGTTTGGACGGTCGGGAAGTGCCACCCAATTTAGACCGGAACCCAGTGGGGGAGGCATCCACAGGGACCGTACCCTCCTTCCCCTACCACCAACCTCTCGGAAGGACTTTCGGACCCACATGTTTAACGTGATCGTACTCCGCATGAACACGGCGGCAGTTTTGGCAGTGGCTGGAATCGAACCCGGGCCTACCGAGTGCAACTCCAGCGCGCTAACCAATGGGCTACCGGGGCCAGTTGTGGCAGCGTGCAAATCCAGCGCGCAAACCACCGGGCTTCCGCACCCGAAATGTGCCAACAGCACGCGGTGTTCCCAGGTGGTCACCCACCCAAGTACTAACCGCGCCCGATGCTGCTTGATTTCGGTGATCTAACGAGAACCGGTGTTTTCAGCACGGCAGGGCCGTTGGCTACCGCCTCGGGTGTGGAATTCAGGATATTACGCATATAAAAAGTGGATAGCGCCTATTTTTCACTACAGTGATTTAAACTGTTAAGTTTCGTGATCATTGAGCCATAAATAAGCCCTTTTAGGCATAATTATGTAAAATATTGTACTTTGCTGTCCTGTTAAGAAAATATTAAATTTGAAATAATTCAAAGTTTTTGGGGCTTGTATAATGTTTAAAATCAAATGGACCCTGGAATGGGGTCTTCAGATCTCTTAGATAAAGACTGAATATTCACTATTCACAAAGAGATACTCATTAAGAAATTTCGTTACTGGCTTTTTTTGTTTGTAATGGTTTATTGAGGCACAATCCATGCCCGAAGTTGCTGGGGATTATTCTTGATCCCAAGCTATTGTGGAACGCCCATGCTCAGCATCTAATAAATGTTTGCACCAAAAGAGCCAACTTTTGAAACTGACTTCTAGCAGACTATGGGGAGCAGACACCATATCTCTGAGACTGTTCTTTATAACTTACATCGGATCAAAAATGACTTTTGATAGTGAAATTTGGGGCGCAGCGGCTGATACCCATATTAAGAAGCTTAAAATAATTCAAACCCTAAGACTTTGCTTGCATTATCTTTAAAATCGCTTCAATCGATTGAATGGAAATTGAGCTGGCAGCAGAACCATTGTATCTATTTACCAGTCAAAGGTTTTGGGTAAGGTATATTAGAAATTTTTTTTAGCTAAAAATAAGCCAGTGAGAGGTATCTAGCATAGAAGCTGTTATTCCCGACAATTCCTACTTTCCTTATATACATAATGTATAAGGAAAGTATTGTGACGGGGTCGAAAATTCAAATTCGAGTTTTCGACGGGAGAGCACGTTTCAACCATCCCTGATCACGAATCGAATATTTTTGAAGTGATGTCTGTGTGTGTGTGTGTGTGTGTGAAAGTGTGTGTGTGTGTGTGTGTGTGTGTCAGTGAGTCTGTGGAGACGATAACTGACGAACGAATGGACCGATTCGAACGAAATTTGGTACAAAAATCACAATCCATAAACACTGGAAGACTATTGTTTTTATACGCAATCGAATATTCAGACCCCCCCCCCTCTAAATTTTTAAGTGAAATTTTGAAAAAATCGCCAAAAAATCAAAACCGCTAATAAAATTACGAAAATAGACATGTCTTATGTAATTTTTCACTAGAAAACGATTGACATAAATTTTAGAACGATAGCATGAACCGTTCAATAAATTTATCAAAAAGTCATATAAAAAAAAAATCCTATTGAGAAACATGTTCACTTTTCATATGTAATACCATGCGATACATTGGGTGACATCATTCTCGTGGATCTAGCTCGTTCCATTTATGAAAAAGGTACTTTGAGTAATTCTTTTGTATTTGAACGCCAATAGCCATTTATCTGCTGTAAGAATAACTTATTTCTTCGTTCATAACGCTTGGCGATATTTTGGCGACGAATTTGGCGGAATGTCGCCAATTTGGCGACTTTTTGAAATGTTGCCAAGTTAACGAAAATCTCGCCAAATGGATAAAAATGACACTAAATCAATGAAAATGAGGACTAATTGTCGAATATTCATTATCTTGGAAAGAATATAAGTATCTGCTATATGAAAAACCTATTTTTTTTACTGTAAAAGTAGTAAATTCATTACATTATGTAAGGAAAGTCATGTGTTGCCCACATCAGATTTTTTAGTTATAGGATGTGGACTTTTGCCACCCAGTTAGTTCACTGTTGATGCCCCAATGGATTTTCCTGCTGCGTTAGCTGAGCTTCCGTGGATTTTGCTGGCTTGCCAAATAAAGTTTAGCATTTCTGGCTGTGCCACAAAGAAGTACCCTTTCATTTAAAGCAGTTGACATTGAGACTTTTATTTTCTAATTATAATGCTCATTTTTAGATTTTTACCGATGACCTTGTTGACCTATGTTGACCTTGACAAAGTTGTTTTATCGAAGAATAAAATGAAATTTTACGTGTTTCAGCGGCACGGCACTATGTCCGAGTCTTGATGCAGAGCTTCTGACAATCAATGCAGCTTTAATGCGCTTCCTCCTCTTGGAGGATCGTCTTATATGTATTTTAACTGATTCTATGGCCGCTCTTCTGTGTCTTTCCCAACACAGACCAGGCAGCTATTACTTTAGAATTAAGAAATTAGACAACAGATTTACACACACACATACAAAATAATAATAGTAGTAATAATTATAATAATCACAAGTTACTTAAAAATGAATTCTAGTATAAAAACATCGAGTTGAGCCACACTTCAGTTAATTTTTTCTCCTTTGCATACTTCTTTCTTTCTTTCGACCCAAACCGTCCGACGTACCCGAAAATGTAAGGTATATGTTTGGACAGCCGGTACCACGTAATGTAGACCGGAACCCAGTGGGGAGTACCGTCCACAGGAACAGTACCGTCCTTCCCCTACCACCAACATCTCGGAAGGAGTTACGGACCCACATGTTTAACGTAATCGTGCTTCGCGTGAACACGGCAACAGTATGGGCAGAGGCAGGAATCGAATTCGGGTCGTTCGAGTGCAATTCCCGCGCGCTAACTACTGGGATGTCGCGCCCCTGCATACTTATTTCGCAGTCATACTAATTTTCGAAAAATCTGGAAGTGTCACCTCCAGAATTAGTTTTTAGTGAACGCTCCTATCCCCTAGAATTCGATGCTGAATCCATATCAGTTATCATGCAAGCTCTATCTATAGCCCATCATAAGACATAGATGTTTCATGAAAATTTTTTGAATTTGAAGTGAAGAAAATAAGGAAGTGTACATTTTTAGTAAACTCTCCCGACTATTAGTTATCATCTAAGCTATGGCCAATTTTGAGAAATGGACGTTACAAGAAATTTAATTTTACCGCAAGTGAAAATATTTACCAAGCCCTCCCCCCCCCCCCCCCCCACACACACACTAACCCCTTTAAAATTTGAAGCTAAATCCATATCAGTCATTTTCTAAGCTGTATATGTAACAGATTTCGAAAAAAAAATATTTCAAGGAAAATGACAATGTTTTAATCTTAAGTAACGTCGCCGAAACTGGGAGTGAAACTCCTTAGTGTGTCCCTTAACACCCTCCAGAATTCAATGCTGAATCCATATCAGTCAGTATCCGAGTTTTATCTATAACCAGTTCTGAGAAATAGATGTTTCAAAGAAAAGTTTTAAACAGAAAGTGGAAAAGATACTGGACGAGAATATTCTGAGTGAACTTCTTTACGGTCTTTAGAATTTAATGCTGAATTCCAAACAATTATCATCTAAACTGTATTTGTATTCAATCGTGAGAAATAATTGTGTTTCAAGTAAAATGAAATTTTTTTAACCCCCTACTCCTCCGGAATTTCATGCTAAATAAGTGATCATCTGAACTCTAACAAATTCTGAGAAACAGTTGTACCAATAGTATGGAAAATTTTTTTGCCACCAGCAATGAGAGTACTTTTCATGATTTCTTTTTATCTGAAATTCATTGTTTCTTGAATCAGAATGTTACACACGAAAAGTAATTTTCATTGAAAGCCATGTATGCTTACCTTTCAATTTTAATTTCAGAGGCAACATCACATACGGAAAGAAGTGCGCCATGATTGGCGAGTATGCATCTATTTAGGCTATAAATACTCAAATACTAATTTGGTATATTTAAAAGTAAGTAATTTCTATTAAAATTTAAATAATTTAAAGGATAACAAAAGATTTAAAAAATTAGAACTATTGAATTGAATCGAAACAAAGATATTATCTCTCTCTCACACACACACACAACATGAAAAAACCAGGAAACCCCCCCATTACATTTAAAACAAAAATATTAGAGAAAAATGGAATATCAATTAATAGAATGAAGGTGATGTAATAGTAAAATCTTCAGGAGGCGACTACTATACATCCAATTAGCACATTTCAATTATTGACCTGTGAACAAAAGGTTAATAGAAGCCCCCATGTGCTATAAATGGAAACAAAGACTTATAAAACTAAGAATTGAAAACACACACACGCACACATACAGAATGAAACCGGGAGAGTCCCCATTTTTCATATCTTTGTATTTATCTATCTTAGTGACTTTTGCTCCGATTTTGATGCAATTTTCACAGTGTATTTTCTACTGTGCAATGAACCCACTGCTCGACCTGCTCATGCTAAACTTTGACATACTTTTGTTGCTTCACAACTATATTTAGTGACTGATTTTGCTATATTTAGTGACAGGTTTTGCTATATTTAGTGACTGATTTTGCAATATTTAGTGACGGATTTTGCTATATTTAGTAACTGATTTTGCTGTATTTAGCGATTGATTTTGCTATATTTAATAACCGCTAGCCGACAGAGTCCCCTAGTATATTTTTAAACATGAATAGAGATAAGCATAAGAATCTTCTGTAAATTCGAAATTCATTCTTAAACTTGTATAAAAAAATAGTTCTTCAGTATCTACATATTAATAGCTGTAGATTTAGTTGGTTTTCGCTCTCAAAATTTTGTACTGTTGAGGATACAGGAATGGGCCAGGTACAAAATTGTATAGAGTGTATATGAGACAAACCGCTTGCATTTTGGGTGTAAAGACTTTTCGCTAATCACAAAAATATGTTGCACATGCATACGACTGAGGGTATTTTATTTTTACAAATTTGAAACAAATTTATTTATTAATTTATTTTAATAAGTTTCATCGTTGCAACTGACTCTTAGGGAAACTTGCATGTCGTATTTAAGCACAAGTAAAATACACATTAGGCATACAGCTCTTTTGGGGATACGCTGGATCTCCTTCGTCAGTGCTAGACGATCAACTAACCCCAAGTCAAAAAGAAGACATAGGCGTAAATAAACTGAGATGTATATAGTATACCTAAGTTGTGGATATACGTCAACGTAGTATGCGTTGCATTGGAACCTTTTAATTCATGTGGATTGGTGGTTTAAATGTATAATTAATGTATTTGGTGGTTTAAATGTATAATTAAAGTATTTGGTGGTTTAAAAGTGATGTTAGTCAACGATGGTAAGTATCTAACTGTAATTAGTTCTCAGTTCTTTTAATGTAAATTAGGCTTATGTAATGTTTTCTAAGGAATGTTTTGTTCCATTATCGTATAGTAATCAAATTCCTCTGAAGTGGTGCATCCACACGTGTCCCGTAAATTTGTGAAGGCCAGTCCTACGGTTGAGCATGTGAGAGGTATGCATTTTTAATTATCTTAATACACCCGTCGCTATACAAGGGGGAAAAATATATATACTTATACTGTGAATGTGGTACTTGGATGTTACTATCTGCAAATAATGTCTAAAATTCAAAGTATGCCATCACTCGAACAGTTAATTTCTAATAGAAATAGTGTGGAATCGTCAGTTCCTGTCCTAGATGAAACAAAATCTGTGGATATTGTCTCAGATATGATTAATTCACCCTCACAAAAGTCTGCGGTTAGAGACCTATCTCATGTCTTCCATAGCCCCAGCAGAAACATCCACCACTGCTAATTCACAAGTTTTCATCGAGGTCGTAAACTCATCTCAAGATCTGCCTTCTTGTGCTCTAACATACAGTAGAGTGTTACCCTCCACTACAGAATCTGTTTCGACTATATTTACTTCTTCAGATTCCATGCAAGATGCGCTCCGTCGTTGGCATTTAGGTTCTGGTGTCTATGTATATTTGAAACTTCGCCATGAGAAGCTAAAAGTGTATATATGGAGATATATCTCTAACGAACGAAATGAACTAGAGCCTACGCGTGAAGGGGTTACATTGTCACATGCTACTTGGAATGAATTTTCACAAAAATTGTGGTCGTTCAATATTCTATATGCTGACACCTCTTTCGTCAGTCGCAATGAGTTGTTCTGTTTCAATGACAATGGAAAACTGCATTTATAGAAGATAATTCAATTATATGATTCAAAATTTTGTCTAACACAGTGCCATGTTACCTTAGATAAAAATCAAATAACATGTTTAAAGAATTGTGCTAACAACATTCGTATGAAACTTTGAGAAAATATATTTATAGAGTGGCTTCCTGCTCAATTATTAAAAATAAAGGACATTAGAACCTTTCTACCATCAGTTATTTGTGACAAAAATTTTGCATTCGAACAATTAATCTTTTGTATTCCTGACAGCGTGATGTGTCATGTAGGAAAACTTTTCAAATGTGTTGACTGTGTTGCTCAAATTGAAGATCAAAGTTATCACGAATGTCTTTACAGCACTCCATTAGAAATGTACGACAGAGTGGCTGAACAAGTACTTCTAAATCTTGACATTAATAACATAGCAAAGAAAGTTTTGTTGCGCGGTGAAGAAGTCTTTTACTGGTATGATCGAAATTTTTTTCATGTCATTCAAATCAGAGGACTATGAATGTGCGATAAGGAAATTATTTTAACTTATTTGTTTAAATGTACAACAAATAATGGTTAATGTGAATTTTATGAAGAATAGATTCATTAAATGGATTTATATCTTTCAAACTGAACTCCTTATTTACGTTCATCAACTCATTTTTAACTTGTTCTATTTAAAAATGTTATGTGGTTGTAGATTCTGTATCTATATATTCAAGTGTAACAGGTTTACTAATCTCGCTTTTTAAAATAAAATATACAAAAAATTAAAAATAGATTTATTCGAATCGTATCAAAAGTCTACAATGTGAGTTTCGTAACGAAAGATATTTACACTTTATGGAGTTTATATTCAATAAAATTTATATTCAATGTTAAAATTCTGAAATTATATATCCTTATTCATTAAAACATAAATGCTAAGTTATGTTCCATTCTCTAAAAGTATGAAGATTCATAAAGAATGTGGTGTTTCAATCTCTAAGAATCGGTGAAAATTTGACTCTAATTTCTTAAAAGTCTACGAAGTTGGGATTTATTCCGAAGGAAGTGTAAAATTTTGTCTCAGATCTCAGTTTCTTTCTGTCATTTTCCACACTTTGTTTAAATATGACATTCAAATGTGCTCATCCGTTAAGAATTGAATGGTTTTAAGGTGCACCCACAGCCGCAAAATCATGACATTCCTAGGTGTACATCAATAATGTCTCGTATTAAGATATCAAAACTCATTACATGTTTTTTTTTAAAGTGTTAATTGCATATCTTTCGTATTTTAATGGTATTACAACGTAGCATACTTGTCTCAGAGGTTTACTCTTTCATTTAAATTCAATGTTAACGATCGCATATCCTTAAAAAATACTAAGTGATATTCTATTCTCCTTTATGACAGTTTTAAAAAATATAGTGATTTAATGGCCATAAACGTTGCTGCAGCATTAAAAAAAGCGTAGCTCTTATTCGGTAATCATCTACTAAGTATTATGCAATTTTTGTAAATTTCATTAAAATATAATAATTTTAAGAGATAAAAGAGCCTTAGGGCTTATGTAACGTTACTCCAGAGAGTCACTCATTCATTTAAATTCAATGTTAATGATCGTACATCTTTTAAAAAATTGCTAAGTGTTATTCAATTCATCTAAAATTCGCGACAGTTTTAAAAATATATCGATTTAAGATTCTAATACGTATGTACAACATTAAAAACATGCCTCTTATTCGATAGTCATCCTCCAAGTATTGTTAAATTTTTGGTAAATTCTGCTCAAATATTATAATTTTAAATGATAATGGAGTCTTAGAGAGCTTATGTAGCATTAAAAGTGTATCTCTAGTTCCCCAAACATTCGCTAAGAATCAAACAATTCATTAAAATAATGAAATTTATGCAAGCAATTCACTAAAAATAATGAAATTCGGGCAATTCTCTAAAATATTGAAATTTTAATGTCGTCCACCTCCTTGTAAGTATTGTACAATTTGATAAATTTTCATCTAAATATAGAATCAGCTTTAAACAATAACATTACAATTTCTCAGTCGACGTAAACTTCCGGTTACTATCTGATATACTGATAAACCCGATAAGCTATAAGGCCGATTTGGAAATACATATTCTTTTTTCAGAGCAGATTTTTTCAAAATAAGATCCATACATTTCAGTGGTGTCTATGGAAATGTGAGGTTCGAATCATGCATTTGTAATCGCTGGATTTCCACTTGAATGAATTCAGACCTAAAACACATCTCTAATGTTTTTTCAAAACTATAATTTAAATTTTAGAAGCCCCATGGAATAACTGCTTGCATAAAGTTAAAAAAAAAACCACGTTCTTGTTTATTTAATATTTTTAGATATTTTTCGTATAGTGTATGTATGTATGTGGAGCCTTGATATGTACAATTCTAAATATGTCACTCGCTATTTCTAATATAAGTATTTTTCCAGTTTAAAATATCCACCAAGTATCAAGTTCTTTGTAATGAACAAATTGCGAGGCCAAATCAGTGGTTAGCTTGTAGGGGTGTTGATAGTTCCTATTTTAAAATATCTACCCAGTATTTCATTCTTTGGTAAGAACAGACTATGTTGTGTAAAGCAGTGGTTAGCTCAAGGAGCTTCCACTACTTTGCATTTCCCAATTTTAAAAAATCTGCTGAGTATTGCGTTATTTGGTAAGAATAGATTGTGTGGGGCTAAGCATTGGTTAGTTCATAGGGCTTTCAGTACTTTACATTTGCTAATTTTAAAAAAAATCTGCCAAGTATTGCATTATTTGGTAAGAATAGATTGCGTGGGGCAAAGCAGTGGTTAGCTTGTAGGGGTGTCGGCAGTTCCCATTTTAAAATATCTGCCAAGTATTGCATTCTTTGGTAAAGACCAATTGTGTGAACCAAAGTAGTGGTTAGTTCAAAGGGCTTTCAATACTTTACATTTTCCCATTTTAAAATATTCATCAAGTATCGAGTTCTTTGCTATAAACAGAATGAGTGGGCCAAAGCAGTGGTTAGCTCAAAGGGCTTTCAGTACTTTACATTTTCCAATTTTAAAATATCTACTATGTATTTTATTCTTTGGTAAGAATAGACTACATGGGGTAAAGCAGGGGCTAGCTAAAAGGGCTTTCAGTACTTTGCATTTTCCCAGTTTAAAAATATCTATCCTGTATTGCATTCCTTGGTAAGAATAGAATGCGTGGGGCAAAGCAGTGTTTAGCTCAAGGAGCTTTATAACATTAATAAGTAATTAAGAAAGAATAACTACAATGTAACTACACATCACACTAACCTTGAATTGACGTCATCCTAGATAAGATAAAATATCATTTTTAATACTGTAATTACTGCGTATATCATTCATTTCTAGTTTGGACGGCTTCTGGTGAAGACGTCTTTCTGTGAGTTCTAGTTTTTGCTAACTATCTGTATATTCCACGCAATACACATCTCCTAAAGTTATAAAAATATACAAAACTTTTCTAAGTATTTAATGTCATTGAAACTTATAAGCTTTAACTAAGCTTGGTTTCTCCATTCACCATAATATTTGCAATGCACAGGTGAAAACATCTTTGTTAGTTAAAAGCAATCTAATATTATTCAGAAAATTCTAGAATCATGCGTTTACATTTTCCATAGTGTGCAACAGCAAAATCTATTTAAAAAAAACTGTCGAAACGTATTCGTGAGGCGTAAAAATTGTAGTCTTAAAATTCACCACGGTGAAAGATCACTTCCAAAGCAGTCGAATCGTATTCTGTAGATGTTAAAAACAGGGTGTAGAAATTCCCCATAGTATACACAGTAAGATCGCACTCGAAATGGTCGAATCGTATTCACGAGATAAAATCCACTTAACACGCACACACAATTGTTGTGTTCACTGAAAATTGCTAAGAATAATTTACTATTAGATTCATTTTTTAAACACACACACTTAAAATCATTTAGTTATTAAATTATTATAAAATAGTAGATCACACTCAAAATGGTCGAATCGTATTCACAAGATAAAATCCACTTAACACACACTCAATTTTTGTATTCACTGAAAATTCATAAGCATAATTTACTATTAGATTCATTTTTAAACACACACACTTAAAATCATTTTGTTATTTAAAAAAAAAAAACATATCTCTATATATCAAACACCCCTGAAAACACACGACTGTATTAAAACACGCCGAAAAATCGTTAAGTATCGCATTCCATCCATATCTATATTCGAAACAACCCCTTTTGTAAAATACATATCATTTTCATTAAAAAATATAGTTCCTTTTAATAATTCATGTTCATAACCCCTTTCAAAATTTTTTAACACGTCGAATACATCTTCCATTCGATTTCACAGAATAGGCATTCTCCATAAAGATCTACCGAGCAAGCGCCGCTGGTACAGCGGATAAGACAGTCGCCTTCTAATTTCGGGGTCGTAAGATCGAGCACCGTCCTCTACAGTGGAGAATCAATATCTTTTACATTCAAAAATTTTAAAAAAAATGCCGATAGGTGGCAGCACATCAAAATCTTCACTGCCCAAAACTTTCGCCAGGTCGCGCTTTAACTACGTCACAACTGATAAGGAAATATTAGTACGTCAGAAGCCACCAAGGAAGAAGGTCGTCGTCTACCATGCTCCCGTTATCGTATTGCGCAATCCAGTCAAAGGTCATCTTCCCCCCCAGATTATCAGACAGTTAACTCCCTTGCGACATCCACTCAAGGTCATTACCTCCTCACCCTCAAGGTCAAGATGGATGCTGATAGCATACCTCTTTCGCAATTCACCCAAAACCTCCTCAGCATCAAGGCTACGTTGCTCTAAAGACCTTCCTCTCTCAATGAGGCATTTGGTCCTCTCAATGATTCATCGGGGGGGTGCACCACACTGTACCTCCTTCCTCCCCAAACAACCCTCCCCCTCAATGAGGTATCCTCCTCCTCTTCCATGAGTCATCGCTCTGCACCACCTCCTCAATCTGCAGGAGAACCGGCGTTTCTACACTACTCTCGACACAATTTTTTTTTGTTCCTGATGTCATTGGTCTCCTTGTGGGCAACTTAACCTCCCCCCCCCCTCGGAGGGTACATTGTCAAGTATAGTATCAATTGAAATATTTTTTCAAGCCTTTAAAAGTGAAGGGTAACACGTTATACTTGTAATCATTTGTACCCACGATACCGATTTTTCAAATTTTTTCTTGTAAAATCTGGAAAAAACAAACAAACGAACTTGGATTTTGGTATGAGAAAGTCGAATTAAGCCACATTCTAGTTAATTATGTTTGTTCTTATTAGACTACAAGACTGAATTTAAGTGCCAAATTCCAAGGTTATGAGATGGACGTTTCAAATTTGAAAGGCAAAGTGCAGACGAACACAAACAGATTGTCAGCAGAGCCCTGTTTTTACTTTTCTTACCATACATGGTAATGTATAGAGGAAGTATTGGAATAATGTCGAAAATCACAGGTCGAGTTCCTAGCGAATCTACACGTTTTGAGACATCTAAAACACGAAAACACTATTTTTAGCGTGACGTCTGTGCGTGTCTGTCCAGATATTGTATCCACTGTAACTCAAAAACTAATTGACCAAATTTCATAAAATTTTATAAGTCACTTGTGGGTGACCCTAGTGCTAATTAGATTTTGGTACGATACTGGATAAATGAACCTGCTTTATTTTTGCGAAATGGCCCGCAAAATTCTCATGTATCCACTCTAGCTAAAAAACTGATAAAATTTAACAAAATTTGGTTGAGTCACTTGTGGGATAACCTGCTGGTTAGATTTTAGTACGATTCAGAAAAGAAGAGCTTGCCTTTTTTCATGAATTGGCCCGTAAAAATCGCCAAAATCTAAAATAAAAGACTACATCTACTTAAGTGTATCAATTAAATACTTATTTCATACATAATTTTTGACGAGGAAAAGAGTAAGAACCGCCCCGTTACTCTAGGTCTTTTGAGAACCATTCCTAACCATTCTTGAGACGTTGGAGTTTTTTTTTTTTTTTTTTTGTATTTTTGTTATGCCGCCTTTGAAAAAAAATGTCCAGTTACCAAATAAAAAGAAAAACTGAATAAAAAGTACAAATTCACTGTTATTTTATGTAATTAGACTCAATTTAATGAATTATTAAAAAAAATTAAGAGAAAATGAATTTGAGTTTGCGATGAAAATCATGTACAGCCAACATTAGATTTTTTTCAGCTATTTTGTTGATAATTTCGGCAAACTATCAGAAAAGTTGCAATTATAAGCGTGCACGGGAGCCGTTTACCACAGCAACCGTGTTACAACGACATTTATCCCAAGCTACAGGTAACGTGGTTTCGACGCAAACAATTTGAAACCGTTTGCATGATGCAGGACTCCGAGGTAGACGATCTTTTCGACACCTACAGTTTCAACGTCTTCACCGGTTACGTCGTCTCCAGTGGTGTCAAAGGAGACGCAGTTGGTCGACAGAATGGAGAAACATTCTGTTCACGGATGAATCGCGATTCTGTTTTGGCATGCCAGGTGGCCGTACAAGCGTATGGCGGCACTTTCAACAGCTTCACAGGAAGCTTTTTCTAGCAGTCGCCACACAGCCCCCTATGTGGTACCATAGTTTGGGATGGTATAACATTTGGTGGCCCAACATCTTTGGTCCACGTTTCTGGCAGTATCACGGCACAACAATACGTCTCTGACATTGTGAGACCTGTGCTACAGCCATATTTGTCAACCTGGCTTGGACTGCTTTTCCAGCAGGATAACGCCAGGCCACATACTGCAAAGGTAATTATGAATAGTCTCTACAATGTTGTGATATCTTGCCTTGTTCAGCATATTCTCCGGATTTGTCTCCAATTGAGCATATCTGGGACATCATGGGTCGTTGTAAATTGTAAAACACAGCAGTATAGTATATTCACCAATAAAGTTAAAAAAGATTTATCCAAAATATTTTACGATTTCATTATTTGATCAACTTCTATTCCTATTGCCACTATTTTAACAAAAGCGAGATATGCAGATAAAACACTTTGATTCTGTGTATCAATCGGTTTTTCATATCGAAATCCCATATGCAAAATTCTTGTTTTTGCAATAAACGATTTTTTAATAGTGGTAATAGCGACTTGGATCTTTTGAATCAGCTGGTCTTTAATTTTCTTGAAATCAGCCCACCATATATAAAAAGATAATTTCACTTAATGTAAGAAGGTGTGTGTGTGTGTGTCTATACGTGTGTGTAATTTGTTGCGGAGAATCTAAGCTGCGGACCTTGAAGGAATTTGGTACAGAGACGAGGTACTTCAAGATCTGGGCACCTGGGCAAATATTTTTTTTTTATTCATATTAGTCTTTTAGTTATTTTATATTGAAGCATGAATTTGAGCGATTTTCACACAAATCGGTTCCTTAGCGGTCGAAAATGTTATCACAGAGTTTCTATTTTGAAAACATCGGAAATATCTATGAATGTTCGAACGATGTTTGAACCGAATCCTTAGAACAATTCCTTATATTTATTTATTTTTAAATACTTTGAAATTGGTATATTTTAGATTATTTAATACTTAAATATGTGTGTATATCATATCGTATTCTAACGAAATTTTTTAATGACCACATTATTATATTTTTTTGTAAATTGTCAAGCAAACTCATAAAAATTAAATTTGTAGATATAGTGAATGAAATGCGTACCTATTCCTTCTTCCCCTGTGGGCGTTTGTGCGCATGCCCTATCAAAGCTTTGGTTTGGTTGGTTCAAGTCTCGTCATCCCTCCTAGAGGAAAGATTTCATTTTGTTTCTTTTATTTATTTATTTTAATTTACTTCTTTCCACGGTTGCGATATGAAAAGAGGAAATGACTTGGCAATTGAGGCGGTTTGAAGGCGATTTGGAAATTGAATGTTTTTTTCTGTAAATGTATTGTTTAAGTAGCAGGAGTTTATTTAGGGCCCGGGCAATGCCGGATAACTTGTTCTAGTAGCATATAAATGTGCAACGGGAGAAGAAAAATGATCCATTTATATCTTACGATCTTCTGATATGATTAATTTTCATTCTTCCACGGCCTCTATAGTAAGTAGTATGGCAAGTATCTGCGACCTATTTTCCTTAATTTTCTGTTCAACAATACATCGATTACGAAATATTTTTAACTATTATGAGTTATTTGATAATTTGGAAGAATCTACAAATTTTCTGTAAATTTTAATTGTGTTATTTACTACTCAGAGAACGGAAATATTATCCACAGATCCAATAACTAAAACAACTGATGTATCTAACACAAAACTTTTCCAGCAAATGAGCAGATTTTGATATCCATAAACAATAAAAAATTAAAAATTCCTTATAATGCGAACTCGCCCAAAATATATAGGCTTAATGTTGCCACCGATTAAAATAAATATACCTAATCGCATAGAAATCGTTTAATCCTCCTTGAAGATATCACGCCCGTTGTGGGTAAAAGTAAAACTTCTAATATCTGAAAAGCGTTTGTGATAAACTCTAAATATGTTTTCTAAATATATTTTATTATTCTAAATACATTTTATTATTCTAAATATATTTTATTGCTGAGTGATAAAATATGACTGACAAGTAGCATTTTTATTTTCATTCGTTTAGTCTGAGATCTTACTCATCAGCACAAAATGATCAATTTAAAGACAGCTTTGTTTTCAGAGCACCTGTTCACATGAACCTTGCTTAGGGACATTCTGCTAGAGAAAAGGTTTTTCAATGCTGACCCCTTGGCATCCAGGATGAAATACAACAATCTGCCTTCAGGCAGTTACTATAGAACTTGAGAGTTGAAAATAGTGCCATCTGAAATACCCAGAATTTCCTCCTAAACTACAAAAGAGAGTTCATAGACTGGACATCCGGATGTGTTAATTGCTTTGAAACAATTGATCATTCACATAAGATCTTATCACATCTGTATGGGGGTGAAAAAGGCCCCCTCTAGACAAAGAGATGACCTCTGTGTTCACTCTCTGCGTATAAATCTTTAAAAATATTTTTATTGCTTTGAGAACTGGCGTTTTGTAAGATATCTTCCCCTCCCTTTAAAGTTGGGCAATTTATTTGAAATTTTATTTATTGTTTCCTCACTCAGTTTTTTGATCCCATGTTGATGGAATAGCGTACAAGGCATTTTCCTTCTTGTAAGCTATGGTCCCCCCCCCCTTTTTTTTTTAAACAAATGTGAAATCAAAGAAATAGAATAAGTTTCCTAACGTATCACATGTTTAATTTCTACAATTTTTTGGATTTTTTTTATTGTTCTTAAGAACTTGCGTTTGCTTTCTATTTATCTATACTTGTAATTTTATTGTGTAAAATATGCGATATAGCGTCACAAAAGAATATGTATTATAAATTCATATGTACAAATAATACTGTAAAAATATTTTCTCCAGGTACTTTCACGGACCCCTATTATTCGCCGCGTCGGGCTATAGTACCATGGTCTCAACTACTCCACCCTTTGTGGGGCCCCTTTCAACAAGTGACTTACCTACCAAATCTTGTGAAATTCCTTCGAATTGTTTTTGAGCTAGAGTGGATACACATATTTCACAGATAGACATACACTCAGACGTCATACTAAAAATAGTATTTTCGTGTTCTAGAGGTCACGAAGCGTGGAGATCTGTCGAAAACGCTAGTTCCGATTTAGTGTACGTTTTCAATACTTTCCCTATACATTGCCGTGTATTGTAGAACAGTCAGGGAGGCAGTGGTGTTGCGTTGCTAATTTGTGATGGTGTGTGTGTGGGGGGGGGGGGGGTATAACATCCCCCAGAAATCCATCATTACCCAGTGAAATGAAATTAAGTTCAAAGAAATGATATTTGGTAAAATGGGAAACAAAATGTTTTTTATGCCCCCCCCCCTCCACACACACACTTTTAAAAAAAGTTCTGGTGACGCTACTAGTCAGGAGTACTTTATTGAATAAATGTGTTCAATGGCTGACTTAGAGAGTAGGGAGACTTCCGTTTTGTCGTCCTTTTAAGCTCCCCCCCTTCCCATTGCATTCATCCCACAATTGCACGTGCGTTTAGATTTGCAATCTTTCAAGGTCTTCCATAGTATTTCCGTATACAAAATTCAACTTTTAATCGTCCCTAAACATTATTATTTAAGAAAAAAGACTCGGTTTTCCTCTTTAGCAGTTCAAGGATATTTCACACCAATTTACAATTATGTTCAAAATACGTATACTCTGAAAGCATCTGATCTGCCCATAATACACAACTTCCTCTTAAGATTAACGAATGTTGATATTGTGGGAAAACATCTGGAGTTTGAGTCTCCTCAACTCAACTTTTTCATTCATATTTCGTTTATTACTTTCCCTATAATGAATGGAAATGTATAGGGAAAGTAATTTACCTTTTTGACCTATCTACACGTTTCAAGACCTCTAGAACACGGAAATAAAGCATTTTTAACGTGACGTTTGCGTGTGTGTGTGTGTGTGTGTGTTTATCCGTCGATTTGTCTGTGTGTCTGGGCAACGTATGTATTCACTCTAACTCAAAAACTAAATTTCACAAAATTTGATAAGTATGTCTCTGATATTGTGGGAAAACATCTGGAGTTTGAATCTCCTCAACTCAACTTTTTCATTCATATTTCATTTATTACTTTCCCTATAATGAATGGAAATGTATAGGGAAAGTAATTTACCTTTTTGACCTATCTACACGTTTCAAGACCTCTAGAACACGGAAAAAAAGCATTTTTAACGTGACGTTTGTGTGTGTGTGTGTGTGTTTATCCGTCGATTTGTCTGTGTGTCTGGGCAACGTATGTATACACTCTAACTCAAAAACTAAATTTCACAAAATTTGATAAGTATGTCTCTGATATTGTGGGAAAACATCTGGAGTTTGAGTCTCCTCAACTCAACTTTTTCATTCATATTTCATTTATTACTTTCCCTATAATGAATGGAAATGTATAGGGAAAGTAATTTACCTTTTTGACCTATCTACACGTTTCAAGACCTCTAGAACACGAAAAAAAAACATTTTTAACGTGACGTTT
This sequence comes from Amaurobius ferox, assembly GCA_951213105.1. Taxonomy (NCBI): domain Eukaryota; kingdom Metazoa; phylum Arthropoda; class Arachnida; order Araneae; family Amaurobiidae; genus Amaurobius; species Amaurobius ferox. The sequence continues at coordinate 70,278,597 of OX578153.1, read as the reverse complement.
GTGTGTGTGTGTGTGTGTGTGTTTATCCGTTAATTTGTCTGTGTGTCTGGGCAACGTATGTATTCACTCTAACTCAAAAACTAAATTTCACAAAATTTGATAAGTATGTCTCTTTGTTGGTTACTCCCTGGTGCTGATTGAGATTTTGGTGCGATTCGGAAAAATAGAACCTGCCGTTTTTTGCTGAATGGTTTTTAAAAGTAGTCAAAATATGAAATAAAAAAACTAAATATGCTGAAATGTATTGAGTAAACACTCGTTTTATACGTAAACTTTTACGATCAAAGGAACAGAACCAGCTCCACCACTCTAAAACCCGTTCTCCAAATATTTCAGTTTTTTGGTTTTTCATATTTGTATGATGCTTGATTCAAAAGTTACGCCGTGTTTTACGGACGCACTTTAACATGGGGGAATTGTGCAAAGTACTACAGGTTCGAATAACATTATTATGACCACATCCCACTTTTGACGTCACAGAAAGAGGACACGTGTCGTGAGCTGTTTTGGTGGGTATATAAGGCGATATAGGCATTCTGAAAACATATCACTCGTTGCTGTCATGGTTAAAAGGAGCGATTTATCAGATTTGGAAAAAGGAATGATTATCGGGTTTCGGGCCAAGGGAGGCAGTATTTCCGAAATAGCGCAATTTGTGAACTGTTCGCGTGCTGCTGTGGTTAAAGTGTAATCATCAATGGAAAAATATCCCTATTACAAATAACCGAAGTAGAATCTGCGGACCACGCGCCATTAATGTGAGAGGTGAACGTTGGTTTCGAAGGTTCGTGAGGACCGAATAAACTAGACGGTGTTGAAGACCCAGACCACACGACCAACCCTAGGGTTTACGGTAGCTACATGTGTGGCCTGAACTAGATGGTCAGAAGTGTGTCTAAAACGACTGCTTAGCGAACCCTGCTGCGTATGGGCATCCGAAGCAGATAAATGGTCATTGGCGAAGGCATTGGCGAATGGTCGAAGGCATCGGCAGAAAAGGCTTATATTTGCACAGCAGTATCGAAATTGGACTTCCGCTGATTTCCAAAAGATTGCCTTCTTCGATAAATCATATTTTCTGCTTCATCGAACGCATGGACGTTGGCGTATAAGGCGTGAAATATCGGAGAACAAATACTCATCAACTATTGCTGGAAGAACACAAGGAGGTAGAGGCAGCGTTATGGTCTGGGGTATGTTTTTCTGGCATTCTCTGGTTCCATTCATACCTATGGAAGGCACTATGAACCGAATTCGATATGAATCCATCCTTGCAGACCATGTACACCAATACACGCTGATTGTTTCTCCTGGGGTGAATGGTATCTATTAGCATGACCATGCGACGTGTCACACAGCGAGTACTGCCCCAGCGTGGTTTGAGGAGCACGATGAAGACTTTAAAGTACTTTCCTGGCCCCCTAATTCACCAGACTTAAACTCAGTTGAGCATCTGTGGGACCCCTCGATCGGGTTGTTCGCTCTATGGATTCTTCACCCCGCAGCTGTCAGATGCACTGCAGCGAGCACGGCTCCAGAAACTTGTAAACATTGCAGCATTTCACTGAGTCACTCTAATTTCGTTTAACTGCTGTCCGCTCTGCACATGGCGGTTACTCCGGGTATTAACTGGTGATCACAATGTGATTGATCTGCGTATAAGCAGTTGCTCACTCGGTTTGCGATTCCGTTAGCCGAGTGATGCTTCACACCAATCTAGTATAATGAGGAACAAAGTATCTCACTATTATTTTATCATGGAGGCTGAGTATACGATATTCATCTATGTGTGTGTATGTGGGTGGGTGGTAGTGGTGGGGAAGTCAGCCCTTTCTGGTCCCTATGTGGTTAAAGCCCTAACTATCATAAAACGACACCACGCTGTAAAGAAAATATAATCATGACTGTTAGCGTCCTTTCGGCCAAGCGTAGAATTTCGGCATATCCCATTGTCTAATTCTATTGTTCATGTCCCTTATTGTTTATGCCACAATTTCCACCACTTTCCTTAACATAGATGCATTCGATAGTATCTGCCGATAATTGAACGATTTGAAAGTTGAAACTGGTTTTTAGATTATAATGTGACTGGGCATTAGCATCTCTAAATAAATCAAGGACTTGGGAAAATCATTTTATTGTTGCAAGCGATAGAGGATGACAAGGTTAACGATTGGAGAGCTAATCGAACCCGAATGAAAAAAAAGGGAAAATATGGTTTATTTCGCTTAGGACGTATGTCCTATTAGTTTCACGAGAAGTAGATTTTGTGCTTTCAAAAGAGTTACGATCATTATATTAGGTAAGTTTACATACAAATTTTTCTAAAAGCTTATTTTTGCTGATAGTAAGATTTATCATGATCATATGACCCCGAATTTCTTAAGAATGCCCTTAAAATAAAATAAAAATTTCTGAAAAGGGATACAAATCACTTGCTTAGCTAGCTCGTTTGGTTTATGAGATATAAACATTTTAAACTTTAAAAACCGAAAATTTTCAATCTCCTTTAACTTGACAAGACGATTTCTCGAAAATTGTAAGAGCTTTGCAAAAAACAAAAGTTACTGATCTAGAAGCTTGATTTTCTACTGAAAATTTTTGTTACTTATTGTTTATATCCATCTTTTATAGTTTAGAAGATATTCCGAGTGAAATTAAGCGAACTGAAGCAAAAACTAAGTCGGACAGAAACTTTTTTTTTTTTTAGATAAAAAAAAATTAAAATAATGAAATAGTTTTATAAATTCATAATTGGTATCCTATTTCTGATTGAATAAAAGTACAAATTGCTTACATTTTTATTTATTAAGTTCGGAGATATACGCATACAAAGTGTTTATATTTTTCGTAACCTTCATATTTTAACCGGATATCTCTCGATTAAGGCTCCTATATATACTTATGCATATTTAGGATCCTTACCCTCGACTAAGGCTCCTATATATAATTATGCATATTTAGGAACTTTAACCCCGACTAAGGTTCTTATATATAATTATGCATATTTAGGAGCCTTCCCCCCGACTAGAGCTCCTATATATAATTATGCATATTTAGGAGCCTTAACCACGACTAAGGCTCTTATATATAATTATGCATATTTAGGAGCTTTATACTCGACTAAGGCTCCTATATCGCCGTATATTTAGGAGCCTTGCCCCCGATCACAGTCGTTATTCAAGTCAAAAGTAGTATAAAATAAGAAATGCATTTATTTTCATGATTAGAACTCGAATTATTCGAATTTCAGATTTTCCTATAGGATATTTTTTGGAACAATGTGGTAGTATACGAGGAGAAAATAATAGATGGAACTACGCTACAAATGTAAGTGGTATCAAAGCAGTTTATATTAACACAAACAGCCAAATGCATATATTTTCGGATTCACCAAGTCGTCGCTAACTTGGAGTTTTACACAATTCTCTAGAGTTTTTACACAATTCTGTTCATGTTAATTTCTCTGCTTGTCTGTGTGGGTAAAATCTTGAAATCCGTTTTGGACCCACTTCTGCCAAGACGATTTTCTTGAAATTTTACACATATTTCATTACATTTAAATTAATCCCCCACCCCCACTTCCCGATGGATATCTACAGGATTATACGGAGAGAGAAAGCCCTCAAAAATCTCCCTTTGCTTTTCTCTCTATATATATACCCAATATTGCAAGATAGTTAAAATATAGTCCAATATTCAGCTTCGCTTCTATTTATATATAATAATCATCAATCAAGAGTAAAATAAAATGCATATATCTAGTCATCAAGCTAAATATAATTAACATATATATCAATAGTAAGAATTCAAAAATTGTAAAACAAGAAGTAACCAAGCATTAAAGCAATACACGTGAATAAGCACTAGGACTAAAATGACTTCAATTTGAAAAAATTCGTTTTCAAGTCCAAGCATCTATTCAAAATGAACAATGAAAAGCTTGTTTCTGAAGAAAGAGATAGATAATATGTATAAACTTTTTCTACTTGGACAACAAGCTAAAAGATTGAACAATAAAATAGGAATATAAAAATACCTGGGAAAATGCTGGAAATATTCTATCCAAACGAGCAATAAAGAACGAGACTGCTGTTGCCATTCGCAAGAGATAAAAGTAGAGATCAACTTTTGCCAGAGATATAAATAACAGTATTGCAAATAAAATGTTATAAATTCACATGTAAAAGCTGCGTAATAAAGGACGTGAAAAATAATGAAAGCAAGGAGGCAAACGTTTTAGAAGATGTAAATACATTGTAATGCTAATACTACAGAAAGTTGATTATTAGCTAATATAAGATACTAAGGAGGATATTTAAGGATATTCAGCTAATTTAAACTTATTAACTATACCATTCACTAAATATACTGAATACTTATATAAAATACTGGCATTTTTTAGGTTATTAATGTGCAAAGCATGAAATTTTTTATCTGATTATCTATAAATTCTAAAACGTTGATTAAGTAAAATATTTCTAAACAATTGAATAGAGTTACAGGAATTAAATGGTAATATTTTATTTATATTAAAATAAAATAGTCTTTTATATTTTCCCTGCAATACATGGTAACGTACAGGGAAAGTATTGGAATCATGCCGAATATCGCAACTCGAGTTTTTGACGGATCTACACGTTTTGGGACCTCTAGAATACGAAAAAACTATTTTTAGCTTGACGTCTGTGTGTCTGTCTGTCTGTGCGTCTGTGTAATGCATGTATCAATTTTAACTCAAAAGCTAATGGACCAAATTTCATAAAATTTGGTAGGTAAGTCACTTGTATGTGACCCTGGTGCTGATTAGTTTTTGGTACGATTCGGGATAAACTAACCTATCTTTTATTGCGAAATAACCTATAAAAATTGCCTTTATCCACTCTATCTGAAAATCTAAGGGATCAAATTTACAAAATTTGGTAGATAAGTGACGTGTAGGTTACCCTGGTGCTGATTAGATTTTGGTACGATTCGGAAAAAAATTAACCTATTTTTTTTTTTTTTTTTGCAAAATGGCCCGCAAAAATCGTCAACATTTGAAATAAAAAACTACGTATACTCAAACATATTAATAAACATATTATGTAATGTTTAACAACAAAAAGAATAAGACCAACCCCATTGCACTAGGACTAGCCGTTCCCGAGATATTTTAGATTTTTCGCATTTTCACTACACCACCTTGGAAAATAAGTCAAGTTACCAAATGAGAACGAAAATTGAATTAAAAGTGCACATTCAGTGTCATTTAAAATAATTGTAGGTGTTACTTTGTGCCATTAAACTCAATCAATTATTGAAGAAATAAAGAGAACGTGAATATGAGTCTGCAGGGAAGGTCATGTGCTGCCCACATCAGATTTTCATCATATAAATTAGTAACTATCCTATTAGTTGGTTCAATAATTAGATTAATATTCAAAAATTAACACTATTACTAATAGAGGCTTCATTAGGAATTCATTCCAAATTATCTGAATATAAATCTTTATCTATGGCATAGTTGTCAGTTAATACTAAACAAATTAGATCATCAACATATCTGTAATTTTTATAATCAGTTGAAGTAAAATAAATTAGCCAACATACTACTACTACAGTCACCTTGTGGAACCCCAGAGACTCGTAAGTATAATTTATTACCTTGAAAAATATAATTATTGAAAAGTACAAAGTGGAGAAGTTTAGGAAAATTTGTAAATTTTATATGAGAAGACTGATTAGTAATAGAAGTATTATATAGAACTAACATTACATCATAAAGATCAGAGATATTAATGTTATTAAAAAGACCTTTGAAATCAAAAGTTTGAAATCCAATTAGTTAAGATATGTTAATTCATTCTTTAATTCTTTACTATTATTTAGAAAAAAGTAGTTATTACTTGAATAACGTAAACTAGTATTTAGTACATTTAAATTATTTAGTGGTAATTTGCTCGCAGTAGTAGAGTATGAATTGTGACCACTAGTTACAGTTCTAAATTTAATAGGATTTTAATGAAATTTAGGAAAATATATGGAAATTTCAAAAATTTATAATTAATATTTAAATCACTATACATATTGATAATTTTCAGTTTAATACTATTTATGAAGTGTGAATCAAGTTTATATAGACTATTATTCTTTAAATAATCTATTTAAACTTGACCTCCCTTTATTACTTTTCCATCTTTCTGTGTGTGGTCCAAATTTTTAGAGTTTATAGATATAATCTATCTCTAATATCAGAAACACACATTTTGTGTTCATTTTGAAAAATACTTGGACTTGAAGAAGAGTTTTTTCCAGGATGAACAATTTAATTATTTAGGCCTAGGGCTTTTCCACGTGTATAGTTTTAATGCATGGATTTTATTTATTTTTCAATTATCGATTCCATTCCATTGATATTTGTTGATTATCTTCAGCTTGATGACTAGAAATTTGCTTTTTTCCCATTTGATTAATGAATCTCTAATTTATACTTCTTTTTATTATGTAGGCATATTTTAAAGTCAGGGTGTTTTGAGTGCAGCTTCTTTTTATTCTATCATTGGATTTTCAAACTATTATTATTATTATATTAGCAATAACTACCTTATTCTAAATAATAGTAAAGAATTAAAGAATAAATTAACATCACTTAGTAAACTAATTGGATTTCAAACTTTTGATTTTAAAGGTATTTTTAATAATATTAAGATCTCTGATCTTTATGTAGTAGTTTTAGCTCTATATAATGCTCATATTACTTATCATACTACTCATACTATATTTACCTAATTTCTTAAACGTCTTCACTTTGTTATTTTCAATAATTATATATTTCAAGGTAATAAATTATACTTGCAAGTCTCAGGGGTTCCACAAGGTGGCTGTAGTAGCAGTATATTAGCTAATTTATACCTTTATTATTATGAAAAATCTTTTATTTCAACAGAGTATAAAATTTACAGATATGCTGATGATCTGATTTCTTAGGTCTTTACAGACAACTGTGTCATATATATAGATTTCTATTCGGATAATTTGGAACTAAATACTAATGAAGAAACTGTTAGTAATAACATTAATTTTTTTGACTTGAACCTACTAATAGGATAGTTACTAATTTATATGATAAAAAAGACTATTTTTACTTTAACATTAATAAAATATTACCTTTTAATTCCTGTAACTCGTTTCAATTGTTTAGAAATATTATACTTAATCAGCTTTTTAGAATTTATAGATTATCGGATAAAAAATTTCATGCTATGCATATTAATAAGCTAAAAATTACTTGCAAATTATATAAATATCCAGCCTATTTAGCACATGGTATAGTTAAAAAGCTTGGAAAGGTTGAAAATACTTAAATTCGCTCCTTAGTATCTTATATTAGCCAGACGTCCACTTTCTCTTGAATAAGCATTACCATGAATTTACATTCCCTTATATTTTAGCCTCTATGTTTTTTATTATCATCTGCCCCATTATTTTGTAGCTCTTACTGCTGAATATCACCTTTTATCGTCTTTTCACATTACTGTTATTTATTTCTCACGATTGGCAACAGCAATTCTCAACATTTTATATTTTGCGATTGACAACATTGGTCTCTTTATTTAAGGTCCAATGGATCAGACATATGCAGTGTTTTTCAGGTATTCTTGTTTCCTATTAATTTTCAATCTTTATGCATGTTGTCCAAGTTATAAGTGTTTATAAATATAATCTATCACTGGTATCAGAAACATGCATCTTGTGCTCATTTTTATAAAATACTTAGATTTGACGAAAAGTTTTATCGAAATGAACAATTAATTAGTTTAGGCTTAGGGCTTGTCTACGTGTAAAGCTTTAATACTTGGATTTTATTTGATTTTATATTATCGATTCCTTTCCATTGATGTTTGTTGTTTGTCTTCAGCTTGATGACTAGAGGTTTGCATTTTATTTTCCACTTGATTGATGATTCTCTGTTTGCTACTTTGTATTTGTAAGGCATTTTTTAATGTTGAGGTTTTTTCAATTGTTACTTCTCTCTATTCTATCATTGGATTTTCAAATATATATATATATATATATATATATATATATATATATATATATATATATATATATATACACTATATGGTCAAAAGTATCCGGACACTTTGGTTGTTAGAATGTTTTTCGAATTTCTAAACAAATACTTGGCGAAGTATTCTGTAATTTTGGCAATGTGAAGAACATGCTTGAACGCACACTTTCCAGTAAAGTTTCGGTGACCTGTGCATTTAGGGGGCCACCAAGATATTAAAAAAGGGAAAAATATATTTGATCACCCTGTATCATAAAAAGCTGGAAATGATTTCTAACTTTCTTAAAATAGTTAACTAGCTTTGTTCAATGTGCATAAGTATTTTCGTAAAACAAAAACGTATATTCATGAAGATACAAACATTTCTTTAAAAAAAAATTGTTACACGTTTTTAGCTTACAATATCCATAGGGTTCAATCAAATTTCACGAAACTTATAGAACATTTGTCAACGTCCAAAAAAAAAACATTATACTTCAATTGAAAATTAAAGCATTGAATATACGATAAGCATTTGAAGAAACTAAGTTTTTGCTGCGCAGGCGCGAAACATAGTAATAGTTTTCCTTCATGATTTTGTAGTGAATACTGTAGGGCAACTTCTATTAAAAAAATCCACTGGAATATCGTGAAAATTCACAAAGATATCGACGATATAGTGATCAGTTTTTCAGTACCTGGTTAAAGTACCCTGTTAACGTACTTGGATGATAAGGGGGTTTCCACAAATTGATATTTTAAATCGTAAATCATAGGATAGTTAAACTGGAGTAAACACAGTTAACTAATATACTAAATACATATACACGATCTGATCAAAACTATCCGGACACCTGTATGTTTTGCTTCTCCTTCAAAAAGTCAAAAATTAATATGAAGTGGGGCCAACTTTTGCTGCAATGACGGCTGTTTCTCGATCAGGGAGGCTATCCACTAGTTTCTAGACTCTGAGCAGGTCAGTCCAATTCCTCAACATCCATGTCAGCAAACCAGCTCTGCACAGCCCGTGCTTTGTGGACAGGAGCACGATCTTGTTGAAACAAGAATGGACCCACTCCAAACTGTTGCCACAATACATGCAGCATGGAATTGTCCAAAATGTCGAGATATCCCTTCGTCTTCAGAGTTGCCTTCACAGGAATAAGAGGGACAAGCCCGAACCATGAAAAATAGCCCCAAACCATTCTGCTTCTATCACCAAACTTAACTTGCAGCACAAAACAGTCACGTAAAAGGCGTTCACTCGGCATTCTCCACACCCAGACTCTACCATCGGATTGCCAGAGAGTGTACCGTGATTCGTCGCTCCGTAACACTTGATGCCATTGCTGAAGGCTCCGTTTTTTGCGCGCTTTGCCCCTCTGTAAGCGAAGCCTGGCATTGGTTGTGGTAATGCTTGGTTTATATGCAGCTGCTCGCTTATCAAAACCAAGACTTCCCAGCTCCCGACGAACTGTCATTGTGCTGACGTTGCATCCAGAGGTTTCCTGACATTTCGAATAAACCATTTCCGCCGATTGCATGCGATTAGCTTTTACAACTCTCTTCAGCACTCTGAGGTCGCTTTCTACTAGACGGAATGGTCGACCAGGTCGTGCATACACAGTTGTAGCGCCTGTACGTTTCCACTTCACGATAACATCATTTACAGTGGGAGGGGCCACTCGTAATATGAAAGAAATCTCACGAATTGATTTTCCACAGCGGTGAAAACCAATCACTTCAAAACGTTCAAACTCATTTAGTTCGCGTTTTCCTCCTATTTTACATTTCTGGCTTTGAAATTAAATTTGTTAACTCGTCTGACTTCTTTTATACTTGTCTGAGGGCTAGAAATTTGACATCATTGACAGAATCTACCACGTACAGGGGTGTCTGGAGACTTTTCATCATTATTTGCATAAAATTGGACTAGTTCATTTTCAGAACTGGGGTGTCCGATAAATTTGTTAAATGTTAATTTGTGGAACTCCTCTTATCATCCAGGTACTTTCAGAGAGTCAGAGAAAAACTGATCACTATATCGCCGATATCTTTGTGAATTTTCACGGTATTCCAGTGGATTTTTTTATAGAAGTTGCCCTACAGTATTCACTACAAAATCATGAAAGAAAACTATTGCTATGTTTCGCGCCTGCGCAGTAAAAACTTAGTTTCTTCAAATGTTTATATCTCATCGTATATTCAATGCTTTAATTTCCAATTGAAGTATAGTGTTTTTCTTAGACGTTGACAAATGTTCTGTAAGTTCCGTGAAATTTGATTGAAACCTGCGGATATTGTAAGTAAAAAACATGTAACAAAATTCGGTTTCTTTTTAAAGAAACGTTTATATCTTCATGAATATACGCTTTTGTTTTACGAAAATGCTTATACACATTGAACAAAACTAGTTAAGTATTTTGTGAAATTTACAAATCATTTCCAGCTTTTTATGATACAGAGTGATCAAATATATTATCCCCCTTTTTCAACATCTTGGTTGTCCCTAAATTCACAAGTCACCTAAACTTTACTGGAAAGTGTGCTTTCGATTATGTTCTTCACATCGCCAAGTTATAGAACACTTCACCAAGTATTTGTTTAGAAATTCGAAAAATATTCTAACATTCAACGTGTTCAGATACTTTTGATCATGTATATATATATACATACACACGAGGGTCACATTGAAATTTTGAGATACGTTTAAGTGGTACAAATTAAACTTACCAACTCCTAGAATTATTTAAATTACTGCCCCTCAACATCAATGCACTTTTGTAGGCGAATTTTCAAAGGTTAAATGCTTAAGTCATCCATTTTTTGGAATCTATGAAAAATATGCTTTTATAGCCTCATCAATCTCATCTTCGGAATGAGAACGACGCCCACGTCAATTTTTTTAGATTAAAAATTAGCCAATAGTCACACACGGAAAGATCAGGAGAATATGTGGTGTATGTTCTATTATTTTGATGTTTCTTGTTCAAGAAATTGTACTGTCATTCTTGGTGAATGAGAAGATGCATTGTCATGGTGAAGCATGAATCCCCTAACATTCACTTCCTGAATTCTGGAAGACACTTAGTGGTGTACCAGTTAGCTGTAACTGTCTTCTGTCCCTCTAGCTTTATGACTTTGACTAGACCTGTGTACTTCTGAAGAACATGGCATACATTATTTTTTTTCATTGCTCGTTGTCTTTTCACCATTGTTGGTTTGGGGTCATCTTAAAAGACCAATACATTACTTTCTTGACGTGTTGGAATGTCAAAAAACGGTATGTACGGTTCATCATCAGTTATGGTTTTAGAAATAATGCAGTGTCCATCATCATTAAGTAATTTTAGAGGTATTTTAATGATTCTGGCACGCTCCGATTTTTGGTGTTTTGTTAAATTATGGGGGACCTAATGACAAATTAATTTTTTCGTATGCAGTTCTTCATGAATAATTTTATATATAGCTGCGGATCCAATGTTAAGTTCCCTCTGTATCATTTGGTAGGTACAACGATTATCATAGATTAACATTTTTCGAATGTTCGACACATTTTCTGGGAATACAGCTGACACAGGTATCCCTGTGTGTTTTTCTTCCAGGAGAGAATTTCGCCCTCTTCTAAACTCTGTAAACCGTCTGAATACAGTGGGTGGCACAAGATGGAGCATCATTTCCATATGCTAATTGTAAACACTTATAACAACACATGTCTTTCGCTATAGCCTTAAATTTACTTTCTCTTTATCCCTTTTATAATTCATTAAATTGAGTTTAATTGAACACATTAATATGGATAATTATATAACATTAGACTGAATTAACAGTTTTAATTCAATTTTTGTTTTCATTTGGCGAGTGGACGTATTTTCAAATCCGACTTGGTAAAAACGCGAAGAAACTGAAATAGTATCTCGTTAACGGATAGTACTAGTGTTATGGAGTTGGTCTTATTCTTTTTGTCGTTAAAGATTACGTATCAAACAAGCATTTGATTAATACATTTGAGTATATGTATTTTTTATTTTCAATTTCGACGATTTTTGTTGGCCATATTGCAAAAAAACGGAGGTTCATTTTCTTTCCGAATGGAACCAAAATCTAATCAGCACCAGAGTTATTCAAAAGTGACTTACCCACCAAATTTTGTGAAATTTCGTCGAATAGTTTCTGGGCTAAGGTGCATATCGCACAGGCACAAGCACATACACAAAGATATTACGTTAAAAATAATATTTTGGGGTTGTAAAGGTCTCGAAACGTGTAGACCATGTCGAAAATTCGAGTTTTGTTTCTTTTTTCCCGAATTGTACGAAAATTGAATCAACACCTGGGTCACTTGCAAGTAACTTACCTCTACAGTTTTATGAAATTTGGTCAATTAGGTTTTGAGTTAGAGTGGATACATACATTGCACAGACACACCCACACACACAGAGAGAGAGAGAGAGAGAGAGAAAGAAAGAAAGAGAGAAAGAGAGAGAGAGAGAGAGAGAGAGAAAGAAAGAAAGAGAGAAAGAGAGAGAGGAGAGAGAGAAAGAGAGAGAGAAAGAGAGAGAGAGAAAGGCAGAGAGAGAGAGAAAGAGAGAGAGAGAAAGAGAGAGAGAGTGACTCACACACATACGTCACGATAAAAATATTTTTTTATTTACTAAAGGTCCCATAACGTGTAAATCCATCGAAAACTAGAATTGCGGATTTCGACATGATTCCAATACTTTCCCTTTATTACCATGTATTGTAGAGAAAGTGAAAAATACGGGAAGGGGTCCGGACTCCCTTTCATATTAGAGTTGTGTCCGTCCCCTCTATGAGTGACCTTAAGTTAAATAGAGCTTTCTAACATGACGTCACACGTTCTTTATCGTCTGCTTCAAAAGCGTTTGTAGGACACCACATGGTCATTCTTTGATTTGATCCATTTGATTTTGTAAGAAAAGCAAGTGTGATATTTGAATGAAATGTTGATAAATATGCCGAAATGTTGTGTTGTTTGAGATGTGGTAGTCGAGGTGATAGAGATTTTGTTTCTTTTTAGAATCTCCTGTATTCTCAAAATACGAAATCCTGGTAATATTAAATTAAAATCGGAAAGACGTGAAAAGGGGATTTCAGGAAGAATTTGATAATATTGACAACTTCAAAATTGAAGTTCTTATATCGTTGAAAATTAAATTTGTGATAAACGTCTTATAACAGGTAAGTTAATTTTTTTCCTACTAATGCAAAATAACTTATTTGTTCATAAAGTATTATGTTTGAAATGTTTCTAAACCATATTGAGCGTAAGTATGGTTATAATCGACAATGATGTAGATCGAGAAAGTGTTAATCCATTTTCAGAATCTAAAATATATGGATCAATACCATTTATGATGGAACTTTTATTTTGATAATGCTTTGCCACTGCAAAATGCATGTTAGCGCAAAGATTAAATCTATCCTACATTCCCCGTTGCTATGCTGTTGCCATGACTGAGACAGCGTGTTATTGTTGTTGAGACCCAGACCGTCCGACCTACCAGGAAGGTGTAAGGAAACTGTTTGGACGGCCGGGAAGTGCCACCCAATTTAGACCGGAACCCAGTGGGGGAGGCATCCACAGGGACCTTATCACCGGGACCGTACCACCGGGACCGTTCCACCGGGACCGATCCACAGGGACCGTTCCCCTACCACCAACCTCTCGGAAGGACTTACGGACCCACTTGTTTAACGTGATCGTACTCCGCATGAACACGGCGGCAATTGTGGCAGCGTGCAAATATAGCGCGCAAACCACCGGGTTGCCGCGCCCGAAATGTGCCAACAGCACGCGGTGTTCCCAGGTGGTCACCCAACCAAGTACTAACCGCGCCCGATGCTGCTTGATTTCGGTGATCTAACGAGAACCGGTGTTTTCAGCACGGTACGGCCGTTAGCCCAGACAACGTGATGTGGAATACTTTATAAACGAAATATAATTGCATGAGAAAGTGGAGTTAATTGATACTCTCACCAGATATTTTTACTTTCTCAACAATGCATTAATGTATGTATAAGGAAAGTCGTGAGATAAGGTTGAAAATTGGAACTCGACTTTTTATAGGTTAAGTCATGTGTTACTGATACCAGATTTTTGTTTTTGCAATGAGATAAAGAATGACAAGTTTAACGATTAGGGAACTAACTATTTAAAAATCAATGAAAACAGGAGAAATATAATTCTTTTCGATTTAGACGTAGGGAAGAGTGGGGTACCTTGGAACATTTTTCAGTTTCTTATTTTTATAAGAAAGAAATTATAATTCTATCTTAACCAAACATTTATCTCATATTCATTAAACACTTCCACATAAGATACAAGTTTAAACCACGTCAAATGTCTTATACATTATCTTATACATAAATATTTCGTTTCTACAACCCTTTCCGTGTCTCAAGGTGCCCCATCTGTTAGGGCACAGCACCTTTGGGTAAAACATCCTTAATTATCAACTCTTCTGAGATAAATTTTTGGTTGTATTGTCCAATATATATAAGGAACACAAAAGACTCTAAATTTAAGAAGGAAAATAATTATGCAATGCACATGTATTGAACTTTATAAAGAAGAATCTGGAAAATAAATCTAGCTAGCAATTTTACAGATGAAAACTGCTTCTTGAGTAACAAAAGCTCGAATCGAACGTTTAACGTAAATTAAAATCATTATATACAGTAATCCATGCAAAAAACAATTCGATGTTCTAAGGCTCCTATGAAACGATGTTGTTGTTGTTGTCACCCAGACCGTCCGACCTACCAGAAAGGTGTAAGGTAACTGCTTGGACGGCCGGGAAGTGCCACCCAATTTAGACCGGAACCCAGTGGGGGAGGCATCCACAGGGACCGTACCCTCCTTCCCCTACCACCAACGTGAAGATTCCCGTACTTCCAGAATGGTCATTATTCATTTATTTCACAATAAATATGCCTACCTGTTTCTTTGATATGTAGTTGATATGTTTATTTAAACATTTACTGATAGTGAAGATAGTTATGCTTTATTAACGCTTCCAATTTAGATCAAAATCATGCAATATCTTCTGAACGGTGGATGTTAATATTCTAAAAATGATGTCAAATTGAATACTTTCTCTTAATTTGATCATGCTGAAAATAAATAGACTTCTGGTGTTTTTGGATGAAAATAAGCGTACCACGTTTCATTCAACACTTCCAATTTGTTCGAGAGACATCGTGTCAATAGACTCACAAATAGACAAAACGCATATGTATCATTAAAAAAGTAGCTGATTTCACAATTAGAACCAAAATTTGCTCACATTTACTTTACAAAAGTATAAAATTAATTTTTAATTAAAAAAAAACATGAATCTTAAAACTATATTTGTTTAAAATTAGGAAATTAAAAATAGGTACTTCTATGTAAATAAGAGTGAAATGTAACACTCAGAAAATTAAAAAGAACTGACACAACATGAATATCACTTAGTTACTTTTACAATTATAAAAACTGTTGCAGTAAATTAAATGCACTTAGTAAATCATGATGCTTTATATATATAACTTGTATATAAATGTGGAAATAGATTTGTTTTATTTACGGTACTATATTACTTCAGGCGGTGTATTATTATATCACTTTATTATACGGGTACAGTACTTCGTTACATAATAATAATTTTATCGTTACATCTGAAGATTCTTTGTAAGTTTTGAATGTTTGCTATAGGGAGAAAACTTTCGTGATAATATCGTTTAAATAAACAGTAAATGGACATATATTTTTAAAAATATATCAAATGGATTTTTTTAACCTCATTCCCAGCCCCCAGACCGGGTAACCGCTAGAAGAGGCCAAACTTTTAGACTTTCATCCAAAGAAATTTACAGATGTAGAACCCGAGCCCGGCACGGTCCGGAGGGCATTGAATATCGGCCCAGTCCAGACCGAAATGATGTGTATTAAAATGTTTTAAAAACTCGAATTTGTGAATTTTATGTACAAGAAATTAAGATTAAAGTTAGCTTCTTTTTAAACATTATCTTTACATAGCTGAAATCAACATAAAAATTTTATGTACTCTATTAAAATTCATTTAAAAGGTTTTCAAAATTAAATATGTTACTAAATAATAATTAATTACTATCAACAACTTTTTTCAATCTAAGCACGTCTGGCCCGGCTATGTCCACTGATCGGGTCGGGTGAAGTCCGTTGGTCTGACACAAGCCCGTGCAGACCGCTACTACAGGCTACCGGTTAAAATATTCAACAAAATGTTTATGATCTAATTATATTGTGAAGTACTTTAATTGTAGATTATTTAGGATGGTTTAGCGAATATTTTATATTATGTATTACAGTGCTATTTCGCAATCAATTTCTAAATTACAACGTCATCAAATAAAATATTTGACATAATTTTAATATATTTTTCTTAAAAGTGATTACAATCTTATTAGATAGCTTAGGAACAGAGCTAACTACTGCAGAACTGTGAAAGGAATGGCCAAGGCGAAAATGCGCCCCACGGAATAATATATTTTAGTCTATGAAGCGCCCTTTCTTCCACCTTTGAATGAACTTGCCCAATAGTGCATATCTGCGATCTCACAATTAAACTTCACACTCTTACACAGGCGGAGTGAGTCGAGTGGTCTGGATTTTCGACTCCACAGGCGATAATGCGCCAATTTTGTTGCACCTCAAATTTCGCAATTGCTCAGCGATCCCAGAATCATTTGATCGAGCGGAGCTGCCCTGTCTCTGACTCTTCGTTGATTCATTCTGTCATGAATCATTCTTGTCTTTCGTTTTATAAATCTTAAACTTGTAATTCAATCTTAACTTCTTAATCCTAACCTTGTATTTTAATAATTTTAATTTCTTAAGTAATCTCAAATTTGTACTTCTAGTTGTATCTTAAAATCTGTATACTTTGGACTTTTCGTTCACCAATACCTTGGTGATTTCTTATTTGCCCGCTCGTATCCCTGGCCCCGCCCTTCCCCTCTCTTCCAGCCACAGCTCAGCACTAGCCATCAGCAGCCACTCCAAGACGAAGGAGGCACAATATCAGCCGCCTCTGACTCTTACACACAATCTCTCGAAGATGAATGCTATTCCATATTGCTTTTACTGAAAAAACCATCTACAGGGGACTTTTATACATTCGATGTGGCCGTGAGGGACCTTCGGTCCCAGGAAGACCGTAAGGAAGCGTCTTCGCTTGGCTACATAAGACAAGCCAAGCCAAAACGCTTGCATACGGATTGTAAGGTCCCTCACGGCCACATCGAATGTATAAAAGTCTACTGTAGATGGTTTTTTCAGTAAAAGCTATTTGGAATAGCATTCATTTTCGAGAGGTTGTTGTGTAGGAGTCAGAGGCGGCTGGGGTTGTGCCGCCTCCGTCTTGGAGTGGCTGATGATGGCTGAGTGCTGAGATGTGGCTGTAAGAGAGGGGGAGGGCGGGGCCAGGGATACGAGCGGGCCAATAGAAATTCACCAAAGTATTGGTGAATGAGAAGTCCAAAGTTAACAGATTTTATGATACAACTAGAAGTACAAATTTGAGATTACTTAAGAATTTAAAATTATTAAAATACCTGGCTTCGCCGCGTTACCTAGGCTTCGCCGCTCATCTCGGGAGCACTCATCATCACGTCCTACAAGTATACTCTTTCGTACATAATTAACTCTGTGGTATGGACATTCTTTTGGTTTGTTTAGAACACGTTTCGTTTGTTAAACTTTCAGCTGCTGTAAGCCCGAGGGCCAGTCGATTGGTCTGGATCTTCGACACTCCACACAGGCGTGCTGCTCATGCCTCAGGGTGAGTCGAGTGGTCTGTGTGTTCCACTTTACATAGGAAACAGTGCGCCAATATTGTTGCACCTCAAATCTGACATTCGCAAAGCCACAGAATACTATATTCAGAAGGCTCACTCCCATAGGATCCTATGGCAACATTTCTAACATGGGATGTCCCATAGACACTAGCGCTAGTCAGATGGACCAACTGAAGTGCGATGCGTCTGCCAGATTTGGCGCGTTATCGCTCGCTTGGCGATTTTTTTTTAAACGGGAAGGGAACAAAATGTTGAGGACTGTACTTTTATAATTTTTGAAACTATAGAAAGGATCAGGATTTAAAAATACATTAATCTGCAACATAAATATATTCATTAGTTTAAGAATATTTAAATAAACATAGTTATATATTTAATTCAAATAATCATAAAATAGATTAAAAAATACACACATTGCATTGTCTCACTATAAAACATAATGCACAAAAAATTACAAGCTAACATACTCAAAAGACTGAAATATTATATAATATTTTCAGTCTAAAAAGTATACTAGCATGTTGATCGTTAATTACTTGATCCTTAATTTATTCTGGGATACTGATAATAGACTTTTTTTTTTTAATATAAAAATATTCATATAGTAAATATCAAATTTACATAAATGCACTATCGAAGTTGTGGAACTCAATCATTAAATACCCGAGGGGGGGGGGAATTTTTCACCATAAGGCACTTAATAAAAATTTTACATAAATATATACACATACTATATCACATTCAACTAAGAAAAAGCTATCCAAATATCAATTATTTCACATTTTATAAAAATACGGAAAATATTTAACTAATTATACCACTACCTCTTAAAATTTAGTCTAATCCGGCAGTAATAACAACACAGCACTAATTTCGTATGATGAACACATGTATACTTATATGAACACGTGTATACTTATGAACACGTGTATACTTATAATGAACACGTATGTAGGATGGTGATAACTAAAATTATTTCAATTTTAATAAACATAAATTACATACCCTGTAACGCAACCAGTTTTCTTTTATCAATCCATTTCTATAAAATGATCTAAACACTTAACAAATAATCCTTTTTCACGTTACGGTTACTCAAACCACGCTAGTCTGTTGTTCTAAGTTTTCGCCGAGCGAAATAGGGTTATAACATTGAAAATCGGCTTGGACCCAAACCAGATCATCGCCAAGCGCTCGAATCAAACCAGACCATCGCCAAGAGCGCGCCAACCCAATGTTTGGTCTATCTCTAATGGCCGCCGCGAAAACGAAACTATCCAGAGTGACAGGTCTGTATAGTAGTCTGTGCGCAAAGCAATCCCAGAATCCTTTGAGCGAACAGAGCTGCCTTGTCTCTAACGCTTCATTGATTCATTCTGTCATGAATCGTTCTTGTCTTTTGTACACAATTAACTCTGTGGTATGGAAATTCTTTTCAATCGTTCAGATTTCACGTACCTTCCCATGCAATATAGAATGTTATAAAATGGCTACATTTATTCTGCATAATGTACCAATTCTATTTATAAAGCAGACATTTTAATAAGTTCGCGATATATATCAGAAAGTATACATAACCTTGTTCATGTAGAAGAAATGCCTTATGTATGTGGAATATGCCAGAAAGCGTTCACACAAAGAATGATTTAAATAAATAAATGTGTTCATACAGGTGAAATACCATTTCTGTGTGAATTTTGTCAGAAAGTAGTAACGACACATAAAGGTGTCGTTACCTTACACCTTTCTGGTAGGTCGGACGGTCTGGGTCTCAACAACACATAAAGGTGTGTCCGGCCACTCAAAAGGCTACTGAAAACCTTTGGATCAGTCGGGCGGTCTAGGTCTTCAACACATAAAGGTATCCGCCACTCAATCAGCTGCTGAAACTCCAGACGTGAGTCGAGTGGCCTGAGTTTTTAACACATAAAGGTGCTTTAAATGCACATAAACATATACAAGTGCAATGCCTTTAGCGTGTGAAATATGTCAGAAAGTATTCAGGCGAAGAATAGATTTAAATGCACATAATAGTGTACATACAGGCGAGAAACCATTTGTCTGTGAAATATGTCAGAAAGCATTCACACGAAGCTGTTCTTTAAAGGGACATAAACATATACATACAGGTAAAAAATCATTTGTGTGTGAAATATGCCAGAAAGCATTCATAAGAAAAGGAGAATTAAATACACATAAACGTGTTCATACGGGTGAAATGCCTTTTGTGTGTGAAGTATGTCAGAAAGCATTCACAAATAGAACTTCTTTAATTGTACATAAACTTACTCATACAGGTGAAAAACCCTTTGTATGTGAAATATGTCAAAAAGCATTCACAATAAAAAGCAATTTAAAGACGCATGAACGTGTACATACAGGTGAAAAGCCATTTGTGTGTGAAATATGTCAGAAAGCTTTCACAATTAGAAAAAATTTAATTTCACACAAACTTGGGCACACGCATAAAAAGCCTTTTGTGTGTGCAATATGTCAGAAAGCATTCACCAGTAGAAGTTCTTTAAATGCACATGAACTTGTTCATACAGGGGAAATGCCTTTTATGTGTGAAATATGTCAAAAAGCATTCACAAGAAGGGTTGATTTAAATACACATAAACATGTTCATACAGGTAAAATTCCTTTTGTGTGTGATATATGTAAGAAAGCATTCACAGGAAAATTTGATTTAAATGCACATAAACGTGTACATACAGGTGAAAAACCATTTGTGTGTGAAATATGTCAGAAAGCATTCTCACTAAAAAATAATTTAAATAGACACAAACTTAGGCATACAGGAGAAAAGCCTTTTGTGTGTGAAATATGTCAGAAAGCATTCTCAGTGAAAAATAGTTTAAATAGACACAGATTTTTGCATACAGGGGAAAAGCCTTTTGTGTGTGATATATGTCAGAAAGCATTCATAGGAAGCTTCGATTTAAATGCCCATAAGCGTGTACATACAGGAGAAAAGCCTTTTGTGTGTGAAATATGCCAGAAAGCATACTCACTAAAAGGTAGTTTAAATAGACATAAACTTTTGCATACAGGGGAAAAGCCTTTTGTATTTACATAGCCTTTAGACATACATAAACATGTTCATAGGGATAAAAACCATTTGTGTGTAAAATATGTTAAAGCATTCAAATAAACAGAAATGTACATAAACATGTATATATAGGTCAAAAACCATTTGTGTGTAAAATATGCCAAAAAGCATTCACTAGTAAAAGTTCTTTAAATAGACACAAACTTTTGTATACTGGTAAAAAGCTTTATGTGTGTTAAATATGTCCAGAAGCATTCACAAGAAAAGAAGATTAAAATACACTTAAATGTGTACATACAGTTGAATATCCATTTATGTGTGAAATATGTCAGAAAGCATTCTCAAGGAAAGTTTTTTAAATATCCACCAACTTAGGTATAGGGGAGACCGGGGTACAGTGGGACAATTTTTACTTATTTGGTAATACTTTTTACATTTTTAATATTAGAAATTCAACAATTATACAATACAATAATACTACTTTTTATCTTGTACTGCTAAATTTTTCATATTTTTTCCTCAAGTTTTTCTTTGTAAAAATATTGTATTTCCGAAGGTATGTAATTCGTCCCAGTGTACCCCGGACCGGGATACACTGGGACATTGAATGGGGTACAATGGGACATAAAAATAAACACATATATTTGTATGATGATACATTACATTTTCATTCTCATAATTTGTATGAGTTGTGGTTAACAGTTGAATAACAGAAAACAGTTTATAAATTATTACAATCAAATATTTGGATGACTAAAATAAATTTATTGAACACTATTTTAAACAGCCGAAACAATGCCTAGGCTACTTAGCCTACGGTTAAAAGTTTTTTTTATATCAGCTTAGCATAACATTCTAAGTTCACAGGAAACGATAATTGTGTCAATGCCCTTTCTGTTCCTCCATGACATACAGGTTTTAGCAATTTCATTTCAATGTCACTATGAAGAGCTGAATATGTTGCCGCATCATCAAAAACAAAATTATATCCTGGTAAAAGTCTTCTCATATACTTCACTTCATAGTCAATTTTACTTTTTTGTATCACTTCCGCAACATAATAGCTGAAGGTTGCTTTCTTTTTCCCGCACACTTTGACCAACACGAAATCTCCAATATCAATAGTATCACCATCTGCATTCTCTGCCATCTCTACCTCAAAACTGCTATCGCTTTCAGATTCTTTCCATTCTTCATTTTCTGAGGAACTGTTTTGCCAAATTTCCTATTAATTTTTCTTTTCTTCTTTGATTTGATATCTTTTGAAGCTTTTTTCTTTTTAGGCTGATTTTTCTTTTCTAATCTTTTTAAATATTCCTGCTCTATTTTTTTCCTTAACTGGTGTGTCAGTTAATACTTCGGATTTTTTACTTTTTCACATATTTTTATATATTTCAGTTGTATGACATTTTGGGAGAGGCCTTACAGTTTCAGGTGACAGAACAAACAGTTCAGTTTTTTCCACTATGTGTAGACCTACATAGCTTTTCACTGAAGGTGAATTTAAATAAGAGCAGCTTGCTTGTGGTTCCTCTGTAATAGGCCTAGATCCACCAGCTTCAGTAAATAGTTGAAATTGAGTAGGACTGGGTTGTTCAGGTGTTGGGTTATCAGTGACGCACACCTGTGGGACATCAGTTACACTTGCAGCCTCAAAGTCTGCATCAGTGTAGGTATTGTTATTATACGGAAAAATACCTGTGGCAGAAAAAGCAAATAGGATGTTATTTGCACAAAAGACATGTGGATACGCCTTTCCCACAAGCTATGCTGTTCCGTGAATTGTTATTCTTTTACCGGATTATTCACAAGTCAAGCCCAGCACGTTTCGTTATAGGAATGTTTTAATGGTTCATACACAGCCTTGTCTAAGGACTGCAGCTTATGGCTGCAGTGTGGGGGTATTGTGAAGAGTACGATACCATTCGTTTTTGCTAGATTAATGGTCTCAATACTAATATGTGCTTCATGATTATCCATTAAGAGAAGGGTTTTATTTTCTGGCTTTGATTTAGAATACTTCATGAAATGCTTCATAGCCATCAGAAATATATTTGTATTCATCCATCCATTCACTGTAGCAGAGCAGCTCCTTGAACACCCACAGGAGAACCCTTTAATATTGTCTCCCGAAAATTAACACGAGGAAAAAAATGGGGGCAAGGCATTTAATAAGCCATTGATCATACAACAAAAAGTAACGAGTTCACCCCTTTCTGATGAAGTGATCTGGCCTACTTGCTTAACACATTTTTTGGTGATCACTTTTCCAGGTGTTTGCACAGTAGTGAGTCCTGTTTCATCTAAGTTATAAATGTTTTCTGGCCCAAAATGATGTTTTTATAAGAGTTCATGCAACTTAGAATAAAACTCAGTCACTACGGGTTTGTTAAACCCATTGACCGGGCAAGCGATGTGACTTCTGGCTTCCTAAATGAAATACTACCAGCTCGTTTCATAAACCTTTCCAACCAATCTTCTTCTGCACAGTGATTCTCATTCCAAGAGGATGGGATACTTTTATTCAATTCCACTGCATATTCATATGCTAGTTTTCCTGCTTATTTTGGTGGAAGCCCATGATGCAAACTTGAAGCATGGGTTAAATACTTGGTAAGCATATTCTCTTCAAAAGTTGTGAAGATTTGCTGAACTGCATAATTTGGTTTAAGCATAACATTTTTCTCTGTTGGATTTTCTTCCCAGTTTATATCTTTTGCTTTTAGCACATACCGTTGCAGGGTGCTCTTAGGAATATCAAAAGTTCTTGCTATCTCCCTTAATGGTTTCTTGTCCTTAAGTACTGCCTTTACAGCCTTCCGCATCACAACTTCTTTTACTAATCCAATTTCACTTGTTCTCTCTCTTTTTCGCACCAACAATGTAAACAACAAAATTGTTAGGCCTAACAAATAACATGAAAACCCTAATTACAAAATGTGTTAGTGTTTTTTCTAAGCCAAGTCTAATAGAATTTGTATAACAGAGATAGCTTTATGGATTAGTTTTAAACATTTCTTAAGCAAAACAGCTAGTGTAGTTTTTCCCCCCACAATATACCTATATGCCTATAGCTTTGATGCAGTTCTAACAATTTCAGATGTGGTAGTCGAGGTGATAGAGATTTTGTTTCTTTTTAGAATCTCCTGTATTCTCAAAATACGAAATCCTGGTAATATTAAATTAAAATCGGAAAGACGTGAAAAGGGGATTTCAGGAAGAATTTGATAATATTGACAACTTCAAAATTGAAGTTCTTATATCGTTGAAAATTAAATTTGTGATAAACGTCTTATAACAGGTAAGTTAATTTTTTTCCTACTAATGCAAAATAACTTATTTGTTCATAAAGTATTAAGTTTAAAATGTTTCTAAACCATATTTAGCGTAAGTATGGTTATAATCGACAATGATGTAGATCGAGAAAGTGTTAATCCATTTTTAGAATCTAAAATATATGGATCAATACCATTTATGATGGAACTTTTATTTTGATAATGCTTTGCCACTGCAAAATGCATGTTAGCACAAAGATTAAGTCTATCCTACATTCCCCGTTGCTATGCTGTTGCCATGACTGATTTGATATGTAGTTGATATGTTTATTTAAATAAATTGATTTCAAATCTCACTGTTACTGCTTACGAAATTCACATAGTTTTTTTACTGTTATAAAACCAAAAGAATATTTGATAAATTATGATATAACTGCAGTAAAGCTTTCAAAACACAATAGCAAATGTACGGGATTGCCAGTAGTACACAAATATTTAATCTTAAACCTGATTTTAAATTTTAAGGCATCCCAAGGTGTCCCACTCTCCCTTACTACATAATAGAACAAATGTGAAATGATTTAAAATTGATTTTCCGGTCTAGACTAATTTACCATTGGTTCGAAGATTATCGTTTAATCGAAGGTTATCCTATCTATGAGGCCATTTAGATATATAAACTTTTTTAAACTACTTTAAAACGCTGAACTTTTCCAGAGGGGACTTTGCCCACTCTGGGAAATTTCAAGATATTTTTCTAACTTCATATTTTACTAAGTACCAAAAAATGAAATTTTTTAAACATAAAAATAATTGAAAGAAAATCCTATCAACGTAAATGTCACATTTCAGTTCAGTCTTGTTCACATCTTCCTTACCATAGCTCCCTAAACTATCTCGCACACAAACGAAACTCATCTTTACTCTTAGGAAACATGTTTACGTTAATGACAAAAACACCTGGTTACCCAAATTTTTTCGATTGACCACCTAATTCAAAGAGAAATGGAATATTTACAGCTACGTTATTGGCATTTCCAAAAAATAGCTGTTTCCCTCCAGTAATAACTATAAATGATTACCATGAAGTGGATATGACTTATTTTGTCTACCTAAAGAGATCTTATCTGTAATTACTCCTGGATTCCATATACGAGTGCTGTCTTTACAGGTGGCATCCATTCCGTTTGAGGTTGCAAACCCGCGGGTAGCTTTATTCCTGGTGAGCACCGGACGTTTGGCACAACACCGTAGTCAGACAAGGGCCAGAGAGAGCTAAGTCTCCCCCACTAGGTATACTCAACTCCCCCCCCCCCCCTCCTGATAAAAATATTAAAGTTTTAGTTCTGATAAGAAATGTCAATCAACACGTCATTCAAATTTTGCAGAAAAATATTATTTATGAGATTTTTTTTATAAATTGCTTTGTTTAAAAGATTTTTTAATTTAGCTGAATGTGTGGTTATAGTGATGATCAATTTATTTACATATTTAATTTAAGAAATACTTAAATATGGACAATATTTGGATACTTTTGTATTATTACTAGGTTCATTGTTTTAATTTATTGTGTCAAAATTAACTGATAGGTAGTTAAGAGTTGATATTAAGCGTTAACGTGTATTAACATTCAGATTTGTTTTTTGATTAATTAACAGCTTTGCTACTAATTAATTCTTATATTAAAATCCATTGTAATTATTATATATTATAATATTGATGCATAGTAACTATATGGATTTTCCTAATCAACTCTTAGCTTACAAATATAAATAGGCCTAAAAGGATTAAAAATAGTTATTGTGCAATAAATAAAACTGCTGATATCTTTCTTTCGACCCAGTCCGTCCGACCTACCTGAAAGGTGTAAGGTAACCGGTTGGATGGCCGGGAAGTGCCACCCAATTTAGAACGGAACACAGTGGGGGAGGCATCCACAGGGACCGTACCCTTCTTCCCCTACCACCAACCTCTCGGAAGGACTTAGGGACCCACATGTTTAACGTGATCGTACTCCGCATGAACACGGCGGCAGTTGTGGCAGAGTGCAAATCGAGCGCGCAAACCACCGGGCTACCGCGCCCGAAATGTGCCAACAGCACGCGGTGTTCCCAGGTGGTCACCCACCCAAGTACTAACCGCGCCCGATGCTGCGATTGACTTCGGTGATCTAACGAGAACCGGTGTTTTTAGCACGGTAGGGCCGTTGGCGCGACCTACCTGAAGGAGTAAGATAGACCGCCGATAATGTTTAGACCGCCGAGACAATGCCATCTAATTTAGACTGGAACCCAGTGGGGGCGACATCCACAGGGACCGACCCTCCTTCCTTTGCTACCAACTGGTCGGAACGACTTTCAAACCTACAAATTTAACGTGCTCGTACACCAGGACAGTTTAGGCAAAGCCAGAAATCGAACTCAGGTCATCCGAGTACAATCCCCGTGACTTAACCACTAGGTTATCTCACTCCAAAACTGCTGCTTGTAAGACAATAACTTCCAAAACTTCCTTGAGGAAATCATATATATGTCAGTTAGGTGACTATAGTTGTTTCGATAGCATTATAATACCCCTTTTTTATGCCAAAATAACAGTATGCGCTCTTAACAACTGCTGTTTTGTTAACTGTCGTTAACTACTGCTGTTTTGTTAACTGTCGTTAACTACTGCCGTTCGTTGGGTAGTTCGTTCTTGGTGGTTGTTAAGGGCGCATACTGTTCTTTTGACCTGAAGTACGGGCTTAAAATAACCTCGAACCAATTGTAGTCACCTAACTGACATATGATTGCTTTCTTCAAGGCGGCCTTGTAAGTTGTTATATCTTTATCGACTTTTATATAATTTTATCGGATTGTGATCTGCCCCTCCCTGAGATTTTGTAAACTCGGCGCCTATGATGATAATAACGGGGTAGATCTACCAATTAGTATATATGGAGGGGGCGCGGTCCTATCTTCCCCATGCTAGAAACGTGACCAACATAAAACAGGTGCAGTAGGTCCAAGGTAAATGGAAGTAAGAGTTCTTTTCTGTAGACCTTGCAGTAGGTCGAGGAGGAGAAAGACGTTCATGATTTGACGATTTATCGCTTAAACTGTGTAGTGCACCTTCTGCTGTTTTTTTAACTTCTATTAAGAGTGAGCGTCAGGAAATCTTCTGCAATATCCACGATTTGTTAACTTATGCAGATCACGTTTTTCGCCGAAATTCTGTTCAAACAGTGCAAAATATTCTCTGAAAAATAAAATGCAATGCTTAGATTACATTAAAACTAAATTTAATACGCAATAAAATATAGAATATGTTTTTTATTTTAATCTAAAATATTTTTGGTGCTGCCATCTGTTGTCGTAATTTAATTCATGCCGACTATTTTTATTTTTTATTGAACATTTTTACATATCTATTCCTTCTAATATAGTATTAAATTGAGTGGTAATCCATCAAAGTTTATGACTGGTTTTCAATCTTGGTGGAAACTTCATCCGAAAGTTCAAAGCCATAAAAGCTCTGAGCAACATTTAACTTGTTTTGAAAAATGGAAAATGTTACGAGCAAGTCAAATTGCTAACACAACGATTGATCAATTTAGCCAGACTGTTTCAGAAACAGAAAAAAGAAAATGGAGGGATATTTTGAAAAGGCTTTTAAATGTAGCATTATTTTTGGCTCAACAAAATCTACCACTCTCTTAATCTGTATGGAGTGCATTCTTTTGCGACCGTTTCCCAATGTGTAACCTTTTTTAGGACCTAAGAAAGTCTGTATTGCTTTTTCTCGGTTTCCGCACAGATGGACGATCCTTGTAACTAATGTTGGAGTTACAGTCAAGATACTTTCAGATACAAGGTGGAGATCTCACTACGAAGCTGTAAAACCTGTATATGTTAATTTCAAGAAAATTGTTGATGCTATATAGAAGAACTTTGTGATCCCACAGAAACTGTCGAAACCAGAGGAGCAGCGCAAACGCTTTTGTCAGCATTTTGTGATTTTTCTTTTTTATGTTTTTTGTATTTCTGGTGTAATGTCTTAGAAGAAGTAAACCACACTAAAAAATACCTACAGATAGTTGGAATAAGTTTTGAGAAATGTATTATCAAAATGAGAAGTCTGGAGACCTTTTTGAAAAACAAAAGAAATGAGATTGTGGAGATAGCACTGCAGTATGCAACGAACACTTGTGAAGAGATGGACATTCGTTTAATGAAAAGAAGAACCGTCAGAAAGATAAATTATGATGTCTGGAAAAAAGGCTGAAGATAAACCACTCACAGTGAATGAAGAATTTAAAAGACCAATGTTGGAGTGCATTGACAGGTTTTATCAAGAAATCGACAATCGCTGCAAAGGCATGGAAAGTATATCAGCTCGGTTTGCAGTTCTCGAGCCCAAGAATCTGATCACAACTTCAGAAGACGAATTTCCACAGTTAATACAAAACTTAGTCGTAAACTATGAGAAAACTTTCTGAAGATGGAATTCTTAGACTGATTCCACGACTAAGAAGACATTTACAAGCTGCCGAAGTTTCAAAAGAGGATTGTCTGAAATGGTCTTCTTTAAGATTTTTAGAGTTTGTTGTTGAATATGAACTTTCAGATTCTGTACCAAATCTGACTTTAGCCTTAAGATTCTTGTTAACGTTATGTGTTTCAGTAGCATCCTGTGAGAGGAGTTTTTCAAAACTAAAATTAATGAAGAGAAATTTTAGGTCTCCCATGAGTCAAGATCGGCTGGCTCTCTGGCTTAGCTATCTTGTCAATGGAAAACAATGTAGAGAAAGGAATTGATTTTGATGATGTGATTTTAAAATTTGCAGAGAGCAAAGTTAGGAAAAAAAGGTTTTAAGTGCTTATGCTCTCAGTGTAAAAAATCACACACACACAATCAAACACAAAGTGCTCACAGTAAATAAACCAGAAAATAACACTTGCAACTGTAAGTATCTTATTTTTTCTTCTTTTAATTATTTCAATGGGGGAGGGGGATGACAAGAAAATTTCCGCACCGGGTATCGCCTGACCTTTCTACACCTCTGGAAACTGGCACTTTGTTCGGTTACAAACTACCTAGAATTTTTATCTTCCCTTAAAGTTTAAATTTCAAAATATCATTAAAAATATTTTATAGAATAAGAGTAACATTAATTCAAGTGTGTAATGATTTTAAAAAAGAAGAAAACTGCATTTTTAAAAAATTACTTATAGCATGAGTATTCAACATTTAATCGATGTAAATATTTGGTTTAAAATTATTTCCTTTCTGTTTAACATTTTTCTGCTTAACGTTTTATTTCTTTCGATATATATCTAGATATTTATTTTCATCCTTTAACCCTTTCGGGACGGCGGCATTCCGGAGCTGTCGTGGCCCAAAAGACGAAGCGCTTTGCTTCCGAACTGGTCGAAAAGGTCCAAAAGGACATTTTTTGCGCTAAGCCTAACTCTCGAAAAAAATTCACTAAAAATCACCTATTCAACACAGAAATCTACTTTTTTCAGGAATAAAAGAAATATTTATGTTCTATTTGATGTATAATTTTCATACAAATCTGAATACAAAATACTCGTTAGTTGCTCCCATTCTTTTATCCGAAATAAACGAATAATTTCACTGCCTCTAAAACCCAAACAAAAAAAGTACTCTCTTATATTCCTATGATTCACCAACGAAATCATAATGCTGAAATAAAAATAACAAGAAAGATCAATCATGCTTAAAGCATTGATTATGAAACACTTTCCAACTTCAATGCAATTTTATTTAAACATGTCTAAAATGCAATACATTCCTCGATAATATTTTAAAACTTATCACAATACTACATTAATTTATTATATTTGAAACCTTAAACCTTCATCGAAAAAAATTAACTTCATTCAAATGACGGCATTAAAGTATAAATTGCCTGGTTTAAATATCTCTAAAATGTGATACATTCCTCGGTAATAATTTTAGAATTATCATAATACTACGATAATTTATTATATTTGAAAACTTCATCGAAAACAACTGAAATTGATTCAAATGACGTCATAAAAAAATAACACGCCTGGCTCTCTCTATAAAAGCAACATTTCATTCATAAATAATTCCCCCATTCATCACAATACTATAATAATTTATTTTATTTAAAAATTAAGACCATTGAGCTACAAGTAAGTAATCTCTATGCGTAAAACTTCAGCGAAAAATATCGTCCTTCTCTTTCTTAAATCAATGAATATTTCATTCATATCAGCTAAGCAGACTCCATGGACTAAATTATTTTGTGTTAAAGAATTACAGCGATTCTAATACAACTCATTCTATATATTTTGCTGTTTACATTTTACATAGGTGAAAAATAGGCTTAATAGTAGAAATAATCATATTTGGATGAGCATTTAAACTGAAATATATTGTCATTGCGTTGTTTTAGTATGTAGATGATCGGAATTTAGGCAAAAATAAAGTAGTTTTAGGACGGATACAACACTCAATATGAATTAAAAAGAACTTTAAAAATCACGATTTTGACACAAGATGGATGCCATATATCATTTTGAAGTGGGTCATGTGATCGTTTCATATCATGGACACGTGATTGCTTCATATAAGAGGTGTTATTATTATTTTAATTTTTATTTAAAAAACTACTGAATATATTTCGCTGAATTTTTTTTTATATATTTTATGGAACAATTTGAATATTGCCTAAAATTTTCAAAGCAATTTGTGAATTTTAAATCCGCTTACAAAATGCTTGAAAAATTAGGTCCCATAGGGCTCAATGTATTCCATTTTTTCAACCCGGGTTCAATCCCAAACTAATTGGGTGATATTATTCATTTATATTCCCATAGGTCCTATAGACCGTCTGAACAACATACTAAAATTTCATTTTGATTAAGTCATTTTTACGGCAGTTATCGTGCTAACGGACAGACAGAATGAACAAAGTCATAAATACTTTTCAACTTTGTTGTAAAGTGTTAAAAACCGAAACTCAATTATAAAATTGTTGATGCTACGAGAATTACTCTGTTTATTTATGTTACAAAATGATTTTCACCGCTCCAAATGGAGAAATAATTCATTCGATCCTCTTCTGCCAAGGTCATGCCTCTGCAAAATACATTGAAGTTAGTTCCATGGACAAGTAACGCCATCTAGCACACAAATTAAAACGTTCCGCGTGGTGGCACTTATAGGTGCCACTATCCGCTTGCGGTAAAATTTCCTCTGGCCCGAGTGAGTGCCGTTCGTCCTTGAATGCAAGTTCGCAGCTGGCGCGTGGGCGTGCCAGTCGTCGCGAAAGGGCTAACAATCTTAAATAGTAGTTAGTTTCAGACATTTTAAAACATTTTGATTGTTTTAACAAAACGCGACATACAATTAGACCAATTGTAATGTATAGGTTGGCACAATCAATCATTGTTTTGCAAACTGCAAAATTCTTATATTTACTATATTCTTTACTTCTAAATAAAGAAATTCATACAGTATTTCCCTACCAGTCCCATAGCAGTGTTCCTACAAGTACCGCAGCAATATGGTGTCATTGCTTTTCAATGATGCACGGGACACAGAAGAATGCAAGTCGTTGAAATAAGACTTTAAAGAACTTTGTTTATTCCTTCATAGACTTATTTATTCGTTTGTTATTCTTTTATATACATATTACTTACATAATCAATAATTATTGTGTTTTTAAGTAATTAATATATTTTAAAATTAATAGAGGGAGAATTCAACAAACTCTCTTCATTGCTATAGATATTTTACCCCATTCAAATTCAAAATGAAAACATGCAGAACAATAGTGTGTTGCAGATTGTAGCAACAGATAACAAATACAAAGAAGGTCGGAGGATTAACAATTACAGAGGCCTTGCGTTGATCCTTATTTTGGGGCATAGCATAACGTCGTACAATTGAATTATATTAACAAGTTATTATTACATTAAGTATGTTTTATTTTTTATTTGAAGATTCTGTACGTTCTTTTTACGCTCTGCTTTCATGCATGCTATCAGCTACACCACTCCAGCAACGTAAAGATCGAATTAATTTACATCATGAAAGTGAAGAAAGTATAAAGTGGCAGATATGTAGCAATACAACATCAATCGAAGCAATGCCGCCAAATACAATGTGATAATACAGTCAAATATCATTTGTAAGGATAACACGTTGCATCAAGTCCTAAATGATAATGTATCCATTTAATTTTAGTTACAAGTACTTACACAGCGTTTAAACATTTACTGATAGTGAAGATCGTTATCTTTTATTAACGTTTCCAAATTTATATCAAAATCATGCAATATCTTGAGAACGGTGGATGTTAATATTCTAAAAATGATGTCAAACTGAATACTTTCTCTTAATTTGATCATGCTGAAAATAAATAGGCTTCTGGTGTTTTTGGATGAAAATAAGCGTGCCACGTTTCATTCAACATTTCCAATTTGTTCGAGAGATATCATGTCAATAGACTCACAAATAGACGAAACGCATATGCATCATTAAAAAAGTAGTTGATTTCACAACTGGAACCAAAATTTGCTCACACTTACTTTACTAAAGTATAAAATTAATTTTTAATTAAAAAAAAGATGAATTTTAAAACTAATTTTGTTTAAAATTAGGAAATTATAAATAGGTACTTCTATGGAAATAAGAGTGAAATGTAACACTCAAAAAAATTAAAATGAACTGACACAACATGAATATCACTTAGTTACTTTTACAATTATAAAAACTGTTACAGTAAATTAAATGCACTTAGTAAATCATAATGTTTTATATATATAACTTGTATATAAATGTGGAAATAAATTTGTTTTATTTACGGTACTATATTACTTCAGGCGGTGTATTATTATATCACTTTATTATAGGGGTGCATTACTTCGTTACATAATAATAATTTTATCGTTACATCTGAAAATTCTTTGTATGTTTTGAATGCTTGCTATAGGGAGAAAACTTTCGTGATAATATCATTTAAATAAACAGTAAATGGACATATATTTTTTAAAATATATCAAATGGATTTTTTTAACCTAATTCCCAGCCCCAGACCGGGTAACCACAGGAAGAGGCCAAACTTTTAAACTTTCATCCAAAGAAATTTACAGATGTGGAATCCGAGCCCGGCGCGGTCCAAAGGGCATTGAATATCGTCCCAGTCCAGATCGAAATGATTTGTATTCAAATGTTTTAAAAACTCGAATTTGTGAATTTTATGTACAAGAAATTAAGATTAAAGTTAGCTTTTTTTTAAACATTATCTTTACATAGCTGAAATCAACATAATTTTATGTACTCTATTAAAATTCATTTAAAAGGTTTTCAAAATTAAATATGTTACTAAATAATAATTAAATACTACCAACAACTTTTTTCAATCTAAGCACGTCTGGCCCGGCTATGCCCACTGATCGGGTTGGGCTAAGCCCGTTGGTCTGACACAAGCCCGTGCAGACCGCTGCTACGGGCTACCGGTTAAAATATTCAACAAAATGTTTATGATCTAATTACATATATATTGCGAAGTACAAGGCATGTTTTTTATGTAAGTACCGTTTTGCGATTCCGCCGCCGCAGCGCTACGGTCGGCGTTCCGCGCATGCGCGCTGGTTACCTACATCTCTTGTCTACGCACTGACGCCATTACAGTCTGATTCTTCATTGTATACGTTGTTTACTGAGTGTTTAAGATGCCTCCGACAATCGTGAGTCCCGCCGATTGTGAAGTACGGGCTGTTATACGATTTCTTAGTGCTAAAGGCGTAAAACCGATCGATATTCATCGTGAGATCTGTGAAGTTTACGGACAAAACATTATGAGTGATGGAATGGTAAGGAAATGGGTGAGAGCATTTAAAGATGGCCGCACAAATGTGCATGATGAAGAACGGAGTGGGCGTCCTTCGGTCTTTAATGAAGATTTGGTGCAGAAAGTGGAAGAAAAGGTGAGAGAAAACAGACGCTTTACAATTTCATCAATGTGCGACTGGTTTCCTCAATATTCTCGTAGTGTTTTGTATCGCATTGTGACCGAGAACTTGAATTACCGGAAATTGTGTTCACGTTGGGTTCCAAAAATGTTGACGGATTTGCACAAAATCCAACGTTTAGGCAGTGCATTGACTTTCCTTGAGCGGTACCACAATGAAGGTGAAGATTTTTTAGACCAAATTGTTACTGGTGACGAAACATGGGTGGCCTACGTCACACCAGAATCAAAACAACAATTCATGGAATGGCGACATTCATCATCACCCAAAAGAGTGAAGTTTAAGCAAACAATTTCTGCCCGGAAAATCATGTGCACAGTTTTTTGGGACAAAAAAGGAGTATTGCTAGTGGAGTTTCTGCCTCGTAATGAGACAATCAATGCAGCGTCTTATTGTGAGACATTGAACAATCTGCGTCGTGCAATCCAGAACAAAAGACGTGGCAAGTTGAGTAAGGGTATCGTTTTGCTGCATGACAATGCCCGTCCACATGTGGCTAATCGGACCAAAGATCTCATCAAATCTTTTAAATGGGAAACTCTAGATCATCCTCCATACAGCCCTGATCTGGCGCCCAGCGACTACCATTTGTTCCTGCACTTGAAGAAACACCTGGGTGGTCAGCGTCTTCAAGACGATAACGAAGTCAAAACAGTTGTGATACAGTGGTTAACAAGTCAGGCGGCAGAATTTTATGAGGAGAGTATTCAAAAACTGGTGCCACGTTATGACAAGTGCCTCAATATTCACGGAAATTATGTAGAAAAGTAGATTAAGGTACAGGCTTTCATGTAGAAATAAAATTATTCCGATATCTTTGCACGTCTTTTTTTAATTCCAAAACGGTACTTACTTAAAAAACATGCCTCGTACTTTAAATGTAGATTATTTAGGAAGGTTTAGTGAATATTTTATATTATGTATTACAATACTATTTCACAGTCAGTCTCTAAATTACAACGTCATCAAATAAAATATTTGACATAATTTTAATATATTTTTCTTAAAAGTGATTACAATCTTATTAGATAGCGTAGGAACACAGCTAACTGAATCTGCAGAACTGTGAAAGGAATGGCCAAGGCGAAAATGCGGCCCACAGAATAATATATTTTAGTCTGTGAAGCGCCCTTTCTTCCATCTTTGAATGAACTTGCCTGACGGTGCATATCTGCGATCTTACAATCAAGCTTCACATTCTACACAGGCAGGGTGAGTCGAGTGGTCTGGATTTTCGACTCCATAGGCGATAATGCGCCAATTTTGTTGCACTTCAAATTTCGCAATTGCTCAGCGATCCCAGAATCATTTGATCGAGCGGAGCTGCCCTGTCTCTAACTCTTCATTGATTCATTCTGCCATGAATCGTTCTTCTCTTTCGTACATACTTAACTCTGTGGTATGGACATTCTTTTGGTTTGTTCAGAACACGTTTCGTTTGTTAAACTTTCAGCTGCTGTAAGGCCTAGGGCCAGTCGAGTGGTCTGGATCTTCGACACTCCACACAGGCGTGCCATTTCTGTGTGAATTTTGTCAGAAAGTATTCACACAGAAAGGTGTCCCGGCCGTCCAAACTGCTGCTCATGTCTAAGGACGAGTCGAACGGTCTGGGTTTTCGACTTTCGACACATAAAGGTGTCGTTACCTTACACCTTTCTGGTAGGTCGGACGGTCTGGGTCGCAACAACACATAAAGGTGTCTCCGGCCACTTAAACGGCTACTGATAACCTTTGGATCAGTCGAGCGGTCTAGGTCTTCAACACATAAAGGTATCCAGCCACTCAAGCAGCTGCTCAAACCCCAGAGGTGAGTCCAGTGGCCTGGGTTTTTAACACATAAAGGTGCTTTAAATGCACATAAACATATACAAGTGCAATGCCTTTAGCGTGTGAAATATGTCAGAAAGCATTCAGGCGAAAAATAGATTTAAATGCACATAATAGTGTACATACAGGCGAGAAACCATTTGTCTGTGAAATATGTCAGAAAGCATTCACACGAAACTGTTCTTTAAAGGGACATAAACATATACATACAGGTAAAAAATCATTTGTGTGTGAAATATGCCAGAAAGCATTCATAAGAAAAGGAGAATTAAATACACATAAACGTGTTCATACGGGTGAAACGCCTTTTGTGTGTGAAGTATGTCAGAAAGCATTCACAAATAGAACTTCTTTAATTGTACATAAACTTACTCATACAGGTGAAAAACCCTTTGTGTGTGAAATATGTCAAAAAGCATTTACAATAAAAAGCAATTTAAAGACGCATGAACGTGTACATACAGGTGAAAAACCATTTGTGTGTGAAATATGTCAGAAAGCTTTCACAATTAGAAAAAATTTAATTTCGCATAAACTTGGGCACATGCATAAAAAACCTTTTGTGTGTGCAATATGTCAGAAAGCATTCACCAGTAGAAGTTCTTTAAATGCACATGAACTTGTTCATACAGGGAAATTAATGCCTTTTATTTGTGAAATATGTCAAAAAGCATTCACAAGAAAAGTTGATTTAAATACACATAAACATGTTCATACAGGTAAAATGCCTTTTGTGTGTGATATATGTAAGAAAGCATTCACAGGAAACTTCGATTTAAATGCACATAAACGTGTACATACAGGTGAAAAACCATTTGTGTGTGAAATATGTCAGAAAGCATTCTCACTAAAAAATAATTTAAATAGACACAAACTTCGGCATACAGGAGAAAAGCCTTTTGTGTGTGAAATATGTCAGAAAGCATTCTCAGTGAAAAATAGTTTAAATAGACACAGATTTTTGCATACAGGGGAAAAGCCTTTTGTGTGTGATATATGTCAAAAAGCATACTCACTAAAAGGTAGTTTAAATAGACACAAACTTTTACATACAGGTGAAAAGCCTTATGTGTGTGAAATATGCCAGAAAGCATACTCACTAAAAAGTAGTTTAAATAGACACAAACTTTTGCATACAGGGGAAAAGCCTTTTGTATTTACGTAGCCTTTATACATACATAAACATGTTCATATCGATAAAAACCATTTGTGTGTAAAATATGTTAAAGCATTCAAACAAACAGAGGTGTGCATAAACATGTACATACAGGTAAAAAACCATTTGTGTGTAAAATATGCCAAAAAGCATTCACTAGTAAAAGTTCTTTGAATAGACACAAACTGTTGTATACTGGTAAAAAGCTTTGTGTGTTAAATATGTCCAGAAGCATTCACAAGAAGAGAAGATTAAAATATACTTAAATGTGTACATACAGTTGAATAACCATTTATGTGTGAAATATGTCAGAAAGCATTCCCAAGGAAATTTCTTTTAAATACCCACAAACTTGGGTATACAGGTGAAAAGCATTTCTCATGTGAAATATGTCAGGAAGCATACACATAAAGTTTTTTAAATGGACACAACTTTTGCATATTGATTAAACCTATTTGTTTATGGCATATGTTAGAATGTATGGTCAAAAATAATTTAGATCAACACATAAACATCAGTACCCAATTCATAAGTTAGTCATAAGTTATTCATAAATATACTTTGTAGTATATAATTTACTTAGAACTTGTTCATAAATATAATTTCCTATGTGGTTCTTAAATAAAATATATTTAGTAGCTACAAATATAAGTGTTATGTAAAATAATTTCTGCAAAATTTTTCTATTAAAACTTTTTGCCAAGATCTAATACTTATAAAATACTGCAAATCCAATGCTTATAAAATTTCAGGCAGTTTGTGGGACCAATTTTTCCCAAATCCAATACTCGAAAAAAAATTGTAACTTGAAGAAAAAAAATATGAAACTTAAAAATTTGAAGGACTTTGTAAGATATTTATTTCATGAATCCAATATTTGAAAAATTTTTAGAACTCTAAAATTTATAAAAAATGAAACTTTGAAAACTTGTGTGATTTGTAAAATTGTGAGCATGAAAGAGCAATTTTCAAAACATGGGAAAATACAAGACAAAATTTCAAAATGGGATAAATTAAACAAAAAAGACTAACCTTCAAAATTTCATCTGACTACTTTTAATTGAACTATCACCCATAATCATTTGAGACTACAATCAACAATAAACAAAATTCACAAAACAGGCTAAAAATGAATTAAATTAATCCAAAAATAGCCACAACAAAGGAAAAAATCAAATTGCTAATGCAAACTGAAAAAAACATCCACTTTTTTGAAAAATTGTAGCAACCATAAAAAATGTGTACTGATGATTGGATTTTATGCATGTGCATAGGTTATCAGATTTGGTAACAAAAGGTGATTGCTTTTGAAAAAATGCCTGACATCAATCAAACACTTTGGAAGATTTGGGAATTATTCTCTGGATCTGCCAACTAGGCTGTAATCTCATTATCTAATGGCCTCTGCACACAATTCAAGAAACTGACCATTCAAGTTTTGCCCACTCAACTCTTAATTTACACAAAGTGATTTAAGCAAACTGTTTCTTCATTCCCACATATTTAGTCAATTAAAAAAAAAAGATAGTTTCTTTGTTACAAAAGTTTTAATTTTTAACTGATGTAAAAAATGTTTCAAAAAGAGTTAGATATCCATATAGAAAATTTTTTCTTCCAGGGGCATCATTTCACCATATTCTAAGGGGGGAGAGGAGCAAAATCCAATAAGTTTCTGTTGTGACTTATAGATATGATTATTTTTATCACTCGTAACTTTTTAATGGCATCGAACTACTAAATTGTGTCAAGGATATAATGAATCATTTTTCACGTTGACACATCAGTTTTATGTGTTGTCTTAACCCTTTCGGGATGGCGGCATTCCGAAACTGCCGTGGCCCAAAAGACGGAGCGCTTAGTTTCCGAACTATTCCCAAAGGACGGCTAATATTTTGCGCTAAGCCTAACTCTCAAAACAAATTCACTACAAATCACCCGTTCAACACAGCATTCTACTTTTTTCAGGAATAGAGGAAATATTTATTTTCTATTTGATGTATATTTTTCATACAAATTTTCTTTATCAAAATATTAAAATTTTTAGTGTATTAAAAATGATTAGTTATCTTGATTAAAATAGTTATCAGTTAATCAGAAAAAATATTGAAATGATTGTAATGAAATATTTATATAGCTAATAGAAATTATGTACATATATATACAAGAAATTAGCGTAACTATTTTCATTAATTAATACACTTTTTGCATATGGTATATTTTAAAGCAAGAATCCACCCACAGACCAACATTGCAATCTTTGCATTCATAATAACTGTCTATGCGCGTTCTTTTGCCTTATGTAGCCCACGAATCTTCACTATCTGCATCACTTTCATTACTGTCTGGTTCGTTTATCATACGAGTATATTCTTCCACAGAAAGAAAAAGTCTCAGCGCAGCCATTCTTTTATCCGAAATAAACTAATCATTTCACTGCCGCACATTCCTTCCCCCCCCCCCCCCCCCCCTTAAAAAAAAAAAATGCTTGCTCATATTCCTGTAATTCACCAACAAATTCATTAAACTAAAATCAAAACGAGACCCGAAACTCAATTATAAAATTGTTGATGCTGCGAGAAGTGCTCTGTTTGTTTATATTACAAAATCATGTTTCGCCGCTCCAAATGGAGAAATAATTCATTGGATTCTCCTTATGCTAAGGTCAAATATCTGCAAAATACATTGGAGCTGTTCCCATGAACATTTAATGCCAACTAGTAGACAAATAAATTCAAATAAAAACGTTCTATATGAAAACGCGCTGACGTGATCCTCGTCCTTTAGGGTAAGTTTTTCCTCGACGCGGATACGTGAGAGTCATCCTTGAATGCAAGTTCGCAGCCGACGTGCGGGCGCATCAACTGTCCCAAAAGGGTTAAACTTTGTACAATGTTCTTAAAAGCCTATGGTAAAGTAAAAAAAAATAAATAAATACAGTTTCTTTTCTAATTATTCAAGTGTATATAAAAATTACTTCGATTAAAAAACATAAATATTAGATTTATGTTTTTCTTTCTTTTACGTCTTATGAATTTAGAATTTACACGAAGGATAAAATGAATCACTTCTCTAAAAGCGAAGTGTTGGTATGTCAGAGCACGACATGTAACCCTGAAGGCTGAAAAAATTCTTGTATACTAATTCGGCCATGCTGAATCCAAATTTGAAATCAGTTTTTCAAATTAACTATTGGATCTGGAAAAATAAGTTTGATCAGTTTTGCTATTTTTGTGTTTAAAATCTCAAGTGGAAGGCATTGCTTCAACATGATGTAAAGGAAAACCATTCAAAACTATTGGAAAATTTAAACTCTTTGTCTCTCTTTTTTCTTTTAATATGAGCTTTTATTTTAGTAAAGTGCCATTTTAACATTTTACAGGTTAGCATATTTTTATACACTTAGGATAACTGGTCAATAGGTCCACTTTGGTTTATTTCAGACAGTGTTTAGGAACTTGGAATGTTTTAAAGATGATTTTTAGGTACTTAACAAGTTTTGGAATTTTAGAATGCTGTTTGGAATATTTTCAGAATATCATATCATGCTCATTCTTCCCAACAGCATTTTGTTAAGGGTTGGTATAGTATTATGTTTTGATAGGAAGTCATATAAGAAATTGTAATATTGAATGAGAGGTATGTATGGCTCACATGTGTCTGGATATTAGAAGCAGATAGGAGGATTGGCGGGAGTTGATATCCACCGGTTCCTGCTTCCTATGCATGGCAATGGTGGGCTTGAATGGGCATAACATGTGGACTTTGCTGATATATAAATAAAATTATAATTATTTAAGTAGCTAGTGAGTACCTGTGGAAAACTTTTATTCACTGAAAGTTATTAAATGTAGAAGATCTTTAAATTTGTTTAAGTTAATTAACGTTAAGTATTTTGTGTCAAAGATTTCTTCAAAAGGAATATTTTAGTATATATTTTATATAGTATTATTTACCTTAGTAAAGCGACTTAAAATGATCTCAATCAGTTTTGACATCCCCTTCCTCAAATGATCGGAAAATAAAGGCAGTTAAGATTAAATTAATTAGCTGAAAGTTATAAAATAAGACAAAAATATTGTGTATAAAGTGTTATAATTGCAGAAACATATTTTAAAATAAAGTGATCTCTAACCTGATTTGAAATTTTAAGGAGTCCCAAGGTGCACCTGGAAAGATGTTTGTCAGTGTGTGAATGTAAATTTATGAGGTTTGGAGTATGGATATGATAATTCAAGAGCAGTTGTACCTACTACTAGAAAATTTTATGTGCACATTATGTGAAAAACTAGAACTAGATATAGAATTTTTAGTAATTTTCAGGATTTCAACTCAAATTATTTGAATTTTAAAATTCTCATAGCATCATTTTCTATGAAAAAACAAGGATAATTCCTACAAGTAAAACAGTAATGGTAACATAAGTAACAGTATAAGCAACAGTAATGGTAACATATTATATATGAGAGAAATATATCATTTAAACTGCAATAAGCATGT
Source organism: Amaurobius ferox (assembly GCA_951213105.1). Taxonomy (NCBI): domain Eukaryota; kingdom Metazoa; phylum Arthropoda; class Arachnida; order Araneae; family Amaurobiidae; genus Amaurobius; species Amaurobius ferox. The sequence continues at coordinate 70,236,902 of OX578153.1, read as the reverse complement.
ATAAAAGTTGAAATAGTTGAAAAGTTGAATTTCCACTAACCCCACCTTAAAATATGCATTTACAAATGCTCATTTTAAATAGCACGGCACATTACACACTGTAAAATAAATAAGTAAATGAAATAAAATTAAATTTGTAAAATTTATTGCAAAATGCTTGATATATATATATATATCAATTATTCAATAAATTTTTACATTTATATAACAATATTTGATTATAGAACACTACTATAAACTTTTAAGAAACTGCCCATTGTAGAACTTTGCTGTTATCACCCAGTATCATATTTAAAGTAAAAATGTTCTTTCAATATCTACAGATGTTATAGGACAGCATTTCAAATTACTTGATTCTGATAGAAGCACTTATTTTGTTAGCTTGGATTACTCCAAGTTTTATGTAAAAATAGAGACTCTTATATCCATGGGCACCCATAGGGCAGTGCAAGTGGATGTTAAAGGTCCCAAATGCAGGTATCAAGCTAATCTATGTTGTATGTCTCATCCTTGTGTTTGACCTACTCCCCCAAACCTTTGAAAAAAATTTGATAGGCGTAATTGCGTATATCTATAACATTAGAGGCAAATTCACTTTCTCATAGTATAAAAAATATATTGAAGAGGCTTGAATTCGATATTTTAATATAAAACCCCTATACATATCAGTCTGTCTTTCTCTCCGTGTGTGTAACTGTAAGGTATGGATAATATGATAATTCAAGAACCAATATATGTGCAGCTATAAAAATTTTATGTATACATGATGCATTGCATAAGAATTTAAAATTAAATTTATTTAGCTCAGTGATTTTGAAGCAGTGATATGTGTACCACAAGACAGGTGGTATGAGAGAAGTTAACTGGTGATACATGGATAATTTTTGCAATATATAATATAAAATATTTAGTATCTAAGAGTAGCGTTTATTTTTAATATTATTTGAGAAGGAGTAATTATATTTTTTTAAGGCCATTTTGTTCGACGTACTTGATGTGAAGCAGGATTTTCTTCAATGATATATTTAAAAAAATATATAAAACAAAACTCAAGAGCCTAAATTTACTTTGCAAATTAAGTAAAGTAGAACCATATATAAGCAATTTAGTTTTCTGTCTGTGAAACCAAAGTAACACATCAAATAATTTTGTTAATTATATAGTTACATTATTTGCTAATCTTATTTGCTAATAATTATTATTTTTCTTTGATTTCTTTTTTTTTTAAAAAATAACAATAATTTAATTGAGTCTTGATTAACTTTTTGTAAACAAAACATTTTTATTTGTGCTACTGACAGTTAAATTTTTGTTTAGCTATTAAGCAGTTATGGAAAGGTTGAGAACATTTTATCTAGTCTAAGTACTTTATCCACTATCTGAAGTTTGGCCCGCTCACTGAACTATTATAATGAGGTTAATATCTTGATCACTCTGTTTCAGTATATTATTTTGGTATTGCCATCTATTGGAAGAAACAATACTGTTTTCTGGAATCCATTTCAATTTATTTGATCCATTTAATATTATTTTAGTGCTGCCATCTGTTGAAAGAAACGTAATATTGTATTTTCAAATTCTTGTGAACAATTTATATTATTTTGGTGCTGCCATCTATTGGAAGAAAAGTAATATCTACTCGAATCGATTCCAAATCATCATAGAATGCGTTTCAACGTTTTATTCAAATAAAATCGAAACGGTTTAACTTATGAAGAGTACTTATCTAAAAAGCATAAACCTTCGATATGTGTCAGATATTTGGAAGCATAACATTATTTGAACATAACAGATTTGGACTTCATAATCAATAAAAAAAATTTAACATGAGCAATAAAGGTATGAAAATATGTTTAAGAATTAAAAAAAGATAAAAGTTTCAAAGACAACTTCGAAGTAAGCTTTCAAAAATTAAAAAAAATATATGCAGTCGTCACAGGGAAAGGAGAGAGGGTACAATATCTCCCTCTCATCAAAATAATAATAAGCATGCGTTCAATGATATTATTTTGGTGCTGCCATCTAGTTGATAAAAAGTGTAACATTTTCTTGGCGGATCAATCCAGATTCGTCAGTGTGCACATTTAGCATGTAGGTTATCGCTCCTACTGCAGATACTTGTATCTAATGCACTGAAAACTATGCACCTGTGTCTTAAAGGCAGTAAAATTCTCCATACATGTATGACATTTATAATGGTTTTTCGTACATTATGATAATAATCAATTACGGAATAACACAGTTTTAAGGGCTTTTCCTGAACCTTATTCGGAGTCATGATGTCATATATGACATCATATATAAAGTAGGTTAATTATTTAATGGTGACGTCATCAACATATCATTAACTTATACTGTTTTAACGGTTACCCTGACCTTCCTGATACTTTATTTTCTTTTCTACAATCATTTTCATCAAAATTTGAAGCATGCAATAAAATCTAGATTCTTCAAATTCAAGGCCAAGAATGGAATGACAATGTTTGGCGCCCTTTTTTACACTCTCCAACATTTAGAAGATTATTCTACGGAAGCATAATTTAACAAACACTAATAGAAGATTATTCATAATTCGAATTTACAATTAGGTAAAATATATTCCTTTGAAGTGACCAGGAAGTTAGTTTGAATTGACAGAGAAATTAGTTTAAATTGTGGAAAAATTTATTAATTACGTTCAAATTTATGAGTTGTTACTGTATTAAAATATTCCATATAGAAATATTCATTAAAAACACACACATTTACTTATGAAACGATGTATTCTTTTACAAAACCTGCGGGATATCTTTACATAAAACTCTAGATTCCTTTACACATGCACACATACAAACACAAGTTTACGGTGAAGCTGATATAAATAAAGTTGAAAATCTGTCTTGTGTTTGTTTTATTATGACGGGAGTACGGCTGCGCCGAATTTCGTGAAATTCTGATGTGTTGCTTTGTTAAGGTCCTATTTAAAATTTGGGCGTCTTCTGTTTGACTGTCTTCATGTTCTTCTAACTGTTTTTAATTCCATTTGTAAGCAAAGGAGTTACAGCAGACGATTTTTTTTTATTTTATTTTATCAATGAATTTATTTAAAGTTTTTAATTAATGATCGCGGTAATTATGGTAACTGAGTTACTTTACAAATGCAGAAATAGTCTGCTGGCTATTATTTTAATCAAACTGTCGAAAAATAATGTTATGATTAATTGGTTTCTTGATTTAAATGTCTGAAAACGTTGAAAATAAGGCATCATGGATCAGGGATGAAATGTTATTTTACATACCGCAATTTCAGTGTCAATATAACTAAAGTGTGCGCCATTTTTGTGCTTAAATTTGAAACGGTTTTCATATGCCATATTTTATGAACCATATATATATAAATAAAATTGATAACCCGTCTGGCTGCCTCATTATCAAGACAAAAAAGAACGGCTGAACCAAATTTCATGAAACTTTGATGGGTAACCATAGCAGTGTCTCACTTAAAATTTAGGCGTCCGTCTGTTTTTCTGTCTGTCTGTCTTCAGGTCCTTTCTGTCTGTCTTCAGGTCCTTCTGACTGTTTTCTTACTTTAAACGTGACCCAATCGTTATATAAGACTTCAAATAAACGGGATCCAATCGTTATTTGAACTAACGTGACTCAAGTGCTTTTTGAGCCTCCGTACAATGAATTCAATTAAAAAAATCTGATGTAGGCAGCACATGACTTTCATTATATAATGCAATGAACTACTTTTACAGTAAAAAAAAATAGGTTATTCTTACTGTAGATACTTATATTCTTTCCAAGATATTGAGTTTTCGTCAATTATTCGTAATTTTCATTGATTTAGCGTTATTTTTATCCATTTGGTGAGATTTTCGTTAATTTGGACACATTTAAAAAAGTCGCCAAGTTGGCAATATTCCGCAAAATTCGTCGCCAAAATCTCGCGAAGCGTTATGGACGAAAAAATAAGTTATTCTTATAGCAGATAAATAACTATTGGCGTTCAAATACAAAAGTATTACTCAAAGTGTCTTTTCTCCTGAAAGGAACAAGCTAGATCCACGAGAATGATGTCTCCAAATTTATCGCATGATATTACATATGAAAAGTGAACACGTTTCTTAACAGTTAATATTTTTTTTTTAATTTATCGGATTTTTTGATAAATTTATTTGAAAAAAGTGCAATATCTTGAGAACGGTTCGTGCTAGCGTTCTAAAGTATATGCCAATCGCTTTCTAAGGAAAAATTACATAAGAAATGTCATTTGCGTAACTTTATTAAAGGTCTTGATGTTTTGAGGATTTTTTCAAAATTTCACTCGAACATTTAGGGGGTTCTGAATATTCGATTGTGTTTAAAAACAGTAGGCTTCCAGTGCTCACGGATTGTAATTTTTGAGTGTCAAATTTCATTCGAATAACGCCATTCATTCGTGAGATATCGTCTCCACATACTTACACACAAACACACATACTTTCACATACACACACACATCACCTAAAAATGTTCGATTCGTGTTCAGGGATGCTTGAAACGTGCTCCTCCGTCGAAATCTCGAATTCGAATTTTCGACCCCGTCACAATACTTTCCTTATACATTATACTATGTATGTAAGGAAAGTAATTAGATAACACGACCCGATCGTTATTTATACCTCTATCTCTAAAATTATGGAAGTAATTAACGAAATAAAATTATAAACATTAACGAAATAAAATTATTAACATTTTAATCTCAAAGGCTATAATTAAAACACCTCTCCATATTTATGCCCCTAATAAGAAGTCCAGAAACGTTGCCTACAAAGATGCTATTGTTCAATGTAAAATCTATATGAATAAAAGTGTCATTTGTTTAATTTATCAATAATAGTGTCAATTATTTAATTTATCAATTATAGTGTCACTTATTTATTGTATTAATTATAGTATCAGTTATTTAACTTATCTGTTATAGTGTCAATTATTTCATTTATCACTTATAGTGTCAATTGTTATTTCATTTACCAATAACAGTGCCAATTATATCATATATCAATTATAGTGTTAATTATTTCATTTATTAATTATAGTGTGAATTATTTAATTTTGGTGTTGGTTCGATTTTAGTACGATTCGAAATATATATATATTCGAAATGGACGTCGTCAAGATCCAAAATAAAATATGAGAAATGTATCAATTAAATGATGCATGTTTTATACGTAATTTTGGACGACTAAAAGAATAAGAACACCATTACTTAAAGAAGAACAATTCTCCAGATATTTAGTTTTTTAAATTTGGGAACTGAAGACGTTTTTCATTGTAGTGATAAATAATTTAATGAAATTTCTTAAAATTGAGTAGTTACGTACGTCCCTTGAGGATTATTCTGATGCTGATAAGATTTTGACATGATTGGGAAAAATATAACCGATCGTTTTTTGCAAAATTGCCAACAAAGATCGTGAAAATGAGGAATAAATTACTGATTTAAGTACTTGTTCTTTAAGTCATTTTTGACAGCACAGCCAGTAAATATGATTTCAATGACTCTAGGATTAACCGTTCTCAAGATATCTTAGTTTTTTGGAATTTTGAAGAGCTGAAAACTTTACTTTGCAAGAATGGGCATTAAAACTGCAAATTGGATGCAATATGAGAAAAAGTATCCATGTTATTTTCTGCAATTAAACTCAATGTAATGCATGAAATGAAAAATAAGAATTTGAATTTGTAAGAAAAGTCAGGCGCTGTCCACATCAGATTTTTTAGATTATTACCTTGACTTTTATTGAATTAAAATATTTTTCCCCGATGTGATTCAATAAAGTGGCAACTACTGTACGTTTTTGAGTATAGTTTACACAAAAAGAGAACTTCTCGCTATGTTATATTTTTATCATTCTTTAAAATTCTGACACATCTTGCAGCTTGAAATGAGGAAGGTTGAAATACGGACATCTGCTGCCAGAATGAGACCCCTAGTGGTGGGTAATATAACTTTCAAGTCTGCAGACGATTTCCAACTCACGGAGAGCGACTTGGAAAAGGCATGCCGGTTCTTGAAAGAAAGCGAATGTGAGAAAAAGAATGGCCTTCAGAATTTGAAGAAAAGATTGGCAGGTATGTCACTGCTTTCATTTTCTTTACAATACATGAATAGAAATGACATACAATAAAGCCCGACAGCATAAACATTTGGTTAAATATATCAACACATTTCTGAAGCCTCCTTAATTATTCTATATTGTCTGTTCTGTCATTACTCTGCGACATTACGAAAGTACCCATGTTGTACGCAAGTGCCACCTATTTTCATATGCTTATCTTTCCTTTAACCCAGGCCGTCCGACCTACCCGTAGGTGTAAGGTATCTGTTTGGGCGGCCAGGACATTGCCACCTAATTTAGAGCGGAATCCAGTGGGGGCGACATCCACAAGGACCGTACTCTCCTTCTCCTACCACCAACCTATCAGAAAGGCTTTTAGACCGACATATTTAACGCGCAAGTACTCTGTGTGACCACGGAAATAGTTTGATTAGAGTCGGGAATCGAACTCGGGCCCTCCGAGTGCAATTCCGTGCTATAACCACTGGGCTGTCCCGCCCCTTTTTCTTATACTGTACCTGTTAGATTTAGGAAAGCCTTGATATTTTTCCAGGTTCCACCAAATTTGGCATGTATGCAAATGCCACTAATTCGTTTGTATAGATACATTGTATAGTATCATAATGTATGTTTATACGTAAAGATGTTGTTGTTGTTGAAACCCAGACCGTCCGACCTACCAGAAAGGTGTAAGGTAACTGTTTGGACGGTCGGGAAGTGCCACCCAATTTAGACCGGAACCCAGTGGGGGAGGCATCCACAGGGACCGTACCCTCCTTCCCCTACCACCAACCTCTCGGAAGGACTTTCGGACCCACATGTTTAACGTGATCGTACTCCGCATGAACACGGCGGCAGTTTTGGCAGTGGCTGGAATCGAACCCGGGACGTAAAGATGTTGTGTATCAGCGGGAGAATGGAATCTCTGTTTGCTGGGCAGACGAAACTTTATTAATTGAACTACTAAGACGATGATCTTTCTTCCCTCCCTCCATTCATTCCATGGTATAAAGTACAATGAGAAAAGTTTCGTGACTTTATTTATTTGTTTATTATTAATATTATTATTAATTGTTATTTGGGGATTATACAGCTTCGTTAGATTAATAGAGTGTAGTTTATTTTGTCAAAATCGGAGCAAAGAAGGCGAAGTTGTCGACGATGAAACGCTTGACTGTAATGTTTGCAGTCACTCCATCGGGCGAGCATGCGGTAGGCGCAAGTTTTATGTTCATACTGGCGTCCATGAACAGATGTCGCAGATCCAAAATTTATTTTTTTAATCTACCAAAATTGTTTTCTTTAGGATCATATACAATCAGAAGGAAAATTACATATTAGGTTTTGTACTGAGTTCTGCAGATACTTTTACTCGTATCACGCTAACAACCCAACTGAACGATGACGAGCTTATATACCCTCTGTGGAACGTTCTGGAAAGGGCCTGTAACTTGTGAAGTCCTTAACCAATCTACACAATTTGAGAAGGTTTTCGAACTTGCCAAAAGTCGCTGTTGGCAGTATTTCTCCAAATTCGTAACCGGTGTTACTTCTGTTTCATCCCCATCACGTTTCTTTCATGATTTACTCCGTACCTCGTGCCAAGATGATTTTTATCCAAAATTTTAATAAACATAAAATCCACCTATAAGGGGCGTTCCCAAAATTCGGAGGATACTCCCATTACAGATACCAGCATCCATTGGCTAGTTTCTTGCTTGTTATGCGCAGCAAGATGCGTATGCCTTATGCAGATTATGCAATGGCAGCTAGAAACTTTCTATAAGTCACAATTATTACAAACTTCTATATGGAAACTGACAATTTTAGTCTTTCCACATGGCCGGTATAAAATTCACTCATAATTTTGCTCAATCACACAAAGCTGCAAGCAGTGTTTCTTTCCGGAGACGAAAATCCCCCCCCCCCCCCTCGGAGACATTTTATGTTAACCTAGTTTCTAGATATGTGACAACATTTAGATATTTATTTAGGGAAAATAGAAGCCCCCTCCCTAAAGTTTCACTCGCCCCCCCCCCCCCTTCTCCTCTCCCGGCCTAAAAGTCCTGAAAGAAACACTGGCTGCAAAAGCAAAGTTCATAAACACAGAACCCGCCAAGTTTCAGGCAACCATTTCAGATATCGGCCATTACATACTGACGAGCGCATATTATACGCGAAACCGGTCCATGGATACTGATATCTGCAATGGGAGTGTTTTCCGAAAAATTTTAATATTTCAGTGTTTTTTAACTGGTGCTAATACTTATCATTCTTACAGAAGACACAGACGTGACGTATAACACAGATGACGATTACCTGCTGCGTTACCTTCGGTTCAGCAAATACAACTGCGACAGGGCCTACAAAATGATGCACAAGATTACATCGCTGAAGAAGAAACACGCGGAGCTGTTTTTGCTGCCAGACAACCTCGAAATGATGTTGGATTTGAAGTTGGCTTACTACATGCCGTACAGAGATGAAGAAGGGAGCGTCTTATTTGTAATCAGGCCCGGTAGTATGATAATTTACATTACAGCGATTATAACAATCTGAAGTTCTGAGTTTCCACTAGACTTTCTCATACACGCATGTTACATACCATTTAGCACCATACAACATACCGTTTAAGTTTACCTCGATAATTGTCAGTAATACATAAATACACACACACACACATATATATATATATACGAGGCATGTTTTTTATGTAAGTACCGTTTTGCGATTCCGCCGCCGCAGCGCTACGGTCGGCGTTCCGCGCATGCGCGCTGGTTACCTACATCTCTTGTCTACGCACTGACGCCATTACAGACTGATTCTTCATTGTATACGTTGTTTACTGAGTGTTTAAGATGCCTCCGACAATCGTGAGTCCCGCCGATTGTGAAGTACGGGCTGTTATACGATTTCTTAGTGCTAAAGGCGTAAAACCGATCGATATTCATCGTGAGATCTGTGAAGTTTACGGACAAAACATTATGAGTGATGGAATGGTAAGGAAATGGGTGAGAGCATTTAAAGATGGCCGCACAAATGTGCATGATGAAGAACGGAGTGGGCGTCCTTCGGTCTTTAATGAAGATTTGGTGCAGAAAGTGGAAGAAAAGGTGAGAGAAAACAGACGCTTTACAATTTCATCAATGTGCGACTGGTTTCCTCAATATTCTCGTAGTGTTTTGTATCGCATTGTGACCGAGAACTTGAATTACCGGAAATTGTGTTCACGTTGGGTTCCAAAAATGTTGACGGATTTGCACAAAACCCAACGTTTAGGCAGTGCATTGACTTTCCTTGAGCGGTACCACAATGAAGGTGAAGATTTTTTAGACCAAATTGTTACTGGTGACGAAACATGGGTGGCCTACGTCACACCAGAATCAAAACAACAATCCATGGAATGGCGACATTCATCATCACCCAAAAGAGTGAAGTTTAAGCAAACAATTTCTGCCCGGAAAATCATGTGCACAGTTTTTTGGGACAAAAAAGGAGTATTGCTAGTGGAGTTTCTGCCTCGTAATGAGACAATCAATGCAGCGTCTTATTGTGAGACATTGAACAATCTGCGTCGTGCAATCCAGAACAAAAGACGTGGCAAGTTGAGTAAGGGTATCGTTTTGCTGCATGACAATGCCCGTCCACATGTGGCTAATCGGACCAAAGATCTCATCAAATCTTTTAAATGGGAAACTCTAGATCATCCTCCATACAGCCCTGATCTGGCGCCCAGCGACTACCATTTGTTCCTGCACTTGAAGAAACACCTGGGTGGTCAGCGTCTTCAAGACGATAACGAAGTCAAAACAGTTGTGATACAGTGGTTAACAAGTCAGGCGGCAGAATTTTATGAGGAGGGTATTCAAAAACTGGTGCCACGTTATGACAAGTGCCTCAATATTCACGGAAATTATGTAGAAAAGTAGATTAAGGTACAGGCTTTCATGTAGAAATAAAATTATTGCGATATCTTTGCACGTCTTTTTTTAATTCCAAAACGGTACTTACTTAAAAAACATGCCTCGTATATATATATATATACAGGGTTAGCAAAATATAAGTTTCCCACTTTAGAGGGCTCTAGAATGCGTTCTATTGGTCCAAATGAGATAAAATTTGAAATACAGAGATATTCAAATGATGCGCTTGACATTTATTAAATTAAAAATTTTAGTACAAAAATCCGTCGATAGGTGGCGCTGTAATACACATAACAACATTTAATAGACTTTGTAAATGTTAAATAATATTAAAAAAGTAGCATTAAAACCGCTCAATATGTCCCCCTTCATGTTCAACAATGTGCTCTAATCGCAAAACCATATTTTCCACAGCTGACCGGAATGAGTCTGCCGGAATATCAAGAACATGGCGCCGAATGATGTCCTTCAGATCTGGCATAGATGCTAGCCTTTTACAGTAGATATTGTCCTTGAGGAAACCCCACAGCCAAAAGTTGCAGGGGCCATGCTGTTGGAAAATACCGACTGATCACCCGTTCAGCTGTGAAATGCTGTGTTAGCAATTGCTTTACACTACGCTCAATGTGAGGAGGTGAGCCATCCTGCATGAAAATGATGTCCTGAAGGCATCTACGCTGTTGAAGTTGTGGGATTACAAAATCCCTCAGCATATCACGGTACCGTAGTCCTATGACGGAACAGGTTTGATTCCAGTTGCAGATACTTCTTCAAAAAAATACGGTCCAATGATAAAGGTAGCCGTAAAACGACACCATACTGCCACTTTTTCAGGATGTAAGGGTTGTTCTTGGATAGCATGAGGGTTTTCCGCTGCCCAAATTCGACAATTGTGGGTGTTAACATCAGTGGCGGCTCGTGAGCGAGATGTAGAGGGAGTCCCTTATCTATGTATTTATGTATATATATCCCTCAGTTTGTGCCAACTACGTCTTTTAGACTTCGAGTTCGCCGTTTGTTCGGTACTTATAAATTGGTTGCGGCGTTACCTCGAAACAGCTGTATACCGAATTATTATTTTACTTGCGCTGATATACGTGTGCAAGTTTCCTTAAAATGAATAAGAGCCTATTGTAACCATGGAAATTATTTGAATACATTTCTAAATAAATTTGTAGCAAATTTGTAGAAATACTCTCAGTCGTATGCATGTGCAGTATTTTTTATGATAACGTAAATGTTTTTATACCCAAAATGCACACAATTTCTCTCATATACACTCTATGGCTAATAGTTTTGTACCCGATCGTCCTTGTAACCCAAACAGTAACATAATTAGAGAGCGAAAACCAACTAAATCTACGGCCGTTTATATGTAGAAACGGAAAAACTATTTTTAATACAAGTTTAAGAATGAATTTGGAATTTACAAAAAATTCTTATGCTTTATGCTTATCTCTATTCGTCTTTAAAATGATATTAGCGAGTTCTGCCTGCTAGTAGTCACCATATATAGCAATCGATTTTTATAGCAATAAGCAGTTAGCTCGTCGCGCGGGTGTAGCAAAAGTGGATCAAAGTTTAGAGTGAGCAGATCGAGTGGGTCTATTGTAGAGTAGAAAGTACAGTGTGAAAATTGCATCAAAATCGGAGCAAGAGTCACTAAGATAGATAAAAATGTAAATATGAAAAAGAGGAGGGTCTCCCCTCTTCCACCACGGTTGTTTCATATTACATAATAACAGACGATGTTTGTGTGTTGACTCGTGTGTGTAAGGTCTGTAGCGGAAAATGTAAACATCGTACGGCCTTGAAATGTCGTGCACGGATATTTCAGGAACCAAGGCGATGCATTTTTGTAAAATCGAAATATAAAATTGAGGCTACTTAAAGTAAAAGTTACGCCCAGAGGGTTGACATAATAAGGTTGTATATCTAAGTGATTGCCACCAGCAAAATCTAAATCGCTCAATTAGAAGGCGAAATAAGAAATTTTGGGGGGGGGGGGGGCTAACCGAACTGAAAGTTACGCCCAGGGAACTGACACAATAAATATGTATATCCAGTTCACATGTACAAATGGTGCCGGGACTATAGCCACCAGCAGAATCAAAATCGCTCAATTAAGAGCCGAGATGTGAAATTAGAGAGGGACTACTCGTAAGGGGGAAATTGAGAGGGACTACCTTGGGCGTAAGTAAAAGTTACGCCCAGGGGATTGATACGAAAGATATGTATATTCAAATGGTACAAAGACTGTAACTACCAGAAGATTCAAAATCGCTGAATTTAGGAACCGAGATGTAAAACCGTGCGGGCTAGTTAAACTAAAAGTTATGCTCATGGGGGGTTAAATAAAACAATATGCATGTCCAGACGATACGCGTATAGATAGTGCAGGGATTATAGCGACCAGTAGATTAAAAATCGCTTAATTAGGAAGCGAGATGAGAAATTTTAGGACTACCTCAAGTAAAATTTACGCCTAGGGAGTATCGGAGCAGTATTGACCTTCAATGAAATTAGAAGCAAAACCAGGTAGATTCAGTAGTTTCCGGTGAAGGGAGGGGGGGGGGTGGAGATTTTAAGGAAATCAGCGTCAGATCAAAGAATCAAGTATCAGATTGAAAATTGATTTTCAACATTCTTTAACAAATATTTATAATTTTTTCAATCTTTAATGTTAAATAGCTGAAAAAGTAAGACAGCTGAGTAAAACAAGAGACCCACCCCCTCAGACAACACATTTCTGAAAGTGTCACTAAAAATATCCATGGGCATGCCACAAATACAATCCTCGTGACTTTTGAACAATGAAGAGGTCAAACGCATTGAAATTCATCACAAACAAAGCATAGAACTACCCTAAACCCTTTCCGAAGGACAGAACCACCTACATCAGAAATGCCCCCCATCCGTGCTTTTACGCAGCGAAACAGTTCCATTAAGTAATACGGCTGGGTGGGTCAGAACTAAACTGAGTGTCCCAAATAATGCATTTTTCTACCGAAGACGAAGAACGGAAACCTCCAAAATACCATAAATAACCCTTACTTATTCAATTAAGTAAAAAGCACAAAATATATATCGAAACTTTTTTGAATTTCTATTTGTTGTATCTAATGCTAAACTATTTCGTCATGAACCAAAGCTGAAAAAACTAGGTCAATAGAACCAATAAAATAAATCAGAATTATATACATAAATACAGTAATTTATTTTCAAATATTTATTTAAACATCCAAATTTATTATTTTAAAAAGAAGCGAGAGAGAACACACATTGATCAAGAAAAATTCGAGGCCAAATTAGCGAAACTTAGCCAATTCGAGTCAGTCGTTCACGGTATTCGTTTCTTTTTTGGCTTCTTTGGCCGAGAGCCGCGATAACCGGCGCGGCTCACATCTGATTGAAATATTGCTATGTCTGTTTTTTTAGCTGAAATTTCTATTGCCTTTATATTAACATACCATTCTCTCTATCAGCCAGAGGCGATAACGGGACGCGGCTCTCATTAAAATCCCTCGTCTTTCCCTGTAATGCAGTATTTTTCCCTATAAATTTAATATAGTATGAAAAGGGCATAAGAGAGTATATTAGAAGTCAAAGCTTTAGTGCTGCCATTTAGTGACAATTTTATCACTTATTTCTAATAATTCGACTTTTAATGGAAATAAATTTCAGATAATTTCCTTAAAAAATATAATTAGCCTATATAACTAAAAGAATTTGAAGTGCTTGATCAAGGGGGTCCGCGCGGCCCCGCTGAATAGCCGCCCCTGGTTAACATGCCCATTGAGGCAAAAGTGGACTTCGTCAGTCCAGTTTGGCCAACTGACGTTAACCACCATTCGAGCAAGAAACTGAAGTGCAAAAGTTTTACGAAACTCTGAGTCTCCGTCCTGCAATAGGTGCACAGGCTTGATTTTGTAGGGATAAAAATTCAAAATCCGCCGTAATATTTTTCGTACAGTGGAATACGGCATATCCAATACACGGGAAACAACTAGCACACTCACACTACCATGCGGAGAATGGCTGCTGGCTTAAACGACCGCGGGAGCCACATTTTCGACGCTAAAAGACTGGATTGGCTTTCGTCCTCTACCTGGAAGAATGCCAAGTTGCCCAGTTGTTTCAAATTTCTTTATCATCTTGTGTAGGGCACCTGGAGACATTGGACATCTTCGTAGTATCTGCGTCATACGATGGAATTCTTTTACAGCTGCAACAGAGTTCTGCTGGTTCTGGTAGAACAATTTCACCAGTAGCGCTTTTTCTTGCAACGTTGGCACGATGTGCTGAGAAGTAACTATAATGCTTGTGCAGAATCAGCCTTCTTTTCATCCAAAGAATAATGTTATTAGGCATGCGCTGTAACGCAAATAATGTTTCACATTTTCAATATGTGCAAATAAATACCATTTGTGATATAGCACCATCTATAGGTGAATGTTGATACTAAAATTTTTGATTTAATAAATGCCAAGCGCCAAGCGCATCATTTGAATTATCTGTATTTCAAATTTTATCTCATTTGGACCAATAGAACGCATTCTAGAGCTCTCTGAAGTGGGAAACTTATTTCTTGCTAACCCTGCATATATATATATGTGTGTGTGTGTGTAATAAAAATAATGTGAAAATCCAATGATAGAATAGAGAGAAGTTGTAACTCAAAGAACCCTGACTTTAAAATATGCCTTCATAATAAAAATAAGTATTAAACAGAGAGTCATCAAACATGTGGAAAATGAAATGCAAATTTCTTGTCATCAAGCTGAAGATAATCAACAAATATCAATAGAGTGGATTTGATAATAGAAAATCGAATGAAATCCAAACATTAAAGCTATACACGTGGATAAGCGCTAGGCTTAAATAAATTGTTCATTTCAAAAAAATTCTTTGTCATGTCCAAGTATTTAATCAAATTGAACACAAAATATGCATATTTCTGAAGAAAGAGATAGATAATATCTATAAACTCTTTCTACTTGAATGACATGCATAAAGATTAAAAAACTATATAGGAAACAAGAATACCTGAAAAAAAAAACACTGCTTATGTCCTATCCATTGGAGCATTGAATGAAGAGACCAATGTTGCCAATCGCAAAAGATAAAAGTAGAGAACTACTGTTGCCAATCGTGAGAAATAAATAACAGTAATGCGAAAAGGCGATAGTGCTACAAAATAATAGGGCGTATAATACTCGTATAATAGAAAACATAGAGGCTAAAGAATAGGGGGATGTAAATACACTGTAATGCTTATTAAAGAAAAAGTTGATGTCTGGCTAATATAAGATACTAAGGAGAGAATTTAAGAATATTCTGCTAATCTAAACTTTTTAACTATACCATTTACTAAATATGTTGGATATTAATATAATTTGCTGGTAATTTTTAGATTATTAATATGCATAGCATAAATTTTTTATCTGATAATCTATTAATTTATAAATTCTAAAAAGTTGATTAAGTATAATATTTCTAAAGAATTGAATCGAGTTGCAGGAATTAAATGGTAATATTTTATTGATGTTAAAATTAAAATAGTTTTTTTTATCATATAAATAAACTATCCCATTAGTAGATTCAATAATTATATTTAAATTAAAAGAAAATAATATTATTACTAATAGTGGCTTCACTAGGAATTAATTTCAAATTATCCGGATAAAAATCTATATCTATGACATAGTTGTCAGTAAATACTAAACAAACCAGATCATCACACACACACACACACATATATATATATATATATACACGAGGTAGGATTCAAAGTTCTCGGACTGAGTCTGTAACTTAAAAAATATTTGTAGTAGAGCGACTACGATAACGTTTCTGTGTTACTACGTTCTTCCCCTCTTCTAAAAGTGGTTTAACCCAAATCACGTAGTCGGTGGTTCGCCGCGACGTCATATTTTGTGGACGGGTGCACTTAGTAACCGGCGATTGAAAGAAGTGGGATTTGTTGAGCACAAAATTAATATCAAATGTTGTATTCGCTTGGGAAAGAGTGCTACAGAGGTTTACGAAATGTTGAAACATGTGTACGGCAGTGATACATTATCGCGAACGCAAGCTTTTGAGTGGTATCGACGTTTCAGAGAAGGCAGGGAAAGTGCCGATGACGACGAACGCGTTGGCCGGCCACAGACTTCCCGCACCGTTGTAAACATGTTTCTGCGACGTTACGTGGGAACAGTCAGCAAACAATAGTGGAAATAGCAGAATCAGTTGGGATATCCGAGACCACGTGTCAACGGATCGTAACATGCATAGGGTGTGTCAACACATCGTTCTCCGCATGTTAACCCAAGACCAAAAGGGGTCAGATCATGAGTGTTTTTGCATGACAACGCTCCTACACACCAATCCCTCCTCGTCGCTGATTTTCTTGCTAAAACGCAAACAACTGTTTTGCTACATCCTCCTTACTCCCCTGATCTCCCCGTGTTTTCGACAAAATCGAAATTTGTTATTATGTATTGAAAACCATGTGTAGAATACATCAGATATTTTGTATTCTGATACTGATTATCAATTCTGTATCAGAGTGGAAAAAAGTCTGTATACGACTTACATCTAAACGATTAGAATAGGAATCTTCGAAAATTCAACTGGAGGCTAACACATAGTAGTATTTGTTTTTAAAACCTAACATCACTGCCCCTCACTAATTGCCAAAACTCGCTTCGTTAGCCCTTTCGACTTGCCTGTTATTCAGGCGTAATACGTCCGTTGGGCCTCATCTCTTGTTCACTGACGCTCATCAACTCCTAGAGCTCTATTGCGTGCTTTTTCACCTCATCTCTGTAGTGGGTGATCATCCCTTGTTCTTCACTATAAAGACGTAGTATATAAGTCCAAGTTCGCCATTACACGGGCACATATGACCGCCCCCTGCCCTCTCGTCCCTAAACCTGATGACTACTAGCAGTTCTTGCCCAAACCGCTTTTCATTAGTAGTGGGATAAGATTGTTTTCACTTTGATATAATTTTTTAACCGAATCTAAGCTGTATTAGTAAACAGGTAAATATTTGATTTGATGTTGTACAACGCACTTGGTTTAAGATGTAAACAAATTAAATGATTTCAACTAAACAAACAGTTCCATGCAAAAAGTTCTATCGTGATCATAAAAAATGAATTTTCGTAATGTCTTTCTTTCATTGTTTATAATAATCAACAATAGACATATATTAGTTAACTGCAATAATAATTACGTTTTAATCATAATTGTTCATGACAACAGTAGTTCTGCGCAACGTTGTGTTTATAAGAATCAACAATAAGGCATTCTCCTCGGTCATCTTTGTGACGTTTCGGCCAACAGCCAATGACAAAGAAGTTGGAAATTGGCTCAAATTAAATCTTTGCCCATATTAACAATGCAAATTTTATGAATTAATGTTTACATAACTAAGGCCTAAATCAGCATTTTAAGCCAAGCTTGCACATCTACAAATTCTTAATAAGGAAAACTTGAGAAACGTATATAAACACAAATAACACAATAAGGCATAGCTGTTTTGAGGATACGCTGGATTCCCGTCGTCAGTGTGAGAGAACCAACAAAACAGGATTGGGGAAAAATTTTGGACTTCGGGTTTGTTGGTTTACTTGAATTGATGAAGGTGATCCAGCGTATCCTCGAAATAGCTGTATGCTGCCTTATAGAGCATGGGCTCGTTACGTCACAGGAACAATTTCACCATTACGTTTCCAAAACAAAATACTCGTTTGCTTAGCAGCAGCATAGAAATTTCCATTATTTCTGTATTATAAACGGTTTCTTTAGAAACTTATAATCGTTTAACCTCTAATTTTAGTAGGACATATCTAAATGTATCTTCTTTGATGGATATATTTAATTAACCGGAAAATAAAATATTCACTATATTAAAATATATACATGAATTTTTTTATGAAAAATCGTTATATATCTTTCCCTTCTCTCTTGCATATACATTGCAGAATTTGCTAGTAAATGTATACATCTTTAGACCGCTAGTTGTTGACCACGGTAAAAATGAGTAGTAGTGTACATTCACTTAAAATCACTTAAAGTGCACTTTAACAAATGAAATCTTTAAATATATGTTGTTATTCAAGTATTCTAAATAACTTATTTACACCACAAAGATAAATTTCGACGTTCAATAGGTTTAGTTTCAACTTTTATTTGCCATCATCGTCCATTTACCATTATACGTTATGGTAAAAATAATGCCCTTTTGCAATTACGTTTCTGCGCATTCTACTACGCAGGATGTTTATTTGCGCTCGTGGCCATGCTCTACCGCCCACTAGTGGGCGATTCAAACTTTTATGGTGGGCGGTAGAGGTTTTGTCTGAATATTTCCGAAAGAGACCTTCGTTTGTTTCTTACGAAAATGAACCAGATATCAAATATTTAGTTTCGCAGTATCAGCCTCAAGGATCTTATTAATAATTAATTAAAGATAATTTCAATAGACTTTATATTTTTATAGTTTTTATATTTAATTTTCTTTTTCTTCAATTTAAGCAGCTTCCGCACGAGTAGGCGCTATATCGATGGGGATGCTGAAATGCAGCATCGAATTAAATTTTCTCTGTATTATAAACATATGCAAAGTATAAATAAAAAGATAAATTTAATTACATATTTTTACTAAACTTCTACTCAAAATTTACGAGTATTTTGCAGTTGCTCTAAATTAAGTTATTGCGGAACAGGTGGGCGGTTAGAAAATTTTACTACCAACAAGATACAAAAGTGGGCAGTAGGTATAAAAAGGTTGACTACCCCTGCTCTATTGTATTATCTGTGTTTATATACACTCTGATCAAGTTTTCCTTTTCCTTTGCATAACGTGTATTTTACTTGAGATTGATAGCAGTCTATATGTAAAATTTCAGAACTATACGTTTTGATATTTGTTATCGTAATACAAAATCAATAAGTCGTAAGATATTTTTTAACATAGAGAGCATGTGGGCAAAGATAAGGCGTTAAAATTCTATATAAAGAAAATGCCAATATCATTTAAGACAATCATTCAGGTGACGCTGCGATAAGATAAGCGCTCCTGTATTCTATGTATTTCTATGGTGAAAGGTTTAAAATATGTATTTAAATTGCCAATTTTGTAGAAATAAAATAGTACCGCATTACAAATTAAAACCAAAGCAATAATGAATATTCCTACGTATTATTATCTCCCTCTCAACTCTGTCTTACAACTGTGAAAGAATACTGATTAATTATACTCATAATTAGGGAATCTTAATTTAAAAATTATTAAAAATACATATACACAATACTATACCTCTCTGTCAAATAGAAACAAAGGGCGCTTTACTAACACTAGCGACACCTAGACATAATTCTCAACGCGTTATGGCATTTTCAAGCGTTTCATCCAGAGGAGTTTTACCTCCTTCTTTCTGACTCCATAATTGAGAGATTAAATCATACGCTAATAATCTTTATTACTTTTGCAGAGAAATGGAGGCCTGGTGTAATGTCTGTGACGGAAGGACTGCAAGCGTTCCAGGTCGTTGCCGATGTCATCACCATGAGTCCGCATTGTCAGATAAACGGATTGGTAATACTCATAGACACGAACAGATTCTCCATAAGACATGCATCCCAGTTGTTACATCCCAGAACTCTTTTTACTTTCCTTGATCTATTTGAGGTACGTACAATAGACAAAGCTCAGAAAAATGAGGTTACTCCTTGTCTGTTTTAACCTATAAAAGCGGCGATTATTATAAATAACAGTATAATTTTTTGTAAAAGTTTGTATGGGCAGTTATTTAACGTCCGGATTTTTTCTGTTTTAAAGCTGCAATTCCATAAGTTAGACTTCTGATCATTATAATTAATTTTTAACGATGAATTAATATTGAAACGCTTTGTTTTTGTTTAAAAGAATATAAATGGAACTATTTTTAATGATTTTTTCAAAGTTTAAAAACGGGTTAACTCCGGCCAGTTCGGTGGATTTCACTTGTAAATTAACCAGAGTCTGGCTCAACTCAATTTTCTAGTACCAGAACTCATTTTTAAGCAGCTTGTGATTTTTTTTTAATGCAAATTTTACAAGAAAAAATTTGAAAAATCTAAATTGTTGTTCCAATTGATCACAATTATAGCATGTTACCCTTCGCTTTAAAGGGCTTAAAAATATTTCGATTGATACTTGATTGATTCGATTAAAAATATTTCGAAGTTTAACAATGTACCCCCGGAGGGTAACTCCCCCCCCCCCCCCACACACACACACCCCGAGAGTGCTAATATTATATTGCAGCAATTTTCACTACAATTATTAGAACTATTAAGTTTCGTGATCATTGAACCTTAAATAAGTTCTTTTATGCATGATTATATTAAATTTTGTCCTATGCTGCCATGTTAAGGAAATGTAAATTTAAAAAAAAAAATCGCTCGAATTTAAAAAAAAATCTATCTAGTTCTAGATTTTTCGTTAGCAAAGCCGAATATAAAGTTTTGTGAAAATCCGTAAATGTGGCAGTTATCCTATACACAAGAAATCGACACCAGACAGATGGACATTAATCCAAAAATAGCAAAAACTTGTTCAGGAGGCCTTAAAACATATATTGGTATCAAAATCTCGAAATCGGAAATTTTCGTGCAAACAATACTTTCCCAATACTATGTATGTGAAAGTAAAGCTATCGTAACACTAGAACAACGGATATTTCGAACTACCTAGAACGATGGGCGAAAAAATACAATATCCAAGACATCATAGTTACAGCATTTAGGATGTTTCTTCGACACATTTTTTGCAATAAGCGTTCTTGATGTACCGTTCTTTGCATTTTCCACAGGTGGGCTTCACGACGTTTTGAGAACCAAATCTCTCGGAAATATCGGTGCTTTGATCCAATATTTTCCACTCAGTACCATCTTTGGCACGAAGATTTGCTAAAGTAGAGGTATTGCGTTCAGGGCGAATTGAATTGGACGTATCGTTGCCGTTAGAGTATGTTTGCTCCTCTGAGGAGCTGACGCTGTGCTCTGCAATTTCATTTTCATCATAAACTACAAAATCTGCATTACTATCACTGCCGTTATCATTGGAATTCGCGCTAAGTTGCTGCAAAAGTGCTAGATACTCATCAGTATAGTCAGTCGCTGCTCACAAGACATCGCGTTTCTGTTCTTGAAACACGTCGAATAATGCTAAAAGGCTGATGCAATCATTCTTACGGCTTAAGGTGCCTTCCCACTCACCGCAACGCAACGCATCGCAGAGGACGGTTGAGTTCACGCATGCGCTGTACGATGAAAAAGTGGGGGAATGTCTTCTTCCGCGGTGAACGCAGGCCGCAACGCTAAATTCGAAATGGAACCGAATTCAACGCGTACCGCACGGTTGACGGCAAAGCAAAGTTGAAGCCAATAGCATCGTAGATCATGTTTTTACTGCTAAATCAATATTTCGTATAGTAGATTTTTGATTTGATCTTTTTTATATGGATTACTTTAGATATCAGAAGCTTAAACAGATGAATGAACATTAAAAAATATTTGGATTTGTCACACATCCGTATAAAAAAGCAAATAAATATTTGTTGAAAAATATTCACTCAATATACACTCAAGATACAAAATTAGTTTAAAAAGCGATATTGCCGATATTGACTGAAATGAAACAATCAAAGAAAAAAAAACGTAAAAAGTATTTAAATTCAAGAATACCGTTATTGAAATATTATGTCTTAAACAAATTTAAGTTCATTACTATTTTATACTTGATTTCAATGGTTTTCAAATACGTATCTATTTTAAATATCCGAATATGTTCTTTGCTCATTTGTAACGTTTAAAATATTTCTCATTAAAGTAAACTTTTAAATTTAAAAATTATTTTATCTACATTTATATTTATTGAGTAATTATGTTTTAAAATAGATTTAAATGTATATTCCATCTATAGCTGGTATAAAGTATACTTCAAGATGTTTTTCAAAGTAACTTCGAAATAAAGTTTTATAAGCATTCAAACTTAAAAGAGTAAACTTTTCATATTTACATGTAAACTTATTTATTTTATTAAAAATAAATGATTTTCAAATGTATTGTAAATTTCTAATTGTCTATGTGCATTTAAAATAATAAAAACATTCTTCAAATGTCAGCGCCAAATTATTAAAATGCAACCTCTTTAAAATTTCAAAGTAGTTTGATTTTTGTTTCTATTCCAATCTAAAATGTTCAAAATTACATGTCGAAAGATAACTACTACTTGTATAATGATGTTCGATGATTTCTGTCTAATTTTATATGCACCTTTTATATTTGCTATTTCTACAAACACTTTCTTAATTAAGAAGAGTACATTCCATCTATAGCTGGTATAAAGTATACTTCAAGATACTTTTCAAAGTAACTTCGAAATAAATTTTTATAAGCATTCAAACTTAAAAATAATTTACTGATATAAGGTTATTTTGTATATAGAACTTAAAATAATTTAAAACAAAAAAATTCTGCAGATTGTTAAAGAAAAACTGTAGTTGAATATTTCAGCAACAGATGGCAGCACTTGTAAAATTTAATATTCGCTTGGATTCGAACCAGAACCCATTCATTTGCGGAGCTGATTCTCTACCACCCAAGCCAAAACTTCACATCTGAAATGTACTAACAAATTATATCATGCAAAGCATTTAATGCTATTTTAGAATATTATTTTAAAGAGTAAACAGAATATGTTTTCAAGTTATTTTAGGACTGCAATAGAGGGATAAAAAAAGTCTATGGAGAACATACATCAAAATTTATTTTCTGAATTCTGTCGGATGTTTTTTTTTAACGATTCGAGAAAGAGAACATAATTGCATTCGTTAAAACGAGGAAATTGCCATAGTGTAGTAAATATTCTAAAACAATTTAAATTAGGATCCTTTGTGTTTTGTGATGGAATCACTTTAGTTAGCTTATTTTAGAAAACTGATGAAATATGTATATATCGCCAAAGCAAATTAGCGTACGCTCTTGTTTAAATTCACAGAAAGGCGAATTTTCTGAAACGCGTCAATACTGTAAACTAGCAAGCCGCTGGTAAATATAAATTTGAATCAGAAGAGACCAAAGAGATTTTATTAGTAATAATATCTTAATTTTTATTATATAATATTTCATGTATATAAAATCGCTTTGGAAGAGATCGTTTGTAAACATGGCCGCTGAACGAGGAGAAATTTCTGCGCTTGCATTTGATTGGCTACATTTCTTCGCCGTCGGCCGACAGTGTGAAGGGGTTTATTTTGCCGCAAAGACTTGCGTGTACCTCGAGCGTTGCCGTGAACCGTCTGCTATTGCGTTGCGGTGAGTGGGAACAACGCCGCAGTCGGATTGCATCATTTGGTGAAATCTCTCTAGCGGTCATTTTGACCACTGCCGTTGTTCTAGGAAGATCGTTGATTTGTTCTCTTATTATAAAACCTAGAATAATTTTCTTCTGTGCTTTCAATAATTTTAAGAAAATAAGAAAAGTCATAAAATTTCAATGGGCTGGGATTAGACGTTTTGGAGGAACCATTTCTCAAAGTAGTTATGCGATCAACATGACCGCTTCCGTCGTTCTAGTGTTAACAGCAAACTTTCATCGTTTCTCTTTGTTTGTGAAACATATTTGGGCAAGAATGTGTAAGAATAAATTTTTAATTCTAAATAAATGCACGTGGCTTGGTTTTTCTGTCAACTCCGCAACCTACAGTTTGTGTACAATTTAAATAAAGGCTATTGCCAACACACCGTTTGACAAGACTTTGTTGTGGATGCTATTTCTTTCTTCGGAAGACAGCGTTTAGTCCTTTTCGGAAAATGCAATGCAATAAAAATTATCGTTTTCAAATGATGTTCAAAGATGGTCAATGATAAAAAGAAAAATTTTAGTGTCAATTCCCTGTCAACTTTATTCAGAGTATATAATATTTGCTAATGATGCTGAAATAAATTATTTATATCGAGTATGTTTATCTTAGAACTATTCCTTTCGACTGTAATTGTGTTCGTTCGATCTAACAAATAACCTAACCCCGCTAAATTGTCAACTTCACAACTGTCAACTCCGCAACGTAAATTAGTTGTGGAGTTGACAAACGGTTGTGTAAATGACTATTAATAGATAGTGCTTAATACATATTTAATAGTACTTATTACATGGTAAACATGTAACATTGTAAGTTGTGGAGGGATTACAATCTATAAATATGGTCCCTGTGCTACTTTGACAATAAGTATATGGTTCCCCAGAAGAACACCTGCAAAGTAAGCCAGAACAAAGCTCCTTCGACTTGGTTAACGGAGAGATCTCCATTACAGAGGGGCTCACAGTAGGGCGTCTTGGAAAGAGTTGACCTCTTGATCGCCACTGGCCGCACGTGTGCTCGGGTGCGTGGGAGTTTTGGGCCAGCTGGTACGTATTAATTCTCGGGTGTTAACCAACCCTCCGAAATGACAGCACCCAATAACTGAGATGCAACTAGATGCCATCCAATGAAAATATGCAGAGGCTACAGTGTCAGACCAATGGCAACCAGGGACGTAGTCTTTGTAGGAGGTGACAATTTTCAGATGTCCGAGAGAAAGTGAGATTGTTAGAGAAGTCCGGACACTTGCGATTTCGATTTGGAGAGGAGAAGTGTCCTCTAACCACGGTCCAGATGACGGGCACCCGACTCTATTCCGACGCGATGACGAACTATCCCACGAGATATCAAGGTATGCCATGCATGTATTTTTGCATACAGTTTTGATGACACGATTTTCCCTCTCTCTCTCTCGACATTTTACGAGCATTCACATTTAAGATAATTGTTTATTGTGTACATTAGTTCAATTATATTTTAAGGCAGTATATGTTTGAATAAGAACTAACTTTAATCTTAATGAAATATAATCGTAATGGAGTTTAATTATATGTTTTAAATAATGATAATTATAAGAGAAGTTCTTGTATATTGTAGAATAACTTTGCGGAGATGTTTGGAGTTAAAATGTCGATTAAATATTTTCTTACTATTATAACCATTTTGTAAATAAACTTGCCATTGTTTTATATTATGTTCACTGTCCTCATTATCCATTAACATTTTATTAATTGATTTATATGTATTTATGTTCGACACGGCCAATGTCGAGATTCACTTTTATGGGGACAATTTATAATACTTGCGTTCTGACCGGACGTGTGGCAAAAGATCCACGCATCAGTTCTATAGGCTTCACCCCTGATCGCTACTCTAATCAACCTCGGGGAGGGTTCCTGGAGATCTGGAAAAACCGGGGTTAGCCAAAGAATAGTCATGGAAATTTAAATTTGAGAAAATAAAATTTGAAAATTTCAAAATCTATAATTTTTCAAAAATTTTGGCAGAAATGTGCTGTTGTAATTGTTTCTCGATTTTTAGTACGTATTTACAAAAACATCATAGACAAAAGAGTTTTCAAGAAAAAGGACTTTTTATGATAAAACTGTAGTGTCTCATATTTTGACAAAATTTTTTAAGCGTGCTTTTTTATATATAAATAGAGAAAAGTAAATACAAAATATTCTAAAATCTGTAGCTGTTTGGGGGCTTTCAATTATAGTATGCTTGATTATAGATAATAGATATATAGATATTCAATTATAGATAACTTTGATAGTCCTATAAATGTTAATGTTGATAGTTATTAAATAAATTAAAAAAACCAAGCCTTAACATCAAAATTACACAGTTGAACACAATTATTACAAAATCGTAGAGGCTAAATGAGAAATCCATTCTAAACATTAATATTCAATGCAAGTATTGTATATATACATACCTGTGCTAATTAATTGGGACAAAGTAAAAAAATCACTCTTTTTCAAAACCTATGCCTTTATATCATTCTATACCTTTGTATACACTGATAAATACCTGTATTAGTATGAAGTATGTCCTCCTTTAGCAGAAATTTCCTCTCGAATCCGTTTTGGCATTGATTCAAATAAATTAGTGCAAATATGTTTGAATTCATCACCGCGAAACCACACTTTGATAGCGTTAGTTATCATGCAGTCTTTAGTTGTACAGTCCATTTTACCTAAGCATCTCTTCAAAATATTCCACAAGTTTTCAATTGAATTCAAGCCTGGTGAATTGCCAGGTCAGTATATATATATATACAGGGTGTCCCAAAAAGATTGAAACACGCTTTAATTCTTTACCTGTTGGAGTTGAGTGGGCAATAAAAATTGCAAGAATGTTGAAAGTAAAGTAGGAAATAAGACTACGTTAATGAAATAGTCCTCCCATTAATTTTCAAAATGTTGCACTTCTTAAATTTTTATACTACCCCCTTAGATAAATTTGGTCAATCAGAAAATTTTTATTTTTAATGCAACAAGATCATTGAAAAAAACCGCATATCTGAATCTTTAAAATCAACTGAATTATGATAAAGGAAAAAAATCTGATGTGTGCAACACATGACTTTCCTTATATAATGCAATGAATTTACTACTTTTACAGTTTAAAAAAATGTTATTCTTATAGTAGATACTTATATTCTTTCCAAGATATTGAATTTTCTTCGAAGTAGTTTTTTCTTGTCACTAAACAACACACAAGCTCCGCAACAAATTGTTCTTTTTGATTGTGAATAAAGGAGCCACACTCTAAGAATTTTTTCACCATTAGCCACTTTTCTAGAGAACAGTTTTGGAGAGAAACCTCGTTGTTCTTTCCCACAGTCCTTGTATGACAGTCGGAAATCTGCATCTTGGTTTAGAAAAGGGTCCAGTTCTTTGTCGATTGCATACCGTCTCAGATCTTCTCTGAAAAGTGTTGGCCATAACGTCCAGTCTGTACTGAAAATTACAGTTGTCTTGTCAACACTAGTTTCTTCACTGACGTGTGCACTTTCACTTGCCACAGGTGCATTGGTTTCGATATTTGCAGTGATGAGAGCATCGGCAGCCACACTCGTTGCTCCAGCTTCATGAACGTCAGACGAAATAAAATTTAAGAGGCTGCTCTGGTTCCTTGATTCTCTCTCCAGTCTAGTCGATTTTGCCTTTCGCTTATTTGCTCCACTTTCATAAATACGCTTCATCTGTAATGGAATTCCAAAGGTCCTTTTTCGTTTGCTTCTTAATTAAAAATTACAGTCCATAAAACTCTGCTCCGAATCCTTATTTGGCATTACCTAACACAGCAAACAAAGAAAGCAGAACCTGCTGTAGTGGCAGCTAGATCTATTTTAAGTGCGGAAATATAAACACGCTATTGTTAACTCTTAATGTTTCCGCCCTCCCCTCCAGAGGTCAGCACAGTCTTCTTCTCTCGCTTCCCCAACCAACATACAGCCACTCGCTTCAGTATGTGTCATCAGCTTATAGTACATGCAAAACAGAGTACGCTTTTTGTAAGGAACAAACGTTGAAACAAATTTCAAGTACTTTTAATTCAATTACTTATTAGTATATTATAATTACGGATAATTTAGGGGTCTTATAAGGAAAAAATGTTACGTTATCTTTATGATGGGGACCCTATCTCAACATTTTCAAAAAGGTCTCTAAATTATATAGGAGTGACTCATGTCATTTTTTAAAACTTTTATGTTGAAATGTTTTAAAAAGTAATTTTTAGTAATTTTTAAAAAATTTTTGGGGCCCCTTTGGTCGCGGGGCCCTGGAGCGATCTATCCAACGGTTCCGCCCTTGATGCAGCCCTGCTCCCACCAACTCAGGGGAGTTGGCGGTTCTTATAACCGTTGGTTTTTCTTATAATAATTTGCACGATAACAACACGAATGTTCTGACCTTCCTGCAACTGCTACAGCTCCAAGATGTTGGCATTTGGCCTTCATACTGTTAATAACAAACTTCACTCTATTTATATAAGCTCCAGAAGCGAAGTCGGGTGCATATACTGGGTGTCCCAAAAAGATTGAAACGCTCTTTAATTCTTTACCTGTTGGAGATAAGTGGGCAATGTAAATTACAAAAATGTTGAAAGTAAGGTAGGAGATAAGACTACGTTAATGAAATAGTCCTCCCATTCATTTTCAAAAATGTTACATTTTATACAATTTTTATATGACCCCCTTAGACAAATTTGGTCCATCAAATTTTAAATTTTAATGCAACAAGATCATTAAATAAACCCGCATATCTGTATCTTTAAAATTGAGCGAGTTATATTTAATTGAAAATTGAACATTGCGAATGGGGGCCATATATCAAATTAGAAATGTAAATGTGTGACATCTTACACAAAAGATAAAACTGGATGATAATACATAGGATACCCAACCACGTAGTGAGTACCACTGCTTTATCTCTGTCTGTGTAATGCTTTATTTAGATGCGTTTGTGATAAAACATTTTGACATATATTAATTAACGTATTTTGATCTAAAAAATTTCCATCTTCAATTTGTTTATGATCCCTATTTTCACTGATGAAACAGGCTTTCACATGGTACGGAAAAGTGGCATAAGTCAGATATTTTTCCTTTATCATAATTCAGTTGATTTTAAACATACAGATATGCGGGTTTTTTTAATGGTCTTGTATTCAAAATAAAAATTTTCTGATTGAGCAAATTTGTCAA